>CM019704.1:0-1246250 GCA_009760885.1 Achatina immaculata
TCCTTTCTGTTGAATTCCATCCTTATCTATGTATCTGTCAAGATATGAAAATTGGTTTACTTCATCAACAACTATTCCTTCTCTGTATATTTTTTTCTTCTTGCTTAATGAGAAGTTTCATTATTTTTGTTTTGTCTTTGTTAATTTCAAGACATATTTTGCTAGCCAAGGAAGACAGGGAATCTGTTTTTTCCTGCATCGATTTCACATTGTTATGTTTCACATAAGAGTTATGTCATCTGCAAAATCAATCTTCTATTTGGGTCCCATGTACCCAGTCAATGCCGGTTTTACCTCTACAGCATCTTTTCATTATAAAGTCTATGGCATTCCAAAAAGCAATAGAGATAATATATATCCTTGCTTCACGCCTGTTTCAATCTGAAACCATTGGCTCATTCTTTCTTCTGTCTTCACTGCACAAACATATCCAATGTAGATATCTCTAATGATGTTAGATGGTACTCCATATAGTCTTAAAATTCTCCACAATAAATCTCTGTGTATGCTATCAAATACTTGTTTAAAGTCTATGAAGTTCAGGATTAATGGTTTCTGCTTTTCAATATGTTCTTCAAGTATTATTCTTAGAGTAAAGATTTGGCCGAGACAGCTTCTCCCTTTTCGAAATCCTGCCTGTTCTTCTCTCATTGAAGTATCCACTACATCCTTAATTCTATTCAGAATCATTTTACAAAACACCTTTGACACAACTGATATTAAGGTTATACTCCTCCAGTTATTGAAGTCACTGAGGTTGCCCTTTTGGGTATTTTAACAATGATTCCCTTTTTCCATTTAGAATGGGCCTTTTCTTCTTTCCAAATTTTATTAAACACTCTTTGTAGTTGGCTCATGTTGTCACTGTTAGTAGCTTTTAACATTTTGACTGTTATTTCATCTTCACCTGCAGCTTTGTTGTTAGCCATTAGATTCACTGCTGTTTCAATTTCATTTAATGTAACTTCATCTAAGTTGACATTTAGTTGTGGAACTGGTAAATCGGTTTCAAGATTTATTAATTCATTTGGGTGTGGTCGATTAAGTATTTCTTGGAAATGTTCGGCCTATCTTTACTTTTGGTCTACTTGATGTTAATAGATTGCCTGTTTTGCTAAAGACTGGTCTTTCTCTGGAGATAATAGCACCTGTTAGCTTCTTCTGAATGTTAAAAAGAGTTTTGGTGTCTCCTGTTTTTGCTGTATTTTCTGCTTCTTTTGCCATTCATTCATTTGCATGTCCCTTGCGGAACTTTGCCTCCCTAACAGCACTCCTGTAGGCCTCTCGGTTGTGAGCAAGATGGCCTGCTGCTGATGCATCCATTTGCAGATCATCAACGATGTCTTGCAGCCATCTTCGCCTTGGTCTTGCTCTCTTTCTTTTTCCTATTATATACCCTTTCAAGAAGGTTTTCTCTAGATTGCCATGACGTTTAATATATCCAAAATATTTAAGTTTTCTCTATGTAATCCTCTTTACTAGCCAGTCTTCTTCAATATTAAGTTCTTGTATTATGGATATATTTGTTTTTTTTTATATCCATGACATTTGAAGAACACTTCTGTAGCATTTACATTCAAAGGCATTTATGTGTTTCTCAGCTGTTTTGTTAAGTGCCCAGGTCTCACAGGCATATGTTGCGATGAGAAAGATGCATGCCCTTAAAAATCTTTTTTTCATATTGTCCATATATTCTTTTTTGTCACTTCTAGTGGAACGTTTTATTTTATTGTCTAATTCTTTGTATGTTGCTTTTGCCAAAACTTTTCCAAGATCTGTCTTTACATTCAATATGGCTAGTTTGGCTGCCTTCTTTCATGCATGTATTTCTATAATAAAATTTATTTTTGAAGACAATAATTATTTTCGCCTCATTTACGAGGTCCGTTCAATACGAATCCTACTTTTCGCCAGGAAAAATACAATAACTCACCTGGAAGTCTAAAACCCTAATCCCCTTCAAAGAATTCTCATTGGGACTGCAGACACTTTTCCCACAGGTCCCGCCATTATTAGAAGCATTCCATGAAGGCCTCTTTGGGAATAGAGTACAGCTCCGTCATCACATTTCGCATGTCTTCTTATTATTCATCAAATCTGGTCCCTTTCAACGGCATTTTCAGTTTGTGGAACAGCCAAAAATCGCAAGGAACCATGTTGGGAGAGTATGGAGCCTGACGAACCAGAGGAATGTTGTGTATGGCCAGGAAAATCTGAATCATGTGCGAAGAATGGGCTGGTGGGTTGTCATGATGGAGCTGCCAAGTTCCCTCTGCCGACAGGTTCGGTCTTTTGCGTCGCACAGCACAACGAAATCGACGGATGACCCCCAGGTAGTACTGTCTGGTAATAGGTTGACTTTGTGGTGCGTACGCTTGATGTACCACCTCACAGGAGTCAAAGAAAAAAATTGTCACCATGACTTTGACGTTGCTTCGCACCTGCTTTCCTTTCTTTGGTTTCGGGGATGATGAATGTATCTACTGTAACGATTGCACCTAGGTTTTCGGGTCGTACCCGTAAACCCAAGACTCATCACCAGTGATCACGGTGTTGAAAAAGTGAGTGTCTGCTCCATCATTAACAGCTTCGGCACGAATTTCGC
The DNA here is from genome assembly GCA_009760885.1 of Achatina immaculata. Classification (NCBI taxonomy): domain Eukaryota; kingdom Metazoa; phylum Mollusca; class Gastropoda; order Stylommatophora; family Achatinidae; genus Lissachatina; species Lissachatina immaculata. The sequence goes on from CM019704.1 coordinate 2,606, forward strand.
GGGCTTCATCAAAATGCAGTAAACTGAACCAATGCTTATCCCTCACCTCGTCCCTAAGTTCTCATGTACCAAAGTCCCCACTAGGATAATGACAACATCATTTCGGCTTGTTGAGGGCCTACCGGAACATGGTCTGGTTTCCATCAATGTGTGGCCATCTCTGAACCGATTGTACCGCTCCATAATTTGCGTGATGCTCATGGAATCGTCGCCATATACCTGTTGAATCTTCAGAATGCTTTCCACTTGGGTATCGACTAGCTTTTAGCAAAATTGGGGGGGGGGGGGTGAAGACTCTGTCCGATGTGGCGACCCATAGCTGATATGCCAGCGTCAGAGTTAGCTAATCATAGCTGACCAAGACCTTGCCCCACCTCTCCGTGGTACTCCCAGTAACAGGCCTAGTCTGGCCAACGGGGCAGGGATCACCACAGTCCCCATGGTAGTGGAGTCTGCTAAAGAAGCATTGCACACCCCTTGATTTTTAGATTTACTCCAGGACTGAAAAAGTAGCCGCCATAATCCGCTCCCATGTCGATGCGATGCTGTGCCTCAACATCTCTACAGCACTGGCTGCAAAGAACAACATCTCGCAGTTACAGGGAGTTTGTACAAGTTAGCCAGATCTGATACAATATAGTTGCTCAAAGTCGTTCCGTCATTTCGCTGAAAATTAAAAATCCGACGGACGTTTACTACATACTCACTCATTCACTCACTCACTCACAGGCTGACTCCCAGCACCCTGACGTAATCTGCAGACTGGAAAAAATCTTTCATGCCCAAGGTTTCCTACATCCTTCCCGCCGAAGGACACATCCCGTGCTTGATTTGTGTCCGCTGGTACTTGTTGAACCGACCTCGTATTTCAAGCTCAAAAGGCGCGCACGTCGAGGAATTTAGAATGTTTTATAGATGGAAAAAAAAGCGTGAACGGTGTCGGTTGAAGGTACGGAACGCCCCAGCAGACGATCAGAATATGCGCTGTTCGTGAAAGATTTAATGACTGTAAACCAAACAGACCAGAAACTTTGTTTACTTAGCAGCGGCAGTGGTGCGAGGAAAAAATGCATTTGATATGTCGAATAGGTGTTGCAGAGGGTGAGACCAGATTATCACCAGACTATTTTTATGGACTGGGCTCGGTCTGAAATCTAATCATCATCATCATCATTAGATATCCTGCCGGTAGGCGTTGATGGTCTTATTCTCCATAGATCTCAGTCCTTGATATTTTCTACCATCCCAGTATGCCTTTTTTATTGTCTTAGACTGTCTATGATGTTTTTTTTTCTTTTGGTCTTTCCATGCCTCTCTTCCCATTTTTCTTTCCTGTTGTTATGTTTTCAAGCCATCCCCTTCTCATTATATATCCAATGAATGATGACTTTCGTTTTATTATAGATTTAATGAGGTTCTTTTCTACAATTCTTTTGTCCATGGTACACTTAATAATCTTTGTGATTCATTTCCACATGTCCGAAGTCACTTTTTTTTATTTCTGATGTTCACTGACAGAGATGCACAAAATTCTTCTCATTTGTTTGAAAGCTATTTTTGCTTACCACATTCTGTTTTTTTTAAATTTTATTTCAGAAGTGTATTTCCCATCTGATGCTTCTCGAATAGCCAAATATTTAAATGTATGCACTTGTCTTAATGTTGGTCTTGTAGTTTAACACCGCAATAAGGTGGATTCTTCTTTTGTGATATGACCATTGTTTCCGTTTCCTTGCTGCTTAGGGCGAGTCCTTTCTTCTCACTTTCTTTTACTACTATATCTAACAATTTCTGTAGGTTCACTTCAGTTTTGTCTGTTAGTACTGTATCATCTGCATATCGTATGTTGTTCACCTCGAATTGGAATTCCTGATTTGTTTTTGTTTTTGTTTTCATTATATTTTCGCTGTATAGTGAGAGTAAATCTTGTGAGAAGTCACAGCCGTGCCTAACTCACTGCTTTATTGGCTGATATTTGCCTATCATATTTTCTACCCTCGTGACTGCCTCTTGATTCCAGTATGTATTTTAAAAAATTAATCTCAGATCTTTACTGTTAATATTTAAATTCTCTAACATTTTCATGATCTCATCCTATTTTACTTTATCAAATGCTTTAGTGTAATCAGTGAAAGATACGCATAAGATTTTCTATATGTCTAAAATTCTCCATAATTGCAGACTTGACCTCATTTTCTCTCTCTCTCTCTCACTATCTCACTCACTCACTCACTGTCTCTCTCTCTCTCTCACTCACTGTCTCTCTCTCTCTTTCTTTCTTCCCCCCCCCCTCCCCCTTTTTTTACTACCAATAACAGAAATAATAATTTCGATGAAACCAAATTCCTGAGTAATTTAACTTCAGCTTGTGTGAGTTCTCCTCAAGAAATTCTGCAGTTCTTAAAAGAAATAATCTTCGGAACACTCTTTCAAATTTATGGGTCCTTTTGAGAATTCTAATAACTATCCCTGCCCTGTTACAGTAGCTCATACTAGTAAAATAAATGCACCAACTTTTACATAAAAATATTTGTTCTATCTCTTATTCACGAGTTTTAAAATTTAAGGAGGGTGTGCTTCCTACCCGAGGGAAATGTATGGTACCCAGGTAGCAATGACTCTGCAGGCGAACAGTACCTTAGGTAGGAATGACTCTGGAGTCACTCCTGCTTGCAGTGTTTTATGCCTGTTACGCCGAAAATGTATCAAACTGTATATGTTAAGACTTGTTTTACTTTAATCGCCAAAACAAACTAATACAAAATGCAACATTTAACACAAGGTCAACTTACAGGAACGCCAGCGGCAGCAAGAGTCATTCTTACTATCTCACCCCTTCCACGACCATCAAAGTAGTACAGGCATGCCATATTTTCTGATGCAGAATTCAGGATGTACACTCTTCAGTGACAGTCGTCTTGTACACGTTTGCCTCCTGTAAAACTGAAAAAACACATACGCCCAGTGTAGCATTCACCACGACCCTCCACCCCCGCGCCTCCGCTCAGAGGTGCGTGTCACGTTGCACTCTGCTAACGCAATCTCGGTTTATTCTGAATGCAAGTAAGGCCCTCACTTTCAGACATGGCTGTGCTCGATATGGCGGACTCGATGCTCAGCTGAAAACATTCATGTTAAAATCGGCCTAGCACACTAAGTTTTATAATACACGGGTTTTTTTTTTCAGACTTCTAACTTGTCTTACTTCAGCAAAAGTGATACTGCTAAAATAATATTCTCTGTTGTAAAGAAAAATGTTATAGAACTATAGTTTTCGTACTATAATTAAGGGTACTGATCCTACTAAAAAATATCCAAGATCCTAGAAAAAAAATATATAAGCCCTACATATATTATCTTTGCTTTTAGAGAAACAACTGATAAGTCAGTTAAATACAGTCAAATACCGGGAAATCCTAAGTACACAAAGAAAGAGCATTTCGGTAGAGTAGAAAGACACTATTGGAAATTTTCCATTATGAAATGAGTACATACCTAAGTAGCCTGTGTAAAATTTTACATGTTAATTAATAGCCAATATCCTCTTTTAGCGCAGTAAGCAACCTCAGGTGACCTGCAGAATGGACACTATGGAAACCGGTATATACACTACAACTGACAGTTTTTTTTCCATTAAAAAAAATGTTAATGACAGTTTCAACCATCAAAGAAAATACATGACATTAAAAAAAAATCTGAACTGGGACAAGGTTGTCAACTGTTTTTCTCTTACTATTCCTACTATACACCAACAATATCTACATAGAACCCAATATACGTAGTACAAATTTGCAGTGCATGTTGGCAAAACTTGTGAAAGAATTAGATCCAAAAGATGAACCATAAACGAACGTTTTTTCTGCCGACCAAGGAGTTATGATCTCAACAGAGGATGATCTATATCTTTGAAACAGAACAGGTTAGAAAACAAAGAAACGGCAATTTAAGTATGAAGTCACAGTAAAATTTTGTCTCCCTCCTCGTATGCTTTTCACTGTTAAGGGAACAGACATTCGAAGTAAATATCTACTATACTGTCTTAGGTGTGCTGAATAAAGATCTCAGTAACTACAAAAATATAAATCTCTATATGGCTTCCTCCTCCTCCTCCTTTTCCTCCTCCTTCTTCTTCTTCGTCCGGGATAAGTTATGCAGAATTATGGAGGTCACACTTTGTACCTCAGAGTTTGTCGTCCAGCTAGCTCCCTGTTACCAGAACAGGCTTCGGGCTTCTTGGTAGAAGGGACAGAACTGCACCATGTGCTCTAGAATCTTGATGCCTTGTTTCGCAAGTGCAATCAGTGGTGTGAGACATGCCGAGGCGATATATATGTGTTCATAATCGGCATTGTCATGAGTCTAGTCTGGTTTGTTCTTGGCATGAGAGTTGCAGTCTCTGATCGTTATACGGTTGGTTGTGCTGGTCAGTCCATAGTTTTTTTTTTTTTTTATCAATGCTTGATTATAGTTTTTATAACTTTACTCTAGGAAGCAGAGTGTTGACGCTGTGGTTGCCTGCTACCAAACTGTCAGCTTATACATGTACCAACAGACTACACAAATGGTATTCAATGGACCACATATGACTTTTCCAGAGATTTGACTCCCTGTATGATATACACAATATAAAGAAAACAAATCTGTTGAAGATGCACCTGCGAAAGGCCCGCGAAAACTTGGGGAAAAAAACATTGATGTGTAAAGGAAACAAAAATACTGATGCCGAAAACCTGCGTTGTGAATTTATAGCATTAGCTCGAAGGCCTCCAAAGTTTATGCCACCATAAGGAATACTTCTCTTCATACTATAACAAACTCGATTATGTCCCTGTTTCAGTTGCTTTAATGAGCCTTCCCTCACTTAAGGTGTCAGTGCAAGTGATGAACGTAGCTTTTTGAATATATAAAAACATACAGTGTTTCAAAAGACTTGTTGGTTCGGAAATATATCCGTTGAACATGCCTAGCTAGTATCAGCGCGTGATTTGACTGAATTTGGTAACAAAATTTGCAAAAGAAAAGGCAAATGAGATTTTGATGTAGCTGACATGCTTCTTATGCCAAGTAACCTTAAAAGGCACAGACAGTGAAAGATTTGATAAATAAATCTTTCATTATCAAAGGATAATTACACCCAAGGGTTATAAAGTTTTTGTTTATTTATATTTGTTTCATGATGTTCCATAAAGCTATCATGTAAACAACAAAGCATGGGCGAAGTGTGTTTGTGTGTACTTGGAAAAGGGGGGGGGGGCGTAAAGCAATATATCCAATGCCGCCGAAACCCTAATATCTTTCACATTGACATTTGATGTCGTGCTCTATAATTATGCCTTGCTGTATTAGCTGTAACATGTAATACTGTGGAAATGTTATGTTCACACATGGATGCTACTTCTGCTTTTCTCAAGATACATGATCTTCTCTTCTGTTACTAGTTAATACTAACCTTACTTCATTTACGGTCGAGATTTTACTCTTTCAACTACAGTCGAGCTCAATCTTTTTCTACTTCTGTTTAACTACTCGCTTAACAGACTTATTTTCCCAGAAACGATCATTCTCTCTGTGGAAAATAGCAACACAGTAGCAGCAATATTAAGTTATTGATGCACGGTGTGATGATGACGGTGAACGATGTGAGAGTATAACAGCGGCATAATACAATCTAAAAAGACATGACAGAACGAAACTCCAACTCAGGACAACATAGAATAAGTTCCAAGCGGCTACTGACGTCCACAGACTTCGGCGCCAGCAGAACTTCTACTACATTTCTATTCTACAAGACTTATTGTTAGGTTTGCCTAGAGACGGCCCTGACAACCAGAGTCGTCCTCGCAACAAATGAACGAAAAGAGTAACAGAAATATTATACTGCCCAAAAGTTATGGGCCATGTGCTAAAACTCTTGACAAAAATAATATGCAGCCGATGTCTGAAAAATTTATATCGAAATTAACTGCATTGAAAAAATATAGTTCTTATGCAAATATGATAATCAGTACAAAAGTTATAAGCCTGACAAATCACTCACCAATCATTATAAAAAGACAAGATACTGTTACACTTGATCTGTCAAAATTTGGTATAACCGCCATTTGCGGCCAGGCATTCGATACATCTTTGACGCATGGAGTCCACTTTGGTTCTAAAAACATCCTGCAGAATAGCCTGCCATTCTTGATAAAGAAATAAAGTCAGCTGTGCAATACAAATGGGTGGGGGTGTGATTAGCTGATAGCCTTCGCCAAAGGACCTCCAATTCGTCTTTAATAGGAGCAGGATCATGGAAACGAGCATTCCACTCCATCTGAATGATTCCCTTGTGATGAATGAAGTCATTAGCTATGCGACCTCCATGAGGTCGAGGATTATCATCCTGCAAGACTGTAACACCACCCCTGACCTTCAGAGCAGGCTGAATAAGAGGTCGTAATATCTCATCTTGGTACCTTAAGTTGGTCAGTGTACCATGGATGACATGAAGAATGGCCTTGCCTTGTCAATTGAAACTACCCCAGGCCGTGACAGAACTTCTCCATAGCGATCCATTTCTCGAATTATTTCATCTGTAAAACGATTTCCTTGCCTTCTCCAAACACGAGCCATGCCATCATTAAAATACAGAGTGAAACGGGACATATCTATAACGAGGACTTGACTCCAGTGGCGTCTTGACTCGATGTGCTCACGAAACAACACGGTCTCTGCGGTGAGCTGGAATGATGGGGATTCTGACTGTTCGTCTTCGTGAAGCAAGTCCGAATTCACTTAAGCGTCTGTAAAATGGCATCCTGCTGATGTTAATGTTAATATGTGCAGTATTCATCAGCTGGTGTCAAAGAGAAGTGCATGTAACTATCTGGTGGCGAAACCAAACAACAAAAGATATCTGTTGTACTGTTGGCTCATACAACATGGGCGTTCCGAACGGTTTCGGCCTTCTACTCCTCCGGTGGCTCTAAATCTCTCCAAAACCCTTTGGATGGTAGAATGTCACACTCTCAAATGTCTTGCAACCTGAAGAGTGGATTCGCCATTCTCAATCCATGCAATAGTTCGAAGGTGTTTAAGGTACTAGTCTCCTTCTCTGGCGCATGTTTTTATGCAACTGCCCCCTCATCAAGAATCAGCACGATTTTTGTACCTGCATGAGTTGACGGAAAGCATGAATAATATCCTAAATTTACGCTAAACATTACGTTATTGCACGTGATTTTTACACTCACCATGATAATTAGTAAGTACTTTTCATGCATTACGTACATAGAAGACTATGGATAGGACTAAAAACAAGTTTTAATGAAATGATTCTTAATCGTATCAATACATTAAATGATATAAAAATTTATTGAGAATAAAGGGATCGCCCATAACTTTTGGGCAGTATTATATTTCCCTATATGGAATAAACCGCCGAGCTTTATCAAGATTGTCTGTCTCGATATTGCAAAGTACTTGAAGAAAAAGGCAAGACAAAACATTTACTTATTTAAAGTGGTTCTGTATTCTTCTAGAAAGTAAAGAAATTGTCCATCTGAGATTTTGTTAAGACATATCTGTTCTGCTCTAGTTCCTCGTCACACACCACACCCCCTAGTGTAAATCAGAAATATTCAGGAACTGTGACCCCCATAACTGTCACGTGTAGAAATGTTCTCAATCCCATGAAAACGACTACTGAAGCTTGTAGTTGAATTTTAATTGCTGCCACCCAAGCAGTGTGTGTGTGTGCACATATGTATGTGTAAACGCATGTAAGTCTGTGCGTGTTTTTCTTTTGGGGGAAAGGGGGACGAATGTAAATACTGTCACTGTATTTCTGTAGTTGCTGTCTGTAGAACTTTCCATAGTTATATTCATTAAGTTATCTACATTTGCCGTCTCATTTGTTTTCCTAACGTCAGGCTTGGTCATGAGTAAAGCAGGATTATTTACATTCTTTTTTTTTCTTTACGTGTAGTATGTGCAAGCAATAGGAAGCAAACTACTTTTATGAGTACAGTCAAAGCGATGAGGGAACAGCATATTATCTGCATTGCAAACAAGTAATAAATATTGCATACAGTTGTAAGCTGGTCAAATGTAGGTACAAAATTCTTTACAAGACTAGTTTATAATGCAGTCATTAATAGAAGGGGCATACTTTCAATTTATACCAGTACTGCGTTCAAGTGTTAATTGATGTGTCCCAAACTATTTCGTAATTTTCAGTAAACATATTCACTGATATCCGCCTCAAATTTGTATTTGGTTGAATAGTGCTGAAATTATATTATCAGTATATTATCACTTTGACTAATCAAGCAGATTTTTTCCCTTAAGTGCAGTTCTCACAGCTCTATTAGGGGAATATATATATATATATATATATATATATATATAATGAACGCGTGAATGTATGTATGTATATACGTATGTTAGAGCATCACGCTGGAACGCCTGGAACAATTTCAACCAAACTTGGCACACATATGACTTACAATCTGGACAATGCACAATGAGGCTTAAATGATCCCTAGGACCCCTGGGGGTGCCTGGGTGGTGGGGGCTTCGATCGATGCAAACAATATCCCACTGAACAACGGGAAATAACTCCCGTTATATTTATGCCTGCTTTGGATTGTCGGTTGTGATAGACAAATGTTAGCCCACACAAACCGATGACGTTATATCTGCTGAGATGCCGAATCTTTGGCATCGATAACGAGAAACATTATACACAGAACAGATTTCTGATTCACGAAAGACACCCAACTGTTGTCCACCTCAGCTTCCATTTAGGAAATGGTCAGAGTGTTTATTTCACAACAGACAGCGCCCATACAGTGGTTGATCAGCCACCAACCACATAGGGGTGGGAGTGGGATGGGAGTGACATTTACAAATAGGGTGGGGTGGGGTGGGATGGGAGTGACATTTATAAACCACCGAAAACGACCAATATTAGTGTCGAATCCATAGTTTTCGGGGTCCCTGAGATGGACATTCCCGGTGCCGTTTAAGTCCACGTTCAGCCCCCATCGGCATGGGGGGGGCCTGAGGGTGGGGGTGGGATGAGATGACATGTAAAAATAATCGACAACGACTGATATTTGTGTCGCATTCATAGTTTTCGGGGTCCCTGAGATGAATAAAGACATTCCCGAAGCCGTTTAAGTCCATGTTCAGCCTCCATCGGCATGGGGAGGGGTGACATGTAAAAGTAACTGACAACGACTGAAATTAGTGTCTAATCCATAGTTGTCGGTGTCGCGGATATGAATAGTGACACTCCCGATGCAGTTTAAGTCCAAGTTCAGCCTCCATCGGCATGGGAGACGGGGGGGGGGGGGGGTTGAAGTGGGAAATAAAATTTCCAAATTGACCGAGATTAGTGTCGAATCCAAAGTGTTCGGGGTCGCTAAACTGACTGGTGACAGTCCTTGTGACAATTAAGCCCAAGTTTAGTCGAATATAACGAATAGAAGTCGTAGAACAGTCTAGACTCTGTAGAACCTTCTAGAAGGTTGTGGAAATGAATAGAACTTTGTAGAACCATATAGAAGGTTGTGGAAATGAATATAACTTTCGTGATTGGGATAAATAAATACCCTGACAACGTCGAGTACTCAGCTAGTAAATAATAAGTTCTAAGTTGTGCTTCAAGAATTGGTTGTGGAAAGAAATAAAGTGAAACTAGAGTTCAGTGTTAATACCGTTGCTGGATTCAAGGACTAGTGGGGTTAATTTTATGATATACATGATGGAGAGAGAACCATTTCCTGAATTAAAATTTAAAATACCAATATCGCACGTGCTGCCAACATTGTTAGTTTAGATGTGATTGTAATATTGATGGGAACGAGCACAGCAGACTGATCTTCGGATTCATGTAGTCAAAATTTTAACAAACGACCCTCTGATGCCTGTTGATCTCAGACTAAATCTACTTATCCTTGCTGCTTGACATTACAGTGGTTTAGGAAATGTGACCTGTAAAAGGCACATGCCAGATCAGTCGGTCTCTTTTGACCATTACGGCTTGGCTTATTTAAATTATGATCAGAACTTGTGTAACGATGTAACTAACAAATGAATAACATATAAATTTCATAGAGTATTAAATTACAGAACAATAAAAATTCTTGTCGAGAGACTAACGAACACTAACAGAAAGAGCTTTAGAATTACAGAAAGATCTCAACTTATGCTTCATTGATTACACCAAGGCATTTGACAAGGTGAAACATAATGAAATTATTAAAATGCTTGAAGACATCAATATAGACGGCAAAGACCTGAGGATTGTAAAACATCTATACTGGCAACAAGAAGCAGCAATTCGAGCTGAAAATAGAACTGGAAAATATCAACCTATAAAACAAGAGGTGCGACAAGGATGTGTACTATCTCCAGACCTTTTTTCTCTGTATAGCGAGAATATTCTAAGAACAATCATCACAGAACCAGGCATAAAAATTGCAGGATACAATATTAACAACCTTCGGTAAGCTGACGACACAGTACTGATAGCTGAGAACCAACAAGACCTGCAAAATCTCTTGGATAAAGTCGCCAAAGAAAGTGAACAGAAAGGCCTTACTTTGAACATCAAAAAGACAGAAACTATGGTTATATCTAAGAAACAGAATCCACCAGCATGCAGTATTAAATTAAACGGAACTATTCTAAAGCAGGTGCAGAAATTCAAATACCTTGGAGCAGTAATAACTTCAGATGGGAAATGCAGAACAGAAATTAGGAACAGAATAGGCCAAGCAAAGACTGCATTTCAGAGAATGAGAAACATATTAGCTAACACATCTTTATCAATGAATTTTAGAAAACGAGTCCTAAAATGCTATATTGAACCTATCTTGTTATATGGAAGTGAATCATGGACAATAGGCAAGTCTGCACCAAAATCATTGGAAGCAGCAGAAATGTGGTTTATTAGAAGAATGTTGCGAATCACCTGGACAGCAAAACTAACTAATGAAGAATGTATGAGAAGAGCTGGAGAGACAAAAAAACCTTGTCAAAAAGATAAGAGAGAGACAAAGTACTTTCATAGGACATGCAATGAGAAGATGGGGCATTGAAAATATTATAACAACAGGAAAAATAGAAGGAAGAAGATCAAGAGGAAGACCAAGAGAAATGATACTGGACAGTCTGACGGGATGGTGTGAGAGGAGATCACCAACTGAACTGATGGCCTGCATAAAGGATCGTGTACTCTGGAGAAGCATAATAGCCAACGCCAGTCGGCACGGCACATGATGATGATGATGAATTTTATACAATGTTCTCGCAGAGTTCATTCAGTATTGTATGTTTTGTTAAAACTTAATGCTTCAAAGCATGAGAAGAATCCCTATCATGACGCAAAATAAAATTTTCCGGGCCCTGTAGAGTCTATGGACAAATAAACTTGATATATCAAGCTGTCAGCACGGATTTATTAAATACCTCCAGTTTGCTTACGAATGACATGAGTCTAATAACGAATATTGCAGAAATAGAAGCATACTACGTTACGGATAGAAGCTCATATTATACAGGATTATTCATACGTCAGTGAAACATTTCACAACTTTGCAACACATAAACCATGTAAGAGATTATGATTATTCTTACGCCAATGGAGAAAGAAACTCTTCAAGTTTTCTCGTAAATAAAGCCTCCCCCCCCCCCTTTCGTGCGCAGAGCTCCTGTGGTTTGCCGCTATGACGTTCAACAAACGTGAACAGTCATTTTACGTTTTAGTATACGCAAAACGTCGTCCGTTGTGACTGTCAACGACGATTTAGAGCGGAATTCCAGAAGGCAGCACTCGTTTTCAACAGTACCAAGAAGTGGTATGCGAAATTCAGGGATCAAGTTGGGGGTTTCGCTGGTAAACTTCTCTAACAGTTTCCTTGCTTGGTCCTGGACATCCCTGCCGAAGATCTGTGCACAGACAGCCTTCATCCCGAAAATTCATATACCACTTCTCGATACTGCTGAAAACAGCTTACCTTCTGTAATTTCGCTCGAAATTGTCGTTGCATTGTCATAACGGACGAGGTTCTTGCCTATTCCGAAACACAAAATGACTGGTCACGTTTACTGAACGCAATATTTGCTACTGCTGCCTCCTAGCGACAAACCACGAGAGCTCTGCGCGAGGGCTTTATTGAAAAAAAAAAAACATGAGAAATTCTCTCTCTCTCTCTCTCTCTCTCTCTCCTCTCTCTCTCTCTCTCTCTCTCTCTCTCTCTCTCCCTCTCCCTCTGCTAAGAATAATCATGATTCGTTACGTAGTTTACTTGTTGCGAATTTTAAAAATGTTTCACTGACTTATCAATAACCCTGTATAACACTGTTCACAATAACTGATGAGTAGTTCGAACATTCACAGCTCAGCGCTTTGCTCTTAGTCTAGTGGAATTCAAGATCAAATAACATGTATACTCTGGTGCAGAACTGTACCACTGTCAAATATAATGAGGTTTCCTTACGCAGAGGGAGCGAAATCTGCTAAATTCACTGCAATATGTTGGCTCAGTATGGATGTGAAAACAGCATGACTCAATGAAATATTTCCGATTAGATATGAAGGTTTAAAGCAGGAACAACAAGAGCTTAATCTGGTTGACCATCAACATCGCGCACATAAGCAAGTGGAGGCAATACAACAACCGCGATTTGAGCGTCTTTCTCACCCCCCCCCCCCCTTACAATCCCTATCTGGTGCCATGCAATTGCCACGTCTTCGGTCTATTTGAGGACACTCTATGTGGTGGCAGGTTCACTTTTGATGATGAAATAAAGGCACATTTGGATATGTGAGCAGCCGAAGGACATACAACGGGCGTTCAGAAAGTAATGACCACATCGTTTTTCTCAGGAGCTGTTTATTCAAAAAGCATGAACTTGATATACAATATACATGGATATGTCATGTAAACATCATTATTATTCAACATAATCCCCATAAACTTGTAAGGCTTTACGTCAGCGCGAAACAAGTGCATATATGGTACCCGTACCAAATTGTCTCTTGATTATGTAGCCATTTCTTCCTTGCATGAATCACTCCTTCGTCATCTTCAAATCTTACCCCTCGGAGTGCATCTTTACGTGGACCAAACAGATGGAAATCACAGGATGGCAAATCAGGACTAAATGGCGGATGGGGTAGTATAGTCCAACCCAATTTGGTGATTGCTTCCTATGTTGCCAGACCTGTGTGAGGGCGCGCATTGTCGTGAAGGACAGGCATGTCTGCTGGATTCTTGTGCGGCCGAACTCTACGAAAATGTTGATTGAGTTTTTTTAATGGCTTAATGTAAGCTTGCGAACTGATTGTCACTCCTCTTGGCATAATCACACCTTCAATGTCCCAAAAGACAGTAATCATGGCCTTTCCAGCTGAAGGAAATGTCTTGAATTTCTTTCTTCGTGGTGATTGCGGATGATGCCATTCCATTGACTGTCTTTTTGTCTCAGTTTCGTCACCTGTTACGATCTTAGCCAAAAAGTTATCTCCCTCAGCATTAAAACGCTCCAACAATTCAGAAGAAATTGCTTTCCTTTGCAATCGATGATCATTTGTGAGACTTCGAGGAACCCATCTTGCGCAAACCTTAGAAAATCCGAGAGCTTTTATAACTGCATTTGCACTACCATTGCTGACTGACAACTTTAAGGCCAATTGTTGAGTAGTGATAATAATAACAATAATGCCCTCAGCGCATTTCAACATTTCTGCCTTGGTGGCTGTGGCAGGACGTCGACAGCGAGGCCGATCATGCAGCTCCTTATCTCCACTTGTTGATTCTTCGATTCTCTGAACCCAGCGACTGACTGTGCTCCTGTCGACTGCAAAACTTCCATACACATCATGTAGACGCTTGTGAATGTTCACAACAGTTTCCTTCTCTACATCGAGAAATTCTAGTTGCTAACACGCTCAATTTCAACGGTTAGGGCAGGCATATTCTTTGGCAGGTTGCGGTGCAATTTGGTTCACACAATCGACACATGCCATATTTAAAGTGTGCACAATTTTATGCTTCTATCTTCATTATTAGCCGAAAAAAAAGATGTGATGCATTACTTTGTGAACGCCCTCGTATTCTTCCAAAGAAATGAAGAGATTAGTAGAACAATACAAGAAGTGCAGGAGGACTATATGGAAAAGTGATATAACCTTTAAGGTATAAATTACACCTATATTAATAAAGAAATATCTAATTCAAAATATTGGCATTTTAAGATAATATTCTTACCCTAACGCACTCATCATTTCTCATATGGAAACTATTAATAATTACCAGTTTTGTTATGCACAGAACTGATATTGGCCAAAACACTGCGATATCTGAGTCGATACTACACTACAGCCAAAGAACTTTCCGAACACCCTGTTTTACAGAGTAGATGACATAGCAGATTGACGGGATTTTTTTCCGTGGTTGTTACGAATACAGTTTTGCTTTTGCTGAAAAATGAAATATTACAGGATAAGTCCATCTTTAAATAAATAAATATAAACGGAGCTTTCATTCTCACAAAATCCAGTGTCTCAGACTATGAATTTGAGGTGTACCACATGTTCATCAGTTTCTTCATCAACCACAGTGTGCACAACGGTATTAAAACTAATTTAGACAATGATTAATATAAAAGAGCAGTTTCTACAGATGGATCTACATCATCATTAGTAAGATACCATATTTCCGCATTTAGTACGAACAGCAAATACCTTGAAAGCTCTGTCCGCGTCTGTATCGTATTAGGGGAAAAATAAACTTTTGTATTTATGTTTAATTGGACAGCCACTTGAAGCAGAGCCTTACGTATGTTGGCACCAGAAAATGTAACCGCTCCCGCTACGTTACCCGCCCGGTAGTCTGGGAAATGAAAATGATCACTTTTCCCAAAACTATCCTCACTCTTCATGAGGGATTCACATGCGAGTCCCGTAATGTGATATATGTCATCGTTTGCAAAAGATGCAGGATAACATATATTGGTGAGACTGGCCTCAGATTAGGGGACCGCATGCAAAAACATCTGAACGACATCGCCCAGCATGCTTCGAAACCAGTCCCAAATCATTTCAATGACCCCAACCACAGAGGCAAATCTGATTTTCTGGTAACAGCCATCAAACAATGACACAAGCTGCCTGGCGCTTGAGAACTGCTGCATTCAAAATTATGGGACGCTGGGACCACATGGATTAAACTCGCTGTTCAACTACACTTAACATTCTCTTCAATCATTATAGTACCTCTCCTCTAACCTCCACCCCTTCTTACTTGTCAAACCTCCTCACAGCATCACTTTGCAACCCCTCTTCACTAACCATCTATTTCAACTTCTTCTGGCTAGATCAATATTGTATCACTCTCTCTCCCCTCCCCGGTTTCCCATCCACCACCCCCAGTTACAACCCACCGACCATATATCACAGGTCTCCATTTAAAAAGTCTCCACGTTCTACTAAATCCATTCCTGACACATACCGCCAGACAAGCCACATCTTACAATTTACAGCTAAGTACTCCATTTAATTTTTAACTTTTTAAAAATAGTATTCATGTAAATCTATAATTTATCTCCTCTCTCTATTTCTTCATCCTGTATGTTATTGCATGATTAAGGCTCACGCCGAAACGTCATAACTTAGTCGTTAAGTAATAAAGCTGTTTCTATATTTTTCCGAGTTTATACATTCTAAAATAAAAGGAAACAGGAACAAGAAATCACAGGAAAAGGTCAGAGGTATGGCGATATGTGAATGGGTTTTCGGTGCATATGAGCAGGGTGACCAAATTAATGCTTTTCTTTTTAAATTTGATGCTTTTCTTCACTCTTTGCGGTGCAAATTGTTGGCATAAAAACGCAGTCGCATTATTTAGTGCGAAATTCAATGCGTTTCAAAATTAAAATTTACAATGTTATTGACATAGATAGTGTTCCCGTCACAGATGAAAATCAGCAGACACCGATATCAGAATAGGACTTGAGAATGCAGATTACAGAATCAAACTTGTGCCAGGTGGTACTAGAAATAAACATCAGGAAAGCAAAGGTCGTGGCAATCGGCAGGTAAGAACAAAAGCTAACTGTGAGCATAAATATAAATGGATACACATAGAACAAGTTACGAAATCCAAATATTCGGTGCACATAACATGATGAAAATGCGAAAGAAAAATTAAACAGAATAATAGGAATGATCTAATGTACACAGAGCAAGTTTCATAATGTTGCGCTTCTCAAGCACTAGGCAGCTTCGACATTCAGGAATATGGACTGGAATCACATGATCTGAAGCCCCAATTCAGATACACCTAACATACCCCTCTTCCACAATTATATTCACTTGGCACTAAGTTCTTCCTCACCTGCAACAGAAAGTTCCGAACCTCCTCAAGGCATTAGATTACAACCCCTCTACCACAACCATAATCACCTATTCTACCCTCTCCCGGCTAGATTACCATTGTATCTCTCTCTCTTTCTCTCGCTTTTCTGCGGCCCCCACCCCACCCCACCCCACCCCTTTACCACCCACCTATCACAAGTCTCCATTTAAACATTCTTTACACTCCACCATACGCACTCCTGGATACAACCTATTATAAGTCACAGTTTCTTACAAATAACAGATAAGTGCTCCATTTATTTTATTTTATTCTGTTTTTTTCCATGCCTATTTTTTTGCATAGCATTAACCTGAATTTATATTTTATCTTCTTTTCCAATTTCTTCGACCTGTGTGTTTTGTACAATTAAGGTGCAAACAGAAACGTCATAATTGTGTGCTCGTTAATTAATTAAGCTGTTTCTACTTTTTTTCATAGCTTATTTTACATTTAGATGCCCCCTTCTCCGTCGGTGGGGCAGGCGTTTAGACCCTTTAAACTTTGATGCTCGGGGAAGGGGGTAACCTATGGGCCATGACTCCCAGATCCCTGTGACTTGTTGATTTGTAACCGCTACACGAATCTGAAGATACTACCCGGATGCTCACGTCTGTAACTTTAAAAAGTTCTTTGGTGGGTTCGACTTTTTTTTCTTATATTAGAGTAACTAGGTCCTGTCTTGTCTTTGACCGTGCCTAGGACTTTGTGCTGAGATGTGAGATGGTGCCAAATCTGTTTCATCCCTTCCTTATCTGCATGACATGCTCTTTTGAACATTATTCGGACTTGGTTCTTCTGATTTTTAACGGTTTCTGTCTTTCTTTGTCTCCTCGTCTTCTTCAGGAAGATGTTCTTCTTTCTGTTGTCTGCTTCACACCGAACTTTTTGGATTAGTGAAGGTAAACTGTATTTCTTAACGACTCAAAGTTTTTCCTTTCATGTGTTTTTTTAAAAATTTCTTTACAAGGCGATACACCCAGCTATTCCCAGAACTGCTTCTCATTGGCTCGTGATCTTATTTCGTTCTCCATCAAAGAATTCAAGCAGCTCCTGTAATGTGGTTTGAAAAACGTCTCAGGTAACAGTGCACTATTGACTATCAGGCAGTAAGAAATAACCAGATCGCGTCATTGTTCTGAGTATCTTCATGCCACGTTGTGTTTTGAATTTCCTGCCACAGGTGCATATATGCTCCCACTGTCGTTCAGATGAACTGGGGCGAGCATGTTCGTTTCTGTAAATTCGCCTGTGGATCCATCATTCTTCCCTCCTTTCGTTCAGTACCGGTGACACTTCTCATTTGGCCTGGATAATGTTGTATTACGACAGGCAGTGTTGCAAGCCCGGCCAACCTAGCTCTAGTTTTTCCCAGTTCGACCTGGTCTTTCCCAGTGTCAGTAAGCCTATTTACATGTAATGTGTAAGTTTTCCGATGTCACCGCTATATTTTATATGACACTCTTCTTGAGAAGACATTTCACAAAAACACTCCTTTATAAAAAATAAATAGCTCCCTTTTCAAGAACATAGTTATTGCCTTTTAATTAGTAAAGGTGCATTTTCTCACTTTTAGAAGATGACACTCGATTTTTTCACGAAAACCTTTGAGTTTTGTAATTTATAGTTCAAGGTTATTCATTTTTTTCATATAGAACCTGAAAGACATTTCATACACATGTCTCTTGTCTTGACTTTTCCTTCCTTCCTCATTTAATGCTAGGTGTAGAGGTGAAGTGCAATTGTCTCCCAATGGCTCGCCTGTTGGCTTCGTACATTGAGATGTTCAAGGACTCTGCTATATCATCGGTCCATCGTTTGCATGGGCGGCCCCTTCCTCTACCCTCTCTGTGGTACACGTTCTGTTGGTGACACATGACCGAACCATTTTATTTGCTGTTTTGAATATAATTCAGAACGGGTTCAACTCCTACTTTATTTCTAATGACATCATTTCTGATTCTGTCCTTTCTTGATATTCCAAGAATTCTTCTCAAGAATCTCATTTCAGTTGTTGTAATTTTCCTCTTGTCTTTAGCTGTCATCGTCCATGCCTGGCATTGGTAGCACAAAGTTGGTATGAAGATTGTCTTATAGATAGTTCTTTTGGTTTCCAGTGAGACATGCTTGTTGTTTAGTATGGGACCCATTTGCCCGATAAGTTGGTTCGCTTTGTTACACGTGTTTTCGATCTCTATATCTATTTTTCCTTTTGTTGAGAAAATGCTTCCGAGGTATTTGAATGTGCCACTTGCTTCATAGTACGGTTTTACACATGTCTCGATTAGTTAAATATAACATAATTAATATTATTACTATTATTGCTTAAAAGTATTTTATTATAAAGTATTTCAACAAGCAGATTCGATTTTTAAAAAATAAATAATTAAATGGTTCACATAAACGAAATAGTTTCCATAATGTGCAGCTGTTAAAAAAAGCTTATAGAAATGTCACAGTTTCACTGAAAACCCACATAAAATTTTTTTATAAAGTAGGCTATAAAGGAGTTTATGTATAGGACCTGGGGAAATATCAAAGTTTCTCTATACTACCGACTGCCTTTTGAAGCAGATAGCGCAGTTACGTGAATTTATCACGTACGTGAATTTTTAGGTGAATACAATGTGAACATGGCCTGGATCTTCAGTTGCTTTCACACCTGAATGATCTTTTGCTTAAAGTCTTTAATATTTTTCTTTTCGTTTTTCTAGATGCATTCAATATTAGAACTTTGATGCATCGGAACTGAGGACTTTTTTTATAAATATGCAAATATACAAGCATTAAACTAAATATACACAAATATACTGCAGTAAAGCTTTGATAACAAAATATTATCACTGTTTAAAAGAAAAGTAGAAACAGGTTTATTAATTAACACGAACGCAGTTGAAACGTTTCAATTTACACCTTAATAATACAAAAATATACAGGACGAAGAAATAAGGAAAGAAGAGAAAATATAAATCTATATGAATTATATATATATATATATATATATATATATATCACTTAAGAATGGGCAAAACTAATATCAAAAAAAGGGAGCACTTAATCTGACTTGGAAGAAGCTGTGTCAGAGAATGCACGTGGTGGCGTATTGTGAATGTTTAAATGTGGACTTGTGAGGTGTGATAGGTTGATAGTAAAAAGGAAGTGAAAGAAAGCGGAAACGGGGGAGAGGCTTACATTGGTAATCTAGCTGAGAAAAGTTCAAAGTTCAAAATTAAGACTCCGGCTTCACTACATTCATTATATGGGGTTATATATGCTCAGTCGCATGAGTATGTTTGCTAACAGCTCCGTCAAATGTTGGTTGTTTACAATGCGTTTTCTGCCACACAGTTCGTATTTCCTGCCAGCACTTTTAATTTGTCATAACTCCACCAATCTTTTCACAGTTACATTGTTCTTCCATTCCCGCTCTTCATTCTCTCCCAGTCTGTCCAATACAGCCCTACCAATGGCCCCCTTGTCAGTCTGTCATTTATTTTTGCCTGTCCAGCAAGTCTGCCACATCATTGCCATGTACTTCGGTATGCCCTGGACAGTAAAGCCACGTTAGGCTTGTCACCGTTGACTGGCTTAACACATGAACCCATTCTTTTCTAAGCAAATTCTTCTCAATCTTACGAAGCATACTCTGTGAATCCGTCACAATGACATCATTAACCACATCATGAGCAACTAACCATTCCATTGCCGCCGACACGGCCTCAATTTCCGTTCGCGTGCTTGATATAGTGACCTTAAATTCTTCCGAACCCTGTGCTACGACTCTGCCATTTCGGTAGACAACAAAACCCTAACCACTCAAACTGTTCCGAGTCACTGAGCCATCTGTATATATTACCGTGTCGGAAGTCCCGTAGCGATGTTGGATGAGATCTTGAATCCAAAGTTCAACTCCTCCTTGTGCCCAGTCTCTATATTCATGGCCCTTCTGTATAATAAAGATACAGTTTTGCACGGCGGCAGAGGCAGGAGGAAAAAACAAATAGCAGAAAGTATGAGAGTAAGATGAGAATGATTAAATGAAAAACATACAACATCCAATATTTCGGAGTGAGACTTTCTCAAGGATTATATACACAAACAAAACATAACATTTAACTAAAAAATTCTCATCTTACTCTCCTACTTTCCGCTATTTGTTTTTTCCTCACTCCCTCTGCCGCCATGTAGAACTGTACCATACACCTCTATCTTTATTACAAGATCCAGTTTTACTGTCGTTGCTATCCTCTTTTATCTGTCACAATCTCCTACTTGACTGCGATACTGTTGCGTAGATTTTTGTCCGTTTTCGTTGACTTGTGCCGTGCTACCTATCCCTCTATTCCTTTTCAAACTCTGTGATCTTCCTTCTTTACTGTATTCATATCTTCTTTTCTGATATATGTTTCATCCCCCAGCTGTAATCATCTCTTCATTCATTTCCGTTTTCATCCCTTCTGTGCTTGTTAGGTTAGTTTCCACTCTCTCTCCACGCTTCTATTTTTCAAGATCTCTTCTCGTCACCATGCCTCCTTTAAATCATATCACTAAATCTTTTAAGTCGTTTATCACTATCTCTTTCAGTCTTCTGCCACCTCTCTGTTCCCGCACCGCCACTGACCTCGTTTATGCTACGTACAAGAAGACACCCTTCACCCTTCTTAACAACTGTTTTCGCCTGAAGGTCACTCATACGCCTTTTACCTCTAAGTTTTCACCTGCCATGGGCACTCTCCACCCCAAGATTCGTCAGCGTCTCTGTGCTATCCAAACCAAATCCGCTTTCTAACGAATGCGCTGTATTGTCGAGGGGCACATTAAACTTCTCTCGGACCTTGACAATCAGATCCCCCAACTTTCTGTCCGACTCCACCAAATTGACTTTGATAATTACCTCATCTATCACCTGATCCAAGAAATTTTTCACTCCACGAACAGACAGTTCTACCTGCAACTTTCCACTCTAAAAAAGGCAGAAAGTTTTAGCTATGCGTCCCACTCCAGCCTCTCCCCGTTCCACCACCGCTTGTGCTCCCACTAAGGTAGTCTGCATCCTCCTGATATTCCACTATCGGCTGATGATTTGTCTGTCTCGGGCAAGGGTTTACAGTTCGTCCCCCTCCGGCCATCGGTTGACAAGTTCTCACTCCTTCAGGATGTCCACTGTTTTCATCGTAGGCTGGACTTGAAGTTCCATTTCCAAGACGCACCCCAACCTTCATCATCCTATTCTGCCTCTGATGATGACCCTTTCTCTCGCTTCTCTAAACAACCATCCAACTGGACACCATCTGAAAGAGCGTCTCGTTCCTTGGACCTCTTCACAAAATCTGCAAGCTTCGCCTTCCCCGGGTACGACATTCTAACCTGACCTCCGTGGAGAATCACGCACTTTCACAACTCCAGCGCAGACGAGATATCGTGATCAAGAGTGCAGACAAGGGAGGGACAATTGTTTGTTGGAAGAAAGAATTTTACATCCAAGAGGCCATGAGCCAGATAAGTAACACTAAATTCAATGCCTCTCGCCATCAAGATCCGATTCTGGCCAACAATCACCTCGTTCGTCACATGATCAACGAACGCATCCATGAGACTGGTCTTTCTTCCTCTGCTACTCATCTACACATCCATGACAGCTGCTTAGGGAACCCATTCTTTTATCTACTCCCCAAGATACCAAGCAACCCGGAAAGGCCCATAGTTTCAGCTTGTTCCTGCCCTACGGAACAAATCTCTGACTTTGTTGATACTATCTTTCAACCTCTTGTCACTAGTCTGCCTACATATCTGAAGGACACGAAACACACTTTCACTGCTTTTGAGACCCTTAAACTCATGCCTGGTCACATTTACCGTATCTTCACACTTGATGTAGTGTTCCTATACATATCCATCCAGCATGATCAGGAAATTCAGGCCGTCAAGTTCTTTCTGAACAAAAGACGCCATCCCTCTATTCCTACGTCTACTATTCTGCGCCTTACACATCTTATCTTCCAACTCAATTCGTTTTGAATTTAATGGCCTGTACTTCAACCAGATTTGTGGTGTGGACATGGGTACCAAAATAGGCCCCAGCTACGCATATCTGTTCATGGGCCACTTCGAACACAAGGTTCTGAGAGCATATAGAGACCCTTCTATGGACGCTACATAAACGACGGCATTGGGATCACATCAATGCCAGAAGGAAGACCTTGACAACTTCATCAGTTTTGTTAAGAAATACAACCCTGCCATTTCTCTGACCTCCCATGTCTTTACAGCTTCTGCTAACTTTCTCGACATTGCCGTCATTATCGGTCCTACCGGGCTTACTACTTCTGTCCACTATAAACCTACAGACTCTCACAGCTATTTCATGTACTCTTCCTCCTATTCCGGATCGTGTAAGGACTCTATTTCTTTTTCCCAGCTTCTTATGCTGCGACGTTTGTGCACTAAGAATGTTGATTTCCATGATCAACCTTACATAATGCTAGATTTCTTCTGCCAACGCGGCTATCCAGAACATGTTCTCTCGTCATCCTGGAACCGCGCCAGCCACATATCACAGCAACAAGCCCTTACTCCCAAACCGCCCTGTTGCTCGGACAGAATTAAACTAGTACTCACACATCACCCCCATAGTTTGGCAGTTAAGAACATACTGCTTCGCATCTCCATCTCTTCCAGACCGAGCCTGATACGAGTGAACTCTTTGGGGAACCCCCACTGGTGGCCTACAGACGGGACAAAAACCTCAGGGACCTTCTTGTTAGAAGTCGCCTTAAGACAGATGACAGTTTTTAATGGTACCAGACGTTGCGGACGTTGTAGATGCAACACTTGTCCGTTTGTTGTAGATGCTAGCCAGGTTTCCTTCCCAAAGTCCACATTATCAGTTCAGGAGGCTTTCACCTGCACTTCACGCAATGTTATTTATGTCACTGTGCGCAAACGTTGTGATATGAAGTATATAGGGAGACCGGTTTACGCTTAGGAGATCGTTTTTTTTTCGTCAACATGTTAACGACATATCTAAGAGGGCGTAGGCCCCTGTAGCAAAGCACTTTTGCCAAAGAGACCACAGGGAAAAACAGGACATTTCTGTTAGTTCGATCGGCCCCTGTTCTTCTGATGTACGATCTCGGAAGAGCCCTAGAACAGCAACTTATTTTAAAAGGCTGGCTGTCTCCACCCAGCTGGAATTAACAATGTTTTCAGTTTCCTTTAAACTTCTTTAGATTTCCACTTTTTTGCAGTTCTTCATTCTGTAGTTTCACGTTATCTCCCAGCTTCCTTTTTCCTTTCCCCCTCCACCACCATCTGCTTCTATAGCGACTTACAGGTGTTTATGGCCCCTCCTGGTCTCGTTTCTTCATTCATCAGTCTTATCTCCCAGCTTCCCTCCTCCTCCTCACCACCACGTGCTTCTCTCGCGACTTACAGGTGTTTATTGCCCCTAACTGTCTCGTCCCTTCGCCTCTCCCCCCTACCCCCGGATCTCTCCCTTTCCCCGCCTCCTCTGATATCGATTTGTTGTATCCGCTTTCCTTTCTGGAAAATTTTCTTCACCTCTAGGACGCATTCGAGTGTTTTCCATCTAGGAAGGAACAAAGCTAAATTTTTCATTTTAATTTTTTAGTTAAATGCTGTGTTTTGTTTGTGTATGTAATCCTTAAGAAAGTCTCACGCCGAAATATTGGATGTTGTATGTTTTTCATTTAATCATTCTCATCTTACTCTCATACTTTCCGCTATTTATTTTTCCTCACTCCCTCCGCCGCCGTGCAAAACTGTACCATACACCTCTATTACTAGAACCAGTTTTAATGCAATCTCTATCCCCTTTCATTCTGTATAATAAACTTTCTTAGCTGAAGTCGGTCCTATACCCGTAACTAGTCATCACCTTTATGCACCTCATCTAGATTGCAAATTGACTTTATTGTATCCTCCGCCTCAGCCATCCAGGATCTGCCTCGTTTGATGCGTTTTCCCTTTATGGAGAGGATGATTCTTCATGCCAGCAGCCCTGATGTATGCCTTCACCTGAGCATGTTTATGTTTAGATCTCACGCTCAGCATATCAAGCAGAAAGCTCATGGGCGCCACAGGAATATCCTATCCCTGGTGCAACCCAAGACTACTCACATTGCCTCGTTCTGTACGCGCTCTAGTTTGTTCAGCTTTGCATTGGACAGGGTGAGAAGGCCAAGACCATACTTCTTCATATGATTACGTCATTCATGCTGTAGACCACTTTCTACTGGCACAGGATGCTTCCTCTTCTTCTGCGTTCGAGGTTGCTGGTCACTTCAGATCCTGATCCCTGTCGACATGACAAAGCTCGCAGTCCTCTCCAGATCTTGACAGAAGCCCCAAAGCTTTTGCACAAGATGCTGACTTTTACAAAGAAGGGATCCGTATGCTCCAGGATCGCTGGACTAAGTGCATAAACTTGCAAGGGGACAATATTGAGAAATAACCAACAAAAAAAAAAATTGTCCACAATAATCTGTTGTACCTTATGCCGAGAACTTATCAATCACCCCTCGCAACTAATACCTTCATCGCAGTGAAAATAACTTAGTGATACACAAATAGTTGTTCGATATATAAAAGTAAATATAAAAATGCCACTGCAGTAAAGCTGTGATAGCAAAATATTATGGCTATTTAAAACAAAAGTAGGTACAGCTTCATTTATAACGACCACATACTTGTGACGTTTCGATTTACGATTATGTTAATAAATGTAGTACGGTTAGTGTCTGCACCGGGTTTTCTACAGCTGATGCATGCGTTGGTGCTGTCACCATTGGAGTATAGTCTTGGCCTGTTCACCCTGTCAAATGCACAGCTGAACAAACTAGAGCGTGTACAGAACAATGAGAATGGTCTCGGATTGCATCAGGGACATTCCTGTAGCGGCCATGCGCTTTTCGTTTGATATGCTGAGTGTGAGTGTGAGATCTAAACACAAGTATGCTCAGGTAAAGACATACATCAGGGTTGTTTGCATGAAGGATCATCCTCTCCATCAAGAGCTGGGATTGATAAAGGAAAGACACATCAAATGAGGCAGATCTTGGATGGCTGCGGCCGATGATACAATAAAGTCAATTTTCAGTCCAGATAGCTGCCTAAAGGTGATGCCTGATTACGGATGCGGGACCGATCTCACTAATAAAGGTTATACAGAAGGCCGGGCAGCGAATGTAAAGACTGGGCACAGGGAGCAGCTGAACTTTGGGTTCAAGATCTCATTCAACATCATTGTGGATCTTCTGACACGGTAATATGTACAGATAGCTCAGTGATTCGTGACAGCAGAAGTGGTTGGGGTTTTGTTGCCTACCGAAATTGAAGGATAGTGGCACAGGATTCGGAAACCTTTGAAGTCACTATATCAAGCACGCGAATGTAAATTAAGGCTGTGTCGGCGGCAATGTTAGTTACTCATGATGTTGTTAATGGTGTCACTGTGACAGATTTACATCTTCGTAAGAATGAGAAGAAATTGTTTCGAAAAGAGTGGATTCATCTGTTAAGCCAGTCAACGGTGACAAGCCTAACGTGGTTTTACTGTCCAGTCAAGGGAGTACATGGCAATGATGGCAGATAGACTTGCTGGACAGGCTAAAATAAATGGCGGCTGAGAATGGACAAAAGTGAAATTGCTAAAGCCAAATTAGAAAAAAAAAAAAAAACTACGGAAAGATGAAGAGCGGGAATGGAAGAACAATGCAGATATGAAGAGACTGCCGGAGCTAGGACAAATTAAAGGTGCTGGCAGGAAATCCGAACTGTGTGGCAGAAAACGCATCGTAAACGACCAACATTTGACAGGAACTATAGCAAACGCACTCTTGGATGGAAGCTGGCATACAGTGGAGCATATATGGGGTCGTCCCGAGCGCAGTGAACCTGGAGTTTGAATTTTGAACTTTGAACTTTGGTTTACACCTCAATCATACAAAAACATAGAGGGCAGAGAAATAGGGAGCGATGAGAAAATATAAATTCACATAAATGATATAGTATAACAAAAAAGAATGGAAAAAAGTAATAGGAAAATAATGGGAGCACTTTTGCTGCCCGTGCAAAATGAATAATGCTGACATAGATGAAAAATGATGTAATGCTGTTAGCTCCTTTTTGTCTATCTGTCTATTTGTTTATTTTGAATATGGTGCAGTTTCTGGATTTAAATCCAACTGTCAAGTTTTAAGGTGAATGCTAAGATGCAAAATCGTATATGTGGTATCTTTCACATTACTTTCTCTGACGTTTACTTTAAACTGGCATCAGCACGTACATGCAAATCAACTTTTTCTTCATTTATGACCTTATTAAAAGTGGGATGACATATATATATATATATATATATATACAGACAGACAGACAGACAGGCAGGCAGGCAGGCAGGCAGGCAGGCAGGCAGGCAGGCAGGCAGGCAGGCAGGCAGGCAGGCAGGCAGGCAGGCAGGCAGGCAGGCAGGCAGGCAGGCAGGCAGGCAGGCAGGCAGGCAGGCAGGCAGGCAGGCAGGCAGGCAGGCAGACAGGCAGACAGGCAGACAGACAGACAGACAGACAGACAGACAGACAGACAGACAGACAGACAGACAGACAGACAGACAGACAGACAGACAGACAGACAGACAGACAGACAGACAGACAGCAGACAGACAGACAGACAGACAGACAGACAGACAGACAGACAGACAGACAGACAGACAGACAGACAGACAGACAGACAGACAGACAGACAGACAGACAGACAAGACAGACAGACAGACAGACAGACAGACAGACAGACAGACAGACAGACAGACAGACAGACAGACAGACAGACAGACAGACAGACAGACAGACAGACAGACAGACAGACAGACAGACAGACAGACAGACAGACAGACAGACAGACAGACAGACAGACAGACAGACAGACAGACAGACAGACAGACAGACAGACAGACAGACAGACAGACAGACAGACAGACAGACAGACAGACAGACAGACAGACAGACAGACAGACAGACAGACAGACAGACAGACAGACAGACAGACAGACAGACAGACAGACAGACAGACAGACAGACAGACAGACAGACAGACAGATTGCTACTGGAGGTCCTCTCAGTTCGTCTTGTGGAGTCAGGAGACATGAGAGTAGAGCTACTGGCCAAAAAATACAACAGAAGAAAATAGCCAAAAAGCAAGAACTTAAAATAATGCAGTGGAATGCTGAGGGTGTCAGCAGTGTTATAGATGGCTATAGCAAAAAGGTTGAACTAGAGAACATACTTTTTGCAGAGCAGGTAAGTATATGCTGCATACAGGAGACACACCTAACCAAAGATGCCGCCTTTAAAATCAGAGGCTACCAGTGCTTTAGATCAGACCGACAGGACAAAAGAAAAGGAGGAGTACTCACACTTGTTAAGAATAACATCAGCGCATGTCAGGTGGGAGTGTACATGGAAGGAGCCGAATACCAGATGATCCATCTAAAAAGTAGTAATACAGATTTCCACCTACTTAACTATTACTGTCCTAATGACCGCCCACTTGCTTTAGGAACAATCCCACACAAAGAGAGACTGATGGTCTGAGGTGATTTTAACAGTCATTCCCAGAGCTGGGGCTATGACCACATAGACAAGAGAGGAGAGGAAGTTGAGAGCTGGCAGGATGATAATGGACTTCTCCTGATCAACCAGCCAATGGATGCCCCAACATTTTACTCAAGGGCATGGCATACAACCTCAACACCAGATCTGACATTCCACTCTCCAGATCTGAAGTGGAACATTACACGTGAAGTTGGAAAACAACTTGGAGGTAGCGACCATCGACCAGTCTTCCTGACAATAGAAAATGAACTCCTTAACACCAGTAACCCTCTCCCCAGATGGAACTATAAAAAAGCAAACTGGACAATGTACAGACATCGTACAGGTACCCTGGTTGGACAGCTGTCCATAGAAGGTAAGGATATTAACAGCATAGTGAAGGAATTCAATGCTTGTATCCTTCAGGCCGCTCGTGAAACCATTCCCAGGGACTATAAACCATACTGGTCTAGTGAGCTGGGAAAACTCCATGATGACGTGGAAGCAGCTCGAAAGCTAGCAGAAAATAGACCATGCCAAGAACACCACAATAATTACCAACATTCTAAGGCCAAATTTCAGAGAGCAAAGCTGCGAGCCAGACGGGAAAGTTGGAGAGAGAAAACAGAGTCCCTAAACTTTGAAAAGGATGGAAGGAAACTGTGGAAACTAATCAAACAGTTAAATGATGAGAGTACTGGAAGAAGTACAAAGGTTACACTAATAGAGTATGGGAAAACTCTTACAGGTAAGCAGGTAGCAGATCACTTTGATCGCATTTTTGCACAGGACTGCAACATTGATATCCATCCAGAGAAGGAGCGTACAGTGCGCATCGAGCCACAGAAAGAGGAGGAACAGGTCAGAAAAGTGGAGGTCATGGATGCACCAATCACACGCAGTGAGTTAGACCTAGCAATTAGTAAACTGAAACCAAGGAAATCACCAGGACCAGATGGAGCGTCCAATGAAATGATCAAGAACCTGGGAATGGCAGCAATGGGAAAGCTGTTGGATATTTTCAATATGTGCTGGAGCACAGGTAAGTTACCTCAAATCTGGAAGGAAGCAAGCATGGTACCACTGCTAAGACCAGGGAAAAACAATGATACTGCCTCCAGCTACAGGCCAATCAGTCTCACTAGCTGCCTATGCAAAACGATGGAACGCATCATTGACCTGAGGCTAAAATGGTACCTAGAAAGTGAAAACCTTCTCGTTCCACAACAAGCAGGATTTAGGCAGTACTACAGTACGGAAGATCAAGTGACCTATCTCTCTCAAGAGATTGAGGATGCATTCCAAGAGAAAAACCTTGTACTAGCAGCGTGGATAGACCTGAAGAAAGCCTTTGATAAAGTATGGAAAAAAGGTCTGCTGTGGAAACTAAGAAACTGCAATGTGAATGGAAGACTGTACAACTGGATAAAGTCCTATTTACACAATAGAAGAGCTAGAGTAGTAATGGATGGACACAACAGCCAGAAAGTACTTCTGCGACACGGTGTACCACAAGGAGGAGTCCTTTCGCCTACACTATTCCTTGTATTCATTAATGACCTGGTCAAGGAACTTCCCTATGGAATCAAACCGGCACTGTATGCAGATGATCTGGTCATGTGATGTATAGATGAATATGCGACAGTTGCTACACAGAGACTCCAAAGAGCAGCAGACATCTTGACATCATGGACAAACAAATGGTGTGTAAGTATCAACACAGAGAAATCAAGTACCACTCTGTTCACCCTCTCATCTAAACAGAAAGCAGGTAAGATCTTTGTAAATGAAATACCCTTAAGGATGGACAACCAACCCACTTACTTAGGAGTGACTCTGGACTCAAAACTGACGTGGAAGCAACACATCAACAGTGCAGAAGCAAAAGCCAGAAGAAAACTAGCCATATTAAGAAAATTGAGTGGAACCACATGGGGAGCTAGTGAAAGAATCCTCAAGAATGTATATCAGCAAAGTATTCTACCACATTTAGAATATGGCTCAACATCTTGGTGCACAGCATCAAACACTAAGCTGCATAATCTAGACAAGGTTCAAAATCAGTCACTACGGATTATCACAGGTGCCATGAGGTCCACACCAATAGTAGAAATGCAGAAAATAGTTGGTGTTCAACCGCTAAAGGAACGTAGAGACACAAAGGTCATGACCATGGGAGAAAAATTCCTTAGCTCTGTAAGCCATCCCCTGAAGGAGAGATTCAATAACTTGGCATTAGGACGGCTTAAAAGAAGCAGCTTCATTCATCAGGCCAAGCGTATGCGTAAGCTGATACCTGACCTTCCAACTGTAGTCGCTCCATTATCATCTGTACCAGAGCATACACCATGGAAAGAAGCAGATTATACACAGATAACTATTCAGACTGAAGTGAAAGGTGTGCAGAATTGTGAGATACAGAGCAGTCTTGTAAGATCAACAGCCACACTTAGTTTGCTAGATGACAAATATCCATGTGACACCTGGATACGTGTGTATACAGATGGATCTGCACATAATGCCATAAAGAATGGAGGGGCAGGAGCATATATTGAATATCCAAACAACACCATTGACAAGATTTCCATACCCACTGGTAAATACTGCAACAACTTTGATGCAGAAGTTAGGGCAATTATTGCTGCAGTTGAAAAACTATCAGACTCCAGAATTGATACATGTCCTGTAGTAATTCTCACAGATGCAAGATCAGTACTGGAGGCTCTTCAGTGCAACAAACTACCAGACCTTAAGGATGCATTGTCAAAAATTGGCTTACAACATGGAGTCACTTTGCAATGGATTCCCTCCCACTGTGGGATACCAGGCAATGAGAAAGCTGACCATCTGGCCAAAGAGGGCACTGAAATGGAGCAACCAGACATACCAATCACTTATAATCAGAAGAAAAGCATGATAAAAACCTACAGGAAGCCACAAACACCACCACATGATGACTATCACATGCTAAACAGAAAGGAACAAGTCACCATCTTCCGTCTCCGAACAGGACACAGCCGACTCCGAAGTCATATGTATACAAAGTTTAAGGTTGGTACTACTAATCTATGTACATGTGCCCAGGTGCCCTAAACTGTGGAACATATCCTCCAGAACTGCATCAACTACGAGACACTGAGAAATAATTACTGGCCCAGTGAAACCACTAAAGAAGATAAGCTCTATGGTTCCATACATGAATTACAAAAAACAGTGAAATTTATCCAAGAGACAGGACTGCAGGTATAGACAGACAGTGCGAACGAAGAAGAAGAAGATAGATAGATAGATAGATAGATAGATAGATAGATAGATAGATAGATAGATAGATAGATAGACAGACAGACAGACAGACAGATAGGCAGGCAGGCAGGCAGGCAGGCAGGCAGGCAGGCAGGCAGACAGACAGACAGATAGATAGATAGATAGATAGATAGATAGATAGATAGATAGATAGATATACATTTGAGGGGTGATTGATAAGTTCGGGGCCTAAGGTACAAATACTTGAAACACACAGATACTTGAATAAAGAAATTAACTACAACCAATTTTTTTACAGGCTACTGAAGTGGTAAAGGGTGGCAGAAATTGAGAAAATGGATACCATTTCTTTTCGAGCTAACTCTGCATCAAGGGCTTATCATCGTAGGAGATCCATGAGGATAAGATGGAGCCTCTAAAGGAGAGTCCCCCTTCTTATTGCACAGTGAAGAAATGGGCAGTTCAATTCAAACATGGAAGGAAAAGTCTGGAAGATGATTCCCGTCCAGGAATACCAAGAATGGCAACCACCGATGAAACCACCGGCAGAATCCATGACATAATAATGGAGGATCGATGACTAACTAACAAGTGGTACATTGCTACTGAGTTGGGCATCTCCCAGGAACATGTTCATGCCATTATTCACAATGATCTTCAAATGACAAAGGTCTCTGCTCCATGGGTCCCGAAGCTTCTTGGAGTTGATCACAAACGACAGCGTCTCAACATGTCAAGAGACAATGTTGGCCATTTTTCTGCAGATCCTGAAAAGTTTCCTCAGCAATGTGTGACTATGGATGAGACTTGGGTTCATTTTCAACCAGAAACCAAAGAACAGTCAAAGCAGTGGAAACATCATGGATCCCAACCTCCAAAGAAAGCAAGGGTGGTTCTGTCTGCATGCATATTGATGGCTTCCATCTTTTGGGATTCAGAAGGTGTAATATTGATAGACTATCTTCAAAAGGGCGACTTCCGGTGTGACGTGCAAGATGGCGGAAGTTTTTTTAACGCTCCCGCCGGCATGCAGAAATCAGCGGAATTCCGTTTGATATGTCACATATCCTGTACCGGGAGTTGGGCATAAGGCTAACAACCTTATCCTGGGACCTATCTAGAGGCAACTCCAGATGGAAAAAAAAAGATATCGTTACGGAAATTCACAGAACATCAGGGATGCCAACTCCGAAGAGTTCATTCGTCGCCCCCAAACATGTGACAAAGATTGGATTCTGGAATGTGAGAACGATGGCAGCACCAACAAAAACTACTCAGATCATCAAAGAAATGGAGAGATACCACCTAGACGTACTGGGCATCAGTGAAATGCGATGGCCAGAAGCAGGTAAAAGATCGGTGAAAAACGGTAAGTTAATAATACATTCAGGCAGAAACGGCGGTAAACATCGAGAAGGGGTAGGTATTATTATGTCAAATTTAGCAGCAAAGAGCCTTGTAATATGGGAACCGGTGAACAGTCGTATAATAATAGCACGATACAACCTAAGACACGGAATAATGATAATAAGACAGTGTTATGCACCCACGAACGATGCAGATGATGAGATAAAAGACGATTTCTATCACCAATTGCAACAAATCATCAACAAAGTCCCTAAACATGACATCCTAATTTCTATGGGGGACTTCAACGCTGAGGTAGGGAAAGATAACACCGACATTGAAAAAGTGATGGGGAAAGAAGGAATTGACATGGTTAACCAGAACGGAGAAAGATTAATTGAAATATGTCTAACAGAGGGCATGGTCATTGGAGGCACAATATTTCCACACAAAGAGATACATAAAACAACATGGATACCTCCAGATGATAGAACTAGAAACCAGATATATCAGTTTTTTATTAGAAAGCAATACAGTACATCTCTGATAGATGTAAGGGCATATAGGGGTGCAGATGTTAACAGTGATCACAACCTGTGTATAGGGAAAATAAAATTAAAACTGAAAAGCCAACACAAGAAATCAATACACATGAAGATAAACAGCCACAGCCTACAAGAAAAGAATACTAAGAATAATTTCAATCAGTAACTTACTAATCATTCCACAACACCCAGTGAAGTAGAGGAGATAGGTATAGATGAATTTTGGAATTCTTACAGCACAGCCATAACTACAGCAGCAAAAGCAAGAGCTGGACTGAAAAAAAAACAAATAGAAAAGCATGGATATCAGAAAACACAGGGAAGTACGTATATGAAAGACGAGCAGCCAAATTAGACATGTTCAATGTAAAAACAGACTTTGGAAAAGATCTGGTGAAAAAAACATATAAAGAAATAGACAAGAAAGTAAACAGTTCAGCTAGAAAGGATAACAGAGAATACATAGACAATATGGTGAAAGAGGCAGAGAAAACAGCAAAACATGAGACAGCAAAACTCTATATAACATACAAAAGAGGCTAACGAGTACTATTACATCTAAAGAAAGACCAATCCTTAGCAAAACTGGAACCCTATTAACATCAAGTAAAAATCAAAAGCAAAGATGAGCTGAACACTTCCAAGAAATACTTAATCGACCACACCCAAAAGAACTGTTAAACCTTGAAACTGACTTAACATCCCAACAACTAAATGTCAGCCTAGATGAAATTAAATTGCATGAAATTGAAACAGCAGTGAATTTAATGGCTAACAACAAAGCTGCAGGTGAAGATGAAATAACAGCTGAAATGCTAAAAGCTATCAATAGTGACAACATGAGACAACTACAGAGAATGTTTAACAAGATTTGGAAAGAAGAAAAGGTCCCTTCTAAATGGAAAAAAAGAATCATTATTAAAATACCAAAAAAAGGCAACCTTAGTGACTGTATGAATGAATAACCTTTATTTTTAAAGGGTAAAGAATTGGGCACTCAGGCCCGTCTTACATTCTGCCCTTCATCACTCCATCTTTCATTCTTCCCACACACTTGATTTGGTACAAAAATACAAATTAAATTAGGAAAAACATATCAAAAGAGTGTAAAATTTAACTACTACATTCAAAGTAAAAGAGAAGAACATATTGAAAAGCAGAAACCACTAATGCTGAACTTCATAGACTTTAAAAAGGCATTTGATAGCATACACAGGGATTCATTATGGAGAATTTTATGTCTATATGGAATACCAACTAAAATTGTCAACATCATTAAGGACTTATACAATGGATATGTTTGTGCAGTCAAAACAGAAGAAGGGATAAGTGAATGGCTCCAGATTGAAATAGGTGTGAAACAAGGATGTATACTATCTCCTTTGCTTTTTGGAATTACAATGGACTTCATAATGAAAAAATGCTGCACAGGTAACACTAGTATTGACTGAATACATGAGATCCAACTAGAAGATCTTGATTTTGCTGATGACATAACTATTTTTAGTAACAATGTAAATTCCATGCAAGAAAAAACAGATATCCTGTCTTCATTGGCTAGCAAAATATGACTTGAAATTAACAAGGACAAAACAAAAATAATGAAAATTTCCATTAATCAAAATGGAAAAATTCACATAGAAGTGACAGATATTGAAAAAATCAATCAATTTGCATATCTTTTCATCTACACAGACCAAGATGATGACACTAGAAAGGAAGTTAGATTTAGAATTGCATAAGCAGCATCAATCTTCAGGAATCTTGAGAACATATGGCATTCAAAAGTTATGAGCACAAAAACCAAGTTAAGACTATTTAATTCATATGTAATATCCACCTTCATTTATGCATGTGAAAGCTGGAAATTAACTAAAGAAATAGACAAAAAAATTAGACTCTTTTGAAAACAAATGTCTAAGGAAAATAATCGGCATCAAGTGGAATGAATTCAAGAACAATGCAGAGACAAGACAGATGACTGAACAACAACCATGGGTGATGAGGAAAAGGAGATGGACATATGTTGGTCACTTGATGAGAAGAAACAGTCAGAGAATCCCAAAACAAGCTATAAAATGGAACACAACAGACCAAAGAAAAAGAGGAAGACCGCGTGAAACTCTGAAGAGGACATTGTTAAGAGAGGCCAAATTAATAGGCATAAAATCCCTTGATGAGGTTGAAAGACTAGCCGAAGACAGGAAAAATTGGCGAACTACCTTGCGAGCCCTATGTGACGTTTAACGGCACGAGAAGGATATAAGATATAAGATCTTCAAAAGGGCAGAACGGTCACCGGGGCCTATTACGCTAATCTTGTGAATGAGCTGCGCGTCAAACTGAAGGAAAAGCGTCGAGGGAAATTGACGAGAGAAGAGCCATCTTTCATCAAGACAATGCTCCAGTTCACAAGTCGGCGTGGCGATGGCTGCCATTCATGAATGCGGGTTCCAGCTTTCTGAACATCCTCCTTACTCCCCAGATTTGGCCCCTTCGAACTATTATCTGTTTACCAAACTCAAAAAGGAGCTCACTGGTGGCAAATTTCCTTCAGATGATGACGTCATTCATGCTGTAGACCACTTTCTACTGGCAC
This sequence comes from Achatina immaculata, assembly GCA_009760885.1. Lineage (NCBI taxonomy): Eukaryota > Metazoa > Mollusca > Gastropoda > Stylommatophora > Achatinidae > Lissachatina > Lissachatina immaculata. The sequence goes on from CM019704.1 coordinate 38,370, forward strand.
AAGATGCTGACTTATACAAAGAAGGGATCCGTATGCTCCAGGATCGCTGGACTAAGTGCATAAACTTGCAAGGGGACATGTTGAGAAATAACCCAAAAAAGTTGTCCATAAATAATCCGTTGTACCTTAGGCTGAGAACTTATCAATCAACCCTCATATATCTTCCACAGATAGGACAGAAATTATTCTTCGTTTCATTTTTCTCTTTATATATACATAGTGTCAGTAGCATCAGCCGCCGAAGCGTGGCTATTGGCACCCGAAGAACTGCGTATGTCTTCTGCGCATAAGCACTGACCACTGTGCACGTCGTCATACTCTATACAGCAAAGTACATCAACGGTCCATGTAACGCAACGGTAGCGTGTCTGACTCTAGGCTGCGTGTTCAAATCACGTCAGGTTTTGTTAGTATATTTTAAATTAACTTTTAAAACTCCAAATTATCTCATTCATTCATTCATTCATTCATTTGCATGTCCCTTGCGGAACTTTGCCTCCCAAACAGCACTCCTGTAGGCCTCTCGGTTGTGAGCAAGATGGTCTGCTGCTGCTGCGTCCATTTGCAGATCGTCAACGATTTCTTGCAGCCATTTTCGTTTTGGTCATCCTCTTTTTTTTCCCATTATGTATCCTTCCAATATGGTCTTCTCTAAATTATCATGACGTTTAATGTGTCCAAAATATTTCAGTTTTCTCTCTTTAATCCTCTTTACTAGCCAGCCTTCTTCAATATTAAGCTCTTGTAGTATATATATATTTGTTCTTTTTTGTGCCCACGATATTTGGAGAACTCTTCTGTAGCATTTACATTCAAAGGCATTTATGTGTTTCTCAGTTGTTTTGTTAAGTGTCCACGTCTTACAGGCATATGTTGCGATGGGAAAGATGCATGACCTTAAAAATCTTATTTTTGTAGTTCTGTCTGCTCCTCTCCACAGATTCTTTATTTGTTTTACTTTTTGAAGAGCAATAGATGTCCTTCTTTTAATTTCCCCTCATTGTATCTCCATTATTAGTTAGCAGTGATCCAAGATATTCAAAACTCTCCACTTCTTCCAATTTTTCCTCACTGATATATATTTCAGCTGCCTTGTTTGTTTTGTCAGTTGTCATCAATCAACTTTTATTAAATTTATCTCAAAATATTTTTTTAACTCCTTCAGTCCGTGTGTGTGTATATATGTGTTTGTTTTTTTAAAGATAGTTTGGAGTTACAATGGACACAAAAACAAATGATGAATTATATATATATATATATATATATATATATATATATATATATATTCTTATGGTAAATACAGATAAAAAAGGATCGTTCCTGTGAGAAGTACCACGTGTCGACCACTCCTTGACAAAAACGGAGTTCTGGCTGGTTCATGAACCCATATGAAGACTTTATGGGTCATACTTCTGTGGACTTTAAGGTGTCTTGCAGCATCACTCTGTGAAATTCCATCCAGGAGCATTCCTATGGCATGGTTTGCTATTAAATGTTCTGATTGGATAAACATTAACTGTTTGCTGATTGAATACTGCCACGCAGCACTATCACTGATCGTCACTGTGTTTGGAGCAGTAATATGTTTTACTATTTCTGGTTCTAATACATTCTGGGTTTAATACACCCTGGTTGTCAGATGATAACTTCTTTGATGACCACACTTTGTATAATCTAGCTTTGTAGAAATAGTCTTACAATACTCTATAAACTTTCGATAATACCGTCTTCATGTCTTTCGTCTCATGTTTCGTCGTTTTCCTCTTAGATTGGTTGTGGCCACGGTAACTATTTGATTTGCCATGTCAATTTGACTAGAAGTTGATGTGGTTTACAGATTCAGTTCATTCGAAGGAACATTAGTAGAAGTTATTTTCACATACATCAGGAATGGTCTCATAGATACTGCGAGTTTCAATAAATCAAGTCTGCTGCACACTTTACAGATTGTATTTAATTCGGTCTAATAATGGTTCTGAACAATGTTAAAAAAAACAATGCAGAGATAAAACAGATGAGCAAACAACAACCTGTCTCATTGGTGATCAGAAAAAAGAAGACGGACATATGTCGGTCACGTGATGAGAAGAAATAGTCAGAGAATCTCCACACAAGCTATCAAGTGGCTTGAAGGCCGAAGAAAAAGAGGTCGACCATGTGAAACTCTAAAGAGTTAAGAGAGGCCAGTTTTAGTGGGCATAAAATTCCTTGGTGAGATTGACAAGCTCGCCGAAAACAGGAAAACTTGGCAAACTACCATGCGAGTCCTATGTGACGTCTAACGGCACGGGAAGGATGTAAGATGTAAGAATGGTTCTGATACACTAGATGGTAACATCGCTTGGACTAGAAAATGTGTCTTGTTGGTTCACCACGGAAGCACTTAAACAATGTTTCACGACTACCATATTCTAGGAGCAGTACTTCAATAATGTTCTCATCTTCAAAATCTGCTTTACACGTGATACAAGAACAATTCCGAACTCTGTACTGTACTAGATCTGCAAAACGCGGTCAATTAATTTCTAGGATCTTAGATGTCTGAATCATTTTACATAAAGTTCACAAAATCTGCAAATTTACTGCATTTCTCACGAAGTACTAACCTGTCTTCTAATACGAAGTGCCGACTAGAGTAAGTTGTTGTGGGTCGCCTATCCATTTTATATGTGTCTCATCATCTTGCTACACTTTCTCTACTTAAAGGTTCAGTTACTAAAGATACTGTGTGAGTCTCAGTATCTCTGTCTCTGTCGGATCTTCTATCACTCCTAAAACTGTTTCTTCTACTAAACTGTTTCTTTAACCTCATCTCTATCTATCTCCTATCTTTCTCAATTCAAAACTTCATGTCCGTCTTACGTACCCATTAGTCAATTCTTCGCCTGTTCAATAGGTCACGCTTCTAAATGTTCCCCTGATTTCTGTTTGTGCTCTTTTTTTTTTGCTCATAGTAAGAAATATGTCACGTAGGTAGTTGATCAAGGCCAGTCCTTCTATTTAAGTGTCATCGTCTTACTCTATACAGCAAAGTACATCAATGGGCCCTGTGTCGCAACGGTAGCGTGTCTGACTCTAGATCAGAAGGCTGCGTGTTCAAACAAAACAAGCCAGCTGCCATCATCTTCATCATCATCATAACCATGTGCCGTGCAGACTGGCGTTGGCTATTGTACTTCTCCAGAGTACACGATCCTTCATGAAGGCCATCATCTCAGTTGGTGACCTCCTCTCACACCATCCCGTCAGACTGTCCAGTATCATTTCTCTTGGTCTTCCTCTTGATCTTCTTCCCTCTGTATTTCCTGTTGTTATAATATTTTCAATGCCCCCTCTTCTCATTGCATGTCATATGAAAGTACACTGTCTCTCTCTTATTTTTTTAACAAGATTTTTTGTCTCTCCAGCTCTTCTCAAACATTTTTCATTAGTTATTTTTGCTGTACAGAGGATTCGCAACATTCTTCTAATAAACCACATTTCTGCTGCTTCCAATGATTTTTGTGCAGACTTGCCTATTGTCCATGATTCATTTCCATATAACAAGATAGGTTCAATGTAGCATTTTAGGACTTGTTTTCTAACATTCATTGATAAGGATGTGTTGGATAATATGTTTCTCATTCTCTGAAAAGCAGTCTTTATTTGGCCTATTCTGTTCCTAATTTCTGTTCTACATTTCCCATCTGAAGTTATTGCTGCTCCAAGGTATTTGAATTTCTGCACCTGCTTTAGAATAGTTCCGTTTAATTTTATACTGCATGTTGGTGGATTCAATTTCTTAGATATAACCATAGTCTCTGTCTTTTCTTATGTTTAAAGTAAGTTTAAAGAAAGTTCACTTCCTTTAGCGACTTTATCCAAGAGATTTTGCAGGTCTTGTTGATTCTCAGTTATCAGTACTGTGTCGTCATCATACCGAAGGTTGTTAATATTGTATCCTTCAATTTTTATGCTTGGTTCTGTGATAATCGTTCTTATAATATTCTCGCTGTGCATAGAAAAAAGGTCTGGAGATAATATACATCCTTGTCGCACCCCTTGTTTTATATGTTTATATTTTCCAGTTCTATTTTCAACTCGAATTGCTGCTTCTTGCTGACAGTATAGATGTTTTACAATCTTCAGGTCTTTGCCGCCTATGTTGATATCTTCAAGTATGTTAATAAATTCATTATGTTTCACCTTGTCGAATGCCTTGGTGTAATCAATGAAGCATAAGTAAAGATCTTTCTGTACTTCTAAAGCTCTTTCTGTTAGTGTTCGTAAAGCATAAATGGCATTGTTTGTTCCCTTTCATTCAAACTGTTCAACTGTTATTTCCATTTTTATCTTTTCTTTGTTCTTCTCATATTAATTCTCAGAAGTAACTTCGTTATGTGACATGAGAGGCCAATAGTCCGGTAGTCCTCAGATTCCTTTGCGCCTGGTTTCTTTCCTATAAACGTGGATTTAAGCAGGTCACTGAGCATATAACCACTGTTGTAAATGTCATTCAGTAACTTGGTTATTATTTTTATTCCCATCTCCTCTAGCGCCTTTATTTCTTCTATTGTTATATTATCAAGCCCAGTTGCTTTTCCTTTCTTCGTGTGTTTGATGGCATCTATGATTTCATCTTCAAGTACTGGTGGTCCATCACAGTTTTCAGTATCTGGTTAACATCTGGTCTTTCTCCTCTATATAGCTCACCGATGTACTCTGTCCACCTGTCCACAATGTCTTCTTTTCCCATTAACATTTTAACTTCTTTTGATTTCAGGCATCCTGTGGTATATTTTGTCTTCCTGTCTGTGAGTTCACTAATTCGTTTGTGGATATTTTTGCTATCTTTATTATGAGAGTCCTCTATCTGTCTGCACTGTTCATTTAACCACACTTCCTTTGCTTCTTTGCATTTGCGTCTTATTTCTTAACTTGCTATATTTTTCTTGGTTATTTTTATTCCTCCTCCTCTTCTCCATCAGTCCTAAGATGTCGTCTGTCATCCATTTATTTTTAACGGCTTCTTTTTTCTGTGGTATTATCTCCTTAACAGTTTGGTGGATAGAATCTCTTAACATTGCCCATTGTTCATCTATACTGTTTATCTTTGCTGTTGCATTGTATCTATTTGTTATAATAACTTTGTATTGTTCTCGCAGCTCTTGGTCACTTTTAAGAAGTTCTGTATTCTGTTTGATGTTCTAACTTTTCTGCATGCTTTCTTTAGTTTATTTTAATTTTTCCACAGAGTGGGTCGTGGTCACTATTGCAGTCGGCTCATGGCATGGTTTTTGTTGTCAGTAATGCATTCCGAAATCGTTTGTTGATTAATACGTAGTCTATCTGATTAAAAGTCTTTTTGTCTGGGCTGCACCACGTTGCCAGTCTTTGGGGATGTTGTTTAAACCAGGTGTTTCCTACAACCATGCTATTGAAAAATTATACAGACGATATCTTTCTGTCCAAATGAGTCTTCCCCATCCCCGGATTACGTTTCAGCGACTCTCCTCATGCCACGAGAAGATTTCGTAGCTTAGATTCATTCTCTCTAGTTCACTATATCCGAAACTAACTTCATGTAATAAGTATTCGTTCGTTTGTTATTGTTGTCCAAGTTTGCACCAGACATGGCAGGAGACCGTGTGTATGTTTGTCTAGTTGGTACCTGCTAGAGAGAATGAATCTAAGCTACGGAATTTCTGTGTCACGACCTCGTTTCTTTCCGGGTGTCACGATCCCTTATGTTTGCTGAGCGGTTACTAAAGACTATGTCAACAAAACACCTTTTTTTGGGGTGCTAGTTGGCTAAGTCGATAGTAAGCTGTTCTCTCGTGGCTAGACGGCTGCTCGTCCTACCGGAGTCCGTGTTCGAATCCCAGGTAATTCTCTTGTGATTTTTCTTTCTCTCACGTCTCACTAAAGTGCTTTGTCTATGATTTTTTCGAGGTCTAATCATACAAAATTTGGCCGCCATTGACTCTCATTATAATGAATAATCTTTTCCTTCTGTGTCCGACTGTTATATTGTGGACGAGTTCGCTCCGATCAAGGTTGTACGCCACTTGACCCAGGTGTGGATCGTCCAAAATTTATTCACTTAACCATTCAATTTAGTCGTGTCCGGACTATTGTACTGCGGGCATGTTTTCTTAGTCCGTCTTCGTGTCTCTTATTTCTATGTATCTACTTAGTCCTGTCGCGTCGTAACATTACTTACAAATGACGTGGGATTTTCTCTCCCACTGGTTCTCAAGTGTTTCTAGCTAGCTACTTTCTACTTATTCAATATTAATCCTAACAATAATCATCATCATCATGTGCCGTTCCGACTGGCGTTGGCTATTATGCTTCTCCAGAGTACACGATTCTTCATGCAGGCCATCAGCTCAGTTGGTGATCTCCTCTCACACCATCCCGACAGACTGTCCAGTATCATTTCTCTTGGTCTTCCTCTTGACCTTCTTCCTTTTATTTTTCCTGTTGTTATAATATTTTCAATGCCCCCTCTTCTCATTGCATGTCCTATGAAAGTACATTGTCTTTCTCTTATATTTTTTACAATGTTTTTTGTCTCTCCAGCTCTTCTCCTACATTCTTCATTAGTTAGTTTTGCTGTACAGAGGATTCGCAACATTCTTCTAATAAACCACATTTCTGCTGCTTCCAATGATTTTTGTGCATACTTGCCTATTGTCCATGATTCACTTCCATATAACAAGATAGGTTCAATATAGCATTTAAGGACTCGTTTTCTAACATTCATTGATAAGGATGTGTTGGATAATATGTTTCTCATTCTCTGAAATGCAGTCTTTGCTTGGCCTATTCTGTTCCTAATTTCTGTTCTGCATTTCCCATCTGAAGTTCTAACTGCTCCAAGGTATTTGAATTTCTGCACCTGCTTTAGAATAGTTCCGTTTAATTTAATACTGCATGCTGACGGATTCTGTTTCTTAGATATAACCATAGTCTCTGTCTTTTTTATGTTCAAAGTAAGGCCTTTCTGTTCACTTTCTTTGGCGACTTTATCCAAGAGATTTTGCAGGTCTTGTTGGTTCTCAGCTATCAGTACTGTGTCGTCAGCATACCGAAGGTTGTTAATATTGTATCCTCCAATAATCTAACAATAATGCTAATGGTAATAATAGTAACAATCTGTGATTATTATTATTATTTACAAGGCACTATGTTAAAAAGAAATTAGACTCTTTTGAAAATAAATGCCTAAGGAAAATACTTGGTATAAAGTGGAACGAATTCAAGAACAACGCAAAGATACGACAGATGGGCAAACAACAACCTGTCTCATGGGTAATCAGAAAAAAAGATGGACATATGTACACCATGTGATGAGAAGAAACAATTAGAGAATACCAAAACGAGCTATCAAATGGAGTACAACATGCCGAAGAAAAAGAGGTCGACCACGTAAAACTCTAAAGAGGACATTGTAAAGAGAAGCCAGTTTAGTGGGCATAACCATGATGAAGTTGAAAGACTCGCCGAGAACAGGAAAACTTGGCAAACAACTATGCGAGCTCTATGTGACGTTTATCGGCACAGGAAGGATGTAAGATGTTACAATGGGCAACTATTTGATCTCTCAAACGAAGTCTGATCATGTCTAGGCAGAAAATCTTTATGATTAAGTATGGCTAAATTGCTGTTTGATTTGGTTTTGTCCTAGGCAAATTTTTCTACACTAAAGTGTATCAGAAAACTGAGTGTAAAATTACAGTGAGATGACTACTATGTTCAATTCTTTTTCCACGTGCAAGTTAAAAGCATGCTTCATTGACATTTGTCCACGAAATAACTTACTTTCACCTGAGCTAAAATAGTTACATTTTGTAAAAATTAAATTTAAAAAATATAAGTTTCAAACATCTGGTGATTAACTTTTTTTGTGAGGAGTATATGTGATAAATTGACGTGTTATGTAAAATATTATATATGTTATGTTTTTTAAGTAATCTAACAAGAAGAGAGCAGATCAAAAATCATCAGGGCAAGGGGGTGGAGCAACATCAGTACTACATTGCACCTAGAAACAACACCACATCCAGAAACAACACCACATCCAGACATTCACGTTAAGAATTTACGAGGGAGAGGCCGCCCACGCAAGAGATTGACTGAGGAAATTACAGAAACCTTAAATAAAGCAAATCAATGAACTCTACCAGGACGTCTAATTTGACCCTTTAACAATGAGGTAGGTAATAAAACACGTAAAATCATTTTGGTGCCACTGTACTGTGTGTGTATGTGTTGTCATCACTATAGCAGGATAGTCATCTGCCGAGAACAGCACGCAGCAACCTTACAAGAAACTTGTGGTGGGTAACAGAACGGGTTGAGAACCTCTGTTTTTTTTTTTTTTTTAGTTTCCTGGTGTTAATGTTCAATTATTAGAACTTTCTGCATTCAGTCATAAAGTCATAACATTACGTTCTAGACAACCACATATGAACGTGTACAACCAGGTTCACTGACTCTAGGACAACCGCAACAGCTTGGGCGGCACTACCAGACATCCGGACAGCACTGTTGACATTTAGAACTCAACAGACACATTGGTGTAGTGACAAATTACAAAGGTTTATTTATAGAGAAAATGGGAATGACGTATATGAGGATGAGAAAGAAAACTACTGCCACACGGCAGTGACAAACTGACATGAAGAGGACATCTTTCCGGGCAAGAGCTTGTTTGCCATGGGGAAGTGCAACCAAAACACGAGAATAGCTAACAAAAACTCATATTTACAATTACAGAAATTCCATCTAGAAAAGACTCCGCATTAACACATACACAAACTCGTGAAAGTTGAAAATCTCTGAGAAATCTTTGCCCTAAAAAGAATAAATACCTACGAACTCTCTACATCTAAAAACACTGTTTGTCCTATAAAGGACACATGAACAACAGCTGTCTACTACATTCTAACAAAAAACAACTAGCCTGTCTCGAAAACTCTGTCGTTCTACATTCTAACTAGATTGAACTCAAAACTGAACTGATTCTACTGAAAAACCTTTCTCTCTCTTTTCTGCTCTTTCCTAAAATTAGTGTTATATTCTTCTCACAAATCTACAAATCCCCGTGAAACTTTTACTTTTCGTTCACCCACACCGCAAGAGAAAAGTGTTTTTTACTTTCTTTATAATATGCGTGCTACGGTGAACTTCTCCCTGATATACTGTTTGCTGAACTTTTGGCACTGAGTTTCCAATTTTTATCATTGACTTTCTGGCCTAAGGACAAAATATGAATCGTTAACGTCAAGAGGATACTCCTCCATTTCTTAACTTGGTGGTAACGCTGAGTCCTCTTCTTTCCCATACATTTTTTGTAGCCTCCCATATGCTGCACTGGCTTTCGCTATTCTGTTGCTTATTTCAGCATCAAGACCGATTGCTCTTCATTCCTGTTGAAGGCCGGGCAATAATATGCTCGATGATTCTTCAAGTGCCCTACCCCATTCAAATAGAAATGGCAGTAGACAATGGCGACCTTGCCAACATCGTGAGTTTAAAAGATGCATTTTTGATCGATATCGAATGACACAAACTAAACCCTACCATTTTCGTGATAGAAAACTGCGACTGCGCTGGATTCGTCTTTCAAATATCTTAGATTCGATGCTAAAGTTAGACGGGTGTGTATCGTACAGTTTTATGAAAACAGATAGTGAGAATGTGAAATAAAGGAAGAAAAGCTAGCAATTAAATGATTTTGAAAGAAAACCGTAACAACCCAATATTTCGACAAAACTGCCTTTATGAAGGACAACAGAAATTACAAAAACAGATAAACACAGAAAGAAGCTTATAAGCGATTCGCTCTGTCTGAGGAAATTGGCCAGACTATGGCTACTGCAGGCAGGCGGAACAGCAAATATGAGGAGTTAGAGAAGCAGCCAAGCATGGAATATGATCAACTAGAAACTTTGCTATTTGGCAGAACAGATGAAAAAGTCTATTAGAAAAAGTGCGAAAGGATATGAGAAATGACCAAGAACAGGCATCAGGGACAGTAGTAGTCCAAATAAGAAAAGAGTTATTCAAAGTTAAACTGATAATTCAGATTTGCAGAGTGTAAATAACCGGCCTGGAAGTTAAGCTGCTGTTCCAGAGTTTTACTAACGACTTTGGCACAGCTGATTCGTGGCAACGGAAACGAGGGCGTCAAAAATACATAAATACGTATTTGTCTGTTACAACGCGCATCACTCAGTAATGGATTACACCGAACATCAATTAACTAATTCAACGTGTAATAATTATAACGTAAACTTGCAAAAAAGCAATACTGGTGTTAATAGTATCTGAGTATCCATTATACATACTAACATTATTTTTTAAAATTTGCATAAATACTATACTATGGTTCGCCACCGCGAACCAAAGCTGTCAGCTTGCGCTATCTCATTCAGCTTGAATAAAGTGTTTTCGCGCCCATTCCTTTCCGTTGAAGAACTGAAAGAACATATCGAAGAGCATCGAGAAGTGTTGACGAATGAGGAATTGTAAGAACTTGTCAAGTCATCGACAGAGAAAGATGAAGAAGAAACCGAAATAGAACCGACAATGTGGACACTGAAAAAAAATTTGAAAAAAAGTGTTTCAGAATGTACAGGTTTTAGGAAAAAAAATCATAGATTAAGATCCTATGACGGAACGCAGCATTAAAGTCATCTGTATAATCCTATATCCTATAATTCCTGCAAATTACCTCTATAACACATGTTTGTGATGAACTGAAAAGATTATATTTTTGCAAAACAAACTATGCTTACTATAGACGGTCCCCAAATATCAACACCATCTCCTCTTGTCATTATCCAACCATCAACATCATGTGTTGTTTCTCCATTTCATCGTTCAGAGTGCCAGAATCACCCGTAGCAGATGTTTCTACTTTCGTCAGAAGTCAATAAGTCAGACACAACGTCACAATGCTTACACCATCACCTCAGTTCGTCTCATCCCGTAGCTGTCATATCACAGTAGCAACGAAGAAGCCGCTGAGTATCTACAATAGGGTAGGCTATTTTAAAAAGAAATTAATGTAAAACGTAATGTAAAAATATTTGAAAACTTTCTCCCTCCCTCCTTCACTCCCTCTCTCTCCCTCCCTCCCTCTCTCTCTCTTCTCTGAAACTTTAGGTGTCCAAAGCACATGGTACTTCCGCAATGGTTTTCCACAAACGCCTGTCCTTCGCTTTTTTGTCCGTTCCTGCCCAGGTGAGCCTTCTATTACTAAACATCCATTTTTAAACCGTGTGTGTACAATATATTCAATATAAGATTAATAACAGAGAAATGAAGAGAATTTAAAGTGAATCTATATTTATCTTTTATAAACTATTCAAAGGCATTTGATTATGTACAACACCAGAGACTTTAGGAAATAATGGGAAAATGGGATTTCCAACACATTTGATACAATTAACATCACTGCAGTACTTAGACCAAAAGGCAGCAGTAAGAACAAATGGTGAAAGGACAACTTGGTTTGACATAAAACAAGGGATCCATCAGGGGTGCATATTGTCCCCTTACTTATTTAACTTGTATATTGAAAACATAATGAAGAATATTAGAGAAGATGCAGACAAATAATATTACGATGCCATAAATATTAGAGGTTACGAAATACCAGAGATTAGATATGCTGATGACACAGTATTATTTATGTCCACAACAACAACGAAAAAAAAAGGAATGGAAAAATTAATTATGTCAGTCCGTAAGAATAGTGAAGAGCAAAACCTATGCAAAGAAAATTAAATTGATGACAACTGACAAAACAAATAAGGCAGCTAAAATATGTATCAGTGAGGAAGAGGTGGAGAGTTTTGAATATCTTGGCTCATTACTAACTAATAATGGAGATACTATGAGGGAAATTAAAAGGAGGTCATCTATAGCTCTTAGAAAAGTAAAACAACTAAAGAATCTGTGGAGAGGAACAGATATAACTACAGAAATAAGATTTTTAATGGCATGCATCTTTCTCATCGCAACATATGCCAGTGAGACCTAGACACTTAACAAAACAGCTGAGAAACACATAAATGCATTTGAGTGTACATGCTACAGAAGAGTTCTTCAAATATCATGAACACAAAAAAGAACATACATACTCATACTAGAAAAACTTAATATTGAAGAAAGTTGGCTAGTAACGAGGATTAAAGAGAGAAAACTGAAATATTTTGGACACATTAAACGTCATGATAATCTAGAGAAGACCGTCTTCGAAGGGTACATAATGGGAAAAAGAAAGAGAGGAAGACCAAGGCGAAGATAGCTGCAAGACATCGTTGATGATCTGCAAATTGGTGCATCAGCAGTAGGCCATCTTGCTCACAACCGAGAGGCCTACAGGAGTGCTGTTAAGGAAGCAAAGTTCCACAAGGGACATCCAAATGAATGAATGAAGTGTTGGAAGGATATATAATGGGGAAAAAGAAAGAAAGAAAGACCAAGGCGAAGATGGCTGCAAGACATCATTGATAATCTGCAAATGGATGCTTCAGCAGCAGGGCATCTTGCTTACAACCGAGAGGCAAAGTTCCGCAGGGGACATGCAAATGGCTGAATGACTGACTGTGTGTACAAAACACTTTAGATTGCTCGGTCTTCCTTGAGGATTACTCTAAAACGTCAGAATCCCGTTCATAAGAGAGAGAGAGAGAGAGAGAGAGAGAGAGAGAGAGAGAGAGGGGTACAACTATGAAACTAATGTTAGTAATGTCTAATTGTTTATAATCTACCCATTAAGTTTTACCATGTATGTAGCAGAAAAAAGACCAACATATAACGTCAGCTACTATTGGCGGTTTCAGACATCGCAGTAGGTCTTAGATAGTAACACCAGCGAATACGGGGTTCTATGGTATATTTCTTCTTCTGCGTTGGAGTTTGTTGGTCACATCAGATCCTGGTCCCTGTCGACATGGCAAAGCCCGCAGCACTCTCCAGATAATGATAGGAGCCCCAAAGCTTTTGCCCCAACCTTGTGTCTTCTGGACATGTCTCACGCCTCAGGTCTGCGTGGTTTGGCACTCTTGTTCTGGACTCCACTGCCACATGGACATTCGTCTGTGTGAGACATTTTAAGTCGATGTAGGTGGCTCAGTGCAGTGCCCTGTCCTTATGCGGAAGAAGATGGTTTGCTGATGTCTTTGTAGTTGGTGTATTGGATCTTGTTCGTTGTTGCATTTCAATTATACCATATTCTATGGTATATAAATCCGGCGTTCGTGGGCAGGCTCAAGCTGTGCATAAACGCATCCTACCAGGAGACTGAAGCTAACAACCAATGGGCTTATTGCTGTTGAAAATGTTCAAAGTTATGCAACTTGTTGAAGTCCATCAAATACATGTCAAAAAATGCTTTACCAAATAGGTCTCTTTTAATTCTGAGAAGTGTTCCCAGTTCATATGGGAAGCACTTTAAAAATTAGCTGATTGTTTAACGCCAGCTAAGCTAGAAAACACACGTGGATATAAAAGACAAAGGTCATTGGTTTAGAAGCGTGTCTTGTCATGTGTAACAGTATTTTGTCGGAAATATGTGAAAGAATGTCTTAGGAAAGTTTTTTTTAAAACACCACATGCTGCTGCTAGATAATTATACCACCTCGCGGTGGTGAGGGCTTTTAGATTAAAATCTTAAACTGGACTGAAGGACCATCTTGTTGATCATGGTACCTTCCGTGCCCTGTAAGCATAGTTTATTGTTGGTCAAAGGGAAGTAATTGATGTAATTTAAAGATCTATAAAGCTGTAGTTCTGATCGCATTAAGGTATGCAGCCAAAACATTGACAGTCTACAGTAGGCATGCAAGACAACTAAATCATTTTCATCTAGGCTGTCTCTGGAAAATACTAAACATCAAATGGATGGAACTGATTCCTGATACTGAAATCCTCACAAGAGCTAAAATTCCAAGCATCTACACAATGCTTCAGAAGGCGCAAATCCGCTGGACAGGGGATGTGGTCAGAATGAGTAACACTCGACTGCCCAAAAAACTCCTATATGGGGAACTTCTGAACGGAAAAAGGAAAGCAGGAGGGCAAAAAAAAAAAAAAACGATACAAGGATATGCTCAAAACCTCACCCAAGGCCTTCGGGATAGGCACAAACTCTTGGGAGTCCAAGGCACAAGCCCGCCCATCGTGGAGGGCTATAACCACTCTGGGTGCCTAGAGAGCTGAGCGCTCAAGAATTGAAAGTGCCCAGCACAAACGCGCAATGCGAAAAGGCAAGAATGCACAGGTACCCACAACTGAATCTGGACATGTATGTTTCGTGTGTGGCAAAACTTTCAAAGCTAGTATAGGGCTTGTTGGTCACGCACGGACACACCTCACCCTATTTAGACCAAGATGAACCTGTGGTCAACGAAGATGATGAACGAACAACAACATATGTATGTATATGTGTATATTCTCTTATAATACGTAACATTTTTAATAAGCACGCTTAATCGGCGACTCCAGCCACGGCTGATAGATGTGGCTAGATACCGCAGACATTAAGATATCACTACGATGCCAGAATCGATATTCGATACTGGGTTAGTGCACAACTAGTCATTTATGGAACACCCTGTGTGTGTGTATATATATATATATATATGTTATATGGATTCCTTACATTCTTCTAGCAGTTTCACTTCGCAAACTTGTTGTATCAGTACTTGTGTTTGTCATTGTGTAGTATTTCTATACTTCTTATATAAAGTAAGCAGAAATTCCATCAGATTTAGTCGCTTTGTGCTTCAGAGTTTTATGCATTATTTCTATAAGTTGATTCAGAGTTTTATGCATTACTTCTATAAGTTTACAAAATTCTATCTCTACTTATAGAAGAATGTTTGCTGTATTTTACATAGTTGAAAGCCCATTTGATTCTTTTATGAATTGTTTTCTTCGTTCTTTTTTTTTTCTTTTCTTTCAACTTTCCAAGCTCTCAAGGCTCATTGTTGCAGGTACATTATGTCTCCACCTGTTTTCAATGTATATTTGACTTTCGAGCTATATTTTTTTTAAACACAGCAAACTACGAATTTTAGGATGCCGAGTGCAGACTGCAAGTCTATCTGCATAAACTGAACGTCGCCAAAATTCCACTCTGCATATGCCAGAGTGCCATCAAGATTTAACACTCCGCAAACCTGCATTGTCTACAGAGAGTTTTGAGCACAAAATCTTGTCCCAGGAAATGAACATGGTCTGAAATATTTGAGTGACACCATGAAGAACTGCTGCTGATGAGATTCACGGACACCATGAAGAACTGCTGCTGATGAGATTCATCTACATATCTAGATGGTTAAAAATACCTACTGGTAAGATTATACTTGACAGTTCAGTCAAATAAAGCCATGCATTCACCACACACCACATTACGATCAAGTAATCTTACGAGGTCGATCTTGGGTCACTCTCCCCTCAATCGTTTCCCTACCCACCACCCTCAGTTACGATCCACCTATCACAAGTTTCTATTTGAATATTCTCTACGCTCCACCATGCGCATTTCTGTACACTTCTGAACGAGCATAGTTTGAACGTAGCACATTTTGAACGGAGGCATTTCTGAACGAGCGTCGGAAAAGCTACATATTCTTTCAAGTTATAGCTATGTGCTCTATTCATTTTATTTATTTTTTAACATAGGATTCATGTGAATCTATACTTTACCTCCTCTCCCTAATTCTTCGTCCTGTGTGTGTGTTTGTATGATTAAGGCTCAACCCGAAATGTCACAACTTTGTAGTTGCTAAATAATAAAGCTGTTTCTACTTTTTCCTAGTTTATACATTTTAGCTCTAATACAGTATTGGATTATTATACTTCCTGCTGAAACAGATTTTGATTTTGTTGCACCAGCTAAAGCAGGATCTTGCTTTACTTTCCATCTCAGTTAGTTATGTCTCTAACTTCTGCATTATTTTGCAGTACTCTGATTAGCTCTGAATTGCTTTGGGTTGTTCTGAATTAGTTACACACTGTCTTCAGACTCATATTCACTCCCAGATTCACTTAAACCCTTGTGTTGACACACACGCTGTAAATGGCCCAGCAAGTCTGGCGTTGTTAGAATTTTATTGATGGCCTGATGATAAATGAAAATGTCGACATAAATGTGAATGCGGGCAGATTGCTCTGCCATGTGGCATTTCATTCATAAGTTTCACTCTAACAGATGAAAATTCCACAACTTCAAGATGGCATATCACATTTTCTTGATAGGAACACAATCAATCCCATTGGACCACATCCAAAAGTAATCTGACTCGACTCAAATGTCGACACAATTCACGCTGGCATGTGATTTTCTCATCATGTGTCAGCTTTTTGGAAACACCTCGAACTTACCCCAGAAGTATCGAAACTTATCCCATAAGTCCCGTGAAACAAAGACTATTTCCCAGATCAGCGCCTACAGAATCATCATGATGTAGAACAGTGTTGACAAGGTACTGGAGAAAACTGTTCATGTAAACTCGCTACTGACTTGGAAGGACGTTCCTTGTTTCCGTCCACACTTGGAGGGTATAGGATTGATAAAGAGACATGGTTCAGTGGTGCAGTTTTTGCTCAAGACGTATTTGTAGGATTTCAGGCCTGAATTAGTACAACCGTGATAGAGCTAGAAGATGTGTACAACAGAGTACAATTTAACTACCTAAGGCGCATGCTTCTTAGACTGAAGGTACACCTTCTCCTCATCAGATGGATAACTGCAGCCCTGATTCAGAGAAAGGTGATTTTCCGATGTGGCAGTTGGTCTTCAGAGCCAATAACAATATGTCCAGGTTTGCCGCAAGTGTCTCCGTTATCACCAGTCTTATTCAGCGTATACAGTGACAATCACTGAACTTGTTGTGAAGGGAAGGGCTCATTTGCTGATGGTAATCTAGTTTATCGACAGGGAAAAGACAGGAGACTGCCGGTGTACTGTAGAGCCAACATGATCGAATTTTCTCCTGGTGTGAAGTTTTCTAACACCCTTGTCAACTCTACAAAAGCATCAGTGGCATGGTTCTCACGGAACAACCATATTGTTAACACCGATATGCCTGTTGTGAGATTGGGTGGCAAGGAAGTGACCAGAACTAACTTAATTACATATTTGGGAGTGAAGTTTGATCGCAATCTACGTTTCAATGAACATGCTGACCATAAAAAAAATCTCGCAAAGATCTATTGGCAATGAAGTTCATGGCAGTTGCCAACATTGAGCAGAGACACAAAGGGCTGGTCCTTGCACCCATCGAGTAGGCCCTAGTCATCCTCACTGTCAGGCCTGCTCAGATCTCAAAAAAGTGCAAAATGAAGCCATGCATTTTATTTTGGCGTGTGCGAGAGGCACTTCCTGTGCAGCGATGAGATACCTTCTTGATTTCCCCACCATGAATCACAGGATCAAGATTTGGAAGGTGCGTACTTATCTCATGTTAAGTGCAGACAGAAAGCACCCACTGCACCAAGAGCTCCTCAAAGAAAAGTGTGACAGACTAAAGAGGGGCAAATCATGGATGTGTCGTGCAGAAGATGTCATCAAGCAGGTCTGTGAACCCAAGAACATCAACTCCAGTGAGGAATGGGCACCTGTGCCTCCGACGTTCAGGAGCATATTCTCTTGCATTGTCATGCTTGACAAAGGAAGAGAGGAGGAGAATCCACTTGCTGTGAATGCTGAGGTCAATGCCCTCATCAATAAAAACTCCAATGGGGCAGATGTTGTGATTTACACAGTAAGGTCCATTGTACGACATCAAATGAGTGTACTTTCAGCAGGCAGAACAATCCAGGAAGCCAGCGTTGTGACCACAAGGAGCATGACGATAGAGGTGATGGCGGTAACGAAAGCATTCGTCTGGCTGGAGTCACAAGACTACACACATGTCTGCATAGTAAGTAATTCAATGAGTTTGATCTGGAAGGTCGAGGAAGGTACTGCACGCAGGTAGTGACTTGATTCATTGCAGAAATCAACGATTCGGAGACTCACATTCATCTATGTCACTGGGCACGTAGGCATCCGGGGAAACGAGAGAGCTCACAGGTTGGCTGGCTCTGCATCATCGCGGATGGACAACCACTGGATCGAGCTGATATTGTTAAATGCACTCAGAGAGATAGGCAGAGTGGAGAACTTCAAGGGCAGCGGATTTACATCACCGTTTAGATTGAAAGAGCTGTGAATACAAATTGGCACTGCCAGGAACGAGAGGCATACTGGACATGGGTGACAATGTATCAAATGACACGCACTATCTGCTGCAGGATATGATGAGGTTGCGGTTGGGGGAGGGGTGGGGGTGTTTGAGCACCTATGGACATTTCCGAAGTACAGTGATGAATGACCCAGATCACAAACATAAACCCCGGAAGTCAACAAAGACAAAACCACAAGGGCGACAAATGCCCTAACGGTAATAAACACTATTACCTCTCTTATACTGATATATAAAAGAAATATTGACTGTTTTTTACTGGCTCTTGTAATAAAGGTAGACAGAGGTATATGGTTCAGTTTTACAAAATGACAGAGGGGGTTTGGTCGTTTTGTAAAACTGAACTACATACCTCTATCTACCTTTGTGCTGATATAGATTCACTGACACACTCATGAAAGTGTTAAACGAACCCTAAAGATTTATTATATAAAACTGAAGGAGTAAATAGTACTCCCACTACCAGCACTATGAATAATAATACATAAATACAAATAATAATAACTCTGGCCAACACACATTTTGGTGCCTCAAATGTTAGACCTGTTTCTGGGTATATTTCACCTGCTGATTCCAAAAAAAGGCACCAGTTTTCCCCTATCAGCTCTAGTTTTTGAGATACAGAACATATGCAATATACCACTCTTCACCCCCATAATAAATCAGGATATTTTAATGTAGTTTAAAATAATATCTTTTAAGTATGAAGGAAACATCCAAAATTTAAAAGAAAAGTGTAATACATGAAAATCTACTTATTTCATACCAAAAGCACAAGTTTTATGATAAGAACCTTCCACTCATTCGACACACAAGCTCCTTTTGTAAGACTCTGAGAGTGGGATCTGCCAGGACAGTCCCGCATAAGATTCCACCAATAGTCTGCCATAATATGTGCATCCCATCTTCCTTGGTATCTGGCTTCCACTGTTTTAGTTAAATCTTTCACTTTGCTCTTCACTTAAGTCACCAAGTTTCTCTGAAAAGTGATCAGTGACTGTGCAGATAATGGATTTTAACATTCATGTTACAGCCAAACCTGCTGAAATGAAAGAGCATATCCTCTAATAATTGTGTGTAGCTGTCTGCCTTCTTGTTGCCAAGAAAGCTTTTCACAATAATAACAAATGAAGACCTGGCACATGATTTAATTTCATTCACTGATGCTATGAAATGGTCCTTTATAAATTGTCTGATCTGTGGACCATAGAAAATTCCTGTTTTCATTTTTTTCATGGTAAGTCCAGGTAACTTATGCACTATGTATTCAATACACAAATCATCTTTACTCAAAGCCTTTACGAATTGTTTCATCAGACTTAGCTTTATATATAGTGGTGGCAGTATGATTCTATTTCATGGTGCCAAAAGTTCATTGATTACATTTTGTCCTCCAACCATCATATATTCCCTCGGAGGCCAATCTTTTCTTGCCCAATGTTAATATTTAACTCTACTGTCCAAAGGCATAAAAAACAAGGATGCTTTGTGTAGCCACTTTGTTGACCAAGAAGAAAACTAATCATCTTCAAGTCTACCTGCCACATGTGTGATCAGAAAAAAGGAGATGGACATACTTGTATGTCAGTCACATGGTGAGAAGGAAAATCAGAGAATTCCAAAACAAGCCATCAAATGGAACACAACAGGCAGAAGAAAAAGAGTACGTTCTTAAGAAAGGCCAAATCAGTAGCCATAAAATCCTTTGATGAACTTGAAAAGCTCACAGAAAACAGGAAAACATTGCGAACTACTATAAAAGCCCCATGTGACGTTTAATGGCATAGGAAGGATGTAAAATGTAAAAAGCTGTAAGTCTACACAAATCACCTATTGATGTTCTTAGTAATTTATCTTTTTCAAGACTAAAAGAGATGGCCTTGTATTATTCTTTCAATCTGGTGGAATGACTGAATGGAATAGAACCATATTTGTTGCCGTTATTTAAAACAACACATTTCAGACTACATTTTGAACTGTCAATGAAAAGACACCACTCACTTGGGTTATACTCTGAAAATCAATTTTCTTCACAATATTTCTGATGTCATTGCAGAATACTAAGTTGTTGTCTTCAGTAAAGAACGGCAGCAAATCCTTTTCTCTCTCCTTCAATAAAATGACATTTTTATTCCAGGCAGAAGTACATTCTTTTCCTTTAGAGGCAAGCAATTTAGAAGACTCCTTGGAAAGATTTAAGTCCCTGATCAGATCACTCAATTCATTCTGATCAAAATGATCACTATGTGATGCTATTTGAATTCACCATTACTCCCCCTACTTTCTTTACCTTATGTGATATCAGACATGCAAGACTCATTCTCTGAGAGCTGTGGTAGTTCAAGGAAATAAAGGTGTAATGGATACAAGATATGAATGCGTAACAGGTCTCCTGGCTGAAGGTGGATCAGAGTAAGACCACTTGTCACAATTATTTCGACTGATGCATATGATATTAACGATACAAAAATAATAGTCATGGAAGTGGTTTTTCGGTTCCTTCCACACCATGT
Organism: Achatina immaculata; assembly: GCA_009760885.1. NCBI lineage: Eukaryota > Metazoa > Mollusca > Gastropoda > Stylommatophora > Achatinidae > Lissachatina > Lissachatina immaculata. The sequence continues at coordinate 59,137 of CM019704.1, forward strand.
TTTGCATACAATATGAGGAGCCTATGGCTTATCTTGATCTCCAAGCTTGACACCAAAATAACCTACATACGCTCTTACGTATGGAAATAGGTTTCCTACTTGTTTTCAGTGTGTACTCCCCATAAATATAGCAAAATATGACAACAGAAAATAAACTCATTAACACTAGTAGCCCTCTCCCTAGATGAAACTATACTGTTCAGAAACACAACACCACTACAGTCATAATGGTCACGAAATTTCAAACTTTTATCCATATTTTATTTTATGGAATTAATGTTTCAATCTTGGCATGAAGAAAACTTTAACAATGAAATGATGTTCATTAAATTTGATTTGGACTTTTATTCTCTGTGACTGAGGCCTCCATTTTAGTAAGGTGTATGGCGATCTGGCCTGTATCAAAGAATGACATCTCCTTGACATGGATCTGATTAGCCGTTGGATCTGTTATTGTGGGATGGCTGCCCACTCTTCCTGCAGTGCAAGAGACAACTGTCAGAGATTAGTTGGCACCACATATCGCTGGTGGACTTGTTTGTTGAGTTCATCCCATAAGTGTCTGATGACATGGATGGTCATGGAATGGTCTGGACACTGTTGTTAGCGAGGAACTGGGTGGTGAGTTGTGCCACGTGAAGTCGAGTGTTATCCTGCTGAAAAATCGACCCTGGTACAGCCACGAGTGGAAGGATGTGAGGACAAAGAATTTCAGTGACATATCGTTGGGCATTCAGGTGTCCTTCAATTTGCACCAGGTCACTTCTTCCCATGAAGCTGATCGTCCCCCACAACAGTACACCTCCACCATCATGTGGAGTAGCCTCATCCATGCAGTTCTAGGCGTAATCTTCATGGACTCTGAGGTAAACTCTTCTCCATCTATCGGTTTGTTGGAGCAGAAAGAATGATTCATCACTAAATCAAACCCTTCTTATTTTCTGTGCTCATGAATCATTTGCTGAGTACAATTCAGGTCAGCATGTGAAGTTGATGTCAAAGTGAATGTTTCAGGCAATTTGCCTTTGTCTGATCAGCTTCTTCCTTTTTGTACGCATTGTCTATGTCTGCAGTCCAGACTCTTGGATAAATTTCACTGTTTTTTTTAAATTCATGTATGGAACCGCAGAGCATATCTTCTTTAGTGGTTTCACTGGGTCAGTAATTACTGCTCAGTGTCTGGTAGTTGGTGAATTTTTTGGAGGATATGTTCCACTACCTGGGCAAGAGCAGAAAAAAAGGTGAAGGACAGGCATTTATGGAAAACCCTTGTGGAAGCCCCATGTGCCCTGGGCACTTAAGATTCAGAGAGAGAGAGAGAGAGATGTTCTACAGTTTGGGGCACTTGGGCACATGTATAAAGAGTAGTAGTACCAACTTTAAACTTTGTATACATATGACTTTGGTTTTGGTTGTGTCCTGTTCGGAGACAGAAAATGGTGATTTGTTCCTTTCTATTTAGCATGTGAGAGTCATCATGTAGTGGTGTTTGTGGCTTCCTGTAGGTTTTTATCATGCTTTTCTTCTGATTATAGGTGATTGGTATGTCTGGCTGCTCCATTTCAGTGCCCCCTTTGGCCTGATGGTCAGCTTTCTCATTGCCTGGTATCCCACAGTGGGAGGGAATCATGACACCTGTGATAATCCGAAGTGACTGATTTTGTACACTGTCTAGATTATGGAGCGCAGTGTTTGATGCTGTGACCAAACTGTTGAGCCATATTCTAAATGTGGTAGAATACTTTGCTAATATACATTCTTAAGTTTTCTTTCACTAGCTCCCCATGTGGTTCCACTCAGTTTTCTAAATATGGCTAGTTTTCTTCTGGCTTTTGCTTCTGCATTGCTGATGTGTTGCTTCCAGGTCAATTTATAGTCAAAAGTCACTCGTAAGCAAGTGGGTTAATTGTCCATCCTTAAGGATATTTCATTTACAAAGATCTTACCTGCTTTCTGTTTAGATGAGAGAGTGAACAGAGTGGTGCTTGATTTCTCTTTGTTGATACTTATACACCATTTGTTTTTCCATAATGTCAAGATGTCTGCTGCTCTCTGAAGTCTTGATGTAACAATTGTCGCACGTTTGTCTGTACACCACATGACCAGATCATCTGCATACAGTGCTGCTTCGATTTCATAAGGAAGCTCCTTGACTAAGTCATTAATGAATACAAGGAATAGTGTAGGTGAAAGGACTCTTCCTTGTGATATGTCATGTCGCAGCAGATCTTTCTGGCTTCTGTGTCCATCCATTACTACTCTTGCTCTTCTATTGCGTAAATAGGACTTTATCCAGTTGTACAGTCTTCTATTCGTATTGCAGTTTCTTAGTTTCCACAGCAGACTTTTTTTCCATACTTTATCTAAGGCTTTCCTCAGGTCTTTACATGCTGCTAGTACAAGGTTTTTGTCTTGAAATGCGTCCTCAATCTCTTGAGAGAGACAGGTCACTTAATCTTCTGTACTGTCATGTGCATGTCCCTTGTGGAATTTTGCCTCCCTAACAGCTCTCCTGTAGACCTCTTTGTTGTATGAAAGATGCCTTGCTGCTGATGCGATCATTTGCAGAATGCCAACAATGTTTTGCAGCCATCTTTACCTTGGTCTTCCTCTCTTTCTCTTTCCTATTATATACCCTTCCAAGACTCTTCTCTAAGTTATCATGACATTTAATATGTCTAAAATATTTAAGTTTTCTCTGTTTAATCTTCTTTACTAGCCAACCTTCTTCAATATTAAGTTCTTGTAGTATGGATATATTTGTTCTTTTTTGTGTCAATAATATTTGAAGAACTCTTCTGTAGTATTTACATTCAAAGGCATTTATGTGTTTCTCAGATGATTTGTTAAGTGTCCAGGTCTCACAGGCATATGCTGCGATGGAAAAGATTGCATGCCCTTAAAAATCTTATTTTTGTAGTTCTGTCTGTTCCTCTCCACAGATTCTTTAGTTGTTTTACTTTCTGAAGAGTGACAGATGTCCTCCTTTTAATTTCCCTCATTGTATCTCTATTACTAGTTAGTAGTGATCCAAGATATTCAAAACTGTACTGTAGTACTGCCTAAATCCTGCTTGTTGTGGAACAAGAAGGTTTTCACATTCTAGGTACCATTTTAGCCTCTGGTCAATGATGTGTTCCATCATTTTGCATAGGCAGCTAGTGAGACTGATTGGCCTGTAGCTGGAGGCTGTATCACTGTTTTTCCTTGGCTTTACCAGTGGTACCATACTTGCTTGCTTCCTTCCAGATTTGAGGTAACTTACCTGTGCTCCAGCACATATTGAAAATATCCAACAGCCTTCTCATTGCTGCCATTCACAGGTTCTTGATCATTTCATTGGACACTCCATCTGGTCCTGGTGATTTCCTTGCTTTCAGTTTACTGACTGCTAGGTCTAACTCACTGTTTGTGATTGGTGCATCCATGACCTCCACTTTTCTGCCTTGTTCTTCCTCTTTCTGTGGGTCAATGCGCACTGTACGCTCTTTCTCTGGATGAATATTAATATTGCAGTCTTGAGCAAACACGGGAGCAAAAGTAATCTGCTACCTGCTTACCTGTAAGAGTTTTCCCATACTTTAGTGTAATCTTTGTACTTCTTCCAGTGCTCTCATTGTTTAACTGTTTGATTAGTTTCCACAGTTTCCTTCCATCCTTTTCAAAGTTTTCTCTCTCCAACTTTACCATCTGGCTTGCGGTTTGCCTCTCTAGAATTTGGCCTTAGCATGTTGGTAATTATTGTGGTGTTCTTGACAGTCTATTTTCTGCTTGCTTTCGAGCCATTTCCACATAATCATGGAATTTTCCCAGCTCGTTAGACCAGTATGGTTTATAGTCCCTACGAGCTCCTCTGGCAATGGTTTCACAGGCGGCCTGAAGGATACAAGCATTGAATTACTTCACTATACTGTTAATATCCTTACCTTCTATGGACAGTTGTCCCACCAGGATACCTGTGCGATGTCTGTACATTGTCCAGTTTGCTTTTTTATAGTTCCATCTGGGGAGAAGGCTACTGGTGTTAAGGAGTTCATTTTCTACTGTCAGGAAGACTGGTCGATGGTTGCTACCTCCAAGTTATTTTCCAACTTCGAGTGTTATGTTCCAATTCAGGTCTGGGGAGTGGAATGCCAGATCTGGTGTTGAGGTTGTATGCCATGCCCTTGAGTAAAATGTTGGGAGATCCACTGGCTGATTTTTCAGGAGAAGTCCATTACCATCCTGCCAGCTCTTAACTTTCTCTCATCTCTTGTCTATGTGGTCATAGCCCCAGCTCTGGGAATGGCTGTTAAAATCTCCACAGACCATCAGTCTTTATGTGGGATTGTTTCTAGAGCAAGTGGGCGGTCATTAGGACAGTAAAAGTCAAGGAGACGGAAGTCTGTATTACTGGTTTTTAGATGGATGATCTGGTATTCAGCTCCTTCCATGTACACTCCCACTTGACATGCACTGATGTTATTCTTAACAAGTGTGAGTATTCTTCCTTTTCTTCTGTCCTGTCGGTCTGATCTGAAACACTGGTAGCCTCTGATTTTAAAGGCAGCATCTTTGGTTAGGTATGTCTCCTATATGCAGCATGTCTGATCAGCAAACTTCAGTTTAAATCACAACATCATATTTGTTGCGTTTCTTTTTTTGACCAGTATATAAAAAATCAAACTGGACAATATACATTGTATAAGTATCCAGGTGGGATAGTTGTCCTTAGAAAGTAAGGATATTAACAACATAGTGAAGGAATTCAATGTTTGCATCCTTCAGGCTGCCCATGAAACAAGTCCCTGAGGAGCTCGTAGGAGCTATAAACCATACTGGTCTAGTGAACTGGAAATTGCATGATGATGTTGAAACAGCTCAAAAGCAAGCAGAAAATAGACCGTGTCAAGAACACCACAATAATTTCTAACATGCTAAGGCCAAATCTCAGAAAGCCAAGCTGCAAGTCAGACGAGAAAGTTGGAGAGAAAGAAACGAGAGTCCCTAAACTTTTGAAAAGGATGGAAAGAAACTGTGGAAACTAATCAAACAGTTAAACGATAAGAGCACTGAAAGAAGTATAAAGATTACACTAACAGAGGATGGGAAAACCTTTACAGGTAAGCAGATAGCAGATCTCTTTCCTTGCGTGTTTGCACAAGACTGCAACATTGATACTCATCCAGAGAATAAGCGTACAGTGTGCACTGACCCACAGAAAGAGGAAGAACAAGGCAGAAAAGTGGAGGTCATGGAAATGCCAATCACACACAGTGTGTTAGACCTAGCAGTCAGTAAACCGAAAGCAAGGAAATCACCAGGACCAGATGGAGTGTCCAATGAAATGATCAAGAGTCTGCTGTGGAAACTAAGAAACTGCAATATGAATAGAAGACTGTACAACTGGATAAAGTCCTATTTACGCAATAGAAGAGCAAGAGTAGTAATGGATGGACACAGAAGCCAGAAAGATCTGCTGCGACATGACATATCACAAGGAAGAGTCCTTTCACCTACACTATTCCTTGTACTCATTAATGACCTAGTCAAAGAGCTTCCCTATGAAATTGAAGCAGCACTGTATGCAGATGACCTGGTCATGTGGTGTACAGACAAACGTGCGACAATTGTTACATCAAGACTTCAGAGAGCAGCAGACATCTTGACATTATGGAAAAACAAATGGTGTATAAGTATCAACAAAGAGAAATCAAGTACCACTCTGTTCATTCTCTCATCAAAACGAAAGCAGGTAAGATCTTTGTAAATGAAATATCCTTAAGGATGGACAACTAACCCACTTACTTAGGAGTGACTCTTGACTCAAAATTGACCTGGAAGCAACACATCAGCAATGCAGAAGCAAAAGCCAGGAGAAAGCTGAAAGAATCCTCAAGAATATATATCAGCAAAGTATTCTATCACAAAGAAATTATGAACAGAATAGGCCAAGCAAAGACTGCATTTCATAGAATGAGAAACATATTATCCAACACATTCTTATCAATGAATGTTAGAAAACGAGTCCTGAAATGCTATATTGAACCTATCTTGTTATATGGAAATGAATCATGGACAATAGGCAGGTCTGCACAAAAATCATTGGAAGGAGCAGAAATGTGGTTTATTAAAAGAATGTTGTGAATCCCCTGGACAGCAAAAAATAACTAATGAATATTGTATGAGAAGAGCTGGAGAGACAAAAAAATCTCATCAAAAAGATAAGAGAGAGACAATGTACTTTCATAGGACATGAAATAAGACATGCATTGAAAATATTATAACAACAGGAAAAATAGAAGGAAGAAGATCAAGAGGAAGACCAAGAGAAATGATACTGGACAGTCTGATGGGATGGTGTGAGAGGAGATCACCAGCTGAGCTGATGGCCTGCATGAAGGATTGTGTACTCTAGAGAAGCATAATAGCCAACGCTAGTTGGCACAGCGCCTGATGACGATGATGATTCTACCACATTTAGAATATAGCTCAACAACTTGATGCACAGCATCAAACACTATACTCCATAATCTAGACAATGTACAAAATCAGTCACTACAGATTATCACAGATGTCATGAGGTCCACACCAGTAGCAGAAATGCAGAAAATGGTGTTCAATCACTAAAAAGAACACTGAAACAAAAAGGTCATAACCTTGGGAGAGAAATTCCTCAGCTCTGTAGGCCATCCCCTGAAGGAGAGATTCAATAACTTGGCAACAAGATGGCTTAAAAGAAGCAGCTTCATTCGTCAGGCCAAGCACCTGCATAAGCCGATACCTGACCTTCCAACTGTAGTTGCTCCATTATCATCTGTACCAGAGCATACACCACAGAAAAAAGCAGACTGTACACAAATAACTATTCAAACTGAAGTGAAAGGTGTGCAGAATGGTGAGATGCAAAGCAGTCCTGTAAGATCAACAACCACACTTAGTGTGCTAGATGATAAATGTCCATTCGACACCTGGATACAGATGAATCTGCACACAATGCCATAAAGAATGGAAGAGTAGGACCGCATATTGAATATCCAAACAACACCACTGACAAGATTTCCATACCCACTGGAAAATACTGCAACAACTATGATGCAAATGTTAGGACAATTATTGCCGCAGTTGAAAAACTATCAGATTCCAGAACTGATGCATGCCCCATAGTAATTCTCACAGATGTAAGATCAGTACTGGAAGCTCCTCAGTGCAACAAACTACCAAACCTTAAGGATGCCTTGTCAAAAATTGGCTCATAACACACAGTCACATTGCAGTGGATTCCATCCCACTGTGGGATATTAAGCAATGAGAAAGCTGACCATCTGGCAAAAGAGGGTACTGAAATGGAGCAAACAGATATATCGATCACCTATAACCAGAAGAAATGCATGATAAAAACCTACAGGAAGCCACAAAAACCACTACATGATGACTCTCTCTGAACATTAAGTGCCCATGGCACACAGGGTTTCCACAAAGGCATTTCCATAAATGCCTGCCCTTTGTTTTTTTTTCCATTCTTGCCCAGGTGAGCCCTCTATTGCTCAGCATCATCTCTGTTGTTCTTCTCCATGTCTCTTTTGGTCTACTCTTGTTTCTGTTCCCCTGTGGTGCCCACCTTAGTGCTATTTTTGGTAGTGAGATGTCAGTCATTTGGGGCGCATGTTCCAACCATCGCCAGCGTCTTTCCTCAATAATTGCTATCAGTGGCTTCATCTGCATTTCTGCCAACAAGATGTTATTTTTTATGGTGTTTGGCCAAAATATTTTTCTACTTCTTCATAAACATTTAATCTGGAAAGAATTCAACTTGTTTTCTATGGTTTTGGTGATTTTCCAGCATTCACTTCCATAGAATAGTACACTTAGAACATTAGTCTTAAATATCCTGATTTTTGTCTTCATGTTTAGTTTTTTAGATTTCCATATAGTCTGCAGCATTGCAAAAGCCTAGTTTGCTCTAGTAAGTCTGCTGTTGATGTCCTCTGTGCTGTCTCCACTTTCTACTACTCTACTGCCAGGATATACAAATTCGTTGATCTACTCTACTAACTTGCTATCTACTCTGAGTACATTTCTGTTGTTCACATTTTGCTTAATTAACTTTGTCTTTCCTATGTTGTACATGATGACTATCACATGTTAAACAGAAAGGAACAAGTCACCATTTTCCGTCTCTGAGCAGGACACAGCTGACAAAATAAGATTTTTAAGGGCATGCATCTTTCCCATAGCAACATATGCCTGTGAGACCTAGTCACTTAACAAAATAGCCGAGAAATGCATAAATGCCTTTGAATAATGTAAATGCTACAGAAGAGTTCTTCAAATATCATGGACACAAAAAAGAACAAATATATCAATACTACAAGAACTTAATATTGAAGAAGGCTGGCTAGTAAAGAGGATTAAACAGAGAAAACTGAAATATTTTGGACACATTAATAAATGTCATGATAATCTAGAGGAAACTGTCTTGGAAGGGTACATAATGGGAAAAAGAAAGAGAGGAAGACCAGGCGAAGATGGCTGCAAGACATCGTTGATGATCTGCAAATGGATGCATCAGCAGCAGGCCATCTTGCTCACAACCAAGAGGCCTGCAGGAGTGCTGTTAGGGAGGCAAAGTTCTGCAAGGGATATGCAAATGAATGAATGAACTGAGTATGGATATATTTGTTCTTTTTTTTTAAGTATTCAGGTCTCACAAGCATATACTGCAACAGGAAAGATGCATGCCCTTAAAAATCTAATTTTTGTAGTTCTGTTTCTCTTCGCAGCTTCTTTGTTGTTTTATTTTTTGAAGAGCAAATAGATGTCCTCCTTTTAATTTCCTTCATTGTATCTCCATTATTAGTTAGTAATGATCCAAGATATTCAAAGCTCTCCACCTATTCTAATTTCTCCTCATTGATATATATTTCACCTGCCTTATTTGTTTTGTCTGTTGTCATCAATTTAGTTTCCTTTACATTATGACAGAGGTTTTGCTCTTCACTATACTTACGGACTGACATAATTAGTTTTTCCATTCCTTTTTGTTTGTCAGTAGTAATACTGTCATCAGAATATCTAATCTAATCTAAATCATTATCTCCAATTTTTATGGTATCATAATAGTCTTTGTCTACATCTTCTCTAGCACTCCTGATTGTATTTTCAGTGTGCAAGTTAAATAAGTAAGGTGACAGTATATACCCCTGATGGACCCCTTGTTTTATGTCAAACCAAGTTGTTGTTTCACCAATTACTCTTACTGCTGTCTGTTGGCCTAGATCTTCTTACATCCTTCCCATGCCATTAAATGTCACATAGAGCCCACATAATTGTTTGCCAAATTTTCTTGTTCTCTGTGAGTCTTTCAATTTCATCAAGGGATGTTATGCCCACTAAACTGGCTTCTCTTAACAATGTCCTCTTTAGAGTTTCATGTGGCTGACCTCTTTTTCTTTGCCCTGTTGTGCTCCATTTGATAGCTTATTTTGGTATTCTCTGATTGTTTCTTCTCATCACATGACCTACATAGGTCCATCTTTTTTTTCTGATTACCCATGAGACAGGTTTTTGTTTGCTCATCTGTCTTATTTCTGTGTTGTTCTTGAATTTGTCCCACCAAATATTTTCCTTAACCATTTGTTTTCAAAAGCGCCTAATTTCTTGTCTACTCCTTTAGTTGATTTCCAGCTTTTGCATGCATAAATGAGGATGGATATTACATTTGAATTGAATAATCTTAACTTGATTTTTGTTCTTATAACTTTTGAATTCCATATGTTCTCAAGATTTTTGAAGGACAATTCTGCTTTTGCAATTCAAATTCTAACTTCTATCCTGGTCCATGTAGCTGCCATGGCATGCAAATTGGTTTACTTCATCAACAACTTTTCCTTCTACATATATTTTTCCTTCTTGATTAATGAGAAGTTTCATTATTTTTTTGTCTTTGTTAATTTCAAGACCTATTTTGCTAGCAAAGGAAGTCAGGGAATCTGTTTTTTTCCTGCACTGATTTCACATTGTCACTGATAAGAGCTATATCATCTGCAAAATCAAGATTTGGCCTAGATACAGCAGTGATATTAATTGTATCACATGTGTTGGAAATCCCATTTTTTCCATTATTTCCCAAAGTTTCTGGTGTTGTACACAATCACATAACTACTTTAATATTTCATCCTAAAATATTTCTGTTTATTAACAGTGAATAAACCGATGTACAAAGTTTGCTCAAGTTCAAGAAAATTAGTTTCTGTATTGTATTTCTCTAAAGAATGTATGTGTGCATAATAAGTTGCTAGCACAATTCTCCAAAATTAATCTTGTTTTAATATAATTTTAATTATGTTTAATCTCTCGCCAAATACTTTTATACCTTTTTTTTAAAATCAAAGTTGCTGACATGTATAAGAAGTTTTTTTTATTCTTTGAATTAAACATGGAGTGCCAACAATTAACACAAACAAAGAATGTTTGCCTTCTAGTTGTCCAAAATACTCCAGAAAAGTGGTATACATGTGAGGTATGTGCAAAATAGCTGAACTTAATGTCTGCTGATCATGCACCTTCTGCAGCACTTTCAATGCATCTGAACTATTCAACTATGATGAACCTGATACACAAACCTGTAAGCAAAGGCAAAAAAAAAAAACTGAAATGTAAAATAGGTTAAAAAAGAGTACTGTAAATCACATTTGGTAAATAAGTATAAGAAATTTAAATACAAAAGAAAAAAATGAATGACATGTCACAAAAATGAACTGTGAACACAATCATTTATTTGGTTGAAGAATTCCATGCTGGATCCTCTCTTCTCTCCCTTCCTCTCTATCTGTGTGTGTGTCACAGAGAGATGTACTGAACTTTAGATTACAATAATGACCATCACTGTAAATTCTTCAACAAATATTTTTCCAAGATCAACCTGACACCAAATTAAATATTTCGTTCAAATAAATTTAACAAGAAACTGAAATGTTTATTTGCACTTAGTTTTGTCACTGACAAAAATAGAATGTGACATATTGAAAATTAATGCATTTTCTGAAGTGGTGAAATAATTTTGTGATCTATCTGAAAGATGTTTTATTTGGGGGTGAGGGTAAGAATGAATGAATGAATGAATGAACCAACCACCTCCATACACAGAAAGACAAGCAAAAAGACATAGTTAAAAGGAATACCAAATGACAGTCATTGTAAATGCATGTATGAAGACTGGTGGATTGTGACACACCTGAGAGATGTCAGGATATTCTTTTTATAATTAATGTAATAACAAAACAGGTAGAATGTATTAAGAAAATAATTTCACTGCAAAATGATTTCGAATTAAAACCAAAGTTTGAATAACTGTATGAAGATGTTTGGTTGCAAAACGTATTTCTTAAAAGTGATGTTATGGAAAAAGAAATTTTGAACACTAAACTTGCATTGTAGTGTGAAGCCAAGATTGTCTTATTAACGTATTATTTTGTAAAATGAGAATGTCATTGTAGTTGTTCATCTTCTTTCTAAACAATAAAACAGATGGCAGATTAATGAACTATTTGAGAGAATTTCAACCTTTTGCTGAATGAAATTAATGTGGTCTAGAACCACACATATTAAATTCTGAATTCAGCTTTACCTAGGCTTCCACTTCTCCACTTCTCCAGTCATATCTAAAGACAGCAGTCTCTTACTATTAAATACTCTCATCTACTCTTTCTTTACCTGTCACTCAGACGCTACATCCTTCATCTCGACTACACTCTTCCCAGTCTATTCTGCCCATTTCTGTCTCAGCTTGACAGCTGCTGCATCACTCACTTCCCTTCCACTTTTTTACAAGTAACCAATCAGATTGGTATCATAATCTACAAATCTTCTTACATGCATTTACAACCTTTCTCACACTTTCTGATACAGTATCAGACATGTGACTGTATACAAGTCACAAGATAAGTAATACATCATCATACAACCCACAAGACTGAGTTTCTTCTTCCATCTTTGTTTGTTATACAACATAAATGTAAATTTAGATTTTCTCTTCTTTTCATGTTTCTTCACTGTGAATGTTTTTGTATGAATGAGGTAAAATCAGAAACATTACAGCAACATGCTCCGTTCATGAATAAAGAAGTTTTAAAGTAAATCTTCTGAAGTAAATCTGGATGCCAGAAATCCAGACTACACAAGAATTGAGACTCCGAAATCTCACAAGTTTTTTTTTTTAATTTTGTGTTTTTTGTGTGCACATGAGCATCCATAGGACAAGAACTGGTGGAAATCTGAACTGCTGATTCCAAAAATGGCACCAGTTTTCCCCTATCAGCTCTAGTTTTTGAGATACAGAACATACGACATATACCACTCAGCTCCCCCATAACAAATCAGGATATTTTAATGTAGTATTTAAATTGCAGAATTGATTAAGGAAGGAGGTCTAAATCAACATGAACAGATATGTGCACTAATATGACAAATATGGAGAGAAGAAAAACTCCCTAGTGAATGGAGAGAATCGCTGATCCCAATATTTAAAAAAAAAGGCAGTAAAAGCAAGTGTGAAAACTACAAACAAGCTACAAAATACTATCTATTATACTTTTAAATAGATTAAAACCATATAGCAAGAACATACTGGGAGACTATCAAGCAGATTTTAGAAAGAACAAATCAACCGTTGACCAAATATTTTACCTACGTCAAAGAGCAGAAAAGCACTGGGCTTATGTAAAAGAAGTACATAATATCTTCATTGGCATCAAGAAAGCTTATGACAGCATATAAAGGAGCAGCTTATGGAAAATTATGAAAGAATTTAAGATACTTAATAAATTAATCAATCTGACCAGAATATGTATGGAGGATATAAAAAATATAGTAATATATAAAGGAAGAAAATCAGAACCTTTCTAAATAAGAACTGCTTTAAAACAAGGTGATACATTATTTCCATTACTATTCAACCTAGTAATATAAAAGGTAATCAGAAAAGTGAAAGAAGAAAGCAGTACAGAAGAACAAGCTAAAATACTAGGATACACTGATGACACTGACCTAGTGGGGGAAACTACGCAAGAAGTCATCAATACCTGTATTCACCTGAGAGATGTGGCACTGAAAGTGGGCTTGACCATTAACCAAGATAAGACAAAGATACCAAGAGACAAGAGGCAGAATGATCCAGATTATATAAATATTGGAGATAATGATCATTTTCAAAAGCAAGAAACATACAAATATCTAGGCACAACCTTCAACAGAAGCAACATAGTAAGCAAGGAAATTAAAAGCAGAGTACAGAGAGGGAATAAAATATACTTTGCCTTGCAAAATCTATTAAAATCCAAAATTCTGTCCCAAAAATCAGACCAGCTGTCATGTATGGATCAGAAACGTGGAGCACAACAAAGAAAGATGAGCAACAATTACAGATCTTTGAGAACAAGATCCTAAGAAGAATCTTTGGGCCGATAAAGGATACCAGCAGTGGAGAATGGAGAACTAGAAAGAACACTTATTTAATAGCTAGAAAGAACACTTATTTAAATCCCAATGAATTATAAATGTCTTGAAACTGAACAGACTATGCTGCCTGGGCTATGTAGAAAGAATGGAAGAGAACAGACAAATGAAAATTATGCATGCACAAGAGATGAGGGAAACAAAACCATGGGGTAGACCAAGATTAGAGATGGAAAGGATATAAAAGAAATTAATATCATCAACTGGTGAGAGAAGATTAGGAATAGAGAGGAATGGAGGCAAACTTTATCTCCAGCAATGAGTCTTAATGGCTCAGAAAGCTGAAGAAGAAGAAGTATTTAAATTGATACCTTTTAAGCATGAAGAAAACTGTACTACATGAGAATCTACTTATTTCATACCAAAAGCACAAGTTTCATGATAAGAACTTTCCATTCATTCGACACACAACAAGCTCCTTTTGTAAGACTTCTGAGAGTGGGATCTGAAAGAACAATCCTGCATAAGATTTCAACAACAGCCTGCCATCATGTGTGCATCCCATCTTCCTTGGTATTTTTTTCCACTGTTTTTTTTTGGTCTTGGTGAAATCTTTCACCTTGTTCTTTGTTTAAGTCACCAAGCTTCTCTGGAAAGTGATCAAAGTGACTGTGCAGATAATGGATTTTAACACTTATATTACAGCCAAATCTTCTGAAATGAGAAAAGCATATTCTCTACTAAATGTGTGTAGTTGTCTGCCTTCTTGTTGCCAAGAAAGTTTTTCACAACAATACCAAATGTAGTCCAAGCACATGATTTAATTTAATTCATTGATGCCATGAAATGTGGGTCATTTATAAGTTGCCAGATCTGTGGACCACTGAAAATTCCTGCCTTCAGTTTTTCCATGGCAAGTCCAGGTAACTTATGCACTATGTATTCAATGCAACATGAACCATCTTTATTCAAAGCCTTTACAAACTGTTTCATCAGACTTAGCTTTATATGTAGTGGTGGCAGTATGATTCTATCTCATGCCATCACTGATTACATTTTGTCCTCCAACCACCATATGTTCCTTCGGAGGCCAATCTTTTCTTACCCAGTGCTCATGTTTGCCTCTACTATCCTAAAGGCTTAAAAACAAACATGGATACTAAGAAAATTACCCATCTTCAAGTCTACACAAATCATCCATTGATGTTCTTGGTAATTTATCTTTTCCAAGACTAAAGAGATGGCCTTGTACTCTTCTCTCATCCTGGTGGAATGACTGATTGGAGCAGAACCATATTTGTTGCCGTCATTTAATATAACACATTTCAAACCACATTTTGAACTGCCAATGAAAAGATACCACTCATTTGCGTTACATTCTGAAAGACCAATCTTCTTCACAAGGTATCTGATGCAGAATACTAAGTTGTTGTCTTCGGTAAAGAATGGCAGCAAATCCTTTTCTCTTTCCTTTAATAAAGTGTCATTTTCATTCCATGCTGAAGTACATTCTTTTCTTTAGTCTGGAGGCAAGCAATTCTGAAGACTCTTTGGAAAGATTCAAGTCCCTGATCAATAAAGTGCTGTGCCGTGTGGCGAAGTCAATCATTTCTCTCCACAATTCCCTGACTTGATTATGAGATCTGCCGGTGACTTTCTTCCTAGCCACACTGACAGCCCATCCAGTAACTTCTCTATCTTCCTCTGTCTCTTCTTCCCTCAATTTTTCCAGTTGCCACAATGTGTTCCAATTTTCCTCTTCTCAGAAAATGTCCTACAAATCTCACTTGTCTGTCTCTGATCTTTGCTGCAATTTGCCTTTAACTCTGGCCTCTCTTAAGACTTCTTCATTAGTATTCTTAGCTGTCCATAGTACCCTCAGCATCCTTCTTATGAACATTTCCATGGCTTCCATTTCTCGTTGTACTTTCTTACTCATGGACCATGCCTCACATCCATAAAACAAAATTGGGTCTCCGATCAAATCACTCAATTCACTCTGATCAAAATGATCAATACGTGACATTGTTTGGAATTCACCATCATTGCCCCCATTTTCCTTACCTTGTGTGATATCAGACATGCAGTACCCATCCTCTGAGAAATGTGGTAGCTCAAGGAAAGAAAGGTGGAACGGGTACAAGATCTGAGTGCAGAACAGGTGTCCTGGCTGAAGGCAGATCAGGATAAGACCACTTGTCATAATTATTTCAGTCGATGCATATGATATTAACAATACAAAAATAACAGTCATGGAAGTGGTTTTTCGGTTCCTTCCACACCATTGGTACTTCAAATTTCAGGCAGCTTCTTTTTTCATTTGTACACTGGCGCAAATCCTCCGTACAAGTTTTGCATACAATATGAGGAGCCCATAGCTTATCTTGATCTCCAAGATTGACACCAAAATAACCTGCATACGCTCTTTTTATAAAATGAGAAATAGGTTTTCTACTTGCTTTCAGTGTGTACTCCCCACAAATATAGCTTCTTCTTCTTCGTTCGCATTGTCTGTCTACATCTGCAGTCCTGTCTCTTGGATAAATTTCACTGTTTTTTGTAACTCATGTATGGAACCGTAGAGCTTATCTTCTTTAGTGGTTTCACTGGGCCAGTAATTATTTCTCAGTGTCTCGTAGTTGATGCAGTTCTGGAGGATATGTTCCACAGTTTGGGGCACCTGGGCACATGTACATAGATTAGTAGTACCAACCTTAAACTTTGTATACATATGACTTCGGAGTCGGCTGTGTCCTGTTCGGAGACGGAAGATGGTGACTTGTTCCTTTCTGTTTAGCATGTGATAGTCATCATGTGGTGGTGTTTGTGGCTTCCTGTAGGTTTTTATCATGCTTTTCTTCTGATTATAGGTGATTGGTATGTCTGGTTGCTCCATTTCAGTGCCATCTTTGGCCAGACGGTCAGCTTTCTCATTGCCTGGTATCCCACAGTGGGAGGGAATCCATTGCAAAATGACTCCATGTTGTAAGCCAATTTTTGACAAGGCATCATTAAGGTCTGGTAGTTTGTTGCACTGAAGAGCTTCCAGTACTGATCTTGCATCTGTGATAATTACTACAGGACATGTATCAATTATGGAGTCTGATAGTTTTTCAACTGCAGCAATAATTGCCCTAACTTCTGCATCAAAGTTGTTGCAGTATTTACCAGTGGGTATGGAAATCTTGTCAATGGTGCTGTTTGGATATTCAATATATGCTCCTGCCCCTCCATTCTTTATGGCATTATGTGCAGATCCATCTGTATACACACGTATCCAGGTGTCACATGGATATTTGTCATCTAGAACACTAAGTGTGGCTGTTGATCTTACAAGACTGTTATGCATCTCACCATTCCACACACCTTTCACTTCAGTCTGAATAGTTATTTGCGTATAATCTGCTTCTTTCCATAGTGTATGCTCTGGTACAGATGATAATGGAGCTACTACAGTTGGAAGGTCAGGTATCAGCTTATGCATACGCTTGGCCTGATGAATGAAGCTGCTTCTTTTAAGCCGTCCTAATGCCAAGTTATTGAATCTCTCCTTCAGGGGATGGCTTACAGAGCTAAGGAATTTTTCTCCCATGGTCATGACCTTTGTGTCTCTACATTCCTTTAGTGGTTGAACACCAACTATTTTCTGCATTTCTACTATTGGTGTGGACCTCATGGCACCTGTGATAATCCGTAGTGACTGATTTTGAACCTTGTCTAGATTATGCAGCGTAGTGTTTGATGCTGTGCACCAAGATGTTGAGCCATATTCTAAACGTGTAGAATACTTTGCTGATATACATTCTTGAGGATTCTTTCACTAGCTCCCCATGTGACAAATATAGCAAAATACGTCGGGATGATTCAAGCAGCCCCATCTTGAAGTAGCCATAACCTCTACTGTGTTCGACTGGCAAAAATGAAATGACATGACTAGGAATATACACACACTTCCTGTACGATAATAACTATTATACAGTGCAACTGTTTTAAACAGATCAGGTTGAGAAACCTTTGAAATATAAATTTTTGTAGTCTACAAAAACCATTATTTGCCATCTCAATTTTGTGCACACAATTATGTAATAAAACAGAACAAAAGCGATTTTGTCATTTGAGATGTACAATTTTTATGCCAGTGTGCATTAAAGGAAAGGAAGTACATGATTAGCTGTGAAACAAAGGTCATTGTACACAATAAAAATGTGAGTAAAAAAATACATAAATTTCCCACTCAAATAAGACAGCTTGTTATGACATCCCAGTTCTGCAGAAGAGATGTGTTAAAGAGCAGACTAAAATTTTATAAATTCAACCATATCTAAGAAACTAGAGCTGATGTGGTCTATCCAATGCAATTTTCTGAATCAGTGCCCCAAATAACCCCAAGAACAGGCATAAAAACCAGGCACCAAAAAGAAGAACTTTTTTTGTTGGTCTGTGTTATCTATGGATAACACTCTACAGATGACCCTCTATGCAAACTTAATGTAAATGACAGAAGACTGGATACACATTGAAGATGATGTTGAAGTTGCAGCCACCTTCAATTAACATGAATTATTCAAAGCATTATAACTTCTGATAAGACAGATGAGAATTGAGAATAATACTGTGAAGAAAACAGAGTTGAAGAAGATAAGATATCCTGTGCTACTGTAGAAAAATCCACCAAAATGGTTAATAAATTTATGAAACAGAACCAAAGCTTCAGTCTTCACAATGTGCATGTGCATACGATACATAATAATTATACCACAAAGAAATTGCAAAGTCATAATAAACAAGATAATATATGAAAATATTTATAGAAAGAAACAGAAGCACCAAGCAATACAGCACATGGAAGTAGAAGCTGCAAATGTTCCATCCACAAGCAGTGCAATAGATGAAAAAGAAATCACAGAAAAGCACGAACAAGTATTTGTTCATATTTTTAACTTTGTCTTTTACATGAAGACATTTTGTTAATAAACCAAACATAATTAATTTATAAAAAAAAAAAAATATGTAACTTCTCCTTTCACTCATATACTGTATTTTTCTTTTACACTGTTCATTTTTAAACATGTTCCAAGTATTAAACACTCATTTTTGTGGTGAAAATTTTTATACTTATACACTTCTACATTTATACTTAACACAAAAGGTAACAGGTAAAGGTATGAGTTGTGAACCGGCATCATTGCACATGCTCAAACCATAAGTGCTCTGCTGCCTAGTCAGCTGACCAGAAACTGCTGAATAGTGTCACCATCAGCATGAACTACATAGCTAGCAGTGTCATTCCTCTTCCTTCCCAGGGTGTTAAACCTGGAACTCATTTTCTCTTGAGGTTGGGTGAACCCTGGGAGTTTTTTGTGAACCACAGTCTGATAGTCACTGTGGTGAGTGGAAATCAAAACTGGGCTACCCGGTTGGCAACGAGTGACTAATCCACTGCACTAACTGTATGTCACCATTCATTATATGCACTAAAAAACACTGGAGTTCATGCTTCTCTGTTTTTTTGGTCACTGATTTTTCTGTTCTAATCGGTCACTCTTTCTTTGGTTATGTGCAGTGTATACATAGAAAAAAAGTGGTGGAAATAATTAAAGGAAAAAGGTAACACTGACAGACCAAAAAGATAAACCAAAAGAAGAGATTCATGTGGAATTTTAAAAAAAAGATAAAAAAGAACAAACAGTAGAGTTGATGGCAGAATTACAAAGCATGAAAACTAAAAAGAAAAGACACTTTCAATAAGAAAAGACAATCCAAATTTGTTTGGACATGTGAACAAGAAAATAAGTCATAAACCTGTCAACAAGAAAACTCAAGGGAAATAAAAATATGGAGATAGAAAAATATCAGAATAGACTTAGCAGCAGGTTGTTAAGGTTTGACATCATGTTATTTTTTTATCAACATAAAGTCATAGAACTTTCCTATATTCTCCATTAGGATGGGATCATAAATTTTTTAGACTATTGGCAGACAGTCGTATATATTTGTGGCCAGTAGAGTGAAGTTTGTTACATTTCGTCTAAAATTTGTGCACTGTTAATTTAACCAAAGCTAAATGATGCCCTGGTGATGATCTTTCACCTAGATTAACAAATTATATTTTTTAAATTTGTATTTAAATCAAGAATAGGCCCCTTTTGAACTTATTTACTACTTCATCAATGGTAGAAGCACATGCAGGATTTTTGGAAGCCATAACAACAAGATGAAAAAAGTTCAATTAAAAAGAATACAGTTGATGATGATTTCAGATAGATTTGTGCAAGAATCCACTTTCTGAGTGCTGGAATAATGGAAACAAATGGATAGCTTGTATTATGCGAATGTGTCTGAATGTGAGGTCTTTCTGAAGCATTTTCATCGTTTCTTCATTTGTATGTCAGTGTTGTTAGATACTTACTTTATGCTTACAATGTGTTTAAATCAAATAATTTTGTAAATTTCAGCATGACATAATTTCTTAATTCATACTACGCCATAAGTTTCTATTATCAGTTATCTCATTTTACAAATGTTCACACACTCAAGCTCTTTGTCATAATTCATCTTTATCTCTGAACAATGATAAATATTACATTAAAATGAATAACATCACAGTAATTGCAACATGGAACATTAGAACGCTAACAGAACTTGGAAATCATCGAACATGAAATGAAAAGAATGGAAATTAACATCCTTGGTTTATGTGAAATGAGATGGACTGGAGCAGGAACCAGAGATCATAAAGACTTCAAAATAATATATTCAGGGGGAAACCAGTGTAGAAATGGAGTTGGCATAATACTGAATAAGAGAAGACAGCAAGAACTGTGAAAGGTTTCTGGTGCATATCAGACAGAGTGTTAATGGTTAAATTACAGGGCCACCCAACAGACACAAATCTCATCCAAGTATACGCACCAACTTCAGAAAGCTCTGATGATGAGATAAAAGAATTTTACAACAATCTGGACATGGCAATGAAACAGTGCAAACTACGGAAAGTAAACTTTGTGCTGGGTGATTTAAACGTGAAAAGAACAAGACAATGAAGTTACCAGTAAGTATGGACTAGGTATCAAAAATACAAGAGTAGAGATGTTGATTGAGTGGGCAGAAAAGAATAAAATGATAATAGTAAATACTTGGTTTCAACAACACCCAAGGCGACTATGGACATGGATTAACCCAAATAATGACATACATAACCAGATAGATTACATTATGATCAACAGAAGATTCAGGAACTCACTAATATCCGTGAAAACATGACCAAGTGCAGACTGCAACAGTGACCATATCCCAGTTGTAGGAAAAATGAGAATCAGACTAAAGAGGTTAAAGGCAGCAGCTAAAAACAAAGAACTAGATATAGAGCTGTTAAGGAAAGATAAGGCAATACAAGAACACTATAGGGACATAGTATATAATAGGTATAATGCTGTAGAGAAGGTTGAAACAACTGAACAACTGAATATGCTTAAAGACTCTATTCAACAAACATCTATTACAAATAAACAACACGCTAAACAGGGGTGGATGACAGATGAAATTTTGCAATTAATGGATCTGAGAAGGAGTCTTAAGGAAGATAAAGATGAATATGACAAAATAAATAAAGAAATAAGACACAAATGCAATAAAGCTAAAGAAAAGTGGGTAAATAAGAAATGTAATGAAATAGAGACACACCAGCATGGAAATGCAAGAGATATGAACAAAACAAATAAAGGAGTTAACAAACAAAAGGGTATACCACAAGACTGGTTGCTTGAAGTCAAAGAAGGGTCATGCAATAATGGACAGAGATGAAATAATGGCACGATGGTGTGAATACATTAGAGAACTCTATGAGGACAACAGAAGTGAAATAGATATATGAAATAATAATGAAGGGCCTCCCATATTAAAAGCAGAAGTGGAAGAAGCCATCAAACACATGAAGAACAACAAAGCACCAGGACCAGATAAAATCACCAAGGAAGAATTGGAAGCATTAAGAGAGCTTGGCATAGAAATAATTACCAGATTGCTGAATGACATCTATAACAGTAACTATGTCCCATCTGACCTTTCGCAAATCAGTTTTCATTGCCTTACCAAAGAAACAAGGTGCAGTTGTATATGAAGACCATCGAACTATTAGTCTTATGAGCCATGTTACCATAATCCTGCTTTGTATTGTTTTGAGAAGAGGTAGGGGAAAAATAAAACCAGAAATCGCTGAAGAACAGTGTGGCTTCATTGAAGGAAAAGGCACAAATAATGCCATATATATATATATTGAGAAGTAAAGACGGACCTATACTTATGCTTCATAGACTACTGTAAAGCATTCGATAAAGTGAGACAGTAAAGCATTCGATAAAGTGAGACATACAGAAATTATAAGAATGCTGGAAGACACCAACATAGATTGGAAAGATCTGAAACTCATCAAAAACATACTGGCAGCAATCAGCGCAATGAAGGTTGAGAACCAAATAGGAGCACTCCAAGACATAAAATTGGTAGTGTGAGACAAGGATGTGTTCTATCTCCTGATCTCTTCTCCTTGTACAGCAGAAACATAATGAGAAATATAGAGAGATTGCCAGGAATATCAATTGGTGGAGACAACCGTAACAACTTCAGATACGTGGATGACACAATTCTGATTGCTAAAAGTGAAGGGGTGCTACAGGCTCTTCTGGACATCATGGTTCATGAAAGTAAAAGTAAAGGTCTCAGCCTGAATTAAAAAGAAGACTGAAGTGATGGTCATCTCAACGAAAAGAATACCACCAAAATACGTAGCATTACCATCAATGGCACAGAACTGAAACAAGTTGATAGATTCAAGTACTTAAGAACAATTATAACAGCTGATGGGAAATATCACAGCGAAATAAAATGCAGATGTGCTCAGGCCAAGTCAGCATTCCAGAAAATGAGAAATGTCTTGTGCAACAGATCCATATCAATGGAAACAAGATTCCGAGTTGCTTAAATGTTACATTGAGCCAATTTTGTTTTATAGATGTGAAGCATGGTCCATGAATAAGAAAGTACAGTGATAAATGGAGGCCATGGAAATGTGATTCATAAGAAGGATGTTGGAGGTACCACTGGACATCTAAGAAAACCAATGAAGAAGTCTTAACAGAGGCAGGAGTTAAAAGGCAAATTAAAGCAAAGATCAGAGACAGACAAGTGAGATTTGTAGGACATTTTCTGAGAAGAGGAAAATTGGAACACATTGTGGCAACTGGAAAAACTGAGGGAAGAAGAGACAGGGGAAGACAGAGAGTTACTGGATGGGCTGTCAGTGTGGCTAGGAAGAAAGTCACCAGCGGATCTCATAATCAAGTCTAAAGACGGGGAATTGTGGAGAGAAATGATCGCCTATGCCACATGGCACGGCACTTGATTGATTGATTGATTGAAATTTACAAACATGTCAGAAAATAATCTTGATCTCAAATAGAAAGACAAATGTTGCAAAATAAGTTACTCAGAACATTTGAATTGTTATTAGCAGTTGAAACTCTGAATTGAATATAAATGTGTTAACTTCTAGGTGTGTGCAAGAAGTTTTATTTATTAAAACAAAAAGTCCACAAGTCACTCTGATAAAATGGAAAGGAGTCTAATAATTTTTCCACATCATAATCAACAGCTTGGTTACTCACATAATTCCAGGTAAGTGAGGTCATCCTGGCAGCTGATTCTCCACTTCATACACAGCCATTACTTTCGATATGATAGTCTGAATAACTGTAAGTGTGATATTTTTGCAGAAAACCTACACAGAAAATGTAAATAAACAACTTCTGATTGGAATTTTGGAGATGTTTGATAACAAAGTTGGATATATTATGATAATTTTATATCAACTATAAAAAATAAAAGCTCTTTATTCGAGGTTACCAAATGCACTAAACTAGTAATGTCTATATGTAATGTACCTTACACAAATATCTTACATCCTTCCCGCGCTGCTAAACATCACACAGGCCCCGCATGATAGTTCGCCAAGATTTCCTGTCTTAGGCAAGTTTTTCAATCTCATCAAGGGATGTTAAGCCCACTGAAATGGCCCCTCTTAACACTGTCCTCTTTAGAGTTCACATGGTCGACCTCTTTTTCTTCAGCCTGTTGTGTTCCACTTGATAGCTTGTTTGGGGATCTTCTTATTGTTTCTTCACATCACATGAAAAACATATGTCCATCTTCTTTTTCTGATCATCCATGAGATAGGTTATTGTTTGCTCATCTGTCTTATCTCTACATTGTTCTTGAATTCGTTCCACTTTATACTGAGTATTTTCCTTAGGCATTTGTTTTAAAAAGAGTCTAATTTCTTGTCTATTTCTTTAGTTGCTTTTCAGCTTTCACATGCATAAATGAGGGTGGATATTAGACAAATATAGACAAAAAAATGTGCCTTTTTAACGTCTCTTTATTTATATTTTTGTAAAACCATGCACGATAAGTTTAATTTTATAAATGATCTGTTTAGACTGGAACCTGCACATGGAAAATGTGGTTTGAAAAGTGCAAAAACAATGATATGGTCAACTCTTCACTTACACTGAAGTGATTGATGTTTTGTAGTGAAGACTCATCAGTCTTTCAGTTTTATATATTTAGTTTTCTTTGCATTAAGATAGAGATTCTGCTCTTCGCTGTTCTTACGGACTGACATAATTAGTTTTTACATTCTTTTTTGTGTTGTGGATAGTAACACTGTGTCATCAGCATATCTAATCTCTGGTATTTCATAACCTCCAATTGTTATGTCATCGTAATATTCTTTGTCTACATCTTCTCCAACATTCCTCATTATATTTTCAGTATACAAGTTAAATAAGTAGGGTGACAATATGCACCCCTGACGGACCCCTTGTTTTATGTCAAACCAACTTGTTGTTTCACCATTTATTCTTACTGCTGCTTCTTAGTCTAGATACAGCAGTGATGTTAATTGTATCAAATGTGTTGGAAATCCTATTTTCTCCATTATTTCCCAAAGTTTCTGGTGTTGTACACAATCAAATGCCTTTGAGTAGTCTATAAAGGATAAATATAGATTCACATTAAACTCTCTGCATTTCTCTATTATTAATCTTAGACTGAATATATGATCTCTTGATCCTCTTCCTTGCCTGAAACCAGCTTGGACCATATTGACTTCTTCTTCTATTTTCTTACGAAGTCTACCCATTATGATTTTTAACAGAATTTTACTGGCATGACTAATCAGGGCAACAGTTCTGTAGTTTGTGCATAATTTCAGGTTACCCTTTTTTGGCAGTAGTATGAATACAGTTCTTTTCCATTCTTTTGGCCAAATACCTGAATGCCATATCTTTTTGCACAGTGTATGACAGATTGTTGCACACTCCTTTCCTCCTGCTTTAATAAATTCAGCTGATATCTCATCACATCCTGGTGATTTACCATTTTTCAGATTCTTTATTGTCCATAAAACTTCTTCTATTGTCGGTTCAGGTTCTTTCTCCTGCAATAATAATTCACACTGTTGATTTCTGTTTCCAAAGTCGGTTGTTTCATACATTCCTTTGCAATATTCCTTCTATCTTTCTAGAATTTCCTCTGTCTCTGTCAAGGTATTCCCCATCTCATCACAAATTACATTTAGCTTAGGTGTGACATTTCTCGTCAATATCTTCATTTCTTTAAACATTTCACTATCTCTTCCACACTTCTGATGTTCTTCTATTCTTTCACAACAATCTTGTATGTATTATTTTTTGTCTTTTCTTATGTTTCTTCATACTTCTTTTGTTAAAGTTTTATATTTCTCTTTACTGTTGTTTGTCACTTTCCATTGCGTCTTCATTTCTCTACGCTGTTTTATCAGTTCTAGTGTACCTGCTGTAATCCATCCATTCTTTTGTGTTTTCTTTACTGGAACCACGTCTTTAGCTGTTGTTATTAAGATATCTTTGGCCTGCATAGCCAATTCATCTGGTGTCATCTCCTCCTGTACAGCCATCAGGATTTCAAAACGGTTCTTCACTTCTATACCATATTGTTTAGGTATATTTGTAAGATCAAAGCGGAGTGGTCTTGATCCTGTAACTGTCTTTTTTATCTTTATCTTTATGTCTGCTATTAATAACTCATGGTCCGTGTCACAGTCAGCACCTGGTAAAGTTTTTGCTGATGTTATACTTGATCTCCACCTTCTTTGCACTAAAATGTAATCTATTTGATTCCTGGTTTTACCATGAGGTGATGTCCATGTGTAAAGTCTTCCTGGATATTGTTTAAAAAGTGTGTTAGCGATCATTAGCTCATTTTCCATGCAAAACGCCATTAGACTGTCACCTGCCTCATTTCTATGTTCTATGCTAAATTTCCCTACAACATGTCCTTCGTCTTCTGCTCTTTCTGTACCAATTTTTACATTAAAATCACCCATTATTAATACAATATCATTTTTCTGTACCTGGTCTATTGTCGTTTGCTGTGTGTTATAAAAGTTTTCTACTTCCTCTTCTTCTGCTGCTGATGTAGGTGTATATATCTGAATGATTGTTACATTTCTAGGAATGCCCTTAAGTCTGATTGTTAGGATTCTATCACTTACTGGATTGTAGCCTAGTAATGCTTCTGATGTTGATCTGTCCAAATAAAAAGCCACTCCATTCTTTCCTCCTACTTCTCCACCAGAGTATATAAAGATATTATCATTCTCGCTCTTAAGGTGTCCTGATCCTTTCAATCAATGTTCGCAGATTCCCAAAATGTGTATTCCCGTTCTTTTCATCTCATCACTTATTACTTGATATATTCCCTCATACATACTTCTTACATTCCATGTTCCTACTCTTATTTTTCTTTTTAGTTTGATGCAGGGGTTTTCCTTAGTAACACCGTCAGGATTTTGTCCGTCATCACAATTACTAGTACTGACCTCTGCCTCACACTCTTCCCCAGTGTTAAAATTAGATCTATCTGGCCTGGGGGACTCACCACCAGATCTTTTTCCTATTTGACTTTCCATGATTGCTGTTTGGGTTTCTTGGTATATTTCCAGAAGATAATTTACCATACTTAATTATCAGATCTTGTATATATTTATATCTTACATCCTTCCCATGCTGTTAAACATCACATAAGGCTTGCAAGGTAGCTCACCAATTTTTTCCTGTCTTCAGCGAGTCTTTCAACCTCATCAAAGGGTTTTATGCCTGTTAATTTGACCTCTCTTAACAATGTCCTCTCTTTCAAAGCGAAGGTGGCTGCAAGACATTGTTGATGATCTGCAAATGGATGCATCAGCAGCAGGCCATCTTGCTCATAACCGAGAGGCCTACAGGAGTGCTGTTTGTGATTCAAAGTTCCGCAAGGGGCATGCGAATGAATGAATGAATGATAACAATGTCCTCTTCAGAGTTTCACGCAGTCTGCCTCTTTTTCTTTGGCCTGTTGTGTTCCACTTGATAGCTTGTTTTGGATTATCTGACCATTTCTTCTCATCACGTGACCAACATATGTCCATCTCCTTGTCCTAATCACCCATGAGACTGGCTGTTGTTTAGTCATCTGTCTTATCTCTGCATTGTTCTTGAATTCGTTCCACTTGATGCATTTGTTTTCAAAAGAGTCTAATTTCTTCTCTATTTCTTTAGTTGTTTTCCAGCTCTCGCATGCATAAATGAGAGTGGATATTGCATTTGAATTGAACAATCTTAACTTGGTTTTTGTGCTTATAACTTTTGAATTCCATATGTTCTCAAGATATTTGAAGATCAATGCTGCTTTTGCAATTCAAATTCTATCTTCCTCCTGGTCTATGTAGCTGCCAACATATGCAAATTGATTGACATCTTCAATATCTATCCCTTCTATATGTATTTTTCCATTCTGATTAATGGGAATTTTCATTATTTTTGTTTTGTCCTTGTTAATTTCAAGTCCTATTTTGCTAGCCAGTGAAGACAGGCTATCTGTTTTTTCTTGTACGGAATTCACATTGTTACTGATAAGAGTTATGTAGAGTTATATAAGAGTATTATACTTATATACATGACATAAATACTTCAGTCATGGATAAAAAAAACTAATAAAAATATAAATCACTGAAAGTAACTGAGATATAGTTTCTAAGAAACTATGTCCCTCGAACAGAAAAAAAAAAATGAATGAGATAAATCTGACAAAAATCTAAGAAAAAAGGAATATAAATTAAAACTATGAAAAAACTGTACTGATCATGTTTAAGCAGAGAACTATAACAACAGTAGGTGCAGTGGAATGCCATAGAAGAACATAATAGACAGTCTAGAACAATAATGGAACACTAACTGATGGAAAACACAGATATTTATATTGAAAGCGCGCCCAATGAAAACCTTGAATGCACCATTACTTATGGAGTTTTATGCATGCACTATGGACACATCCATTGTTGCTCTGATCTCCTCTTCAGTATCTCTTTCAGCACATATTGATTGATTACATCATCCTGTGTTGACTGAGTATTTCTTATCTTATATCTTATATCCTTCCCGTGCCGTTAAACGTCACATAGGGCTCGCAAAGTAGTTCGCCAATTTTTCCTGTCTTCGGCGAGTCTTTCAACCTCATCAAAGGATTTTATGCCTGTTAACTTGGCCTCTCTTAATAATGTCCTCTTCAGAGTTTCACGTGGTCTGCCCCTTTTTCTTCGGCCTGTTGTGTTCCACTTGATAGCTTATTTTGGGATTCTCTGATCATTTCTTCTCATCAAGTGACCAACATATGTCCATCTCCTTTTCCTCATCACCCATGAGAGTGGTTGTTGTTCAGTCATCTGTCTTATCTCTGCATTGTTCTTGAATTCATTCCACTTGATGCCGAGTATTGTCCTTAGGCATTTGTTTTCAAAAGAGTCTAATTTCTTTTCTATTTCTTTAGTTGTTTTCCAGCTTTCGCATGCATAAATGAGGGTGGATATTACATTTGAATTGAATAGTCTTAACTTGGTTTTTGTGCTTATAACTTTTGAATTCCATATGTTCTCAAGATTCTTGAAGATTGATGCTGCTTTTGCAATTCTGATCCTAACTTCCTTTCTAGTGTCACCATCCTGGTCTATGTAGCTGCCAAGGTATGCAAATTGATTGACTTCTTCAATATCTATCCCTTCTATGTGTATTTTTCCATTTTGATTGATGGGAATTTTCATTATTTTTGTTTTGTCCTTGTTAATTTCAAGTCCTATTTTGCTAGCCAGTGAAGACAGGCTATCTGTTTTTTCTTGCATGGAATTCACATTATTACTGATAAGAGTTATGTCATCAGCAAAATCAAGATCTTCTAGTTGGGTTCCATATACCCAGTCAATACCTGTGTTACCTGTGCAGCATTGTTTCATTATGAAGTCTATTGTAATCCCAAAAAGTAAAGGAGACAGTATACTGAGTATTTGGGTACTATATATTATTCCAAAACTAAATGTCTGGACCTCTTGATTAGCTTTCATTTTTCTGTTGCATTTTTTTACCCTCAGCTCTTTCATTTTTGACAATGAAGTCAATTCACAATTCTCAGCCAGTTTCTTTTTTGCTATTTATATCTGCTCAGTCCATTATCTATCTGATAGGTGTGTTGGCTAAATGATTTGCTCCTTCATTTCCTCTCACACATGCATGGTCTGGTACAAAAATGAAATTCAGTCAATGGATCTGTGACATCTGCAGGGTTTCAAACTACTATTGCCTTAAGAGAGCCAGCCTGAATTTTCTTTAGCATGTTCATCGAGTCACTCAAGATCCATGCCTTTCTGCACTGCAGTCTTATCTTCTTCTTTTTCTTTGTTCACTTCTACCACCAAGACCGCCCCGTGATCCTACTGAATTTACTCCTGTGGTCCCTGATAGGTCCTGTGGTCCTCCTGTAGTCCCCGAGAGAACCACAAGAGGTTCAGAGTATTGCGGGGCTTGGGCCTGTATTCTCGATGGGTCGCTGAAGCGGGATTGCATGACACTGTGGTTTTCATTGCACCAGTTTAATCTAGAGTTGGACTTTCTCACCGGAAAACCTCGACGTG
Organism: Achatina immaculata; assembly: GCA_009760885.1. NCBI lineage: Eukaryota > Metazoa > Mollusca > Gastropoda > Stylommatophora > Achatinidae > Lissachatina > Lissachatina immaculata. The sequence continues at coordinate 88,607 of CM019704.1, forward strand.
TTTTGGATATCAGCATATCCCCACCAGTTAGAGTTCATTGCTCATCCACTCCAGCACTGGACTTTCTCATCAGAAAACCTCAGCGTGATTAGGATACGCATATATCCCTGATGGGTGAGAGGTGGTTGCCCATCTAGACTGCACTGGTCCAGTGTCTCTGACTTCAGCATTTTGTGGTCATGGCTGCTAACCTTCCTAATTGTGACTAAGACAGAGCTTTTGTCCAGGAGGATGAATCCTCACCACTAGGAAGTTTCACCCCTGGGTTAAGCCAGTTTAGGCGTATTATCCCAGTATGGGCTCGTTTAGGATATGACAGATCTCTAGAGCAGAGGTACCATGACAAGAGTAGTCATCAATTTTCACCCCTGGGTTAAGCCGGTTTAGGCATATTTCACCAGTATGAGTGTATATAGGACGTGGCTGGCCTCGAGAGCAGAGGTGCCATGATTTGAGTAGTCCTGACCTCGAGACTACTGGTTACTTCACTTAATCCTTTCCTTCACCTTTTCCACAGCAGCACTGCACGGCAACCCTTATCACTTTTTTCTTTATTGGCCAGGAGGAGTTTCACCCTACACACAGCAGCTGAAGAATCTCGCCAGCAGCGGGTTTTAAATCAGAGTTTTCCTTCTCCTAGATGAGCTATCAAACAAGACTCTCATCTACCTGAAACATCTGGTTTTCAGGCACCAAATATTCACCTTCGCCTCTTCTCCTATCAGTCTGAACAGTTCCGCCATGAGAAGGCCAGGAGCTGGACTGCACTGTCAGAGGCTATTTGAGACGCACGCCTTGGAGACATTTAATTGGAGTGGAAAGTATATCCCCCACCCCACTTCTGGCTATAACAGTCCTTAGAACCACTACAGTCTTATGACTTTAGCCAGCTCTGAGCTTTTGTCACAGCACCGTGAAGCTACATGTTGCAACAAATGCATTGCTGGCTTCTTTCACTGTTCTGCCATGAGAGTAGTCTGTGAAGGCCTAGACATACCTCTTACCTCAGACCACTGATCCACCTGTATTAATAACTATATGACCATCATGAATTTTTCACTAATTTGTGCTTTGACTTCAGCATCTACTGTGGTAGGAATATGTATTGAAAGAGGCTAACAGGTACTAATGCTTCCAAAGAGAGACCAATCCTTAGCAAAACTGGCACACTATTAACATCAAGTAAAGACCAAAGGCAAAGATGGGGCAAACATTTCCAAGAAATGATAGACCTTGAAACTGACATACCAATCCTACAACTAAATGTCAACCTAGATTAAATGAAATTGCATTGAATAAAATTGAAACAGTAGTGAATCTAATGGTTAACAACAAAACTGCAGGTGAAGATGAAATAACACCCGAAATGTTAAAAGCTATTAACAGTGACAACATGAGCCAACTGCAGAGAAAGTTTAACAAAGTTTGGAAAGAAGAAAAGGTCCCTTCTAAATGGAAAAAAAGGAATCATTGTTAAAATACCAAAAAAAGGCAACCTTAGTGATTACAATAACTGGAGAAGAGTAACCTTACTATCAGTTGTGATCAAAATATTTTGCAAAGTCATTCTGATATAGAATTAAAGATATAGATGAGAAATAGAAATAGAAAAAGAAATAGACTCTTGAAAACAGACACCTCAGGAAAATATTTGGTATAAAGTGGAACGAATTCAAGTGCAAAGCAGAGATAAGACAGATAACCAAACAACAACCTGTTTCTTCGGTGATCAGAAAAAAGAAGATGGACATATCTCGGTCATGTGATGAGAAGAAACAATTAGAGAATATCAAAACATGCTGTAAAGTGGAACACAAAAGACTGAAGAAAAAGAGGTCGACCACATGAAACTGTAAAGAGGACATTGTTAAGAGAGCCTGGTTTAGTAGGAATAACATCCCTTGATGAAGTTGAAAAGCTAGCTGAAAGCAGAAAATCCTGGCAAGCTACAATGTGAGTCCTATGTCTTCTTCTTCTTCTTCTTCGTTCGCATTGTCTGTCTATATCTGCAGTCCTGTCTCTTGGATAAATTTCACTGTTTTTTGTAACTCATGTATGGAACCGTAGAGCTTATCTTCTTTAGTGGTTTCACTGGGCCAGTAATTATTTCTCAGTGTCTCGTAGTTGATGCAGTTCTGGAGGATATGTTCCACAGTTTGGGGCACCTGGGCACATGTACATAGATTAGTAGTACCGACCTTAAACTTTGTATACACATGACTTCGGAGTCGGCTGTGTCCTGTTCGGAGACGGAAGATGGTGACTTGTTCCTTTCTGAGTCCTATGTGACTTTTAACGGTTCAGGAAAGATGTAAGATGTTCTGTTAAGCGTAATACGAAAAGACAGTACCATTTTATAGTGTAGTGGTGCAGGAAACATTCCTGTCCAGGATCTGTAGTCTCAGAGGGCACATCTAACACCTTCTACATGGTCCATCCACAATGACTCTCGTGAGCCCATTTTCTTTTGCTTTTACCAGTTCACTGTGGAGTGGGTGTGCCCTGTCTGCACTTATTCTTGGGTAGCACTGTGCCCTGGCTAATTTTATTCTGCTATCCATGGTAGGAAGGTCTAACACATACCTCAAGGCTTTAAAGGATGTATCTCTAGTGCATGTGAGAACAATATGCACTGCCTCATTCTCTATTTACTCAGGTCTTCCTATCTATGTGAGGCTGAGTATTAGGACTCTATCACCAAAAGGATCAACCTCCAGTATAGAATAACAAGCAGCCTGTGTTGGTGGCTATCTGCTGCCATGAATTTTATTGCAAATAAGCCTTCAAAGAGTATGCACATCATCATCATCATCATCATCACCATCATCATCATCATCATCACCTTTCACTCCTTTGAGAGTATAGGCCACAGATAAAGGGTCTCCAGTCATCCCTGTTCTTGGAATTATTCTCTGCTTCCTTCTATGTGTATCCTTTGTCTCTAAGCAATATCATAACTTCTCTTCTCCAAGTAAGTCTAAGTCCTACTCGTTTTCTATTAGTATGCACTTGTTTGTACTTAAGTTCTATGAAGGCATATAATCTTGATTACAGTAGGATGATTCAATAAAGGATTATATACACAGAATGTTAAAAGATGCCAATTTCTTGGAACACTATACAGTACTGATGATATACTGTTAGTGCCACAGAAAGTCAACGTTTGAAAGTGCAGTTATTACAGGGCATATTCATCATAGCAATAGTATCAAAATTTTGAAGTGGTATGTTGCTGACATTTTTATCATTTTCTGACATAGTTCTGAGTGTGTTCTGAGCATCTACTTCAGAGTGACAGATAAACTCCAGTATTTTACAGCATCACAAATACTATCATTTATTTTTGCAGTTTTCTTATATACTTATATAGTCTTATATCTCTCTCTCTCTGAACCTTAAGTGCCCAGGGCACATGGGGCTTCCGCAAGGATTTTCCACAAATGCCTGTCCTTCGCCTTTTTTCTGCTCTTGCCCAGGTGAGCCCTCTATTGCTCAACATCCTTTCTGTTGTTCTTCTCCATGTCTCTTCTTCTGTTCCCCTGTGGTGTCCATCTTAGTGCTATTTTTGGTAGTGAGTTGTCAGTCATTCGGAGCACGTCCCAATAGTCTTATAGTCTTATATAGTCACTAAAAAAAATATAATCTCAATGTTCTTTTTTTATTTGCAGTACGACTTATAAAGAGAATGTGTCTACAGTTTATTCAACTGTCTAGGCCATGGTAAAATCCTTTTTTTTTTTAAAATGAAATAATCACACTAAAATTTTCCTTTGCTAAAAAAAAACTATATTTAAGTGGTTCTAACTATTTCTGAAGACTGTAGGGCAAGAGTTACAAAAAAGTATACCTGCCACCATCTTTTCCTTGAATGCTTGTGAAAAGGACTTTCAACTCCATGACATAACATGGCAAAATAAAGAACAGCAACTGCAATATGTTCTGGTGAATGGTCAAGACACAGGCTTATATGATAACTGTCTCGTAGAAATGCCCAAGCAGTTCTACTAACTGGCATCTCTTCCCACTGACCAGGTTCCATCAAGTCTGATACAGCTTTAAGGTAGTGACATAAGTACTGAATGGATAAAACACAAATGAAACTTTATATATGTTGAGTCTACACAAAATTTTCATTATTCCATTTGTTAAGGCAAGATCTAAAAGTAAATTCTATAAAATTATTTAATAATAGTGTGTCATGAATATAAAATTATAAGTGTTTCTAAAGTTAGTAACAGGAGGACGCATTAAATTCCTCTTGGAAACTGAATTTATTACTGTAGTCTGGCAAAGTGGTAGGAACCAATTGTATTCACCAATGCCTGCTGAGAATCATATTTCTCCTGTCAGTCAGTCATTTGCATGTCCTTTGCGGAACTTTGCCTCCCTAACAGCTTTAATGAAGGCCTCTCTGTTGTAATACAGATACCCTGCTGCTGATGTGTCTATCTGCAGAATATCAATGATGTCTTGCAGCCATCTTCGCCTTGGTCTTCCTCTCTTTCTTTTCATAATGATGTACCCTTCAACATGGGCTTCTCTAAATTCTCATGACGTTTAATGTGTCCAAAATATTTAAGTTTTCTCTCTTTAATCTTTCTTACTAGCCAACCTTCTGCACTATTCTTGTAGTATGGATATATTTGTTCTTTTTTGTGTCTATATTTGAAGGAATCTTCTGTAGCATTTACAATCAAAGGCATTTATATGTTTCTCAGCTGTTTTGTGAAGTGTCCAGGTCTCACAGGCATATGTTGTAATGGGAAAAATGAATGCCCTTAAAAATCTTATTTTTGTAGTTCTGTCTGTTCTTCTCTACAGATTCTTTAGTTGTTTTACTTTTTGAAGAGCGATAGATGTCCTCCTTTTAATTTCCCTCATTATATCTCCACTATTAGTTAGTAATGATCCAAGATATTCAAAACTTTCCACCTCTTCTGTTTTTTCCTCATTGATATATATTTCATCTGCCTTATTTGTTTTATCAGTTGTCATCAATTTAGTTTTCTTTGCATTAAGATAGAAGTTTTGCTCTTCAGTATTCTTATGGACTGACAGAATTAGTTTTTTTATTCCTTTTTTGTGTTGTGGACAGTAATACTGTGTCATCAGCATATCTAATCTCTGGTATTTCATAACCTCCAATTGTTATGGCATCATAATCTTTGTCTACATCTTCTCCAACATTCCTCATTATATTTTCAGTATACAAGTTAAATAAGTAGGGTGACATTATGCACCCCTGAAGAACCCTTTGTTTTATGTCAAACCAAGTTGTTGTTTCACCAGCCTGTTTGTTTAGGTACACTATTGATATTGTGTTGCATGTATTGGAAATCCCATTTTTTCCATTATTTCCCAAAGTTTCTGGTGTTATGCACAATCAAATGCCTTTTGAATATATAAAAATAAAAGTAGATTCACATTAAATGCTCTGCATTTCTCTATTATTAATCTTAAATATATGAGCTCTTGTTTCTCTTTCTTGTCTAAAACCAGGTTGGACCATATTGACTTCTTCTATTTTCTTACGAAGTCTACCCATTATGATTTTTAACAGAATTTTACTGGCATGACTAATCAGGGCAATGGTTCTGTAGTTTGTGCATAATTTCAAGTTACCCTTTTTTTGGCAGTGGGATGAATATAGTTCTTTTCTTTTCTTTTGGCCAAATACCTGAATGCCATATCTTTTTACATAGCGCATGATAGATTGTTGCACATTCCTTTCCTCCTGCTTTAATAAGTTCAGCTGTTATCTCATCATATCCTGGTGATTTATCATTTTTCAGATTCTTTATTGCCCACAAAAGTTCTTCACTTGTCAGTTCGGGTTCTTTATCCTCCAATTTACACTGTTGATTTCTACTTTCAAAGTCAGTTGCATTATATTCCTCTGCAATATTCCTTCCATCTTTCTAGAATTTCCTCTGGCTCTGTCAAGGAAAAAAATTATAAACAAAAATAAATCACAAATTACATTTAGCTTAGGTACGACATTTCTCATCAATGTCTTCTTTCTTTAAATATTTCACTATCTCTTCCACATTTCCGATATCCTATTCTTCTACAACATTCTTGTATGTATTGTTTTTTGTCTTTTCTTATGCTTTTTCTTACTTCTTTTGTTAAAGATTTATATCCCTCTTTGTTGTTATTTGTCACTTTCCATTTCATCTTCATTTCTCTACACTGTTTTATTAGTTCTAGTGTGCCTGTTGCAATCCATTCACTCTTTTGTGTTTTCTTTGCTAGAACCATATCACTGAGCAGATGAAAGGTCTAGTGTGGCCCTGTGCATCAGGCAGCAAATTCAAATGCAGCCCACTGACCTTACAAGAAGTAGAGAGCATCATAGGAAAAGCTAAAGGCAAATCAGCATCAGGCCCAAATGGCGTCCCTTACATACTATGCAAAAGATACCCTAAAGTACTAAAGAAGCTCCATAAACTCCTACGAACAGCATGGACCAAGGGACTCATAAGTAAAAAATGGAAAAAGGCTAAGGAGCAGAATTCCACTGAAATCAACCAGTTCAGACCCATCTCACTTCTGAATGTTGAAGGAAAGATATTCTTCTCCGTGATGGCAAGAAGACTAACAACATACCTCCTAGATAATGGTTATGTTGATACGTCCGTGCAAAAGTGAGAAATTCCAGATTCCCCAGGATGTCTCGAGCATGCTTCAATGATTTAGGAAGCTATTCAACAAGCAAGATCTGGAAAGCAAGATCTACAGGTAATATGGCCTGACCTAGCCAATGCGTATGCACTAGACATGTATCATGTGCCAAAAGAAATAACAAAGATGCTGAAAATGTACTTCACAGGGTTCCTCATGAGATTTGGAATATCAGGATATATTAAAAGATGCATTGAGCTCCAGATAGGAATTGCAATTCGTACTAGCCATGCAAGTAATCCTGAGAGCAGCAGAAGGCCCAAGGTTCAGAAATAGATGTCAGATGCCACCACTAAAAACATTCATGGATGACACAACAGTAATAACAACCAGGCACAAAAGATGTTAGAGCGTTTGGATAGTCTTATCATATGGTGCCGCATGAGCTTAAAGCCAAAAAAGTCAAGAAGCCTGTCACTCATAAAGGGGAAAGTGATAGAAAGATCGTACACAGTGCCAAATCAAATAATCCCAACTGTAGGGGAAGAGGCAGTGAAGAGTCTTGGCAGAGTATATAATGCTTCCATAAAAGACTCAAACGCGGTGAAGCAGGTCATAGAAATGGCACAGAATGGAATGAACATCATAGACAAAAGCAGGCTACTGGGGAAGTTCAAAATATGGTGCCTCCAGTTCATGCTGATTTCAAAACTGATGTGGCCACTACTCATTTACGAAGTCTTCTTCTTCTTCTTCTTCGTTCGCACTGTCTGTCTATATCTGCAGTCCTGTATCTTGGATAAATTTCACTGTTTTTTGTAACTCATGTATGGAACCGTAGAGCTTATCTTCTTTAGTGGTTTCACTGGGCCAGTAATTATTTCTCAGTGTCTCGTAGTTGATGCAGTTCTGGAGGATATGTTCCACAGTTTGGGGCACCTGGGCACATGTACATAGATTAGTAGTACCAACCTTAAACTTTGTATACATATGACTTCGGAGTCGGCTGTGTCCTGTTCGGAGACGGAAGATGGTGACTTGTTCCTTTCTGTTTAGCATGTGATAGTCATCATGTGTTGGTGTTTGTGGCTTCCTGTAGGTTTTTATCATGCTTTTCTTCTGATTATAGGTGACTGGTATGTCTGGTTGCTCCATTTCAGTGCCCTCTTTGGCCAGATGGTCAGCTTTCTCATTGCCTGGTATCCCACAGTGGGAGGGAATCCATTGCAAAGTGACTCCATGTTGTAAGCCAATTTTTGACAAGGCATCCTTAAGGTCTGGTAGTTTGTTGCACTGAAGAGCCTCCAGTACTGATCTTGCATCTGTGAGAATTACTACAGGACATGTATCAATTCTGGAGTCTGATAGTTTTTCAACTGCAGCAATAATTGCCCTAACTTCTGCATCAAAGTTGTTGCAGTATTTACCAGTGGGTATGGAAATCTTGTCAATGGTGTTGTTTGGATATTCAATATGTGCTCCTGCCCCACCATTCTTTATGGCATTATGTGCAGATCCATCTGTATACACACGTATCCAGGTGTCACATGGATATTTGTCATCTAGAACACTAAGTGTGGCTGTTGATCTTACAAGACTGCTCTGCATCTCACCATTCTGCACACCTTTCACTTCAGTCTGAATAGTTATTTGTGTATAATCTGCTTCTTTCCATGGTGTATGCTCTGGTACAGATGATAATGGAGTGACTACAGTTGGAAGGTCAGGTATCAGCTTATGCATACGCTTGGCCTGATGAATGAAGCTGCTTCTTTTAAGCCGTCCTAATGCCAAGTTATTGAATCTCTCCTTCAGGGGATGGCTTACAGAGCTAAGGAATTTTTCTCCCATGGTCATGACCTTTGTGTCTCTACGTTCCTTTAGCGGTTGAACACCAACTATTTTCTGCATTTCTACTATTGGTGTGGACCTCATGGCACCTGTGATAATCCGTAGTGACTGATTTTGAACCTTGTCTAGATTATGCAGCGTAGTGTTTGATGCTGTGCACCAAGATGTTGAGCCATATTCTAAATGTGGTAGAATACTTTGCTGATATACATTCTTGAGGATTCTTTCACTAGCTCCCTATGTAGTCCCACTCAATTTTCTTAATATGGCTAGTTTTCTTCTGGCTTTTGCTTCTGCACTGTTGATGTGTTGCTTCCACGTCAGTTTTGAGTCAAGAGTCACTCCTAAGTAAGTGGGTTGGTTGTCCATCCTTAAGGGTATTTCATTTACAAAGATCTTACCTGCTTTCTGTTTAGATGAGAGGGTGAACAGAGTGGTACTTGATTTCTCTGTGTTGATACTTACACACCATTTGTTTGTCCATGATGTCAAGATGTCTGCTGCTCTTTGGAGTCTCTGTGTAGCAACTGTCGCATATTCATCTATACATCACATGACCAGATCATCTGCATACAGTGCCGGTTTGATTCCATAGGGAAGTTCCTTGACCAGGTCATTAATGAATACAAGGAATAGTGTAGGCGAAAGGACTCCTCCTTGTGGTACACCGTGTCGCAGAAGTACTTTCTGGCTGTTGTGTCCATCCATTACTACTCTAGCTCTTCTATTGTGTAAATAGGACTTTATCCAGTTGTACAGTCTTCCATTCACATTGCAGTTTCTTAGTTTCCACAGCAGACCTTTTTTCCATACTTTATCAAAGGCTTTCTTCAGGTCTATCCACGCTGCTAGTACAAGGTTTTTCTCTTGGAATGCATCCTCAATCTCTTGAGAGAGATAGGTCACTTGATCTTCCGTACTGTAGTACTGCCTAAATCCTGCTTGTTGTGGAACGAGAAGGTTTTCACTTTCTAGGTACCATTTTAGCCTCAGGTCAATGATGCGTTCCATCGTTTTGCATAGGCAGCTAGTGAGACTGATTGGCCTGTAGCTGGAGGCAGTATCACTGTTTTTCCCTGGTTTTAGCAGTGGTACCATGCTTGCTTCCTTCCAGATTTGAGGTAACTTACCTGTGCTCCAACACATATTGAAAATATCCAACAGCTTTCCCATTGCTGCCATTCCCAGGTTCTTGATCATTTCATTGGACACTCCATCTGGTCCTGGTGATTTCCTTGGTTTCAGTTTACTAACTGCTAGATCTAACTCACTGCGTGTGATTGGTGCATCCATGACCTCCACTTTTCTGACTTGTTCCTCCTCTTTCTGTGGCTCAATGCGCACTGTACGCTCCTTCTCTGGATGGATATCAATGTTGCAGTCCTGTGCAAACATGCGAGCAAAGTGATCTGCTACCTGCTTACCTGTAAGAGTTTTCCCATCCTCTATTAGTGTAATCTTTGTACTTCTTCCAGTACTCTCATCATTTAACTGTTTGATTAGTTTCCACAGTTTCCTTCCATCCTTTTCAAAGTTTAGGGACTCTGTTTTCTCTCTCCAACTTTCCCGTCTGGCTTGCAGCTTTGCTCTCTGAAATTTGGCCTTAGAATGTTGGTAATTATTGTGGTGTTCTTGGCATGGTCTATTTTCTGCTTGCTTTCGAGCTGCTTCCACATCATCATGGAGTTTTCCCAGCTCACTAGACCAGTATGGTTTATAGTCCCTGCGAGCTCCTCTGGGAATGGTTTCACGAGCGGCCTGAAGGATACAAGCATTGAATTCCTTCACTATGCTGTTAATATCCTTACCTTCTATGGACAGCTGTCCCACCAGGATACCTGTACGATGTCTGTACATTGTCCAGTTTGCTTTTTTATAGTTCCATCTGGGGAGAGGGTTACTGGTGTTAAGGAGTTCATTTTCTATTGTCAGGAAGACTGGTCGATGGTCGCTACCTCCAAGTTGTTTTCCAACTTCACGTGTAATGTTCCACTTCAGATCTGGAGAGTGGAATGCCAGATCTGGTGTTAATTTTGTATGCCAAGCCCTTGAGTAAAATGTTGGGGCATCCATTGGCTGGTTGATCAGGAGAAGTCCATTATCATCCTGCCAGCTCTCAACTTCCTCTCCTCTCTTGTCTATGTGGTCATAGCCCCAGCTCTGGGAATGACTGTTAAAATCACCACAGACCATCAGTCTCTCTTTGTGTGGGATTGTTCCTAAAGCAAGTGGGCGGTCATTAGGACAGTAATAGTTAAGGAGGTGGAAATCTGTATTACTACTTTTTAGATGGATCATCTGGTATTCGGCTCCTTCCATGTACACTCCCACCTGACATGCGCTGATGTTATTCTTAACAAGTGTGAGTACTCCTCCTTTTCTTCTGTCCTGTCGGTCTGATCTAAAACACTGGTAGCCTCTGATTTTAAAGGCGGCATCTTTGGTTAGGTGTGTCTCCTGTATGCAGCATATACTTACCTGCTCTGCAAAAAGTATGTTCTCTAGTTCAACCTTTTTGCTATAGCCATCTCTAACACTGCTGACACCCTCAGCATTCCACTGCATTATTTTAAGTTCTTGCTTTTTGGCTGTTTTCTTCTGTTGTATTTTTTGGCCAGTAGCTCTACTCTCATGTCTCCTGACTCCACAAGACGAACTGAGAGGACCTCCAGTAGCATTGGGTGGACCCTTTCGAGGCAGGGGGCCCGGCACTGCACCTGCCTGGTTAGTCTTCACAGGGCGAGCACCATGTTTGAAAACTGTAGATATAGACATTTCATTAGCGATAATGCGTGTTACCCTGATTTTTGCGATGCGCCTTTTGGCTGGGTAACTCCGACTTCAGCACCTTTCCTTGCTAGGGCAGACTGTGGTCTTGCTCGGACTGCCATGAAGACAGTGTGGCTGGCCTGGCCAAAACTTTGTTTTCCAGCCTCTGGTGGCTGTACTTAAGCCCCTTCTCCATGTCAGATGGTTTGAGACAGTTCCACAAAGACACTCTGACTCTGAGATGAGGAATCTGATGAGTGCTTCAACGATATCCATTCCCCGCCACCTATAGTCTACTGGCTCTGTTTTGTTTACATCATTCTGATAGCCATTGTTGTAAAGACCCATAGGCTTGTCACGTCCTGGATTCATTGGTTTCACACCAGACTTCCCTCATCCCCGCCAGAGATCTCCATGTCCCCATCCGTCCACCAACCTGACATTACATTTTGCAAAAATTACAATTACAATTAGTGTTGATTGCTACAAGTTTCTGGGCTACAGAGGTAGGTCAGAGTTTTTAAGCAAACAGATCTATGTTCCCTGTCTCACAAACACTATGTTAAGATAAGTGTGCTCTTAACACAGTTGTTCCCAGGGGAAGTTTACGAAGTAAGTACTAGCACAGCAGATGCAGTCGAAAGAAAGATAAATAAATCCATAAGAAAGTGGCTGGTGCATACCATCAAGATTAACTGATGTAGCACTATACTGCAAGAAGAGCAAACTGCAGCTATCGTTCAAATCTGTGGTAGAAGAATACAAGGTAGGAAAGACAAGGCTTGCAATGATGCTACAAGAATCTACAGATCCGGTGGTACGAGAAGTGCAGCCAACACTTAAAAGTGGACAAAAATGGAAAGTAAGTGAGGAAGTGACCGCAGCCAGGGAAAGAAGTAATAGGATACACCCAGACCAACAGAAGGAGATTTGGTCATGGTGAAATCAAATGGTGGTCAAAGGCCTCCTATAAGGAAAGAAGAGATATGATCATCTGCGAAGTAAGGACTTCAGAGGATGACAAGCAGGTCCAGAAGGCAGTTCGACAGGCACAGCAAGGCCAATGGACAACATGGGAGGAAGCCCTGCAGAGATCACTAACATGGAATGACATCTGGAAAATGGCACCCTTGAGATTCAGCTTCACCATCAGAGCTACTTATGACCTTCTGCCTACAGGCTTCAACCTATACTAATGGGGTGTATCAGAAGACACAAAGTGGGCTCTCTGCAACAAAAAGCAAATATTGGAACATATGCTGTCTGCATGCAGAGTATCATTAGCCCAAGGACACTACACCTGGTGGCACAACAGAGTGCTACAGGAACTAGTAGCCATTGCAGACAGGGCAAAAGATAAAGCAAATAACAGCAAAAGAGTTGAGGTCCCGCCTAAATAATTCATAGGTGCTGGTACGACATTGAATATTGAAATTAGGGACATTCCCTTACCATCACTGCTAGATGGTGGAAATGACTAGGATGTGATAGCAGACCTACCAGGAAGAAGAGAATACTCAACTGCCACCAAGAACACAGGAATGTGATTGGACATTGTAGTGTACTCCATAGAAAAACAGGAAATAATAATGATTGAGCTTACAGTCCCATACAAAACAAGAATAGAGGAGCAGCATATATTCAAATGTGAGAAGTACAATGATCTGATCAACCAGCTGAGGCAGGGGGCAGCAGTCAGGCAAAAAGTGATAGCTGTAGAAGTGGGACCGAGAGGATTTGTAGCAACATCAGCATACGGCCTATGTAAGCAACTGAGCATAAAGGGACAAGCAAGAGCAAGGGCATTGAAAAGCCTTTCAGAAACAGCAGAAAAGGCCTCTTGCTGGCTGTGAAGTATGCAAAAGAAGCATTGAGAACATAAATAATTTCGTTTGTCACAACCAATACCAGTCCTCTGTAGCTAAATCGTTAAAGACGCACTTCAAAGTGCAGTGCCAACTGGATGATCATGGGACGAAGAAAAGAAAAGCAACAACTCACATTCTTCTGGGAGTCATAACCCAGAGGGGACCACTCCCCTTGGAGTGTCAGGAGTTTAATTGGGCTAAAACACTTGTCTGAGGGGTGGTACTTCCTCTGATGATCTGAAGGAGTTGTGCTGTTGTTCCGCTCTCTACAGTAGAGTTTCCTGCATACTTTAGCTGCTATTATTAAGATATCTCTGGCCTGCATAGCCAATTCATCTGATGTCATCTCCTCCTGTACAGCCATCAGTATCTCGAAATGGTTCTTCACTTCTATACCGTATTGTTCTGGTATATTTGTAGATCAAAGCGGAGTGGTCTTGATTCCCCCTGTCTTTATGTCTGCTATTAATAACTCATGGTCCGTGTCACAAACAGCAACTGGTAGAGTTTTTGCTGATGTTATACTTGATCTCCACCTTCTTTGCACTAAAATATACTCTATTTGATTCTTGATCATCAAGTCTTATCCATGTGTAAAGTCTTCTTGGATGTCTAAAAAGTGTGTCAGCGATCATTAGCTCATTTTCCATGCAAAACACCACTAGATTGTCACCTGCCTCATTTCTATGTCCTATACTAAATGCAGAGATAAGACAGATGACTGAACAACAACCAGTCTCACGGGTGATCAGGAAAAGGAGATGGACATATGTTGGTCACTTGATGAGAAGAAATGATCAGAGAATCCCAAAACAAGCTATCAAGTGGAACACAACAGGCCGAAGAAAAAGGGGCAGACCGCGCGAAACTCTGAAGAGGACATTATTAAGAGAGGCCAAGTTAACAGGCATAAAATCCTTTGTTGAGGTTGAAAGACTCGCTGAAGAGAAAAATTGGTGAACTACTTTGCGAGCCCTATGTGACGTCTAACAGCACGGGAAGGATATAAGATATAAGATAAGACAAGATACTAAATTTCCCCAAAACATATCTTTCATCTTCTGGTCCTTTGTACCACTATTTGTATTAAAATTGCCCATTATTAATACAATATCATTTTTTTTCGAACCTGGTCTATTGTTGTTTGCAGTGTGTTATAAGTCTTCTACTTCTTCTGCAGCTGATGTAGGTGCATATATATGGATAATTGTTACATTTCTAGGGGTATCTTTAAGTCTGATAGTGAGGATTCTATCACTTACTGGATTGTAACTTAGTAATGCTTTTGATGTTAATTTGCCCAAGTAAAAAGTCACTCCATTCTTTCCTCCTAACTTCTCCACCAGAGTATATAAAGATATATACTCTTGAAGTGTCCTGATCCTTTCCATCAATGTCTGCAGATTCCCAAAATGTGTATCCCCGTTCCTTTCATCTCATCACTTATTATTTGATGCTTTTCCTCATACATACTTCTCACATTCCATGTTCCTACTCTTATTTTTCTTTTTAGTTTCATACAAGGGTTTTCCTTGCCAACACCATCAGGATTTTGTGCTTTTCTGTACATCCTATACTTTAAGACAAACACTGCCGTACATTAACTACATAAACACAGTTATTACAAATTTAAATAACTGTATATTAGTTGAATTATTTATGCTCCCAATAGTAACTACAAATACTACAGATATCAATTACAATCTATCATGAAAGCTAAGAAAGTAAACGTTAAGTATCAATTTTATTTAAAAGTACAGCACCAAATAGGCAAAATTTTAACCTTTAAAATATCAGGTGGTGATATCTTCCAAACACGATACATTTATTACCAAATGGTAAAACAATAACTGAAACAAATGAATACACAAACGAAACAAACATATTAAAAATCACACAAACAAACCAAAGTCAGAGAGAAAAGAAAAATTACTAAACACATGAACAAATGAACCAGGTAATAAATAGGTAATGAAAGGAGAAAACAAATTAGAAAAAACAAAAAATAGTGCTACTGAACTAAATGAAAAATGAAATGATGGAGAGAAAAATGAAAATATAATTTTTATTTATAATGACATATCTTATTCAGTAGCATCAAATAGGCAGTTGTTTTTAACAATTCTCCAAAATGTCAGATATTGATTCTCTTGAAACAAAGTTCAAAGTTCAGACTTCACTGCATTCTGGACAACCCCATATATGCTCCACCACATGCCACAGCATCCATCAAAGAGTATGTTTGCTAATAGTTCCTGTCAAATATTAATTGTTTACGAAGCATTTTCTGTCACACAGTTTGGATTTCCTGCCAGCACCTTTAATTTGTCCAAGCTCCAGCAATCTCTTCAGATCTATTATTGTTCTTCTATTTCCGCTCCTCACTTTCCCGCAGTCTGTCCAGTACAGCTTTAGCAATGTCTCCCTTGTCCACTGTCAGTCTGCCATTTATTTTAATCTCTCCAGCAAGTTTATCTGCCACATCACTGCCATGTACTCCCACATGCTCTGGACAATAAAGCCATGTTAGGGTTGTCATGGTTGACTGGCTTAACAGATGAACCCAATCTTTTCAAAGCAATTTCTTCTCAATCTTATGAAGCATACTCTGTGAATCTATCACAATGACACCATTAACCACAAATAAAATCAGTTGTGAGTTTATCACTTCACCTATTGGAACAGTATTGGTTGAATGGTTAACATCTCCAAAAATGATAAGTTTACTACCAAATGGAAGTTGATCATTCTATGAAGATAACTTCATAGCTTAAAATCTATTACTTTAGCTGCATTCCCATATATAAGCACTGGTTTGCATAGGACGTTTTTAATTTGTGTAAGTGACCCAAGTATTTGGACAATTCTCAACTGAACAAGACTGTCTTATTTGGTAGGTGGAAGATTAGTAAGTTTCACCACAAATCAATGTTTTTTGCTCTTCTGGTCTCAAGGTTTTGCTCTTTCCAATATGGTTGACATTCATTCATTCTCACCTTCTCTACTCCAATCTGGGGCATAGGCCATCAACAAGGGCTCTACATTTATTTCTGTCCTGGGCTGTTTCCTCTATCTGCCTCCACGTGTAGTCCATGTTTTTTAATCTGTGTTTCAAGACTCTTCACCAGGTGTTTCTAGGTCTTCTTTGTTTCCACTTACCCTGGGGATTCCAAATGAGAGGCTGTCTGGTTATGTTAGTGGTAGGCTTTCGATAACCATATTTCACTATCATTTCTTTCACTGTGGGCTGGTTCATTTTCTGCCACAGTTCTTCATCGCTGATGTTATCTGGCCATCTAATCTGAAGGATCTTCCTTAAGCAGGTGCTAACAAAGGTCTATAGTCTCTTGGTACTTTTGGCTTATGCCATCCAAGTTCCTGATCCATACAACAGGACTGATTTGACATTTGTGTTGAACAGTTTTGTTGTTAATGATATTCTGTTGTGCTTCCATATGTTTCTCAGGTGCAGAAATGCTACTCTAGCTTTCCCAGTTCTTGCTGTAATGCCTACTTCTGTACCACCCTCTCAGTCTAAAATGCTGCCGAGATATGTGAATTTTAATTTCTTGCATTCTAAGGTGAATGAATTTGTGTTGGTTGTGTTTATTTACAGAATTTTTGTTTTTCCTCCATTTATTTTTAGCCCAACTTATGCCAATATCTCTGACACCCTGTTGGTCTTTTCTTACAACTTTTGTTGATTATGTGATAGCAGTGCCAAGTCATCTACAAAATCCAGGTCTTCTAGTTGTTGTGCCCATGAAGTCCACTGTATTCTATTTCTATTTTGTTCTGTAGCCATTTACATAATCCAGTCTATTGTTAACAGGAATAAGAATGGTGACAATAGGCATCTTTGTCTAATCCTTGTATTTCTTCAGAAACCAGCTTGTTGGTCTCACATCTGTAAATCTATTAATTTTTTATTCTGTTTAATATAATTTGGTAAAATATTTTTGTAAGAATGTCTTCCTCTTATTCTTCATATGCACATTGGCGATGATGTGTGGTACCCTGATATTTGCGATGTGTCTTTTGGCCGGGTACCTCCGACTTCAGCACCTTTCCTTGCTAAGCCAGACTGTGGTCTTGCTCAGACTGCCATAAAGACAGCGGTGTACCCTGGCCTGGCCAAAACTTTGTTTTCCAGCCCCCCTTCTCCACGTCAGATCCAGCATGCAACACTGGCTGCCCAGACGGCTTTGACTTTGAGATGAGGAGCCCGATAAGTGCCTCAACAGTATTCATTCTGCGCCACTTATAGTCTACTAGCTTTTTTTTGTTTACATCATTCTGATAGCCACTGTTGTAAAGACCCACAGGCTTGTCATATCCTGAATTCATTGGTTTCATACCAGATTTTCCTCATCCTTGTGACAAAATCTTCAGAAAGTAAAACAACTAAAGAATCTGTGGAGAGGAACAGACAGAACTACAAAAATAAGATTTTTAAGGGCATGCATCTTTCCCATCACAACATATGCCTGTGAGACCTGAACACTTAACAAAACAGCTGAGAAACACATAAATGCCTTTGAATGTAAATGCTACAGAAGAGTTCTTCAAATACCATGGACAAAAAAAAAGAACAAATATATCCATACTACAAGAACTTAATACTGAAGAAGGCTGGCTAGTAAAGAGGATTAAAGAGAGAAAACTTAAATATTTTGGACACATTAAATGTCATGATAATCTAGAGAAGACCATCTTGGAAGGTGCATAATGGGAAAAAGAAAGAGAGGAAGACCAAGGTGAAGATGGCTGCAAGACATCACTGATGATCTGCAAATGGATGCATCAGCAGCAGGCCATCCGGTTCCCAGGGGATTGCAGGAATAGAAAGGAGCATTATTCCTCTGTAGTTAGCACAGCTGCTTAGGTTGCCCTTCTTAGAGATTTTAATTAGGTGTCCTTCCTCCCAATCTGGTGTATTTGCTCTTTCTCCCATATCTTCTGGAAAAGGGGATAGAGTAATTGTTAAGTCCACATCTACCATCACTACCTCTGCAGGGATGATTCAAAAGTTTTTGGTAGTATTCTTGCCATCTGTTCCTTTGTTCTTCCAGATTTATATTTTACCTTCTTTATTTTTAACCAGTCTGTGGGTACCTGAATCTACTAGTAATACTGTATAGGTATATCATGCTACCTTTATCTGCTACTTCTTCTACTTCATTGGCCAAACTGTCAACATATTTGTCTGCTTTGGTGCTCCTCTTAACTTCTTTATTTGCTGTGCTACATTCATCTTGCATCTTGACTTTTTGGTTCCTTGAGCGACTGTTATTTACAGCTGCTTTCTTTTCTTTTCTCATATTTCTGAAATGTATAAACTAGGAAAAAAGTAGGAACAGTTTTATTACTTAATAAGTACACAATTGTGACATTTTGGCATGAGCCTTAAATCATACAAAAACACACAGGACACAGAAACAGAGAGAGGAGATAAAGTATAAATTCACATGAATGCTGTGTTAAAAAAAAAATAAATAAAATGAATAGAGCACTTAGCTGTAATTTGTCATTATATCACACTGTGGTGAATTCCTCAGAATTCACATGCGAGTCCCATAATGTGATACATGTCATTGTATGCAAAAGATGCAGGATAACTTATACTGGTGAAACTGGCCTCAGATTAGGGGACTGCATGCGGAAATATCTGTACAATATCACCCAGCATGTTTCGAAACCAGTCCCAAATCATTGAAATGACTCCAACCCAGAGGCAAATCTGACCTTCTGGTAAGAGCCATCAAAAAATGATGACAGAAGCTACCTAGCGCTTGAGAACTGCTACATTCAGGAATATGGGATGCTGGAACCACATGGTTTGAACTCATTATTCAGCTACACCTAACATTCTTCTCTTCCACAATCCCTCCCCACTAAGTTCCATTCCCTTCTCACTTGTTACACATAGTTCAGAACCTCCTCACACCATCACATTACAACCCTTCTACCCTAACTATAATCACATATTTCACCTTCTCCTGATTAGATTACCACTGTATCACTCTCTCTCCCCTCCACAGTTTCCCCACCAACCACCCTCAGTTATGACCGACTTATCACACAACTCAAGTCTCCATTTAAATACTCTCTCCACCCCACCATGTGCATTTCTGACACACAGCATTGGACAAGCCACGTCTTCTTACAAGTTACAGCTAAGTGCTCTATTCATTTTATTTTCTTTTAACATAGCATTCATGTGAATTTTATCTTTATCTCCTTTCTCCATTTCTTTGTCCTGTGTGTTTTTGTATGATTAAAGCTCATGCCAAAATGTCACAACTGTGTACTCGTTAAGTAATAAAGCTGTTCCTACTTTTTTCCTAGTTTATACATTTTGGTATTACAGCTTTACTGCAGTGGCTCCGTGTATAGTTATATACTTATACACTAATTACTGTGTGATAGTAATGTTTCTGGTGAGATCCACTTCTTATATGGAACATGGTGGACAGCATGCTGTCAAAAAATGCCAGCTACTGGGATATAAAATATAATGTCTCTATGCCTGGTATACAGCCATCCCAAAAAATGATTCTGTGACATTGAGGTGTGAGCACACACACAGACAAACAGAATTTTAACACTAGATATTACACTTAGGTACAGATGATGATATATGAACTTACTTATAACTAGACTGGTTTTTATTTAACTTGAAATGTGGGTGTTCTGATTTAACATCTAAAAGTAGCCAAAAAAGAAAGAGATGCAATCCCCATAATATTTTGCATCTGTGCTTGTCTGTGGACTGCACCCCTTATAAATATTTATAATGTATTATAACTGTATAATTTTAAAAATATGAATACAAAATAAATTTTTAGAAAAAAACTGACTTGGTTTTCATGTACAAGATAAGATGCCTCTTCTCTAAGTGCTTTGCTAATTCTGGAGACCTCTTGCCAAATGTCTTTAGTTCAGTACAAAATGTAGTAAATAAAAATATGAGTGAAAATGAAGTGATTAGTCTTTCATATTACATTAAACATACTAAAAATTACAAAATAAAAAAAATGAGAACCTGTAAATAAATGGGTAGTACACCTAATATGAAGTTGCACAATCAAGAAAACTGAAGTCTGCAATATTTCACCTAATATTAAAATAAACCTCAATTTACATGTTTCTTTTTTTCAAGACCTTGTTTATTTTTCAACATTCATTACCCTTACTATTAATCTTACAAAGTAAATAAGCTGCTTGTATTTTATTGTTATAAGGAACATTTACTTTTTATTACTGATCTGTGCCCACTCATTTTACAGCAATACAGTATTTTTTTTAAAAATAATTTGTAATATGACGGTAGAATAAGGTATAGAGTACCTTGTGCGGATGATTAAACTCCACTTTAAACTGCAAAGCTCTAAGCAAGTATAGTTCACATCTAGCCACACTTTCTCTAAGACACCAATATGTATCACCTATTTCCAGTGGTGCCTTGTTCTTGTGTAGGGTCCTGAAAGGAAAGAGTCAATACAGTTGTTCAACATCAAAATTTTTTTCATATTCATCTCTTTTTCAGATGCATCAAGTGGTTCAGTATCTCCAATTTCAGAATGTGAAATAGGATGAAATAGGCATAAGGTTGGGCGAGGGTCAATAAAGAAAGACATGCATCATGTCTTGCTTTTGTTGTGATTGGTGATGAAATATTATGCAGAATGTCTCTTCTTCTTCTTCTTCGTTCACACTGTGATCCTATTGAATTTATGCCTGTGGTCCTCGTTATGTCCCGTGGTCTCCTGTGTGGTCCCCGAAGGACCACACGAGATCCACAAGATGACCACAAGTGTTCAGAGTATCACAGAGCTTTAGCCTGTATTTCTTGGTGGGTATCAGAAGCGGGATTGCGTGACACCGTGGTTTTCATTGCACCAGTTTAGTCTAGAGTTGGACTTTCTCACCGGAAGACCTCGACGTGTTTAGGATATCAGTGCATCCCCGCTGGGTGAGAGGTGGTAGCCCACCCAGGCCAGAGTTGGACCTTCTCACCGGAAAACCTTGACATGTTTTGAGATACCCGTGTATCACCGCCGGGTGAGAGGTTGTTGCCCATCCAGTCCAGAGTTGGACTTTCTCACCGGAAAACCTCAGCGTGATTAGGATATGCAAACATCCCCGCCAGGTGAGAGGTGGTTGCCTATCTAGACTGCCCTGGTCCAGTGTCTCTGACTTCAGCATTTTGCAGTCATGACCGCAACCCTTCCTAGTTGTGACCAGGATGGAGCTTTTGTCCAGGAGGATGAATCCTCGCCACTAGTGACTTCCACCCCTGGGTTGAGCCGGTTTAGGCATATTATCCCAGTATGGGCGTGTTTGGGACGTGACTGACCTCTAGAGCAGAGGTACTGTGACATGCATAGCCTTCAAGATTCACCCCTGGTGTGAGCCGGTTTAGGCAAAATTCACCAGTATGGGTGTATATCAGGCATGACCGACCTCTAGAGCGGAGGTGGCATGACCGACCTCTAGAGCGGAGGTGGCATGACATGTCTATCCATCAATCAGCACAAAGTTATCCAGAGTCACCAGTTGGGACGCCGCGCCCCGCGAAGGGCAACGACGATTGGTTTTGAACTAATAAAAGCGCTCTTTCCACGAGGGTCGGAGCTTGGTAAGCATGTATTAGCTCTAGAATTGCCACAGTTATCCAAGTAGGATCGTGTCATCTAAGGAACCTCGACTGATTTAATGAGCCATTCGCGGTTTCACCGTGAGACAGTGTGAACTTAGACATGCATGGCTTGATCTTTGAGACAAGCATATGACTACTGGCAGGATCAACCAGATAGCTTTCTTCACTGAACCTTAGTTGGATATCTACCGACAGACCGACGCGGGGCAAGGGAGACAGCGCTCTGCTCAGAGTGGATCCCTTTCGACCCTGGCGGCGTTTCACTTCCTTTAACTGGCGGGCGTGGCCGGTGGCTCTCTCTGCTCTAGCGAACGAGACGAGAAGAGAGCCCAGCCACCCACAACATATGCACATTACATACTGCAGACCCGATACTCTTTGCGAGAGATGGGCCAATGTCGAGACCATCGGTCGACAAAACTGTACTACATCGTTAGCACGAACCTGGCTGGCTAGCCATTTACATGCTTCGCTCGACGGACAAACCACTTGCTTCTGCATCGAAACACCTTAACTCTCGCCGTCCGGGAAGGGAGCGAAAGCCTGTCTCCCCACGCACGGAACTCGAGAGCACTTTTTCGCCAAAAGAACGGTCAGCCTGCGCAACAGCAGCAGCCCACGCTGTGCAGCTCGTCGCGGCTCTGCGTGGCTGACATGCAGAATGTGAACTTTGAATGACATCAGAAGGAGTGCTGGTGTACAATTTCCTCATCTTTTGTCAAAAATATACAGAAAAATACCATCACATACAGAAAAATATGATCATTAAACATTCTTTTCTTATATTTTGCTGTTTCTACAGGCCCACATGAGCCATCTAAATTTAGATAATAAATTTATCAACTTCTCCTAAATATGGTTGAAAACTCCTTATTACTTTTCAACACAGTTCCCACCACATTCAATGCAGGTCTGCTTTGTTTCACTAATGTTTGGATTCATGTCATCTGTGGCACAATGACCAGCCTGAAGTACCAAAATGAAATATTGTGACCTCTTATTCAGTCTGCACTGGAGGTCATGGGTTGTGATGCATCATGCCGGATGACCATGCTCGACCTCATCGAGGACATACCATTAATAACTTCATTCAACACCAGGGAATCAAAAGGATGGAGTGGCCCACACATTCATCTGATCTTGCTCCTACTAAACACTTTTGGGATGTCTTTGAGCAAAGAGTATCAACTAATCTCTACAAGTTGATGTTGCACAGCTGACTCTGTTTCTTCATCAACAGCAGCAGGCTATTCTGCAGGATGCTCTTAGAACCACTGTGGACTCCATGCTTCAAAGATGTATCAAATGTCTGGCTATAAATGGTGGTTATACCAAAATTTAACAGATCACATTTGACACCACTTATTTTGTGACTTTTATGATAATAGGTGAGTGACTTCTAATATCTTATATCCTTCCCGTTCTATTAAATGTCACATAGGGCTCGCAAAGTAGTTTGCCAATTTTTCCTGTCTTCGGCGAGTCTTTCAACCTCATCAAGGGATTTTATGCCTGTTAATTTGGCTTCTCTAACAATGTCCTCTTCAGAGTTTCACGCAGCCTGCCTATTTTTCTTTGGCCTGTTGTGTTCCATTTGATAGCTTGTTTTTGGATTCTCTGATCATTTCTTCTCATCAAGTGACCAACATATGTCCATCTCTTTTTCCTGATCAACCATGAGACTGGTTGTTGTTCAGTCATTTGTCTTATCTCTACATTTTTCTTGAATTCGTTCCACTTGATGTCGAGTATTTTCCTTAGGCATTTCTTTTCAAAAGAGTCTAATTTTTTAGTTGTTTTCCAGCTTTCACATACATAAATGAAGGTGGATATTACATTTGAAATGAATAGTCTTAACTTGGTTTTTGTGCTTATAACTTTTGAATTCCATATGTTCTCAAGATTCTTGAAGATTGATGCTGCTTTTGCAATTCTGATTCTAACTTCCTTTCTAGTGTCACCATCCTGGTCTATGTAGCTGCCAAGGTATGCAAATTGATTGACTTCTTCAATATCTGTCCCTTCTATGTGTATTTTTCCATTCTGATTAAGGGGAATTTTCATTATTTTTGTTTTGTCCTTGTTAATTTCAAGTCCTATTTTGCTAGCCAGTGAAGACAGGATATCTGTTTTTTCTTGCATGGAATTCACATTGTTACTGATAAGAGTTATGTCATCAGCAAAATCAAGGTCTTCTAGTTGGGTCCCATGTACAAGGTCAATACCTGTGTTACCTGTGCAGCATTTTTTTTTCATTATGAAGTCTACTGTAATCCCAAAAAGTAAAGGAGACAGTATACATCCTTGTTTCACACCTGTTTCAATCTGGAACCATTCACTCATCCCTTCTTCTGTCTTGACTGCACAAACATATTCATTGTAGAAGTCCTTAATGATGTTGACAATTTTAGATGGTATTCCATATAGACTTAAAATTCTCCATAATGAATCTCTGTGTATGCTATCAAATGCCTTTTTAAAGTCTATGAAGTTCAGTATTAATGGTTTCTGCTTTTCAATATGTTCTTCAAGTATTATTCTTAAAGATCTGGTCGAGACAGCTTCTCCCTTTTCGAAATCCTGTTTGTTCTTGTCTCATTGCAGTATCCACTATATCTTTAAGTCTATTCAAAATGACCTTGCAAAATACTTTTGACACAACTGATATTAAGGTTACTCCTCTCCAACTGTTACAGTCACTAAGGTTGCCTTTTTTTGGTATTTTAACAATGATTCCTTTTTTCCAGTTATAAGGGACCTTTTCTTCTTTCCAAATCTTGTTAAACATTCTCTGTAGTTGTCTCATGTTGTCACTATTGATAGCTTTTGATTGGTATTGATAGGTATAGATGAATTATGGAATTCTTACAGCACAGCCATAATCACAGAAGCAAAAGCAAGCGCCGGACTGAAAAAAACAAACAGAAAACCATGGATATCAGAAAAAACATGGAAGTATATACATGAAAGATGAGCAGTCAAATTAGACATGTTGAATGCAAAAACAGATCTTGGAAAAGAACTAGACAAGAAAGTAAAAAGTTCAGCTAGAAAGGATAAAAGAGAATACATAGACAATATGGCGAAAGAGGCAGAAAAAGCAGCAAAAACAGGAGACAGCAAAACTTTATATAACATACAAAAGAGGCTAACAGGTACTATTACATCTAAAGAAAGACCAATCCTTAGCAAAACTGGAACCCTATTAACATCAAGTAAAAACTAAAAGCTGAACACTTCCAAGAAATACTTAATCGACCACATCCAAAAGAATTGTTAAACCTTGAAACCAACTTACCAGCCCCACAACTAAATGTCAACCTAGATGAAATTAAATTGCATGAAACTGAAACAGCAGTGAGTGACTTCTCTGGCTTATAATTTTTTTATGAATGATTATATATGCGTAAGAGTTGTATGAATTTGTTGCATTTTAAATGCAGTTAATTCTGATATTCAATCAACCAATCAATCAATCAAGTGCCATGCCGCATGGTGCAGGTGATCATTTCTCTCCATAATTCACTGTCTTTAGATGATTATGAGATCCACTGGTGACTTTCTTCCTAGCCACACTGACAGCTCATCCAGTAACTTCTATCTCTGTCTTCCTCTGTCTCTTCTTCCCTCAATTTCTGTCAGCTGCCACAGTGTGTTCCAATTTTCCTCTTCTCAGGAAATGTCCTACAAATCTCGCTTGTCTGCCTCTGATCTTTGCTGTAATTTGCCATTTAACTCCAGCCTCTCTTAAGACTTCTTCGTTGGTTTTCTTAGCTGTTCATAGTACCTTAAACATTCTTCTTATGAACCACATTTCCATGGCCTCCATTTTTTGCTGTACTCTCTTATTCATGAAACATGCTTCACATCCAAAATTGGCTTGATGTAACTTTTAAGTACTCAGAATCTTGTTCCCATTGATACAGAATTGTTGCACAAGATGTTTCTCATTTTCTGGAATGCTGACTTGGCCTGAGCACGTCTGCTTTTTATTTCATTGTAACATTTCCCATGAGCTGTTATAATTGTTCCTAAGTACTTGAATCTATCAACTTGTTTCAGTTCTGTGCCGTCGATGGTAATGCTACATTTTGGTGGTATTCTTTTGTTTGAGATGGTCATCACTTCAGTCTTTTTTTTATTCACCTTTACTTTTACGAACCACTATGTCCAAGAGAGCCTAAAGCTCACCTTCACTTTTAGAAATCAGAACTGTGTCGTCTGCATATCTTACATTGTTAAGGTTGTACCCACCAATTGATATTCCTGGCAAGCTCTCTATATTTCTCATTATGTTTTCACAAGGAGAAGAGGTCAGGAGATAGAACACATCCTTGTCTCACACTACCAATTTTATGTCTTGGAATACTCCTATTTGGTTCTCAACCTTCATTGCTGCTGATTGCTTCCAGTATATGTTTTTGATGAGTTTCAGATCTTTCCCATCTATGTTGATGTCTTCCAGCATTCTTATAATTTCTGTGCATCTCACCTTATCAAATGCGATACAGTAGTCTATGAAGCATAAGTATAGGTCCATCTTTACTGCTATTGATCTTTCCATCAATGTTCTCAGTAAATATATGGCATTACTTGTATCTTTTCCTTCGATGAAGCCACAATGGTCTTCAACAACTTCTGGTTTCATTTTGCCCCTGACTCTTCTCATGACAATACGAAGCAGGATTTTGGTAACATGGCTCATAAAACTAATAGTTCGATGGTCTTCACCTGTACCTTGTTTCTTTGGTAAGGCAATGAAAACTGACTGCAAAAGGTCTGATGAGACAGTTACTGTTATAGATGTCATTCAGCAATCTGGTAATTATTTCTATGCCAAGCTCTCCTAATGCTTCCAATTCTTTCTTGGTAATTTTATCTGGTGCTTTGTTGTTCTTCATGTGTATGATGGCTTCTTCCACTTCTGCTTTTAATATGGCATGCCCTTCATTATTATTTTGTATATCTATTTCGCTTCTATTGTCCTCATAGAATTCTCTAATGTATTTTTACCATCGTGCCATTATTTCATCTCTGTCCATTATTGTATGCCCCTCCTCTGACTTCAGGCAACCAGTCTTGTGGTATGCCCTTTTGTTTGTTAACTCCTTTATTTGTTTGTACATATCTATGTGTTTCTATTTCATTACATTTCTTATTTACCCACTCTTCTTTAGCTTTACTGCATTTGTGTCTTATTTCTTTATTTATTTTGTCATATTCATCTTTATCTTCTTTAAGACTTCTTCTCCGATCCATTAGTTGCAAAATTTCTTCTATCATCCACCCCTGTTTAGCGTGTCGTTTATTTGGAGATAGGATTTTGATAGATGTTTGCCAGCTCCTGGCCTTCTTGTGGTGGAACTGTTTAAACTGACAGGAGAAGGGGCTTCTTCTTCTTCGTTCGCTTCTACCACCAAGACCGCCCTGTGATCCTACTGAATTTACGCCTGTGGTCCTCGTTAAGTCCCGTTGTACCCAAAGGACCACACGAGATCCCCGAGAGGACCACAAGAGGTTCAGAGTATCTCAGGGCTTGAGCCTGTATTCTTGGTGGGTCTCAGAAGTGGGATTGCGTGACACCGTGGTTTTCGTTGCACCAGTTCAGTCTAGAGTTGGACTTTCTCACCGGAAGACCTCTATGTGTTTTGAAATACCCGTGTATCACCGCCGGGTGAGAGGTGGTTGCCCATCCAGTCCAGTGTTGGACTTTCTCACCAGAAAACCTCAGCGTGATTAAGATATGCATACATCCCCGTCGGGTGAGAGGTGGTTGCCGATCTAGACTGCCCTGGTCCAGTGTCTCCGACTTCAGCATTTTGTGGTTGTGGCTGCTACCCTTCCTAGTTGTGACCAGGATGGAGCTTTTGTCCAGGAGGACGAATCCTCGCCACTAGTGACTTCAATCCCTGGGTTGAGCCGGTTTAGGCATATTATCCCTGTATGGGCGTGTTTGGGATGTGAACGACCTCTAGAGCAGAGGTACCGTGACATGTGTAGCCTTCAAGTTTCACCCCTGATATGAGCCGGTTTAGGCATATTTCACCAGTATAGATGTATATCAGGCGTGACCGACCTCTAGAGCAGAGGTGATGTGACATGCCTGGCCATCAAGTTTCACCCCTGGTGTGTGCTGGTTTAGGCATATTTCACCAATGTAGGTGTATTTCGAATGTGGCCTGACTCTAGAGCAGAGGCGCCGTGGTATGTGTAGCTCTCGCAGCACCACTACTGGATATACAGATTAAATTTCACTTTATCCTTTCCTTCACCTTTTCACATCAGCGCCGCACAGCAACCCTTATTTCTTTTCTGCATTTCTTCCTTGACCGGGAGGAGCTTCACTCCACGCACGGCATTCGAAGAGTCTCACTAGCAATGAAGAGAAGGAGCAAAAGGTGAGTATCTGCCGCCCGAAAACAGACACTATGGGTAGATGAGACTCATTAGCTTTGGTTGGTAGCTCATCTAGGAGAAGGAAAACTCTGATTTCAAACCCCCTGCTGCCTTGTAGGGTAGACTCTGGCCAGAGTCAAAGGCTAGTGGAGTAAACTATAAACAAACTGGTTGAAGGCAAGGAGAAACCAACACTGTACATTCCCAAGAACAATCATGACAATCCACAATTCTTTGAATCATAACAACGTTAATGGGGGTTCCAGTGGAACTACCTTGCCCGGTAGGGACTATCACGTGAAACAGGTGATACCAGATCGTCATCCAACTACTGTACGCAAAGATAACACAAATAAATGCAACATGGAACATTAGAACACTAACAGAACTTGGAAAATGTCGAACAAGAAATGAAAAGAATGGAAATTAACAGCCTTGGTTTATGTGAAATGAGAATAACAGCATTTGAAATGAAATGTTATGGAAGGGCACTTAGTATCATGGATAGAAAGAAAATCAAATAAAGGGGTACCAAAGGATTTCACACAAAACTGGCTCATTAACACCATAAAAAAAATTAGAAAGCTGAGATACTTCAGCCACATCAAGATATACAAAAGCTTGGAGAGTTTGATAGTAGAAGGCATAGACAAAAGAGAAAAAGGATGACCTTGTTACAGATGGACAAGGACATCATGGAAAGTCTAATATGTCATTTGAGATGCTGGTCATCTTGTAAAAGATTTTCTTCGAGAGGATTTATTACTAATTGTGCCAACATATATATAGGCGTATGCCTCTGTAGCAGTACATAGAGAGTCAGAGATATTGCCTTTTGTGGACTTTAATTGTATTAGAAAAACTTACATGTTAATGTTGCCTGTAAGAGTTGGTAACACTACTTTACAAAAAAGTAAATCTTGTCACTATGGTATATCCTCGAGTGACACAACAACTGATAAACAGTGAGCACAATATGACATCAATTGTTCATGCATGCACCATAAGGGAACCACCAGTGTGTTATGTATAACTCCTATATAAAGCAAAATGACTGAGAGACATAGAAGACTTTCCATGTAAGAAAATTTCAAAATCATCACAAATAATATTGAAGTGTGTCTAGACTGTGGATTTATTGTCCCAGATTAAATCAGAATAGAGAAACAGTAAGTTTTCAAGAGTGCTAAATACTGACAATGCTCAGACTATAAAACCAAGTGACAGATTTGAAGCTAAAGTAAATGCAGTTCAAGTGAAGTAAAATTATTTGTGGTTGTATCAAGTTAAGACTTATAGGTACAACTATGCATAAAAAAAGAACATTGAAACAATAAAAAAATGTTAAAATTACTGAACATGCAATAACAGTGGGAAAACTAAAAACTTTAACTGGCACTGCCAATACAGGTATGGCAGTTCATCACATGTTGTCTTGTGGCAACATTCTGTGACTTGTATTACATTCAATTTTCACTCATCCAATCTCACAACAAACTTATGAGTGAACAGGTTTTCATAAGCTAGCAAAATATTAACTGAGTGAATTTTAAAAATACTTTATACTGGCCAAAATAAGTCTTACCTGTAGCAAACGTTCACAATGTCTCTAAGTCTAACAGTCTCCTCTTCAATCTTGCAAGCCAGTGAAAGGCATGTAGCACCAATTAACTTGGTGATTGATAACATGAAAGGAATGAAATAAAGCAAAATACATTAGCAATATTTTGGATGATAAACTGTCATTATGGATACTATATACTTTCTCATACAATTTTACACAATACCAGCTGTACTAGCTCAACCAAAAGACACAGAGAAGCTCAGAGCCTCTTTTTAAACACCAACACAACCAAAGTAATGTTAATCGACAAAATAAAATGCAAGCCTAAAA
The DNA here is from genome assembly GCA_009760885.1 of Achatina immaculata. NCBI lineage: Eukaryota > Metazoa > Mollusca > Gastropoda > Stylommatophora > Achatinidae > Lissachatina > Lissachatina immaculata. The sequence continues at coordinate 118,671 of CM019704.1, forward strand.
TTACACTGGACCATCAAGAGCTTGAAAATGTAAATAAATCTGAATATCAAGTTCAGTCATCACCACCAGTGGCGACTGTGCAGTGGAAATCAAAAGAAGACTAGTGATTGCATCAAAGAAACTAGCACAAATGAAGAGTATGTGGCAAGGTACCAGCAAGAAAACAAAGTTATGTTTACTTGCTTGTAATTGTACAAACTCCCTGTAACTGCAAGCTGTTCTTTGTAGCCAATGCTGTAGAAGTGTTGAGCCACAGCATCATATCGCCATGGGACCGGGTTATGGTAGCTACTTTTTTCACTATCAGAGTACAGCTAAAAGCCAGTGCGTGTGCAATGCTTCTTTAGCAGATTCCACCATCATGGGGACTGATGATCCCTGCCCCATTAGCCAGGCTAGGCCTGTTACTAGGGGTACCACAGAGAGGTGGGACAGGGTCTTGGTCAGCTGTGGTTTGCTAACCCTGACGCTAGCATATCGGCTATGGGTTGCTGATTGCCTCATCGGACAGACATCTTCACCCCCAGTTATGTTTACTAAGAATTTACATATTCCCAGTGGCAAAATACAAATGTGAAACTTGGACACCTAACAAATGACTTGAAAAGAGAATAACAGCATTTGAAATGAAATGTAACAGAAGAGCACTTAGTATCATGGATAGAAAGAAAATCAAATAAAAGGATACTAAAGGATTTCACACAAAACTGGCTCATTAACACCATAAAAAAAAAATTAGAAACCTGAGATACTTCGGCCACATCAAGAGACACAATAGCTTGGAGAGTTTGATAGTAGAAGGCATAGACAAAAGAGAAAAAGGATGACCTCGTTGCAGATGGACAAGGACATCACAGAAAGTCTGAATATGTCATTTGAGATGCTGGTCAACTTGTAAAAGATTTTCTTCGAGAGGATATATTACTAATTGTGGCAACACGGCATCAGCTATAGGCATATGCTTCTGTGGCAGTACACAGGGAGTCAGAGATAATGATTTTTTGTGGACTTTAATTGTATTAGAAAGACTTACATGTTGTTGTTGCTTGTAAGAGTTGGTAACACTACTTTACTAAAAAGGAAATCTTGTCACTATTGTATACCTTGAGTGACACAACAATACTGCCAGGTTTGCAACTGCCACAACAAAAACAACAATGTCACATAATGAAAACTTGTACAGGACTCCTACTCACTCAGCAGGACTAACAGACAAGAACTCCATGTAGGTAATGATCAGACTAAGTTCCAAAATACAGATCAAACATTTATTGAATGAAAAAATGAATGGTGGAAGATGGAGATGAGGAAGGAAAACAAACTGCCAATATGGCAGGATGATTTAACAAGCAATACAAGAGCTTCCTGGGCATGTAGTCAGTCAGCACCACGGGGAAGAAAAGCCTGACAACAATAAGCAAGTAAAAACAACTACTTACAGTATAGTGAACTTTCAACACATTTCCTAACACACAAATCTGTCCTGACAAGGACAACACTCCTAACATCTACATATCAGTACAAGGTAAAAGAACATTAAAAAACTAAAACTATTACATTCTAAAACTGACTTGCAACTACTCCACTGGGAAAATGACTACTCAGCGAAACATTTGACACAAAATCCGATCTAACAAAAGTTGCTCAAGATTAAATATTTTATATACAAATATACAAATTTTATTTTGAACTTTCTCCAAAAGTTAATGAGACATCTGACCCTAGTGAAATTGTCTGTCTACTGACCTTGGGTAATAAGGTGTCAAACATTTCCAAATTTAACTTTCTTACTAAATATAACTAGCTTAGACAGACAGCTCATCAAATATATTATTAATTCTTGTGAAGTTAACATGTCAAAACTGACCCTGAGTAAAAAAAAACATTTCAAGGCTTAAATTTTCTGTTACTCCTTTCGTCTGGTCATGGCGACCCAGACATTCCACTTTGACACTTTCAATTTTTCCCAACTATCAGTGAGATTTACAAATCATAAACAACATAACCTTGAACTATCTATGTCATAATTAAGTAAGTGCTTTAAAAATTATAAACTAAGTACTAGTTTTATCTTTGATTGTTTCCCTTTAATAGTAGAAATTCTACAGTGAAAAGTGCAGTATAGAAATACTACCACAAACTTACACAAAACCATATTGCATTCGGGAAGGCTGTGAGAGAGACATTCTGGACAGGACAAGTCATATAAACAGAATAATGAGTATTAGCTGTATGTGCTTTACAGCAGCTTAAAACAAAACTCCTCAATCCTTTATTAAAAAACATACTCTAAAACTTTAAAGACTGATTGGGGAAATTTGCCAGGAGAAACAAAATTACTCTCATGTACTGTCTACTTAATGTTTTTTGGGGTCTCTAGTAGATGTAAGTTAAAGAAGTATATTATGTGCTGTAAATGTGTGCTGACAGAGGGAAGCGCTTCTGTTTAAGCAGCGTCCGCTGCAGGGAATTCTGATTAATTCTATTTAAAAATAAATTACTTAATTCATTCATTCATTCATTTACATGTCCTTTGTGGAACTTTGCCTCCCTAACAGCAATCCTGTAGGCCTCTCGGTTGTGAGAAAGATGGCCTGCTGCTGATGCATCATTTGCAGATCATCAACGATGTCTTGCAAACATCTTTGCCTTGGTCATCCTCTCTTTTTCCCATTATGCACCCTTCCAAGACGGTCTTCTCTTGATTATCATGACATTTAATGTGTCCAAAATATTTAAGTTTTCACTCTTTAATCCTCTTTACTAGCCAGCCTTCTTCAATAGTAAGTTCTTGTAGTATGGATATATTTGTTCTTTTTTTGTGTCAATAATATCTGAAGAACTCTTCTGTAGCATTTACATTCAAAGGCATTTATGTATTTCTCAGCTGTTTTGTTAAGTGTCCTGGTCTCACAGGCATATGTTGTGATGGGAAAGATGCATGACCTTAAAAATCTTATTTTTGTAGTTCTGTCTGTTCCTCTCCATAGATTCTTTAGTTATTTTCCTTTCCAAAGATGTCCCTCTTTTAATTTCCCTCACTGTATCTCCATTATCAATTAGCAGTGATCCAAGATATTCAAAACTCTCCACTTCTTCCAGGTTTTACTCATTGATACATATCAGCTGCCTTGTTTGTTTTGTCAGTTGTCATCAATTTAGTTTTTTCTTTGCATTAAGATGGAGGTTTTGCTCTTTGCTGTTCTTACGGACTGACATAATTAGTTTTTCCATTCCTTTTTGTGTTGTGTCATCAGCATATCTAATCTCTGGTATTTCATAACCTCCAATTGTTATGGCATCATAATATTCTTAGTCTACATCTCTAACATTCCTCATTATATTTTCACTATACAAGTTAAATAAGTAGGGTGACAATATGCACCCCTGACGGACCCCTTGTTTTATGTCAAACCAAGTTGTTGTTTCACCATTTATTCTTACTGCTGCTTCTTGGTCTAGATACAGCAGTGATGTTAATTGTATCATATGTGTTGGAAATCCCATTTTTTCCATTATTTCCCAAAGTTTCTGGTGTTGTACACAATCAAATGCATTTGAGTGGTCTATAAAGGATAAATATAGATTCACATTAAACTCTCTGCATTTCTCTATTATTAATCTTATACTGAATATATGATCTCTGGTATTTCTCTTCCTTGCCTGAAACCATCTTGGACCATACTGACTTCTTCTTCTATTTTCTTATGCAGGGCAACAGTTCTGTAGTTTGTGCATAATTTCAGGTTACCCTTTTTTTGGCAGTGGTATGAATACAGTTCTTTTCCTTTCTTTTGGCCAAATACCTGAATGCCGTATCTTTTTACATAGTGCATGATAGATTGTTGCACACTTCTTTCCTCCTGCTTTAATCTTCTTCTTCTTCTCCACTTCTACCACCAAGATCACCCAGTGATCCTGCTGGATTTACTCCTGTGATCCTTGATGTGTCCCGTGGTCCCCCTGAGGTCCACAAGAGATCCCCGAGAGGATCACAGGAGGTTCAGAGTATTGCGGGGTTTGGGCTTGAATTCTTGGTGGGTTACAGAAGCAGGATTGAGTGACACTGTAGTTTGCGTTGCATCAGTTTAATCTAGAGTATCAGCATATCTCTGCCAGGTGAGAGGTAGTTGCCCATCCAGCCTAGAGTTGGAGTTTCTCACCAGAAAACCTTGACGTATTCTGAATATCAGTATATCCCCACCGGGTGAGAGGAGGTTGCCTATCCAGTCCAGCGTTGGACTTTCTCACTGGAAAATCTCAGCGTGATTAGGATACGCATATATCCCCGTCGGGTGAGAGGTGGTTGCTTATCTAGACTACACTGGTCCAGTGTCTCCAACTTCAGCATTTTGTGGTTGTGGCCGCTACCTTTCCTAGTTGTTACCAGGTTGGAGCTTTTGTCCAGGAGGATGAATCCTCACCACTAGTGACTTCCACCCCTGGGTTGAGCCAGTTTAGGCATATTATCCCAGTATGGGGGTGTTTGGGACGTGACTGACCTCTAGAGCAGAGGTACAGTGACATGTGTAGCCTTCAAGTTTCACCCCTGGTGTGAGCCGGTTTAGGCATATTTCACCAGTATGAGTGTATATTGGACGTGATTGACCTCTAGAGAGGAGGTGGCGTGACATGCCTAGCCATCAAGTTGTATGCCAGTTTAGGCATATTTCACCAGTGTAGGTGTATTTCAGACATGGCCGGCCTCTAGAGCAGAGGCGCCGTGGTATGTATAGCTCTCGCAGAGATACTAGTGGACATACTGATTAAACTTCACTTTATCCTTTCCTTCACCTTTTCACATCGGCGCCGCACAGAAACCCTTATTTCTTTTCCACAGTTTCTTCCTTGACCAGGAGGAACTTCACTCCACGCGCGGCATCCGAAGAATCTCACCAGCAGTGGTTAATTTCCTCTGATATCTATGTGCCCTGGTATCCACTGTAGGGTGATCTTGATGTCATAGGAGGTGAGTTGTTTATTGCAATGAGTATGTCAGTTGTAATGTGATCAGCTGATGGTATCCAGTTTTCAAGAGCCTGGATAGTAGACTAGGAGTCTGAGAAAATAACAAGGTTTTTTTTGGGGCGAGAGGCACTGTTTTTGTATTTGGTGGTGGTGGCTGCCATGGATGCTAATACTGCCTGCATCTCAGAATCATAACTGGAGCAGCGAGATCCACAAGGAGCAGAAATGTGCCTTGTTGTTTTGTCTGGAAACATGATGAGTACCCCATATCCTGCATTATCTGTTTCCTTGAATGCTGACCCATCAGTGTATGCATGGATCCAGTCCTTGGGGTGGGATTCTATTGTCTCCAGTGCACACAGCTTTAGGGTGTTGGGATCTGATGATTTGTTCTTGAGTCTGGTGATAGTTTAAGGAAGTGTGTAGTTTGTGTTTGGTGGGATGTCTGGTACTTTTTTAGTCCTCTGTCTTCAGGGTGTTTGTGTCTTGTGTTTAACTGTTCTGCTATGTGCACTGGAGTTTTCAGCTTCAGTCTATTATTATGCTTCCATTTATCAACCACTATTCTGTTAGGATGGTCTGGGGGCACGCGTTTATATCTTTCCACTGCCTCAATGGTTGATTTTTCACATCAATTTCACATGTAGTTGTGAGTGTTTATCTCACTGCCCCACAAATGAAATGAACAGCTTGGTTCTGGATTCTGTCTATTTGTGTACGAGAGCTATTTGATGCTGTGACCTGTTATAATCTATTATAGATCTAACATATCCTGTTGTCTGAGTGTTGCTTTGTCAGCACCCCAGGATGTACTTGCAAGCTGCTTGAGTAAGTTTAGTCTTTTAGGTGATTTTTCTACAACTCCATCCATGAATTATTTAGAATTCAATTTTCTATCTAGTTTCACACCAAGGTATGATGGATTTTTTTCTTTCATGATTTGAGCACCATCAAGAGTTATTTTCACTTCAGTCTGCTAGTTTGTTGTATATGTAGTTTTACTAATATTAATCTTCAACTTCCAGAAATTGCAAAAGGCTGATATGGTGAGGAGAGCTCTATTAAGTCTCTCAGTCCATATGACAAGGTCATCAGCGAACATGGCTTTGTGGGTGTTCAACAGGTCAGGGAGGTCATTTATAAAGATTAGGAACAAGGTGCAGCTAACAGCAGAACCTTGTGGCAGACCTTCCTCCAGGGTGCACTTGTTAGACAGTCTGTTATTGACCCGAGTTTGCATTTTTCCACGTATGCCCATGTTCTGCATCTTTAACAGTAGGCCTTTTCGCCAGACCCTGTCATATGCCTGCTGGAAGTTTACAGACAGCTACAGAGTTTCTCTTGTGTAAAAAACTGTCTTTTACACTTTGAGTGAGGAGAAATAGCTGGTCTTTGGTTCTTGATCCTTTGCGGAAGCCTGCCTGAAAGTTATTGAGGGACCCCGAGGATTCCAACCACCAGTACAGCCTATTGTTAAGCATTCATTCTGCTAGCATACCAATGTTGGAAGTCAGTGAGATTGGTCTAAAGCTTTTTAGGTCATCTTCTGGCTTTCATTTTTTCATCAGCTATGGCTGATTAAAAGATTTTGGTAGTACTCCACTTTGCCAGGTCTTGTTAATGAATTTAAGCAATGTGGACTTTCCTACAGGCTCCAGATGAAGGATCATTTCATTTGATATTTTGTCTGGTCCTGGTGCTTTTCTTAGCTGTAGTTTACCATAGCACTCTGGAGTTCTTGGGTGGTAAGCCCCAAAGCTGAAGATGAACATATGTCAGTCATGCACTGAGAAGAAACAACAAGAGAATCGCAAAAAAGCTATCAAGTGGAACACAACAGGCCAAAGAAAAAGAGGTTGTCCATGTGAAACTCTAAAGAGGACACTGTTAAGAGAGCACTCAGTTTAGTGGGCATAACATTCATCTGATGAAGTTGAAAAGCTCACCAAAAACAGGAAAACTTGGCGAACTACCATGTTAGCCTTATGTGACACTTAACGGCATGGGAAGGATGTAAGGTGTAAGAAGAATATATACTATATACACTACATGTATTTTTCAAGTAACCTTGATGCTACTCATGAATATAAGGACAAAAGTCTTCCCAAAAAATAACATCCATTCCCCTTTCTAATGACACATTTACATGAAGGATTGACACCATGTCTTCAGATTTGGAGAATTAGTTTATATCAAAAGAAAACAGTCAAAGTGGTTTTCTCTTTAGACTGATGATTCCACTGATATAGCAAAGAAAGCTATGTTACTAGTTTTTGTTAAGTATAGTGACTAAGAAAAACCTTATGCCAGTGAAGAATTTATGGCTTGCCTGAAAATATTAGGTCATATAACTGGCAGTGAAATTTTTAAAGCCTTAGATGGTTATCTACAAAAATATAACTTGTCTTGGACTAATTTTGCTGGTCTGTGCAATGATAGTACTGCACCAATGACAAGGTGAAAATCAATGTAAGCTTACAAATTTTGTTAAAAAATAAGCTCTAGAAGATTTACAAATAACACATTCATAAGGAAATACTTGCTTAGTGATAGTAAGGTTACTCCTCTCCAGTTATTACAGTTGATAAGGTTGCCTTTTTTTTGTATTTTACAATGATTGCTTTTTTCTGCCATTTAGAAGGGACCTTTTCTCCTTTCCAAACTTTATTAAACATTCTCATAAACATTTATTAAACATGTAAGAATTACTGAAGCAAAAAACCCTTTACCTTATACTGTATACTATATATAGAGAAGAAACAATCAGAGAATCCCAAAAAAGCTATCAAGTGAAGCACAACAAGCTGAAGAAAAAGAGGTCGACAACATGAAACTCTAAAGAGGACATTGTTAAGAGAGGCCAGTTTAGTGGGCATAAAATCCCTAGATGAGGTTGAAAAGCTCGCCGAAAGCAGGAAAACATGGCAAACTACTATGCGAATCATATGTGATGTTTAAAAGCATGGAAAAGATGCAAGATGTAAGATGAACTGGAGGCACCATATTTTGAACTACCCCAGTAGCCTGCTTTTTTCTATGATGTTAAGTGCATTCTGTAACATTTCTATGACCTGCTTCACTGAGTCCTTCATGGATGCATCATATACTCTGCCAAGGCTCCTCATTGGCTCCTCCCCTCAGTCAGTCAGTCATTTGCATGTCCCTTTTGGAACTGCCTCCCTAATAGCTCTCCTGTGGGCCTCTCGGTTGTAAGCAAGATGCTCTGCTGCTGATGCATCCATTTGCAGATCATCGATGTTTTGCAAACATCTTCACCTTGGTCTTTCTCTCTTTCTTTTTCCCCAGATGATCTAAAGCATGACTCAAATCTATGAAAGCTGAACAGTGGATACCACCTCACTGTAACATCATAACGAAAGAATAGGATGACAAAGCATCCAGATTATCACAGAAATGACTCCAATCACAAGAGAAGAACAAGTCTAGATCTTCAGACTTTTACACAGACCATAACAGACTGAGATATCACATGTAAAAAAAACCTGAAGATAGGCACAATGGATGTGCACATCTGTGGTAGCTGGAAAATGACAGCCCAGCTTTGCTGCAGAACTGCCCTGTGTATGGGGAGCAATCAAAGCACACAAGGCCTTTATGAATGCCAATTCAGATAAAGATGTATGGCAATGCTGACAACCTAAAGCAAACATATATTTTCAGAGTATTCAAACTGATATCTGAGAATGTTCAAGGAAGAAGAAAATCCGTTTGCTAGTTTCTTCCATCAATTATCACATACTGAACTGGACTAAAAGTCCCAGTATTTTTCTTTTATCGGACACTTGTACTTGTACTTGTATGAACTCCATGTAACTGCGAGCTATCATTCTTTACAGCCAATGCTGTAGATGTGTTGAGGTACAGTATCATATTGCTGTGGGACCGGATTATGGCAGCTACTTTTTCAGTCCCAGAGTACAGCTAAAAAAGCAGGGAATGTGTAATGCTTTTTTAGCAGACTCCACCATCATGGGGACTATGGCGATCCCTGCTCCGTTAGCCAGGCTAGGCCTGTTACTGAGGGTACCACGGAGAGGTAGGACAGGGTCTTGGTCAGCTGTAGTTTGCTAACCCTGATGCTGCCATATCAGCTATTGGTTGCTGATTGCCTCATCAGACAACCATCTTCACCCCTTTATCAGACACAAGGGTGAGTCAAAAAGTAACTTGAATTTTTTTTTTTAATCTGAATAAAATACTACATACAACAAATATGACTGAAAACTCCTTATCATTTTTCAGTACACAATACAATACACATCATGTTCTTTACAAGTCTGCCATTACTTCACTAATGCCTAGATTCCTTGAGAGAAAAAAAAAAATCTTCTGAGTGACCCCATGACCTCTTTAATTTCTTCTTATACTGTTCGAAAAAAGAAATGCAACACTACTGTAGTTGTAATGGACACCAAATTTCAAACTTGTATCACAATTTTATTTTACGGAATTAATGTTTCAATCTTGGCATGAAGAAACTTTAATACTTTAAAAATGAAATGATGTTCATTAAATTTGGTGTGGACTTTTATTCTTTGCGACTGAGACCTCCATTTCAGTAAGGTGGATGGCCTCCTCTGGCCTGTATCAGAGAATGACATCTCCTTGACATGGATCCGATTAGCCGTTGAATCTGTTGTTGTGGGATGGCTGCCCATTCTTCCCACAGTGCAAGAGACAACTGTCGGAGATTGGTTGGCACCACATCTCGCTGGTAGACATGTCTGTTGAGTTTATCCCATAAGTGTTCTATTGGGTTCATGTCTGATGACATGGATGACCACAGAATGGTCTGGACATTGTTGTCAGCGAGGAACTGGGTGGTGTGTTGTGCCACATGAGGTCAAGCATTATCCTGCTGAAAAAATCGACCCTGGTGCAGCCACAAGTGGAAGAACATGAGAACAAAGAATTTCAGCGACATATCATTGGGCATTCAGGCATCCTTCAATTTGCACTAGGTCACTTCTTCCCATGAAGCTGATCATCCCCCACACTAGTACACCTCCACCACTATGTGGAGGAGCCTCATCCATCAGTTCTGAGCATAGTGCTCACGGGCTCTGCAGTAAACTCTTCTCCACCTACTGTGTCACTGGAACAGAAAGAATGATTCATCACTAAACCAAACCCTTCTCCAATCATTTGCAATGACCCACTGCAAAAAAAAAAAAACCGGTTCTGGCGATGCTGGTCCATAAGAATAGGACTTCTGTAGGATCTTCTAGCCTAAAGACCAGCGTTGTGCAGCCGGTTCCTGACCATTTGATCTGAAATTCAATGAGCTGCTGTCACTGACTAGACCGTTGAGGATGCTGATGCAAATCGATTCCTAAGGTGACGCAGCCATATAAAGCGGTCTTCAGCAGAAGTTGTGACTATGGGTCTTCCACTGCGCGGCCTGTCTGCAACTGAGCCAGTTTCTTGAAATCACCTCCAAAGGTGATTAATGGTGCTTCTAACAACATTAAATTGTCTGGCCATTACACTTTGTGACTGTCCAGTCTGTAAACGTCCAATGATGATGAGTCATTGTTCTGTAGTGGGATGAGCCATACTTGCACACTGAATTTTCAAATGAATTGATTCAAGGAGCATCAATCTTTTATAGGCAATCAATAATATGGTCAGTGAGTTTTGTGTTCAGTAAGTTTCACGGGATTCTCGTGACTCTGTCATGAGTTATTGTCAAATATGCTGTTTTGACTAGTGTTGCTTTTCTGCGCTCATGCATCATCTGCCGAGTACAATTCAGGTCACCAAGTGAATTTGATGTCCAAGTGAACATTTCAAGCAATTTGCCCTTGTCTGATCACCAAGTTCAGTTTAAAATGCAACATCGTATTTGTTGTGTTTCTTTTTTTTTAACAGTCTAGTACTAAACTTCTCCCACCTTGCACAAACACAAGATAATCACATGGTGCAAGGTCAGATGACTTTAACATGAATTGCTATCCCAAAAATCAAGTTCCAGAACACTTTTAAAAACTGGAAAATACATTGGGAACAGTGTATCAACAGTGGAGGGAACTATTTCAAAGTCTTGACTAATTTGTAAGTAAAGTCACTGTTGCCTTCAGGTATGGCACATGATAACAATGATGAAGAGTGAGAACAATAGCTGGTTGTAGAAAATGCGTTCATCTGGGAGAAGAGAACAGTACCGATGATTCTGATTATGTAGGCACCAGTGCTTTTGATACATCAGGTGAGTATTAGTCTCAGCAGTGATGACAGCACTGAAATTGTTGACACTGCACCTGAGTTTGTGTAATCAAAGAAGGATAAATACCTACATTTCAGCCTGGCATTCACTGGAATACCAAGACAAAAGATATGTTACAGATACCAGCGACCCGATACAATATTTCACTATAATGATCACAGATGATATACTTGATATGACTGTTAGTGAAACTAACAGATTGCTAAACTACATTATCATTATCACAGCCATCATCATCACTGCTATAGTATCATTACCATCACCATAATTATTATCATTTGTCACCAACCTTTACTATCGTAATCTCCATCATCAAAATCATATCATCATCATGCCACCATGCCACCTACTCCATTATCATCAGCTTGTGTCAAAAAATTTATTTCTGGCATAATACATCATTGCATTGTCATTATAACTGTTCTGTGTATTTTCTTCACTCTTTTTGTGAAAATAATTCACCATGGGAAGAGTGACACAAGTTTGGTTTTTTTTCAAAGTAACACTAATGGCATTAATCCTGATGAAGAATTTCATAATGCACTCTGTGTGTGTGTTTTTTTTTTAACAAGGCAACTAAAATTATGTATTCTCAATTTTTTTTTCCAGTTGTTTGTGATTTAAATTGATCAGAAATACTTCAAGCCTGATTCATTCTATAATTCCATCTTTTTAAGTTTATCAATTTCTAATAGTTTTGTTGCCTTTTCCACTATTATCTAGTCAATAAGGAAAGTCAATACTGAAAAATAAACATTGGAAAAACTTTAAAAACTTACAAATGGGTCATAATCTTTAAGCTGGCTTTGTCTGAAGAACTTGTGATAAATCATAGATGCCGTTGCCAATGGAATACTTTGAAGATGAAGCTTAGTACCTGGAAGCAAATATGTGCATCATTTACTAAAAACTGATCTCATATTTATCCACCTACATCTTGCAAATGTATTTTAAAATGATTAATTTCTATTGCATGAGTCTAAAGATTAATCAGCTTTACGTTCTGTAAAGAAGTTCATTATTTAAAAACTTCCACATGTAATTTAAATCATTATTAAAATTAACAAAATGGGAGTAAGGAAAAAAAATTACTTGGCTGAATAGCAAAATACTTTTCACATGTTCTCTACACATAAAATGATGACTGCAGTAGCCTTCCAGTTTGATCTGTCCTTCATTTTCATAATGTAATAGTCCACCTCTTTATGACATCCATCCATCTATATCACTGTCATCCTCTTGCTCTTTTTCCTTCATTTTTTTCCCCCAAATATATTCTAATTACTGTATTATGCCTCTTTATATTTTTAACAGTCTGTTTTTCAGTATTTCTCTTCTCATTTTCAATTAATTTAATATTTCTTTATTTTCTTTTCTGCCCTTGGAATTTGCCCTACTATTCTGAAACCAGACTATAGATACAAAATAAAATCTGTGTTCTGCAACCACTATTCTTGTATGGGTCAAAAAAATGGAGTACATGCAAGAAAGATGAGAAACAACTGTAATGTTTTGAGAACACAATCTTGAGAAGAATTTTTAGTCCAATAAGTGGAGTCTGTAGGATCAGATCAACAACTAATCACCTCCACTACAAGAGCTAATAGATTGTGATCACAGGATCATATAGAGTTTTCATAACAAATTCATATAAACAGAAGAAATGGAAAAGAAATGACCAAAGGCTGATCCAGAAAACAATATCATGGAGAGATAAAATGAAAGTTGACCTAATAATCAAATTCATAACAGAATAAAATGTGTTTTCAGCTACTTAAGATACAGAAAGTTTAGAGCCACAAGTGAAGGCAGAAACTTGTGAGCTAAAAACAATGCAAGCACCAAAACCTATAGATATAATATATAGCATGAAAAAAAAACTGAAGAACAAAAAGTGACTGGCTCTGATTGAATTGCTGAAAAAAAAACTGATTAGCCTTCTTCCTTAGCTTAGTCATAACTTTCATCCTGCTCGTCAATCATTTCTGTAAAGGAAACCAAAATACATCTGATATTGTGCCCAATAATTCACTAGTATATTGATTTGTCATAACACCAAAAAAGCAGAAATGTCTTTGTAAATACCGGTGTCAGTCATTTCCTATTTGGTTAACTTCATCAAAATAATAATTATCATTTTGCCACACTGTGCTCACTTACAACAATAAGCACACCATTATTTTAAATGTGCTTACATCTCATGCTTTAAATGAATTACACTGTGATCTAGAAAAGTTTACATTTATTTCACCATTGACTAACACATCCAATCATAAAGAGATGAAGATTTTTAATAGACTTGTCAGGTACTACAAAAATGACGTGAAAGTTAAAATATCAGAGCTAAAATCATTGCTGGTGACACATACTGTTGTGAGTGATTATTTTAGCAATTGCCAAACAAGATTCAAAATTCAGACTGAGGCATCACTGCATTCAGGACACCCCCATATATGCTCCACCATATGCCACAGCATCCACCCGAGAGTCTGCCTATAGTTCCTGTCAAGTGTTGGTTGTTTACAATGCGTTTTTTCCCCACAGTTTGGATTTCCTGGTACAACCCTTAATTTGCCCCAGCTCCAGAAAACTCCTTATAAATACATTGCCCTTCCATTCTCACTCCTCATTTTCCCACAGCTCTAGCAATGCCACACTTGTCTATTTTCAGCCTGCTTATTATTTTAACCTGTCCAGCAAGTCTACCCATTATTTCATTTCCATATACTCCCACATGACCTGAACAGTAAATCCACATTAGACTCGTCACATTTTAATGGTGTAACAGAGTAACCCAATTCTTTTTAAAGCACTTTCTTCTCAATTTTAGAAGCACACACTGTGAATGTGTCACAAGGACACCATTAACCACATCATGGAGTACTAACCATTTCACTGTCATCAACACTGCCTCGATCTTCATTCCCATACTTGATGTAGTGACTTCAAACCCTGTGCCACTATTCCATTTCACCTAGCAACAAAACCCCAGCCACTTTTGCCATTCCAAATCACTAAACTATCTGTATATATTACCACATCTGAAGACATTGGATGAGATCTTGAACCAAAAGTTCAACTACCCCATGTGCCAGATTCCAACATTCATGACCCTTCTGTAACCTTTGTTAGCTGAGGTCTATCCTGTACTTGTACCCAATCCTTACCTTTGGGCACCTTAGAGAGATTGCAAATTCACATTATTATATCCTCAGCCTCCACCATCCAGGATCTGTCTCATTTGATGCATGTGCAGTTTATCAACCCCAGCCCCATATGGAGAGGATGATCCTAATAATGCCAGCAACCTTGATGTAAGCTTAACCTGAGAATACTTGTGTTTCAGTCACACACTCAGCATGTCAAGCTGATAGCACATAACCGTCACTGTAGTATCTCAGATTGCCAAACAGAGAATGGTTTAACAGAAGTAGTTGGCCTATGCAGATTAAACATATTCTAACTTTGCATGTGCTGAAAAAAAGTAACCAAAGCAATGTTTTCACCAAACTGCAGAAAAATTTTTGGCATGTTCCAATAGGAGTTGGATGTAAACTTTTATGGTTTTAACAACCAAATTAGTAACAAGAAACTTACAAGATCCACTGCAAACAAAAGTAAATGATTTAAGTGAAATCCACTGCAGTTTCCATAAATATTATAGAAGAATATTTGATAATGATAACAGCAACAATTAATTGTCTTCCTGCTACGTCTTATCATGAGTACTAATGCAATAGCTATGTCGCGAAGCTATTATAAATTCTGGCATTATTCATGTCATCTTGTGAAATTTTTTTAAATGTATGGACTCTAGTGTCACCGACAGTTCTGGAATGTAACCATCAATTTTATGATCATCTGGTGCGTAATTTGACTGACAACCTCTGTATAATTTTTTCTGCACAATAATTAGTGTATAAGTATACAACTATACACGAAGCACTGCAGTAAAGCTGTGATACCAGAATGTATAAAATAGGAAAAAAGTAGGAGCAGCTTTATTACTTAACAATTACAAAGTTGTGACGTTTCGGCATGAGCCTTAATCATACAAAAACATACAGGACGAAGAAATAGAGAGAGGAGATAAAGTATAGATTCACATGAATACTATTAAAAAAATTAATTTAAAAAAAAAAAAAAATTTTTAAAAAGAGTACTTAGCTGTAAATTGCAAGGTGTGGCTTGTCCAGCGGTGTGTGTCAAGAATGGATCTAGTGGGACGTGGAGACTGTTTAAATAGAGACCTGTGACATGTGGTCAGTGGGTTGTAACTGGGGGTGGTGGATGGGGAACCGGGGAGGGGAGAGAGAGTGATGCAATACCGACCTAGCTAGGAGAAATTGAAACAGATGATTGGGGAAGAGGGGTTGCAGAGAAAATAGAGGGGGTTTCAGAGTGATGCTGTGAGGAAGTTTGAAAAGTAAGCGGGGTTGCAGAGTGATGCTGTGAGGAAGTTTGAAAAGTAAGAAGGGGTGGATTTAGTGGAGAGGTACTATAATGACTGAAGAAGATGATGTTACGTGTAACTAAACAGCGAGTTTAACCCATGTGGTTCCAGCGTCCCATAATTTTGAATGCAGCGGTTCTCAAGTGCCAGGCGGCTTGTGTCATCTGCGTGACATTGTTTAATGGCTGTTACCAGAAAATCAGATTTGCCTCTGTGGTTGGGGCTATTGAAATGATTTGAGACTGGTTTCGAAGCATGCTAGGCGATGTTGTTGCATGCAGTCCCCTAATCTGAGGCCCGTCTCACCGATATATGTTATCCTGCATCTTTTGCAAACGATGACATATATCACATTTCGGGACTCGCATGTGAATCCCTCATGAAGAGTGAGGATAGTTTTGGGAAAGGTGATTGTTTTTGTTTCCCAAACTACGGGGCAGGTAACGCAGTGGGGGCGGTTACATTTTCTGGTGCCAACATATGTAAGGCTCTGCTTCAAGTGGCTGTGGACGAGGATGTCCTTAAGGTTTGGCTCACGTTTGTATGCCAATAGGGGTGGATCAGAGTTTAGTTACACGTAACATCATCTTCTTCAATCATTATAGTACTTCTCCACTAAATCCACCCCTTCTTACTTTTCAAACTTCCTCACAGCATCACTCTGCAACCCTGCTTACTTTTCAAACTTCCTCACAGCATCACTCTGCAACCCCCTCTATTTTCTCTGCAACCCCTCTTCCCCAATCATCTGTTTCAATTTCTCCTAGCTAGGTCGGTATTGCATCACTCTCTCTCCCCTCCCCGGTTCCCCATCCACCACCCCCAGTTACAACCCACTGACCACATGTCACAGGTCTCTATTTAAACAGTCTCCACGTCCCACTAGATCCATTCCTGACACACACCGCCGGACAAGCCACACCTTGCAATTTACAGCTAAGTACTCTTTTTAAATTTTTTAAAATTTATTTTTTTTTAATAGTATTCATGTGAATCTATACTTTATCTCCTCTCTCTATTTATTCGTACTGTATGTTTTTGTATGATTAAGGCTCACGCCGAAACGTCACAACTTTGTAGTCGTTAAGTAATAAAGCTGCTCCTACTTTTTTCCTATTTTATACAATTTTTTCTGCACTGAGTTGTTCAAACTTCATACTGACCTGCTTCATAAATAAATTTTATAACTCTGAAATGAACTCTTGTTTCACTATCTGACATGTTCATCAACAGAACAAAGTACCCTATTTGCTTCGTGTTCAGAACGTTATTGTAAACTACCCTGCCGCCAACTTGGTCAGAATGTCTATATTTCGTTTCGCTTAAAAACTCGAATTGACTTTTAAATTCTATACTTTTCATGTGCTGAAATTTGAGGAGGGCTCATTTTCCTTTCTATAAGTTTACGGTTAGGTTATTGAATATTATAACATTTTCTCTTATTCCCTCTCCCACATTTACAAGTGGTGTATAAGCGTATTTCTTTAAGCTGCTGTCTACAAAGACCCATAATTATACTTTTAAAAAGCTTAATCCGTCAGTTTTTCTGATTTCCGACGTGTAAATGTGCAATCAGAAAGGAGAAATAAATACAAACCACCCCTCTTTTACTGAATGCGCGAGGTGTATTTGCTTGCAGACTTTTTATCCTACGTACACACTAAAAAATATTGACATTAAAATCATCTTTCAACAAGGAGCACGCCCTTGAAAACCAACTAGTGTGGAATGGTAATAGCATCCATCAACCGATCCGTCTATAACGAATATCTGCATTGAAATAATTTTTTTTTTAATCTTCAAAGTACTGAATGTGGTTTTCAATGTGTTGGCTTCAGTTTTCATCCGCACTCTTCATCGTGTCCTTATATAATTTCCGGCCACGAGTGTTTTACCTCCTTGATACGCTGCAAAGCCCCATCCGCTTCTAGTTCCCCTGTTCAGTTAATCTGTATGTATAAATTATATGGTCCTCGTGAGTTGTGTCTTTATTAATAAGTTAGCTTACTTCTTCATGCATTCGTTTTCGGTATTTTTTAAAAAGGGTTATGTGTGCTTCTGTGAGATTTTGGTGAGTCTTGCTGTCAGTAATCCATTCAGGTTCGGTTGATATACGAGGGTCATACCGAAAGTCGTGAGCAAAAATTGTTTAAAAATCAGATTTTATAGACTGAGAAACTATAAATATATCACCTTAAACTGAAACCTTTGCAATGCATGTAAAGGTCACATGACGTCGCCATCGTGTGCCACGTGACCACGCAGAGCAGAAACAAAATGGCGGGTGCTGAAGTTTCGTTTCGTCAACGTGCTGTTATCGAGTTCCTCGTTAAAGAGGAAATCCCCGTTGCTGAAATTCACCAGACTTCAACTTGCTTATGGAGATGTGTGTATCAGTGCTAGCAATGTTAAGAGGTGGGTGAAACATTTCAAAGATGGAAACACGAGCATCCAAGATATGCCTCGCAGCGTGAAAAGGGTTGACAACATCATTAAACAAGACAGACGTGTTACAGTATCTGAAATCGCTGTAAATCTGGGATTAGGACACAATACAGTACAGGAAATGACTGAAACCCCGGACTATGGAAAAATTTGTGCCCGCTGGAAGAGAACGTCCAGAAAGCAGTGCGTCTGTGCCTTCGGTCAACTGAAACGGAATTCTATCGGGAGGGTATTTTCAAACTTGCAGAGCGATGGGGAAAATGTGTGCAGAGAAATGGAGATTATGTTGAAAAGCAAATAAAAGGATTCTGTTTAGGTGATACATTTATATTTTCTCTATCTATAATTTTTTTTTAAATTTTGCTCATGACTTTCTGTATGACCTTCATATGTTGAGAATCAGTAATTCTACCTATTGAGTTTATGGCTTCAGCCATCCAGGATTTACCTCGTTTTATTCTTAATCCTTTGACCATGTGAAAGTTATGGAGTTGGTGAGATTTATTGTTACTGATTTTGAGAAATTCCTTTACTTGTGTACATTTGTGACAGGTTTGTAGATCAGGAAGACTCAGTATTTCAGTGTCGCTGTTGGTGTTTTTGGTGCCAAAAAAAAAGTATCCAAGCATACTGAGAAAAGTGGAATACAAAAATATAAGAAGTGAATGATTAGAAAAATCTGATAAAGCACACATCAAAAATACCATTTAGATATACTGTCCCAGTCTTCTGAAAGTGATGGAGCATGGAGCGAACCAACAGCAACCAGAGAGCCCCATAAAATTGGACAAATTGGACTTTTACAAATCCATCAATAAACAGCTTCAGAAACAGTCGCAAAATATAACTTCATCCAAAGCACCCACCGCAACGTACGTCTAATTTGGTGCCTCAGATGTTCTGTTTCCGTGTATATCTGACCTGCTGATTCCAAAAATGGCACAAGTTTTCCCATATCAGCTGTAGTTTTTTAGACACAGAACATATGCCATATACTACTCTTCACTCTGCTTGCCCATAAGAAATCACAATATTTTAATGTAGTGTTTAGATCAGTATATTTTAGGCATGATGGAAACATATCCAAAATTAAAAGAAAAGTGTATTACATGAAAATCTACTTATTTCATACCAAATTCATAAGTTTATAATACAAACTTTCCATCCATTCGACACACAGCAAGCTCCTTTTGTAAGACTTCCAAGAGTGGGATCTGAAAGGTCAATCCTGCATAAGATTCCAACAAAAGTCTGCCATCATGTGCGCATCCCATCTTCCTTGGTATTTGACTTCCATTGTTTTTATGTCTTGGTGAAATCTTTCACCTTGCTCTTCGCTTAAATCATCAAGGTTCTCTGGAAAGTGATCTAAGTGACTATGTAGATAATGGATGTTACATTGATGTTACAGCCAAACCTATTGAAATGAAAGAACATATCCTCTACCAGTTATGTGTAGTTGTCTGCCTTCTTATTGCCAAGAAAACATTTAACAATAATAACAGACTAAGACCAGGCACATGATTCGATTTCACTCACTGATGCTATGAAATGTGTGTCATTTATAAGTTGTCTGATCTATGGACCATCAAAAATTCCTGCCTTCAGTTTTTCCATGTTAAGTCCAGGTAACTTATGCACTATGTATTCAGTGCAGTATGAACTGTCTTTAATCAAAGCCTTTACAGATTGTTTCACCAGACCTAGCTTTATATGTAGTGGTGGCAGTATGATTCTATCTCATGCTGCCAAAGGTTCATTGATTACATTTTCTCCTCCAACAACCTCGAAGGCCAATCTTTTCTTGCCCATTGCTTATGTTTAGCTCTACTATCCTAAGGGCATTAAAAAAACACAGGGATATGTTGTGTAGCCATTTTGTTGACCAAGAAGAAAATTAACCATCTTTAAGTCTACACAAATCACCCATTGATGTTCTTTGTAATTTGTCTTTTCCAAGACTAAAGAGACAGCCTTCTACTATTCTTTCATCCTGGTGGAATGACCAATGGTAATCGAATCATATTCGTTGCCGTTATTTAAAACAACAAATTCCAAACTCCGTTCTGAACTGTCGATGAAAAGATGCCATTCACTTGGGTTATATTCTGAAAGACCAATTTTCATCACAAGGTTTCCAATGTCATTGCAGAATACAAAAACTGGCAGCAAATCCTTTTCTCTCTCCTTTGAAAAAAAAATGTAATTTTTTATCCAGGCTGAAGTACATTCTTTTCCTTTAGCCTGAAGCAAGCAATTCAGAAGACTCCTTAGAAAGATTTAAATCCCTGATCAGATCATTCAGTTCATTCTGATCAAAATGATCACTATCTGAAGTTGTTTGGAATTCACTGTCACTGTCCCCACTTTCTTTACCTTGTGCGATATTAGACATGCAAGACCATTCTCTGAGAGCTGTGGTAGTTCAAGGAAAGAAAAGTAGAACGGTACAAGATCCGAGTGCGGAGCAGGTCTCCTGGCTGAAGGTAGATCAGGGTAAGACCAGATGTTACAATTATTTCGATTGATGCTTGTGATATCAACAATACAAAAATAACAGTCATGGAAGTAGTTTTTCGGTTCCTTCCACACCATTGGTACTCTAAATTTCAGGCAGCTCCTCTTTCCATTTTCCCACTGGTGCAAATGCTCCATAAATGTTTTTTTTTTTATACAATATCAGGAGCCCATGGCTTATCTTGATCTACAAGCTTGACACCAAAATAACCTACATATGAGCACTTTACAAACTCAGAAATAGATTTCCCACTTGCTTTCAGTGTGTACTCCCCACACATATAGCAAAATACATTGGGATGATTCAAGCAGTCCCGTCTTGAAGTAGCCATAACCTCTATGGGTGTTTGATTGGCAAAAATGAAATGACATGAGTGGGAATATACACACACCTTCTATACGATCATAACTATTATACAGTGCAACTGTTTTAATCAGATCAGGTTGAGAAACTTTTGAAATACAAATGTATGTATTCTATGAATTATATACTACAAGAACTTAATATTGAAGAAGGTTGGCTAATAAAAAGGATTAAACAGAGAAAACTTAAATATTTTGAACACATTTTGAATGTCATGAGAATTTAGGGAAGACTATCTTGAAGAATACATAATAGGAAAAAGAAGAAGAGGAAGACCAAGGCGAAGATGGCTGTAAGACATCACTGATGATCTGCAAGTGGATGCATAAGCACCAGGGTGTCTTGCTTAAAACCGAGAGAGCAGATAGGGAGGCAAAGTTCCGCAAGGGACATGCAAAATGACTAACTGACTGACTGACTGACAAAAAGCATTATTTAGTTTTGTGCACATAATTAAGTAATAAAACAGACGAAAGTGATTTTATCATTTGAGCTATACATTTTTATGCCAGTGCACATTAAAGGAAAGGAAGTAGATGAATAGTTGTGATACAAAGGTCATTGTACTAAAAAAATGTGAGTAAATTAAATACATACATTTCCCATTCAAATAAGACAGCTTGTTATGACATTCCAATTTTGCAGAAGAGATATGTTAAAGAGTGAATTAAAATTTTTATAAATTCAATAATATCTGGAAAAAAAAAACTATAGATGATGCGGGCTGTCCAGTGGAATTTTCTGAAATAGCGCCATAAATAACCCCAGGAAGAGGCCTAAAAACCAAGCACCAAGAAAGAAAATGTTTCTCATTGGGCTGTGTATTTAATATGCATTTTGGACACATTAAACGTCATGATAATCTAGAGAAGGCCGTCTTGGAAGGGTACATAATGGGAAAAAGAAAGAGAAGAAGACCAAGGCACAGATGGCTACAAAACATCGTTGATGATCTGCAAATGGATGCATCAACAGCAGGGCATCTTGCTCACAACCGAGAGGCCTATAGGAGTGCTGTTTGAGAGGCAAAGTTTCACAAGGGACATGCAAATGAATGAATGAATTTAATATGCCGAGATGACATGTGCATTTTTTTGGTGAAGGAGACAACAGCCACTCAAACTATGTTGTTATTAATGTGCCCACTAAGGTAATGCTTTTTGATCGACCTGGGGCATTTGATCCATAACAATGAAGATACTGATATCATACGAAAATATATACGTATTTGTTGTAACACGCATCACTCAATAACACCAGACAGCACTTAACTAATTCAAAATAATTATCAAGCAAATGCGTAAAAAAAAAGCAGTGATGATGTTAATATCCATTATAATAAATTAACATTAAGTTTGTTCAAATACGTATATTATTTTAGAAATATACAATACTTATACAACTAATGTAAAATTTGCACTGCGTGTTCCCTACAAGTTGAGTAAAGTATGTTCTGTAAAGATACAGGCTAGTCTTAATGCGTTATCTAGATGTGAGTTGGTAATGCATGTGTACCAGTATATTAGTAGATTATTGGAGTAAGCTGTTATTTTTTTGTCAGAGGGAAATAATCAAGTTAAAAAGTAGGTTGCGTAATTATACAGTCCCTTATCTAGAGAGATGGCCTGGTTAGCTGAGTGGTTGGGCGCTCGGTTTACTAATCAGGTGGTACCGGGTTCAGTCCCAGCAGTGGGATTTTTTTTTGTTTTGTTTTGTGGTACACACCCAGGGTTCACCCAGCCTCAAAAAATGGGTATCAGAGAAATATGGGAAAGTAAAGCGGCCAGGCGTGATACTGACCACATCACACTTTCATGTGCTGAAGGTCATGGAAAATATGAGCCCAAAACTGTATTACCCAGTATGCCATAATGGCATTGAAACGAGAATGTTACCTTTACCTATCTAGTGAGAAAACCTTGGACTTAGATCTATTTTTAGAACACTCATGTTTTGACTGGAAAAAGTTGGACTTGTCACGGGTTTTTTTGTTGAGTGGGAAGTCTGTTTATGGACACAATTTAGATTAACAGAGAGGGTTTTTATGAAGATGTTGTATAGTGAAAAAAAAGGTCCTTAAAATATGTAACTTCACATGGATTGAGTTTTTCATGATGAAACATTCGGAAAGCTTGGGGAGATTTTGTAGGGAATATTTAAGAGTTAGAAACGATGACTATGGGTCTTTTCTGTGATGGTGATAGAGATGTACATTTAGTTGAGATGTACGTTTAGCTGAGACGTAGTCTTGATTTATCATTCAGTATGTGTTTGAAATAGACTGGCTAGAGAGGTTTTGAAATGTTTCCTTTAGCTTGAGTTTGGAATTGTACCTAGTCTTTAACAGAACTTGTGAAAATATTTGTAGTATTGTCCTGTTTAGGACAGGCAGTTGTTATTGTCATATTTAGGAATTAGTCTGTGGTGATATTTTGGAACTTGTTACCTTGTGTGAAGTTTTCGACAATCTTGTTTGTATGCAATATTTTTTATCATTTGTTTGATATTGGTTTCGTCCCATATGGCATAATCACGCTGGGAATTTTATGTTGTAATCTTGTTAAGCCTTGTAGCTTCATCTCATTTTCCTTCCATTTCAACACTTTTTTTTTCTCATTTAATAAATGAACTCTAATTTTTCAAGATTTTAGCCTCCGAAGATTTTATACATTGATTCTCTGAGACATCAGTGGAAGTGAGTGGATTGTTCAGAATCAGACTCAGGCGTCATTTCAATCAGAACAACCACATACGAGAGGCCTTCAGAAAATAATGCACCACATCGTTTTCTTTTCAGTTAATAATGAAGATAGAAGCGTGAAATTTTGCATACTTTAAATGTGGCATATGCCGATTGTGTGAACCAAAATGCACCGTAACCGGCCAAAGAATATGGTTGCCCTAACCGTTGAAATGGAGCGTGTTACCAACTTGCAGTATAAGCAGCGAATCGTGATAGAATTTCTCATTGCAGAGAAGGAAACTGTTATGAACATTCACTCCTTCACGACAATGCGTCTGGCAACATGGGAAGCAATCACCAAATTGATTTGGACTGTACTACCCCATCCACCTTATAGTCCCGATTTGGCACCCTCTGATTTCCATCTGTTTGGTTCACTTAAAGATGCACTCCGAGGGGTGAGATTTAAGATGACAAAGGAGTGATTCATGCAGGAAGAAATGGCTGCAAAATCAATAAAAAAAAATCTGGAACGGGCTACGAGTACGTGCACTTGTTTCGCGTTATCTGAAAGCCGTACAAGTTGATGGGGATTTTGTTGAATAATACCGATGTTTACATGACATATTCATGTATATTGTGTATAAATGTCATGCTTTTTTAATAAACAGCTCCTGAGAAAAAGGATGTGGTACATTACTTTCTGAACGCCTCTCGTATATGCTCCACCGCATGCTGCAGCATCCATCCAAGAGCATGTTTGGTAATAGTGATGTTTTTTTACAATGCGTTTCTGCCATACAGTTCAGATTTTCTACCAGCGCCCTTAATTTATCCTAGCTCCAGTAAGTTACGTTGTTCTTCCATTTCCGCTTTTAATTTTCGCGCAGTCTGTCCAAGACGCGCACAGTTTACTAATCCGGTGGTACCGGGTTCAAGTCCTAGCGGTGGGATTATTTTTCTTTTACACACCAAAAAAGCACCTGGTACACCCATATTAAAACGAGGACATCTGTCGCTCTTCAGAGAGTAAAACAATCAAAGAAGCTCTGGAGAGGAACATACAAAAATAAGATTTATAAAGGCATGCATCTTTCTCATCGCAACATATGCCTGTGAGACCTGGACACTTAACAAAACAGCTGAGAAACACATAAATGCCTTTAAATGTAAATGCTACAGAAGAGTTCTTCAGATATCATGGATACAAAAAAAAAGAACAAATATATCCATACTGCAATAGCTTAATATTGAAGAAGGCTGGCTAGTAAAGAGGATTAAACAGAGAAAACTTAAATATTCTGGACACATTAAACGTCATGATAATCTAGTGAAGACCGTCTTGGAAGGGTACATAGTGGGAAAAAGAGAGGAAGATCAAAGAGAAGATGGTTGCAACACATCGTTGATAATCTGCAAATGGACGCATCAGCAGCAGGGCATCTTGCTTACAACCGAGAGGCCTACAGGAGTGCTATTAGGTAGGCAAAGTTCCGCAGGGTACATGCAAATGACTTGACTGACTGACACACCAAGAAAACTCCAGGGTCCACCCAACCTCTAAAAATGGGTACCATAAAAATCTGGGAAGGTAAACTTGGCCAGGAGTGGCACTGATCGCAACACACTTTCATGTGTCAAAGGTCATGGAAAATACGGGCCTAACACCGCATCCCCGTTATGCCTTAATGGCATGGAAACGGGAATTTTATATCTTACCTTTCCAATACGGCTTTAGTAATGTCGCCCGTGTCCATTCTCAGCTTGCTACTTGTTTTAGTCTGTCCAGCAAGTCTATCTGCCGCTTCACTGACATATATTGCTGCATGTCCCGGACAATAATGCCACGTTAGGCTTATCACAGTTGACTGGCTTAACAGATTAACCCATTCTTGTCGAAGCAGTTTTTTTCTCAGTCTTACGATTTATACTCTGTGAATCCGTCACAGTGACGACATAAACTACATCATGGGCAACTAGCCATTCCATTACCACCGACAAAGTCCAAATTTCCATTCACATGCTTGATGTGGTGACTTCAAAGGGTCCTGAAACCTGTGCTACTACTCTTCCATTTCGGTAGATAACAAAATCCCAACCACTTCTGCTGTTCTGAATCACTGAGCCATCTGTATATATTACCGTATCGGAAGACCCACAGTGATGCTTGATGAGATCTTGAACCCAAAGTTCAGCTACCCCCTGTGCCCAGTCTCTATATTCACGGCACTTCTATATAATAACCTTTCTTAGTTGAGGTCGGTCCTGTACCTGTAACCATTTAGGCACCTCATCTAGTTCGCACACTGACGTTGTTGTATTCTCAGCGTCAGCCATCCAGGATCTGCCTCGTTTGATGCATCTTCCCTTTATCAACCCCAGCTCCTTATAGAGAGGATGGTCCTTCACGCCAGCAACCCTGATGTTTATCTCTACTTGAGCATACTTGTGTTTTGACCTCACACTCAACATATCAGGCAGAAGGCACATGGCTGCTACATGAGTATCTGTAGTGCAGCCGAAGATCACTCGCATTGCCTCGTTCTGTACACTCTCTAGTCTGTTCATTTGTGCATTTGACAAGGCGAGTAAGAGTAGACCATACTCCAGCGACGACATCAGCAGCCCCTGCATCGTTAAGAACAGAGTGAGCTGTGGAAAGTTTGCTGCAGCCATTAACTTAATTGCTCCCAGCGCTTGTCTGACCTTTTGTCCACATGTGAAAATGATAAGAATCGATCAAATGTGATCCCTAGATACTGCATTAAATATGTTCTCTTAATACTTCGTCCCCGACACTTCACAATCGGAACTTCAGATCTTACAATTTAATGGGCACCACGGGATGCTATCTTTTTCACGGTCTATCACCGCATTTTTATCCTCACACCAGCCTGTTATCTGATCCATCCTGTTCTGTACCTTTGAGGCTAGTTCCTCTCTACACATCCCATACTCATATGTTCACATATCATCAGCACAGGTCAGCGTTCGTTCCACGCCGTTCCAAAATAACAGCCCAATGCCAGCAGAATATACATTGAATAGCACAAGAGAAAGGGAGACCCATGAGGCAGCCCCGTAGCAATGGTTCTGGGCTCTGAAACCCATGTTCTGTATCTCAAGGCAACCGATCGCTTCAACACCATTGAAGTTATCCATCGAACTAACCTTGTATCTGCCCCAAACTCCATCAGAAGTGTCAGCAGCGTTGTATAATCTACTCTGTTGTATGAATCCTCAAGATCTGGTGCCACAACTACGGTTTCCTCTTTTCTGTGGAATCCCTCATTAACATCAAAGTCCAGGATCGCTGCGTTATTATTTGCATCTCTTACTGGGCGATAGCTTAGTAATGTATTTGGTAGTAGCTTGCTGGTCTCTAGAAAGCCTGACAGTCGCTCGGCTATAATCTTCTCACTGACTTTCTTACATCTTACATCCTTCCCGTGCCTTTAAACGTCACATAGGGCTCGCATGTTTGTTTGCCAAGTTTTCCTGTTCTCGGCGAGTCTTTCAACTTCATCAAGGGATGTTATGCCCACTAAACTAGCTTCTCTTAACAATGTCCTCTTTAGAGTTTCACGTGGTCTACCTCTTTTTCTCCGGCTTGTTGTGTTCTGCTTGATAGCTTGTTTTGGTATTCTCTGATTGTTTCTTCTCATCACGTGGCCTACATATGTCCATCTTCTTTTTCTATCACTCATGTGACAGGTTGTTGTTTGCTCACCTGCCTTATCTCTGCGTTGTTCTTGAAATCGTTCCACTTTATACCAAGTATTTTCCTTAGGCATTTGTTTTCAAAAGAGTCTAATATTTTGTCTATTTCTTTAGTTGATTTCCAGGTTTCCCATGCATAAATGAAGGTGGATATCACATTTGAATTGAATAATCTTAACTTGGTTTTGTGCTTATAACTTTTGAATTCCATATGTTCTCAAGATTTGTTAAGGATAATGCTGCTTTTGCAAACTGAATTCTAACGTCCTTCCTGGTGTCACAATCCTGGTCTATGTAGCTGCCATGGTATGCAAATTGGTTTACTTCATCAACAACTGTTCCTTATACATATATTTTTCCTTCTTCATTAATGAGAAGTTTCATAATTTTTGTTTTGTCTTTGTGAATTTCAAGACTTATTTTGGTACCCAAGGAAGACATATATACATTCAGTTTTGTATTGTCTTTACCTACTTTTGGCAGGGGAATGCAGCCATTCTCAAGTATTACGGTAGTCTTCAAACTCTGGTTGTAATCTTCTGGTATCTACTCGTACTTTACAGGCTTGTCGTCTGCTTCTTTGTGATGTCCTTACCGGACGCCATCAGCACCGGTGCACTATTTTTGGCAGAGTGTCTTACCTCATGCACTTCTACTGGGCTTTCTAGGATTTCTGTTTGTACAAAACTTGATATTGTGCTTCTAGTCATTATACGCTCTTCAAGATTACCATGATCCGTTTGTTTGACGTGTCTTTGGAAAAAGACTCTCCCTTACTGCTCATCAGATCTCAGTACATTACCTTCCTCATCCCTTAATGTTGGTATTCCCTTGTACTCCAGGCTTGTTGTATATCCTTTTGCACTTGCAGAATTTGTGCAAAGACTTCTCATCTGATATTTCTCGTATCAACTTATTCAATGTCCGCGCCTTTAACTCTATAGAGATGTGAATGTATTTTTTGCCTCCGGCATTTATCCTTTGCCTCATCCAGTTCTTCGGCTGTTACATGGGGATTTCTTCTAGGTCTGTATCTTCTTTGTGTCCCCTCTCGCTTGATCCGCCAGGCGTTTTCTATTTGCTCTGTCCACCAAAGTGGACTCAATACCCTGTTTTCTATTTTCCTCTGTCACGGGTTCATTCTAATCTTTCCTAGAGCCTGCTCACCTGAGCGCTCATATGTGTTTTGTCTTTTTTTCACATTCTCCAATTTTATTAATTCTCACAGTGCAGGGGATATAACCCACTATATACCAGGGCCTTCCAGTTCACATCAAGTAAGGCCTGTGTGTATACCAGACCCGAGCTAAAGCTTTGTTTGAATCTGAGTTCTGCTCTCTTGTTGGCAGTTGCGTCATTTATTTTTTTTTCTGTTCACCACAGATTCCTAACAGTGCAGTTGTCTGGTGCTCGACACTGTGTATATTCAGCAATTATGTCCCAGCTTGTACTTCTAACATTAAAGTCGCCTATCCCCCAGTAGATTTTCAAATTCAGATAAGAACTTCCATTGTTCTTCATCTGTGAGCGAGTTGTTTCCAACATATATATTATGCTCCATCTTACACCTCCAATCTAGATTTGCAGGCCTTGTAATTCCAAGCTGTCTGTGTTCCACTCCAGCGTGTCAATTACTGCAAGGTGATCAGCATTTGATTAGAATCTGATCTAATGCAAGATGGTGTGAATACATTAGATAACTCTAGGAGGACAATAGAGGCGAAATAGATATACGAAATAATAATGAAGGGCCTCCCATATTAAAAGCAGAAGTGGAAGAAGCCATCAAATACATGAAGAACAATAAAGCACCATGACCAGATAAAATCACCAAGGAAGAATTGGAAGCATTAGGAGAGCTTGGTATAGAAATAATTACCAGATTGCTGAATGACATCTGTAACAATAACTATATACCATCAGATCTTTTTGCAATCAGTTTTCATTGCCTTACCAAAGAAACAAGGTGCAGTTGTATGTGAAGACCATCGAACCATTAGTCTTATGAGTCATGTTACCAAAATCCTGCTTCGTATTGTCATGAGAAGAGTCAGGGGCAAAATAAAACCAGAAATCGTTGAAGAACAGTGTGCCTTCGTCGAAAGAAAAGGCACAAGTAATGATATATATATATATATATATATATATATATATATATATATATATATATATATATATATATATATAATGAGAATATTGATGGAAAGATCAGTAGAAGTAAAGACGGACCTACACTTATGCTTCATAGACTACTGTAAAGCATTCGATAAAGTGAGACACACAGAAATTATAAGAATGCTGGAAGACATCAACATAGATGGGAAATATCTGAAACTCATGAAAAATATATACTGGCAGCAATCAGCAGCAATTAATGTTGAGAACCAGATAGGACCTTTCCAAGACATAAATTGGGAGACAAGGATGTGTCCTTTCTCCTGACCTCTTCTCCTTGTACAGCGAAAACATAATGAGAAATATAGAGAGCTTGCGAGGAATATCAATTGTCTGATACAACTTTAACAACTTAAGATATGCAGACGACACTGTTCTGATTGATAAAAGTGAAGAGGAGCTACAGGCTCTTCTGGATATTGTGGTTCGTGAAAGTAACAGTAAAGGTTTCAGCCTGAATAAAAAGAAGACTGAAGTGATGGTCATCTCAGCGAAAAGAATACCACCAAAATGGTACATTACCATCGATGGCACAGATCTGAAACAAGTTGATAGATTCAAGTACTTAGGAACAATTATAACAGCTGATGGGAAATGTCACAACGAAATAAAAAGCACATGTGCTCAGGCCAAGTCACCATTCCAGAAAATGAGAAAAATCTTGTGCAACACATCCATATCAATGGAAACAATATTCCGAGTACTTAAATACTACATCGAGCCAATTTTGTTTTATGGACGTGAAACATGGCCCATGAATAAGAGAGTACAGCGAGAAATGGAGGCCACGGAAATGTGGTTCATAAGAAGAATGTTTGAGGTAACACGGACAGCTAAGAAAACCAACGAAGAAGTCTTAAGAGAGACTGGAGTTAAAAGGCGAATTACTGCAAATATCAGAGGCAGACATGCAAGATTTATAGGATATTTCCTGATAAGAGGAAAACTGGAACACATTGTGGCAACTTGAAAAATTGAAGGAAAAAGAGACAAAGGAAGACAGAGAGAGAAGTTACTGGATAGGCTGTCAGTGTGGCTAGGAAGAAAGTCACCGGCGGATCTCATAATTAAGTCTAAAGACAGAGAATTGTGAAGAAAAATGATCGCCTACGCCACGCGGCACGGCACTTGACCCATAGGTCTATTTAAGAAATTTCTTGATCTCATCACGATTATAGAATCGTTCCTGTGTTTTTCCCTTACTAAGCCACTTCTGCATAAAGAACTACACCTCCATTTTCGGCATGAAATGTACTCATGAGCGCTTTGAACAACCTGTGATTGACGATCTTAAAGTAATTCATGGTTTAGACAAGAAATGTATCATAAAACTCACATTTAGCAGAAAGTGCAAGAAAATCCTTACTTTTACTAGTCATTGAAGACGCTCTATCAGTTGTTAATGCACCAAGCGATAGGTTACTATCCTTCGCAAACTGAAGGAACACACTGAAGATATCTTCTCCTGAAGTACCTTCAAAAAGTGGAAGCAATTTAACGAAGTCTTCCTTCACAGCAAAATCGGAAGAAAAAAATTCTTACACAGCTGCGCAGTATCAGGTATGTCAGTGCTTTCATTAAATTAATCAGAAATAAAAATTCATATGATTGCTAATTTTTGTGGATCTGAGATTCCAAATCATTCGAGATCTGCTAAACACGTCTAGTAACTGTATGTTTTCGATGGGGGTTATAATTTCCGATTTATCTGCAACAGACAGAGAGAGAGATTCGGCGGGACATATCATTGCTTCTTTAATTATTTCTCCATCGCCGAAAGGTTGCTTTCTCTTAGCTAACACATGAGATGTTTTGTAAGATGCTATTATGACGTTGTTTGATTGCTGAACAGAGAATTAGAAATAGAAGAATGAGGCGAAATTTTTCTGCAGCAATGAGCTTTAATGACTCGAAGAAAAGAATAAGTAGTAGTAGTAGTAGTAGTTATGTACCTTTTAAAGACGGTTTCCTCTAGATTATCATGACATTTATTAATGTGTCCAAAATATTTCAGTTTTCTCTGTTTAATCCTCTTTACTAGCCAGCCTTCTTCAATATTAAGTTCTTGTAGTATGGATATATTTGTTCTTTTTTGTGTTCATGGTATTTGAAGAACTCTTCTGTAGCATTTACATTTTAAAGGCATTAATGTGTTTCTCAGCTGTTTTGTTAAGTGTCCAGGTCTCACAGGCATATGTTGCGATGGGAAAGATGCATGCCTTTATAAATCTTATTTTTGTAGTTCTGTCTGTTACTCTCCACAGATTCTTTAGTTGTTTTACTTTCTGACGAGCGATAATGTCCTCCTTTTAATTTCCCTCACTGTATCTCCATTATTAGTTAGCAGTGATCCAAGATATTCAAAACTCTCCACTTCTTCCAGTTTTTACTCATTGATACATACATCAGCTGCCTTGTTTGTTTTGTCAATTGTCATCAATTTAGTTTTCTTCGCATTAAGATAGAGGTTTTGCTTTTCGCTGTTCTCACGGACTGACATAATTAGTTTTTACATTCTTTTTTGTGTTGTGGACAGTAATACTGTGTCATCAGCATATCTAATCTCTGGTATTTCATAACCTCCAATTGTTATGGCATCGTAATATTCTTTGTCTACATCTTCTCTAACATTCCTCATTATATTTTCAGTATACAAGTTAAATAACTAAGGCGACAATATGCACCTTTGACGGACCCCTTGTTTTGTATCAAACCAAGTTGTTGTTTCACCATTTATTTTTGCTGCTGCTTGTTGGTCTAGATAAAGCAGTTTAAAAATGATGTTAATTGTATCAGATGTATTGGAAATCCTATTTTTTCCATTATTTCCCAAAGTTTCTGGTGTTGTACACAATCAAATGCCTTTGAGTAGTCTATAAAGGATAAACATAGATTTCATATTAAACTCTCTGCATTTCTCTATTATTAATCTTATATTGAATATATGATCTCTTGATCTTCTTCCCTGCCTGAAACCAGCTTGGACCATATTGACTTCTTCTTCTATTTTCTTACGAAGTCTTCCCATTATGATTTTTAACAGAATTTTACTGGCATGACTAATCAGGGCAATAGTTATGTAGTTTGTTCATAATTTCATGTCACTTTTTTTTTTGGCAGTGGTATGAATATAGTTATTTTCCATTCTTTTGGCCAAATACTTTAATGGCATAACTTTTTTACATATTGCATGATAGATTGTTGCACGTTCCTTTCCTCCTGCTTTAATAAATTCAGCTGTTATCTCATCACATCCTGGTGATTTACCATTTTTCAGATTCTTTATTGCCCATAAAACTTCTATAGTCATTTCGGGTTCTTACTCCTCCAATAATAATTCACACTGTTGATTTCTGCTTTCACAGTAAGTTGTTTCATACATTCCTCTGCAATATTTCTTCCATCTTTCTATAATTTCCTCTGTCTCTGTCAAGGTATTCCCCATCACGTCACAAATTACATTTAGCGTAGGTGTGACATTTCTCGTCAATGTCATCATTTCTTTAAATGTTTCACTATTTCTTCCACACTTCTAATGTCCTTCTATTCTTTCACAACAATCTTGTATGTATTGTTTTTTGTCTTTTCTTATGTTTCTTTGTACTTCTATTGTTACAGATATTTATTCCTCTTTGTTGTTGTTTGTCACTTTCCATTGCGTCTTCATTTCTCTACGTTGTTTTATCAGTTCTAGTGTGCCTGATATAATCCATCCATTGTTTTGTGTTTTCTTTACTGGAACTATGACATGAAATACTAACCTGACTATGGCATGAAATAATTCAGTGTCATCAAAGCTAATTGACTTACTAATTGACTTAACAGTGCAATTAGTTTAGCGACAGGTAAGAGTCCTAGCTATAAAATATCGCCAAAATATCTATAGGTTATATTCTAAGTTAAAACAAGATTGCCATTTCTAAATATCGGTGACGTTTCTCTGCAATATTTCATGTTTACACAGCAACAATAAATCTACCATTCTGAACAACCATGACCACTAGGTGATAGCTCTATTTACTAACCCCCTTCATTGTCTCGTCGTTACTTTAATTACTCTGATGACTAATTTACTAAAACAGATCAAGTACAGTGCCTGATCAGACATTCTGATTTCATTGAATTGATAATTAAACTAGTTAATTCCCTATCAGGGTATTTTAACTGCCTCCTATTCTCTTTCTTTCCGCGTGATTAGTAATGATTCTGCAATAAAATCACAATGAAACTGCCTTTGAGGGAGGAATAATTTTGGAGGTAATTGCATGCCCATCTTCCTCTTTAGCTGAGGGTGGTTTTACGATACCAGTGTGAGTGGCGAAGTAGTTAGTGCACTGGTCTCTCATGGCAAAGGTCTCCAGTTCTTCTCATACATTCTTCATTAGTTATTTTTGCTGTCCATGGGATTCGCAACACTCTTCTAATAAACCACATTTCTGCTGCTTCCAATGATTTTTGTCCAGACTTGCCTATTGTCCGTGATTCACTTCCATATAACAAGATAGATTCAATATAGCATTTAAGGACTCGTTTTCTAACATTCATTGATAAGGATGTGTTGGATAATATGTTTCTCATTCTCTGAAATGCAGTCTTTGCTTTGCCTATTCTGTTCCTAATTTCTGTTCTGCATTTCCCATCTAAAGTTATTACTGCTTGTTATTACCAAGGTATTTGAATTTCTGCACCTGCTTTAGAATAGTTCTGTTTAATTTTATACTGCATGTTGCTGGATTCTGTTTCTTAGATATAACCATAGTCTCTGTCTTTATTATGTTTAAAGTAAGGCCTTTAGAGGCTTTATCCAAGAAATTTTGCAGGTCTTGTTGGTTTCTCAGCTATCAGTACTGTGTCGTCAGCATGTCGAAGATTGTTAATATTGCATCCTCCAATTTTTATGCCTGATTCTGTGATGATCGTTCTTAGAATATTCTCGCTGTACAGATAAAAAAGGTTTGGAGATAGTACACATCCTTGTCGCACCCTTTGTTTTATAGGTTGATATTTTCCAGTTTTATTTTCAACTTGAATTGCTGCTTCTTGCTGCCAGTATAGATGTTTTACAACCATCAGGTCCTTGCCGTCTATATTGATGTCTTCAAGCATTTTAATAATTTAGTTATGTTTCACCTTGTCGAATGCCTTGGTGTAATCAATGAAGCATAAATAAAGATCTTTCTGTACTTCTAAAGCTATTTCTGTTAGTGTTCGTAAAGCATAAATGGCATTGTGTGTTCCCTTTCCTTCAACAAATCCAAACTGTTCATCTGCTATTTCCATTTTTATCTTTTTTCCTTGTTCTCCTCATAATAATTCTCAGAAGTAGCTTCGTTATGTGACATGAGAGGTTAATAGTTCGGTGGTCATCACATTCCTTTACACCTGGTTTATTTGGTAGTGCAATAAACATGAATTTAAGCAGGTCACTGGGCATATAACCACTTTTGTGGTTCTAAGGACTGTCATAGCCGAAGGTGGGGTGAAGGATACGCTCTTCACCCCAATTAAGTGTCTCCAAGGCGTGCGTCTCAAATAGCCTCTGACAGTCATGTCCAGCTCCTGGCCTTCTCGTGGCGGAACATTTCAAACTGACAGGAGAAGGGACGAATGTGAATATCTGGCGCCTAAAAACCAGACATTTCGGGTAGACGAGAGACTTCTTTGGTAGCTCATCTGAGAGAAGGAAAACTCTGATTTAAAACCCGCTGCTGGCGAGATTCTTCAGCTGCCATGCGTGGAGTGGCTTTCCTCCTGGCCAGTGAAGAAAGGTCTGAATGGGGTTGTCGCACGGCGCCACCATGGAAAAGGTGAAAGAAAGGATTAAGTGAAGTAATCAGTAGTCTCGAAGTCAAGACTGCTCAAATCACGGCGCTTCTGCTCTGGAGGTCGGCCACGTCCTATGTGCACTCATACTGGGTGAATTACTTGAACCGGCTTAACCGGCTTAAGATACTACTGGCGAGATTCTTCGGATGCCGCGCGTGGAGTGAAACTCCTCCCGGTCAATGAAGAAAATGCGAAAAAGCAATTAGGGTTGCCGTGCGGCGCCTCTGTGAAAAGGTGATGGAAATGATAAAGTGAATTTTAATCGATATGTCCAGTAGTCTCGCGGCGATAGCTACTCATACCACGGCACCTCTGCTCTAGAAGCCGGCCATGTCCGATAAACACCCACACTAGTGAAATATGCCTAAACCGGCTTAAACCAGGGTTAAACTTGATGAATACTCATGTCACGGTACCTCCGCTCTAGAGGTCTGTCACGTCCTAAACAAGCCCATTCTGGGATAATAAGCCTAAACCGGCTCAGTCCAGGGTGAAACTTACTAGTGGCGAGAATTCGTCCTCCTGGACAAAAGCTACGTCCTGGTAACAACCAGGAAGGGTAGCGGCCACGACCACAAAATGCTGAAGTCGGATACACTGGACCAGTGCAGTCTAGATAGGCAACCACCTCTCACCCGACGAGGATGTATGCATATCCTAATCACACTGAGGTTTTCCGGTGAGAAAGTCCAACGCTGGACTGGATGGGCAACCACCTCTCACTCGGTGGGGATATATTGATATCCAAAACACGTCGAGGTTTTCCGGTGAGAAAGTCCAACTCTAGGCTGGATGGGCAACCATCTCTCACCCGACAGTGATATACTGATATCCAAAACATGTCGAGGTTTTATGGTGAGAAAGTCCAACTCTATATTAAAATGGTGCAACGAAAACCACAGTGTCACGCAATCCCGCTTCTGCGACCCACCAAGAATTCAGGCCCAAGCCCCGCGATACTCTGAACCTCTTGTGATCCTCTCGGGGATCTCTTGTGGGCCTCTCGGGGACTACGGGACACATCGAGGATCACAAGAGTAAATTCAGCAGAATCACAGGGCGATCTTGGTGGTAGAAGCGAACGAAGAAGAAGAAGACCACTGTTGTAAATGTCATTCAGTAACTTGGTTATTATTTTTATTCCCATCTCCTCTAGCGCCTCTATTTCTTCTAATGTTATATTATCAGGCCCAGTCGCTTTTCCTTTCTTCATGTGTTTGATGGTATCTACGATTTCAA
Organism: Achatina immaculata; assembly: GCA_009760885.1. Taxonomy (NCBI): domain Eukaryota; kingdom Metazoa; phylum Mollusca; class Gastropoda; order Stylommatophora; family Achatinidae; genus Lissachatina; species Lissachatina immaculata. The sequence continues at coordinate 155,308 of CM019704.1, forward strand.
CTTCAAATATTGGTGGTCCATCACAGTTTGGTGGATAGAATCTCTTAACATTGCCCATTCTTCATCTATACTATTTATCTTTGCTATTGCATTGTATCTATTTGTTATAATAACTCTGTATTGTTCTCGCAGTTCTTGGTCATTTTTAAGGAGTTCTGTATTCAGTTTGATGTTTCTCACTTTTCTGCATGCTTTATTTAACTTTATTCTAATTTTTCCACTGAATGTGTCGTAGTCACTACTGCAGTCAGCTCCTGGCATGGTTTTTGTTGTCAGTAATGCTTTTCCGGAATCGTTTGTTGATTAATACGTAGTCTATCTGGTTAAAAGTCTTTTTGTCTGGGCTTCACCACGTTGCCAGTCTTCAGGGACGTTGTTTAACCAGGTGTTTCCTACAACCATGCTGTGTATTCTTGCCCATTCATATAATTTATAACCTCTGTCATTCCTCTCCCCCAGTCCATAGTCACCAACGATGTCTGAAGTTCTTCATTTACCAACTTTGGCATTAAAATCTCCCATGACTATGGTAACTTCTTGTGACTTTGTGTGTTTTAGGGGTGTCTCTATGTCATTATAAAATAGCTGTTCATCTTCTTCAGAACTTTCAGATGTTGGAGCGTACACTTGTATCATATTTATGTTTACTGGTTGTCCTTTCAGTTGGGCTAGTAGGACTCGGTCCGAGATGTTCAAATATCTTATAATTTTCCTTGTTGTTTGTTCGTCGAATATTATTCCTACTCCTCGTTCATGTTTCTCACTTCCTGAATATATTATTGTATATTTATCAGAGTTTATCTTCCCTGCACCTGTCCATCTAACTTCACTCATTCCTAATATGTTGATCTTCATCTTTTCCATTTCCCTCTTTTTATTTTCTAATTTTCCAGCCTAGAATAAAGTTCTAACATTCCATGTTGCAATTTTGAAAATCTCCAGTTTTTTAGATACAGAACATATGGCGTATACCACTCTTCACTCTGTTCGCCCATTAACAAATTAGTATATTTTAACGTAGCATTTAAATTAATATATTTTAAGTATGAAGAAAACATATTCAAAACTAAAAGAAAAGTGTACTACATGAAAATCCACTTATGTAGGAAACTCTATAAGGTAGAGAGCAGAACATAACTCCTTCAGATCATCAGAGGAAGTACCCCCCTCAGACAAGTGTTTCGGCCCTATTAAACTCCTGACACTCTAAAGGGGTGGGCCCCTCTGGATCATGAGTCCCAGAGGTCTTTTGGGTTGTTGCTTTTTTTTTTGTCCCGGGATTGAGTTGGCACTGCACTTTTGAAGTGCGTCTTTAGCGATTTAGCTACAGAGGACTGGTATTGGCCGCGACAACCGAAATTATTTATGCTCTCAATGCTTGTTTCGCATACTCCACAGCCAGCACGAAGCCTTTTCTGCTGTTTCTGAAAGGCTTTTGGAGTTTTGTTGTTGTTCTGCTCTCTACAGTAGAGATTTTCCTGCATATGCATATGTTGATCTTCATCTTTCCCATTTCTCTCTTTATATTTTCTAATTTTCCAGCCTGGAATAAAGTTCTAACACTCCATGTTGCAATTTTGAACTTGCTAGTTTTGCCACCAGTAGCTTGCTGACGATCTGGCCTCACCTATGGCTCATGAGCTGCCCTACCGGACAAGGCTGTTCCAGAGGAACATCCATTAACGTCGTTCATGGCAAATCTATTACTCTTAGTTAGTTGATCCTCTTGGGCTAAAGGCGGCGCATAGGGCGGAGGACAAGGCTCTCAATGTCTGGCCATTCCTTGCTACTTGCTCTAGATCTTCGATCTTTCTGATGAGCATTGTTGAACATTCTTTGGTGATAACTCTTCTTAGTGTGTCTTTGAGTCTTCTCCGCTTTCTTTTTACCCCCTGGTGACCACGTAAATGCTTGGTGTGTGAGTCGTTTTTCGTCCATACGTACGTGGCCGATGTAGTTCCAGCGACGTCTTCTGATAAAGTTTGATATGTAGTCTTGTTTAGTTTCTTGTCTAATTGATGTGACCGATCTGAAATCGTGCCAACAGATATTTAGCAGCCTTCGAATGCACTTATTTTCAAAAGCATATAGCCTCTTTTCCATTACTGGGAACGTTCTCCAACTCTCGCAACCATAGATTAGTACTGGCACTACACAGGAGTTGAAGATCTTGAGTTTCCTGTGCCTACTGAGTTGTTTTGATTTTCAGATGTTAGTCAGCTTGTTGAAAGCGTTTGATGCTAAAGCAATTCGGGTCATACTTTCTGTTGATATGTCTCCCGCGAGTGTTAACTTGCTTCTTAAGTATGTAAAACTAGTGACTTTTTCAAGAGTATGGCCATTAAGTTTAACGTTGTCTGGTTTGTTGGTGAGATCAAGAACTTCAGTTTTTGCTGAGTTGATTTCGAGGCCAATTTGTTTAGAGATATTTTGGAATCGGTTTGTTCTCTTGCGCATCAGCGTGTGTGGAGCTCAGAAGTGCTATATCGTCTGTGAAGTCTACATCTTCCAGTGATTTGTTGTCAATCCATTTGATGCCCAGAGATGGATCATGGGTGCATCTGCGCATTACCCAATCAATTGCTAGCCCAAATAGCATTGGTGACATGGTGCAACCTTGTTTTACAGTTTCCACCGGGAATCAGTCAGAGTTGACAGATTCTGTTCTTACACAGCAGCGCGAATCATTGTAAAAGGCTTTTATTATGTTTACATATTTAGGCGGAAAGCCATAGATTGTAAGAAGTTTCCACAGTGTGGGTCGGTGGAGGTAGTCGAAGGCTTTTTGAAAGTCCACGAAGTTGATGATGAGGTGGGACTGAAATTCTGTTGATTCCTCTGTGATAGTTCTGATTATAAATATATGGTCAACGCAGGACCGGTTTGGTCTGAACCCTGCCTGTTCTTCTCTAAGTTTGACATCCAATGATTTCCTGATTCTTTCTATCACCATACTGCAAAAGAGTTTTCCTTGTATTGATAGCAGGGTGATACCACGCCAGTTATTGCAGTCAGACAAATCCCCTTTTTTTAGGCAGTTTAAACATAATGCCTTCTCTCCATTCTTTTGGTGGGGATTCGTTTATCCATACTTCATTGCACAGATGTAACAGGTATTGTAGTGTGTTTTCATCGGCTGCTTGAAGCATTTCTCGGGAGATCCCCTTCGTCCCCGGCAGCTTTGTTGTTTCTCTGGGGTTTTTTTTATGACGGTTTTCATTTCTTCCATTGAGAATGTGCCACACGGGGCATCTAAAGGGGGCATGTTTAATTCTTGGTCCAGGTTGGGAGTAGTTGTAGGTTAGGGTCTGTTTACTATTTCTTTAAAGTGATCAGCCCATCGTTTTTTTAAAATCTTCTTCTGATGTCCGTAGTTTACATTGTCTGTATTTGATGGCTGTGTTGCCTGCGTGTGAATGTTTACATAGCTGTTTCATTATGTGGTAAACCGTTTGGTTTGTTTCCGATTTTGGCAGGTATTTTGGCTCCAGTGGCCATGTTGTGTAAGTAGTTTTGTTTGTCTTTTCGTGCATTGGTTTTAATTTCTTTATCCAGCGAGTTGTAGTTTTTCCTACTGGCTTCAAACGATGTTTTTTTGCAGTTAAAAGGGTTAGTTTAGCCTGTTTTCTTTCTTGAATTTTTGTCCAGGTACTGCTCTGAGCCATTTTTTCCTTTGGGTCTGTACATAGCCTACAGTGTTTATTGCAGCGTTTTCCAGGGTATTATAGGAAGCCCAGTTTAGTTCTATTGATTCCTCCTTTGTGGTGGTGGTTGTGACTGGATTTCTTGGATATTTGTCTTGGATCTCAAAGTGGTTGAGTTGTCGTTTGTCAGTAGGGATCTTCCTGATCCTGGGTGGTTTTTACAGCCTTTTCAGTATTATTCGTAGCTTAGCTGTGCAGAGGTTGTGATCGCTACCGATGTCTGCTCCCCTGTAAGCTCTGACATCTTGGACGGAAGAGCTAAATTTGTTGCTAATACACAAGTGGTCTATTTGGTTTTTCGTAATGTTGTCAGGGGAGTTCCAAGTGATTTTGTGAATGTTTTTATGTGGGAATATCGTGCTTGCTAATATCAGGTTTGCTATTTCACAGAATTCTAGTAGTCCTTTACCGTTCTGGTTCATGCTCCATATATAGCAGTATTCGTATAACAGTGATAGTAAGGGTATTATTATAGGTTTTTCCTTTTCAATTTTCTCCTGTTGAGAACCTTCGAGAAGGTCACGTGGGCTGCAAAACCCGTGACATGAAATTGTAGGGGCAATGCTGAGTCCGTGGAGTTTTAGTCTTGGTTTGAACGTGTAACTGTGTGGACGTGTTTTGTCGAGCTGTGTGATGTCTTCGTGGAACAGATGAACATTTTAGTTGTACGTATGAATGGACTGGCCACATGGCAGGGATAACCAGCCGGCAGTCGAATTTAATGTTATTTTCATCAGCATTATCATCATTCCATCAATAAATGTTCCAAGTCACCGTTACCCAGGATTTACTTGAGTATCTGTACCAGTTGTCGTCAACTTGAGGTTTTGAACGAGCTTGGATGAGAAGTATGTCTGGAACAGTGTGTAACTAATCCAGCAGGTGAGAGTGAGAGCTGGAATTATGTGTGTAACTAGTCCAGTAACCTCAACTCTCGAAGAGCAAGATGGAAGTCGACCCTGATATTCACGTGCGTAACGTGAATCAGCACAACTGATGTCGACACGGCCCAGCTAACGAGTGTCATATACACAGCAAAGTCTGTGTCACCAAAAGATTACCCTGTTATTTCACAGATGTCCATAGCACAAAAATCTATTATACCTATTCCATGTGTTCCCATATATTTTTCGACGCTCTTGTTGTCGTTTCCTACCTTGGCATTGAAATCTCCCATCACGACAGTGATATCATGTCTGGGAATGTGGTTGATGGTATCAATTAGCAGGTCATAAAACTTGTCTTTCTTGATGTTGATAATATCGTTAGTGGGCGCGTAGCATTGAATAATTGTAAGTTTGAAATACTTTGTCTGGTAGCGTGCTCTAATAATTCTTTAATTTACTGGTTCCCAGTTAATGAGCGATCTTTCTGCTCTCGTTAACATGATGATTGCGACTCCTTCTGAGTGGAAGTTGTCTGGTCTTCCCGAGTGGATTATGGTTTTCTGTTCTTGCAGTTTTACCTGAATTGGTCCATCTGCATTCGCTAACACTGAGAATGTCCACCCCGTATTCACACATGGCTCTACACACTTGTGCTGTTTTGCCAGTCGGGTACATAGTTCTAACGTTCCAGTATCCGATTTTGAATATATCACCACAGTTTATCAAGTTAGAATGAAGCATCATAACATTTAGAGCCTGAATTCCGTTTCTATAACAATGTAAGTGGTTTCCCATTGCCTTCTGTCGGTTTGTGTACGGAGTCTCCGCTAGCCTTTGGACTCCCTGTCCTACCCGCAAGGCAGCGGGAGCGAGAGATTTTAAGGCGCCTCTTACCCGCCTGGTATTCCCTTCACTGAGCACATGAGGCACTTTATAGGAGTAGTAGAGCCACCTACCACCCCACCTCGCTCTCTGAGACTACTGGTAGTTGGTCTGCGCCTGCTTATTTGGGTAAATCCTTATTCACAGGGATCCTCCATATCTGGAGGACTTTCACCATCCGTCACCTGTGGCGCGCTGGGTTGGGGATGGTCGCCCCAGCTTTACCCAGCCTTTACCTTTACATGTTTATTAATGTGCTACTTAAAAGCCGTTGCTGTTTCAGAGATTAAAACTGCCGACGATTCAAAACATCCGACACCTTGGGTACTCCAACCTTTTTGGCTAAAAAATGGCCGTTGTAGTTTAGTGGGGGCAGTTGGTTGGAACAAAATGCATTCGTGAGAATTGCTAGAAAGAGAAGGCACAGATCGGTGATGTATGGTTCAATGCTGGCAACAAACACCGACCGGACAAGGTTCCACCCCCCCCCCCCCCCCCCCCAACCCCCATATACGCATTTCTTCATTATTTTCCTGAATGTCAGATTTATAGGGAAATAAAATATACAGAGGTGTAAAATGAAAATGCAGTCCTAATAAAGGGCACAAACTGCATATTTATATAGAAGAGCTCCACAACATTACTTCGCTGGCCCCGCATGGTACATGTCTGCTTACGGCTCTTCTGTTCGTGTGCAAAATTTTCTACGCGTGTGCATATATTCTCAAAATCACTTTGTATGCAATTGAGCGTCGTAGCACCAAGTTATAATCATGAGTCGACTTCTGGTCATGTCTGGGAGGGAAAAGTCTGACAGTGTCTGTTTGGCCATATGTCGCTCCTTATAAGGAGAGATCAGATACAAAGTATAGTTCACTGCACGCGTGTGCAGATATATTCTCAAAATCAATTTGCATCTAACACGTAGCACCAAGTTATATTCATGCACCGACATCTGGTCATGTCTGGGAGGGAAGACTAACAATTAGTCTGTTTGGCCGTATGTCGCTCCTTATAAGGAGAGATCAGATACAAAGTATAGTTCATGGCTACAACATATTTTAAGATTTAAAAAAATGTTTCCCATCACTTTAAAATACTAACAGAATGTAACTTAACACGGTGAATGTGTGAAAATTAATTAGAAAATATGAATCGCAGCACATATAAAGCATTTAAAGCATGAACTACAATAAAATAAACTGCAATACAACTATAGTGTTTTGAGCGGAGAGTCAGAAGTAAAAGAAGGATTTATGCTCTGTGCATAAATTAAAATTAACTATTGAAGTTGATTTATCTTTAACAGGGAAGGACGTTATGATCATCCTGTATATAACCGTCTCATTTTCGTTAATGGGCATAACAGGGTCAGGAGCAAAAAGGGCCGTTGTCGTATTATTTTTCTCTGTATCATTAAAATGGTGTTGTAAAAACGTTTCAGCCCAAGCTCTACCCACCCCACCCCCTCATGTGGCGTAAGTTTTATGTTTGTATTTGTAAGTTATGTGTTTCTTCTACGTTTGTGAAACAGTTGATGTTGATTTCGAGTAACAGGCTTAGCTTGGCTATTGGGGCAGACTCGCCATAGTTTCCATGGTGGTGGAGTCTGCTAAAGAAGCATTCCACACTCCCTGCTTTTTTTAGCTACACAATAATTAGTGTATAAGTATATAACTATACACGAGGCCCTGCAGTAAAGCTGTGATAACAGAATGTATAAAATAGGAAAAAGTAGGAGCAGCTTTATTACTTAAAGATTACAAAGTTGTGACGTTTCGGCGTGAGCCTTAATCATACAAAAACATACAGGACGAAGAAATAGAGAGAGGAGATAAAGTATAGATTCACATGAATATTATTTTTAAAAAAAAATTTTTTAAAAGAGTACTTAGCTGTAAATTGTAAGGTGTGGCTTGTCCGGCGGTGTGTGTCAAGAATAGATTTAGTAGAACGTGGAGACTGTTTAAATAGAGACCTGTGACATATGGTCGGTGGGTTGTAACTGGGGGTGGTGGATGGGGAACCGGGGAGGGGAGAGAGAGTGTGTGATGCAATATTGACCTAGCTAAGAGAAGTTGAAACAGATGATTGGGGAAGAGGGGTTGTAGAGTGATGCTGTGAGGAAGTTTGAAAAGTAAGATCAAACAGTGTCACGCAGATGATACAAGCCACCTGGCACTTGAGAACCGCTGCATTCAAAATTATGGGACGCTGGAACCACATGGGTTAAACTCGCTGTTTACCTACACGTAACATTCTCTTCATTCATTACAGTACCTCTCCACTAAGTCCACCCCTTTTTACTTTTCAAACTTCCTCACAGCATCACTCTACAACCCCTCTTCCCCAATCATCTGGTTCAACTTCTCTTAGCTAGGTCATTATTGCATCACACACTCTCTCTCCCCTCCCCGGTTCCCCATCCACCACCCCCAGTTACAACCCACCGACCACATGTCACAGGTCTCTATTTAAACAGTCTCCACGTTCTACTAAATCCATTCCTGACACACACCGCCGGACAGACCACACCTTATAATTTACAGTTAAGTACTCTTTAAAAAAATTTTTTTTAATAATATTAATGTGAATCTATACTTTATCTCCTCTCTCTATTTCTTCGTCCTGTATGTTTTTGTATGGTTAAGGCTCACGCCGAAACGTCACAACTTTGTAATCGTTAAGTAAATAAAGCTGCTGCTACTTTTTCCTATTTTATACATACTTTTTTTAACTGTACTCCGGGACTGAAAAAATAGCTACCATAACCCACTCCCAAGCCGATACGATGCTGTGCCTCAACACATTCACAGAAAACAAGTTCGCAGTTACAGAGAGATCGGAGAAAGAAAGTACACACCTGGAGGAAACTGCACAGAGTACTGTCCCCTGGAGTAGTATGTGGTCTACTTTTAGAAACTTATGAAATTGTTCGTTGTTGCACAATTTCCGGGTAATTGCATTCACCATAGTATAAGAACAGCAATCTGCGAGAGACATCGCAAGAAGTTTCAAGTACGTGGGTGAGTATATATGTCATTTAAAAATGCGTTATTTTTTGCGCTACTTGTAAAATCATTTTTCTAAACTATGTAGTCACTTTTAGACAGTTATATAAAGAGACAATACGATCTAAATAAAGCGATCAACAGATCACAAAACTGTTTAGCTGATAATATATGAATAGTTGTGCATCTATGACGGGAAACAACAGGCTACCATACAATAGGTCAAATATATTGAGAATGTGAGGTTTGATTGGACTACAGGTAGTATGGGAACTAGAGCTAAACAATAAAATAGTCCTGAAGAATATGACTTCAGAGTTGGGGAGCTTTAAAAAATATGGCAGTTTGCCTTTCTCACAAAATTAAAGTAATGCTTTGTGGCAAAAGCAGTAAAGGAAGTTTCAGAAGTAGCTGTTAAAATGAACGTGCCTGCAATCCTGCATATCGTAGAGACTTTGACATGTATGTGTGTATGTTCATTCATTCTTTCTTTCTTTCTTTGTCCAGTATGGAAATGAAATGACAGTGAAAAACATTTAATCAGTGTTCAAACCCATAAGATTGGTCCTGTGTCCACAAGAAATATATTCCTGATCCAGAGACATCACGAGGCAACCAGTTTGACCTCTTTTTGCTTTGCTTTATGGTGTCTGATTTTCAGACCGTTTTGTTTTTAGAAAGGAATAATAACCTTCCAAGTGTATTTTAACTCAGCTTCTTGTTTTTATGACACAGTCTTTGAAAACATGTAATTTAAATGTATGGTAAAATAAGTAATTGGATCTTAAAAGTATATCTGACCAAAACAAAACAAACAAAAATTGCACTACAGTACCAGTGGTTCCATATGTTCTTCAATGTTTTTAAAGAAATGATTCCAATGTTGTATTGGTTGTGCTTTGCACATGATTTAGCATTTAGTTGTGATTTGCATCCACTGCCCTTGGGAAAGAAGATAAAATATTGGTTCACATGTAATGATATACAACAAATAAGAATGGGAAGAAAAATAGAAAAATGTTTTCAGTAATTTTTTATTTACTTTGAAGTATTTTTTTTCTTCTGGATAATGTTGAATTAAACATAAACATATTGTAGTATGATTTGTTTATTTATGGGAGCATTTACTCATGATCATTACTTTTCATTCAGTAACAGACAGAAATTTATATTTATTTCTGCTCTTGTCACCATATAGTAGTATGTTTTGACCTGCACCTTGCCTTCCTGAGCAATGCTAGGTTCCCCAGCTAATTTCATTGAAAAGAGAACTGAATAATCATTGCACTGCTGGTGTGAATTGTAATATTCTAAAGGGAAAAGGGGTCAGGATAAATGAAGGGATGGAAAATGAGTGAAAATCTTTGTGATACAAACTAATGATGCAGGTTAAGTATGGGCGAGTAAAATGTTACCATATTTATTTAAATATAAGATCCTACAGGATGTCTAAAAAGTGATGCAGTCCTGTGGGTGGGGTTGTATTTATTTCACCATAAGAGTTAGAAGTGACTTGTGTATTTCACACAAGTGGATGCGGTTAATCATGTTCTTGAGCACCTTTTGCAATGTTTGCCATGGGATTGCATCTATACACATCTATACAGTTCTGAATGTTCACTTGCAATAGTATACAGCTGCACAGTAAATGATTTATTTGGAGCAACTTGTCTACTTTTCTGAGCAGGCCTCCTGTGTCTGAGCATAATTGCCAGAGCAGATGTGTCACATGATAATGAATACCCACTGCTACTACTGTCACATATATATGAGTATATATATATATATATCTTATCTTATATCCTTCCCATGCCGCTAAACGTCACATAGGGCTCACAAAGTAGTTCGCCAATTTTTCCTGTCTTCGGCAAGTCATTCAACCTCATCAAAGGATTTTATGCCTGTTAATTTGGCCTCTCTTAATAATGTCCTCTTCAGAGTTTCACACAGTCTGCCTCTTTTTTTTTCGGCCTGTTGTGTTCCACTTGATAGCTTGTTTTGGGATTCTCTGATCATTTCTTCTCATCAAGTGACCAACATATGTCCATATATATATATATATATAATCTTATATCTTATCTTATATCCTTCCCGTGCCGTTAGACGTCACATAGGGCTCGCAAAGTAGTTCGCCAATTTTTCCTGTCTTCGGCGAGTCTTTCAACCTCAACAAAGGATTTTATGCCTGTTAACTTGGCCTCTCTTAATAATGTCCTCTTCAGAGTTTCACGCGGTCTGCCCCTTTTTCTTCGGCCTGTTGTGTTCCACTTGATAGCTTGTTTTGGGATTCTCTGCTCATTTCTTCTCATCAAGTGACCAACATATGTCCATCTCCTTTTCCTGATCACCCGTGAGACTGGTTGTTGTTCAGTCATCTGTCTTATCTCTGCATTGTTCTTGAATTCATTCCACTTGTTGCCGAGTATTTTCCTTAGGCATTTGTTTTCAAAAGAGTCTAATTTCTTTTCTATTTCTTTAGTTGTTTTCCAGCTTTCGCATGCATAAATGAGGGTGGATATTACATTTAAATTGAATAGTCTTAACTTGGTTTGATGCTCGGTTGGTTTCTCTGCGAGTTTCCATAACGATGTCTTTTTTTCCCATCTGGAGTTGCCTCTAGATAGGTCTCAGGATAAGGTTGTTAGCCTTATGCCCAACTCCCGGTACATGATATGTAACAGATCAAGCGGAATTCCGCTGATTTCTGCATGCCGGCGAGAGCGTTTTAAAAACGACCGCCATCTTGCACGTCACGCCGGATATATACTATATATATATATAGTAATAGTGCACAAGATGTATTCATTAACCCACATGAAATGAAGAATGCTGTTATAGGTTCCATTATAGCATTTATTGACACCACTACATGCTACTGATTCATATGACTAATTTTCAACATTTCAGAACAAAAACTAATACAGTCTGTTGTTGTAGACTATGGTTCGAGAATAAGTGTCCTATAATGCATTCTACTTGTTAATACTCGACCGAAACATCAGCCATGTTTAACAATCACTTAACATTATGTTCTGCCATATAGCCATATACCTTGTAGTACACACATCCGTAATGTGTAAACACAATTTTTAAAACAGAATGTATGCGTTTTTACCCTTTGCTTATTAATTTTTCTTATTTTGTTAGACTCTATACATAATGGCATCAAGTGGTGCAGCAGATAATGCATTAGATGCAGCAACAGGCTCAGACCAGAAGGAAGAAATTTCTCTCATTAAAGCAGCCTTTCCTAAAAGATGCCGAGTTGTTTCTGATGATAGAGAGTTCCAGAATGTGGTTACTGTTCAGCCAGAGAACATGGATGTAACTATAAAATTTAAGCTGCCTTGTAAGTATAGAACACATACAACTTTTCACTTATTTAAAAATACATATCGTTGCTAAAGTTACTTTATATTATCATTTTGATGCTGATAATAACCATTTTTTTTATTGGTTTTTGTACACTTTAAACTCTCTGAAACATAGAAAAATGAAATATTTTTAACGTCATAGATTAAACCAACCCCCGTGTGGTACCCAGGATCTGCAAAGAATAGGACCACTGTACCCTACCACGCATGATCGTAAAAGGTGACTAAGGAGGGTTCAGCATAGGGCCAGCAATCCTATCTGGTAAAAAAAACTATCAGACTGCTACAGAAACGGAAGCAAGGGAAAAAACAAATGCAGGTGGAAGGAGAAATGCTTATCAGGAAACTGAGCCCATGAAGGTTGTGGATGAAAGCCAGCCACTGGAAGTCCCCAGCCCGACTGCAGACCTCCTGGAACCTAAACACAAAATGCAAATAGGCAGCTGAAATGTAAGAAGCGAAGGACAGGCATTTGTGGAAAACCCTTGCGGAAGCCCCATGTGCCCTGGGCACTTAAGATTCAGAGAGAGAGAGATTAAACCAAGCCGCCTTATTCTCTTTTTTTCCTTAAAAAAAAAAAAAAAAGAGAGTATGGCATTTGATATGGTCCTGCACCACACTTTATGTGAGAACACTAATTGGACTTTACTTTACAGCAGTGCTGGAATATTTTCTTGAAAAAAAAAAAATTTAAAAAGAAATTGAATTCATTGCTGGTTACTGAGAACTGCTAATTTAAAGAAGCATGTCAGTATTATAAATTCTGATTCACTTAAGCTATTAAACTGAACTATTCAGTTGCTCTTTTTTTTAACATAGCTAACATGTAAAAGTATCAACAAGATGGTGGGGTTTTTTTTTCAACAAAGCATAACTGCGCTAATCAGTTTAATTTGGATTTTTTTTCTCTTTTCTTTCCCTCTCCAGATTTGAACCACTGTCTCCCATATGACATTGAATCTTTAAACTTGTCTCAACTGTTCAGCCACACAGGAATGATTTTAGAAGTAACAAGCTATTTAAGTTTCCATTATTTATTATTATACATATTCCACTCCCAGTGCAAAGTCTTTTCTGCTGTTTCAGAAGTTTTTCAGTGCTCTTGTACTGTCCCTTTATGGCCAGTTGCTTATCTAAGTCATATGCTCATGCTGCTATGAATCCTCACAGCCACCTGTTCAACTGTCACTTTAGCCTAGAATCTTTCCACTTGCTTTAATTCCTTGTTGAGATCATTCTTGAATGTATACTGCTTCTCTGTTGTTGTTTCATGTGGGGCAGTAAGCTCAATCATTTTTAGGTCCTACATTGTTGCTGAGTACACCTACATTGTTTGACAATATTCCAATATCTCTGATGTCAGTTGAATGTTTATTTCTTCATGGTAGGTCTGCTATGACATCCCAGTCATTTGTTCTGTCTCATGATAGTGCTAAGAGGATCTGCTTTGGTCTTTAAATGATTTGCTTTATCATTGAGGGTTTCAGTATTCATTAGTTATCTAACACTGATTAAGAATATGGAAACAGTGTTAGCTTCTCTTCTAATGTGTAGTAGTGTTTATCAGTTCTTGTAACACCCTGTTATGTCCTATTGAATCATCTTTCAATTAATCATAATTTACATGCTGAATGCATGTGCTCCAAGATTTATATTTTAATGCAGAGGAAACACACAGGTTTATCTGATTTTCCTCATCTTTGTATAGTTGTGTCTGGAAGTGGAAGAAATTAAAAGATATTTCTTCATCATCCAGTAAGGATGGTCATTGAAGGGCAAAAGAAAGCAAGACAAGCCAAGGGAGACTCTATGTAGAACTATCACTAGAGAGTACAACTTTGAGATTCAGGTCCATCCAAGACATACAGCAGGTGGCAGCGAGTCGTCAGACATGGAAGGACATGATTTCTGCCCTATGAGCAAGTATTGGCCCTAAAGGATTGTCAATCAAAATAAAAAATTAATCATCCAGTAAGGATATTTTCATTCATCACCATGAGTATGTCAAAAGAGAATAAGACATTTGATATGGACCTGCACCACACTTTATGTGAGAACGCTAATTGGACTTTTTCTTTACTTTACAGCAGTGCTGGAATATTTTCTTGCAAAAAAAAAAAGAATTAAAAAAAGAAGTTGAATTCATTGCTGGTTGCTGAGAACTGTGCTAATTTCTTCAAACCCTATAAGGGTGAATTTTATTTTCTGCTACTCTACATCACACCCAAATGCTCTTTAGCAGTTAAGCATTCCTAGTATTGGCTTTTGATCTTTACCTTTGTGATCTGAATGAATGTCTGAAAATTCTTTTCAAAGATTTCTCCACTTTCCTTAATATATTGTGTATGCTTTGCACAGAAAATTGTGATAGATTTAATTTACTAAATGGATCTCAGTCCTATTTTTGCTTCTTTTGCAGACTTGAAGTAGGTTCTGGTTTTTATTGGCTTCTATTTTGGTCTTTAGTCTGGTTTGTGTAGGTAAAGATGCTGCTTTTCTTTGTTTTTTCCTAATCACAAATTCTGCACATATATTACGTTTGTTAATTATAATACCAGCTTGTTCATAAATTTTCCCTCTTGTAATTCTGCTTCTTTGCACAGTGACATATCTAGTTGTTCTCACATTTTCTTTGTGAAAAGAAGTTTAGAATTCTTTCTCTACCTGAGGACTCCTACACTTCCTGTTAACTATGTTGATGTATAGAGTAGTTTCAACTATCATTATTCTACAGAGCTACATCACATGACATAGATGCTCAAAAGTCATAAGTTCACCTGTTTCTTAAGGTTCATGAGCTTTAATAATGTAAAATCTGTCCACAACAACATAGAAGGTAAAATTCCCATTTCCATACCATTAAGGCATATTGGGAAATACGGTGTTAGGCCCGTATTTTCCATGACCTTCAGCATATGAAAGTTTGATGTGGTCATTTTCACACCTGGCTGGATTTATCTTTCCAGATTTCTCTGGTACCAATTTTTAGAGGCTGGGTTGACCCCACGGCCTTTTTCAGTCATACCAAAAAAATCCCACTACTGGGACTGAGCCGGTACCACCAGATTGTAAACCGAGTGACTGAACACTCAGCTAACCAGGCTGCCTCCACAACATAACATGAGAAAAACATATATCTTAGAAAATTGAAATCAGTCTCATAATTCAGAATGATATGGCATAATAACAAATGTGTTACTGTAGTGTATCTTGCAGATGGTTACTGATGTTGTTACAATGACAGGATTCAATTGCGAATACCAGCATAATTAAATAATATCAGGCCCCCCCCCCCCCCCAATTTCAATAATCTTCAAGACCAGTTATGTTAAACAACCTCCACATCATAATTCTCACATTATCCCTGCACTCTCATTGCAACCAACAACGATAAGAGTTGTAGATCATCAAAATAAACAAAATCAGTTATTGTTAAAAAAAAAAAAGTCTCCACTATTCTTAAAAGAATCAGTTTACCTTAAACTCACACGCTTCTCAATTTAGTTTCTTCTCTGCATTTGCTTTCTATATTTTCTTTTCATTCAGAAATGTCCTTTTCTGTAAAACTATTGAAAAAAGTTAACCTTTAGTTCCAACCATTTCATTCAGTTTAATTTTTGTTTAAATCTCAAATCATCTTACATACAAAAATCATTCTGTCTAAAACACAGGTTTCCCTTCCAGAAACCTGCCATCAACAGACCTTCAGATCATCCCACAGCTAATTTTACATAACTTTAACTTAAAAAAAACATTCAAGCTGCAAGCATAAAATCTTATTGACCGGCATGCTTTCCACCATCTGTTCCACACCTTAGTAAAAAAATAAAATAAACTCTCATCCTAACTTTTACACAACAGAATCCAAGAGTACAATGTTCCCCTTACTCTCCCCTTTCTCATTGTAACTCTCCTCTGCCAGTATGATTCTACCCCTTTATTCTATACCAACCATTGAAATGGTTAAAGCAGTTTTTTTTTTCCACAAATAATCCAAGATATTGCTGGTTTGGTACCAGGCCACTGCAATAAAGTTTGTTTTTTTTGGTTTACCAGTTTACATTATAGACTAAAATCATATTTACACTACCTCTGTTAAGTGTGAATAGGTTAGATCTAAAATTAAAAAAAAAAAGGTACATAAAATTAAAAATGCTTTCTTGCTAAAATGCTAATGTTCATCATTAGAACCTTGAATGAATTGTAATCCATTTGAAAAAGTTGTGCCTCATTGTTGATGGCTGTTGGTGGACTAAGTGATTAGATGCATTGTCACTAATCAGCCTGCCTTTGGGCCGTTTTTAGCTTTGGACCTCACTCAGCTTTAGATATGCCTTTTGCACTAAATTTAATCATTTCTAGCTTTTCACTTAAAATGAGAGATGTGTGACTCTCCTTTTCACTTACACACTTAGGGCTTTGTATGGTTATTAACTCAACCCGTGCTGGGGGGGGGGGGGAACGGACAAAACACGGACGTTCATTTGCGTGCCAGAGTAAAAGCACGGGTCTTGATATGTATAGGGGCATAATAGTAAAAGCAAATGAAACAGTTTTTCCATGTGAAAAGTGTACGTATTATGTTTCAAAGTAACAAAATATGTATGAAGATGTAATGTGGTTTATTAGAAGAATGTTGCGAACCCCCTGGACAGCAAAAATAACTAATAAACAGTGTATGAGAAGAGCTGGAGAGAAAAAAAAATCTTGTCAAAAAAATAAGAGAGAGACAATGTACTTTCATAGGACATATAATGAGAAGAGGGGGCATTGAAAATATTGTAACAACAGGAAAAATAGAAGGAAGAAGATCAAGAGGAAGACCAAGAGAAATGATACTGGACAGTCTGATGTGATGGTGTGAGAGGAGATCACCAATGAGCTGATGGCCTGCATGAAGGATCGTCTACTCTGGAGAAGTATAATAGCCAACGCCAGTCGGCACAGCACTTGATGATGATGTATGAAAATTTCATAAATGCAGAGTTTTTTTAGGAAAAAAGAAGTAATGTGATGGTTTTAGACAATAATTGTGTCCTGCTTACCATCAGGTAAGCCTAGATTGACACTAGTTATCATCTGAGATGTCTAGATTGACTTGTCAATGTCGTATTGTGATTATATGTGCCAAAAATCGCTAAAATAATGTCTGAAATAACCTTCTAACTACTTCTCCAGTTTTCTAATATGTCTAGATCTACTTAGGATACATTCAATAACAGTGCTTTAGTCATGGGGGACATGTTTGCCTCCGAAGTCACACAAAAAAGCTGAAAACTTCAGTAGAAAACATTGAATTTTACTCCTTTTGACTCCAGTTGTTAAGAACGCTTTGTGAAAAGAATGTTGAGTAAATGTGACGTGCACACATAACATACGATCTAAAAGTTCAACTGATTTTACACCGAAACAAACCAGAGACCTATCCAAAGGCCCAAGGCAGGAGCATGGAAACCGGTTGCAGCCTGTCACAAGGCCAAGGCAAGGATAGAGTTATTAGATCCTATTTCAATATAACAACAGTGAAAAAGTATGAAACATTGTGAGAGTTGCCAGAATGTAACTATGATATGAAGCTTGCAAGAGCAGTAGGTAAAATGATGCAGATATAACACAGAATTGTTCTTAATTATTATAATATTAATTAAGATGTTCTTTGATTAATATTGTCTTATAATTCAGGTACTTGAATTGATGATATTGCTGAACTTTGAATAGTAGCGATTGTCACCTTTTAGGTTTAGGAATGCAGGTTAATTCTTCGTTTCATTCACTTCACAAGTTATTGATGTCACACCACATGGTTTTGTATGGTTCACCACAAGACTGAAATCTTAACACACAAAATCACTATAGAATTCAGATGGTTCATTCTTGAATCAAATTATAGTTCACTTTTAATGTACACCAAATGAAATTCACAAGTATCAAAAATTAAGGCATCTCCGAAAGCAATTTACATAACGTTTCAAAAATGTCACATCTGCATTCCTCATCACTTTCTTACTTGAAACACATCTTCTGTCTGTCCCGTACTTCTGCTGCTTCTAAATTGCTTTTCCATCTCCTGAATAACTATTGTCTCTACTTGTCCATCTGTTCTATCTGCCGTTGCTCTCCTATCTATTCTTCTGTCTTTCTTTTTGTCTTATCTCTGTATTCCCCACTCTTCTGTTCTCCCTACAACTGCATGCCTGACTTATATATCATAAGTCAGTTGTCCAATAGGACAAGTAGATAGAAGTGTATGGTACAGCTTTACAAAGTGACAGAGGGAGTGGGAAAAAACACAAATAATGAAAAGCATACAACATCCAATATTTCAGCATGAGCCTTTTTCAAGGATTACATACAAAAACAAACACAACATAAAATAAAATAAGAAAAATGAAAATGAAAAGCTTAGCTTTATGGCATCCCTCTTTGTACAAAATACAACAGAATGCGCCCTAAAGACAACGCTAGGAGACCACATAGAAAAACAAATTGAACAATTGGATATTAGCGGCGGTGAAAGGGAGAGAACAATATGGTTTTGTGGGGGGGGGGGCACAGGAGAGAGATCAGAGGACAATAAATACCTCTAGGCGTCTAGAGAAGAAGTTGGGGGGGGGGAGGGAAGCTAGGAGATAACAATAAACTGATGAATGAAAAACTGCGGTGAAATGCGTGGGGCCAAGACAAGAAAGTAGGGTATAAATGTCAGAGAATAGGTGGAAATCTAAAGAAGTTTAAAGGAAGCTAAATATATTGTTAATTCCAGCTGGGTGGAAACAGCCGGCCTGGAAAATAAGGTGCTGTTCTAGAGCCTTCCGAGATCGTACATCAGAAAAACGGGCAGATTGCACTAACAGAGATGTCCCATTTTCCCCTGTGATTTCTTTGGCAAAAGTGCTTTGTCACAGGGGTCCATGCCCTCTTGGAAATATCGTTAAGATGTTGATGAAAATGATCTCCTAAGCATAAACTGGTCTCCCCTATATACTTCATGTCACAACGTTTGCACATGATGGCATAAATGACATTGCATGAGGTGCAAGTGAAGCCCTCTTGAACTGATAACGTGGACTTGGGGGAAGGAGATCTGGCTAGCCTCAATAACAAACAGGCAAGCGTTGCATCTATGACTTCTGCAATGTCTCTCTCTCTCTCTCTGAACCTTAAGTGCCCAGGGCACATGGGGCTTCCGCAAGGGTTTTCCACAAATGCCTGTCCTTCGCCTTTTTTTCTGCTCTTGCCCAGGTGAGCCCTCTATTGCTCAACATCCTTTCTGTTGTTCTTCTCCATGTCTCTTTTGGTCTACCCTTACTTCTGCTCCCCTGTGGTGTCCATCTTTCTGCAATGTCTAGAACCATAAAAAGAGTCCTCCGTCTTAAAGCGACTTCTAACTTAAAGGTCCCTGAGGTTTTTGTCCCATCTGTAGGCCACCTGTGGGGGTTCCCCAAAGAGTTTACATGTATCAGGCTTGGTCTGGAGGAGATGGAGATGGCAAAACAGTATGTTCTTAACTGTTTGGCTATGGTATGTCCAATAGAACACATTTCTAGATCTTTCTATTGGTCAGCTGGTTGACTACATATTGATTGGACAAGTCAGTCCACTCCCCTTGGTCATCTTATTGATCTGCTGGACTATTTCATGTGTGTAAATTGCGTCCTGAGATTAGCAGATCTGCCTCATCTGTCAGTAAGTCTGTTGTACCAAATCTGTCTATTCAGTTTTCTTGTATGGGCAAATTCTTCAGGTGTTTGCAATACCTGTAGGAGATGTTTGTTTATACAGTGTCAGTTTGTCTGTCTCCATATATACATTTGTTATCTGCATAAATCTTCCTAGTTTGTATTCTGGGTATGTTACCTTAATCCATCCTATTTCTAATAAATGTGCCCATCCTGTCTAGTATTTCTAAAAGTACAGTATCTACTTATTTCTATTGTAATACTACTAACTAGAAGATCTTGATTTTGCTGATGATCTAACTGTTATCAGTAACAATGTGAATTCCATGCAAGAAAAAACAGATAGCCTGTCTTCACTGGCTAGCAAAATAGGACTTGAAATTAACAAGGATGAAACAAAAATAATGAAAATTCCCATTAATCAGAATGGAAAAATTCACATAGAAGGGACAGATATTGAATAAGTCAATCAATTTGTGTACCTTGGCAGCTACATAGACCAGGATAGTGACACCAGAAAGGAAGTTAGAATTAGAATTGCAAAAGCAGCATTAATCTTCAAGAATCTTGAGAACATATGGGATTCAAAAGCACAAAAACCAAGTTAAGACTATTCAATTCAAATGTAATATCCGCTCTCATCTATGCATGCAAAATCTGGAAAATAACAAAAGAAATTAGACTCGTTTGAAAACAAATGCTTAAGGAAAATACTCGGCATCAAGTGGAACGAATTCAAGAACAATGCAGAGATAAGACAGATGACTGAACAAAAACCAGTCTCATGGGTGATCAGAAAAAGGAGATGGACATATGTTGGTCATGTGATGAGAAGAAACAGTCAGAGAATCCCAAAACAAGCTATAAGATGGAACACAACAGGCCAAAGAAAAAGAGGAAGATCACATGAAACTCTGAAGAGGACATTGTTAAGAGATGCCAAATTAATAGGCATAAAATCCCTTGATGAGGTTGAAAGACTCACTGAAGACAGGAAAAATTGGCAAAATACCTTGCGAGCCCTATGTGATGTTTAACGGCACGGAAAGGATATAAGATATAAGATAAGAAGAATACTACTAATACCGTGGGAGTGTTCCTCTCCCAACAGTTCTCAAAATTTCCATTGTTTCTTATCTACTTTCTGCTTCTCAATAATAATCATAACTATAATAAAAATGCTAATAGTAATATTAATAATAATAATAATAATACTATCCTAATTTACAAGGCTATAATAATACTACAGTCATAACATACAAGGCACTATGTTACTCTGACTAACTTGTTCAGTGCTGTGTTACTCCAGAAACTATTGAAAAAGAAGGGACATTCTGAAAATAATAAATATAAATAAAATAAATTATCAAATAATAAAATATCAGCTTCACACATTCTTCCATTATCAGCAGCATCTTTAATATGCTTTATAGACTTGTAAAAGACAAAAACCTTTAGCTGATCCTTATAGAGGCTTGGTGCCTATGTTTCCTGACTCTGTAACCTCAGTATTGTCAACTGCTCTTTGGTTGGGCACCTGAGGGGGTTAATTTTGACACATGTATGTTTGTAAATTCTTCAGTACTGTAAGATGTTTCTCACTGAATTTCAGAGCAGGTCAGCTTCATGCAAGCCTCTTCCAAGAGATAGCAAACTGAAGATGTTTGGGAACAGTACTAGTCAAAATGAAAAATGAAAAAATTATCATATGAATGAAGCAAAATCAGTTGGCAAAACTCATGTGAAAACTCACTTTCTGTCTTTGCAAACTTATTTTTAAAAATCTGATAATATTATCTTCTTCACCTATTCAAGGAATTCATATTGACTTCTGCTTGCCAAATAATACTTCGCTGGTAGGCACTAATATTACATTCATTCTTTAAAATTACATTTTTGCTCAATGACTGGGTAAAATATAACATTTAATTTTTAAACAGCATAGACCAGGAAAATTTTAAAATTACACATTAAATTTTCCAATGGCTGCTGTGCACTGTAAAAAATCTGGTGATATCAGTTTAATATCAGTGAAAATTATTGCTATAGAAATCATTAAAATACTGGTGTGATTAAAACAAAATGAGCAATCGAACAAAAATGACTGAAAACATAAATGCTCACATAAAACGCTATCATAACATCCCGTTAAAGGTACATGAGACAGTTAAACCATATTTCATTAGTGTAGAAGCAACTTCTGTCAGGAAATGAGTATTTATTTTACCTCATTTTGGGGAGGTAGGCCCACAAAAGCACAGATTAGTAATTTTAACCATAATAGTATCCCAAAACTCTCATGAAAAATTGACAAAAGTCTTTTCTAGATAAAAATATTAGTTTTGTCTAATTTTTCCAGAGTTTAATCCACAAGCTTTTATTTGTATAAATGACAACATTGATTTTACCTTTATAGAGTATGTAATACACATATCAAAAAATTTAAACCATTTTACATAGAAATATCAGCAGTTTTTAAGCATGATTTAATACATAATATTGCATTTATACTTTCAGCTTCATACCCTTCAGTAGTGCCAGAGATAACCATTCGCTCAGAATCAATGTCTGAGGAAAATATTTCTGATTTGAAAGAAGTGATGAGATCAAAGGCAGATGAGTTGGTTGGTCAACACATGATTAAATCTCTTATTTCAGAAGCTGAAAGTCAGCTGAGAGTACTGGGTCTTAAACCTGGGAAAGTTGTCAAGACCACCAGCCACAGAAATCCAAGTAACCATCAAAAGAAAAAGAAGCAGAAAGTAAAGCTAATGCCTCAGGATGAAACACAAGATAAGAAGCTTCCATCTATGAAGACAGCAGATGATGTAGTAAAAAGAATTATTTGGGATGAGTCTTTAAGCAAAGATGATTTTACTGTTGGTTATTTTGATAGATTTAGAGGCCTTGTGGAAAAGTTGTTTTCTGATTTCTCATGGGAAGATTTAGCATCTGTTGATTATGATGTCTTGGCAATTCCCAAGCACAGGATTCAGTATTTTAAATACAAGAATTTTAAGGTCTGGGACAAACTTAGGAGAATTGATAATGTATTTGGATCAGCTGATGGCACAAAAACTATTGATGTTGTCATCAAAGAGGTACAAGAGATGGAGAGCCACAGGGGGACAGCGGAGGACAGCACTGTTCAGAATACTGAAAGATATGACAAATCAGAGGAAGATAGTAGTAATGAAAGCAGTGACAGTGATGATGGTGTAGATGTCACAATAGGAAATATTGCAATGGCTTATACTTCTTCAAATGCCAGTAGTGAAGTTTCTGTGAAAGAAACACAAAGCAGGTTTGAATACAGAGGTGGAACAAGATCATGTGTGAAAAGTGAAAAGAAAACTGTATTCAACTCTGTTACATATGGAGATGATAAACTTAGACCCAATCATTTTATTTGTGTTAGGATCACTAATGAAGAAATACTTGACAAGATAGGAAATATTCAGGATGAATTAATGGAGCAAGAACCTATTCTTACTCAGTGTTGCATTCCAGGAGCAACACTTCATGTCACTCTTTGCACTCTGGGGTTAGATACACCTGAGCAGCTGTCAGAGTGTATGAATACTTTGGAAAAAATTAAACCACTTCTAGAATCTGCTTTACCTGTTTCTAACCTGAGGCTTTGTGGAGTTTCCAGCTTTTATAACCAAGTCATTTATGCTAAGATAGAGTATGAACAAGATTTTCTTGAATTCTGCAATCTGCTGAAACAGTATTTGCAGGCAGCTGGTGTTGAAATCCGAGATGGATATGACTTTGTACCTCATATGACAATAATAAAAGTGTCCAGGCCAGTGGCAAGATTGCGAGGTTCAAGAAATATTGAATCTGACTTATACATGAAACATTCTGGGGCATATTTTGGGGGTCAGAAAATTGACAGCATTTATTTATGTTCGATGGGTAAGGAGCGAAGAGGTGATGGATTTTATCTGACTCCACTTGAACTACATTTTTAAAGTTTACTATTACCACTGTTCATCATTTTTAAGTTAGCTAAGAAAATTATGTGTATATAGTGTTTTAACTGTTAGACTAAACAGTGGAAAACAATTTCAAATAAAGGTAGGAATTTTTAGAAAAAAATTTGTCAAGCTGTTAACTTCTGTTAATTACAGAATTCTGGTCTGTTAACTCCATGTTTGAAATTTGTGATTTTTCATGTAGGATTTGTTTTAAATTTGTTTACTTTGATTGTCTTTCAAGTGCCAGAAGTCAAACATTGTATTTTTAGGAAGATAGACTTGTAACTATGATTAATAATTTAATTAACATTTTGTTACTCTTTTAATTATTAGGATTTAATGATATGAGTGGTGCTGTTGAAATAAGGACATTGTTTGATAATTGTATACGTATTCATATGACTCTGTGTCCATTATAATTTTGATTAAAATATTCTTACTAGATAAGTAATCGGTGCCATAGTTTTGATTTGCTACCTGCAAGTATAAAGGTACTTTTTTTTATAATATTAGGTCATTCCATTATCAGTTCATTTTTTATATGCATTTTCTCTCTCTCTCTGAACCTTAAAGGGCACATGGGGTTTCCGCAAGGGTTTTCCACAAACGCCTGTCCTATACCTTTTTTTCCCATTCTTGCTCAGGTGAGCCTTCTATTGCTCAACATCCTCACTGTTGTTCTTCTCCATGTCTCTTTTGGTCTACCTTACTTCTGTTCCCCTGTGGTGTTCATCTTATGCTATTTTTGGTAGTGAGCACATGTCCCAACCATCGCCAGCGTCTTTCTTCAGAACTGCTGTCAGTGGCTTCATCTGCATTTCTGCCAACAAGATGTTATTTCTTATGGTGTTTGGCCAAAATATTTTTCTAATTCTTGTTGTATGTATTAGTACATTTTTATTTAAAAAAAAACAACTTTCAAATAAAATTTTATGACAGGAAGTATGTAACAGTTTACAAGTGTTCACAGTTACTTTTTCCAGCGTCCTGACATGTTGCATAATCATCATGTGGTATAATAAGTTGTCAGAAAAAATGTATATTGTTTATGCTTATCAGCTGAACTCAGCAGTGACTGTTTAAGAATTATAGTGATGGAACTAACGTAGATAATTCATTTTATTTTTAGAATTTATGCTCCCACATTTAAAGATCTAGCAGTCTTATAAAGCCCATTCTGCAGTGTAATTTACCCAAAAGAGCAGAAAACTATGGAAAAAAATATATGGACAACATTAGTGAAAAGACAGGAAAAGAAACTCTCATGTTAGCAAAGAGAGGACACTTGATCGGAGACACTTCTTCAGGAGTTGTCACTTCCTCCCATAACAGTCTATACAGGAAGCTCTCTACTGTAGAGAGAAGAACAACAACACAACTTCTTCAGATCGTCAGAGGAAGTAACCTCCCCCCCAAACAAGCGTTTCACCCCTATTAAACTTCTGACACTTTAAAGGAGGGGGGGGGGGCTGTGGGTCATGATTCCAAAGGTCTTGTGAGTTGTTGCTTTTTTTTTTTTTTTGTCCAGGGATTGTTGAGAAACAACCCCAAAAAGTTGTCCACAAATAATCCGTTGTACCTTATACCGAGAACTTATCAATCACCTGTCTTAAGTTCAATCTTTGACAAAATCAATTATGTCAGAAAGTGGCCAAGAGGGAGCGGGACTCGAGTCACTTCAAAAACTCGATTTGGATTCGATTTGCAATTTGTCATTTTTAATCAGTAATTAATGGGCGTAAAAATTGGAGGAATCAATATTAACAACCTTCATTATGCTGACGACACAGTACTGATAGCTGAGAACCAACAAGACCTGCAAAATCTCTTGGATAAAGTCACCAAAGAAAGTGAACAGAAAGGCCTTACTTTGAACATCAAAAAGACAGAGACAATGGTTATATCTAAGAAACAGAATCCACCAGCATGCAGTATTAAATTAAACGGAACTGTTCTAAAGCAGGTGCAGAAATTCAAATACCTTGGAGCAGTAATAACTTCAGATGGGAAATACAGAACAGAAATTAGGAACAGAATAGGCCAAGCAAAGACTGCATTTCAGAGAATGAGAAACATATTAGCTAACACATCTTTATCAATGAATGTTAGAAAACGAGTTCTAAAATGCTATATTGAACCTATCTTGTTATATGGAAGTGAATCATGGGCAGTAGGCAAGTCTGCACAAAAATCATTGGAAGCAGCAGAAATGTGGTTTATTGAAGAATGTTGCGAATCCCATGGACAGCAAAAATAACTAATGAAGAATGTATGAGAAGAGCTGGAGAGACAAAAAACCTTGTCAAAAAGATAAGAGAGAGACAATATACTTTCATAGGACATGCAATGAGAAGAGGGGGAATTGAAAATATTATAACAACAGGAAAAATAGAAGGAAGAAGATCAAGAGGAAGATCAAGAGAAATGATACTGGACAGTCTGAACTGATGACCTGCATGAAGGATCGGGTACTCTGGAGAAGCATAATAGCCAATCGGCACGCCACCTGATGATGATGATGATGAATTAATGGGCGGTTAATATCACCCCGCTTATTGGCACAAATCGGATAATCTCCACCAATTCTTGCACAGGGAGGAGTTAAAGACCCCGTTTTGTATCACGAACTGGGCTTGAGTTGAGCTATAAACATCTCACAAAGCGTTATCATCTTCGCGGCTCGTCAGAGAAGGGCACGGCCGTTTGATCACCGAGTGCATGCCGCATCAACTTTTTGAACATGTTGGCATCAAATCTCATGTGCGGTGAATGAAAGGCCTACCACGGTCGCCCTTTCAAAAGATTGTGATTAAAAACTGTCTTCTTTCTGTCATTGTTCGTCTTCTTTATCAAGAGCGTGGGCGATATTTTCTAACTGGCAACGTGAGTTGACAGTTGGTCATTCTCAAGCGGTGTGTTAGGAATCATGTATCCTTTAACTTCTCTTTAGTTCTCGTTGCGGCAGATAATGGCTACTAAACGCAAATGTGTTGATGCGGATTTAAGTGCTAAAATGGACATTCTAAAACAACCTGATGAAAAAGTTATGAGAAAGGACACTGCAAACAAATTTGAAATTGACGTTTCAACTGTATCGAAATCATTCAAAGAGATCGTCACTAGCTCCAGTAAAACCGAGGTAGACAGCGACGCTGAGGATAATACTGATAACGTCAGTAAGTCTGTCATGGACAAGATGCCCACCAAACCTGTTTCTTACGCTCACTCTATGAACACCTTCGATGTTGTACATTCGTTCATGTACAGTATGCCTGACGTAACACCTGACGTTTTTAATGTAGCAAATGTGGGACACACATACTGTATATCTTATATCCTTCCCGTGTCGTTAAACATCACATAGGGCTTGCAGTTTGTCCTGTTTTCGGCAGCTGTTCAACCTCATCAAGGGATTTTATGGCTATTAATTTGGCCTCTCTTAACAATGTCCTCTTCAGAGTTTCACGCGGTCTGCCTATTTTTCTTTGGCCTGTTATGTTACATGTTATAGCTTGTTTTGGGATTCTCTGACTGCTTCTTCTTATCACGTGACCAACATATGTCCATCTCCTTTTCCTGATCACCCATGAGACTGACTGTTGTTCAGTCATCTGTCTTATCTCTGCATTGTTCTTGAATTCGTTCCACTTGATGCCGAGTATTTTCCTTAAGCATTTGTTTTCAAAAGAGTCTAATTTCTTTTCTATTTCTTTTGTTGTTTTCCAGCTTTCGCATGCATAAATGAGGGTGAATATTACATTTGAATTGAATAGTCTTAACTTGGTTTTTGTGCTTATAACTTTTGAATGCCATATGTTCTCAAGATTCTTGAAGACTAATTCTGCTTTTGCAATTCTAATTCTAACTTCCTTTCTAGTGTCACCATCCTGGTCTATGTAGCTGCCAAGGTATGCAAATTGATTGACTTCTTCAATATCTGTCCCTTCTATGTGAATTTTTCCATTTTGATTAATGGGAATTTTCATAATTTTTGTTTTGTCCTTGTTAATTTCAAGTCCTATTTTGCTAGCCAGTGAAGACAGGCTATCTGTTTTTTCTTGCATGGAATTCACATTGTTACTGATAACAGTTAAGCCATCAGCAAAATCAAGATCTTCTAGTTGGCTCCCATGTACCCAGTCAATACCTGTGTTACCTGTGCAGCAATTTTTTCATTATGAAGTTTATTGTAATTTCAAAAAGCAAAGGAGATAGTATACATCCTTGTTTCGCGCCTGTTTCAATCTGGAACCATTCGCTCATCCTTTCTTCTGTTTTAACTGCACAAACATATCCATTGTAGAGGTCTAATGCTGACAATTTTAGATGGTGTTCCATATAGACTTAAAATTCTTCACAATGAATCTCTGTGTATGCTATCAAATGCCTTTTTAAAGTCTATGAAGTTCAGTATTGACGGTTTTTGCTTTTCAATATGTTCTTCAACTATTATTCTTAGAGTAAAGATCTGGTCGAAACAGGTTCTCCCTTTTCGAAATCCTGCTTGTTCTTCTCTCATTGCAGCATCCACTGTATTTTGAAGTCTATTCAAAATGACCTTGCAAAATAATTTTGACACAATTGATATTAAGGTTACTCCTCTCCAATTGTTACAGACGGTAAGGTTGCCTTTTTTTAAAGTTTAAGTAGTTCTAGGAAGTGTTCAGCCCATCTTTGATTTTGGTCTTTACGTGATGTTAATGGGGTTCCAGTTTTGCTAATGATTTATCTTTCTTTAGATATAATAGTACCTGTTAGCCTCTTTTATATGTTATATAAAGTGTTCCTGTCTTCTATTTTTGCTGTTTTCCCTTCCTTTACTGTTTGCGGTGCAGTTAAATCCTTTAATTACGACCGATCGAGTAGCCACCGTTTTTACTTTCGGCCTCGACCCCATGTGAGTGATTAATATTTTGTGATTAATTTACATTTTTCTATATGCAATATAAGTCCACCATAATGTAAGAGAAGGAGATGAACAAGCGCACTGTATCATCAATTAGTGAATACAAAATATATGTGGATATGCGTGTATACAATTTTCAATGTCATTGAATCTGGACCCTACGTAAAATTGTTGGAGATAATTAATGCAGCAGAAATGTGGTTCTACATAAAATTGGGTCATATGTTGTTGAAAATGAAAAGAACGAATGCACGAGGTTTAGAACAGTTCCAAGTGCAACGTGAACTGCTCAAATAAATAAAGATCAGAAAAACAAAGTACTTTGACTATATCAACAGTTGTAACAATATACTGAAGACCATATTAGAAGGAAAGGAAAAAAGGGCTAGAGATTGATAGAGATGTAGATGGGAAGATAACATACGAGAATGGACAGGATACACCCCGGCTGAGTGCACCATCAAGGCCAGGGAAGGAGGAAACTGGAGATTCATTACCTCCAACCTTTGTTCTGACGATGGCACATGATGATGATGTAATTGACAAATTGTTGAATACTTGAGACTCTTTTTCATTCTGTCTGTATGGCTCAGCCATTGTGATCATTTACATTTTAAATTTGGGGTCAAGAAACTCCTTCCGTGCTTGCATAAACAGGTGAGTTGTAGTCTATAACTTTTTTATCACAACAGGGTTTCTCTCTCTCTCTCTCTCTCACACACACACACACAAAATCTATAACAGAATAACAAAAGCAGAGATTCTCAGAGGGAAGCATTCCAAAGAGGTTCATAACTAAATATGTAACATTCTGTTACAGATATATCTCCTGTATGAAGGCTATGCCTGCTCCTGTTGTAGGTGTTTTGTTAGGGGATACTTTAAAGCAAAATTAAATACTCCCTTCTGCATTCCATTGCATGATGTTGAGTGTTCTTGGTTTTTGGTCAGTAGTTTTTTGCCCTTCTCTCTGTCTTGGCTTCACGACGCAGATGTGGGTGGCCACCAGTAGCAAGGGGTGAACTCTTTCCAGGCATAGGGTACAACACTTTCTCCACCTGGTCCGTCTCCACGGGACAAGCACCACATTTCTTCCATATAATCCAAGACGTCATCGTAAAATTTGCTGCACGGGGTTTCTGTCAGGCTGTCCTTCTTAGCCTGCGGCTGTCCACAGTCGCTTACAAAGCAGCAGGTTGAAATATATCTTTATCTGATCCCTTCCCTTTGACATGTCCGGCTTGGAGACCCTATCAGTAGCCTGGAAGACCCCCCTCCCCTACGGCAGGGTGGAGACTCCAGAGGGGGAGGGGGTGGGGGAATTCTTGGAATCAACTGTTTATGCGTGAATGTGTCAAGACATCTGTTAATCACAATACGATGCTAGAACGTTACTAGCCGTTATTGAGAAGAATATCATCCCTTTCACGCTATGAAGTGAGGTTGATCTCAGCTTGTTATCAATGTGTCTAGTAAGGTTTTCCGATTCGTTCACAAAACTTTCAACCCGTATGCAAATCAGTCATTCAGTCACTTACATGTCCCTTGTGGAACTTTGCCTACCTAACAGTTCTGCTGTAGGTCTCTCGGTTGTAAGCAAGATGCCCTGCTGGTGATGCATTCATTTGCAGATTATCAACGATGTCTTGCAGCCATCTTCGCCTTGGGCTTCCTCTCTTTCTTTTTCTCATTATGAACACTTCCAATACAGTCTTCTCTAAATTATCATGACGTTTAACAAAACAGCTGAGAAACACATAAATGCCTTTTAGTGTAAATGCTACAGAAGAATTTTTGAAGTATCATGGACACAAAAAAGAACAAATATATCTGTACTATAAGAACTTAATATTGAAGAAATTTGGCTAGTAAAAAGGATTAAACAGAGAAAACTTAAATATTAAGTGTCCAGATCTAACAGGCATATGTTGCGATAGGAAAGATGCATGCCATTAAAATCTTATTTTTGTAGCTCTGTTTCTCTCCACAGATTTTATTAGTTGTTTTACTCTGAAAAGCGATAGATGTCCTCCTTTTAATTTCTCTCATTGTATCTCCATTATTAGTTAGTAATGATCCAAGATAATCAAAACTCTCCACTTCTTCCAGTTTTTCCTCATTGATACATATTTCAGCTGCCTTATTTGTTTTATCGGTTGTCATCAATTTAGTTTTCTTCCCATTAAGATAGAGATTTTGCTCTTAACTATTCTTACGGACTGACATAATTAGTTTTTCCATTCTTTTTGTGTTGTGGACAGTAATACTGTGCCATCAGCATATCTAATCTCTAATATTTCATGTTAATGCACCGTAATATTCTGTGTCTACATCTTCTCTAATATTCCTCATTATATTTTCAGCATATAAGTTAGTAAGGCGACAGTATGCACGAGAAACATCAAACTGAATACAGAACTTCTTAAAAATGACTCTTAAAAAAAGAACTGCGAGAACAATACAAAGTTATTATAATAAATAGATACAATGCAGAAGCAAAGATAAATAGTATAGATGAACAATGGGAAATGTTAAGAGATTCTATCCACCAAACTGTTAAGGAGATAATACCACCAAAAAAAGAAGCCTCTAAAAATAAATGAAAGACAGACGACATCTTAGGACTGATGGACAAGAGGAGGAGGAGTAAAAATAACGAGGAGAAATATAGCAAGATAAATAAAGAAATAAGACGCAAATGCAGAGAAGCAAAAGAAGTGTGGTTAAATGAACAGTGCAAACAGATAGAGGATTCTCATAATAAAGACAGCAAAAACATGCACAAACGAATTAATGAACTAACAGGCAGGAAAACAAAATATACCACAGGATGCCTGAAATCGAAAGAAAGTAAAATGTTAATGGGGAAAGAAGACATTGTGGACAGGTGGACAGAGTATATCGGTGAGCTATATGGAGGAGAAAGACTAGAATTAACACCAGATACTGAAAACTGTGATGGGCCACCAATACTTGAAGATGAAATCATAGATGCCATCAAACACATGAAGAAAGGAAAAGCAACTGGACCTGATGATATAACAATAGAAGAAATAGAGGCACTAGAGGAGACAGGAATAAAAATAATAACCAAGTTACTGAATGACATTTACATTTCATTCATTTGCATGTCCCTTGCGGAACTTTGCCTCCCAAACAGCACTCCTGTAGGCCTCTCGGTTGTGAGCAAGATGGCCTGCTGCTGTTGCATCCATTTCCAGATCGTCAACGATGTCTTGCAGCCATCTTCGTCTTGGTCTTCCTCTTTTTCTTTTTCCCATTATGTATCCTTCCAGTACGGTCTTCTCTAAATTATCATGACGTTTAATGTGTCCAAAATATTTTAGTTTTCTCTCTTTAATCCTCTTCACTAGCCAGCCTTCTTCAATATTAAGCTCTTGTAGTATAGATATATTTGTTCTTTTTTGTGTCCACGATATTTGGAGAACTCTTCTGTAGCATTTACATTCAAAGGCATTTATGTGTTTCTCAGCTGTTCTGTTAAGTGTCCAGGTCTCACAGGCATATCTTGCGATGGGAAAGATGCATGCCCTTAAAAATCTTATTTTTGTGGTTCTGTCTGCTCCTCTCCACATATTCTTTATTTGTTTTACTTTCTGAAGAGCGATAGATGTCCTCCTTTTAATTTCCCTCATTGTATCTCCATTATTAGTTAGTAGTGATCCAAGATATTCAAAACTCTCCACTTCTTCCAGTTTTTCCTTATTGATACATATTTCAGTTGCCTTGTTTGTTTTGTCAGTTGTCATCAATTTAGTTTTCTTTGCATTAAGATAGAGGTTCTGCTCTTCGCTGTTCTTGCGGACTGACATAATTAGTTTTTCCATTCCTTTTTGTGTTGTGGACAGCAATACTGTGTCATCAGCATATCTAATCTCTGGTATTTCATAACCTCCAACTGTTATGGCATCGTAATATTCTTTGTCTACATCTTCTCTAACATTCCTCGTTATATTTTCAGTATACAAGTTAAATAAGTAGGGTGACAATATGCACCCCTGACGGACCCCTTGTTTTATGTCAAACCAACTTGTTGTTTCACCATTTATTCTTACTGCTGCTTCTTGGTCTAGATACAGCAGTGATGTTAATTGTATCAAATGTGTTGGAAATCCCATTTTTTCCATTATTTCCCAAAGTTTCTGGTGTTGTACACAATCAAATGCCTTTGAGTAGTCTATAAAGGATAAATATAGATTCACATTAAACTCTCTACATTTCTCTATTATTAATCTTAGATTGAATATATGATCTCTTGATCCTCTTCCTTGCCTGAAACCAGCTTGGACCATATTGACTTCTTCTTCTATTTTCTTTCGAAGTCTACCCATTATGATTTTTAACAGAATTTTACTGGCATGACTAATCAGGGCAACAGTTCTGTAGTTGGTGCATAATTTCAGGTTACCCTTTTTTGGCAATGGTATGAAGACAGTTCTTTTCCATTCAGGTGTTTGGCCAAAAGAATGACATTTACAACAGTGGTTATATTCCCAGTGACCAGATTAAATCCACGTTTATAGCACTACCAAAGAAACCAGGTGCAAAGGAAGGTGACGACCACCGGACTATCAGCCTCTCATGTCACATAACGAAGCTACTTCTGAGAATAATTATGAGAAGAACAAGGAAAAAGATAAAAATGGAAATAGCAGATGAACAGTTTGGATTTGTTGAAGGAAAGGGAACACACAATGCCATTTATGCTTTATGAACACTAACAGAAAGAGCTTTAGAAGTACAGAAAGATCTCTACTTATGCTTCATTGATTACACAAAGGCATTTGACAAGGTGAAACATAATGAAATTATTAAAATGCTTGAAGACATCAATATAGACGGCAAAGACCTGAGGAATGTAAAACATCTATACTGGCAGCAAGAAGCAGCAGTTCGAGTTGAAAATAGAACTGGAAAATATCAACCTATAAAACAAAGGGTGCGACAAGGATGTGGACTATCTCCAGACTTTTTTCTCTGTACAGCGAGAATATTCTAAGAACAATCATCACAGAATCAGGCATAAAAATTGCAGGATACAATATTAACAACCTTCGGTATGCTGACGATACAGTACTGATAGCTGAGAACCAACAAGACCTGCAAAATCTCTTGGATAAAGTCGCCAAAGAAAGTGAACAGAAAGGCCTTACTTTGAACATCAAAAAGACAGAGACTATGGTTATATCTAAGAAACAGAATCCACTAGCATGCAGTATTAAATTAAACGGAGCTATTCTAAAGCAGGTGCAGAAATTCAAATACCTTGGAGCAGTAATAACTTTAGATGGGAAATGCAGAACAGAAATTAGGAACAGAATAGGCCAAGCAAAGACTGCATGTCAGAGAATGAGAAACATATTAGCTAACACATCCTTATCAATGAATGTTAGAAAACGAGTCCTAAAATGTATTATTGAACCTATCTTGTTATATGCAATTGAATCATGGACAATAGGCAAGTCTGCACAAAAATCATTGGAAGCAGCAGAAATGTGGCTTATTAGAAGAATGTTGCGAATCCCATGGACAGCAAAAATAACTGATGAAGAATGTATGAGAAGAGCTGGAGAGACAAAAAACCTTGTTAAAAAGATAAGAGAGAGACAATATACTTTAATAGGACATGCAATGAGAAGAGGGGGAATTGAAAATATTATAACAACAGGAAAAATAGAAGGAAGAAGATCAAGAGGAAGATCAAGAAAAATGAGGAGATCACCAACTGAACTGATGGCCTGCATGAAGGATCGGGTACTTTGGAGAAGCATAATAGCCAACGCCAGTCGGCACGGCACCTGATGATGATGATGATGACAGTATGCACCTCTGACGGGCCCCTTGTTTTATGTCAAACCAAGTTGTTGTTTCACCATTTATTCTTATTGCTGCCTGTTTGTCTAGATACAGCAGTGATATTAATTATATGACATGTATCCCATTTTTTCCCATTATTTCTCAAAGTTTCTAGTGCTGTACACAATCAAATGCCTTTGAATAATCTATAAAAATAAACATAGATTCACATTAAATTCTCTGTATTTCTCTATTATTAATCTTATGTTGAATATATGATTTCTTGATCCTCTTCCTTGTCTAAAACCAGCTTGGACTATATTGACTTCTTTTCTTACGAAGTCTACCCATTATGATTTTTAACATAATTTTACTGGCATGACTAATCAGGGCAACGGTTTTGTAGTTTGTGCATATATATGCACATATATCCAAATATATTCTGAAAAATGTTTTGTGTGCAAATGTGTGTCATAAAGTCATATTACTAAGTACAGTTTAAAGTTCTCGTTTAAAAAAAAAAAAAACTAGAAATCTGTGAAACAAACTCATGTATCGCTATCATATTTTTAGTCAGCCATACCACAGAAAGACATAAAAGAGATCAGACAGATGAGCAAAACAACAACCTGTCCATTGTTGATAGGGAAAAAGAAGACGGACATATGTCGGTTATGTGATGAGAAGAAACAATCAGAGAATCCCACAAACAAGCTATGAAATGGGACACAACAGGCCGAAAAAAAAAAGAGACCAACCTCTTGAAACTCTAAAGAGGACATTGTTAAGAGAAGCCAATTCAGTGGGCATAACATCCCTTGATGAGACTGAAAAAACTCGCCGAAGACGAACTACTATGCGGGCCCTATGTGACGTTGAACGGCACGTGAATGGTGTAAGATTTAAGATACCACAGAAAAGACCAGCGTAAGGACATTGTAAAACAAAAGTAAAAAAATTCCGCAGCATATAAAATTTCGTGCACGATAGCGTTTTTAAGAGGAAAAATTATGATTGATATCCTTGGAATTATGTTATGTCCGAAAGTATTTCACTTTTATTCATTTACAACCTTCTTTATGCGTGTTCATTTCAATTCATGCAAAACTTGCCACTTGGGTGCTTACATTTCTATAGTCTCTTTTCATGATTTTCAGTTATGCACCACAATTCTGTGTTGAGTATTTGTAGACACAAGAAAACTCGTCTTAACTTCTGTTTTGTTTGTCTGTGACAAGAAGTCTTCTCATATTTAATGGTACAGCTTGCAGCATTTCTACTGATTTCTGTTTACAGTTCAAGTATGCCTCCAACTTTTTTGTTAACTTGCTAAAATTTTTCATCATTTATTCACAAAGATTTTTTTTACTTGCTTGTGTGTGTGCGCGCGCGCGCGCGTGTGCGTGTGTGCATGTGCATGCTGGTAAAATGCTTTTTAAAAAATATCACAGAAAGAATTCAAAGGAATGAAGAAGTGACTCCATGCTAAGACGGAACAGTTCTATGTTGGTAAAACCAGTTCACAGCCAGTACTGCTTACTGTATTTTAACGCATGATCAGTGTTGCCAGATTGGGCTACAAGTAGCGGATTTGGACGACTTTTTAAGTGCCCGCGCTACAAAAATGTCACATTGGGCGGCACGCTACTTTTTCTTAAAGTAAGAGAACAACTATTGTAGGATTAAACCTCGAAAAAATCGTAGACAAAGCACTTTAGTGAGACGTGAGAGAAAGAAAAACCACAAGAGAATTACCTGGGATTCGAACACGGACTCCGGTAGGACGAGCAGCCGTCTAGCCACGAGAGAACAGCGTACTATCGACTTAGCCAACTAGCACCCCACTTTTTCTTATCTTATATCTTATATCCTTCCCGTGCCGTTAAACTACTTTTTGGGTGCTTCTAATTATCTGCGGGCTATAAATTTTAAAAATATGCTACTTTTTCATTCTCATATATAAACATATGTCTCAAAATCGTTATTACAGAAATCAGGTAAGAAAATATGGAAAACCTGGGAGAGGTTTTTAT
Source organism: Achatina immaculata (assembly GCA_009760885.1). Classification (NCBI taxonomy): domain Eukaryota; kingdom Metazoa; phylum Mollusca; class Gastropoda; order Stylommatophora; family Achatinidae; genus Lissachatina; species Lissachatina immaculata. The sequence continues at coordinate 191,584 of CM019704.1, forward strand.
TGTAGACAAAATAGTAACGCCAAACAACAACATACAAAAGAAGGTAGAGAAAGGTATAGAGCAAACTTCCATGACACTAGCACAAGACAGTGAGAAATGTAAACAGAAGAGTAGATATTTAGAAATACTAGATGCTGACAATGAATACGGACAAAGAGGATTTGTTCAGATAACAATAGTAATGAGGAGACGCGCACAGTGAAAAGCGAGGACACAATAAAACCTCTGACATGAAAGAGCAAGATAATGACTGAGATAAATAACAACTGTATAAACAGTTGACGCATCTGACATGTAGGTAACGACATGGACAAATAGATTAGAGCAATAGATATTCAGGGTGTCTGAGTGGCGAAGTGATTAGTGCACTAGTCTCTCATGCGAAGGTCGGGGGTTCAAATCTGGCCGGAGGCACCCCAGTCACCCAGTTGAAGAAATGGGTACCCGACTTCTTCTGGAGTTGGGGAAGGACAGGCGGCCATACGTGATACTGACCGTATCACCCTCTAGTGTGCTGTCAGGTCAAGGAAAATATGGGGCACTAACATCAGAGATCTGGCGAAAGCAACATACAAAGAAATAGACAAAAACGTAAAAAATTCCGCTAGAATGGATAAAAGAGAATACAGACAATATGGTGAAAAAGGCCGATAAAGCAGCAAAAACAGAGGACAGCAACACTTTATATAACATATAAAAGAGGCTAACAGGTACTATTACATCTAAAGAAAGACCAATCCTTAGCAAAACTGGAACCCTATTAACATCAAGTAAAGACTAAAAGCAAAGATGGGCTGAACACTTCCAAGAAATACTTAATCGACCACACCCAAAAGAAGTAATAAACCTTGAAACCGACTTACCAGCCCCACAACTAAATGTCGATCTAGATAAAATTACATTGCATAAAATTGAAACAGCAGTGAATTAAATGCCTAACAACAAAGCTGCAAGTGAAGATGAAATAATGCCCGAAATGTTACAAGCTGTCAATAGTGACAACATGAGACAACTACAGAGAATGTTTAATAAGATTTGGAAAGAAAATAAAGGTTCCTTCTAAATGGAAAAAAGGAATCATTGTTAAAATACCAAACAAAGAAAAGGCAACCTTGGTGACTGTAACAGTTGGAGAGAGTAACCTTAATATCAGTTGTGTCAAAAGTATTTTGCAAGATCTTTTTGAATAAACTTAAAGATATAGTGGATACTGCAATGAGAGAAGAACAAGCAGGATTTCGAAAAGGGAGAACCTGTCTCGACCAGATTTTTACTACATGACTAATACTTGAAGAACATATTGAAAAGCAAAAACCATTAATACTGACCTTCATAGACTTTAAAAATGCATTTGATAGCATACGCAGAGATTCATTGTGGAGAATTTTAAGTTTATATGGAATACCATCTAAAATTGTCTACATCATTAAGGACTTCTAGAATTGATATGTTTGTGCAGTCAAAACGGAAGAAGGGGTGAGTGAATGGTTCCAGATTGAAACGGACGTGAAACAAGGATGTATACTATCTCCTTTACTTTTTTGGAGTTGCAGTAAACTTCATAATGAAAAAGAAAATGCTGCACAGGTAACACAGGTATTGACTGGGTACATGGGAGCCAACTAGAAGATCTTGATTTTTCTGATGACATAACTCTTATTAGTAACAATGTGAATTCCATGCAAGAAAAAAAAACAGATATCCTGTCTTCACTGGCTAGCAAAATAGGACCTGAAGTTAACAAGGATAAAACAAAAATAATGAAAATTCCCATTAATCAAAATGGAAAAATTCACATAGAAGGGACAGATATTGAAGAAGTCAATCAATTTGCATACCTTGGCAGCTACATAGACCAGGATGGTGACACCAGAAAGGAAGTTAGAATTAGAATTGCAAAAGCAGAATTAATCTTCAAGAATCTTGAGAACATATGGCATTCAAAAGTTATAAGTACAAAAACCAAGTTAAGACTATTCAATTCAAATGTAATATCCACCCTCATTTATGCATGCGAAAGCTGGAAAAACAACAAAAGAAATAGACAAGAAATTAGACTCTTTTGAAAACAAATGCCTAAGGAAAATACTCGGCATCAAGTGGAACGAATTCAAGAACAATGCAGAGATAAGACAGATGACTGAACAACAGCCAGTCTCATGGGTGATCAGGAAAAGGAGATGGACATATGTTGGTCACGTGATGAGAAGAAATGATCAGAGAATCCCAAAACAAGCTATCAATTGGAACACAACAGGCAGAAGAAAAAGAGACAGACCATGTGAAACTCTGAAGAGGACATTGTTAAGAGAGGCCAAATTAATAGCCGTAAAATCCCTTGATGAGTTTGAAAAGCTCGCTGAAAATAGGACAAATTGGCAAACTACCTTGCAAGCCCGATATGACGTTTAACGGTACGGGAAGGATAGAAGATATTAGAAGAACACCATATCCCTATGTGCCTCTAAGGCATGACAGGATTACATTTACTTTTACCTTTTTTTAAATAGATATTCAAGAGATCACTTTAGAACCATAGTTAGTTTTATCTCTCTCTCTGAACCTTAAGTGCCCAGGGCACATGGGGCTTCCGCAAGGGTTTTCCACAAATGCCTGTCTTTCGCCTTTTTTTCTGCTCTTGCCCAGGTGAGCCCTCTATTGCTCAACATCCTTTCTGTTGTTCTTCTCCATGTCTCTTTTGGTCTACCCTTACTTCTGCTCCCCTGTGGTGTCCATCTTAGTGCTATTTTTGGTAGTGAGTTGTCAGTCATTCGGAGCACATGTCCCAACCATCGCCAGCGTCTTTCCTCAATAATTGTTGTCAGTGGTTTCATCTGCATTTCTGCCAATAAGATGTTATTTCTTATGGTGTTTGGCCAAAATATTTTTTTAATTCTACGTAAACATTTAGTCTGGAAAGAATTCAACTTGTTTTCTAAGGTTTTGGTGATTTTCCAGCATTCACTTCCATAGAGTAGTACACTTAGAACATTACTCTTAAATATCCTGATTTTCATATTTATGCTTAGTTTATTTGATTTCCATATATTCTGTAGCATTGCAAAAGCCTGGTTTGCTTTAGTAAGTCTGCTGTTGATGTCCTCTGTGCTGTCTCCATTTTCTACTACTCTGCTGCCAAGGTATACAAATTCGTTGACCTCCTCCACTAACTTGTTATCTACTCTGAGTACATTTCTGTTGTTCACATTTTGCTTCATTAACTTTGTCTTTCCTACGTTGATCTTTAGTCCTATGTTGTTTGCATTCTGGGTTAACTTGTTTATTTTATCTTGCATATCTTTGTGAGTTAGTTTTATGACAGACAGAAATTGTCTCATTTTCGAAAAGTGATTATTTTAGTACTGCGTGAGGAATACAGAAGATAGGATACATTTGAAACATTGTGTAAAGCGATTTCAGACCGTCAGACGAGGAATTAGAAGATGACTATGTGTTGCAGATCTGAGACAGTACAGAGTTTGGAATGGTTCTCGTATCCCGTGTAGAGCATAGTGAAGTTGAGAACATTGCCGAAATGCTGCATGTAGAATATGATAGTGTTAGATATAATGAATAGATGGTTATGTACTTCAACGACGAAACTAACAAAGTTATGTCATATTACATTTTATTAGAAGAATTTTGTCAACAATACATCTTGAATATTATGCTTCAAAATTAAATGAATTCAATGAACTTTTCATCGGACTTGGTCTAGCGATTGATGTAATGTTGGTGAAAACAAATCTAGACAACAGTAATTTAGGTTGTGTGAGGATAACCTCAGAAATATTCAACAGTGTCATCGATAAAAATGGCAGGATTACAAAACATATTAATAAGAAGAATTACAAGATAGACGAACGTTACCTTAATTCGTCAATATTAGAATAGTCCACAGCTTCTCTATATTAAAGTTGCAGTATCATGACCGTGTTTCTGGTGATTTCGTTTTGAAAGAATTGTCTCTATTTGCATTGACTGTGTACAGTTTGCCAATTGCAATGTTACAGGTGAAAGAATGTTTTCAAGAGTAACTGCAATAAAAACTAAACACCGAAACAGAATGGGGCTAGAACTTCACTTGTCAATTCTCCGAGTTAAAATGATGTTTCAAGATATATATATATATATATATATATATATATATATATATATATATATATATATATATATATATGCAGTTATAACTTCACACCATCAGCAAAAATGCTCACGTTTAATTCGTCAATCTACCACAAAGAACCAGCCGAAAAGGAAGACGAGACTGCCGAGATTTTTTCTGTTATACAATTTTAAATAGAATGTAAGTAATAAATAATTTTGCACTTATTACATTATTAATTCATTTTACGATAAATATAAATGGTTAGATAAAAAGAATATAAGTTAAGCTTATAACTGAGCGCTCATCGGCGCATGTGATCTTTACTGGAGAGAACTAATCGTGCGTTCATAAATTGATATTTTATCATTCATTCATTCATTTGCATGTCCCTTGCGGAACTTTGCCTCCCAAACAGCACTCCTGTAGGCCTCTCAGTTGTGAGCAAGATGGCCTGCTGCTGCTGCATCCATTTGCAGATCGTCAGCGATGTCTTGCAGCCATCTTCGTTTTGGTCTTCCTCTTTTTCTTTTTCCCATTATGTATCCTTCCAATACGGTCTTCTCTAAATTATCATGACGTTTAATGTGTCCAAAATATTTCAGTTTTCTCTCTTTAATCCTCTTTACCTGCTAGCCTTCTTCAATATTAAGCTCTCGTAGTATAGATATATTTGTTCGTTTTTGTGTCCACGATATTTGGAGAACTCTTCTGTAGCATTTACATTCAAAGGCATTTCCGTGTTTCTCAGCTGTTTTGTTAAGTGCCCAGGTCTCACAGGCATATGTTGCGATGGGAAAGATACATGCCCTTAAAATTTTTTGTTTTGATATTTTATATTGATCGAAAATTACTTACGAGACATGAATATATATATATATATATATATATATATATATATAACAACTGAGGCAGGGGCAGGAATCAGGGCAAAAGTGATAGCTGTAGAGGTGGGAGCAAGAGGATTCGTAGCAACATCAGCATATGACCTATGTAAGCAACTGGGTCATAAAGGGACAAGCAAGAACAAGGGCATTGAGAAGACTTTCAGAAACAGCAGAAAAGGCCTCATGCTGGCTGTGGAGTATGCGAAACAAGCATTGGGAACATAAGTAATTTCATTTGCCACAGCCAATACCAGTCTGTAGCTAAATCGCTAAAGACGCACTCCAAAGTGCAGTGCCAACTGGAAGATCGCGGGTTCAATCCCGGGACCGGGGAAAAAAAAGCAACAACTCACAAGACCTCTGGGAGTCATGACCAGAGGGGCCCACCCCCCTTTAGAGTGTCAGGAGTTTAATAGGGCCGAAACACTTGTCTGAGTGGGGGGGGGGGTACTTCCTCTGATGATCTGAAGGAATTGTGTTGTTGTTCCGCTTTCTATAGTAGAGTTTCCTGCACATATATATATATATACACACATACATACACACACTTATTTCAGTAGTAAAAGTGCATAGTTGTAAAATAATTCATTTTTATGTTTGGGCTACAAATAGTTCAAATCCGCTGCCTTTGGAGACAAAACCTTCTTCGGATCTGGCAACACTGCGCATGATCAGGAGAAGTTGAAATGTTGCTTCCGGTTGTCGGTGACACTTGTTCTGCTGAGATTCGAAGTATTCGTTAGGTACCATAATACACGAAACAGTCGTTTAGTTCGTACTGAATTTATTAACTTGCTGCATACTTATGCCACATAACAGCAGAGGCTACATCGTTTGCCATTATTACCATTTCAGCTTAGACATTTTTTGAACAACACTACGCTCGCATCAGCAATAATCCAGATTTGATGAATCCTTCTAGTTATTCGCACTGTTTCTCTTAACATATACATGTTCGGCGTTTTTGATATTTGCTGTATGTGTAATGTGCAGGTCTAGATTGTGGAGCTATGAAATGGAACATAATTTTGTGACCAGTTTCGACACTAACAGCTAATTCTTATATCTTATATCCTTCCCGTGCCGTCAGACGTCACATAGGGCTCGCAAAGTAGTTCGCCAATTTTTCCTGTCTTCGGCGAGTCTTTCAACCTCAACAAAGGATTTTATGCCTGTTAACTTGGCCTCTCTTAGTAATGTTCTCTTCAGAGTTTCACGCGGTCTGCCCCTTTTTCTTCGGCCTGTTGTGTTCCACTTGATAGCTTGTTTTGGGATTCTCTGCTCATTTCTTCTCATCAAGTGACCAACATATGTCCATCTCCTTTTCCTGATCACCCGTGAGACTGGTTGTTGTTCAGTCATCTGTCTTATCTCTGCATTGTTCTTGAATTCATTCCACTTGATGCCGAGTATTTTCCTTAGGCATTTGTTTTCAAAAGAGTCTAATTTCTTTTCTATTTCTTTAGTTGTTTTCCAGCTTTCGCATGCATAAATGAGGGTGGATATTACATTTGAATTGAATAGTCTTAACTTGGTTTTTGTGCTTATAACTTTTGAATTCCATATGTTCTCAAGATTCTTGAAGATTGATGCTGCTTTTGCAATTCTGATCCTAACTTCCTTTCTAGTGTCACCATCCTGGTCTATGTAGCTGCCAAGGTATGCAAATTGATTGACTTCTTCAATATCTGTCCCTTCTATGTGTATTTTTCCATTTTGATTGATGGGAATTTTCATTATTTTTGTTTTGTCCTTGTTAATTTCAAGTCCTATTTTGCTAGCCAGTGAAGACAGGCTATCTGTTTTTTCTTGCATGGAATTCACATTATTACTGATAAGAGTTATGTCATCAGCAAAATCAAGATCTTCTAGTTGGGTCTCATGTACCCAGTCAATACCTGTGTTACCTGTGCAGCTAATTAGTTACAACATAAACCACAGTTGCATTTGAGTCATTCATGGCAGGTGAATGGGAAAGATTAAACACAAAGTTTAAAATTCATTTTCGAAACAGAAAGTAAAATACACCAAATGAACAAATATGATTTGTTTCACAACCAGTCAGTCAAAAGCCAAGTGATCAGTTTAAGACATATTGATGGTAGTAAAAAAGAAAGTTGATATAATTAATGATCTGAACAGATAAGAAAAATGTACAAAGATTGCAGATTTAACAAACTTAAAAGTGATTTCTAATCTTTTCACAAGATACAGGTGATTATTGTCCTTCCTTGATTAAGAAAAAAAAAATCATACCTTAAAAAACTGTGCTAGATAGAAAGAAATATGAATGTTGTTGGATTACGTCATGGAATATTAGTTTTTAAAAAAAATATTTTTATCAAAATAAATAATTTTTATTTAATTTCCTAATATTACTATATTTTCATGACATGGGAATTTTCCAACAAAATGATGCATTGTCATGCTGGCGTTTAGTTGTTCTCAGTTTTTTAATGTAAACTTCTGAAACTGATGGATTAGGAGGGAAGGTTTATTAACATTACCTAACTTTTAAACATTTTTTAATTAGGGGTATGCCAAGGATAAAATGCTCAGATCACCAGTTCCTGATATCGAAACTTTAAAAACAAGGATAATGAATGTTTTAGAAATGGTGACTGGAGGTATTGTAGAACACATGACAAGAAATTGAGTATCACTTTGATGTTCTCCAGATAACAGATAGACTTCATGTTGAAATGTATGCATAAAGTAAAAAAAAAGATTGTTTTTTTTTTAGTTGAGGTAAAAGTAACAAAAAAAATTAATGCAACTCCCCCCCCCCCCCCCCCCAAATGTTTGTACATAGCATTGTTTTTGTGCAATAAATATTTGAAATAAGGAAGATTTTATGCTTGCTCTGTACCATTCTTCTGACCTTCCATGTGCTTTAGAATGGTACAGTCAGTCAGTCATTTGCATGTCCCTTGTGGAACTTTGCCTCTCTAACAGCTCTCCTGTAGGCCTCTCAGTTGTAAGCAAGATGCCCTGCTGCTGATGCATCCATTTGCAGATATCAACGATGTCTTGCAACCATCTTTGCCTTGGTCTTCCTCTCTCTCTCTTTTTCTTATTATATACCCTTCCAAGATGGTCAGATTCTCATGACGTTTAATGTGTCCAAAATATTTAAGTTTTCTCTGTTTAATCTTCCTTCCTACCCTACCTTCTTCAATATTAAGTTCTTGTAGTACAGATATTGAAGAAGGCTGGCTAGTGAAGAGGATTAAAGAGAGAAAACTGAAATATTTTGGACACATTAAACGTCATGATAATTTAGAGAAGACCGTATTGGAAGGATACATAATGGGAAAAAGAAAAAGAGGAAGACCAAGACGAAGATGGCTGCAAGACATCGTTGACGATCTGGAAATGGATGCAACAGCAGCAGGCCATCTTGCTCACAACCGAGAGGCCTACAGGAGTGCTGTTTGGGAGGCAAAGTTCCGCAAGGGACATGCAAATGAATGAATGAATGAATGAGTACAGATATATTTGTTATTTTTTTCTGTCCATGGTATTTGAAGGACTCTTCTGTAGCATTTACATTCAAAGGCATTTATGTGTTTCTTAGCTGTTTTGTTAAGTGTCCAGGTCTCACAGGCATATGTTGCAATGGGAAAGATACTTGCCATTAAAAATCTTATTTTTGTAGTTCTGTTCCTCTGCTTCCATAGAAAAACTAGCACTCTCTCAACCCATGACTCGCCAGCCATCGAGTACTAAAATGACATTTCAAAAAGTTAAAAAACTTTAAAACTTAAAAACTTGTTAAATATTTTTAGAAATTATTTTAATGTTTGTTAAAAAACATATGTTAGAAGATCAGTACTGAAAATGTATTTTTGTTTATGGATATGTCTCTGTATGTGCGTGTATGCATGTGTAAGAGCTATTTTATTAGGTTAATTACTTCTTTGCTTTTACTTTGAATGTAATAGTTTAATCTTACACTCTTATGATATATTTTTTTTCCCTAATGTAATTTGTATACTTGTATTAAAATGAGTTTGTGGAAAGAATGAAAGATGGAGTGATGAAGGGCAGAATGTTAGGCATGCCCAATTCTTTACCTGTTAAAAACCATCATTCATTCATTCATTCATTCATTCATTCCACAGCTTCTTTAGTTGTTTTACTTTTTTGAAAAGTGATAGATGTCCTTTTAATTTCCCTTAGTTAGTAATGATCCAAGATATTCAAAACTCTCCACCTCTTCCAGTTTTTTCTCATTGATATATATATATATTTCAGCTGCCTTATTTGTTTTGTCACTTGTCATCAATTTAGTTTTCTTTGCATTAAGATAAAGGTTTTGCTCTTCACTATTCTTTTGGACTGACATAATTAGTTTTTCTATTCATTTTTGTACTACTGTGTCATCAGCATATCTAATCTCTGATATTTCATGACCTCCATTTGTTATGTCACTGTAATATTTGTTTACATCGTCTTTAACATTCCTCATTATATTTTCAGTATACAAGTTAAATAAGCAAGGTGACATTATGCACTTCTGACAGACCCCTTGTTTTATATCAAATCAAGTTGTTTCTCCATTTATTCTCACTGCTGCCTATTTGTCTAGTTACAGTAGTGATATTAATTGTATGACATGTATTAGAATTTAAGAGTAATGTTCTAAGTTTACTACTCTATGGAAGTGAATGCTGGAAAATCACCAAAACCATAGAAAACAAGTTGAATTCTTTCCAGACTAAATGTTTATAAAGAATTAGAAAAAATATTTGGCCAAACACCATAAGAAATAACATCTTGTTGGCAGAAATGCAGATGAAGCCACTGACAACATTTATTGAGGAAAAATGCTGGCGATGGTTGGGACATGTGCTCCGAATGACTGACATCTCACTACCAAAAATGGTTCTAAGGACTGCAAACGCACCACAAACAGCCTCTGGCAGTCAAGTCCAGCTCCTGGCCTTCCTGTGGCAGAACTGTTTAAACTGACAGGAGAAGGGGCGAGGGCGAATATCTGGTGCCTGAAAACCAGTTACTTAGGGTAGATGAGAGGCACGTTTGGTAGCTCATCTGCCGCTGTTGGCAAGATCTTCAGCTGCCGTGCGTGGAGCGGTGCTCCTCCCGGCCAATGAAGAAATTTGCAAATGAGGTTGCCGCGCAGCATCACTGCGGAAAAGGTAGTAGAAAGGATAAAGCGAAGCAAACAGTCAAATCACGGCACCTCTGGTCTGGAGGTCGGCCACGTCCTGAGTGCAGTCATATCCGGTGAAATGCATGAACCGGCTTGTCCCAGAGGTTAAGACACTGCTGGCGAGACTCTTCAAATGCCGCGCGTGGAGTGAAGCTCCTCCCGGTTAAGGAAGTAAATGCGGAAAAGAAATAAAGGTTGCTGTGCGGCACCGATGGGAAAAGGTGGTGGAAAGTGAAGTTTAACCTGGTATGTCCAGTAGTAACACTACGAGAGCTATACCATGGCACCTCTGCTCTAGAGGCCGCCCACGTCCGAAATACACCTACACTGGTGAAATATGCCTAAACCAGACACACCAGGGGTGGAACTTGATGGCTAGACATGTCATGCCACCTCCGCTCTAGAGGTCGGTAACGCCTGATAAACACCCATACTGGTGAATTTTGCCTAAACCGGCTCATACCAGGGGTGAATCTTGAAGGCTATGCATGTCACAGTACCTCTGCCCTAGAGGTCGGTCCCGTCCCAAACACGCCCATACTGGGATAATGCCTAAACCGGCTCAACCCAGGGGTAGAAGTCACTAGTGGTGAGGATTCGTCCTCCTGGACAAAAGCTCCATCCTGGTCACAACTAGGAAGGGTAGCGGCCACGACCGCAAAATGCTGAAGTCAGAGACACTGGACCAGGGCAGTCTAGATAGACAACCACCTCTCACCCGGCGGGGATGTTTGCGTATCCTAATCACGCTAAGGTTTTCCGGTGAGAAAGTCCAACCCTGGATTGGATGGGCAACCACCTCTCACCCGGTGGTGATACACGCGTATCTCAAAACACATCGAGGTTTACCGGTGAGAAAGTCCAACTCTGGCCTGGGTGGGCTACCGCCTCTCACCCAGCGGGGATGCACTGATATCCTAAACACATCAAGGTCTTCCGGTGAGAAAGTCCAACCCTAGACTAAACTGGTGCAATGAAAACCACAGTGTCACGCAATCCCGCTTCCGAGACCCACCAAGAATACAGGCTAAAGCACTGTGATACTCTGAACCCCTTGTGGTCCTCTCGTGGATCTCGTGTGGTCTACTTTGGACCACACAGGGGACCACGGGACCTAACGAGGACCACAGGCGTGAATTCAGTAGGTTCACAGTGCGGTTTTTGGTGGTAGAAGTGAACGAAGAAGAAGAAGAAGACTACCAAAAATAGCACTGAGATGGACACCACAGGGGAACAGAAGTAAGGATAGACCAAAAGAGACATGGAGAAGAACAACAGAAAGGATGTTGAGCAATAGAGGGCTCACCTGGGCAAGAGCTGAAAAAAAGGCAAAGGACAGGCATTTGTGGAAAACCCTTGCGGAAACCCCATGTGCCCTGGGCACTTAAGGTTCAGAGAGAAAGAGAGAGAGAGAGAGATGTATTGGAAATCTAATTTTTTCCATTATTTCTCAAAGTTTCTGGTGTACACAATCAAATGCCTTTGAATAGTCTATAAAAATAAATATAGATTCACATTAAATTCTCTGCATTTCTCTATCATTAATCTCATATTGAATATATTGTCTCTTGATCTTCTTCCTTGTCTAAAACCAGCTTGGACCATATTGACTTCTTCTATTTTCTTACAAAGTCTACTCATGTTTTTTAATAGAATTTTACTGGCATGACAAATCAGGGCAGTGGTTCTGTAGTTTGTGCATAATTTCAAGTTACCCTTTTTTTTTTTTGGCAGTGGTATGAATATTGTTCTTTTCCATTCTTTTGGCCAAATACCTGAATGCCATATCTTTTTACATAGTGCATGATAGATTGTTGCACATTCCTTTCCTCCTGCTTTAATAAGTTCATCTGTTATCACATCCTGGTGATTTACCATTTTTTAAAGATTCTTTATTGCCCATAAAAGTTCTTCATTTGTCAGTTTGGGTTCTTATTCCTCTAATAATAGTTCACACTGTTGATTTCTGTTTTCACAGTCAGTTGTATATACATTTCTCTGCAATATTCCTTCCATCTTTCTAGAATTTCCTCTGTCTCTGTCAGGGTCTTTCCCATCTCATCACAAATTACATTTAGCTTAAGTGTGACATTTCTCATCAATGTCTTTATTTCTTTAAACATTTCACTATCTCTTTCACACTTCTGATGTCCTTCTATTCTTTCACAACAAGCTTTTATGTATTGTTTTTTGTCTTTTTTTATCTTTATCTTCATGTCTGTTATTAATAACAAATGGTCTGTGTCACAATTGGCATCTGAAACAAGGATGTATATTATCTCCCTTGCTTTTTGGAATTGCCTTGGACTTCATAATGAAAAAATGCTGCACAGGTAAAACAGGCATTGTTTGGATACATGAGACCCAACTGGAAGATCTTGATTTTGCAGTTGACATAACACGTATTAGTGACAATGTGAAATCATTGCAAGAAAAAACAGATACCCTGTCTTCAATGGCTAATAAAATAGGACTTGAAATTAAGAAGGAAAAAAAAAATAAACTTCTCATTAACCATGAAGGATAAATATACATAGAAGGAACAGCTATTGAAGAAGTAAACCAATTTGCTTATCTCGGCAGTTATATAAAAACGGGGGCAAATAATTGTTCCAAAAGCATTATTCAGACAGTGAATTTTTTTTATTTGAAAACCGGGACTGACTCAAAAAAAGGATATCTGGCAACCCTAAATAAAATATGCAACCTTTTATTTTTTTTATGTCCAGTAGAAAAGACTTTCAAAACATCTAGGACAAAGAAGAGTGCAGATAGAAATGCCTCTGGTTGTTTTGACATGGAACATCAATGGAATCCGTGCTGTGAAAGGAAAAAGTATGAAGCAGCTTCTGGATTCGCTGCAGGCAGATATAATATGTTTGCAGGAAACAAAAGTAACAAGTAAGTTACTTACTATTTCTTAAATTGGTGCTTTTTTTTTTTTTTTTAAATGTGAAGTTGGTATTTAATCTAAATAGAGAGGAAGACCAAGGTGAAGATGGCTGCAAGACATCATTGATAATCTGCAAATGGATGCATCAGCAGCAGGACCTCTTACTCACAACTGAGAGGCATACAGGAGAGCTGTTGGGGACACAAAGTTCCACAAAGGACATGCAAAGGACTGACAGATTTAATCTAAATTCACCAAGACATATAAGCTTGCTCAGTCTTTGTTCTGCATTTATTCTAGTGTCTTGTGTGAATAGCCTTCTTTCCTAAAAATTCCATAATTGTAGTGGTACATCAGATGTTACTTGAAAAGTTTTCATTCATTGACTGTCTCATTCTCCCCCCCCCCCCCCCCAACCACCACTTTCTCTGTTATTTTATGAATTAAAATCAGTATATTACACATTTGGACTAAAGGCTTTTGAAATGAAGAACATTACCTATTTTAGCATCTTTTTTATAAATTGATTCAGATTGTCTCAGTGTCATGTAATATTTGCAAGTAGGTTGCTGTCACATCTTGAATCTTAAAAATAATTTCAGGAAGAGCTTTTTTTCCCTTTCTTTTCTCAGTACTGTGAAATATTACTAGATGGACTATAATTGCAATAAATACATTGAAAGAAATAATTTATTATCACTATACATTTTCTTAGGTATCAACTCTACTTTATTCAATCTTTATTTGCATTCTTGTTTGCCAGTGTTTCGGTTTTCTTGGAAATGAATATTTAATAGCATTTACTGATATAGTAAAAATTATGAAAAAAGATGATTATCATGAAGAGTTGACAGCATTGTGTGGATGCTTTTCCTTTTTTGTTTCTGATTTGTTTCTCCTGGGAATGGTAGTGCCAGGGGCACACTTATTTTGACATAACCCATGTGAGAAAGGGAACATCAGATCATATCTTATATCCTTCCTGTGCCGTTAAACGTCACATAAGGCTCGCAAAGTAGTTCGCCAATTTTTCCTGTCTTCAGCGAGTCTTTCAACCTCATCAAGGGATTTTATGCCTGTTAATTTGGCCTCTCTTAACAATGTCCTCTTCAGAGTTTCACGCGGTCTACCTCTTTTTCTTTGGCCTGTTGTGTTCCACTTGATAGCTTGTTTTGGGATTCTCTGATCATTTCTTCTCATCAAGTGACCAACATATGTCCATATCAGATCTGCTTACTTCAAAAATTCTGGCCTGCTCCTATAGTGCAGAAATCTGGAGCAGTCAGCATTGATAGCTATAACTTTAGAGTATCATGTCACTCACTTATACATAATTATCAGGAAACAGATGTTTCTGCAAGAGAAAGAGGGAATGTAGAACTGAGAAGACCAGTAAGATTGGGAAAAATTTGATGTGAAATCAGATAGTGGAGCATCATTTCTGGGACTCCAAAAAAAAAAAGAAGTCAGCAGCACCACAAGAAAAAATATAAATGTAGACAATATAGTGTGGAATATCTTAAATATAGATTTATAACAGCACCAAACAACCAACAGCAACCATTCTGTCTGCTGTGTGAACAAATCTTTTCAAACAAAGTTGTAAAACCTTTTAGGCTACTTGAACATTTGAAGAAAATCCATGCTGATAAATTAGACAAAAATTTACCATTTTTTCAGTCACTTCGACAGAACTTTCAGAAGTAGAAAACTATAGGAAATCTGCTAGCAATTTGCAAAAATCCAGTGATGGTTTGCGTGCATTGCTTATTGCTAGATCTGGTAGGCCTCACAAAATTGGAGAACAACTTATTCTGCCAGCAGAAAGAGAAGTTCTGCACACAGTTTTACACAAGTCGCCATATCAAATTATTGCTGCTATTCCTCTCAGCGATAACCTTGTTTAAAGAATTGATGAAATGGCTGATAATATTGAGTAAACTTTGTGCAACCTGCTGAGGACAAGAAAATTTAGCTTGTACGTAGGTGAGTCCACTCTTCCAGACAAAGAAACTTTGCTTCTTGCTTGTGTTCACTTTGTCAGTGATGAAACTTTAGTTCAAGAGCTGCTTTTTGTAAGACAGCTAGAAATGGATATAAAAGCGATGTCAATATTTCGTGTTGTAGAGAATTTTTTCAAAGAGAAAAACATCCCATTGTCCAATGTTATTGCTTGTGCAATGGACAGGGCACCATCAGTGACAGCTTGTCATTGTGGCTTCCTTACTTTCTTGAAGAAAGCTGTACCTTATGTGTTTATGGTGTACTGTATCATCTACAGACACCTAAGTGCTTGGCTTCACAAATCATTAAGCACCATTATTACAGCAGTCAATAATATCAGAACACATGCTCTTAATTCTACACTTTTTTAGACAGCTCTGCAGTGAGAATGAGGAAGATTTTGAACGTTATATACAGAAGTTAGATGGGCATCCATTAACACCAGATCTGCTTACTTCAAAAATTCTGGCCTGCTCCTATAGTGCAGAAATCTGGAGCAGTCAGCATTGATAGCTATAATTTTAGAGTATCATGCCATTCACTTATACATAATTATCAGGGAACAGACCTTTCTGCGAGAGAGAATACTGCCTGAGTTGCTTCTATTCACTTTCTGAAACAGTTTTAGAATTCTTCCAAAAGTCCAGTGTTTCTCTCTGTAATGAACTGAGTAACATCAAGCATGACATTGCTTACTTGTCAGATTTATTCACAGAATTCAACCAAGTTAATTTGCAATTTCAAGGCAATGATGTTAAAATCTTATCAAAGCAAAGTTGGACATCTTCACACTTCTGTCAAAGTTGCACTTATTCAGACATAACATAGCCACATAGCCCACCTTGAGCTGTTTTCAAGTCTTTCTGAACTGAACAAAGAGAAATGAGTATCAGACAATAACCTTCAGATCTACAGTTCACATCTGGATCAGTTGCATAAGGACATATCTGACAGATTTCAGGATCTCCATTTACTTCATATGCCAGACTGGGCTTTAATCTATTCCTTGATATCACCAATGAAGAACTGGGAATGCTAGAGAAAGAACTGGTTTCATTCCAGAATGACACTGAATTGAGGCCAAAATGCAAAAATTCATATCAGGATTTTGGTTATAGAAAAACATTTCTGAATGTTACCCTACGTTGTGGAACAAAGTCCAGATTTCCTTTATTGCCTTCCTGACATCATATTTAGTAGACTGGGGCTTCAGTGCAGTCACGAAGCTTCTTTCCAAACAGAGAAACAGACTGAAAGTTAGTGAACTTGGAGATCTAAGACTTTTTCTTAGCGCTTTTCAACCTGTCATTGAGAAAATTGTATCCCTACATGAAACTCATCCATCACATTAAAAGTTGAGAAAATAGTGCAGTAGGTAAGTTATAATTGTACTTCTTCATATTGTTAAATAAACTGGCTTGCTAGCCTAAGTTATAAGTTGTGTAATACATATCCTAGTTAGTCATTGTATATAGAATGGTACGTAACAAGGCGTTGAGGATGATGCTTGGGAGAAAAGGGGGTGGTAGCTTGAACAGCGGGAAACACTGGTTTAGTTCTTTATATTTTTTGGGGATTATATTTCACTGTGTAGCTTTCGTTGTAGACAGTCTTGTCATTCTTGACAAGCCAGTCATTTTGTCATTTTGAAACTAGAAGGGCAGAAAGTGAAAAAAAATTAGTTATAACAGTATGTAATTTTTCTTGTACTGCTTGTTATAGTGAATCATAATTCATAATTAGGATTAAAAATCAACACCTCTGTGTAACAGTCATGTGAAAGGAATGGAAGACAAAAAGGCTAGAAAAAATGCACTCAATTTGTGTTGTTATTCACACACTGAGTGTTCTAAAAACATGAGCTAGAAAATCCGTTTTGTTGTTTGACCATTATTCTGTAGTAGCAACAGTCTTATTATAAATTGTGGATTAAATTATTAAAATAAGAACCACCGTGTCTGGTGAGAAAAGTACAGTGAAAGCAAGTAGAAATGAATGTGTTGCTAAGAAGTGTTTTTTTTTTTAACATAAACCATGAGCCATTTTAAGGGCTTTTAAAAAAATTAAACTACAGTTATTTTGGTTTTGTTCCATAGTTCATGATTTTAAACTACTACAAATGTTAAGAAAGGTCTGATTTGAAGTGACTGCAAATGTTAAAAAAAAAAGGCCTCATGGTCTTCACATTGCAGCCTGATTTTATGATTTACCAGCTTCTCTTTTCTAACTGGTTCACTACTAAGAAGTTTGATAATGGCACTTCAGATGCTGTTACAGTTATATTACAGATTGGAAGTGAAGTTAATTTTGACATCTTTTTACATTTTAATACTAATAATTTAATTTAATATTAATTTAATATTTAATAATAAATTAGGATCTTGCAGATAGACCAGCTTTTAACTTTAAATGTTTGTGTTATACAGGTGACATGCTTGATGAACCAACAGCCATTGTTGAAGGTTATGATTCCTACTTTAGTTTCTCAAGAAAAAGAACAGGTTATTCAGGTACATTTTGTTTCATAACCAAAGCAAGAAATAATAAAACAAAAAGTCACTTTTATAGGAAAATGAAGTTCAGTTAAGAATTTTCCTTCAATTTTTTTTTTTTTTTACAATAGTTTTGAAAGGACTTTATTTATTGTATCTATGATCAGATCATATAAAAAAGTCTGCTGTGTGTCAGTACATTTGGTAAGCTCTCACAGACAGTTGTTCACATGTGACTTCAACCATGTATTATCATCATTGTGTGTTGTCTTTGGCATGAAGGTTGGTGATAATAAATCTACAACTCTCTCTCTCTCTCTCTCTTTGATTTTGCACTAGGCCAGGCTGTACCCTGTCCACACTCTATATATCTTCTACTGTCCTTCAAAGTAATCTCTGTCGATTGCATTGCAACATTTACAGTGATGACACAAGTCCCAGAATGTCTGTTTTAAATGTTTTAGAAGGAATGACATTCAGTGCAGCAGTTACATATCCTCAAATGTCTTGAAATGACATGAAATCTGCAGGAACCAAATCTAGCAATTAAGGGGAATGTTTCAGCATTGTGATCATTTTTTTTGTTCAGCAAAAACAACCTCATGATGAGGGCCAAGTGTGTTACATTATCATGCAAAAGGTGCCAATTGCCAAACACTGTCAAATTGGGTCTAATATGACAGATGCATTTCAGTAAATGCTCCATGACACCCTTGTAGTAGAATCTATTGATGATGACACCCTGTGGCATGAATTCCTTGTGAATCACACCTTTATTATCAAAGAATGTGATGAGTAGGGTCTTTACCTTTGATTTTACTGTCTTTGCTCAGGGAGAGTTCTTCAGTCACCATTCCATGCTTTGTCTTTTGGTTTTGAAATCAAATTGAAGGCAGCAGTACTCATCGCCCATCACAGTTGAATCTAGGAAATTTGAGTCACTGTTTGCTGTTGCAATGAAGTTACTTGAGGATTTCACATGATGCATTTTTTGCTCAAGTGTCAAATTGTGCAGGACAAATTTTCAGCAAACTTTCCTTTTTACCAAATCCTTTTTCCAGAATTGTCTTGATGCTGTCTCAGTTAATGTCTAGCTCTGTTTCCGTCATTTTCAATTTTGGTGGTCAAAGGCCACAAGTTGTCAAACTTTTCCAATCATGTCAGTGTTTTTGTCTGATGGTCTTCAGATGATCACTCTTCATGTGCCTTAACGAAGCTGGAAAAACCACTAGACAACCTGAGTACAAGACATGGTTTTCGTCACAGTACACACTTTTTAAGCTTTAGAATGTTTTCGTGGTGGTTTTTCCAGTTTAAAACAAAACTTAACGTTCACTCTTTACTCCATGTCTTCCTACTGTGACAAATGGCACTTGCACAGACTTATTCAGTCCATGTGCATGCACACAAGCACTTTCAAACTGGGTGCTGCTTTGTGGTGCATACATCAAAGATGACACTACATTTTGCATACCATACTGCTACATACAGTTTTTTTATTAGTATCCACAGTGGGGCTAGGCTTTTTTTTTTGTTTGTTACCCCTTGCATAACATTTATTGTTAATAACGAAATAATGTAACAAAAATGTAGGTCATGATTGCAAAATAAATAAATAACTACTACTTTATGGTACTTAAATATGAAACAATCACAGAATAGCAAGAGTAAATCTGTGAAAATCAGCTTCAGGGTAAAAATTGGTTTGGTAATATAATTGTTGGTGTAGGGGCAAATAAATGGGTTACATAAATCTGTACTGGCCATGTCTGTTTCTAGTTTTCTTTCTCTTGAAAACTCTTCAGTCATTTTGTGTAATGGAAGGGGAAAATGGGGGATTTTAATATAAAGAAAGATAAGACAAATTTGTAATATTTACAGAAGTAAATATGTACTAGCCTTGCAACACCTGTTAAAATCCAAAATCATGTCCCAGAACACCAAAATAACAATCTACAAAACTATAATAAGACCAGCCATCATGTATAGATTAGAAACATAGAGTATAACAAAGAAAGATGAACAACAACTGCAAATCCGTGAGAACAAGATCCTAAGAAGAATCTTTGGCCCCTCAAAGGATACCAGCAGTGGAGAATGGAGAGCTAGAAAGAACACTGAACTGAACAGCTTATTTAAATCCCAACAAATTATAAATGTCTTGAAACTGAACAGACTATGCTGGTTAGGCCATATAGAAATAATGGAAGACAGCAGACAAACTAAAATTATGTATGCATAAGAGATGAGGGGAAAAAACCAAGGGGTAGACCAAAACAGAGATGGAAAGACAACATTGAAAAGGATATAAAAGAAATTGGTGTCATCAGCTGGAGAGAGAAGATAAGAAATAGATAGGGATGGAGTAAAACTTTATCTGCAGCAGTGAGCCAATGGCCTGGAAAGCTGAAGAAGATAATATACCATGTGCCAGTAAAAACCCACCGATTTATTTTATGACCAGTAAGTCGTTGCACTAGATTTAAAATGCATAAAACTGCTGATTTCACATTTCGTATCCATTTACTGGCATAAAATTGCTGTATTTTTAACTCTTCCTATGCCATGTGGGGAAAAAACGGCAAGAAAAATGCGTGGGTGTTGCAGTATTTTTGGGGTATAGTTTAAAAAGTGATTTAGCAAATTATTTCCATCTCACACAAGTATACTTATTATACATAAAAAAAAATTAAAATGAATGAAGATTCCATAAATGCAGAGTTTGTTTAGAAAAAAAAAACTGGTGAGAAAATACGACAACATTTTCAGGGCCCCCCCCCCCCCGAGGAAAAAAAAATTTATGACACACAAATAAAATAAAATATATTTTCCACTTACCATTGGAGCTGTAAATATCCACTTCGAAATCACAAATCAATGATAAATGGAAATCCTCACATGAAATGTAAGCACTTTGTGCTCAGATTTTCAGAAACAAACAAACAAAAACACAAAAATTATCAGACGAGCTATCAGAACCATTGTCTGAGACACTGTCTGATAAACCATCAGAATCATTATCAGATTGCCGTTCAGAAGCATGGTCAGAAACAATGTCAGAAGATTTCTTACCACAATATTCCAGAAAAAACTGCCTAGCACCTGTTTTAGCCCTTCTTTCTGGTTGAGACCTAACTAGGGAACATCGAGTAACATTTGTCTTGTCTGAGGATATGTCCATTCTCAACCAAAATTAAAATATGCACCAAATTGAACAGAAACATAAGAAAAAATGGCCACCAGCTGGTGTTGTGAGTGAAAAGGATGCCGGGTAATTCTGACATGCACAGATAACATGCGAGCGAAAATTTGAATCATGTTTTACTCAAATCATGTTTTAAACAAATGAATTGTCACTATAATGAACACGGCACACAGCTCAGTAACCGGATGTTGTCACTATAGCGCACATGTCACGGGAAGAATTAAACATGACAAAATTCAGAAGCAGTTCATAAGCAGTTGTCTACATTTGGTGTAAAAAACAAAATTCACACTCATTGTCATAAAGTTGCAGCCATCATTAATACAGTGTTTGACCCCCTGAAGTGTCAATGCAGGCTTGGTATCAGCATCTCACGCTGTTGCAGAGTGTTTGAAAAAATGTTTGAGGTATGGCATTTCATTATGCAATGAGTGTTAGTTCCAGATCATTCACAATGTTGATGTCACACTGATGGCTCCCTTCTGGTTAGTTCATCCCACATGTATTCAGCCAGGTTCATGTCAAGAGAGTTTACGGTACAAGAAAAGGTTGCTGGGCTAAGAAATCATTAACTATGTGAGGTCTACCTTTATTGCGTTGAGAGATTCTCAGATCTGGATGATTTTGCAGGAAAGGTGCTATATGTTGCAGTACCCGATTAACGCAAACGTCAGTGGTAACATTAACTCTGAAAGCGTAGTGTGGCGTATGGTGGCCAAGGAAGAGTCCATCCCACATCTACTGGTCTGATGCTGTCTAGTAAGGATAGGGCCAGTGTTGGGTTGCCTGTTTTGCAAGCAAGCAGCATGAAGTCTCCATCACACTTTGTTTGCACTAACAGGTCTGTGAGTGCCATGTGTATGTGCTGCTGTCTGAGTTGCTCTTTGGAAATGATTGCGCAGATGTATTAATAGGATTTGGTGATCTTGAGCTTGCGTTATTACATGAGGTTTGTCAGGCCTGGGATGGTCAAATGTGGTACCCATTGCCTGAAATCATTGGTTAAGCCACATTATAGTTGAATGCTCACAATGAAAGTGTCTGGCAGCATCTCTGGTAGTCATTCCACTGCTAAGAATACCAATGACCTGCCATCGCTTTTGTGACAGCAATCTGGGCATTACAGAAACATTAACAGATTTCCTTTGGACGGAAACATTTGATGGCCTTTTACTTGATTAAATTTGCCTATAGTGTGTGCCAAATTTCAAAAATGACATTTTAATAAAGCCATAAATGAAGAAAAAGTTGATTTGCACGTGCTGTGCACCACGTTAAAGTAAACGTCACATCATAGGGAAAATGTCATTACCTTAACTGTCACATTTGCATGCATTTGGAGCTTGAAAGTCGCTCATGTATATAAACATTTCACACTTCACATAGTTTGATAAAGTGGTGTGTTTTTAATGGTGGCTAGTATATATTTTTTGGATAAATATTAATACAAAATTATGACTCAGAGATCACAAAATATTTTAATTACTGACTGATGAAAACATAATACGCTTTTATGCACTTAATTAATAATTTGAAACATTTTTAGGTCTATAATTTGATGTATAAAAAATTTTCCCCTGGTAAAAGAATTCATTAGTTAGATCTTCCGTGCAGGGAACAGCATCTTAAAATTGAATTGGGTATTTCAAAGCAGTAATTTCTAATCAGTGCTTCTTTACAAATGATCATAAATAAATTAATGTTCTATGTGAGAGGGTAGTCAGTGTCTGTGAGGCTTTTATTTCTTTTTAGATAGTATTACAGACCCATTTAATTGAAATTTGAAGAACTTGCAGATCTAGTTGAAAGGCTTATAAAGATGCAAACTAAATACAAAAAAAAAAAGAAAAAGATGTGAAGCATATTTGACTTAAAATGTAAAAAAAAAAAAAAAAAAAGGGTAAAGGTAGTCCTTTTATGCCATGGAGATATGGTGTTAGTTTCCATATTTTCCTTGAGGGTGATGTGATCAGCATCATGCCTGACAGTCTTTCCTTTCCAGCTCCAGAAGAAGCCACCTACCTGTTTCTGCAGGTGGGTGATTGTGGCGCCTCTGGTCAGATTTAGACCACAGGCCTCCACCATGAAAGACTAGTGCATTAACCAGTTTGCCACTTGGCCATCCAGCTTTGAAATGTTTTGACTTCCAATTTTGTAACTTTTTTTATCCTGGCATTTTATTCAGAAGGATTGATTGCATGCAAAAATGTTTACAAGATTCATAGAAGAACATCATATATGCTGTAGTAGATACATTTGAACAATAACTGTACTTACAAAAGTACTTACAGAGAAGCAGTTTTGAATAAAAAGAACATGCGAAAGCAATAGTGAAGGCCCAATTACGACAGTGAGATGTCATGCCTGACACAAGATACTGGTCTTCTGGCAGAAGACAAGATTTATCTAAGACACATGGTAATGGATGATGGAAAATGTAAACCTGAAATTACCTGGACATGTCAGAACCACAACATGAAGATAAGTCCTGAAAAAAACAGAAGTCATGATCATAGCAAGAAAAGAAATCCAAACAAAGAGAAGAAATCTTCCTAGGCAACCAGCCCTTGAAACAGGTGAAACATTTCAAATACCTAGGTAGCATAATATCATCCTCAGGGACAGTTGACGCTGAGACTGAGAACAGATGGGATAAAACAAATCAGGTCATTGGACAGATGACTCCTTTATTTAAAAACAAAAACATCACAAAGGAAACAAAAAGGGCACTGTACAACACAATTTTCCTCCCAACTCTATGCTATCAGTGTCAAACATGGACATTAACAGCCAAGAATAAAAGAAAAATCATCACAACAGAAATGAGATGTTTAAGGAGAATACTAAATGTGACAAGAAGAGACCAAATAAGAAATGACACCATCAGGGCAAAGGTTGGAGTAGCACCAGTATTACATTATATTCAGAAACAGCAAGTCAAATGGTGTGGACATTACATGGTTACTGCCAGACAGTATATCACATGCAACATTCACACTAAGATTTGTAGGTAACAGAGGAAGAGGCCATCCACACAGGGAGATGGAGAGAAGAAATTACAGCAGCATTAAATATCCCATTATACGAGGGGAAGTCACCAAGTAACTCACAGATTGAAATATTTTATCAGTGGCAGTTATCAGGTATTTAAATATATCCTTAGATAGTACCATCATCCAACTTTATAATAGTTGTATGTAGGGGGTGCTGGGAGTTAAGTGCGCATGCGCAGAGCAATAACAAAATGGCTACCCAACTGTTAGTGTGTACCAAAAAGAACAGAGAAGTGTAGTGAAATTTTTGTGGGCTAAAGGACATTCATTTGAGGACATTTATAAGGAAATGATTACAGTTTATGATAAAAAGTGTTTATCACGTAAAGCGGTCTATAACTAGGTAAAAGAATTTTCTCAGGGACGCACCGAAATTGTTGACAAAGTCCAACTTGGCTGTCCTGTTCAGATTGCAACAGAAGTGACTGTGCAACATGTGAATGAGATTATCAGAGCTGATAGATGAGTAACGATAGACAGTGTAGCAAGTGCAGTCGGATGTTCACATGGCTTAGCCTACAGAATAATGCATGAGAATTGAATTTTCGGAAAGTTTGCTCACGTCGGATACCCAGAGATCTGAATGATGAACACAAAATGAACCAATTTGGTTTGTCATTGCAGCATCTCTGTCATTGCGCATATGAAGGTGAAGACATGCTCCAAAAGATTATTACTGGAGACAAATCTTGGGTGCACCACTACCAACCCGAATCAAAACATGCCTCAATGCAATGGAAACACCCGTCATCGCCATGCGCAAAAAAATTCAAGATTACACCTTCTGCGTGGAAGGTTAATCTGACAGTGTTCTGGGATTATCAAGGAGTGTTGTTAACCAAGTTCCAGAAGTATGGTAACAGTGTGAATTCTGTATAGTACAATGAGGTACTGTTGATGCTATGGGATGCAATTCGAAGAAAATGTCCTGGTCAACTGGCTAAAGGTGTGCTTCTCCTTCATGACAATACCAGACCACATACAGCTCAGTTAACCCAAGAGAAAATTAGCCAGTTGGGTTGGGAAGTTCTTGAACATCCACCCTATAGTCCTAACTTAGCTCCAAGTGATTTTCACCTTTTTGGTCCATTGAAAAACCACCTTGGCAGGAGAAGATTCTCGAGTGATGAAGAGGTGGAAACAGAAGTAAAAAAGTGGTTCAGAAATCGGGCTCTCGATTTTTACACCATGAGTATTGCATCACTGATTTACACGATGGGACAGATGTATCAATGTTGGTTGAGAAATAGGGGAATAATGTAGGTTCAGAAATTAAAAGTTTTCAAATTACTGTCACATTTAGTTTTTTTGTAACAGGCATTTGTTACTTGGTGACTTCCCTTCGTATGAAGGAAATCGCAGAGCCCTATAAAGACATCTATTTGTCCCCATAACACCGAAAGGTATATGAAGAAGGAAAGAAGACAAGAAATTACCTGAAAAATCTTACATCCTTCCCATGCTGTTAAACGTCACTTAGGGCTCACATTTTGGCAAGATTCCCTGATTTTACCAAGTTTTTCAACCTCATCAAGGAATTTTATGCCTACTAATTTGGCCTTTCTTAACATTGACTCACAACAAAACCTGAAGAATAGAAGTGGCTAAATGCACTTTCAGCAGACAAGACAAGATAATTATTTTTTAAAAATAAATCATGCAAAAACAAGATAATTATCTTTAAAAAATAAATAATGCAAAAACCCCCCAGATATGGAAAATAAAAGTTGTCAGATGTTTCAAATTTCTCTATGGTGTAGAAAAGTGGTTTTCAAAGTGGGTAGTACTGCCTCTTTGTGTGTGGTGAGAAGATTCATGGGGATGGTAATGGAAAAATGAGAAAAACAGCAGTTGTAGATAACTGTGATGAAAATCTTGAAATGAGATGGGTGGTGACTAATAGTGGTTAAGACTAAATATTTTAAATAATACAGTAAATTTCAGTTAGATCATAAAGCAATTTTTTTTAAAAAAGTGCTTTAATATTTTAATGTCATTTTGAATGGATATGTGAAATATACTAGAATTGTTGGAAAATACCATGGTTGTTCAGATGATGTTCACATATTCTGTAAAAACAAAGACCGCTTGCAAAGCAAAAACAGCAAAATAGAAGTAAAAAAGAAACGTATCAGGCTGAAAATATTTGTTATGAAGTCCCAAAATGTTGAGATAACAGTTGTGGAGAATAATCATACCATTGTCTAAGCTAGAAATTATAGACTTTAAAAGAATCAGTCAGGGGATTCATTTGTCTGGGAAAGGTATTGTTGAGATACTCCTAACTGAGACATGCAGTTTGCAAATGGAAATTTTAAAAAAAAATAGACTAATATAAAAACAACTGTAATAATCAAACTTTCCTTATCCAAGATTCTTTTGACTATTACCAACAATTTATAACTTATGTATTTGTGATGTAAAGATAGGTGGTGGTGGTGGTGGTGGTGGTGGTGGTTGGGTGTGTGTTTAAATCTGGCACCATAAGAGCTGACTTGTGTGAAAGCTGTGGAATATATTAATAATATAGGTTAGGAACCATCTGTATCTGAAAATTGGAATATTTCTACAGACATTTCTGGGACATCCTGGATAACTCTTGGACAGAAAATTACACAAAATGTTAAGTTACTTTTCACAGCTTAATTACTGTAATTGTGTATAATGTATGCACACTTGAGAACTTTTATATCATATGCTAGCTAACTTGGAGCAGAACACATTCTATGAAAACTGTTGTGTAACATCATCACTCATACCATATCCTGAAACTAGATGTTCAAACACCAAAATAATGCATAGAAAGCAAAGAAATTTTTCTGACAAAAAAAAACAAGACTATTTACTACCAAAGGCAGAGTAATGTTAAAGATATGTACAAAAGATGGAAAATATACGAGGGGTGATTGATAAGTTCTCTGCCTAAGGTACAACGGATTATTTATGGATAACTTTTTTTTTATTATTACTCAACATAGTCCCCTTTCAAGTTTTGCACTTAGTCAGTGATCCTGGAGCATACGGATCCCTTCTTTGTAAAAGTCAGCATTTTGTGCCAGTAGAAGATGGTCTACAGCATGAGTGACATCATCATCTGAAGCAAATTTATGACCACTGAGCTCCTTTTTTAGTTTGGTAAACAGGTAGTAGTCCAGAGGGGCCAAATCTGGGGAATAAAGAGGATGTTCAAGAAGCTGGAAGCCACATTCATGAATGGCAGCCATTGGCACTGCTGACTTGTGAACTGGAGCATTGTCTTGATGAAAGATTACTCCTCTCGTCAATTTACCTTGACGCTTTTCCGTCAGTTTGACCTGCAGTTGCTTCACAAGATTAGTGTAATAGGCCCCGATAACCGTTCTGCCCTTTTGAAGATAATCTACCAATAGCACACCTTCTGAAAAAGATGGAAGCCATCACTTTGTCTGCAGACAGAACCACCCTTGCTTTCTTTGGAGGTGGGGATCCATGTTTCCACTGCTTTGACTGTTCTTTGGTTTCTGGTTGAAAATGATGAACCCAAGTCTCATCTATAGTCACAAATTGCTGAAGAAACTTTTCAGGATCTGCAGAAAAATGGCCAACATTGTCTCTTGGCATGTTGAGACGCTGTCGTCTGTGATCAGCTCCAAGAAGTTTCGGGACCTATCGAGCAGAGACCTTTGTCGTTTGAAGATCATTGTGAATAATGGCATGAACACGTTCCTGGGAGATGCCCAATTCAGTAGCAATGTACCGCTCAATTAGTCATTGATCCTTCGTTATCATGTCATGGATTCTGCCAGTGGTTTCATCGGTGGTTACCGTTCTTGGTCTTCCTGGATGGGGATCATCTTCCAGACTGTCCCTTCCATGTTTGAATTGAGCTTCCCATTTCTTCACTGTACTGTAAGAAGGGGCACTCTCCCCTAGAGTCTCTACCATATCTTCATGGATCTCCTTCGATGAAAGCCCTTGATAGAGAGGTAGAGAATGACTGCTTGATGAGAAATTTTATCCATTTTCTCAATTTCTGCCACCCCTTACCTCTTCGACTTCAGTAGCCTGTAAAAAAAATTGATTGCAGTTAATTTCTTGAACTTGATGTTTAATCTTACATTAATCTGATCTACAAATGCACCTAATGTCAACTGTGTGTTTCAAGTATTTGTACCTTGGGCCGAGAACTTATCAATCACTCCTCGTAAGATCCATTTGGGTACAGTTAATATTTATATTATTAAGTCTGTTTTTTTAAATTTTCAGTTGCAAACGGCCAAGTCTCAGTTAGGAGTGTCACAATAATATATTTTCTATTTTGCTGTATCCACTGGCTGATTCTTCAAGTCTGTAGTTTCTAACTTAGATATTGCTGTAAGTAATCCTCACAACTGTTATCGCAACATTTTGGTATTTCATAAAAAGTGTTAAGTACATTTTTTTCTGTATGGAACAGAAAGAATGAAAACTAACCTGCCTGAGCTTATCCTTATATTTTTTAAAGACATAGTAAACAGAAGAATATCATGGATAACATGATACATTTAGTGTTCAAGTAAGAGAGATTGAAATAAAGTTATAAAAAAAATCACATACTGCACATGAGAAAGAAATAAAGAAATGCGAATGAAGAAAGCTATAAACTTGACCTCTCCCCCCCCCCCCCCCCCCCAAAAAAAAAAAGGCATTATACTACCATTGAAATGCAACACTGAAGTGGATAGAGAGATTCTGTCTCATCATAAATACCTCTGGGCATGATAAAGTTGACATTGTTATGGAGTAATCCAGTGAAGCATTTCATCCATAGCATATAATATTTGACAGTTGTATAACTGTCTAATTAACATTTGAATCTTTGTCATTTGATAGGCACAGCCAGCTACTGTCGCACTAGGGCTGTCCCTTCAAAAGCTGAGGAAGGACTAACTGGGAGACTTTCAAGCACATTTAAAGACATCATTGAGTGCTATGGAAACACTGATAGCTATTCAGATCTGGAAGCACTGGATGCTGAAGGCCGTTGTGTTATCACTCAACATCAGATCAGGTTTTTCATACAGTTCTTTATATCTTTTTTTTATAAATATTAACCCTTCCTGGGCCAAAGATGAGAAAATTCATTTTCTGGTTTCCATGCATTGTTGCCTGAAAGCCAGATTTGCCATCTTTGATAGTTTTCATATTCAGATTGTTTCTAGCTTGTTATTTAAAGTAATTTTTGGTTGTCTGTATTTTTACTGCAAAGTTGATATAATAAAATATTGTTTTCAATCTTCATAACTTAAAAAAACCCAGAAATCTAGCGGTTTTAGCTGTCGGGAACACATGTTTACGAGATCTTGCCAAGCTGATGTCTTGTGGAAATGGTGGAGCATGCTTCTCTTGATGACACATGGATTGACACTGAATTATGCTCTGATTTTTTGTCAGACTGCCCCAATGATAACTAAAAATCACTGTTTAATGATTCTGGTAATGAAATTGATGTGTTTCTGTTCAGTGTGATGTAGAGTTGGATGGTAATTGCCTTACATGCTATTCAGTCATTCTAAATGAATGCAGATCCTTTTTTTGATGTGGTTAAAATTTACTGACTCGGTTTACTTTTGAAATAAGATATAATTAACACATCATTTGAATAAAATGGTACCTAGAAAATGAAAACCTTCTCGTTCCACAACAAGCAGGATTTAGGCAGTGCTACAGTACGGAAGATCAAGTGACCTATCTCTTTCAAGAGATTGAGGATGCATTCCAAGAGAAAAACCTTGTACTAGCAGCGTGGATAGACCTGAAGAAAGCCTTTGATAAAGTATGGAAAAAAGATCTGCAGTGGAAACTAAGAAACTACAATGTGAATGGAAGACTGTACAACTGGATAAAGTCCTATTTACACAATAGAAGAGCTAGAGTAGTAATGGATGGACACAAAAGCCAGAAAGTACTTCTGCGACACGATGTACCACAAGGAGGAGTCCTTTCGCCTACACTATTCCTTGTATTCATTAATGACCTGGTCAAGGAACTTCCCTATGGAGTCAAAGCGGCACTGTATGCAGATGATCTGGTCATGTGGTGTACAGATGAATATGCGACAGTTGCTACACAGAGATTCCAAAGAGCAGCAGACATCTTGACATGGACAAACAAATGGTGTGTAAGTATCAACACAGAGAAATCAAGTACCACTCTGTTCACCCTCTCATCTAAACAGAAAGCAGGTAAGATCTTTGTAAATGAAATACCCTTAAGGATGGACAACCAACCCACTTACTTAGGAGTGACTCTTGACTCAGAACTGACGTGGAAGCAACACATCAACAGTGCAGAAGCAAAAGCCAAGCGTATCCGTAAGCTGATACCTGACCTTCCAACTGTAGTCGTTCCATTATCATCTGTACCAGAGCATACACCATGGAAAGAAGCAGATTATACACAAATAACTATTCAGACTGAAGTGAAAGGTGTGCAGAATGGTGAGATGCAGAGCAGTCTTGTAAGATCAACAGCCACACTTAGTGTTCTAGATGACAAATATCCATGTGACACCTGGATATGTGTGTATATAGATGGATCTGCACATAATGCCATAAAGAATGGAGGGGCAGAAGCATATATTGAATATCCAGACAACACCACTGACAAGATTTCCATACCCACTGGTAAATACTGCAACAACTTTGATGCAGAAGTTAGGGCAATTATTGCTGCAGTTGAAAAACTATCAGACTCCAGAATTGATACATGTCCTGTAGTAATTCTCACAGATGCAAGATCAGTACTGGAAGCTCTTCAGAGCAACAAACTACCAGACCTTAAGGATGCCTTGTCAAAAATTGGCTTACAACCTGGAGTCACTTTGCAATGGATTCCCTCCCACTGTGGGATACCAGGCAATGAGAAAGCTGACCATCTGGCTAAAGAGGGCACAGAAATGGAGCAACCAGACATACCAATCACCTATAATCAGAAGAAAAGCATGATAAAAACCTACAGGAAGCCACAAACACCACCACATGATGACTATCACATGCTAAACAGAAAGGAACAAGTCACCATCTTCCGTCTCCGAACAGGACACAGCCGACTCTGAAGTCATATGTATACAAAGTTTAAGGTTGGTACTACTAATCTATGTACATGTGCCCAGGTGCCCCAAACTGTAGAACATATCCTCCAGAACTGCATCAACTATGAGACACTGAGAAATAATTACTGGCCCAGTGAAACCACTAAGGAAGATAAGCTCTATGGTTCCATACATGAGTTACAAAAAACAGTGAAATTTATCCAAGAGACAGGACTGCAGATATAGACAGACAATGCGAACGAAGAAGAAGAAGAAGAAGACATCATTTGAAATGTTATGTAACTGAACTGTAAAAAGATGACATTTTATGTTTAAGATATATAATGTAGCATTAAATTGTCAAGACATAGTTATTTTTTATTATACATTCAGTTATATAATTTTATCAAGATTTTAGAGTTATATCAGTCAGCAGTTTGAAAATATTTATGTTTTATACAAAGTGACATTTTACCCAGTTGACATTTATAATGGTGACATTAGTGAAATTGGTTCCTAAGAGGAATATTGAGGTTGATCGTTCACAAGACAGTGAGTACATAATTAATTGTTCACAACATGGCAAAGAATACACATAAGCCATATATATACACTAATAATATAATCTTCATCATACACATTTTTTTGTCTCTTGTTGCATTTCAGTCTCTTGAAATAAATAGTAAAAAATAAACTGTTGTTTTGTGGTTCCTGTATGAAATCATAGGGTTTAATTTTTTTGGGGTTGTTTCATTGGGCATGTAGTTGCCTCTCAGTGTCTCATATCCATTCTTAACACTTTGGAAATAAAGATCAGTCTGTTATAGTTGGTGCAGTTTTAAGGGGGTGTTCCATAGTTTGAGGTACCTAGGCACATACACACTTGGACTTTGTAGAGATGTAACTTTGGAGTCAGTTGTGTCCTCTTCTGAGGTGAAAAATGAAGGCTTGTTCACGTCTGTTTAGCATGTGATGGTCATTATGTGGTGGTGTTTGTGACTTTCTTTAAGTTTTTATCATATTTTTCTTTTGGTTATAGGTGACGGAGTCTATTTGTTTCATTTCTTTGGTCAGACAGTTGGCTTTATCATTGCCTGGAATCCCACAGCGGGATGGAATCCACTACAGAGAGACTATATGCTGTGAGCTAACACTCGAGAAGGCGTCCTTAAGGTCTGATAGTTTGTTGTACTGATTAGCTTCCAATTTTGATCTTGCATCTGTGAGAAATGCCATAGGGCATTTATCAGTGTTGGAATTTGATCATTTTTCAACTGCTGCAATAATTGCCCTAACTTCTGCATCACAGTTGTTGCAGTATTTCCCAGTGTATAAATTTATCTTGTCAGTGGTGTTGTTTGGATATTCAGTATGTGCTCCAGCCCCCTAGTTTTTATGGCAATATGTGCAGATCCATCTGTATATGCACTGTTTATACATTAAATGTGATTGTTGATCTTACAGGACTGCTTTGGAACACCATTGTGCATGCTTTTCATGTCAGTTTGAATGGTTATTTGTATAGAGTCTGTTTCTTTCAGTGTATGCTCTAATATAGATGACAATGGAGTAACTACATCTGATAGGTCAGGTATCAGCTTATACAGTTGCTTGCCCTTATGGATGAAGCTGCTTCTTCTAAGCCACCCTAAAGCCAAGTTATTGAATCTCTCCTCTAAGGATGGCTCTCCATTAATTTTTTTAGCACTAGTGTGCCAACTGTTTTCTACATTTTACTACTGGTGTGGACCTCATAGCACTTGTGATAATCTGTAGTGACTGATTTTGTATCTTATGTAGATTTTCTAGGGTGGTGCTTGATGCTGTGCACCAGGATGTTAAGCCATATTTTGAGTGTAGGAGAATGTTTTGCTGTTATATATTCTTGAGAATTCTTCCACTTGCTGCCCAATTAGTTCCTCTCAATTTCCTTAGTATGGCTGTTTCCTGTGGCTTTTGTTTCCATATGTTTTGCTTCCAGGTCAGTTTTGTGTCGAGAGTCACTCCTAGATAAAGTGGGTTGGCTGTCCATCCTTAAGAATGTTCCATTTACAAAGATGTTGCCTTCTTTCTGTTTAATGAGAGAATGAACAGAGTGGTACTTGATTTCACTGATTTGCTAATGACACACCATCTGTTTGTCCATGATGCTAAGATGTCTGCAGCCTCTGTGTAGCAACTGTTATATGTTCATCTGTACACCACATGACCAGGTCATCTGCATACAGTGCTGCTTTGATTCCACAAGGAAGTTCCTTGACCAGGTTATTAATGAATACAAAGAAGAGAGTAGGTGAAAGGATTCATCCTTGAGGTATGCCACGTTGTAGCTGTACTTTTTGGTTTTTATGTCCATCCATTACAACCATTGCTCTTCTGTTGTGTAAATGGGATTTTTTTCCAATTCTACAGTCTTCCACTCACCTTCTAAGTTTCCATGGCAGACTTTGTTTCCATAGTTTATCAGAAGGATTTTTTATCCGTGATGCTAAGTACAAGATTTTTGTCTTGGAATTTGCCCTCATTCTCTTGAGAGGGATAGGTCACTTGATCTTTTAAACTTTAACTCTGCCTGAAATATGCTTGTTGTGGAATGAAAAAGTTTCTTGCATCTGTGTGACGAGAATTTGTCAGTCCTAGGGGTTCTCAAGTTAGTAAGGTGTGTGGCATCTGCTTGCATCGATCAGCGACTGGCATCTCCTGGGCATAGATGCGATCAGATGTCTGATGTGCGCCTGTGGGATGGCTGGCCACTCTTTCTGGAGTGCTTGCCACAGATCATGACAATTGGCTGGAGAAACGTTTCGGCAACAAACACGTCTTTGCAGCTCATCCCATAGGTGCTCAATCGGATTCATGTCTGGAGACAGGTATGGCCAGGGAAGGGTGAGAATGTTGATGGCAGTCAGGAACTGTGTGGTGAACCGTGCAGAATGCAGTCTGGCGTTGTCCTGTTGAAACATAGACCTTTGCACAGCCAAAAATGGAAGGACATGGTGTCGAAGAATTTCATTGATGTATTGTTGCGCATTCAAGCCTCCTTCAATCTGCACCAATGGACTCCTTCCATTGAAAATGATCATTCCCTATACCATTACACCTCCACCACCATGCGGCAGAACTTCATCAATGCAATTTTTGGCAAAACATTCATTTGGCCTACGGTAGACCCTTCTCCACATATCCACTGATTGTCATTTGTCCAGGGCTGATGCTGCTTGGCCCAAACAAGTCGATTTTGGCAATGGCCTCTCATTAAGACAGGACCTCAGTGAGACCGTTGTGCCACCAGTCCAGCTTCATGTAGTCTATTCCGGACAGTTTGATCAGACTCACAATGTCGTCCTGCGAGAAATGACTGGGCACTTGA
The DNA here is from genome assembly GCA_009760885.1 of Achatina immaculata. Taxonomy (NCBI): domain Eukaryota; kingdom Metazoa; phylum Mollusca; class Gastropoda; order Stylommatophora; family Achatinidae; genus Lissachatina; species Lissachatina immaculata. The sequence goes on from CM019704.1 coordinate 225,820, forward strand.
GGAACAATTTTTTATAAATAGGAAACTACAAGGCTTTGGTATGGTAAAGTAAGAGAACAAATTTTGTAGGATTAGACCTCGAAAAAATCATAGACAAAGCACTCTAGTGAGACGTGAGAGAAAGAAAAGGACGAGCAGCCGTCTAGCTAGAGAACAGCGTACTATTGACTTAGCCAACTAGCACCCCAAAAAAGGTGTTTTGTTGACATAGTCTTTAGTAACTGCTCAGCAGACATGAGGGATCATGACATCTGGAAAGAAACGAGGTCGTGACACAGAAATTCCATACCTTAGATTCAGTCTCTCTAGCAGGTACCAACTTTTTTAGACAAACATACATACGGTCTCCTGCCATGTCTGGTGCAAACTTGAACAACAATAACAAACGAATGAATACTTATTACATGAAGTTAGTTTCAGGTATAGTAAGGAACACTTGAGGAAGCTGTTGTAAACCTGTTTCTGAGGCAACGAACAAGAATAAAGCGATCATCAAGTTGCTGTTGTCACCTTGGATCGTCCACTGCAGAGCTGGTCTTCAGCTGAGCCAGTGGCTTGGAAACCGTGCCATTGTCAATTGATGGTACTCTGCTGCACATTTAAATGCCTGGCAACCTGGTTTTGACTTTCGCCTGCTTGCGACCAATAGCATTGTTTCATAAATTTTGTGATAGACGTGGCATTATTGTCTGCTTGAAAATGAAACTGAATATATTTGTGTAACCTCAGCCTTTTATAGGGTTTCACTTTTGTGGGAAGTGAGTTGTGCTCACCACAAAAATCACGACTTTTCCATAAACGCAACATGAGTTATGGTAAAAAAAGGCGTGATTAGCAAGGGCAGCTGCTGCATTCTGACTATACACAAGAATAGCAAAATTCATGCTAAATCGTGGACCTGTTATCTTGGTGACAACTTTTGGTTTGGTTTGAGGTACCCGGGAACAAAATTTTTGTCATAACATATAAAAAATGAAGCTTATGTAAGCTATGCGTTTCGTTTTTTTTGGACATGTATATATATATATAACTATGACTAAATATATAAATATACACAAAGCAACTGCAGTAAAGCAGTGATAACAAAATGTTACAACTATTTAAAATGAAAAGTAGGAACAGCATTATTAATTAATGAGTTTGATAATTAATTAATGTGCTCCTTAATTAATAAAGCTGACCCTACTTTTTGCTTTAAATAGTCATAACATTCAGTATGATTTATAGTTACTATGAGCTCCTCAGGGCATGTAGAAAGAATGGAAGAGAACAGACAAATGAAAATAATGTATGCAAAAGAAATGAGGGAAACAGGGGTAGACCAAGACAGAGATGGAAAGACAACATAGAAGAGGACATAAAAGAAATTGGTGTCACCAACTGGAGAGAGAAGATTAGGAATAGAGAGGAATGCAGGCAAACTTTATCTGCTACAATGAGCCTTAATGGCTTGGAAAGCTGAAGAAGAAGAAGAAGATGGGCTCTTTGGGGAGTGAAGAACTGTTATAGCCGGAAGTCTTTGGGGAGTGATTTCATGGGTGGTCTGAAATTCTTAGAACCTGTATGATATGAAATGCCTTTTTAAAGTCTGTGAAGTTCAGGATTAATGGTTTTTGCTTTTCAATACTTGTATGTTCTTCAAGCATTATTCTTAGAGTAATCTTAGAGTGATCATTAGGACAGTAATAGTTAAAGTGGAAGTCTCTATTACTGGTTATGATCATCTAGTATTCAGCTTCTTCCTTGTACACTCCCACTTGACATGTCCAGATGTTATTCTTAACAGGGCCCTGACATGTCCAGATGTTATTCTTAACATTTAATCAACACAATTTGTTATTTTTATAAAGTATAATGTCACCCTTTTATACAGCAGAATTGTTAGGGAACAGAACTTTCTGTAAAAGAAAGGGGGAACATGGAACTGAGAAATCTGCTAGCAGCATCGTGTCTTATGGAAGTGTCAGATAACTCAGACAAAATTCTCTGTATGCTAAGAAAACCCACTCGCCTGTTGGAAAAATGACAAGCGCAAAATACCCCTCCTAGAATAGAAGGCCCTCCAGCTTTTGGCATTGCACACCCACCTGTCAATAGGTAGAGCTGAGACCTTGGCCTGGGGCCATGCTTGGCTGGTCGGGATATTGGATGGGTGGAGACATAGACCTCACCTGCGGGGATGAGGAAAGTCTGGTGGAAATCGACAATCCAGAACGTGACAAGCCTATGGGTCTCTACAACAGTGGTGTCAGAATGAGGCAAACAAAGCAGCAACAGACTATAGGTGGCGGAGAATGGACATTGTTGAAGCATCCATCAGATCCCTCATCCCAAAGTGTGAAACAGTTTCATATCCTTCAGGTGGGTCAATGTTGCACTCAGACCTGATCTCAGCTTCTCATTGGAAAGGCCTCTCGGGTATGAAAGAAAGTCAGTCAGTCATTTGCATGTCCCTTGTGGAACTTTGCCTCCCTAACAGCTCTCCTGTAGGCTTTTTGGTTGCAAGCAAGATGCCCTGCTGCTGATGCCACCATTTGCAGATTATCAACGATGTCTTGCATGCTCTCTTTCTTTTCCCCATTATGTATCCTTCCAAGTAAATTATCTGTAAATTATCATGATGTATAATGTGTCCAAATATTATAATTTTCTCTGTTTAATTATCTTTACTAGCTAGTCTTCTTCAATATTAAGTTCTTATAGTATGGATATATTTGTTCTTTTCTGTGTCCAAAGATCAGGTGGTAAGGCCCCCAGACCAAATAGATGTAATTTTAACACTGGGGAAGAGTGTGAATGAATGAATCTTGAATGAATGAATCTTTATTTTTAAAGGGTAAAAAATTGGGCACGCAGGCCCGTCTTACATTCTGCCCTTCATCACTCCATCTTTCATTCTTCCCACACACTTGATTTAGTACAAATATACAAATTAAATTAGGAAAAACATATCAAAAGAGTGTAAGATTTAACTACTACATTCAAAGTAAAAGAGAAGAAGTAATTAACCTAATAAAATAGCACTCACGCAGACATATACATAAACAAAAATACATTGTAAATACAGATCTTCTAACATATGTTTTTTTTAACAAACATTTAAATAATTTCTAACAATATCTAACAATTTGCTTTTCTAACTATGTCATTTTAGTACTTAATGGTTGACGAGCCACGTGTTGAGAGAGTGCTGGTTATTTTATGGAGGCATATAATTACAAGCAAGTAAATAATGAAACAGGTTTGAGTTAAAGGATGAAGTATTACCAATGGATTTTAAACAGTAGGGGAGGGTGTTCCAGAGCTGTACGGCAGAGTATGCAAGGCTTTTCTTGTACAGATCAATCCTGGGTTTAGGAAGAAGACAGTTTTTTAAACGCTGGCTATGTTTAGTGTTATACGTGAGACAGAGGTCAGTACTAGTAATTGTGATGACGGACAAAATCCTGACAGTGTTACTAAGGAAAACCCCTGCATCAAACTAAAAAGAAAAATAAGAGAAGGAACATGGAATGTACGAAGTATGTATGAGAGGAAGTATGAAATAATAAGTGATGAGATGAAAAGAACGGGGATACACATTTTTGGAATCTGTGAGCATCGATGGAAAGGATCAGGACACTTCAAGAGCGAGAATGATAATGTCTTTATATACTCTGGTGGAGAATTAGGAGGAAAGAATGGAGTGGCTTTTTACTTGGACAAATCAACATCAAAAGCATTACTAGGTTACAATCCAATAAGTGATAGAATCTTCACAATCAGACTTAAGGGCACTCCTAGAAATATAACAATCATCCAGATATATGCACCTACATCAGCAGCAGAAGAAGAGGAAGTAGATTTTTATAACACACTGCAAACGACGATAGACCAGGTACGGAAAAATTATATTGTATTAATAATGGGGGATTTTAATGCGACAGATAAAAGGGATGGCGACTGCAGTAAAATTGGTTTAAAAAAATAAGGTAGACAGAGGTGTATGGTGCAGTTTTACAAGGTGAGGGAGGGAGTAAGGTGAGAAAAAAACGAATAGAAAATATGAGATATATAAATGAAAAACATACAACATCCGATATTTCGGCGTGAGCCTTATTCGAGGATACATACACAGTGAAATACAAACACGAGTGATAAGTTATCAGATAAGTTCAGATAAGTTATTCGTGTTTGTATTTCATTGTGTATATATCCTTGAATAAGGCTCATGCCGAAATATCGGATGTTATATGTTTTTTATTTATACATTCTCATACTTTCTATTCGTTTTTTTCTCACCTTACTCACTCCCTTGGATTTTAATGCAAAGATTGGTACAGAAAGAACAGAAGATGAAGGACATGTTGTAGAGAAATTTAGCATAGGGCAAAGAAATGAGGCAGATGATAATCTAATGGCATTTTGCATGGAAAATGAGCTAATGATTGCTAACACACTTTTTAAACAACATCCAAGAATACTTTACACATGGACATCACCTGATAGGAAAACCAAGAATCAAATAGATTACATTTTAGTGCAAAGAAGGTGGAGATCAAGTATAACATCAGCAAAAACTTTACCAGGTGCTGATTGTGACACGGACCATGAGTTATTAATAGCAGACATGAAGATAAAGATAAAAAAGACATTTGCAGGATCAAGACCACTCTGCTTTGATCTTACAAAAATACCAGAACAATATGGTATAGAAGTGAAGAACCGTTTCAAAATCCTGATGGCTGTACAGGAGGCGATGACACCAGATGATTTGGCTACGCTGATCAGAGATATCTTAATAACAACAGCTAAAGACATGGTTCCAGTAAAGAAAACACAAAACAATGGATGGATTACAGCAGGCACACTAGTACTGATAAAATAACGTAGAGAAATGATGATGCAATGGAAAAGTGACAAACAACAACAAAGAGAAATATAAATCTTTAACAAAAGAAGTATGAAGAAACATAAGAAAAGACAAAAAATAATACAAACAAGATTGTTGTTAAAGAATAGAAGGACATCAGAAGTGTGGAACAGATAGTGAAATGTTTAGAGAAATGAAGACAGTGATGAGAAATGTCACACCTAAGCTAAACGTAATTTGTGACAAGATGGGGAATACCTTGACAGAGAAAGAGGAAATTCTAGAAAGATGGAAGGAATATTGCAGAGGACTGTATGAAACAACTAACTGCGAAAGCAGAAATCAACAGTGTGAATTATTATTGGAGGAGAAGGAACCCAAACTGACAGTAGAAGTTTTATGGGCAATAAAGAGTCTGAAAAATGGTAAATCACCAGGATGTGATGAGATAACAGCTGAACTTATTAAAGCAGGAGGAAAGGAATGTGCATCAATCTATCATTCACTATGTAAAAAGATATGGCATTCAGGTATTTGGGCAAAAGAATGGAAAAGAACTGTATTCATACCACTGCCAAAAAAAGGGTAACCTGAAATTATGCACAAACTACAGAACTGTTGCCCTGATTAGTCATGCCAGTAAAATTCTGTTAAAAATCATAATGGGTAGACTTCGAAAGAAAATAGAAGAAGTCACCAAGCTGGTTTTTAGGCAAGGAAGAGGATCAAGAGATCATATATTCAATATAAGATTAATAATAGAGAAATGCAGAGAGTTTAATGTGAATCTATATTTATCCTTTATGGATTACTCAAAGGCATTTGATTGTGTACAACATCAGAAAATTTGGGAAATAATGGAAAAAATGGGATTTCCAACACATTTGATACAATTAACATCATTTTTGGACTTAGGGGCCAAAGACCCCAGAATTAAGCAGACAGTTGACAAAAGTCAACATCCATATCGCAGTCATACAAGAAACCCTTCTGTATGGAAAAGATCACTCAGTGCCTGGATACACCATGTACAAATGTGAATGTGGCAAATGCAGGGGTATTGCTACATTCTTGAGAAATGACATCCAAGGAGAAGTTAAAAATAGAAAATCCAAGAGATAACAACAGTGGCATGATTGACTGTTGTACATTCTGTATAATGTTTATTGTCCCCCAAATTCTAATAGCCTAACCAACATACACAGCACAGACATGCAGAAAACTATTATTGCAGATTTTAATGTACATCTGCCATCACTAGGATACAAAGACCGAAGCCCTATGGTAAACATCATTGAAGAGCTATGCAACACCAGCAACATGATAATATTACAAGACTCCTCCTCCTCACCAACACTCCTCCACAGAGCCACTGGATGGTCATACAGAGTCACTGGATGCTCATACAGAACTACTGGATGATCATACAGACCTGACCTCACCATTGTCTCAGCAGACATCCACAACAATTGTACTCTCAGAGTGCTTGATGTCATAGGAAGTGACCATCGCCCCATCCTACTACAAATCTCTCACACACAAAACTAAAGACCACACAAACCTTCTTGCTAGAATTACAGAAAAGCAGATTGGAAAAAATTCAGAACACAAACAGATGAAAACCTATCAAAAATAAGTGACAACACGAACATTGACGCACTCTACACCAACATAATCCAAGCCATACTTGCAGTAGCCTACAAACAGTCCCACGAGGATGCAGAAAGAAATATAGCCCTTTCCGGACAAAATCTCTGGAAGACTTAGTCAAAAAAAAAGAAGAGAAGCCAGGAAGAGTACAGAGAAAAACAGTACTTAAGAAAACAGAATAGAGTACAATAAACTAACAGCTAAGGTAAGACTCAAAACTAAACGCAAAGAAAGAGAAGTGTTTAAGCACATATAGCAATCTCAACCTCAGAACTGAAGGAAAGAAGGCTTGGAAACTCTTAGATAACATGTCTGGAAAAAAACAAACTAACCCTAAGCCATTGCGAATCTCTGATCGAGTCCTCTCAAGTGACTCAGACAAAGCCAGTGCTTTGTTAAAAACAAATTCTTCGCTGCCACCAACAAATCCTCCAACAGGAAAGTACGTGACAAGGCGCTGGGAAAAGTTCTGAGAAGTAAAAAGAAATCTAGCTTGGCAAACATTTCACATTTTGAGGAAAACTTTACCATCCATGAACTCCAGAGTGCTATGGGTAAGCTACAGCTAAGAAAAGCACCAGGACCAGACAAAATATAAAATGAAATGATGCTTCATCTGGGGTCTGTAGGAAAGTCCACATTGCTCAGTTTCATTAACAAGACCTGTTAAAATGGAGTACTACCAAAATCTTGGAAGTCAGCCATAGTTAGACCTATCCTGAAAAAAGGAAAGCCAGAAGATGACCTAAAAAGCTTTAGACTGATCTCACTGACTTCCAACATTGGTAAAGCTAGCAGAACGGATGCTTAACAATAGGCTGTACTGGTGGTTTGAATCCTCAGGGTCCTTCAGTATCTTCCAGGCAGGCTTTCGCAAAGGATCAAGAACCAAAGACCAGCTATTTCTCCTCACTTAAAGTGTAAAAGACAGTTTTTTACACAAGAGAAACTGTAGCTGTCTTTGTAGACTTCCAGCAGGCATATGACGGTCTGGTGAAAAAGCATACTATTAAAGATGCAAAACATGGGCATACATGGAAAAATTGTGTCAATGGGTTAAATACAACCTGAGTAACAGGACCATACAAACTCAGGTCAATAACAGACTGTCAAACAAATGCACAAGGTTCTGCTCTTAGTTGCACCTTGTTCCTAATCTTTATAAATGACCTCTCCAACCTATTGAACACCCAGCAAAACCATGTTTGCTGATGACCTTGTCATATGGACTGGTGGAACAGACCTTCAGCTGGCTGCTGAGAGACTTAATAGAGCCCTCCTCACCATATCAGCCTATTGCAATTTCTGGAAGTTGAAGATCAACGTTAGTAAAACTACTAGCAACTAGCTGGCAAAGACAGAACTGAAAATAACTCTTGATAGTGCTCAAATCATGAAAGAAAAAAATCCAACATACCTTGGTGTGGAACTAGATAGAAAATTGAACTTTAAGAGTTCATGGACTAGCAGAAATAGCATCCAAAAGACTAAATTTATTCAGTGACTTGCAAGTACATCCTGGGATGCTGATAAAGACAACTGTACACAGGATATGTTAGATCTATAATAGATTACAACCTCCCCCTACAGGTCACAGCATCAAAGAGCTCTCGTACACAAGTAAACAGATTCCATAACCAAACCATTCATTTCATTTGTGGGGCAATGAGATCAACACCCACAGCTGCATGTGAAATTGATGCAGACATAGAGTCATTAGATATGTGAAAAGTCAACCATTGAGGCAGTAGAAAGATATAAATGCATGCCCCCGGACCATCCTAACAGAATAGTGGTTGACAAATGGAAGCATAATAATAGACTGAAAACTCCAGTGCACACAGCATAACAGTTAAACACAAAACACAAACTCCCTGAAGGTAGAGAACTTAGAAAAGTACCAGACATCACACCAAACACAAACTACGCACTTCCTCAAACTAACACCAGACTTAAGATCATCAGATCCCAACATTCTAAAGCTGTGTGTGCTGGAGACAATAGAATCTTACCCCAAGGACTGGATCCATGCATACGCTGATGGGTCAGTGTTCAAGGAAACAGACAGTGCAGGATATGGGGTACTCATAATGTTTCCAGACAAGACAACAAGCCACATTTCTGGTCCTTGTGGATCTTGCTGCTCCAATTATGATGCAGAAATGCAGGCAATATTAGCAGCCCTGGCCCCACCACCATCAAATACAAAAACAGTGCCTCTCACCCAAAAAACCTTATTTTCTCAGACTCCCAGTCACCTCTCCAGTCCCTTGAAAATTGAATACCAACAGCTGATCACATTACAACTGACATACTCGGTGCAATAAACCAACTCGCCTCCTATGACATCAAGACCACCCTACAGTGGATACCAGGGCACATAGATATCAAAGGAAATGAACATGCTGACAGATTGGCAAAGAGTGGAGCCACCATGTAAAAGCCCCACATCCGCACCAACATGAGAAACACATTATACACAACAACTGCAGGCAAAAGTGAATGGATGGCTGAGCCAGTAATCCTGTTGGAAGATCCATATATACACACCTGCCAAAGCCTAACCCCGGAGACTACATCAACAGCTTATGTCTTAGAGACCAGTGCACATTTTTCAGGTTGCGAACCGGACACGTCACCCTCAATAAGCACTTACACAGAGTGACCGCTGACCACGCACCATACTGCAAGCACTGCAGCAGTCTAGAAGAAGAAACTGTTAAGCATCACCTGCTGGACTGCAGTGCATTGAAGGATCTTCAGAAGAACCTGATACTACCAAACTCCTCAATCACCGATATTCTGAATGGAGATATAGAACAGCTGAAGAGAACCTGTATGTTTCATTATCTGGCACAAGAGAAAAAAGAGTGAAAACTTGTAAACCCAGGGATTGAAAAAGTCAAAGTATTCTTAACAGGTGTGAGTACTCCTTTTCTACTGTCTTCAACATTGGTAGCCTCTAATTTTAAAGATTATATCTCTGGGTAGGCATGACTCCTGTCTGTAGTAAATACTTACCTGCTCTTCAAAGAGTATGTACTCTAATTCCACCTTTTTTTTTTTTTTTTGCTATAACTGTCTTGAGACTATTGACACCCTTGGCATTCCATTGCATTAAGTACTGGTTGGTTGTTGCAGCTGCAATAGCTCCTAGTTCCACATGATGAAATGACAAGATCTCTCCAGTAGCATAGGATGGACCTTTTCATGGAAGGGGTCTGGTAGTGCAATAATTGGTGTATAAGTATACAACTATACACTAAGCACTGCAGTAAAGCTGTGATACCAGAATGTATAAAATCGGAAAAAAGTAGGAGCAGCTTTATTACTTAACGATTACAAAGTTGTGACTTGTCTGGCGGTGTGTGTCAGGAATGGATCTGGTAGGACGTGGAAATTGTTTAAATAGAGACCTGTGACATGTGGTCGGTGGGTTGTAACTGGGGGTGGTGGATGGGGAACCGGGGAGGGGAGAGAGAGTGACTCATTACTGGCCTAGCTAGGAGAAATTGAAACAGGTGATTGGGGAAGAGGGATTGCAGAGAAGAGGGATTGCAGAGAAAATAGCAGGGTTGCAGAGTGATGCTGTGAGGAAGTTTGGAAAGTAAGAAGGGGTGGATTTAGTGGAGAGGTACTATAATGATTGAAAAAGATGATGTTATGTGTAACTAAACAGCGAGTTTAACCCATGTGGTTCCAGCGTCCTATAATTTTGAATGCAGCGGTTCTCAAGTGCCAGGCGGCTTGTGTCATCTGCGTGACATTGTTTAATGGCTGTTACCAGAAAATCAGATTTGCCTCTGTGGTTGGGGCCATTGAAATGATTTGGGACTGGTTTCGAAGCATGCTGGGCGATGTCGTACAGATGTTTTTGCATGCGGTCCCCTAATCTGAGGCCAGTCTCACCGATATATGTTATCCTGCATCTTTTGCAAACGATGACATATATCACATTTCGGGAATCAGTCCCCAACCACAGAGGCAAATCTGATTTTCTGGTAACAGCCATTAAACAATGTCATGCAGATGACACAAGCTGCCTGGCACTTGAGAACCGCTGCATTCAAAATTATGGGACGCTGGAACCACATGGGTTAAACTCGCTGTTTAGTTACACATAACATCATCTTTTTCAATCATTATAGTACCTCTCCACTAAATCCACCCCTTCTTACTTTTCAAACTTCCTCACAGCATCACTCTGCAACCCTGCTATTTTCTCTGCAACCCCTCTTCCCCAATCACCTGTTTCAATTTCTCCTAGCTAGGCCAGTAGTGCGTCACTCTCTCTCCCCTCCCCGGTTCCCCATCCACCACCCCCAGTTATAACCCACCGACCACATGTCACATGTCTCTATTTAAACAATTTCCATGTCCTACCAGATCCATTCCTGACACACACAGCCGGACAAGCCACACCTTGCAATTTACAGCTAAGTACTCCTTTAAAAAAAATTTTTTTTTTTTTTTTAAACAGTATTCATGTGAATCTATACTTTATCTCCTCTCTCTATTTCATCGTCCTATATGTTTTTGTATGATTAAGGCTCATGCCGAAACGTCACAACTTTGTAATCGTTAAGTAATAAAGCTGCTCCTACTTTTTTCCGATTTTATACATTCGGGTCTGGTAGTGGTCCTGCCTGGTTAGTCTTCACAGGGTTAATAGATATGGGCATTTCATTAACAGAATTGCATGGTCAGATACCTCTGACTTCAGCACCTTTCCTTGCTAGAGCAGACTGGTCTTGCTCAGACTGTCATGAAGACTGAAGGTTGGCCTGATGGAACTTTGTTTTCCAGCCTCTGATAGCTGTACTTAACTCATTCTGTGCCGCAGAAGAAAAAAAACGCAGACGTTCCATTTTGTGCCAAATTAAAAGCGCGGGTCTCGATCTGTATAGGAGGTATAGTTGTAAAAGCGAATGTAACAAAGTATTCCATATTAGAAGTATACGTTTTATATATAGAAATAGCTGTAAATCTATGAAGATTTCATAAATGCAGAATTTTTTAGTAAAAAAGAAGTAATGTGATATTTTTAGACAATAATTGCATCCTTCTTGCCATCAGCTAGGTCTAGATCCACACTAGATCTACACTACTTACCATCTGAGATTTCTAGACTGACTTGTCGATGTCATCTTGCACTAGTCTCTCTAAAATGTCTGAAATAACCTTATAACTACTTCTTCAGTCTATTTTATAGCATTTTATAGGTCAAAATCTACTTGGGCACATTCAAGAACAGTGGTCTGGTCATAGAGCTTGTCAGAAATCACACAAAATATTGAAATTTCTAAAAAGAAAAAAAAAACACCCATTTTCACTTGGTTGTTAGGCACACTTCGAACTGAACTGTGAAAGTTCACCAGATATGCACAAATAAAATGTGTACAATTAAAAAATTAAAGTTTTTTTAGAAACGAAACAAGTGGTAAAATTTTACCAGACGGTACTCGACGGACAAACTGGAAGTGGTAACATTTTTCCCACAGGCACGGATTGAGTTAAGTCCCTTCTTCACATCAGGGAGCGGCCTTAAATAGAACTAAAGATGAAATAATTCTATAGATATAATTACAAAAATTAAATTTATATGCCTACAAAGTACAACAGGCAAACAGAGTACTGCTAAAGAAAACCATATATAATCTTTCCTGTCTCACTTTCATCTATCTATGTATCTCATCTTTTTTTTTCTCATATGGTTCACAGGTCATCTACCAGGAATGCCCATTTATTTTTATTCTGGGCTGTTTTTTTAATCCGTCTCCAGGTATAGTCCATCTTTTTTATCGGTTTCAAGGGTGTTTCACTAGGTGTTTCTAGGTATTCCTTATTTCCTCTTTCCCAGGGGATTTCAGGTGAAAGTTTTTCTGATTATGTTTGTGGTAGGTTTATGAAGTGTATGTCCTGTCCATCTCCAACGTCTTTTCATTATCATCTCTTTTACTGTGGGTTGGTTTGTTTTCTGCCATAGCTCTTCATTACTGATTGTATCTGGCCATCTAATCTGAAGAATCTTTTTAGGCAGCTAATAGGGGAAAACTTGTGGCATTTTTGGAATCAGCAGGTCAGATATACCCAGAAACAGATCTAACATTTGCGGCACCAAAATGTGTGTTGGCGGGTATAACTTGTGTGTCTGCTTAAAAATCATGTATTTCAAATGGGCTCAGTTATATTGCAATTGATTTCAGAAGCTCAACATTACCTACTGTGGCATATCATGTGTGGTGTTTTCAATCTCCTGTGTTACACATTGTTTGAGATTATTCAGTGTCATTAGTTTTGTAATGCACAGAACATCTTTTAACCTTAACTGACATTATATGGACGTCATAGTGTTACGCATCTGCTGCCATACCAAACTTTTTCCACAGTGCAGATGTTTGCATAGCATTCCCCATGTCAGCAGTACAAATGTTGGTTGCCATGAGCTTGAGATAGCTGGAACCTTGACTTGATGAACATAATGTTTCTTCACTAAGACAAAGTAAATGACTGTCTAGCTCACTGAAAGCATCCAACATGGTGATGAAGCAAAGACAGGTTGTCCAGTTGGGATGATGAGTTAAAGTCCATTTTTTTGCTGTCATCTCCTCACTTATCACAACTGATTCTGCGCAGACCATGGATGTTGCCACCACCAGTGGTGGCAGGCAGAAGTCTTTTCCATAAGTGAGACACAACAATAAAGTGGTTCTGCTTAGATACATGTGTGGATAGTCATGTCTGGTTGGTCATGGATACTCCCAAGGTTGTGGAGTCATATCTGCCACACATGAAGTATTTAATGCTGTACATCAGATTGCTAAACAGTGGGTGATACAATGGAGTCTCCTAGTAGAATTTCAACAGCCGTTGGGCGGTCATTTAGTGAATGTTCTTGGCATTATGTAGTTGTTTCAAAGGAACAGGTGTAAACAGTCTTTTCTTTCATAAGACCTAGAAGATACACTCAAGAGGATTGCAAATATGCTGTATTGGAAGCATTGACTTTGTATGGCCTTCAATGAGTCTGCAGACACGACAATCATGACCAACTACTTGTTACAGTGTGTAACTGTTTACAGACAGAAATGTTTCCTTGTTTTGAAAATACTTCATACCTAAAGCTGATCACCCAGTATATCTGGGATTATTTCTACAAAGCCGCGCCCACCCCCCCCCCCCCCCCCCCCCCCACCCTTTCATGTAACCAGTGTTGCCCAAACAGAATTTAAGTGTGCACAGACTGACCATGCTGTGCCCTGCAAATTAAAATTACCCAGACATTGCACAATCAAACATGTATGGGATGAACACAAAACAGAGTGTATTCTTCAGCTTAAAAGTCATTTGAACAAAAGAAGGAACTAACACCTGTTACAATGTAGAGAGAAATCTTTATTTAACTTTTAATGTAAACTTGGGAAAAGAAATATACCAAATATTTTATTTGATTTTGTATCCCACTGAATACTAATGAAATTGTAAGATTTATATCTGAAAAAAATATTTTAAATGGTAAAAAGTTGAATGCATAGTTTATTTTGAAAAATTTCATCTTTCAGGTTTTAATTTTTGTTTTAAAGTAGTAATTTAAATTTACTACATATAAACTATCATTGCAGATTTATACAATGACACAGGACTGTGTAAAACAAGATGAATAGTTTTAAAAAAATTAACACCTCATTTGTCTCAATATAAACATAATGTATGTTTGTATGAAAATAAACTCATTTAGTAAGTAGTCCTGTTTAAATAAATCCACTATTCATTCAAGAGATGGACAAATAATCCAGTATTCACATTCAGCCAAATAGAGAAAGCTTGTTATTTAGTATGTCTCCGTTTTTTTTTTGCTTAAATTTTTAACATAGAAATTATCCTGATCAATTGTGCAGGTTCCCAAATGGTAGATCAAAAGATGTTGCCATAATTAATGTTTATGTGCCACGGGCTGGGGACAGTGAGGAAAGGCTGTTGTACAAGTTGAAATTTTTGACGCTTCTCCAGAGCAGGGCTGAGACATTGCTTGCTGAGAATATGTAAGGAATGTTTTACTTTATTCTAATCTCAAAGATTAATAATGACACTATTTGTCTTAGAAGGCTGTTTTAAAGCAAGTCGATGTTAGCCACTATGGAGCTTGGTGAGCATTGTTTTGCTGCACACCTTCTCTCATCAGTGATTCTGCCAACATTGGATTGAATATGCATGATCAAATAAAATAAAAGCAAGCAATATTTATGTAAGAAGGATCTGGTCTCTTTGTGGTTGCATCTTTTGTCTTCTTCATCATTATCATCATCTTTCACTCCCTTGAAAGCATAGGCCATGGATAAAGACTCTCCAGTCATCCCTCTTCTTGGAATTATTCTCTGCTTCCTTTCATGTGTATCCTTTGTCTCTGAGCACTGTCATTAGTTTCTCTTCTCCAAGTAAGTCTAGGTCTTCCTCGTTTTTGTCTTTATGGTTATTTCCTTTTCAGATGATTATGCACCCTTTTGCAAAGTCATTCTCCATGTAGCTCTGTCTTTCAGAGTTCTTCACTGGTCTAATGCCGATGGAAAAATAAGTTTCAGAAATTTGCCATATAGTATTTGCACGGAGATAAGATTGTTGTTAATTTTATTATATGCCCCAGGAATCTTAATCTTTTGTTTCTGAGTGATGTCATTGTTGACAAAAACTTAACATTCTGCAGTACCTACAGTTGGTTACTTTCTTTTGCCACTTGGTGTTAATTATTGTATGAGATCAGCCAAGCCAAGTCACGAGAAGACAAAGCGACTAAAATCATTTCATATCAGTTCTGCCCAATTCATTGACAGCTGGAATGGAAATAAAGTCATATAAACCTAGACATTCTTTCAAATCAAGAAGATCGTGGACAAAAATTTCATCCTTCGGTGACTCTTTTGTGTATCAACATGTCAACAAGCATTAACTGCATTTTGTATTGTTAAGTTTAAACCTCCTTCAGAAAAGCTGGTTTTATTATCATGTCCTTCCAACAACAGAAAACTGATTACCACTCTTAGTGCTTTCCTCAACGTCTGAGAGAGTGCATTTATGATTTCAGGTGGTGCTTCATTATTAAATTTGATATTGAATTGTTAATTTCTTTAATCACTACAGATTATTAGTGTTTTGTCTCCTCTTGATTTCATATATTTCTGTATTAAATATGTGTTTTTTGGGCACCGAGAAATTAGAGCTTTCAAAGAAAAGTTTCTCATGATGAAATCAGCTTTTTTCTCATTTAGTGCAGATATTTTCTGTTAGTAAGTGAATTTATTAATTTATATTGTACATAATCTTTGTAATGAAAAGCAATGATAAACAAATTCAGCTGCCAATGAAAGTTTAATTACAAGTTAATATGGAATGAATCTGAAATATTATTTACACTGTGATGATTTTTCTCAGCCACGTTATAATTCTGGGAGATATGAACTTGAGTCATAGAAAACTTGACAACTGTGACCCAGACTGCAGTGTAAGTTTTGAAAAGTTTTTTTTATATTCTATTCTACTATCATTAACTGTGTGTTTCGATTTTAGTTTAACCACGTGCACCCATTTCAGAAAAGTTTGTTCCAGTGTCATCTCCAATAACAGAAAATACTTTTAGCTGTTTATCTTTTGGAGACCATTGTGGATAAAGTCACTGTATAAAGACTAAATAAAGAAGAAAATGGTGAATTGGTGAGTGAATGCCGAAGGACTAATTTCATAACAACAGTCACAGTGTAGATATATATATATATTTGGAAACAGAAATGGTGTGGACAAAAGATACACCATTTCTTTGTTGATCAAAATGACTGTTTAACAAATATAAAGACATCAGGATATCTGGCAAATATCATTCAATATTTAAGAACTGACTCACCTGTCGTAGCTGCCAATCTCTTGGGCTTGGTAAGAAGAAAAAGAACAAATTAATTTCAACCCACTCTTGTGAAGCACTGGGAATGTTTGTGGTATGCACATGACTGTGGTCATATATAATGGAAGTGATACAGTTAGTTGCTGCAAGCAATGCAATATTGTTTTTTTAAGAAGGTGTTACATCTGTTAGTTAGCAAAAGTGTTTCATAGTAATGAGTTGGTATCTAAAGCACACATTACACAACATTCAACAGTGGATGCAATATAGCACTTTACACAGTTCTAGAATCTTGATATTGCATTGTACACAAGCAGTGACAAAATTTCTGTTTTAGCCTCTGTAGCAGGGGTACATTAAGAGCTTGAAAACATAAACTTGAATATCTAGGTTCAATCATCACTAGCAGTGGTGACTACACAGTGGAAATCAAGAACTGCAATTGCATCACAGAAACTAGCACTAATGAAGAGTTTGTGGCAAGGTACCAACTAGAAAACAAAGTTATATTTACTAACAGCTTACATATTTCCAGTGGCAACCTATGGATATGAAATTTGGAGACTTAACAAATCACTAGAAAAGAGAATAACAGCATTTGGAATTAAATGTTACAGAAGGGCATTTAGAGTATCGTGGATAGAATGAAATTCAACTAAAGAGAAGATATTGATGGAATTAGGTGTCATTAACACCATAAAAAATAGAAAGCTGAAATACTTTGGCCACACCTAAAGAGGTTTGATGGTAGAAAGCATAGTGCCCAGCAAAAGAGAGAAGGGATGATCTTGCCGCAGATGAATTTAGGACATTGCAGAAAATCTGAATGTGTCACTTGCAAGATGCCAGTCAACTTGTGCAAGACTGTATTGCATTCAGGGAGGCTGTGAGAGGGATAACATTCAGGAAAGGACATGTCATATTTATGAAAAGCAGGGGTAGTGAATCTAAGGCACATATGCCAAAATGACATACATATGAAATTGTTGGGCACATGAAATTAAAAAATAAAAAACTGACGTAATATACTATAGCAGAATTTTTATTGGCACTGAGGTAAGTTTAAAAATTGCCAGTTTTGACATGCACCTTCAACAAAAGCTCACTACCCCATGCACTGTAGTATCAGTTATGAAAGAGCATTTGTTTTATACAACCTCTTATATTAGTGTTTCCCAGGCTTGTTCAGGCTACTGCCCCATTTTCTCCCAGACCACATCCTCAATAGCCCCCTATGTACTACTCATACAATGACTAATTACGATATGTATTTCACAACATAAAACTTAGGCTACCAAGCCGGTTTATTTAAAAATATAAAGAAGTACATTTATAACTCACCTACTGCATTATTTTCTCACCTTTGATGGATGAGTTTCATGTAGGAATACAATTTTCTCAATGTCAGGTTGAAAAGTGCTAAGAAAAAGTCTTAGATCTCCAAGTTCAGTAACTTTCAGTCTGCTTCTCTGGAAGGAAGCTTCGTGACTGCGCTGAAGCCCCACTCAAATATAAATATGTTGCCAGGAAGGCAATAAAGGAAATCTAGACTTTGTTCCACAACACTGGGAAGGTAAAGCGGCCAGGCATGATACTGACCACATCACACTTTCATGTACCGAAAGTCATGGAAAATACGGGCCTAACATGTATTCCCCAATATACCTTAATGGCATGGAAATGGGAATTAAAAGAAAAAAAAATTTATTTGAGGCCTACCAGGTCTAGCAATCAGCAATGAAATATTGTATGATACACGCAAGCCATCATTGGATTTTTGTAAATTGCTAGCAAACAGATTTCCTATAGTTTTCCACTTCTGAAAGTTCTATTGAAGTGACTGAAAATATGGTAAATTTTTGTCTAATTTATCAGCACAGATTTTCTTCAAATGTTCAAGTAGACTAGAAGGTTTCATGGCTTTGTTTGAAAAGATTTTTTTCACACAGTATACAGAATGTTTGCTGCTGGTTGTTCGGTGCTGTTATAAATCCATATTTCAGATATTCCACACTATATTGTCTACTTTTCTTTTTTACTTGTGGTTCTGGTATTTTTTTTTATTTTGGACCCTCAGAAACGATGTTCTGCTAGTGATATATCATTCTATCATTCATTTGCATGTCCCTTGTGGAACTTTGCCACCCTAACAGCACTCCTGTAGACCTCTCAGTTGTAAGCAAGATGCCCTGCTGTTGATGCATCCATTTGCAGATCATCAACGATGTCTTACATCTATCTTCGCCTTGGTCTTCCTCTCTTTTTCCCATTATGTACCCTTCCAAGACGGTCTTCTCTAGATTATCATGATGTTTAATGTGTCCAAAATATTTAAGTTTTCTTTGTTTAATCCTCTTTACTAGCCAGCCTTCTTCAATATTAAGTTCTTATAGTATGGAAATACACATAGAAGGGACAGATATTGAAGAAGTCAATCAATTTGCATACCTTGGCAGCTACATAGATAAGGATGGTGACACTAGACAGGAAGTTGGGATCAGAATTGCAAAAGCAGCATCAATCTTCAAGAATCTTGAGAACGTATGGAATTCAAAAGTTATAAGCACAAAAACCAAGTTAAGACTATTCAATTCAAATGTAATATCCACCCTCATTTATGCATGCGAAATCTGGAAAACAACTAAAGAAATAGAAAAGAAATTAGACTCTTTTGAAAACAAATGCCTAAGGAAAATACTCGGCATCAAGTGGAATGAATTCAAGAACAATGCAGAGATAAGACAGATGACTCAACAACAACCAGTCTCATGGGTGATCAGGAAAAGGGTGATCATATGTTGGTCACTTGATGAGAAGAAATGATCAGAGAATCCCAAAACAAGCTATCAAGTGGAACACAACAGGCCGAAGAAAAAAAGGCAGACCGCGTGAAACTCTGAAGAGGACATTGTTAAGAGAGGCCAAATTAACAGGCATAAAATCCTTTGATGAGGTTGAAAGACTCGCAGAGGACAGGAAAAATTGGTGAACTACTTTGCGAGCCCTATGTGACGTTTAACGGCACGGGGAGGTATAAGATAGTATGGATATATTATGTTCTTTTTTGTGTCCATATTTGAAGAACTCTTCTGTAGCATTTACATTCAAAGGCATTTATGTGTTTCTCAGTTGTTTTGTTAAGTGTCCAGGTCTTACAGGCATATGTTATGACGGGAAAGATGCATGCCCTTAAAAATCTTATTTTTGTAGTTCTGTCTGTTACTCTCCACAGATTCTTTAGTTGTTTTACTTTCTGAAGAGTGATGGATGTCCTCCTTTTAATTTCCTCATTGTACCTCCATTATTAGTTAGTAGTGATCCAAGATATTCAAAACTCTCCACTTCTTTCAATTTTTCCTCATTGATATATATTTCAGCTGCCTTATTTGTTTTGTCAGTTGTCATGAATTTAGTTTTATTCGCATTAAGATAGAGGTTTTGCTCTTCGCTGTTCTTACAGACTGATATAATTTGTTTTTCATTTCCTTTTTGTGTTGTGGACAGTAATACTGTGTCATCAGCATATCTAATCTCTGATATTTCATAACCTCTAATTGTTATGGCATCGTAATATTCTTTGTCTACATCTTCTCTAACATTCCTCATTATATTTTCGGTATACAAGTAAAGCGACAGTATGCACCCCTGACAGACCCCTTATTTTATGTCAAACCAAGTTGTTGTTTTACTATTTATTCTTACTGCTGCCTGTTGGTCTAGATACAGCAGCGATGTTGTGACACCCAGAAAGAAACGAGGTCGTGGCACAGAAATTCCGTAGCTTCTTCACTTCTATACTGTATTGTTCTGGTATTTTTGTAATATCAAAGTGGAGTGGTCCTGATCCCGTAGTGATATATACTTTTATGAATAAAAGGAAAAAAAAATCCCACTGGCCCGCCTACACATCTGCTGTTGGCATCTTTACATTCGACTGAGGTCTCTGAAGTGCCTGTCACCTTCAAACCCTTTGGGCTATCAAACTAAGGTATTATTGCCCCTATCTGCTGCTTTGTTTTCCCCATAATGCCCCCTTTTTATTTCACTGTCCACCCCTGGTCCTTTACAACACCCATGAACCTTGTTTGGGTGTAATCTAGGATATAATTAAGAAATATGTTTGGCATAAATCAGATTTTCATAAGGATTGTATTACTTGCAGAATCCCCAGACAGAGTGTATGAGGCTTTTTGAAATGATAAATTTCATGACATTAAAGTCTGATTTCATTCAGATTTTGTCTACCAGTCAGTGTGCCTTGAATCAGTGGGTTATTTCTTCAGATTTTCTGTTGACATGTAGTATGTTGGTCCCTAATTTTGAATTTATCCTAATTATACTAACCCTTCCCGTACCGCATAAAAAAACACGGACGTTACGTTGGTACCGATGATGATGTTACATGGCCGAGCGGGTGTTTTCATATAAGGGGGTCCCTTTATAAAATTCATTGTAACAAACAAACTCCTTCATCAACACGTGTGTATCTCATATTAAAATAAGTGGAAATGAAAGAAGATTCCATAAATGAAGTTATTTATCATTAAAAAAAACAAAGAATAGAAAAAAACAACTGTTCTGAAAAGCTGGAACGATTTTTTGGCGCTAAAAATATTTTTTAGGGCTGAGCACTAAAATCAAAGTTTTACATACCTGAAATGTGCCAGAATCCAATGCAGAATGTTTATTCCGGAACCGAAACATCGATAATTGCGGATGCTTTTGATATCCAATAAATCTAACAGGTCTACAGATGTGAAAAACACATTTAGTAAGCTAGGTCTAGTAGGTCAGTATGACCATTCTACCAACCAACCTCGAAAAAAGTAGAAAAAAATTCACTGAATTCGATCCACTTCGTGATTTCCTTTCATTTCCAGCCTGACCGGATGCTAAAATAGAGTAACTTTAGAGCAGAAGAGTTCTGGTTGGCTAAATGAAAAGTTGCATCAAGTTTTCAACGAAAAAAAAATCAGAAGACTTAAAGGGTGGCGTGGGATCTGACAGTAAAACCGGAACTGGACTTAAAGGGTAGCGCGGTACGGGAAGAGCTAAACAAATCTGGCAAAGCCAGTAGTATCACTTCCTTCCTGTATTATTTGACCATGAGGCATGCAGGAGATATAGAATTCAGTGTGATTTTATGTTAAAATTTAACTGTTTTTAAGTTTCTTCTAAGCTTACATCCACTGCCCATTTGTATTTTCATGTAAATATTAGTTGTCTGCATGTTGCTTTCAGTTTATTGTAAATAAATAATTATTGTATATTTTCCTGTGAGGAGATGATATTTGTGTAAAATTATATTCATTTTGGATATATTGGATACAGCACAGTGGCATAAGTGAGAAAATCATTGTATTTCTTTATTTTCCATTCTTGCTTCTCAGTTCTTAGCTTTTTTTTTCTGTTCTAAACTAACAATTCTATTAGAAAAGCAATATACAACTTCTCCTGTTTAAATTAATGTCATACTACATATCAGGCTTTGGCTTTGTGATGCATTTAAATGTGACAAACCCCCCCCCCCCCCAATATATATAGAGAGAACTTAATTTTGGTAATATCAGTTTTATGTCCTATTTCAGGAAGACTGCAATCGGAGATCAAGTCGAATTTGGATGAATGCATTCTTGCAGAAATCTGAGTGTGATCCAATTCTCCCAACAGATGATTCTAATTTAGCTAAAGTATCTCTCCCCAACTTGAGAGGAGGCTTGTTCAGTGATGTTTACCGACATCTACATCCAAATCAGGAAGATGCATTCACTAACTGGAACTCAAGTACAGGTGCTAGAAAAACCAACTATGGCAGACGTCTTGACTACATACTTGTGGATACAGAACTACTTCCATATGTTTCTGACTGTGCAATCATGGCAGAAGTGGAAGGCTCTGATCATTGTCCTGTTGTTGTTACATTCAACTGTGATCCAGTGCCTTCATCCATTTGCCCCCAGTTGTCTTCTAAATATATGCCAAAGTTTAAAGGTCAGCAACAGAAGCTTTCTGTTTTCTTCACAAAATCTGTGAGACAAGATAAAAATCATCACAGTTCCCAGCCTTTGTTACTGCCATCAAGTCCACATGATTCACAAGAGTTTTGCAGTTTTTCTGATCAAAAAATGACAGCTGGATCTGCAAAGCCACATCAGGTATTGAATATGAGTGCTATGGCAGAAGTAAAATCAGCAAGTCAGTTTCATGAAAGAAGGAAAGTAAACAGAGCCACACAAAAAAATGTTAAAAAAATGAAGACTTCACAAGATGTTGGCACAAAGCAGGTGAGCTTAACCTCTTACATCAGAAAAATTTCTTCACTGAAAGATATACCAAATGTGAGTATGATTTGTGGAGATACTATACTCGCTCAGAATGAGCATGTACAAGACATGCGGACTTCTGACACAGAATCAAGTAAAGCAAGTTTCAGCTGCCCCCAGTCTTCACAAAATTTGAAGTTATGCACAGACCACTTTGAGAGTCCATTAAGTTCTTTAAAATTACATGGAAATTGTGAATCACATAATTTTTATGTGCTAGGGACAAATTTCAACAAGTCTGGAACCTCTGCATCAGAAAATTGCCTCAGTAGTTCCAGCTCTGCTGCATCATCAGTCCTAAACACAAATTCATCAGTCAAAGACACCAGCCAGGCATGGAAATCAATACTGACAGGCCCTTTACCACCCCCTTTGTGTCCTGGCCATAATGAACCCTGCATCCTAAAGACTGTGAATAAAAAAGGTCCCAACAAAAATAAGAAATTTTATATGTGTGGTAGACCAGAAGGTACCCCAGGTAACCCAGAGCACAGGTGCAACTTTTTTCAGTGGTTACATGACAGACAGAAAAAGTAAATGGTTGAAATGTAATTAACTCATGTTAGTATTGAGAAATAAAACTAGCATGGCACAACTGTCAAATTATATATACAGTGTTAAGGACATGCTGGCCCTTATTGTATGCATGAAATGAGATGTGTAAACATTCACATGTCACTTATTGGCATATTCAGCGGAAGAAAGATAACTAAGGTATGCAGACCATCCAAGTATCTATACTGTTTATTTTTCCTCAGTTTATTTGTTCCTTTATGTACAGTAACAATTAATGCATTGAGACTATATGTCTGTTTTTGAATGATATAAATTGCTTACAGAATGAAAAGAATCCAAATTAGGTTATAAAAATTTATTGTTGAGAAATAAAATGCTAAAATACCTGTAAAAGCTATAATTTTTCCATAAAAACTTGGTTAAGTGATAGATGCACATTTGAAGACTTGAAACACTTGCCATGTAGCTTAGCAAAGACATGAACTGTTCCAAGAAGTTCACTTAAAATCTGTTTCTTCAGCATCTGCATTGCAGAACAAATTGGGTTTGAAAAACAACAAAAAAATGACACTTTCATTTAAAACAGTTCATGGTACTGTTTTCTGAAGTCCAGATTCATTGTTATCTGCATCATACATTTGACAACTTTTTTTTTACATTTCTGTTTTCACCTACTAGCTTGTAATATCACTCAAATACAAGTCTTGTTAAATATGAGTTCTAGTAAAAGCTGATGAGAGCACTTTACTGGCATTTTATATTCAGTGTTGGGGAGAATGAAATCATAAATAGGAAAATTGTGCAAATCATGGAAACAGATTAGAATTTATTTTGCATTTGGGTCATGTTCCTATAAACATGATACAATTTACTTTATCTTACTTGCTTTATCTTTTATAAAGAAATAGTGCATTTATGGTTCTGTTCCAAGTGGGCAATGATATTCCACACCTTCATCACCTAGCCATTTTATCTTTGGCCATACGCCATATCTTACAATGTTGAAGTCCTGGTATGCTAACTGGTTGTGGTGCTTTCAGATAATGTGACCAGATCACCTATCTTTTGCTTTTCAGTATGTGATTGCTGCGATGCCTTTAATTTTTCTGATAACATCATTTCTTGCATGACATTGTAAACTGAGATTACCAATCATCAGCTCATTTGATGCATCTCATTTCACAAATATTTAATTTATTCTGACAGAGTCCAGGTTTGATGGATTATTTTATAAAACAAAACTACTGAAAGAAATGAACTTTAACACTTAAGAACACAGTTTAATTAAAATAATTAATGAGAACGTGTTCAATGCTTCGTGTCACACTTCATGATAAGAAAGCCACATATCAGATCATTCAGTAATAATATTTTATCTGGTTCTTATTATAGTAACATTATGAAATAAATTTGTTTATGTTTATTCATTAAAATTTGAAGAACATATCTCGATCAGCATACTGGCTCAGCTAATAGGGTATGAGGAAGAATATTGTGCTTTTGTACTCACATTCTTTACATTTTTAAAAATAAACACTTTCTTATTGCCAGTTTTTCTTATTATCATTCAGTCCTGTACACCTGTTACATCATAAATGTTTCTACAACTGTTTAGATTATTTCCAACAGTTTCCTCATGCTTGGTTTGACAGTTCTACTGTGTCATGGCCTCAATATTTGCTGTCCAAAGTATGTTCCACCACTTCCTCATTAAATCAATTGCTTCACAGCTATAATCTTGCCCTGTATCTGGGTGCTGAAGTGGTTAGCGAACTCTTAAGTGCATGTGTGTCCTGTTTTACCCGGGTACTGCGCCACAGCTAACACACTCCGTCTTCAGCAGGCCAGGGTGTCCCGGACAAGAAGGCTACGTTGTACACACGCTTGCATGCCCAGTGCTCAACATTAGGTTACACTCTGTCTATAAGCGGTACAGGTTTGAATTATCCATTAAACTTGGTTACAATTTCACCACAAGAGTATATTTTGGCGAGGTCCTGTCAATTGTGTCTAGATAATATCACTAGATTATAATCCATGTGCGAATTAAGTCTGAAACATCAAGAATTATTTCACTAGTTCACAATGTGTAATACACCTGTCGCCATCTTGACCTCCTTGAAGCCGACAGAACACTTAAAACAGAAAACCAGCACCCACCACACAAAATAGCCTTCTTCTTAGACTGTAGGGCACTTCTGGAATCTCTAAAAACAACAAAGACCCACAGGCAAACAGGAAATCACAACAAAATTGAAGCACCTTACACTGTCAACAACTGTGGCCCTACAATGATTACCATCCCACTGTGGAATAGCTGGCAATGAAATAGCTGACACGTTTCCAAAATTGGCAGCAATCGAGATCAAACAAATCATCCAGTAAGCTACCAAGAGGCAAAAACAATCCGTAACCAGTGCAGATATGAATGGAAAAAGAAACTGAAATGCAACAATGAACCAGATCCAATACACAAACTACAAAGACATCAGCAAACCATCCTCTTCCACCTAAGGACAGGCCACTGTAGACTACTGAGCCACCTGCATTGACTCAAAATGTCTCACACAGACGAATGTCATGTGGCAGTGGAGTCCAGACTCCAGAACATATCCTACAAGAGTGCCCAAACCATGCAGACCTGAGGACAGAGGACACAAGCTTGGGGGCTCCTATCAGGATCTGGAGAAGACTGCGGGCTTTGCCATGCTGACAAGGATCAGGATCTGAAGTGACCAACAACCTCAAACACAGAAGAAGAAGTAGTGAGCTTATCTTTTTTTAGCAAAAGTTGGTGGCTTAAAGAGCTGGGGAAGGAACAGTAGCCAGGCATGATACTGACTACATCTTTCTCTAGCATGTTGACAAATAAGGAAAATATGGATACAAATACCATATCCCCAGGATGTTTTTTTTTAACATGGACAAAAATTTTTACCATTTTTCTTATTTGTGACAAGTGTTCAGTTTATAATATTTCACAAAATTCTATCCAGATCTGTTGTGCAACATCAATACTACTTTCAGCCAGGTAAAAAAATTTTTGTTTGAGAAACAACAAAGCTTTCACATAGCAAAGTCATTTAGCACAGTACTGTATGGTTAACATTAAACAAAATAGTGGACAAAGCACTTTAAGTGAAAGAAAAATAAGGTGCAACAGTACAAAACGTTAGAGCAGTGGTTCTCGGCCCAAAGGGGCCACGCTGATGTCTCAAAGCAGCACAAAAAAAGGAGAAAAAAGTAGATACAATTAAAAAATTATTCCACATTTTTCATGCAATGCACACTTCACGCCCGTAGATATTAAAGTGTATGACTGGATTCGTATGCCCTTTCAGTGTGTATTTTCTGAATTAACCAGTTGTGCACAAGAAGAATTAGTGGAACTGTCTAGTGATCACACATTACAAATCAAATTTAACGACCCCGCTGTGGATATCTCTTCCTTTTGGTGCACTGTTTTGCTGGAATATCAGTTTTTGTCAGCCCTGACGATGAAAGTTCTTCTACTTTTTTCAACAACTTATTTATGCAAAGTTTCATTTTCTGCACTGACTGCCATGAAAACCAAATATCTCTCAAGAATGATAATGGAGGATGATCAAGTGTGTTTGTCACAAATTCCAGGCAGAATAGACATGCTATCCAACCAGAAACAGTGCCATCTTTAAGGTAAATGAAAAGAACTTTTGTGTATCAATCAATGTGCAGTAAACATGTAGAGAAAATATTACATAATACTTTATAAAATTAGATTTATACCTTGCAAATATAAAGCACTTTATTAGTGGGCTGCAAAAATGTTTGACTTTTAAATGTGGCCGTGCAGCAAAAGGGTCTGAGAACCGCTACGTTAGAGCAAAGGTGTCAGTAAATTGAAGATTTATACCATCCTGACCATGCCTGTATTATGACATATCCTATTGTTGTAGTAACAACAGAACAAACTTTATTTGTTCAAAGCAATGATCAGGGAAGAACAAAAGCCAATGTAAACACACATTTGAACAACTGGCAAAATGCATATAATCAAGGTACACAATAATGGATAACAAAAAGTACAAAACAGAAGTTAATAGAAGAACAGGAACAGCCAAATGTATATAAAGCAATAATTTCATATATGTGCATACTCGCATTTTTAGCAAGTACCTACAGGGATATTAAAATTTGTGTCATATTCTGCCATCCCAAATTCTGAATATTCATATCTAGCCAAATATGAAAATCTTGTATTTGGTGTACTCTTAGTTTATATACATGAAGTAAGGTACTGATTCACAGAAAATGATTCATGAAAAATGACACCAAAATATGAATAACTGATTATGAAAAAAAAAACATTTTCACTGCACACTATAATATGACAAAAAATTATTTTTTCCTGTTTAATTCATAATTAAAAAAAAAATTTTCTAACAGGTGAAATTAAAAAATTAAATAAATATTCTTACATTTTACATCCTTCCCATGCCGTTAAATGTCACATAGGGCTTGCACAGTAGTTTGCCAAGTTTTAATATTGCAGAATGAATATTACCATATCTGAGAGACAACCTAGATATCAGAGCCAGTGAAACAGCCCTATATTACTTCCATGCATTGGTTTCTGTGTTTCTTTAGCTTGGCTAGCAAGGCAGGGACTGACATATTCCCTGTGATGGTGGAGCTTACTTAAAAGGTAAAGGTAATCCTGTCATGCCTTAGTGGCACATAGGGATATATATATATATATATATATATATAACGTGTATATATGTGTGTATATATATGTAATATATATAACACGCATATATATATATATATATATATATATATATATATATATATATATATATATATTACAACAAGAAATCAGTACTCAGAAAGATAAACAGCCACAGCCTACAAGAAGAGAATACTGATAGCAATTTCAATCAGGAACTTGCCAATTATTCCAAAACACCCAGTGAAGTTGAGGAGATAGGTATAGATGAATTATGGAATTCTTACAGCACAGCCATAATCACAGCAGCAAAAGCAAGCACTGGACTGAAAAAACCAAACAGAAAACCATGGATATCTGAAAACACATGGAAGTATATACATGAAAGACGAGTGACATGTTGAATGTAAAAACAGATCTGGAAAAGATCTAGTGAAAGCAACATACAAAGAACTAGACAAGAAAGTAAAAAGTTCAGCTAGAAGGGATAAAAGAGAATACATAGACAATATGGTGAAACAGAAAAAGCAGCAAAAACAGGAGACAGCAAAACTTTATATAACATACAAAAGAGGCTAACAGGTACTATTACATTTAAAGAAAGACAGATCCTTAGCAAAACTGGAACCCTATTAACATCAAGTAAAGACCAAAAGCAAAGATGGGCTGAACACTTCCAAGAAATACTTAATTGACCACACCCAAAAGAATTGTTAAAGTTTGAAACTGACGTACCAGCCCCACAACTAAATGTCAATCTAGATGAAATTAAATTGCATGAAATTGAAACAGCAGTGAATTTAACGGCTAACAAAAAAAGCTGCAGGTTAAGATGAAATAACACCCGAAATGCTAAAAGCTATCAATAGTGACAACATGAGACAACTACAGAGAATTTTTAACAAGATTTGGAAAGAAGAAAAGGTCACTTCTAAATAGAAAAAAAGAATCATTGTTAAAATACCAAAAAAGGCAACATTAGTGACTGTAACAACTGGAGAGGAGTAACCTTAATATTAGTTGTGTCAAAAGTATTTTGCAAGGTAATTTTGAACAGACTTAAAGATACGGCAATGATAGAAGAACAAATAGGATTTCAAAAAAGGAGAAGCTATCTCGACCAGATCTTTACTCTAAGAATAATACTTGAAGAACATACTGAAAAGCAGAAACCATTAATACTGAATTTCATAGACTTTAAAAAGGCATTTGATAGCACACACAGAGATTCATTATGGAGATTTTAAGTCTATATGTCTATACCATCTAAAATTGTCAACATCATTAAGGACTTCTACAATGGATATGTTTGTGCAGTCAAGACAGAAGAAGGGATGAGTGAATGGTTCTAGATTGAAACAGGTGTGAAACAAGAATGTATACTGTCTCCTTTACTTTTTGGAATTACAATAGACTTCATAATGAAAATATGCTGCACAGGTAACACAGGTATTGACTGGGTACATGGGACCCAACTAAAAGATCTTGATTTTGCTGATGACATAACTCTTAACAGCACGGGAAGGATATAAGATATATATATACACACATATTACATATATATATATATATATATCCTTGACCTGTCAGCACACTAGAGTCAGTATCATGTCTGGCTGCCTTTTCTTCACCAACTCCAGAAGGAGTTGGGTACCCATTTCTATAGCTGGAAGACTGGGGCCTCTCCAGCCGGATTTGAACCCCTGACCTTCGCCATGAGAGACCAATGCACTAACCACTTTGCCACTCAGACACTACTAAAAAAGGCTGTTTGCTAAATCCACTCTTGGCAGCTGGGCAAGTCATCCTGATAATTTCATCTAACTTTTATGTCCAACTAGCTGAGTACCCAATGTTGTCCGGGTATTTATTTATCCTAATCAACAAAGTTCTATTAATTTCCACAACCTTCTAGATGTTTCTACAAAGTTCTATTCATTGCAGCAATCTTCTAGAACATTTTACAGAGGTCTATTCAGTAACACAATCTTCTAAAAGGTTCTACAATATTCAATAAATTTCCACAACCTTCTAGATGGTTCTACAGAGTCTAAACAGTTTGATTATAACAACATTTTTAGTTTCATATCTCCAGATGAAATATTCTTGGGTGAAACCACCTTTGAGCAAGCAACATAAAGTTGTCCTTGGAAGAAACATGGCGATCTCAAAATCTATCTCTCTCCCTCTCTCTCTCCCTTGAGCAAGCAACATAAAGTTGTCCATGGGAGAAACATGGTGATCTCAAATCTATCCCCTCTCTATCTCTCTCCCTATCTCTTTCTCCTTCTCTCCCTACCTTTCTCCCTCTCTCTCTCCATCTCTATCTCTCTAACTTTTTCTCCCTCTCTCTACCCATATCTATCTCCCTTTCTCCCTCCCTCTCTCCCTTGAGCAAGCAACATAAAGTTGTCCATGGGAGAAACATGGCGATCTCAAATCTCCCTCCCTCTCTCCCCCTGTCTCTATCTCTCTCCTTACTTCTTTCTCCCTCTCTCCCTCCCCCCTTTGAGCAAGCAACATAAAGTTGTCCATGAGAGAAACATGGCGATCTCAAATCTTTCTCTGTCCCTATCTCTCTCCCTCTCTTTAGCAAGCAACATAAAGTTGTCAGTGGGAGAAACACGGTGATCTCAAATCTATCTCTCTCCTTCTCTCTCGCCCTCTGTATCTCTCTCTCTCTCTCCCTATCTCTCTCTCCCCCTAATTTAAAAAAATAAGAAAACGGCACACTGTCACTGAGCAATGAAATCTACTATAGAATACAATAAAAAGCTAATATAAACATAAGGAAAAAACAAAGCTAAAATTTATTTTTACAAATATAATTAAAACAAAAAGAGATCATCAACTAAAAGAGCGAAATGACATTGACACATTCCCTGGAAACTGATACACTGGAAGACTTGCTGAATTAGCTTACCTTAATATACGACCATCTAAGACTCGGGTTGGTGCTAGAAGTTTCTTGAACATCATGAGTTCAAGACAGCAGTCATATCCACAACCTTCTAGAAGATCCAACCCCCACCCCTAGCCCCCCATGCAGTTGGTAGCTGATCAAGTACTGTATGGGCGCTCTCTGTTATGAAATAAACACTGACCATTTTCTAAATGGATGCTGAGGTGAAAAACAGTAGGGTGTCTGTCATGAATCAGAAATCTACCCTGTGGATCATGTGGTAAATCAACAGATATAACATCATCGATTTATGTGGGCTGACCTTTGTCCATCACGGCCAACAACCCGAACACATCACGGGAGTTATTTTCCACCATTCAGTGGGGTATAATTTGTATCGATCAACCTCCACAAACCAGGCCCACCAGGGGCCCTAGGGATGATCTAACCCACACGGTGCACTGTCCAGATTGTAAGTCGTGCATGTGCTAAGTTTGGCTGAAATTGCTCCAAGCGTTCCAGTGTGATGCTCTAACATACATATATACACACACAATTTATATATTTATATATATATATATATTCAGTTTTGCAGCACTCCATCAATCCTACATTTATACTACTACACTGTTGTTTTGAGGAAACAAACGGGAAAGGCAGTTCATAAACATATCCTCACTCTGAGTTACATTCTGCATTCTATCCGCTATGTCTATTCAATTCCAGTCCGAATAACCTGAATTTTAACTATGAAAATGAATCAGTGAGAAAGTAACTGCAATATTTTTTTTATCTGAATGTCAAATATGATTGAAAACTCCTTATCACTTTTCAACATAGTCCACACCATGTTCAATGCAGGTTTGCTTCACTAGTGCCTGGATTCTTTAGGAAAAAAAAATCTTAATGACTGACCCTGTAGCCAGCTATGCTTGGCCTAATCTCTTTGGCCACACTGAATTTCTAGTCTCCTAGAGGGGTCAACACACATGATAATCACACGGAGCAGGGCCAGACACAGAATGTGGAAGACACTTAAAATGCAGATTCATAATCTGTTGAGCTGCTGCACAAACAGCATACTATACTGAGAAAACCACTTTTGACATAGATGCAGGTTTCAAGTGGTTCTCAAGAAGATTATAATATGCATCACTGTTGACAGTTATTTCTCTGGGCATGTAAAATTCCAGGCTTGATCCTTTACAGTTCCAGAAGAGCATGAGCATCAATTTTCTGGCCAATGGAGTTGTATGGAACTTCTTTGGTTTTGGCAAGGAAGAAATCTGTCACTCTTTGCTGGCTCACTTTGTCTCTGACTGAAAGTAATGTACCAAGCATTCATCTCCAGTTGAAAACACTGTTGAAAGCCATCTCCTCCAGCTTCAAAGACCATATAAAAGAGTTTCACAAACATCCTCATGAAGTTCTTTCAAATATGGGGAGATTTTTTCGGTACCCACCTACTACCACTCCGTGAATGAAGTGTGCTCCAAGCCAAGACTGATTTAAATTCTCCAGCCATCTCAATGATTGTTACTCGTCAGCTTTCTCACTTCAGTGTTAGCATCAGGCCTATTTGCAGTGTGAAGCCAGCTGGGGCTAGCTGCATCCACCAAATTTGACACTCCACTTTTAAACTTCCTGTGCCATTTATGTACCTGCAGAAGTGACACACAAGTCCCCCTATTGCCTCATCTTTCTGCAGTGAACATCTGCAGGTTTCTCACAACCCAAGAAATGAACAACATGCTGTTCCTTCATTCATGCTTCCATGGGAATGGCTATCTCTGATGTGATATTTCCAAAATGACTGAAATGCCTGTGTACACATATATCTAGCAAGGAATGGCATAACATATCCGTACTACTACTGTCCACTACTAGGGTTAGATTTTTTATAGCAAAATTAAGGTTACCTTTTGATTCACTCTCATATTTAAAAATCCACCATCTTCTGTTGCTTCAGATATAAACTATTTTTTCAATTTACCAATTTTCAACATCTGAATTATCTCATTTCTGGTCTGCCAATGTTTTCTCTTGTAACTGATGTCTGTTAAAACTGTGGCCTTCAGCAGAAATTTTTCTTCGAGTTGCTGTAAGAATAATGAATTATGGCCCTCATCTGGTTAAATCTATAAATCATATAATTTGCTGATTCAGGTAACTTATATGAAGAAATTCAGCTTTTCTTTACTAAAAATTTTGCAAAATAAATCTTACCATTTCTTCATTCAAAAGTTTTACATAATAAAATATGTAATCTAAGTACTTGGTTCTTCTGAAGTTCTGTATAAAAAATTCAGCACTTCTTTCTTCAGAAACTTTGGGTAAATTCAACACTTTATTTGAATGCTTTATAAACTGTATCAGGCAAATATGCTCTTTCTGATCATCTTAACTCTTCTCGTTCCAGGGTCCCTATAGGGACTTTTCTGCTTTGTCAAGCTTTGTCCAATGTCCCTATAAGGACACTAGCTTCATTTCATTCAAGACCCAGTGTAACTTTTGATTGTAAACAGTTTAGTACGCATGTCTAGTGACCTTTGTCACAATTTTGAAAGAGTCATAACAACGGGGGTCAAAATACAGCATTTCATTCGAAAAAAATATAAATTTTTGTGTGACTTCGGAGGCAAACATGACCCCCTACGACTAGACCACTGTTCGTAAATGTACCCCAAGAGATTTAGACTGTTAGATGGACTGGAGAAGTAGTTAAAAGGTTATTTCAAGCATTATTTTAGTGAGCATGCAACATAATCATACGAGATAGGATAAAACGACTAAGTCGATCTACACATCACCGGTTGATCAACGGCAGTCCTAGACCTAGCCGATGGACAGTAATACACAATTATCAGCTAAAATCATCACATTACATCTTTTTTCCTAAAAAACTCCTCATTTATGAAATCTTCTTACATTTATAGCTATTTGGAGGCATAAAATGCATACTTTTAATGTGGAAATAATTAGTTAAAATTATCCCTACACATATCAAGACCTGCACTTTTTGTCTGGCACAGATGGGAACATCCGTGTTTTTCCCTCCGGCAGGGGAACCTTATACTTTATGATCCTGATGTTCTTTTAGTCTTTCAGTAAGTGTTACTTATAATGTTAACATTATAAATAAGAAATAGTTGTTGTTTTTTTTGCAATAAATGTTACTGATTTATAAAAATTTGCATTCACTTATATGCTTTCACTGTACAAATAATAAAATTCTAAAAAGTAGTTTTATAATTCAGTAATACTGTCTGCTGTTGCATTAGATTTTGTTTTGGAACTATCAGAAGACATGTATGAGTTTCCTTTAGGTAATCTTTCTTTGATTTTTAAAAATTGTTTTTCATTCCACACTAACCTAGTTTGTCAAAATATCCAATAAGGTGTCTATTCTATTATTCTATACAAATTTAATCTTAGTATAGAGTACAGTAAACTGCTTATCTGGTTTTGCTTTAATGAACTGCTATTTTATTTGATCTCAGCTTCTCTAGACAGTGAATCATGCTTCCTGAGTCTGTTACAGTACTGTAACACATGATCATGCTTGGTGGGTGGGTGGGGGAGAGAAAGAGGGGAAGAAGATGAAATAATAGAGCAATGTGTGCAAGTACACAGTGAAATATGTGTGCCGGCCTGTTTGGTTCCACTGCACTTCCTGCAAGATGAGATCTTTAGAGATCAGTTGTGAGCTGTGCTCTGCCTCTATAATTTTTAATCGCTTCAATTTTTATTTAGTAATTTTTTTCTTTTTACATGGACAAAAATAATGACCTAAAAAAAGTGGAAGTATAATGTTTTAACTACTGAAGCTAACTAATGAAGTTAAATCAAACTAACAATGGAAAGCTTGTAAAGTGGTTCTTTGAAACATTAAGTATTGGAAAGAATGCAGTCAGTTAACGTCTCATATATTCCACACCAGAGTCTAACCTTAGTTCAGGTACTTCTAACTTCTTGTCTCCCAATCTCTCACTACCCACAATGCTTGCAGGTGAATTGATTTGGGCCTCCAGAGGTGTGTATCCTCTACGTACCAGATAGGAATAGACAGGAGGCTCTGTTGGTTGAACCTGGTATCCTAATGGAAAAGCTGCAGATTTTTCTGGGTAATTAGGGGGAGGAAATGCAGGAACAACTGGAAATGGTTGAAACTGAGAAGGGCCGGTCAAGACTGGCACAAAGTGAGCTGATGGATATACTCCATATGGGACTTGCTGCATCTGAGGTGCCAAATGCAGTGGATTATGCCTTGATGAACTGGTCAAATCCTCAGAATCTCTCAGTCTTGCTCTATGTGGGGCCTTTTTATGCCTTTTTTCTCTGGATCCATTACCTTCATTTAACTGATCAACTTCAGTGTTACTCTCTTCATCTGACTTGGTTCCTGATGATGAACCTGATTTAGATGATGAATCTGATTTAGATGACCTTGATCCTTGTGATCTTTCTTCATCTGAAGACACAGGCAGTTTTTTAACCGAAATAACACTGCCAGTGATTTCTGATTCTTCATCTGAAGAATGATCAGACGTATGATCACATACAGCATCTTTATATGAAGGTGGCAGTTTATTTCTATTGTTTCTGAAGTTTACTCGAGAAGCACCAATCTTTTCACGATGATCTGGCTCTTTCTCTGCTGCTGCAAATGAGGTATTGACAGAAATGTACCTTGGCTTTGCTTTGTCTTTTTCATCATTCATTAGATGTCGCTTCTGGAATGCATCATCTGTCACAAGTGAATGAAAAAGAAAACAGATTTAAGTGTGATACAATAAGAAAAGAAAGATTATTAAGAAAAAAAATTAAATTAGTCTTACTGTACTGAACTGGAATGCTTAAGGGGTCACAGAAAAGAAAGATGAACCACATATTTAATAACAAAACAATAAATAATAACAAAATCACTGAATAGGAAAATGTTAAGTACAATTTAGAAGAAGAAACAAAACTAGTTGCTAAAGAAACCCTGAGTAAAAAATCACCAAACAATCTCATGCGTGTATCAGGCAGTAAGTACAAGTTGCTCCAGCAAAGCAACAAAGCCAGTAAAGACACAAATAACATTCTCAGTGACAAAATATTTTCCAGAAAAACCCCACTGGAACTAGCTATAGACATCAACAGCTAAACATTATGAAGAAGAGATTTAATTTTTAAAAAATTCAAGAACAATTATGACCTAGTCATGTCAAAAGATGCTATAATATAGAAAATCTATTTAAATTTCAAACTAAAGCTAAAATCAGTAAGAATAAATAATTAGAAATAGAGGAAGAATGTGGAAACATTTGGGGCATACTAACAGTATAATAATATTTTAAAGAAGCATCAATTTAGTACTTTATTAAATGAATAAAGGTATCAAACCTAACACTGCTAAAATTGCACTGCTGAGTGCTGAGGACATTTTAGACAGCCATTGTTTCATTGCTTCTGTTTTATATAAGATTGCATATAAATTTTATAGAATTCTTTATGTGCACTGGCATGCAGAAACATACAATTTATTCAGATGACTGTACACAGCGTAATGCATGGTAACAAGCAGCTGATTCAATTCATGAAGCAAGGACATGGAACTGTTGCATAAAAAAGTACAGCCTTTGACATGGGGAATATAAATTATTGCATGCAGAAATACTGAAGTAAACTATAGCCTTAGAACACACAACATACACCTCATTTAGTAAAAAGAGCAGATAAATACATTTCATATATGACCAGTCATGGTTAAACAAAAGTATTAGAAAGAAGGATAGAGAACTTCCACAACTAGACACAACCATATCACAAGGCCACAACCCTGACCTAAGCAAGTGGAAAAGAGAGCACACAGGCTTTCTGTGGAATAATGACATCACTAGATCAGGTGAGATGAACAATTCAAGATCCTCAAAATCCATGAAGGCCACATAAGACTGAAATATCACTTTTATAACAGGATGAAAACTGGGAGGACAAATGAGTACACCAGTAGTACTAGAAAGTTGACAGCCCAGCATCTACTACATGATTGTCCTACATGCAAAGATTGAATAAAGCATTGATTACCATCATCAGTTCCAATCTAGACCAAAATGTATGATGACAATGACAACCTAAAGTGAATTGCTACACTCCTCATGGATATCTGACATTTGAGAATGTTCAAAGAAAATAAAGAAGTCTAGAAGATGAAGTACATTACTACAAGAAGATAGATAAACAAACATATATGGATATGTTTGTGCAGTCAACACAGAAGAAGGAATGAGTGAATGGTTCCAGATTGAAACATGTGTGAAGCAAGGATGTATATTATCTCCTTTGCTTTTTGGAATTGCCATAGACTTCACAATGAAAAAATGCTGCACAGGTTAAAAAGGGCATTGATTGGGTATATGAGAGACAATTGGAAGATCTTGATTTTGCAGATGACATAACTCAGTGACAATATGAAATCAATGCAAGAAAAAACAGATACCATCTTCAATGGCTAGTAAAATATGACTTGAAATTAACAAGGAAAAAACAAAAATAATGAAACTTCTCATTAACCATGACAGAAAAATATACAAAGAAGGAACAGCTGTTGAAGAAGTAAACCAATTTGCATATCTTGGCAGCTACATAGACCAGGATGGTAACACTAAAATGAAGTTAGAATTCGTACTGCAAAAGCAGCACTGTCCTTCAAGAATCTTGAGAACATATGTTATAAGCACAAAAACCAAGCTAAGATTATTCAATTTAAATGTAATATCCACCCTCATTTATGCATGTGAAAGCTGGAAAACAACTAAAGAAATAGACAAGAAATTAGACTCTTTTGAAAACAAAAGCATAAGGAAAATACTCTGTATAAAGTGGAATGAATTCAAGAACAACGCAAAGATCAGACAGATGAGCAAACAACAACCTGTCTCATCATAAAACGAAGATGGACATATGTTGGTCATGTGTTGAGAAGAAACAACCAGAAATTCCCAAAACAAGCTATCAAATGGAACACAAAAGGCCAAAGAAAAAGAGGTCAACCACGTGAAACTCTAAAGAGAACATTGTTAAGAGAGGCCAGATTAGTGGGAATAAGATCCCTTGATGAGGTTGAAAAGCTTGGTGAAAACAGGACATCTTGGCAAACCACCATTTGACATTTAGTGGCATGGGAAGGATGTAAGATAGGTAAGTGTGACTGTAGACATTCAAGACAGATTTAAACCTAGGTCTCATAATGCAGGAACTGCAAAGCCTGACCAGGCCTGAATAAAATGTGAGTTTCATGTGATCTGTTGCAGCAGAAAGTGGAGTTGTTAAAACAAGTATGTGTAGAGCCATGATATACAAAGATGAAGATTATAAAGAGACCTTCATATATATATATATTATATATATATATATATATATATAATATATATATATATATATATATATATATATATATATATATATATATATATATATATAATGTTGGACATATGAATAAGACTGAATTTCTTGAAACAGTTCAATACATTTACTAAACTATTCAGTGATCTGAGCAACTGAACTGAATTCATATGACAGAAAGTCTGCAAGGAGCTGAATAAATGAAAAAGGACAATAGAAATGTAAGGTTTCTTGAATATGAATTCTGCTGATAAAATATATCATTAGACTAATGACTTTTTTTTTTAACTTAGAGAATTTTTTTTTTATTTAATACCTTAAACAGCTTGGTACAGATAAACACTTTTTGTTTTACTATGTACTATCATTTTACAAAATTTCTTTATGATGTATCACTATGCCAAGAAGAGAGTTTTTTTGTAGATATAATACTCACTTAAAAATGTCAATAATTTCAATTACGAATGTGTGCATAAGGATTACTTTAAACTGATAAAGCTTGAACCAGAGACTTGTGTTTATTATGTTGCCATGAACACTGATATTAAAACTTCTCTCATTATAAAATTTGTTTCTGCAATTTCTTTCCTTCAAAATACATTATAATTTTCAAAATGAATTGACCACTATAATTAACTTGAGGAAAGAGGTGCTGTTATCTGAATACACTGAGTTACAGAACAAGAAAACAGTAAATTCAGATTATATGAAATCAAAATATGAATGCTAAATGTATTCATTAACATTAACTGCTACAGAAATCTATTAATCTGTTTATCACAAATGTTTACACAGACATACTGGTTGTACTCAAATTACCAAATGTCAGCAAATATATCTTGATCATTTGGAACTGCTGCTCTGGCTACTCACTATCTATATGCACCAGTTAATTACTGTTCTGTATTCCACCATTACATATTTGACCTTTTACTTGAATGACTTTAAAATACCATTGCAACAAAACAGGATTTCTGCTTCTGATTAAAAGCATTTTTAGAAGAAATCATACATCAGCATGTAAGGTAACTCTTCAAGTAGCATTAATCTATATAATCAACTGTTCATTTAAAAAAAATATGAACAGGCAAATCTGGAAGCAGAACTCATAAGGAAATGAAAGTAGGGTTACTAAAACATGCAGAAAAAGAAAAAAAAATTTCTTATTAGACATTAAATGAACTTCACAGTATGAATTAAGTG
This sequence comes from Achatina immaculata, assembly GCA_009760885.1. NCBI lineage: Eukaryota > Metazoa > Mollusca > Gastropoda > Stylommatophora > Achatinidae > Lissachatina > Lissachatina immaculata. The sequence goes on from CM019704.1 coordinate 265,252, forward strand.
ATGCAGAAATATTTAGTTCCATTATTACCTACATGCAAGCTCAAACAGATAAAAGCAAAAGGTAGAGGTATCCCTATTAGGCCATGGAGGCACTTAGGGGATATGCTGTTAGTATCCATATTTTCCTTGACCTGTCACCACAGAAGAGGGTTATGCGGTCAGTGTAACACCTGGTCACTTTTCCTTCCCCAGCTGGTTGACTGGGGCGCCTCAGGATGGATTCAAGCTACTGACCTTTGCTATCAGACACTAGTGCACTAACCACTTTGCCACTCAGATGCATACAAGTTCACATACAATGTAAAATTTGTAATGAATGTTTCTACACCACACACACAACATGAATTCTGTTATAGATATCTTATCTTATATCTTATATCCTTCCCGTGCCGTTAAACGTCACATAGGGCTAGCAAAGTAGTTCGCGAATTTTTCCTGTCTTCGGCGAGTCTTTCAACCTCATCAAAGGATTTTATGCCTGTTAATTTGGCCTCTCTTAATAATGTCATCTTCAGAGTTTCACGCGGTCTGCCTCTTTTTCTTCAGCCTGTTGTGTTCCACTTGATAGCTTGTTATAGATATACATTGTATAAAAAAATTTAATGAATAAGTAACTTTCTTCAAATAATCAATGCTCTGTTCTGTTCTCAGGCTTGTTCTAACAATCAAAAATATCAGAATGAATTTAATCACTTGATAAATATGTACTCATCAGCATATGTAACTTACCATGCACAGAATATTTTGTCAAATTTTATTGAAAGATAACAGCAACAGTTTTATTTAATAATAGTACGGTAAACTGATTTTGTAACAGAATCCTTCAATGACCTTCATAATGCTATGCTAAGCAGATCATTGCAACTGTCCTATGTCATCTCAAAACCAAAGTTTACAAGGTCAGCATCATGTGTGACCACTGCTGTCAATAATGCAAGCCTGAGATCTGAATCTTATGCAGTCAACCAGGTGGGCAAAGAAGGCTTCATGAATGTTATGTCACTCTCACATTTCTGTCTCCTGAAAAGTTGCAGGTATTTTGGGAAGATGCTGAAGTCTGTTTTTTGAGTTAATTCCATTTTTGTTCAGTTTGTGCCTACTCTATGAAATATGTAGCAATGGCAAGGTGTCAAGATGTGAAGTTCTGCATTATTCTAGTGAAAAATAGATCTGTGTCCATGGACTTTCAGATATAACTCTATGTGCTGGCTCTTGAAGCTGGAATCCAGACAAGGCATAAAGTGCCCTAAATGACCATTAAATGTGTGAAATGATGTGCAGTAAAGCCTCCACACAACATCATGTCTCTTCTAGCATACAGAACCTGCTCCACAATGCAGCAGTTTGCAAAGTGATCCTTAGATAATTAATATACTGTTAAAAAAAAAGAAATGCAACAAGTACGATGTTGTGATTTAAACTGAAGTTTGCTGATCAGATAAGGGCAAATTGCCTGAAACATTCACTTGGACATCAACTTCACATGCTGACCTAAATTGTACTCAGCAGATGATTCATGAGCACAGAAAAGCAACACAGTCAAAACAGCATTTTTGACAGTAACTCATGACAGGTTCAAGAGAATCCAGTGAAACTTACTGAACACAAAACTTACTGACCATGTTATTGAATGCCTATAAAAGATTGATGCTCCTCAAATCAATTCATTTGAAAACTCAACACGCAAGAATGGCTCATCTCACTACAGAACGACTCATCATCATTGGACGTTTACAGACTGGGCAGTTCAGTCATAAAGTGCAGCGGCCAGACAATTTAATGTGGTTAGAAGCACCATTAGTTGCCTTTGGAGACAATTTCAAGAAACTGGCTCAGTTGCAGACTGGCTGAGCAGTGGAAGACCCATAGTCACAACTCCTGCCGAAGACCGCTTCATACAGCTGTGACACCTCAGGAATCGATTTGCATCTGTGTCCTCAACAGTCCAGTCAATGACAGCAGCATGTCGAATTTCAGATCACACGGTCAAGAACTGACTGCACGACACTGGTATTTGGGCTAAAGGACCCTACAGAGGCCGTTCTTACGGACCGGCATTGCCAGAACCAACTGTATTTATACACTATATACATGACATGTCATGTAAACATCGGTATTATTCAATATAATCCCCATCAACTTGTACGGCATTATGCCAGCGTGAAACAAGTGCGTGTATTCCTAGCCTGTACCAGATTTTCTCTTGATTATGTAGCCATTTCTTTGCTGCTTGAACCACTCCTTTGTCATCTTTAAATCTTACCCCTGGGAGTGCATCTTTAAGTGGACCAAACAGATGGAAATCAGAGGGTGCCAAATCAGGACTATAGGGTGGATGGGGTGCAGTCCAACACAATTTGGTGATTGCTTCCCACTTTGCCAGACTTGTATAAGGGCGCGCACTGTCGTGAAGAAGATTCTTGTGCAGCTGAACTCTGTGAAAACATTGATTAAGTTTTTTCAATGTCTTAATATAAGCTTGCGAATTGATTGTCTCTCCTCTTGGCATAACATCCACAAGAATCACACCTTCAATGTCCCAAAAGATAGTGATCATGACCTTCCCAGCTGAAGGAGTTGTCTTGAATTTCTTTCTTTGTGGCGATTGAGGATGATGCCACTCCACTGACTGTCTTTTTGTCTCAGGTTCAAAATAATGTGCCCAGGTTTTATCACCTGTTACGATCTTAGCCAAAAAGTTCCCGACCTCAGCACTGAAATGCTTCAACAATTCAGAAGAAATTGCTTTCCTTCATAATCGATGGTCATTTGTGAGACTTCGAGGAAGCCAACTTGTGCAAACCTTAGAAAATCCGAGAGCTTTACAACTGCATTTGCACTACCATTGCTGACTGGCAGCTTTAAGGCCAATTGTTGAGTAGTGATACGTCCTATCAGTAAGAATAATGCACTACCATTGCTGACTGAAGCTTTAAGACCAAGTGTTGAGTAGTGATGCGCCTATCAGTAAGAATAATGCCCTTAGCGCATCTCAACATTTCTGCCTTGGTGGCTGTGGCAGGACGTCCACAGCACAGTCAATCAGGCAACTCTTTATCTCCACTTACTGACTCTTGGATTTTCTGAACCCAGCTACTGACTGTACTCCTGTTGACTGCAAAACTTCCAAACACATCACACAGACTCTTGTGAATGCTCACAGCAGTTTCCTTCTCTGCAACAAGAAATTCTATCACAATTCTCTGCTTATACCGCAAGTTGCTAACTCGCTTCATTTCAACAGTTAGGGCAGCCATATTATTTGGCCAATTGCAGTGCAATTTGGTTCACACAATCGGCACATGCCATATTTAAAATGTTCGAAATTTCATGCTTCTATCTTCATTATCAGCTGAAAAAAAAATTTTTAAAACGACGTGATGCATTACTTTCTGAACGCTCCTCGTAATTAGTCTCATTACTTAATTATCTGAACCACATATATATATATATATATATATATATAAAACATGGAACATCAGATCTGATTGCTTTAAAAAACTCTGACCTACTCCTGTAGCCAAGAAACCTGTAGCAGCCAACACTATTTGTTATTGTTATAAAATATAATGTCACCCTCTTATAAGGCAGAATTACCAGCTGAAAAAAAATCAACATCCATATTGTGATCATACAAGAAACCCTTCTATATGGAAAAGATCACTCAGTGCCTGGATACACCATGTACAAATGTGAAAGTGGTAAATGCAGGGGTATTGCTACATTCTTGATAAATGACATCCAACGAGAAGTTAAAAACAGAAAGTGCAATGAGAATGATATCCACGAGATAACAGTATGGCACGATGGACTGCGGTACACTCTGTATAATGTTTATTGTCCCCCAAATTCTAAAAGTCAAATCAACATACACTGGACAGACATGCAGAAAACTATTATTGCAGATTTTAATGCACATCTACTATCACTAGGATACAAAGACCGAAACCTTATGGGAAACAACACTGAAGAGCTATGCAACACCAGCAACATGATAATACTGCAAGACGCCTCTCCACCAACACTCTTCCACAGAGCCACTGGATGCTCATACAGACCTGACCTCACCATTGTCTCTGCAGACATCCACAACAATTGTACTCTGAGAGTGCTTGATGACATAGGAAGCGACAATTGCCCCATCCTTCTACAAATTTCTCACACACAAATCAAAGACCACACAAACCTCCTTGCTGGAATTATAGAAAAGCAGATTGGGAAAAATTCAGAACACAAACAGATGAAAACCTATCAAAATTAAATGACAACACAAACTTTCACACACTCTACACCAACATAATCCAAGCCATACTTGGAGTAGCCTACAAAACAATCCCCTGATGATGCAGAAAGAAATATATTCCCTTCTTTCTTCAAAATCTCTGAAAGACTTAGTCAAAAAAAAAAAGAACAACCAAGAAAATGCAGAGAAAAACCCTATTTCAGAAAACAGAATAGAGTACAATAAACTAATAGCTAAGGTAAAATTCAAAACTAAAAAAGCAAAGAAAAAGAAGTGGTTAAGCACACGCAGTAATCTCAGCGTCAGAACTGAAGGAAAGAAGGCTTGGAAAATCTTAGATAACATGTCAGGAAAAAACTAACTAACCTTAAGCCAATGCGAATCTCAGGTCAAGTCCTCTCAAATGACTCAGACAAAGCCAGTACTTTTAACAAGTTCTTTACTGCCACCAACAAATCCTCCAATAGGAAAGTACTTGACTAGGCACTGGGAAAAGTTCTGAGAAGTAGAGAAATCTAGCTTGGCAAACATTCCACTTTTTTTAGGAAAACTTTACCATCCATGAACTCCAGAGTGCTATGGGTAAGCTACAGCTAAAAAAAGCACCAGGACCAGACAAAATATCAAATGAAATGACCCTTCATCTGGACCCTACAGGAAAGTCCACAATGCTCATCTCCATTAACAAGACCTGGCAAAGTGGAGTACTACCAAAATCTTGGAAGTCAGCCATAGTTAGACTTATCCTGAAAAAAGGAAAGCCAGAAGATGACCTAAGAAGCTTTAGACCAATCTCACTGACTTCCAACATTGGTAAGCTAGCAGAACGAATGCTTAACAATAGGCTGTACTGGTGGTTGGAATCCTCGGGTTTCCTCAATAACTTTCAGGCAGGCTTTTGCAAAGGATCAAGAACCGAAGACCAGCTATTTCTCCTCATTCAAAGTGTAAAAGACAGTTTTTTACACAAGAGAAACTCTGTAGCTGTCTTTGTAGACTTCTAGCAGGCATATGACAGGATCTGGCGAAAAGGGCTACTGTTAAAAATGCAGAACATGGGCATACATGGAAAAATGTGTCAATGTGTTAAAAACTACCTGAGTAACAGGATCATACAAACTCAGGTCAATAACAGGAAAATATTACTTGTCAAACAAATGCAACCTGGAGGAAGGTCTGCCACAAGGTTCTGCTCTTAGCTGCACCTTGTTCCTAATCTTTATAAATGACCTCCGTGACCCATTGAACACCCACAAAGTCATGTTTGCTGATGACTTTGTCATATGGACAGGTGTAACAGACCTGCAGCTGGCTGCTGAGAGACTTAATAGAACCCTCCTCACCATATCAGCCTATTGCAATTTCTGGAAGTGAAGATCAATGTTAGTAAAACTACATATACAGTCTTTACTCTTAGCAACAAGTTAGCAAAGACAGAAATGAAAATAACTCTTGATAGTGCTCAAATCATGAAAGAAAAAAATCCAACATGCCTTGGTGTGAAACTACACAGAAAATTGAACTTGAGTTCATGGATGGACTAGCAGAAAAAGCATACAAAAGACTAAACTTACTCAAGCAGCTTGCAAGTACATCCTGGAGTAAGATTCAAAGTACAAAGCAACACTCAGACAACTGCACACAGGATATGTTAGATCTATAATAGATTATAACCTCCCCCTACAGGTCACAGCATCAAAGAGCTCTCGTACACAAGTAGACAGAATCCAGAACCAAGCTGTTCATTTCATTTGTGGGGCAATGAGATCAACACCCACAGCTGCATGTGAAACTGATGCAAACATAGAGCCATTAGATATAAGGCACAAAAAGTCTACCATTGAGGCAGTAGAAAGAAATAAACGCATGCCCCCAGACCATCCTAACAGAACAGTGGTTGATAAATGGAAGCATAATAATAGACCAAAACTGAAAGCTCCAGTGCACACAGCATAACAGTTAAACACAAGACACAAACTTCCCGAAGACAGAGAAGAACTTACAAAAGTACCAGACATCCCACCAAACACAAACAACACACTTCCTCAAACTAACACCAGGCTCAAGAACAAATTAGTGAACAAGGAACAATTTTTTATACATAGGAAACTATGAGGCTTCGGTATGGTAAAGTAAGAGAACACAGTTTTGTAGGATTAGACCTCGAAAAAAATTGTACACAAAGCACTTTAGTGAGACGTGAGAGAAAGAAAAATCACCAACGGGGGTGCTAGTTGGCTAAGCTGATAGTACACTGTTCTCTCGTGGCTAGATGGCTACTTGTCCTACCAGAGTCCGTGTTCGAATCTCAGGTAATTCTCTTGTGATTTTTCTTTCTCTCACATCTCACTAAAATGCTTTGTCTACGATTTTTTTTTTAGGTCTAATCCTACAAAACTGTGTTCTCTTAAATTAGTGAACAAATCATCAGACCCCAACACAGCTAAAGCTGTGTGCACTGGAGACAATAGAATCCTACCCCAAGGACTGGATCCATGTATATACTGATGGGTCAGCGTTCAAGGAAACAGACAATGCAGGATATGGGGTACTCATAATGTTTCCAGATAAGACAACAAGCCACATTTCTGCTCCTTGTGGATCTCACTGCTCCAATTATGATGCAGAGATTCAGGCAATATTAGCAGCCCTGGCAGCCACCACCACCAAATACAAAAACAGTGCCTCTCACCCAAAAAACCTTGTTATTTTCTCAGACTCCCAGTCTGCTCTCCAGGTCCTTGAAAACTGGATACCATCAGCTGATCACATTACAACTGACATACTCAGTGCAATAAACCAACTCACCTCCTATGACATCAAGACACCCTACAGTGGATACCAGGGCACATAGATATCAGAAGAAATGATTGTGCTGACAAACTGACAAAGAGTGGAGCCCCACATCTCCACCATCATGAGAACAGCTAAACACATTATACACAACAACTGCAAGCAACAGTGGATGGACATAGCAGACATTAAGATATTACTACAATACCAGAATTGATACTGCGCTAGTGCATACAAACTTTCTGAACGCACTGTATAATATATATATATATATATTCATGTAATTTGTATACTTTATTAAATCGAGTGTGTGGGAAGAATGAAAGATGGAGTGATAAAGGGCAGAGTGTAAGACGGGCCTGCACACCCAATTCTTCACCCTTTTAAAATAAAGATCACTCATTCACGCACTCTGTCATTATTATTTCTGCCCATTTTCCTCACCCTTTCTATCTTTTTGTAAAACTGAACCATATCCTCTATTTACCTTCGTTACTAGAAAGAACTTTAGAAGTAAAGGAAGACTTATTTGTATGCTTCACTGAATATGCCAAAGCATTTGATAAAACATGATGTTTTACTGGTTTAAAACAAGGTGATACATTATCTCCATTACTATACTACAAAAGGTAATAAAAAAAGTGAAAGAGGAAAGCAGTACAGATGAACAACCTAAAATACTAGGATAAGCTGATGACATCTACATAGTGGGGGAAACTATACAAGAAGTCATCAATACCTGTATACACCTGAGAGATGTGGTACTGAACGTAGGGTTGACCATTAACCAAGATAAGACAGAGTACATGAAGATATCAAAAGACCAGTGGCAGAATGATCCAGATTATATAAATATTGGAGATATGATTATTAGGAAAGCAGAAACATACAAATATCTAGGCACAACCTTCAAAAGAAGCAACACAGTAAGTGAGGAAATTAAAAGCAGAGTACAGATAGGGAATAAAATATACTTCACCTTGCAAAACCTGTTAAAATCCAAAATCCTAAATCCTGTCCCAAAATACCAAAATAACAATCTACAGAACTATAATAAGACCTGCTGCCATGTATGAATCAGAAATATGGAGTACAACAAAGAAAGATGAACAATAATTGCAGATCTTTGAAAACAAGATCCTAAGAAGAATCTTTGGGCCCCAAAGGATACCAACAGTGGAGAATGGAGAGGTAGAAAGAACAATGAACAGCTTATTCAAATCCCAATGAATTATACATGTCTTGAAATTGAACAGACTACGCTGGCTGGGCCATGTAGAAAGAATGGAAGAGACCAGATAAATAAAAATTATGTATGCACAAGAGATGAAGGAAACAAGGGGCAGACCAAGACAGATTGAAAGACAACATAGAAGAAGATATAAAAGAAATTGATGTCACCAACTGGAGAGAGAAGATTAGGAATAGAGAAGAATGGAGGCGAACTTTATCTGCAGCAATGAGCCTTAATGAGTTGGAAACCTGAAGAAGAAGAAGAAAACTTGACGAAATCATGAAAATGTGAGGATATAAATACTGAAGGCAAAGACCTAAGAATAATAATTTTTTTTTTAAAATTTACCGGATCAAGAAGCAACTATCAGGGTAGAAAATATGACAGGCAAATATCAACCAATAAAGCAAGCAGTTGGGCAAAGTTGTGTCCTCTCACCAGATTTGTTCTCACTGTACAGTGAAGATATCACAAAGGGAAATCTTAAATTAAACTGGGAATTTGAGTTGGAGGATACAACATAAAAAATCTGTTGTGTGCAGATGATACAGTACTAATAGTATAAAAACGAAAATAGTCTACATAAATTATTAGATATAGTAGTGACAGAAAGTGAGAAAACAAACAGGGAATGTCTAAGAAAAGCAAATGTAGAAAGGAACCTAATTATATCCATAAGAAAATGACAATCTTTATTCACTCATTTGGACATTTAATGATAAAGGGAGGACTTTAAAAACATAGCAGGGATGATAAACAGGAAAAGAAGCAGGGGAAAACCATGAGAAAAAAAAATCATTGACAGTCTAATGTGATCTATGGAGAAGCATGATCACCAATGCCTACCAGCATGACACCTAATAATGATAATGATGTCTAGCACACTGCAAGTAAGCAACATGGTAACAAGACAGCAGTGCACATTTGCAGGCGGACAATGAGCTTATACCTGTCACCTCCTTACTGATAGCTGATTTTATGATGACCAAGGATATCACTGGGAGTGATGGTGGAGGGCACTGTCAATTACATAATTAAGACAATGATGAGGCTGATCTGCTTAGCAGTAATTACTCATGGATGACCACATATGGGCAGTGTGCTGATGCTCCCACTGTTTTGGAATTACATCTGCCATATAAGAATGTTAAATGTTGTACAGCAAATTGCCTAGCAGTGGATGACTGAATGCATCCTCCAACAGCCTTCAGGTAGTCATTCTTGGTACTGCACATTTGTTTCAAAAGAACATTATAACTGTCTTTCCTTTAACAGGACCTGTGAGAAACATTCAAGAGAGTAGGACTATCTGCATATTCATATAATTGTATATATAAAGCTTACAGTGAGTACACTGTTTTAGAGAGGATGACTTGTGCATGGCCTTCAGTTGGAATGCATGCAAGTAAAATCATGACAACCTGTATTTTATGATCTGTGGCCATTTATACAGTTGGAATGATTTTTTTGCTACTTTTTCCTCATTTTTAAAATTATGCATATCTAAAACTGACTAGGTACTTATGCTGCTGAGTTTACTATGAAGCAACAGTGCTTATGTAATCAACAAATAATATTTCAAAAAGATAAGATAAATTTCAATTAGCTGCACTACATTATTAATTTTCCCATTTCTTTATTTTCTATTACAAGGAAAAAATGAAAAAAACAAAATTTGTAAATCAGCCAGGAAAAGTCGGAAGTCTACTTTCATTAACTGCCTGTAAACTTCACTAAGAAGGAAACACTTCTGGTACTCAAGAGTTTAAACAAATTAATGTGCCATATAGAATAAAAAAAGTAATGGCAATGTACCCTTAAATACTGGTAACTGAACAAATGAACATAATGGTTATATTACTGCTCCATGTAGTCCCAACTGTGGCCTCTGAATGGGGATGTGCATTGTCATAGTGCAGTAAGACTATTTTTAACAATGTTCCTCTTCTCTTTGCTACCAAAAGCAAGTTTTATTTTTCATCAATGTACAGAACGGATAGATATCACCTAGAGGTACTGGGCATTAGTGAAATGTGATGGCCAAAAGAAGGGAAAAGAACGATGGAAAACTGTTAGTTAATAATACATTCAGGCAGATGGGGAATAGCAAGAAGGAGTGGGTATAATTATGTCAAATGTAGCAGCAAAGAGAATTATAGAATAGGAACAAGTGAAGAGTATATTAAGAGCACGATACAAATTAAGATATGGAAGAATGCCAATCATACAATGTTATGCGCCCACGAATGATGTAGATAATGAAATAAAAGACAATTTTTATCATCAACTACAACAAATCATTTTACCTTTGCAACATTTTTTCATTATGAAATCTATGGCAACTTCAAAAAGCAAGGAAGATAATATACATCCTTGTTTCACATCTGTTTCAATCTGAAACCATTCGTTCATTCCTTCTTCTGTCTTGACTGCACAGATATATCTGTTGTAGAGATCTCTAATGATGTTGACAACTTTAGATGGTATTCCATATATTTTAAAAATTCTCCACAGTGATTCTCTATGTATGCTATCAAATGCCATTTTTAAAGTTTATGAAGTTAAGGATTAATAGTTTCTGCTTTTCAATATGTTCTTCAAGTATTATTCTTAGAGTAAAGATCTGGTTGAGACAGGTTCTCCCTTTTCGAAATCCTGCTTGTTCTTCTCTCATTGCAGTATCCACTACATCAAATTTTCACTCTAAGAATAATACTTTAAAAACATATTGAAAAGCAAAAACCATTAATCTTGAACTTCATAGATTTTAAAAGACATTTGATAAGATACATACAGATTCATTGTGGAGAATCTTAAGACTGTATGGAATACTATCTAAAATTATCAACATCATTAGGAATAACTACAACAGATATGTTTGCGCAGTCGACACAGAAGAAGGAATGAGCAAATGATTCCAGATTGAAGCAGATGTGAAACACGGATGTATATTATCTCCTTTGCTTTTTGGAATTGCCACAGACTTCATAATGAAAAGATGCTGCACAGGTAAAACAGGCACTGACTGGGTACACAGGACCCATTTAGATTTTGATTTTGCAGATGACACAACAATGTGAATTCAAAGCAACAAAAAAAAAACACATACTCTGTCTTCAATGGCTAGCAAAACAGAACTTGGAATTAATAAGGAAAAACACAAAAATAATGAAATTCAAGAATTCAAATCATTAATCAAGAAGGAAAAATATATGCAGAAGGAACAGCTGTTGAAGAATTCTACCAATCTCCATACCTTAGCAGCTACATAAACCAGGATGATGACACCAGAAAGGAAGTTAGAATTCAAATTGCAAAAGTAGCAATGACCTTCATGAATCTTGATAACATATAATATTAAAAAGTTGTAAGCACAAAAACCAAATTAAGATTATTCAATTCAAATGTAATATTCACCATTGTTTATGCATGTGAAAACTGGAAAACAACTAAAAAATAGACAAGAAATTAGACTCTTTTGAAAGCAAATGCCTAAGGAAAATACTCGGTAAAAAGTGGAACGAATTCAAGAACAATGCAGAGATAAGACAGACGAGCAAACAACAACCTGTTTCATGGGTGATCAGAAAAAGGAGATGGACATATGTCAGTCATGTGATGAGAAGAAACAGTCAGAGAATCCCAAAACAACCTATCATGAAAACAACTAAAGAAACAGACAAGAAATTAGATTTTTTTGAAAATAAACGTGTAAGGAAAATTGTGTTGAAGATTGTATTTTATTGAAGATACGAGGCATAAAGTGGAATGAATTCAAGAACAATACAGAGATAAGACAGATAAGCAAGCAAGAACTTGTCTCATGAGTGATCAAAGTCAGAGAATCTCAAAACAAGCTATCAAGTGGAACACAACAGGCCGAAGAAAAAGAGGTCGACCATGTGAAACTCTAAAGAGGACACTGTTAAGAGAAGCCAGTTTAGTGGGCATAAAATCCCTTGATGAGGTTGAAAAGTTCATTGAAAACAGGAAAACTTGGAGAACTACCATGTGACATTTAATGGCATGGGAATGATGTAAGATAGCATAGTATGCTGTGGTGATCATTGTTTGTCTGTCTTCCTGAAAATGCATCAGAACAGGACCCTTGTGTCCCAAAAAAGGTCAACATGATTTTCTTAGCAGAAACCTGTTGTCTGAATGTCTTCTTTACTGGAGAAGACAGGTGTTTATTTTGTCTCTTGCATTCCAGTTCACAGTGAAGATGACAATCTGCTTCAATAGACTTGGATCTTCTTCATAACATCTCAGGAATTGGACTGCAACCTCCACATGCTGTTGCTTGTGCAGATCAATAAGTTGGTTGGGTACCCATCTCGCATAGACTTTATGGCACTCCAAGTCATCATGCATTATGGTATGTGCAATTCCATGACACCCAAATGTGTAGCAACAGCGGATACCACAATCCATTGTTTTTCTTTGTTCAAGACTTGTCCCTTGATGTGAGCTTGTGTGCACAAAATTAATGCCCAACCAGATCAAGCTTTGTCAGTTATACATTTTTTCTGCTTTAAAACTATAACCATTCATAAAATCTTCATTGAGTCAAGCTGTTTTCACTTCCACAATGAGCCAACAAATATATTCATACTACAAGAACTTAATAGGCTGGCTAGTAAAGAGGATTAAAGAGAGAAAACTTAAATATTTTGGACACACTGAATGTCATGATAATCTAGAGAAGACCGTCTTGGAAGGGTACATAATGGGAAAAAGAAAGAGAGGAAGACCAAGGCGAAGATGGCTGCAAGACATCATTGATGATCTGCAAATGGATGCATCAGCAGCAGGCCATCTTACTCAGAACCAAGAGGCCTACAGGAGTGCTGTTAGGGAGGCAAATTTCCGCAAGGGACATGCAAATGAATGAATGAATGAGCCAACATCCTATGGTGTTTCAGCAGGTTTCATTCCCTCTGCCCAAAGAAATCTCCCTACACTGCATTATTCAACAATGGTGCAATCAAGCTTGGAGCATTCATGTTTATCTGACCTTGGCTTTAACTAGATTATCAGACAAGCATGTTCTCATCCTTCTTATCAAGGACATTATACATGTCACAGACTGCCAGCTCTGCCTTTCTGTTTTCCCTGCCTCCCTTTTAGTACCAACCCATAACACTTTAAAATCCTCAAATAAACATTCACAATACTTCACCATGTGCACTCTCAAATAATTCTTACAAGTAAACAGCTAAGTGCTCTCTTTCTTTTTATTATTTTTTAAATAAAATTGTTCCTACTTCTGTTGTAAATACTTGTATTGTAGCATTTTATTAACTAGATTAAGGGCAGAGTGCTGCACTGTAGGTCTTCAGATTGCCCATCAGCACCTGTGAACAAGTTACACTGTGCCAGCTATCTATTGTGGTTACTACATAATTTTAAAATTGACGTTACTTTTTTATTCTCGCTTGCATCTACAAACTACAGGCAATCACTGGTGAAGAATGTAGAAAAGCACAAAGTTCAAATTATATATATGGGAAAACACTGATTAACAAACAATTTAGTACAGAAAAACTACTGCTAGGAACAAACAGAAAATGAATAGAGATGTAGACTCGCCATTATAAAACACACACTCCTCATCTCCACTTGAAGTCACATTTTTGTGAGGACGGGGATCTGTTACACCATGAGAATATTGATTTGCTGATCCCTGAGTTCGTTTTGCTTGCACTGACCAAACATCAGATGGCTGAAGCCTGCCATCAAAGACTGTACCTGAAAGTTGTCAAATCTCATTCTTTGTATTAAATCATTGCATGTTTTCTTATTTCAATTTTGTACTGCTTCTAATGTGATGGTAAAAATCTTTCATAAAACAGTACTATAAGCTTTTAGTGGAAAATTAACTTTGAAGAAGTTGCAAAATGACTTAGACAAATCTAAGGGGTAACAAGTTCTACAACTGCCAGTAAACTGCCTTCTCATCTGAGGGAGCAAATGAGTAGTACAGTACTGTTTTCTCGTCTGAAGGTTGTGGATTAAAAATCCATTACTGGCATCTTTTGGTTGTAAATGAATACTTGACAAACTGTGCTGGTGAATATTGTTTGCAGGGTGACATACAAATGGAATGCATAGTAGACATAGCCATCAGTGCAAGAAGGAAGGAAATGCATAGTAGACATAGCCATCAGTGCAAGAACGAAGGAAATCATCTAGAAATAAGTCACACGAATGTAAATTAAGCCAAAGTTCACAGTAAAAAATAAAAATTTCCCAAAAAGATGCATTTAAATGTACTCTAGTCCTGGTATCCGAACACAGAGATAATCTCTGTCCTTCAAGTTCATGTGTTCTGCCAGCAGTCTCCAAAATTTTCAAACCCTATCTTTTAACAGAAGTGATTATGATACACATAAGACTCCCTCTCATTAATCCATAGGCGGTCACCTATTGCTTTCATTCTTACCAATTTTCTAGGTTTCTGTAAATGACTAAGAAACTTTTCTATAAAGTATGATGAAGTAACCAATTCAAACCTCATATTTTCTTAGTTGTCTCTTGTAATGTGAAGGAAAGGAGATGGCAGCTTTTCTTTACATTCCTAAAATCAGACTGCTCAGTATAAGACTGTGATAGAATGGAATTTCACTTTGAAAATTTTAATAGTTTTTAACTTCACTGGATTTATTCAAAAGCAGATGGTCATTATCTTATTATTAAAGAGATGGTGACTGATTTATTGAATATCTCAAAATGAAAAAGAAAACACAAAAGAATGAATGAGTTATAGCAGACACATTTAAACTAATAAAACAACATAGAGAAATGAAGATGAAATGGAAAGTGATAAATAACAACAGGGAATATCAAAATGTTTAAAGAAATGAAGACATTGACAAGAAGTGTCACACCTAAACTAAATGTAATTTGTGACAAGATGAGGAAGACCTTGACAGAGACAGAGGATATTCTAGAAAGATGGAATATTGCAGAGGAATGTATGAAACAACTGACTATGAAGCTGAAAATAAACAGTGTGAATTATTATTGGAGGAGAAAGAACCCAAACTGACATTTGAAGAAATTTTATAGGCAATAAAGAATCAGGAAAATGGTAAATCACCAGGATGTGATGAGATAGCTGAGATAACATTAAGGCAGGAGGAAAGGAATGTGCTACAGTATATCATGCACTATGTAATAAGCTATGGCATTCAGGTATTTGGCCAAAAGAATGGAAAAGAACTATTCATACCACTGCCAAAAAAGGGTAACTTGAAATTATGCACAAACTACAAGAACTGTTGCCCTGATTAGTCATGCCAGTAAAATTCTATTAAAAATCATAATGGGTAGATTTCAAAAGAAAACAGAAGGAGAAATCAATATGGTCCAAGCTGGTTTCAGACAAGGAAGAGGAACAAGAGATCATATTTTCAACATAAGATTAATAATAAAGAAATGCAGAGAATTTAATGTGAATCTATATTTATCATTTTTAATTTATCTTTTTTAATATGAATCTATATTTATCTTTTAAACAAGAACCAAACTTGGGCTTTTCAGTACAAACATAAAGACTGTTCTGCTATATGGTTTGGAGACATGGGTTATGACCAAGACAATATAACAGAGGATACAAACATTCATGAACTACTGCTTGAGGAGGATTTTAAACATTAAATGGCAGGACAAGATCAGGAACGAGAAGATCTGGGAAAGGGCAGGACAAGAACCTGTAAATCATGTCTAGGAAATGGAGGTAGAATGGCCACACGCTGAGAAAACCCAACACCAGCATAGCAAGACAGGCACTGACATGGAATCCTCAAGGAAATATAAAACGAGGAAGAACTAGAATTACTTGGAGAAGAAAGATTATGACAAGTCTCAGAGATAAGGAATACACATGGAAGGAAGCAGAGAATAATTCCAAGAACAGGTATGACTAGAGAGCCTTTATCTATGGCCTATGCTCTCAAGGGTGTGAAAGGAGATGATGATGATGATCATCATCATGTGCCGTGCCGACTGGCGTTGGCTATTATGCTTCTCCAGAGTACGCGATCCTTCATGCATGCCATCAGCTCAGTTGGTGATCTCCTCTCACACCATCCCGTCAGACTGTCCAGTATCATTTCTCTTGGTCTTCCTCTTGATCTTCTTCCTTCTATTTTTCCTGTTGTTATAATATTTTCAATGCCCCCTCTTCTCATTGCATGTCCTATGAAAGTACATTGTCTCTCTCTTATCTTTTTGACAAGGTTTTTTGTCTCTCCAGCTCTTCTCCTACATTCTTCATTAGTTATTTTTGCTGTCCAGGGGATTCGCAACATTCTTCTAATAAACCACATTTCTGCTGCTTCAACAGATAGGTTCAATAATACATTTTAGGACTCGTTTTCTAACATTCATTGATAAGGATGTGTTAGCTAATATGTTTCTCATTCTCTGACATGCAGTCTTTGTTTGGCCTATTCTGTTCCTAATTTCTGTTCTGCATTTCCCATCTAAAGTTATTACTGCTCCAAGGTATTTGAATTTCTGCACCTGCTTTAGAACAGTTCCGTTTAATTTAATACTGCATGCTGGTGGATTCTGTTTCTTAGATATAACCATAGTCTCTGTCTTTTTGATGTTCAAAGTAAGGCCTTTCTGTTCACTTTCTTTGGCGACTTTATCCAAGAGATTTTGCAGGTCTTGTTGGTTCTCTGCTATCAGTACTGTGTCGTCAGCATACCGAAGGTTGTTAATATTGTATCCTCCAATTTTTATGACTGGTTCTGTGATGATTGTTCTTAGAATATTCTCGCTATACAGAGAAAAAAGGTCTGGAGATAGTACACATCCTTGTCGCATCCCTTGTTTTATAGGATGATATTTTCCAATTCTATTTTCAACTCGAACTGCTGCTTCTTGCTGCCAGTATAGATGTTTTACAATCCTCAGGTCTTTGCCGTCTATATTGATGTCTTCAAGCATTTTAATAATTTCATTATGTTTCACCTTGTCAAATGCCTTGGTGTAATCAATGAAGCATAAGTAGAGATCTTTCTGTACTTCTAAAGCTCTTTCTGTTAGTGTTCGTAAAGCATAAATGTGTGTTCCCTTTCCTTCAACAAATCCAAACTGTTCATCTGCTATTTCCATTTTTATCTTTTTCCTTGTTCTTCTCATAATGATTCTCAGAAGTAGCTTCGTTATGTGACATGAGAGGCTGATAGTCCGGTGGTCGTCACATTCCTTTGCACCTGGTTTCTTTGGTAGTGCTATAAACGTGGATTTAATCAGGTCACTGGGAATATAACCACTGTTGTAAATGTCATTCAGTAACTTGGTTATTATTTTTATTCCTGTCTCCTCTAGTGCCTCTATTTCTTCTATTGTTATATTATCAGGCCCAGTCGCTTTTCCTTTCTTCATGTGTTTGATGGCATCTATGATTTCATCTTCAAGTATTGGTGGTCCCTCACAGTTTTCAGTATCTGGTGTTAATTCTGGTCTTTCTCCTCCATATAGCTCACCGATATACTCTGTCCACCTGTCCACAATGTCTTCTTTTCCCATTAACATTTTACCTTCTTTCGATTTCAGGCATCCTGTGGTATATTTTGTTTTCCTGCCTGTGAGTTCATTAATTCGTTTGTGCATGTTTTTGCTGTCTTTAATATGAGAGTCCTCTATCTGTCTGCACTGCTCATTTAACCACACTTCTTTTGCTTCTCTGCATTTGCGTCTTATTTCTTTATTTATCTTGTTATATTTTTTCTCGTTATTTTTACTCCTCCTCCTCTTGTCCATCAGTCCTAAGATGTCGTCTGTCATCCATTTATTTTTAGGGGCTTCTTTTTTTGGTGGTATTATCTACTTAACAGTTTGGTGGATAGAATCTCTTAACATTTCCCATTGTTCATCTATACTATTTATCTTTGCTATTGCATTGTATCTATTTGTTATAATAACTTTGTATTGTTCTCTCAGTTCTTGATCATTTTTAAGAAGTTCTGTATTCAGTTTGATGTTTCTCACTTTTCTGCCTGCTTTCTTTAGTTTTATTCTAACTTTTCCACAGAGTGGATCATGGTCACTATTGCAGTCAGCTCCTGGCATGGTTTTTGTTGTCAGTAATGCATTGCGGAATCGTTTGTTGATTAATATGTAGTCTATCTGGTTAAAAGTCTTTTTGTCTGGACTGCACCACGTTGCCAGTCTTCGAGGATGTTGTTTAAACCAGGTGTTTCCTACAACCATGCTGTGTATTCTTGCCCATTCAATTAATTTATAACCTCTGTCATTCCTCTCCCCCAGTCCATAGTCACCAACGATGTCTGAAGTTCTTCCCTTACCAACTTTGGCATTAAAATCTCCCATGACTATGGTAACTTCATGTGACTTTGTGTGTTTTAGTGCTGTCTCTATGTCATTGTAAAATAGCTGTAAATCTTCTTCAGAGCTTTCAGATGTTGGAGCGTACACTTGTATAATATTTATGTTTATTGGTTGTCCTTTCAGTTGGGCTAGCAGGACTCTGTCCGAGATGTTCAAATATCCTACAATTGTCCTTGCCGTTTGTTCATCAAATATAATTCCTACTCCTCGTTCATGTTTCTCGCTTCCTGAATATATTATTATATATTTATCTGAGTTTATCTTCCCTGCACCTGTCCATCTAACTTCACTCATTCCTAATATGTTGATCTTCATCCTTTCCATTTCCATCTTTACATTTTCTAATTTTCCAGCCTGGAATAAAGTTCTAACATTCCATGTTGCTATTTTGAACTTGTTAGTTTTGCCACCAGTAGCTTGATGACGATCTGGCCTCACCTGTGGCTCGTAAGCTGCCCTACCGGATGAGGCTGTTCCAGAGGAACATCCATTAACGTCGTTCATGATGAATCGATTATTCTGTTTAAGCATAATTATTCTTGGGAATTACAACAGTGGTTTCCCATTGCCTTCTGTTGGTTTGTGTACGGACTCTCCGCTAGCCTTTGGACTCCCTGTCCTACCCGCAAGGCAGCGGGAGCGAGAGGTTTTAAGGCGCCTCTGACCCGCCTGGTATTCCCTTCACTGAGCACCTGAGGCACTTTATAGGAGTAGTAGAGCCACCTACTACCCCACCTCGCTCTCTGAGTCTACCGCCAGTTGGTCCGCGCCTGCTTATTTGGATAACTCCTTATTCACAGGGATCCTCCATATCTGGAGGACTTTCACCATCCGCCACCTGTGACGCGCTGGGTTGGGGATGGTCGCCCCAGCTTTACCCAGATGATGATGATATTTATCTTTTATTGACTATTCAAAAGCACCTGATTGTGTACAACAGAAACTTTGGGAAATAATGGGATTTCCAATACATGTGACACGATTAATACACTGTTGTATCTAAGAGAACAGGCAGCAGTGAGATTAAATGGTGAAACAACTTGGTTTGACATAAAACAAGGGGTCCATCAGGGTTGCATACTGTCACCTTACTTATTTAACTTGTACACTGGAAATATAATGAAGAATGTTAGAGAAGATGTAGACAAAATATTACAATGCCATAACAATCGATGCCATAAATATTAGAGGTTATGATATACCAGAGATTAGATATGCTGATGGCACAATATTACTGTCCACAACACAAAAAGAAATGGAAAAACAGAGGATACAGAACAGCGAAGAGTAAAACCTTTGTCTTAATGTAAAGAAAACTAAACTGATGACAACTGACAAAACAAATAAGGCAGCTGCAATATATATGAATGAGGAAAAACTGGAAGATGTGGAGGGTTTTGAATATCTTGGATTCCCTGGGAACAACTGTCTTTGTGAGACAGGGAACATAGATCTATTTGCTTAAAAACTCGGATCTACTTCTGTAGCCCAGAAACCTGTAACAATCAACACTAACTGAAATTGTTATTTTTGTAAGATGTAATGTCAGGTGAAACCAATGAGTCCAGGATGTGACAAGCCTATAGGTCTTTACAACGGTGGCTATCAGAATGATGTAAACAGAACAGAGCCAGCAGACTATAGGTGGCGGGAATGGATATCACTGAGGCACTCGTCAGATTCTCATCCCAAAGTCAAAGTGTCTCTGTGGAATTGTCCCAAAGCATTGCGTGCTGGATCTGACATGGAGAAGGGGTTTAAGTACAGTCACCAGAGGCTGGAAAACAAAGTTTTGGCCAGGCCAACCAAGACCACTGTCTTCATGGCAATCCAAGCAAGACACAGACTGCCCTAGCAAGGAAAGGTGCTGAAGTCAGAGGTACCCAGCCAAAAGGCTCATTGCAAAAATCAGGGTACCACACATCACTGCCAGTGTGCATACAAAGATGAAGAATATCTTGGATAACCACTAACTAATAATGGAGATACAATGAGGGAAATTAAAAGGACATCTATCGCTCTTCAAAAAATAAAACAACTAAAGAATCTGTGGAGGGGAACAGACAGAACTACAAAAATAAGATTTTTAAGGGCATGCATCTTTCCCATCACAACATTTGCCTGTGAGACCTGGACACTGAACAAAACAGCTGAGAAACACATAAAAGCCTTTAAATGCTACAGAAGAGTCCTTCAAATATTTTACATCCTTCCCATGCTGCTAAACGTCACATAGGGCTCGCATGGTAGCTTGCCAAGATTTCCTGTTTTCAGCAAGCTTTTCAACCTCATCAAGCATTGATATTATGGATGCAAAAAAGGAATAAAAATATCCATGCTACAAGAACTTAATATTGAAGGTTGGCTAGTAAGGAAGATTAAACAGACAAAACTTAAATATTTTGGACACATTAAACGTCATGATAATTTAGAGAAGACAATCTTGGAAGGGTACATAATGAGAAAAAGAAAGAGAGGGGGACCAAGGCGAAGATGGCTGCAAGACATCGTTAATGATCTGTGAATGACACATCAGCAGCAGGGCATCTTGCTTACAACTGAGAGGCCTAAAGGAGAGCTGTTAGGGAGGCAAAGTTCTGCAAGGGATATGCGACTGACTGACTGACTCAAAATGAAGGCAAAAGATGTGACGTGTGTAATGGTGGACTTGATTTTAAAAGGCCTGCTTTGACCAATTCTATGAACATATAATGCTTACCACATCAAAGCAAGCAGTGAGATCCATCCCACCAAAAATAAAGCAGCATTAATATTTCAGAGCCAATTCCAAATTTTACTGAAGTGATGTCATGGAAATTTGTGGGAAGAATTAAAACAAAAATACTTAAAAGGCTGGGAGTGAATGCCATAAATAAATGTGGACACTGGAATTTACAGACTAAATACTGCATATTTTGAAGAGTGCATTAAAGTGTCTTCTTGTGTATCATTCTGAAACTCCTTTGTCATTTTATATCTGATATTTTATATCATTTAATAAACTTGGGCCACACTGAATGTTATCAGTAATTTTACCATGATCCATTTTTAAACAAATGAGTATAGGAGGTGAAGGCAGGAACTTGCCACAAGGGTACAGAACAGGGTGGATCAGATAAAATGGCTGGTGTGAGGATAACAATGCGGTGATAAACTCTGAAAAAGCTAGCATCTTGTAGGTGCTCATTAAACAACAGAATGTAAGATCTGAAGTTCTGAGGACAAGATATTAAGAGAATATATTTCATGTGGCATCTAGGGATCGCATCTGATTGCTCCTTGTCCTTTGCACAACATGTGGACAACGTAATACAAAAGGCCAGAAAAATGTTAGGACCAGTTAGATTAATGGCTGAAGCAAACTTCCACAGCATATTCTATTCTTGTTGATGATGTCACCATTGGGGTATGGTCTATGTCTACTCACCCTGTCCAATGCACAGCTGAACAGGCTAGAGCATGTACAGAACAAAGCAATGAGACTGGTCTTGTGTTGCATCAGAGATACTCCTGTAACGGCCATGTGCTTTCTGCCTGATATGCTGAGTATGAGGTCAAAACACAAGTATGCTCAGGTAAAGGCATACATCAGGGTTGGTGGCATGAAAGATCATCCTCTCCATAAAGAGCTGCACTTTATAAGGAGCATATGCATCAAACGAGGCAGATCCTGGATGGCTGAGGCTGAGGATACGATAATGTCAGTGTGCAACCTAGTTGAGGTTCCTAAATGTGATGATTAGCTATGGGTACATGACCGACCTCAGTTAACAAAGGCTATTATAGAGAAGGGCAGCAAATGTAAAGATTGGGCACAAAGGCAGTTGAACTCTGGGTTCAAGATCTCATCTAGCACATCACTGTGGATCTTCCGAAACTGTAACATATTCTCGGAACAGTAGAAGTGGTTGGGGTTTTGTTGTCTACCACGATGGAAGAGTAGTGGCACAGGGTTCGGAAGCCTTTGAAGCCAACACATCAAGCATGTGAATGGAAATGGAGGCAATGGAATGGCTAACTGCCCATGACGTAATTCATGGCATCACTGTGACAGATTCACAGAGTATGCTTCATAAGGTTGAGAAAAAATTGCTTTGAAAAGAACGGGTTCATCTGTTAAGCCAGTTAACTGTGATAAGCCTAACATGACTTTATTGTCCAGGTCATGTGGGAGTACATGGCAATGAAGTGGCAGATAGACCTGCTGAACACGCTAAAATAAATGGTAGGCTGAGAATGGACAAGAGTGACATTGTTAAAGCTGTAATGGATAGAAAGAGGGAAAATGAAGAGTGGGAATGGAAGAACCATGTAACTGTGAAGCAATTGCTGGAGCTAGGACAAATTAAGGGTGCTGGTAGGAAATCTGAACTGTTTGGCAGAAGATGCATCATAAATAACCAACACTTGATGGGAACTATTAGCAAACACACTCTTGGGTGGATGCTGTCGCATGTGGCAGAGTATATATAGGGCTGTCCTGAATGCAATGACGCCAGATTCTTATTTTGAACAATTGAACCACTGAACCATTATTAAACAGACAACTTAGAAAAATAACAAACAACAAATGATCGTTCTGTTTTCTTTGTTATACAAAGTGTAGGTTTGCAGATTATAAATGTCTTGCTATGAAATGCTTATTAAAAAATGTAAATGGTTTCTTACACATCTTATAGCAAATGTACCAATAATAGATTATAATTTTTCTCATAAGACGAACTGCTTTTTTTTTTTATCTAAACATGTATGTCAGGAATTGATTTTTAGGAGCAAACGCCTGACGCTAGAGAGGATGAATTCTCAGTTAAAAAAAAAAAAATCAACTAGATCTGTACGATATCTACATGAAAAAATTAAGCCTACAACAGTCTCATCTTTTTTAAAAATCCATCTTAAAACCAACTTTTCATGCTTGATCAAGACTGGAAATTAATATCTGCTGCACATGGCAATTTAGTCAAATTACAAGAAAATTAAAACACAAACATGGCCAAAACCTGAAGAATGATATACATGAAAAAAAAACATTGTACATAGCTACGTGCAAAGTTGAAATATTAAATGGAAAAAAATGACAATAATGACAACATAATGTCTTGGTAATCAATATGAACCAACAGCTAGCCCTATATCTACAATCATAGGAAGAGTTCTGTGTTAAGTAAGGTAAAAAGGTAAAATTCCCATTTTCACGTCATTAAGGCATATGGGGGAATACAGTGTATTTTCCATGATCTACGCACAAGAAAGTATGATGTGGTCAGTATCACACATGGCCGCTTTACCTTCCCAGATTTCTCTAGTACCCATTTTTAGAGGCTGGGTTGACCCCTGGCCTTTTTCTTTTGGTGTGTACCAGCAAAAAAAATCCCACTGCTGGAACTGAACCCGGTACCACTGGATTAGTAAACAGAGCGCCTAAATACTCAGCTAACCAGGCCACCAAGTGCTCTGTGGGTTATTCTATATGCATAAATTAAATATTCTAATTTTGTTCTATTGCTAAATTTTATTCCCAACTTGGATCTCAGATGCAGTGGAGCAGGGGTGTTTAAATCCATGGCCCCTGGGACCCTTAATTGTTGCCAGAGAATGCAAAACTTCCAGAAAAAAACATTTTTTTAAATATTAAAATTTTTTTTAAAAAAATTAATAAAGACTGAAGTATTAATTTTTTAACCAGCTATAAATTAAAATTCTGAAGAATGCAGGAAAGTTATCTACATATCTCCTGTAAAACAGAGTAGCTCCACCTCCTGTTATTCTCGCAGGAAAACTCAGCTTCCAAATGAGCACATATTGGCGCTATGGTTTCATTTTCATGTAATTTTTTCCCCCCCTGGGGAACAACTGTGTTAAGAACACACTTATCTTAACATAGTCTTTATGAGTCAGGGAACATAGATTTGTTTGCTTAAAAACTCTGACCTACTTCTGTAGCCCAGAAACCTGTACCAATCAACACTAATTGTAACTATTATTTTTGTAAAATGTAGTGTCATGTTAGAAGACGAATAGGGACATGGAGATCGCCAGCGGGGATGAGGAAAATCTGGTGTGAAACCAATAATTCCAGGACATGACAAGCCTATGGGTCTTTACAATAATGGCTATCAGAATGATGTAAACAAAACAGAGCTAGCAGACTATAGGTGGTGGGGAACGGATGTCATTGAGGCACTCATCAGATTCTTCATCCCAAAGTTGGAGTGTCTCTGTGGAAATGTCTCAAAGCTGTCTGGCCAGTTGCTGGATCTGATGTAGAGAAGGGGCTTAAGTACAGCCACCAGAGACTGGAAAACAAAGTTCTGGCCAGGCCAACCAACACCACTGTCTTCATGGCAGTCCAAGCAAGACACAGTCTGCCCTAGCAGGGAAAAGTACCCAGCCAAAAAGTGCACAGCAAAAATCAGGATACCATGCATCATCGCCAGTGTGCGTATGAAGAAGAAGAATGTAATTTTTAGTTTCAAACATAGCTGATGCCTTCAAAAAGATAAATTTGTCTCAAGTGACTGTTACTAGGAAAGTGACATGCCAAGTTGGGGATCAAAAGGAGGCATAGGTAACCTTTTTTTTTTGTTTGCCCACACACTGGCCACACTTTTTAAAAAATATTAAAATTATATAAATATGTCACCCGTGGGGCTGCAGGGCCTGGACAGTTACACAACATAGTAACACCAAAGACAGTGCTTATAACTGGAAGCTGGAACATAAGACCACTGAATGAGACAAGGAAACCGGAAGAAATAACAAATGAAATCAAATAATACAACTTGAATGTATTGGCAGTCCAAGAAGCATGAAAAATATCACAGGGAAAAAGTTCAATAAATGTACATAGATGGATATTTCTTCACCCAGTGTGTTTTTGTATGATTAAGGTTCATGCCAAAACATCACAACTGTGTAGTCATTAAGTAATAAAGCTGTTCCTACCTTTTTTCCCAGTTTATACATAGATAGAAAGGGAACATTCCATAGTCAGGAAGAGAAAATAATCACCAAGGAGGAGTAGCATTAATCATGAATCAAAAAACTCTGAAACACCAATAGAATGGAAACCAACAGACAGAAGAATGCTTTATGTCAGAATGAAATCACAAATCTGTCAATGACAGTATGCTATGCATGAACAGAAAATCCACAGGAAGAAGCTAGACAAAACTTATATTATAACTTGCAAACAACAGTGGACAAAGTCCCTAGACATGACATGGTAGTAGTATTCTTAGGTGGTTTCAATGCAGAAGTTAGCAGTAATAACATAACATTGTCAAAACATAATGGTATAAAAGGTGTGAGGAAGATAAACTCAAATAAAGAGAAACTTTGTAGCTTCTGTGAAGAAAATAAGTTGGCCATAGGAAGAATGATCTTCCAACACAAGAAAATTCACAAAATGACATAGAGGTCACATAATGGAACAACAAAGAACCAAACTGATCATATGCTCATAAACACCAGCTAGAGAAGATCTCTACAGTACATTATCATCAGAAGAGAAGATGATGTAGAAATGATCACAACCTCATAGTGGCCAAAGTCAAACTGAAGCTAAAGAAAACAAAACTAGGCGAAAGAAGGAATCTATACTTTGATACAAAACAGCAAGAGGATAAGCGCATTAGCGGAAAATTTTCCCTGGAATTAAAAAAAACTTCCATTCATGCCCTACAAAACAGCAAAGAACTGACTACAGTAGACTTTAACAATGCACTGGAAGAAATGACAAACAAGGTCTTAGGATACCATAAAATGAAAAAAGAATAACAGATTTGTAAAACCACATGGGACAGCAATGAGCAAAGAAGAAAACTGTAATAAAAGCCGCCAAATACAAAATCACAGTGACTAAAACATTAGGCAAGAAAAGGCCATGCCCAAAAAAGACAAAGAAGTAAAAGTGTCATGCCAACAAGACAATTTTTTTATGATGCATTGGCAGAAGAATCAGCTGCACACATGAGGACATTCTACAAAATTAGTGGCAATTTTTACTTATGCCAAGATGGGCCACTAAAAGCACAAAATGGAAAACAAATAAATGGACAAGAAAAGGAAAAGTGAAGGACAGAAAGACTATTTCTGCAATATACTAACCAGAACCCCAAACTCAAGTTATAACATATATACCAACAGCAAAAGAAGAATTTAAGATAAGCACAGGACCTATAACAATAGATGAGACAGCAATAAAGAAACTAAAAGCTGGTAAAGTGCCAGGTGAAAATATAGTAAGCGCAGAAATACTGACAGCAAAAGACAGAGAAACACCAAAGTATCAATGCCAAATGCAACAAAGCATTTGGAACAATGAAAAAACCTAGAGGAACAGAAATCTGGTCTAACAGTCAAACTACCCAAGAAAGAGGACTGAGCATGTGTGAGAACTGAAACGCATTACATTCCTCTTACTCATTAGTAACATATATATCTTATATCCTTCCCATGCCATTAAATATCACATAGGGCTCGCATGGGCCAGATCCGTTCTCAAAGGTTTGAGTGGGTTGGAAAGGTTTGCAGGATGTGTTCTGGTGGTGTCTGAATCCCAAAGCCACAGGGACACTCATCTGTGTGTGATATTTTGAGGTGATAGAGGTGGCTTAGAAGTCTACAGTGTGGATGTTCCTGATTTCTATGCATTTGATACGTCTGGTTGTACTCCCTGATTACTTTATGTGTTTAGTTTAGGGAATACATTTTTTGTTATTTATAGTTGTGCACAGTGGTGTCCTTTTTAGCTAAAACAGAACAAGGACAGTGATCACTATCACAGTGTTCTATGATATCCCAGCAACAATTTGATATGAGGGCTGATGCTGCCAAAGCCAATCAGTCATCCTGTCATCATCTTCTCATTGTTCACCATTATTATTATACCATCACTGAGGAAAATTAAATCCATGTTCACTATTGCATTTTTCAACTATCTGCTCTGCTTGTTTGTGCTTTTGTTTCTCCCTCATGCTACTCTTGTCATCAAAATCTTCACAAAGCAATGTGCTTCTTTCTGCATTATCTCCTTGAAGAATAGTCATAAGTGTGCATCAATCTTTGCATAGGCATTTACCAGCATAAATGAGTGGATGAATGGCTTGTATCATAACTGTAAATTGTCACATTTCTACCTGGACAGGTCTGCTTCACATGTTTCAGTGTCATCTCTGATAAGATTGGGTTGTCCAAGTTGGGTTCTGTTATATAAGTTTTAAAGTATCATCTCTGATAAGATTGGCTTGTCCAAGTTGGGTTCTGTTATATAAGTTTTAAAGTCCATAATTTCAGTCATGTAGTCATTCATGTATGACTTCTGTAAAGCCTCCATATGTGCATTGAAGATGAGTATGTGAGGTAAAGACACTTGTTTTACACTGCCATAGTGTAACACATTTGCACATCAAACAACTGTATACATGAAATCAGTGCAAGAAGTAAGCAAAACATACATGTACATGAATACAGCCTATTGAAAGTATGAACAGAATTATTAACAGAAAATTAGCCATATTTAACATACACATAACAGCTATATATAACAGCACTGGTCTTATACCTGTCTTGATGGTAGAAAGTTGGTGGGTCTCCCACTCCTTATTCAGGCCCCAGTAACTCCGGCTGAAGTAGACAACAATAACTGCACACAGTACAAGTATGAGGACATAGAAAGCACCTATCATTCCCACAATGGCTGTCTGTGGGAATTTATCAAAGTAATAACCAGCACCAAAACCATTCTCAGATCCTGGATCAATGCCACCTGTAGTAAAATCATGAAAAAAAATCTTTAAAATCTGTTGCTAAAAGCAAAAGCTGTGGTTTTGTGGGCATTTTCATCCTAAAGTGGCTATAAACTGCAAGGAAGCATACTGGGAAAAAAGGCAGGAAAGAAAAGGTCAGAAAGGGGTGAGAGAAGATAATTAATCTCAAGATATCCAAATTGTACAAGAAACACACACTGTGCACTGTGAAGACAATTCTTCTTCTTCTTCTGCATTCGAGGTTGTTGGAACACTTCAGATCCTGATCCCTGTCAACATGGTAAAGTCCACAGTCCTCTCCAGATCCTGATAGGAGCCCCAAAGCTTGTGTCCTCTGGCCATGTCTCATGCCTCAGGTCTGCATGGTTTGGGCACTCTTGTAGAATATATTCAGGAGTCTGGACTCCACTGCCACACAGACATTTGTCTGTGTGAGACATTTTGAGTCGATGCAGGTGGCTCAGTAGTCTGCAGTGGCCTGTCCTTAGACAAAAAAGGATGGTTTGCTGATGTGATTACATTTATCATATGAGTTTTTTTAACTATAATCATCTCTTAAACATACAAATGAGCATCAATTATGTATTACACATGCAGATTGGAGATTTTTTAAAATAAAAATTATGCTACTTGTATAAGCATGTTTTATAAATGTTGGTACAGAAGTTGCATAATTCTTACACTGTTATACAGAATTATTCATAAGCCCGTGAAACATTTAAAAAATTCACAACAGAGAAACTAACAGATCATGATTACTCTTACACCAGTAAAGAGAGAAACTCTTCATGTTTTTTTTAAAGTAAAGCCCATGCACATAGCTTCTGTGGTTTGCTGCTAGGAGCAGCAGTAGCAAATAAGGTATTCAGTAAACGTGACCAGTCAGTTTACGTTTTGGAATACATAAGAACCTCATCCACTGTGACTGCAGCAATGATTTTGAGCAGAATTCCAGAAGACAGCACCTATTTTCAACAGTATCAAGAAGTGGTATGTGAAATTTCAGGATGAAGGCTGTCTGTGCACATCTTCTCGGTAGGGACGTCCAGGACCCAAGTGAAGAGACTGAGAATTGTGTTAGAGAAACTTACCAGCGAAGCCTCCGCCTTCATCCCAGAATTTCGCATATCACTTCTTGATACCAGGTGCTGCCTACTGCTCAAAATCGTCACTGCACAGTCACAACAGATGAGGTTCTTGCATATTTAAAAACACATAATGACTGCTCTCATTTACTGAATGCCAGATTTGCTACTGCTGTCTCCTAGTGGCAAACCATGGGAGCTATGCATGAAGGCTTTGTTAAAAAAAAAAAACTAGTTTCTCTCTCTCTCTTGGCGTAAAAATAATCATGATCTGTTATGTAGTTTCTTTGTTGCAAATTTAAAAAATATTTCACGGACTTATGAATAAACCTGTATAATATATCACGAACACCAAAGGCTGATGTGTATCTGAAGTGTTAATTACTTATACAAAAAAAAAAAAATGATGACAGTATGAAGCACAAGAAAGATGATGGCTTTGTTGATCAACTTCCATATGGATGACTGAACAAACATTATGTAGAATATATTATAGGGCAATTAAAGTATACCCACAATAAAAAATCTATAAATGTTTTAAGGTATTTCATTTGACGTAATGAGAGAAAATTTTAAAAAAAAAAAAGATAAAATCCACATTACAGAAGCTGAAATTATCTAAATAAGAGAAAAATAATTTGTACTAGTATTATACATCACCTCTGGTTGGAGTAATCATTACTTCAATATCAAAATTGACATTGTTGATGTTCTGACGAGTCATGATGAATGTAGCAGTGTTCCCTGATGTAAGAAATCGTTTCCTGTTCTGATTTTGATTTGTACGACAATCATATGTCATCTGAAAAACAAAAAGGAAACAGTTTGGATCAAACTCTAGAAAGAAATATGGATATAATATAATGATGTCCATGGTGAAATTTAACTCTGCAATCAAATAATTAATACATGCAAGTATAACAGCTGATCCAAGTAATTTTAACAGTTACACAGCCCACAGTCAAACCCTGTTGATCTAAACATTAGTTAAACATATTCTGCATATGAAATAACTTCTATTTCAAATTTCATTCAAACCTCTTTCAAACAAGAGTAAATTTTCATCAATTTGTCCATTTTTTTTAGTATAAACAGTGCAAAGAACCAATATTTTATCATAACAATAAATCTTAATACCAAAAAAACAGCACCATACAACATAAGCATCATCTTAATGTAAACTATTGTATTTCAATATTCAGTTTTTAAGTTTCTGTTTAATGAAAAACACAAATAGGTGAAAAGTTGATTGAAATTTCACATCCTTCCCGTGCCATTAAATGTCACATAGGGCCAGTATGGCAGTTCACCAAGATGCCCTGTCTTCAGCAAGTTTTTCAATCTCATCAAGTGATGTTATTCCCACTGAACTGGGTTACTTAACAATGTCCTCTTTTAGAGTTTCACATGACTGACCTATTTTTCTTTGGCCTGTTGTGGTCCATTTGATAGCTTGTTTGGGGATTCTCTGATTGTTTCTTCTCATTACATGACTGACATATGTCCATCTTCTTTTTTTTGATCAACCATGAGACAGGTTGTTGTTTGCTCATCTGTCTCACCTCTGTGTTGTTCTTGAATTCATACTGAGTATTTTCCTTAGGCATTTATTTTCAAAAGCGTCTAATTTCTTGTCTGTTTCTTTTAGTTGTTTTCCAGCTTTAACATGCATAAATGAGGGTGGGTATTACATTTGAATTGAATAATCTTAACTTGGTTTTTGTGCTTATAACTTTTGAATGCCATATTCAAGATTCTTGAATGTCAATGCTGCTTTGGCAATTTGAATTCTAACTTCTTTTCTGGTGTCACCATTGTGGTCTATATAGCTGCCAAGATATTCAAAGTAGTTTACTTCTTCAGTAGCTGTTCCTTCTACATATATTTGTCTTTCGTCATTAATGATAACCTTCATTATTTTTGTTTTATCCTTGTTAATTTCAAGTCCTATTTTACTAGCCATTGAAGACAGGGTATCTGTTTTTACTTGCACTGATTTCATATTGTTGCTGATAAGCGTTATGTCATCTGCAAAATCAAGATATTCCAGTTGAGTCTCACGTACCCAATCAATGCAACATTTTTTTCATTATGAAGTCTATGGCAATTCCAAAAAGCAAGGGAGATAATATACATCCTTGTTTCATGCCTGTTTCAATCTGGAACCATTCATTTATTCCTTTGTCTGTACTGACTGCACAAACATATCCATTATAGAGGTCATTACTAATGATGTTGACAGACTTAGATGGTATTCCATATATTCTTAAAATCCTCCACAATGATTCTCTGTGTATGCTATCAAATGCCTTTTTTAAGCCTATAAAGTTCAGGATTAACGGTCTTTGCTTTTCAATATGTTCTTCAAGTATTATTCTTAGAGTAAAGATCTAGTCGAGACAGCTTTTCCCTTTTCGAAATCTTGTCTGTTCTTCTCTCATTGCAGCATCCACTATATCTTGAATTCTATTCAGAATAACTTTGCAAAATACTTTTGACACAACTGATAGTAATGTTACTCCTCTCAGTTGTTGCAATCGCTAAGGTTGCCTTTTTTTGGTATCTTAATAATGATTCCTTTTTTCCATTTAGAAGGGACTTTTACTTCTTTCCAAACTTTATTAAACATTCTCTGTAGTTGTTTTCATGTTGTCTGTATTAATAGCTTTTAACATTTCGGCTGTTATTTCACCTTCACCTGCAGCTCTGTTGTTAGCCATTAGATTCACTGCTGTTTCAATTTCATGCAATGTAATTTCATCTAATTATATACTAATTATATACCATTAAATGCTGAGCTCCATTTCCATCATATAATGAAACTTGTGTGGTACAGTCCTGAATGTTCATGGATTTGACCTCTATGTCAAGTACAGTGCTATCAAACTGTCCAGTTGATTGAAGCCTAACAGTACAAGTGCTTGGCCCTTGTCTAGTTTGTGATGCATCATTTCCTCTGACTGTGGCTGTAGATGCTAACAATTCTCGTACTGGACCATTGCAATCACTGTTACTGTCAAGGTAAACTGAAAGAAGACAGAAAACATAGGTATATATATATATATATATACTCATGGAAAAAAGTAAGTGTACAGTGCTTTAAAAAGCACCATGAATGTGCTCAGGTGATGACTGAAATAAAATTTGGCACACATTATGTTTGATTATCCAATAACAGATAAAATGATAACTTTCAGGCAACGCTTGGACATGTCACAAAAAAGTGAAAAAAACTCACCTATTGTGGCTCACCACCCCAAGAAAAGAAAATCAGGGTTTCAATATCGTGTGTGTCCTCGGGCAGTTATCACTGCTTGACACCGCTTTCTCATCAAACCGATGACACATTGTATCAACTGCTGAGGCATGTTATTCCATTCTTCTTGCAACGCTTGGACTAATTCTTGGTGGTTTCCAGGACGACTCTGTCGTCTTCATAACCTGCGGTCCAGTTCATCCCAAATGTATAATCTCTCACTATAAGTTATAGCTTTTCTCAGTGTTCAGTTCATTAACATTCCTTATTTCTCATGCTTTCACAGAATCAGTTTCTAAAAAAAATTTAAGTTCTAACAGCAGTAGTTGATCAAATCTCCCAGTAAAAAAAGCCTTCGGCCAAAGTTGCTGCAACGATAGTGGGCAGCTCATTTTTGAAAATATCCTCACATTTCAATGTTGTATTTTTGAGCTTCTTGGTTTAAATATGAAGCACAATTTCATCTCAAATCTTTTAACTTACTTTGCCTTCTTTTCCTCCTGCCTTTGCATACTTTTTTACTTTTCCTTCCCTTCCTCTCCTCACTCAAACTCTAGTTTTTGTGATATTCTCCCCTGGGAAAAAATGTGTTAAGAACATACTTAAACTAACATAGTCTTTGTGAGACAGGGAACATAGATCTGTTTGCTTAAAAACTCTGATCTACTTCTGTAGCCCAGAAACCTGTACCAATCAACACTAACTGAAATTGTTATTTTTGTAAGATGTAATGTCAGGTTGGTGGATGGATGGGGATATGGAGATCACCAGAGGGGATGAGGAAAATCTGGTTTGAAACCAATGAGTCTAGGATGTGACAAGCCTATGGGTCTTTACAACAATGGCTATCAGAATGATGTAAACAGAACAAAGCCAGCAGACTATAGATGGTGGGAATGGATATCGTTGAGGCACTCATCGGATTCCTCATCCCAAAATTGGAGTGTCTCTGTGGAATTGTCTCAAAGCCATCTGCCCAGCCAGCACTGCATGCTGGATCTGACATGGAGAAGGGGCTTAAATACAGCCACCAGAGGCTAGAAAACAGTTTTGGCTAGGCCAGCCTACACCACTGTCTTTATGGCAGTCTGGGCAAGACCACAGAAATCGGACATACCCAGCTAAAAGGTGCATCACAAAAATCAGGATGTCACGCATTATCGCTAATGAAATATCTGTGTGAAATATCTGTATCTGCAGTTTTGGTGCTCACCCTATGAAGACTAACCAGGCAGGTGCAGTGCCGGCCTCCTGCATCGAAAGAGTCCACCCAATGCTACTGAAGTTCATCTTGTGGAGTCAGGAGATATGAGAGTAGAGTTACTGGCCAAAAAATAGAAAAGCAGAAAACTGCCAAAAAGTAGGAATTAAACTAATGCAATGGAATGCTGAGAGTGTCAGCAAAAAGGTGGAACTAAAGAACATACTCTTTGCAGAGCAGGTAAGTGTATGCTGCATACAGGAGACACACTTTACCAAAGATGCCAGCTTTAAAATCAGAGGCTACCAGTGTTTTAGATCAGACCGACAGGACAGAAGAAAAGGAGGAGTACTCACACTTGTTAAGAATAACATCAGTAAATGTCAAAAGAATTGATAGACCTTGAAAATTACTTACCAATCCCACAGCTAAATGTCAACGTAGGTGAAATTACATTGTATGAAACTGAAACAGCAGTGAAACTAATGGCTAACAACAAAAGCTACAGGTGAAGATGAAATAACAGCCAAAATGTTAAAAGCTATTAACAGTGACAATATGAGCTAACTACAAAGAATGTTTAATAAAGTTTGGAAAGAAGAAAAGGTCCTTTTTAAATGGACAAAAAGGAATCATTGTTAAAATACCTAAAAAAAGGCAACATTAGTGAGTGCAATAACTGGAGATAAGTAACATTAATATCAGTTGTGTCAAAAGTATTTTGCAAAGTTATTCTATATAGAATTCAAGATACAGTGGATGCTGCGACGAGAGAAGAATAAGAAGGATTTCGAAAAGGGAGAAGCTGTCTCAACCAGATATTTACTCTAAGAATAATACTTGAAGAACATATCGAAAAGCAAAAACCATTAATACTGAACTTTATAGACTTTAAAAAGGCATTTATGGCATACATAGAGATTCATTGTGGAGAATTTTAAGAAAATATGAAATACCATCTAAGATTATCAACATTATTAGGGACCTCTAGAATGGTTATTTTTGTGCAGTCAACACAGAAGAAGGAATGTGCGAATGGTTCCAGAACGAAACAGGCATGAAACAAGGAAGTATATTATCTCCCCTGCTCTTTGGAATTGCCATAAACTTCTAATCTAATCAAAGTGCCATGCCGCATGGTGTAGGTGATCATTTCTCTCCACAATTCCCTGTCTTTAGACTTAATTATGAGATCCGCCGGAGACTTTCTTCCTAGCCACACTGACAGCTCATCCAGTAACTTCTTTCTTCCTCTGTCTCTTCTTCCCTCAGTTTTTGCCAGTTGCCACAATGTGTTCCAATTTTCCTCTTCTCAGGAAATGTCCTATAAATCTTGCTTGTCTGCCTCTGAT
The DNA here is from genome assembly GCA_009760885.1 of Achatina immaculata. Taxonomy (NCBI): domain Eukaryota; kingdom Metazoa; phylum Mollusca; class Gastropoda; order Stylommatophora; family Achatinidae; genus Lissachatina; species Lissachatina immaculata. The sequence goes on from CM019704.1 coordinate 300,554, forward strand.
CTTTGCTATACTTTGCTTTATAACTCCAGCCTCTCTTAAGACTTCTTCATTGGTTTTCTTGGCTGTCCATGGTACCTTCAACATCTTTCTTATAAACCACATCTCCACGGACTTCCATTTCTCACTATACTCTCATATTCATAGACCATGCTTCACATCCATAAAACAAAACTGGCTCAATGTAACATTTAAGTCCTCGGAATCTTTTGTTTCCATTGATATGGATCTGTTCCACAAGATGTTTCTCACTTTCTGGAATGCTGACTTGGCCTGAGAATGTCTGCTTTTTATTTCATTGTGACATTTCCCATCAGTTGTTATAATCATTCGTAAGTACTTGAATCTATGAACTTGTTTCAGATTTGTGCCATCGATGGTAATGTTACACTTTGGTGGTATTCTTTTCTTTGAGATGACCATCATTACAGTCTTCTTTTTGTTCAAGTGAGAATTTTATTTTTACTTTCACGAGCCACAATGCCCAGAAGAGCCTGTACCTCACCTTCACTTTTAGCAATAAGAACTGTGTCATCTGCATATCTTAAGTTGTTACGGTTGTACCCACCATAGACTTCATTATGAAAAAATGCTTCACAGGTAAAACAGGCACTGACTGGGTACATGAGACACAACTGGAAGATCTTGATTTTGATGATGACATAACTCTTATCAGCGACAATGTGAAATCAATGCAAGTAAAAACAGATACACTGTCTTCAATGGCTAGTAAAATAGGACTTGAAATTAACAAGGAAAAAAAATATAATGAAACTTCTCATTAACCATGAAAGAAAAATATACACAGAAGGAGCAGCTGTTGAAGAAGGAAAGCAATTTGCACATTTCGGCAGCTACACAGACCAGGTTGGTGACACAAAAAATGGAAGTTAGAATTCGTATTGCAAAAGCAGCATTGACATTCAAGAATCTTGAGAACATATGGCATTCAAAAGTTATAAGCACAAAAACCAAGTTAAGGTTATTTAATTCAAATGCAATATCCACCCTCATTTATGCATGTTAAAGCTGGAAAACAACTAAAGAAACAGACAAGAAATTAGACTCTTTTGAAAACAAATGCCTTAGGAAAATACTCAGTATAAAGTGGAATGAATTCAAGAACAACACAGAGATAAGATCAAAGAACAACCTGTCTCATGGGAGATCAGAAAAAGAAGATGGACATATGTCGGTTATGTGGTGAGAAGAAACAATCAGAGAATCCCTAAACAAGCTATAAAATGGAACACAAAAGGTAACAAACAAACAAAAAAAGAGGCCAACCACGTGAAACTCTAAAGAGGATGTTGTTAAGAGAGGACGGTTTAGTAGGAATAACAACCCTGATGTTGAAAAGCTTGCAGAAAACAGGAAATCTTGGCAAGCTACCATGTGAGCCCTATGTGACATTTAACAGCACAGGAAGGATGTAAGATGTCAGGTGGGAGTGTACATGAAAGGATATGACCCATCTAAAAACCGGTAATACAGACTTCCACCTACTTAACTATTACTGTCCTAATGACTGCCTACTTACTCTGGAAACAATCCCACATAAAGAGAGACTGATGGTCTGTGGAGATTTTAACAGCCATTCCCGGACCTGGGCCTATGACCACATAGACAAGAGAGGAGAGGAAATTGGGAGCTGGCAGGATGATAATGGACTTCTCCTGAAAAACCAGCCAATGTATCCTCCAACATTTTACTCAAAGGCTTGGCATACAACCTCAACACCAGATCTGACATTCCACTCTCTAGACCTGAAGAGAAACATTACATGCAAAGTTGGAAAACAACTTGGAGGTAGCGACCATTTACCAGTCTTCCTGACAATAGAAAAATGAACTCCTTAACACCAGTAGCCTTCTCCCCAGATGGAACTATATAAAAAAGCAAACTGGACAATGTATAGACATCGTACAGGTATCCTGGTGTGACAGCTGTCCATAGAAGGTAAGGATATTAACAGCGTAGAGAAGGAATTCAATGCCTGTATTCTTCAGGCCACCCATGAAACCATAACCCAGAGGAGCTTGTAAGGGCTATACTGGTCTGGTGAGCTTGGAAAATTCCATGATGATGTGGAAACAGCTCAAAAGTAAGCAGAAAATAGACCGTGCCAAGAACACCACAATAATTACTGACATGCTAAGGCCAAATTTCAGGCAGCCAAGCTGCAAGCCAAACAGGAAAGTTGGAGAGAGAAAACAAGAGTCCCTAAACTTTGAAAAGGATGGAAGAAAAATGTGGAAACTAATCAAACAGTTAAACGATGAGAGCACTGGAAAAAGTACAAAGGTTACACTAATAGAGGATGGGAAAACTCTTACAGGTAAGCTTGTAGTAGATTACTTTGCTTGCATGTTTGCACAAGCAGCAATATTCATATCCATCCAGAGAAAGAGCGTAAAGTGCGCACTGACCCACAGAAAGAAGAGGAACAAGGCAGAAAAGTGGAGGTCATGGATCCACCAATCACATGCAGTGAGTTAGACCTAGCAGTCAGTAAACTGAAACCAAGGAAATCACCAGGATCAGATGGAGTGTCCAATGAAATGATCAAGAACCTGTGAATGGCAGCAATGGGAAAGCTGTTGGGTATTTTCAATATGTGCTGGAGCACAGGTAAGTTACCTCAAATCTGGAAGGAAGCAAGCATGGCACCACTGTTAAAGCCAGGGAAAAAACAGTGATACAGCTTTCAGCTATAGGTCAATCAGTCTCACTAGCTGTCCATGCAAAACAATGGAATGCATCATTGGCCTGAGCCCAAATGGTACCTAGAAAGAGAAAACCTTTTCATTCCACAACAAGCAGGATTTAGGCAATACTACAGTACAGAAACAATCAAAGAATACCAAAACTATCAAGTGGAGCACAACAGGCCAAAGAAATAGAGGTCAACCACATGAAACTCTAAAGAGGACATTGTTAAGAGAAGACAGTTTAGTGGGCATAACAATGATGAAGTTGAAAGACTCGCTGAAAGCAGAAAATCTTGGCAAACAACTATGCAAGCCCTATGTGACATTTAACGGCACAGGAAGGGTGTAAGATGTAAGATAGTACAGAAGATCAAGTGACCTATCTCTCTCAAGAGATTAAGGATGCATTCCAATACAAAAACCTTGTACTAGCAGCATGGACTGGCCTGAAGAAAGCCTTTGATAAAATATGGAAGAAAGGTCTGCTATGGAAACTAAGAAACTGCAATGTGAATGGAAGACTGTACAACTGGATAAAGTCCTATTTACACAATAGAAGAGCAAGAGTAGTAATGGATGGACACAAAAGCCAGAAAGTACTGCTGTGACATGGCGTACCATAAGGAGGAGTCCTTTCACCTACATTATTTCTGGTATTCATTAATGACCTGGTCAAGGAACTTCCCTACGAATCAAAGCAGCACTGTATGCAGATGATCTGGTCATGTAGTGTACGATGAACACGTGACAGTTATTACACAGAGACGCCAAAGAGCAGTAGACATCATCGACAAACAAATGGTGTGTAAGAGTCAACACTGAGAAATCAAGTACCACTCTGTTCACTCTCTCATCTAAACAGAAAGCAGGTAAGATTTTTGCAAATGAAATATCCTTAAGGATGGACAACTAACCCACTTACTCAGGAGTGACTCTTGACTCAAAACTGACCTGGAAGCAACACATCAGCAATGCAGAAGCAAAAGCCAGAAGAAAACTAGCTATATTAAGAAAATTGAGTGAAACCACATGAGGAGCCTCAAGAAAGTATATCAAGAAAGTATTCTACCACATTTAGAATATGGCTCAACATCTTGGTGCACAGCATCAAACACTACACTGCATAATCTAGACAAGGTACAAAATCAGTCACTACAGATTATCACAGGTACTAGTAGTAGAAATACAGAAAACAGTTTGTGTTCAAGCACTAAAAGAACGTAGAGACACAAAGGTCATGACCTTGGGAGAGAAATTCCTCAGTTCTGTAAGCCACCCCCTGAAGGAGAGATTTAATAACTTGGCACTAAGATAGCTTAAAAGATGCAGCTTCATTCATCACGCCAAGCATATGTGTAAGCTGATACCTGACCTTCCAACTGTAATTGCTCCATTATCATCTGTACCTGAGTATACACCAAGGAAAGAAGCAGATTGTACACAAATACCTATTCAGACTGAAAGATATGCAAAATGGCGAGATGCAAAGCAGTCTTGTAAGATCAAAAGCCACATTTAGTGTGCTAGATGACAAATATCCATGTTACACCTGGATATAGGTGTATACAGATGGATCAGCACACAATGCCATAAATAGTGGAGGGCCAGGAGCACATACAGAATATCTAAACAACACCATTGACAAAATTTCCATACCCACTGGAAAATACTGCAACAACTATGATGCAGAAGTTAGGGCAATTACTGCTGCAGTTGAAAAACTATCAGACTCAAGAACTGATACATGCCCCATATTAATTCTCACAGGTGCAAGATTAGTACTGGAAGCTCTTCTCTGCAACAAACTAACAGACCTTAAGGATGCCTTGTCAAAAATTGGCAACACAGAGTCACCTTGTAGTGGATTACCTCCCACTGTGGGATACCAGGCAATGAGAAAGGTGACTGTCTGACCAAAAAAGGGCACAAAATGGAGCAACCAGACATACCAATCACCTATAATCAGAAGAAAAGCATGATAAAAACCTACAGGAAGCCACAAACACCACCACATGATGACTACTACATGCTAAACAGAAAGGAACAAGTCACCATTTACCATTTCCGAACAGGACACAGCCGAGTACAAAGTTTAAGGTTGGTACTACTACTCTTTGTACATGTGCCCAGGTGCCCCAGACTGCAGACTGTGGAACATATCCTCCAAAACTGCACCAACTATGAGACACTGAGAACTAATTACTGGCCCAGTTAAACCAAAGAAGATAAAGCTCTACGGTTCCATATATGAATTACAAAAAAACAGTGAAATTTATCCAAGAGACAGGACTGCAGGTATAGACAGACAATGTGTATGAAGAAGAAGAAGATGTGATATTCTAATTATAATAAAAAATATAGACTTTCATGTGGTTTCTGTACTATGTTTTTTCTATGCTACTTTTCATTCTTTTCAGTTCATTCTTCAACAAACATATAATCTGCTTAATTTAATGCAAAGAATTTCCCCATCCCACACTTCTGTCTAGTGTGAGTTACACATCAAATATGTGTTTCTGGTCATGAATTGACTGTATAATAACTGAGTGCAAAAGAAATGACTGATAATGATCAAACTCTGCTCTGGGAGTTTCAAATTTTGCATTTGTGATCAATAAGAGAATATGTTTCTTTTCACTGCATTTCAGTCTGTTTCCTTTTCATCCTATTTTGTAACTTTTCTTATCTGACAGCATGTTTAATTTTTGAAGACATAAATAAAAAAACTAATGTTACATAACACAGAGCTCAAATAATAAAAACAAAATCCCATGTAAGAAAAAAACAAATTTTCTTTCCAATTTTCCAATTACTTCTGTTGTAAGAGACTGAGGAAGAACTAACCAAATTGAGCTAACCAAGTATCTTGAGAAAAGTAATGCAACCAATAAAAATTTAGAGTAGCATAAATGCCAACAGTTTTGTCATTTATCACTGCTTTGTTATAAAAAAAATGGAAATGTAATTTTGACTCTAGGTATAAAATTCAATTTGTCATGTTCCATGTCCTTGTAAAAATGTTTATAGATGAAAGAATTGATTTTTTTTTTTAATTCACACAAAATATAACAACCATCTCAATGCATCTCACAAAGGATAAAAATAAATATCTGCACTCAGACTGCTACTTAGGAATGATTATAACAGCTGATGGGAAATGTTACAACAAAATAAAAAGCAGACGTGCTCAGACCAAGTCAGCCTCCAGAAAATGAGAAACATCTTGTGGAACAGATTCATATCAATGGAAACAAGATTCTGAATACTTAAATGTTACATCAAGCCAATTTTGTTTTATGGATGTGAAGCATGTTCCATGAATAAGAGAGTACAGCAAGAAATGGAGCCCATGGAAATGTGGTTCATAAGAAGGATGTTGAAGGTACCATGGACAGCTAAGTAAACCAATGAAGAAGTCTTAAGAGAGGATGGAGATAAAAGGCAAAATACAGCAAAGATCAGAGGCAGACAAGCAAGATTTGTAGGACATTTTCTGAGAAGAGGAAAATTGGAACACATTGTGGCAACTGGCAAAAACTGAGGGAAGAGACAGAGGAAGACAGAGAGAGAAGTTACTGGATGAGCTGTCAGTGTGGCTAGGAAGAAAGTCACCGGTGGATCTCATAATCAAGTCTAAAGACAGGGAATTATGGAGAGAAATGATTGTCTATGCCACATGGCACGGCACTTGAATGACTGACTGACTCAGATTGCAGAAGGAAAATCTAAAAATTTTTAAAACAAGCCTTATAATGTATGAGTACTTTTTAAATTATAAGGCTTGTTTCAAAATTTTTTTCTATGTAAAGCAACAACACTGAAAACTAATAAGAAAACAGAATTCATTGAAAAGAATATATTAGAAGGTAAATAAAGAAACAAAGACATCCAAGAGTGAGGGCTCTGGAATAAATGTTACAAGGAGATGGAAATGGATTGGTTATGACTGGTTATGATTTTAAAAAAAAAAAGAAAATGTAACAAGATTAGCACAAAATGATTTCCACAACAGAAAGAGGACAGAATGAAAATACATTTTGTAAATACTACCCAAAAGTAATGGAGAAATGAGATCAGAAATAGAGAAAGGAATTGAACAGAAAGTTTTGCCACAGCCTAACAGACATGCATTCAAGTCCTTTATGGCAAGTCTCAAGTCACTATCTTCAAGTCTCAAGTCATGTCTCAAATCCTTGCAAGAAGCTTCAAGTCACCTCAAGTCTATAAATCAAATGGCTAGGAAAAAAAAAACACTTTTGGTTCTAATTACCAAACCAGCAATACTTAAAGTGGTTTATAACCTACACAAAGGCTTAGAAGTCCTGAAAGTAAATAAAGTAAAATAAATTACATAAAACACAATGGGTACTTTATTTACCATTTCATCAAGCACAAATAGTCATTTATTCACTTTGATTTTATACAGTATTAAAACAGATCCTAAGGTGTGAGCAACAAAGGTTGTTAATAGCTCTCTGTTCATTTGTTGTTGTTGTCCAGCATGCACTAGACATGGCAGGAGACTGTGGGTGGATGTTTGTGTGAAAGAGTTGGTACCACTGAGAGACTGAATCTAAGCTATGGAATTTCTGTGTCATGATCTCGTTTCTTTCCAGGTGTCACGATCATCATTTCAACTGAACAGATACTTATGACTTTGCTTTCAAACACTTTTATTTGTGTGCGTGAGATAGTGAACGAGGATACACATTTTTGGAATCTGTGAACACTGATGGAAAGTATCAGGACACATCAAGAGCGAGAATGATAATATCTTTATATACTCTGGTGGAGAATTAGGAGGAAAGAATGGAGCGGCTTTTTACTTGGACAAATCAACATCAAAAGCATTACTAGGTTATAATCCAGTAAGTGACAGAATCCTCACAATCAGATTTAAGGGCACTTTCAGAAATGTAACAATCATCCAGATATATGCACCTACATCAGCAGCGGAAGAGGAAGTAGAAGACTTTTATAATACACTGCAAACGATGATAGACCAGGTATGGAAAAATGATACTGTATTAATAATGGGGGATTTTAATGCAAAGATTGGTACAGAAAGAGCAGAAGATGAAGGACATGTTGTAGGGAAATTTAGTATAGGACATAGAAATGAGGCAGGTGACAATCTAATGGCATTTTGCATGGAAAATGAGCTAATGATTGATAACACACTTTTTAAACAACATCCAAGAATACTTTACACATGGACATCACCTGATAGGAAAACCAAGAATCAAACAGTTTACATTTTATTGCAAAGAAGGTGGAGATCAAGTATAACATCAGCAAAAATTTTACCAGGTGCTGATTGTGACACGACCATTAATAGCAGACATGAAGATAAATATAAAAAAGACAGTTATGGGATCAAGACCACTCTGCTTTGATCTTACAAAAATACCAGAACAATACAGTATAGAAGTGAAGGACCATTTCGAAATCCTAATGGATGTACATGAGGAGATGACACCAGATGAACTGGCTATGCAGGCCAGAGACATGGTTCCAGCAAAGAAGACACAAAAGAATGGACGGATTATATCAGGCACAACAGAACTGATAAAACAACATACAGAAATGTAGACGCAATGGAAAGTGGCAAACAACAACAAAGAGGAATATAAATCTTTAACAAAAGAAGTACGAAGAAACATAAGAAAAGACAAAAAACAATACATACAAGTTTGTTGTGAAAGAATAGAAGGACATCAGAAGTGTGGAAGAGATAGTGAAATGTTTAAAGAAATGAAGACATTGATGAGAAATGTCACACTTAAGCTAAATGTAATTTGTGATGAGATGGGGAATACCTTGACAGAGACCAGAGGAAATTCTAGAAAGATGGAATGAATACTGTAGAGAAATGTATGAAACACCTGACTGTGAATTATTATTGGAGAAGAAAGAACCTGAACTGACAACAGAAGTTTTATGGGCAATAAAGAATCTGAAAAATGGTAAATCACCAGAATGTGATGAGATAACAGCTGAACTTATTAAAGCAGGAGGAAAGGAATGTGCAACAATCTATCATGCACTATGTAAAAAGATATGGCATTCAGGTATTTGGCCAAAAGAATGGAAAAGAACTGTATTCATACTACTGCCAAAAAAGGGTAACCTGAAATTATGCACAAACTACAGAACAAATGCCCTGATTAGTCATGCCAGTAAAATTCTGTTAAAAATCATAATGGGTAGACTCCATAAGAAAATAGAAGAAGAAGTCAAAATGGTCCAAGCTGGTTTTAGACAAGGAAGAGGGTCAAGAAAACATATATTCAATATAAGATTAATAATAGAGAAATGCAGAGAGTTTAATGTAAATCTATATTTATCCTTTACAGACTACTCAAAGGCATTTGATTGTGTACAACACCAAAAACTTTGGGAAATAATGGAAAAAATTGAATTTCCAACACATTTGATACAATTAACATCACTGTTGTATCTAGACCAACAAGCAGCAGTAAGAATAAATGGTGAAACAACAATTTGGTTCGACATAAAACAAGTGGTCCATCAGGGGTGCATATTGTCGCCTTACTTATTTAACTTGTATACTGAAAATATAATGAGGAATGTTAGAGAAATTGTAGACAGAATATTACGATGCCATAACAATTGGAGGTTATGAAATACCAGATATTAGATATGCTGATGACACAGTATTACTGTCCACAACACAAAAAGGAATGGAAAAACTAATTATGTCAGTCCATAAGAACAGCGAAGAGCAAAACCTCTATCTTAATGTGAAGAAAACTAAATTGATGACAACTGACAAAACACACAAGGCAGCTGAAATATGTATTAATGAGGAAAAACTGGAAGAAGTGGAGAGTTTTAAATATCTTGGATCACTACTAACTAATAATGGAGATACAATGAGGGAAATTAAAAAGAGGACAACTAATGCTCTTCAGAAATTAAAACAACTAAAGAATCTATGGAGAGGAACAGGCAGAATCACAAAAATAAGATTTTTAAGGGCATGCATCTATCCCATCGTGACATATGACTGTGAGACCTGGACACTTAAAAAAACAGCTGAGAAACACATACATGCCTTTGAATGTAAATGCAACAGAAGAGTTCTTCAAATATCATGGACACAAAAAAAAAAACCAAATATATCCATACTATAAGAACTTAACAGTGAAGAAGGCTGGCTAGTAAAGAGGATTAAAGAGAGAAAACTTAAATATTTTGGACACATTAAATGTCATGATAATCTAGAGAAGGCAGTCTTGGATGGGTACATAATGGGAAAAAGAAAGAGAGGAAGACCAAGGCGAAGATGGTTGCAAGACATCGTTGATGATCTGCAAATGGATGCATCAGCACAGGCCATCTTGCTCACAACTGAGAGGCCTACACAAGTGCTGTTAGGGAGGCAAAGTTCCACAAAGAACATGCAAATAAATGAATGAATGAGATAGTGTAATTTGTTGGTACACTGTTCTCTCATGGCTAGACGGCTGCTCTTCCTATTGGAGTCTGTAGTTCGAATCCCATGTAATTCTCTTGTGATTTTTCTTTCTCTCACGTATCACTAATGTGCTTTGTCTACGATTTTTTCGAGGTCTAATCCTACAAAACTGTGCTCTGTTACTTCATATATAAGCTCCACTAAATAATTTATAACACTGGAAATACCTATAACTTATATTAACATTCTTATATTAACTAGTTATAGCTTTGAGCTAAGATGACAGACTGCTGAAAACAGACAATAGTTCACTATAGGTGGAAATGGTTAGCATATACTGCTGACACTGCAAATAGTTAACACAAACAAATAAAAATTACATGGGGGTAGCAAGTAATGAACACAAAGAAACTGACAACAAAAAAAAAGAACTTAAAAGACTAAATACCTGACTGAAAGATCTCTACAGCTATATACAGCTATTTCCAGTACAGAAAAATGGTATCTTACGGGTAACTTCTAGATTGTGGACCTCACATTAAATTAACTGTTCAATATGGCAATGTTGGATAGAAACATGTGAACACTCTTCCTATGTTTTGAAAGTTTCTGCACAAATCTGACCTGAATTATTTCTCTTGAACCTCACATTTTTCTCTCTCTACAAGACATGTATGATAATACAGGCACAGCTAATGATAAATCCTTCACTTTATGGTGCCGACTGCTTCATGTTAACTAATGTATATGCTAGGCATCCTTACTCAGTCTGGAGCATGCATATAATCAACAAGTCATGCACCTGGTAAAACTATACAAATCATTGATTCAAATTAGACATGCCTGACAGCACACACAGAAATGCCATCATTGAAGCATACACTGTCTAACTAATGAAAGAGCTACGATAAAATCATTGAGTTGATTGAATGAAAATGTCATAAGTTGTAAGTCATTATTCAACATCTTCAAGTTGAATCTTTAAAATAACCTGACTCACACTCAAGTCTGAGTCAACTGATGTGACATACAATGATGATGATAAGAATGCATAGCAATATATTGAAAATATTCACTGTTTCCTTCAAGTAAAAAAGTCTGAACAAAAGAGGACAAAGGATGAACCAGATCAAGAGACAGACACTTCAGGTATACCATGAATGCTAGAGAAACAGCAGGATTGACATTTGCCACTTGTCAAACTTCAAAGTAGAGATGACATATAATGATGACTCTTAGCATGGGCACCTAATTAAATTAAGCATTTAATACTGACAAGTTGGCATTATACTTACAAACATTATTGCTCCCTAAGTTTACATTTGCAGGACTCTGTGTGAATGCAGGATTCACCTGACTTTGAATTACATGAGTGAAAGACAATACTGTAACCAATATCACCAACAACCTCTGTGGCATCACTGCTAAAAGAGAAAAAAAAAAAACACCCTCTGCTTTTATGAGTTTTGAAATTTCTCCAATTAACCTGCAAATGTATGGCAAAGTGATAGTCAAAATATTGTTATTGGTAAAGAAGATGTGTGGTTTTTTTTTTTTTAAATTTTTAATAGGGGCCATGGTGGTGTAGCGGTTAGTGCACCCTCCTGCCAACATGACGGTATCTGGTTTGATTTTGTGCTCAGGTTGAATTTCTGCAGACCGACCAGCACTAGGGTCAACCCAACTTACAAAAAATGGGTACCTGGGGTTTCCCTTTGAAAACAGGCAGTGAGGACAAGCGCTGGCGTCCATAATGTGAAGAAACTAATACTTCACAGCCCTACTGTTGTGCAAATGCCAAGGGACTTATATATATATACTGCATATAGCCATCATCATTTCTTAATTCCGTCTGTATAGTCTGGTTCTCTTGTAAGATACTGATCTTTTTAATTTCTTTGATATCTTCATGTTGAAGGGTGTCTGAGTGGCGAAGTGGTTAGTGCACTGGTCTCTCATGGCGAAGGTTGGGGGTTCAAATCCAGCCGGAGGCACCCCAGTCACCCAGCTGTAGAAATAGGTACCTGACTTCTTCTGGAGTTGGAGAAGGAAAGGTAGCCAGGCGTGATACTGACCTTATCACCTTCTAGTGTGCTGACAGGTCAAGGAAAATATGGGCACTAACGCCATATCCCTATGTGCCTCTAGGCATGACAGGATTACCTTTACCTTTTTTTTTTTAACCTTTATGTTGAAGATAATAATGAAGAAAATGTTGATGGAAGTGCTTAAAGTAGATGGTATGCTTGTGTTGAATAAATCTTATATTATTATTCATGAATTTTAACACTACGCAAGGCGACTCCAGATGTACTGTAGGGTGAGAAAGAGACTGAACGAAAGGCCAGTATGTGAAGAATTCACAAACGTCAGTTATGTTTATGAAAAAAAAATGGAACAATCAATCATTGATCAAATTCCATATTATGTGATGATATGAAATACCTGTTAAATTTGTTCTGCTCTTACACTGGAAATACTTTATGTCCATGCTTTCCACGCTCTTTAGTTGCACGGCTTCCTAAACTGAAACAGCCATTTCTTTTAAAATGTCTTTCTTGTCGTTTCCTGGTTCGTTAGTGCATTATAATCGAATATGTAGCTTCTTTTTTTTTTTGCTAAAATTAAAAATAGTTGTTATAAAATTGACCAATAAAATACAGTATGTTGTAAAGTGTATATTTACATTCTGTGGGAATGTACGTTTCTGGTAAAGTTTATATACAAAGTTCTTTTCAGCTGGATATCGGTTACTTCTTTCTACTCAGGTGACACAAGGTACAGCTAGTACAACAGTGTGTGGCAAAATGGCGATGATTCGAGGACAGGGAGTGAAAAAGTTACTTATTCAGGTCAGGCATGACTTATATTGCAGTATAAAAGCCACATAATTTGATGTTATTGATACTGGATATATAATAAAATAGTATATTGTGAACAATACTGCATCTCATAAGCGCGACGAACATTTCATTTAGTCTAAATGTTAATCAATCAATCAAGTGCCGTGCCATGTGGTGTAGGCGATCATTTCTCTCCAGAATTCTCTTTCCTTAGACTTGATTATGAGATCCGCCGGTGACTTTCTTCCTAGCCACACTGAAAGCCCATCTAGTAACTTTTCTTTCTGTCTCTTCTTCCCTCAGTTTTTGCCAGTTGCCACAATGTGTTCCAGTTTTCCTCTTCTCAGAAAATGTCCTACAAATCTTGCTTGTCTGCCTCTGATCTATGCTGTAATTTGCCTTTTAACTCCATCCTCTCTTAAAAGTTCTTCATTGGTTTACTTAGCTGTCCAGCATCCTTATGAACCACATTTCCACGGCCTCCATTTCTTGCTGTACTCTCTTATTCATGGAACATGCTTCACATCCATAAAACAAAATTGGCTCGATGTAACATTTAAGTACTGGGAATCTTGTTTCCATTGATATGAATCTGTTCCACAAGATGTTTTTCATTTTCTGGAATGCTGACTTGGCCTGAGTACGTCTGCTTTTTATTTCGTTGTGACATTTCACATCAGCTGTTATAATTGCTCCTAACTACTTGAATCTATCAACTTGTTTCAGTTCTGTGCCATCAATGGTGATGCTACATTTTGGTGGTATTTTTTTCTTTGAGATGACCATCACTTCAGTCTTCTATTTATTCAGACTGAGACCTTTACTTTTACTTTCATGAACCACGGTGTCCAGAAGAGCCTGTAGCTCCGCTTCACTTTTAGCAATCAGAACTGTATCATTTGCACATTTTAAGTTGTTAGAGTTGTACCTGCTGGTTGATATTCCTGGCAAGCTCTCTATATTTCTCATTATGTTTTCACTGTACAAGGAGAAGAGGTCAGGAGATAGAACACATCTTTGTCTCACTCCCAATATTATGTCTTGGCATGCTCCTATTTGGTTCTCAACCTTCATTGCAGCCAGTATATGTTTTTGATGAGTTTCAGATCTTTCCCATCTGTGTTGATGTCTTCCAGCATTCTTATAATTTCTGTGTGTCTCACTTTATTGAATGCTTTACAGTTGTCTGTGAAGCATAAGTGTAGGTCCGTCTTTACTTCTATTGATCTTTCCATCAGTGTTCTCAATGTATGTATATATATATATATATGGCATTACTTGTGCCTTTTCCTTTGACGAAGCCACACTGTTCTTCAGTGATTTCTGGTTTTATTTTGCCCCTGACTCTTCTCATGACAGTATGAAGCAGGATTTTGGTAACATGGCTCATAAGACTAATGGTTCGATGGTCTTCACATTCAACAACACCATGTTTTTTTGGTAGGGCAATGAAAACTGATTGCGAAAGGTCTGATGGGACATAGTTACTGTTATAGATGTCATTCAGCAGTCTGGTAATTATTTCTATGCCAAGCTCTCCTAATGCTTCAAATTCTTCCTTGGTGATTTTATCTGGTCCTAGTGCTTTGTTGTTCTTCATATGTTTGATGGTTTCTTCCACTTCTACTTTTAATAAGGGAGGCCCTTTATTATTATTTCGCATATCTATTTCGCTTCTATTGTCTTCATAGAGTTCTCTAATGTATTCACGCCATCGTGCCATTATTTCATCTCTGTCCAATATTGCATGCCTCTCCATTGACTTCAGGCAACCAGTCTTGTGGTATGCCCTTTTGTTTGTTAACTCCTATTTATTATTATACCTATTATGTACTATGGTCCTATATTGTTCTTGTATTGCCTTATCTTTCTGTAACAGCTCTCTATCTAGTTCTCTGTTTTTAACTTGCTACCTTTAACCTCTTTAGCCTGATTCTCACTTTTCCTACAACTGGGATATGGTCACTGTTGCAGTCTGCGCTTGGTCTTGTTTTCACGGATATTAGTGAGTTCCTGAATCTTCTGTTCATCATAATGTAATCTATCTGGTTACATATGTTATTATTTGGGCTTTTCCATGTCCATGGTCACCTTGGATGTTGTTGAAATCAAGTATTTCCTACTATCATTTTATTTTTTTCTCCCCATTCAATCAACAACTCTCCTCTTGTATTTCTGATACCTGGTCAATACTTGCCAGTAACTTCATTATCTTGTTCAGTCCCTACTTTTGCGTTTAAATCACCCAGCACAAAGTTTACTTCCTGTGGTTTGCACTGTTTCATTGCCATGTCCAGATTGTTATAAAATTCTTTATCTAATCATCAGAGCTTTTTGAAGCTGGTGCGTATACTTGGATGAGATTTGTGTCTATTGGGTGGCTCTGTAATTTAACCATTAACACTCTGTCTGATGCACCAGAAACCTTTCACAGTTCTTGCTGTCTTCTTATTCAGTATTATGCCAACTCCATTTCTACACTGGTTTCCCTCAGAATGTATTATTTTGAAGTCTTTATGATCTCTGGTTCCTGCTCCAGTCCATCTCATTTCACATAAACCAAGGATGTTAATTTTCATTCTTTTCATTTCATTTCATGTTCAATGTTTTCCTAGCTCTGTTAGTGTTATAATGTTCCATGTCGCAGTTACTGTGGTGTTACTTGTGTTTTCTTTGTGTATAGTAGCAGGATGACGATCTGGTATTACCTGTCTCACGTGATAGTCCCTAGCGGACGAGGTGGTTCCATTGAACCCCCATTAATGTCGTTATGATTCAAAGAATTGTGGATTGTCATGATTGTTCTTGGAAATGTACAATGTTGGTTTCCCCTTGCCTTCCACTTGTTTGTTTATGGTTTACTCCACTAGCCTTTGACTCTGGCCAGAGCAGCCTACCCTACAAGGCAGCAGGGGGTTTTAAATCCGAGTTTTCCTTCTTTTAGATGAGCTACCAACCAAGACTGATGAGTCTCAATTACCCGAAGCATCTGGTTTTCAGGCATCAGATACTCGCCTTTCGCCCTTCTCCTGTCAGTTTAAACAGTTCCACCACGAGAAGGCCAGGAGCTGGACTTTGACTGTCAGAGGCTATTTGAGATGCACGCCTTGGAGACATTTAATTGGAGTGGAGAGCTTATCCTCCACCCCACCTCTGGCTGTTACAGTCCTTAGAACCAAATGTTAAAAGGTTATCTTAATCAAACCTAGAGTAATTTGTAAATGCTCTAACAAGTTCAGATTAGCAACATGGAATGTTAGAACTTTATTCCAGGCTGGAAAATTAGAAATGTAAAGATGGAAATGGAAAGGATGAAGATCAACATATTAGGAATGAGTGAAGTTAGATGGACAGGTGCAGGGAAGATAAACTTTGATAAATATACAATAATATATTCAGGAAGTGAGAAACATGAACGAGGAGTAGGAATTATATTTGATGAACAAACGGCAAGGACAATTGTAGGATATTTGAACATCTCGGACCGAGTCCTGCTAGCCCAACTGAAAGGACAACCAATAAACATAAATATTATACAAGTGTATGCTCCAACATCTGAAAGTTCTGAAGAAGATATACAGCTAGTTTATAATGACATAGAAACAGCACTAAAACACACAAAGTCACATGAAGTTACCATAGTCATGGGAGATTTTAATGCCAAAGTTGGTAAAGGAAGAACTTCAGACCAGCATCCAGTATTAAATTAAATGGAACTATTCTAAAGCAGGTGCAGAAATTCAAATAACTTGGAGCAGTAATAACTTCAGATGGGAAATGCAGAACAGAAATTAGAAACAGAATAGGCCAATCAAAGACTGCATTTCAGAGAATGAGAAACATATTAGCTAACACATCCTTATCAATGAATGTTAGAAAACAAGTCCTAAAATGCTATATTGAGCCTATCTTGTTATATGGAAGTGAATCATGGACAATAGGCAAGTCTGCACAAAAATCATTGGAAGCAGCAGAAATGTAGTTTATTAGAAGAATGTTGTGAATCCCCTGGACAGCAAAAATAACTAAAGAATGTATGAGAAGAGCTGGAGAGACAAAAAAACCTTGTCAAAAAGATAAGAGGAGAGAATGTACTTTCATAGGACATGCAATGAGAAGAGGGGCCATTGAAAATATCATAACAACAGGAAAAGTAGAGAGAAGAAGATCAAAAGGAAGACCAAGAGAAATGATACTGGACAGTCTGATGGGATAGTGTGAGAGGAGATCACCAACTGAACTGATGGCCTGCATGAAGGATCGGGTACTCTGGTGAAGCATAATAGCCAACACCAGTCAGCACGGCACCTGATGATGATGATCCAATCTTCTGCTGTTGATGATCTAAGTAAAATGGTCTAGTCCTGAAAAATGGAAGTAGCACTGGATGAGAGGGCCAGAAACCACTATATTCAGTACAAGAAGCCGCATCACTAAAGATTTGATAATTGTGAAAAATTAAGACATTTTAGAGTGAATGAAATTATTTCCAGAAATAAATGAAGCCTTGTAATATAATAATACTAATTATTGATTATTGTGAAAATAATGCATATTCTTTTAGTTACTTGCACTCTGAAATTTTTTGGATGAGCTCTGATGGAATTTTTATAATGAGAGCAGTCCATAGTAACCTTTTTTTTTTTTAACTTTCTTATTTTCTGCCATTTGTGTTTCTGCTCAGTTTCCTCATTTCCATTGTCCATTTGTAAAACTAAACCATACATCTCTATCTACCTTTATTACTAGAGCCAGGTTTACCGCAGTCATATCTTTCAGCTTTAACTAGGAAGTCACAATGAGATTATTATTTCACTCCAAAAAAATATATTGTAATAATAAACTTTATTTCATCGCATATTTTAATTAAAGCAGACAGATGTAAAAACAAATCCAAATAAATTCCAATATCTAGGTTCATTCGCTACCACTAATGTTGACTGCACAGTGGAAATTAGGAGATTAGTGGATCCGTCACAGAAACTAGCACAAATGAAGAACATGTGGCAAGGTACTAACAAGAAAACAAAGCTGTGTTTACTAAGAGCATACATATTTCTGGTGCCAGTGTATAGATGTGAAACATGGGGACTTAACAGAATCACTAGAAAAGAGAATAACTGCATTTGAAATAAAATGTATAGAAGGGGACTTAGAATATCATGGATAGAAAGAAAATCAAATATTTGATATATATTGAGTTATTGACAGGATTAGGTGTTGTAGAAAACTGGTTGTAAACATCATCAAAGATAGAAAGAAGAGATGCTTTGGCCACATAAGAGACATCATGGTTTGGAGAGGTTGACAGCAGAAAATATAGTGCCCAGCAAAAGGGAAAAAGGGATGATTTTGCCACAGGTGGATTCTACTATGCAAGCCCTATGTGGCATATAACAGCTATGGAATGATGTAAGATGTAAGAATAAATTTTAATTTATCGCATTTTTTTTTATGTTGTAATTTCCTAATTTCCACATATTCCCGAGCATGTGATCCTGCCTCTCAGTCAACCTAGCATCAAAGGTATCTTAATGGAAGCTGGACATTTAGACACCAGACAATTAGACACCCACTAAAGTGGTGAAACTTTGTCTACTTTATCTGTCAGAAGTTTCATCTTACTATCGTTAGTCAAGACTTTCTTTCGCCTTCATTAAGTTTCAACTTTCTATCTAATGACAAGAATGTGAATGCTACACAAGAGTTCTTCAGATATCATGGACACAATAAAGAACAAATATATCCATACTACAACAACTTAATATTGAAGCAGTCTGGCTGATAAAGAGGATTAAACAAAGAAAACTTAAATATTTTGGACACACTAAACATGATAATCTAGAGAAGACCATCTTGGAAGGGTACATAATGGGAAAAAGAAAGAGAGGAAGACCAAGGCAAAGATAGCTGCAAGACATCGTTGATCTGCAAATGAATGCATCAGCAGCAGGCCATCTTGCTAACAACCGACAGGCCTGCAGGATATCTGTTAGGGAGGCAGAGTTCTGCAAGGGACATGCAAATGAATGAATGAATTATGCACATCACCACTGAAAAAAATCTTTAAGAGCAAACTGTACATGAAAGGTAATATAGCACCACCACATCAGCAAAGTGCACTAATGTGAGGCACTGTCAAGCTTGGTATTCCTGTATAATGTTATAGTTATTTCCCATATTTAAAAGAAATTTCTGGCAGCATGTTTCTTACTCTCTACAAGAGATGGTCATTGCGCTCCAATGATATAAGTCTTTGTGGTGTTATTTGAACTACATTTTTCCAATGAAAGAGAGCTAATTAGGGTCTTGACTAACAACAAAAAGTTGAAATTTAAGAGCACTGAAGTAGACTCTTAACCACCAATGAAAAGTTGAACAGTGGAGATATGAAGTAAGGTCTTGACTACCAAGAAAAAGTTGAAACAGACGAAGATGATTTGACTAGCAATAAAAAGTTATAACAGATATATAGGGTCTTGGCTAACAATTGGAACTTCAGAGAAATGAAGTAGGGTTTTGATTAATACCTAAAACTTACAGTAATGGAGAGATGAGTCTTGCCTCGACTGACAAGAAAAATTTGAAACATAAGTGAAATGAAATAAAATCTTGATTAACGACAAAATTTGAAATTTCAGAGAAATATAGGGTTTTGACTAGCGATAAAAAGTTGAAACAGTTTGAGCTTAGCAGTTCATAATTGGTGCCTAATTGCTTGGGGGTATTTAATTGCTCTGAGGTGTAAACATTCAGGTGTCTGATTGTCCAGGATTCATATTAACAATCTAAGACGATATCCCAGTCACTGATAATATTTGTGGCTTAAGTAGCAAGTCTGATAGTTGGGAATGATGGAAATGTTAAAACATCCAGTGAGGTGTTAAATGTTTCAGCTTTTATTAGAAGATCGAATGTGGACAACTTTGTGAAATATTGACTTTTTTCCTCAATTTACTGGGTTGAGTTAAAAGTTCATATTTTTGTACCATCTCACTACTGCACAAAACCAAGCAACATAATATACACTTAGCGATGTTTCCCAGCAGTATGTAATGTTGATAACAGTGTAACTTCTCTCTTCTTCAAAATACAGTCTATAACTTTCGATAGTCTTCTGCTCTAACTTAGCCAATGCAAGGAGTCCTTTGTAGTACCACTCAGAAGGCTCTGAGGTCAAGAAATTTCTCACATGGGCTATAACTTCTTCCAGTGAACTGAATTCCTGTCCTTGAAAGAAGTGTGCCATCATGCAGAATAGTAGTCAGAGGGTGCAAGGTTAGGACTGTACAGTGAATGGGGCAGGATCTCAATTCACTCCAATTCTGTGAGTTGTCTACGGACCACATTGGAAGTGTGCGCTGGTGCATTGTTATGTGGGAGAAGTACTTTCTTCCTGTTCATGAGTGCTGGAGAAGTACTCTCTCCTGTTCATGAGTGCTGAAGAAGTGCTCTTTTCCTGTTCATGAGTCCTGAGTACTGGGTGTGCAGTATATCATGCAGAGGATTCAGTTGCTCAATGTACAGATTATGGAGTGTACAAATGGAACCAGTTCACAGTGCAGGGGGCCATCAAAGTTCCACCAGATGCAAAGCATAACCTTCTCAAACTGGCCTTGACGGACAGTCATTTCTGCAACCTGGCCTGGCTGGAGACATTGGGTACCTGTGTTGGTGTACTACAGGAAAATCCACTTTTCATTCCCAGTGACGATACGGCAAAGAAATATTTTGTCATGTAAGTTTGCCAATAGTTGATGACAGATGTCAACACATCTTTGTGCTTGCTGGTAAGTGAGATCATAGAGGATATGTCAAGCCTGCCTGCTGCTTAACTAGCAGAGCTCATGCAAATGCTGCTTCTTCTGCATTTGAGGTTGTTGATTACATCTGATCCTGATCCCTGTCGACATGGCAAAGCCTGCAGTCCTCTTCAGATCCTGATAGGAGCCCCAAAGCTTTTGCCCCAAGCTTGTGTCCTTTGGCCATGTCTCCCATCTCAAGTCCACATGATTTGGGCACTCTTGAAGGATATGTTCTAGAGTCTGGACTCCACTTCCACATGGACACTCGTCTGTGTGAGATATTTTGAGTCGATGTAGGTTGATGCAAATGCTGAACTTTGAGAAGGGCCCAGTTGGTCTGACAAGTGCAGAGTACTGGTACTAGGATTGTCTTCAACAGCCTGGCCACAGGGCTTCATCACTGGTGACTGAGGGGCATCCCAGCCTAGGCTTGTCTTTGATATCATTGTCTCCAGACCTGATCTATGGAACCACTTCCTTGCAGTGCTGTCATCAACTTTTCCTTCCCATTCCTACTGCAGATTTCACGGGCAGCACCAGAGACATTCAGCCCTTTCTTCAACAATGCCTCAGGAGGATGCAACAACGGCCTTTCTGTCTGCTATATTCCCTTTTGCTGCTCACTTATCTCATGATTCATTGGCTAAAAATTGGTATGCACATTTTCAGAATGATGCAACACATGATGTCATCATGATATTACCAGTAAAACTTATAAGATGGGAACCGTGACTGAAATTAGGGTATCAAAAAATGTGACCAATTTTTGACTCATCATAATGTTGTTTTCTTTATACAATTGTATAATGCATCTCTGTCATTAATGTCTTTTTTTTTGTTTTTTGTTTTTTTTTGTTTATTTTTTAAATTGATTTTTTTAGTGTTTTATTTTTTCCCATTAAGATTTTACTTATTTGCATAGCCACCACTGCAAACAGTGTATTCAAAAATGGTGATGATATGGCCAAAGTATTTTAATTGCCTGGCTCTTTAGTTTTTCATTATTTCCCTTTTCAGATTCAGGTAATGTGGTGTTTCTTTGTCTTCTTTTGTTTTTTTGTGAAACACATGTCATTTTTCCAAGACTTCATCTCATTTTTTTGTTTTCGTCTTTATTGTCCATTCTTCAGATTTTAGAATATTGAGTGTGCACAGCAATAGGCAACTTTAGGCATCATTTATTTGTTTAGATGTAATCATCCTTTTCATTCTGTTGAAGGTGCATTTAGTCATTTTTAGTAAAGTCAATTTTGATCTCACAATTGTGAGCAGAATGTATGTGAACATTTTTCTTGTTTCCATTATTCTTCATGTAATTTCATATTTACAGATTTTTTTTCCTTCTTAGCTTCTTTTTCTCCTTCTGCATTGAAGGTTGCTGGTCACTTCAGATCCTGATCCCTGTCGACATGGCAACACCCACAGTCCTCTCCAGATCCTGATAGGAGCCCCAAAGCTTTTGCCAAAGTTTGTATTCTCTGGCCATGTCTCATGCCTCAGGTCTGCATGGTTTGGGCACTCTTGAAGGATATGTTCTTGAGGGTTGACTCCAATGCCACATGGACACTCATCTGTGTGGAACATTTTGAGTCGATGCAGGTGGCTCAGTAGTCTTCAGTGGCCTGTCCTTAGGCAGAAGAGGATGGTTTGCTGATGTCTTTGTAGTTGGTGTATTGAAGGTGGTTCATTGTTGCATTTCAGTTTCTTTTTCCATTCAGATTTGCACTGGTTATGGTTTATGGTTTTTGCCTCTTGGTAGTTTACTGGATAATTTGTTTGATCTTGATTGCTGCCAATTTTGGATAGGCTGTCAGCTATTTCATTGCCAGCTATTCCACAGTGGGATTTTACCCATTGTAGGGTCACAGTTGTTGATAGTGTAAGGTGCTTCAGTTTTGTTGTGATTTCCTGTATGTTTGCCTGTGGGTTATTTGTTGTTTTTAGAGATTCCAGAAGTGCCTTGCAGTCTGTGAAGAAGGCTGTTTTGTGTGGTGGGTGCTGGTTTTCTATTTTAAGTATCCTGTGGGCTTCAAGGAGGTCAAGATGGCGATGGGCATCCACACTGTGAACTAGCGAAATAATTCTTGATGTTTCAAACTTAATTCACACACAGATTATAATCTAGTGATATTATCTAGACGCAATTAACAGGACTTCGCCAAAATATACTCTTGTGGTAAAATTCTAACCGGATTTAACAGATAATTCAAACTTGTACTGCTAATAAATGGAAGGTAACCTAATGTCGAGTACTGGGCACATGAGTGTGTGTACGATGTAGCCCTCTTGTCCGGGACCCCTGGCCTGCCAAAGATGGAGTGTGTTGGCTGTGCCGCAGTACCCAGGTAAAACAGGACACACACGCACTTACGAGGTTAAGAATGGTCTTGATACAATCCTTCTTAGCTGATTGACATGACCTTTTTTTTTATTTCCAGTCATAAGTTTCTGTAAGTCTCCTTAATTTACGACTAGCAGAGTGCTTTGCATATCTGACGTAATTAACTGTTCTTTCGAATACTAGTTACATTTCATTATGGGTCTTGAAGATATTTTGTGTATAAAAGTTAAACAACCAGATAAACCAATTCTTATATGATTGTTCTGTGATTGCACAGGGTGATTCATGGCAAAGCTTAAAACAGCTGTTTCCTGTCAGTTAAAATTTATGGGTGTATGGTTCAGTTTTACAAAAAAGATAAAAAGAGTGAGGAAAGTGGGCAGAAACAAAAATGGCAGAAAACAAGATGAGTAAGTACAAATGAAGAACATACAACAAATACAATACTTGTCCATTTGGTGTTCAGACAAACCAGGTTTCCTTTCCAAAGTATATCACAATGCTTGCAAGTAATGACACAAATGACATTGCAAGAAGTGCAGGTGAAGTCCTCCAGAATTGATAACATGGACTTTGGGAAGGAAACCTGGTTTGTCTGAACAACAAACGGGCAAGTTTTTTATTTGGTGTATGTTCTTCATAATGAAAAAATGCTGCACAGGTAACACAGGTATTGACTGTGTACATGGGACCAAACTAAAAGATCATGATTTTGCTGATGACATAACTCTTATCAGTAATAATGTGAATTTCATGCAAGAAAAAACAGATAGCCTGTCTTCACTGGCTAGCAAAATAGGACTTGAAATTAACAAGGACAAAACAAAAATAATGAAAATTACTCTCAATCAAAATGGAAAAATACACATAGAAGGGACAGATATTGAAGAAGTCAATTTGCATACCTTGGCAGCTACATAGACTAGGATGGTGACAGTAGAAAGGAAGTTAGGATCAGAATTGCAAAAGCAGCATCAATCTTCAAGAATCTTGAGAACATATGGAATTCAAAAGTTATAAGCATAAAAACCAAGTTAAGACTATTCATTTCAGATGTAATATCCACCCTCATTTATGCATATGAAAGCTGGAAAACAACTAAAGAAATAGAAAAGAAATTAGACTCTTTTGAAAACAAATGCCTAAGGAAAAGACTCAGCATCAAGTGGAATGAATTCAAGAACAATGCAGAGATAAGACAGATGACTGAACAACAACCAGTCTCATGGGTGATCAGGAAAAGGAGATGGACATATGTTGGTCACTTGATGAGAAGAAATGATCAGAGAATCCCAAAACAAGCTATCAAGTGGAACACAACAGGCCGAAGAAAAAGAGGCAGACCGCGTGAAACTCTGAAGAGGACATTATTAAGAGAGGCCAAATTAACAGGCATAAAATCCTTTGATGAAGTTGAAAGACTCGCCGAAGGCAGGAAAAATTGGCGAACTACTTTGCGAGCCCTATGTGATGTTTAACAGCATGGGAAGGATATAAGATAAGTATATTCTTCATTTGTATGTTCTCGTCTTGGTTTTCTGCTATTCTTGTTTCTGGCTTATGGTTTGGAGATCGGTTTCGCTACCATTTGAATGACATATCCAAGAGGGCACTAATACCAATTGCCAAGCACTTCTGCCAAAGAGACCATCAAGGAAAATGGGACATTTCTGTAACTGCTATCTGCTCCTGTTCTTCTGATGAATGGTCTTGGAAAGCTCTGGAACAGCACCTTATTTTCCAGACAGCCTGTCTCCACCAACCTGGAGTAAACAATAAATTCAGCTTTCTTTACACTACATTTCCACCTTATTACTACCCCTTTATATTTCTGCAACTCATACCCAACTTTCTTTTCTTAATCCCACTCACTTCGCTGCATTTTCTCATTCTTGCCAGAGGTGATTTATGTATTATTTAGTAGGCTTTGTTAGCTCCCTTGTCAAGGCATACTTAACAAGCAGTCTTGTCTTCTTAGTGTTCTCTGTTCTTCTGAACCTTCCTCCATCCATCCCCATATTGTCTTCTTTTATCATCTGCACCGTCAGAGCGGCTTTGTTTAGGCCTTGGGTATCCGAAGTGGTACACTAAGCTATGGCTATGGCTGTTTGTGCCATAACACCATGTTATTTACCATATGGTACCTCTGTGATCATTCCAAGGACATTTCTCGGTCAATTGTTGGCTTTTACTTCGTGCTCTACTATGTCTATCAGGGTGCATTTTGTGCCCACCTTTCTTTTGAGGAGGAGGCCAAAAAGCTAAGTCTATATCCATTTTTCATGTTTTATCTGTTGTGATGTTTTTGTATGTGATCCTTGATAAAGCTTTTGCCAGAATATTGGATTGTTGTATGTTCCTCATTTCTATGTACTCATCTTGCTTTTTGCCATTCTTGTTTCTACCCACTTTCCTCATTTTTTTTCTATCATTTTGTAAAACTGAACCATACACTCATCTATTTCCATTACCAGAACCAGTTTTGCCACAGTTGTCATCACTTTCCTGCCAATCTTACTTACATCCTTCCCTTGCCGCAAAACGTCACATAGGGCTCGCATGGTATCTTGCCAGGATTTCCTGTCTTCTGTGAGTTTTTCAATCTCATCAAGAGATGTTATGCCCACTGAACTGGCCCATCTTAACAATGGCCTCTTTAGAGTTTCACGTGGTAGATCTCTTTTTCCTTAGCCTGTTGTGTTCCATTTGATAGCTTGTTTTGGGATCCTCTGATTTTTTTCTTCTCATCACATGTCTGATATATGTCCATCTTCTTTTTCTGATCACTCATGAGACAGGTTATTGTTTGCTTATCTGTCTTATCTCTGTATTGTTCTTGAATTCGTTCCACTTTATACCGAGTATAATTAATGCCATATATTCTCAGGATTCTTGAAGGTCACTGCTTTTTTTGCAATACGAATTCTAACTTCCTTTCTGGTGTCATCATCCTGGTCTGTGCAGCTGCCGAGATATGCAAAATGGTTTACTTCTTCAACAGCTGTTCCTTCCATGTCTTTCGTGGTTAATGAGAAGTTTCATTTTTTTTTGTCCTTGTTAATTTCAAGTCCTATTTTACTAGCCATTGAAGACAAGGTACCTGTTTTTACTTGCATTGATTTCACATTGTCACTGATTAGAGTTATGTCATCTGCAAAATCAAGATCTTCCAGTTGGGTCTCATGTACCCAATCAATGCCCGTTTTACCTGTACTGCATTTTTTCCTTATGAAGTCTATGGCAATTCCAAAAAGCAAGGGAGATAATATGCATCCTTGTTTCACGCCTTTTTCAGTCTGGAACCATTCACTCATTTCTTCTTCTGTGTTGACTGCACAAACATATCCATCATAGAGGTCTCTAATGATTTTGACAGTCTTAGATGGTATTCCTTATATTCTTAAAATTCCCCACAGTGATTCTCTGTGTATGCTATCAAATGCCCTTTTAAAGTCTATGAAGTTCAGGATTAATGGTCTTTGCCAATGCAGATGGCTTATTAATTGGTATCATAACATACTAAATTTTTTTAGGCATTTTCTTGAATATACAGCAACATGTCAAAAGTGTCTGTGTATGTAGTCTATAAAGTGATCTTAAATGCACCTCCTGTTTTTATTTTCATAAGTACATGGGCTCCATTTGGCTGGTTTAAAAAAAAAGATGGAGAGAAAATTTCATTACATACAGAACTTAACATCTCTCTCTCTCTCTCTGAACCATAAGTGCCCAGGGCACATGGGGCTTCCGCAAGGGTTTTCCACAAATGCCTGTCCTTTGCCTTTTTTTCTGCTCTTGCCCAGGTGAGCCCTCTATTGCTCAACATCCTCTCTGTTGTTCTTCTCCATGTCTCTTTTGGTCTACCCTTACTTCTGTTCCCCTGTGGTGTCCATCTTAATGCTATTTTTGATAGTGAGTTATCAGTCATTCGGAGCACATGTCCCAGCCATCACCAGCGTCTTTCCTCAATAATTGCTGTCAGTGGTTTCATCTGCATTTCTGCCAACAAGATGTTATTTCTTATGGTGTTTGGCCAAAATATTTTTCTAATTCTTCATAAACATTTAGTCTGGAAAGAATTCAACTTGTTTTCTATGGTTTTGGTGATTTTCCAGCATTCACTTCCAAAGAGTAGTACACTTAGAATATTACTCTTTAAAATCCTGATTTTCGTATTCATGCTTTGTTTTTTTTATTTCCATATAGTCTGCAGCATTGCAAAAGCCTGGTTTGCTCTAGTAAGTCTGCTGTTGATGTCCTCTGTGCTGTCTCCATTATCTACTACTCTACTGCCAGGATAATTCATTGATGTCCTCCACTAACTTGCTGTCTACTCCGAGTACATTTCTGTTGTTCACATTTTGCTTCATTAAGTTTGTCTTTCCTACATTGATGTTTAGTCCTATGTTGTTTGCATTCTGAGTTAGCTTGTTTATTTTATCTTGCATATCTTTGTGGCTGCTTGATAGTAGACAAATGTCGTCCGCAAAGTCAAGGTCCTCTAGCACTGTGTCAGGAGTTCATTGTAATCCTCTGCGTTTGTCTGATGTTGCCTCCTTCATTAACCAGTCTACTGCCAAGATAAATAATGTTGGTGCTAGTACACATCCCTGCTTATCTCCTGTTTGTATCCTAAAGCTGCTGGAGGTATATTCTCCACAGATCACTTTGCACACAAAACTTATATACATAACTGCATTACTTTTCCATATAGCCACAACCCATATTCAGGCACTTGTCATCCTGCTGCACCAGCTTTTGCAATCCTTCATCAAAACATGGCCAGGATATCCAGTCATTTGTTTATTCCATCCATGAATTTCTTATTTCTTATTGATTTCAAAAAAATGTGAGCCAGCCCAACCTTTGTCTTGGTGAAGAGATGGTAATTGCTTTTCATGTAGTCCAGGCTGTGGGGGCAGGGGTTAAAGTCTTCCACTTGAGCAAGTTTATCACAGGCATGGGAATATCTACAACCTTTGACTAATGGCTAAATCAAGTGGCCTTTACTTGTGTCTCAAGGCAGTATTAAGAATCCAAAATTATGACAAACAAGGAATATGTATACTTTAATATATGTCTAAAGGTTCATCTGTTACAATTGAGTGTCATTCTTTTCCCTCCTTGTCATACAGATCTTTATGGCAATACCTGAATTTCCTGCACCAGACCTTCACAGAACTGTCACTATAATGTTGTCACTGTATGGGTGATACAACTGATGAATCTCAGTGGTGCTGTTATCTTTCTGCTTGCAAAAAGATGAAGCATACCATAAACCTCATAGCTGGCAGGATAGTGAATACAGGGTCCATGTTTATTTGGTTGCTGCTTGTGCGTAACTGAACTAAATGGATTGTGGTTTGGCATTTAGCAAGATAACACTTTGTTGGCTGCTACAGGAAATGCACTATATCACTATGGCAGACAGTTTATTTTTATCAAACAATCAGAGATTTATTTTGGAACTGCACTTGTGTGAGAGTGTGTGTGTATGTGTGTGTGCATTGTGCATGGATGCACACACATTGGTGATCAGAAAAAGGAGATGGACATATATCGGTCATGTGATGAGAAGAAACAATCAGAGAATCCCAAAACAAGCTGTCAAGTGAAACACAACAGGCTGAAGAAAAAGACGTCAGCTGCATGAAACTCTAAAAGAGGCCAAATTAACCGGCATAAAATCCCTTCATGAGGTTGAAAAGCTTGCCGAAAACAGAAAAACTTGGCGAACTACCATGCAAGCCCTATATGACGTTTAACGCCATATGAAGGATGTAAGATCTATATGTATCTGTGTATTATATTTACTTTATCCTTCATCTTGTACTGTGAAGTGTTGAGGGGAGATGCAATTGCTGGTTTTGGGCCAAATGGGTCCTGCAGTGATCATCATGCACAGTTAGTGAATGTCTCTCCGATACCGTCTATCCATCTATGGATCTTCCTCTTGATCTGTGTCCTGTAGTTATTTGGTTGAAGGGTCTTGCGGCTAACTGTGAGTGTGTCATTTTCATTAAGTGACTGAACCACTTTGCTTTTCTATGTGTCATAGACATCATGTAGTTCCTACCATCTGTCTTATGGTGTCATTTCTTAGCTTGTCAAACCTAGTGATGTTTGCTGTTTTCCTAAGACATCTGATTTCACATGTGGTTATTTTATTCTGTTGTTTCTTGGTAAGTGTCTGTTTCTGGCATAGGTAGCACAGCATTGGTATGAATATGCTATTAATTAGTTTCCTCTTAGTTTCAAGTGGGATTTTGGGGTGTGTAAGCAGTGGGAATAAACTGATATACAACTGCGTTGGCTCTTTGTGTTCTAACGTCAGTATCAAGCTTCCCATCTTCTTTGAACATGCATCCAAGGTGTTTGAATTCTTTTACTTGTATTCTGCTGTCTTCAGTACGTTTAGTGGGCTTGGCTTTCTGCTAACTTTTGTGATATTTATTATGACAGTGTTGATTTTCATATCATAATGTTTACAACTCTGATGGATATTATTCACATGATCTTGTAAGCAGTTCAGGTCCTTGTGTGCTATGCATTGGTCATCTGCTAACATTAGTTCATTTATGGTGGGTTAAGGTTTGCTTCTTTCATTATTATGTCTATATAGATTATAAATATAATGAACATATGTTGGTCATGTGATGAGAAGAAATAGTCAGAGAATCCCAAAACAAGCTATCAAGTGGAACACAACAGGCCGAAGAAAAAATGGTCGGCACGTGAAACTAAAGAGGACACTGTTAAGAGAGGCCAAATTAGTAGGCATAAAATCCTTCGATGAGGTTGAAAGACTCACCGAAGACAGGAAAAATTCACAAACTACATTGCGAGCCCAATGTGACGTTTAACGTCACGGGAAGGATATAAGATATAAGATAAGAATTTTATAACACATTTTTATTAAAAATTTTAATATTAAAATTATTAACAAGAACTTAATATTGAAGAAGGTTGGCTAGTAAGGAAGATTAAACAGACAAAACTTAAATATTTTGGACATATTAAATGTCATTATAATTCAGAGAAGACAGTCTTGGAATGATACATAATGGGAAAAAGAAAGAGAAGAAGACTAAGGCAGAGATGGCTGCAAGACATCATTGATGATTTGTGAATGGACACATCAGAAGCAGGGCATCTTTCAGTCAACCGAAAGACCTACAGGAGAGCTGTTGGGGAAGCAAAGTTCCACAAGGGACATGCAAATGGTTGATTGACAGAGAACAGAAGAATACTATAAATTCTTATAGCATGAAACTGCACTAAAAATATTGAGGCATAGACTTGATTGACAGCAAATGTCATAAAAAATCACACACAAGGAAAGAAGTACTTGGCAGCACATTGTAAGATAAATGTAAATTCTTTGCACTTGTCAAAGGCTTGAAGGAGTGCAAATGAACATTCAGGATATAGTAAGAGAACACAGTTTTGTAGAATTAGACCTAGAAAAAAATCATAGACAAATCACTGTAATGAGACATGAGAGAAAGAAACATCACAAGAGAATTACCTGGGATTTGAACCACTGACTCCAGTAGGACAAGCAGTTGTCTGGCCATGAGAAGAAGCTTTCACATAAATGAAGAGTTTTTTTTGGAAAAAAGATGTAGTGTGATGATTTTAGCTGATAATTGTGTATTACTGTCTGTCAACTAGGTGCAGACTGGCATCGATTGACCGGCGATGTGTAGGTCGACTTTGTCGTTGTATCCTATCTCGTCGTGTGATTATTTTGCATGTTCACTTTAAAATAATACCTGAAATATCCTTCAAACTACTTCTTCAGTCCATCTAACAGTCTAAATCTACCTGGGGTACATTCATGAACAGTGGTCTAGTCGTAGGGGACATGTTTGCCTCCAAAGTCACACAGAAATTGATTTTTTTTTTATCAGAACGCTGTATTTTGATCAGTAAGGTAGATAGAGGTGTATGGTGCAGTTTTACAAAGTGAGGGAGGGAGTGAGTAAGCTGAGAAAAAAACAAATAGAAAGTATGAGAATGTATAAATGAAAAATTCATTATCTCTCCGCGTCGTCGTCCCCCCCCCCCCCCCGACACCTCCTCTAGCGGCTATCGTGTTTCTGTTGCCTTCCCCCACCCCTTTCTCCCACTTGTTCTCCTCCTCTCTCCACTTCTTCTTTATGATTGGCTCTATCAGGCATCCTTTGTTGTGGGCATCGTGGTCTTTCCTTCTCCCTTCTACTACACACATTTCTGTTTTCTACTTGGAGGAAGACACATTCAGATAAGTTCTTCGTGTTTTTGTCTCGTGCATGTATCCTCGAATAAGGCTCACACTGAAATATCAGATGTTGTATGTTTTTCATTTATACATTCTCATACTTTCTATTCATTTTTTTCTCACCTTACTCACTCCCTCCCTCACTTTGTAAAACTGCACCATACACCTCTATCTACCTTATTTATTTAAACCAGTTTTACTGCAGTCGCCATCCCTTTTATCTGTATTTTGACCACCGTTGTTATGATGCTTTCAAAATGGTGACAAAGGTTACTAAACTGTTTACAATCAAAAGTTACACTGAGTTTTTAATGAAACAAAGCTAGGGTCCCTATTGGGACCTTGGCAAAAATGTGACAAAGCGGAAGAATTGCTTTGTCTACAATTTTTTTCAAGATTTAATCCTAAAAAACTGTGTTCTCTTCCTTTACAGTACGAAAGCCTCGTTTCCTGTTTATAAAAAATTATTCAGGATACAGCTCCATTGCATTTAATTTGCTTTTTTATTATTGTGTCTTGGATATACTGGCAGCAAGAAGCAGCAATTCGAGTTGAAAATAGAACTGGAAAATATCAGCCTATAAAAAAGGGGTGCGACAAGGATGTGTACTATCTCCAGACATTTTTTCTCTGTATAGCGAGAATATTCTAAGAACAATCATCACAGAACCAGGCATAAAAATTGGAGGATACAATATTAACAACCTTCGGTATGCTGACGACACAGTACTGATAGCTGAGAATCAACAAGACCTGCAAAATCTCTTGGATAAAGTCGCCAAAGAAAGTGAACAGAAAGGCCTTACTTTGAACATCAAAAAGACAGAGACTATGGTTATATATAGGAAACAGAATCCACCAGCATGCAGTATTAAATTAAATGGAACTATTCTAAAGCAGGTGCAGAAATTGAAATACCTTGGAGCAGTAATAATTTCAGATGGGAAATGCAGAACAGAAATTAGGAACAGAATAGGCCAAGCAAAGACTGCATTTCAGAGATTGAGAAACATATTAGCTAACACATCTTTATCAATGACTGTTAGAAAATGAGTCCTAAAATGCTATATTGAACCTGTCTTGTTATATGGAAGTGAATCATGGACAATAGGCAAGTCTGCACAAAAATCATTGGAAGCAGCAGAAATGTGGTTTATTAGAAGAATGTTGTGAATCCCCTGGACAGCAAAAATAACTAATGAAGATTGTATGAGAAGAGCTGGAGAGACAAAAAACCTTGTCAAAAAGATAAGAGAGAGACAATGTACTTTCATAGGACATGCAGTGAGAAGAGGGGCCATTGAAAATATAACAACAGGAAAAATAGAAGGAAGAAGATCAAAAGGAAGACCAAGAGAAATGATACTGGACAGTCTGATGGGATGGTGTGAGAGGAGATCACCAACTGAACTGATGGCTTGCATGAAGGATCGGGTACTCTGGAGAAGCATAATAGCCAACGCCAGTTGGCATGGCACATGATGATGATGATGATGTCTTGGATATTGTACCTTTGCGTTTTATTTGCTTTCTTGGTGTGGTGAATCATATGTGAAAACTGGTTCACAGGCTTTGAAGTTTTGGTATTTTATTTTTAAAATTCCTTTCTAACAGTGTGGTGTACAGTTTATGCTTTTCATAGTTCTTTATTGTTTATAGAATGTGGTTTCTTACCATTTAATATGTTCGCTTAACATTGCCAACTGAGTGTAAAAATTGATTCATAAATTTTGAATTGTAGGCATTCATTTAAAAAAATTTGTAACATTGTGTACAATGTATGCTTTCAGCTATTAATATTTCTTACATCATTATAAGTATTTCCCTGAATTCTGCCTGGGCAATGCAAGGTACCCTTATGTATTTATGAAGTTCTGAAAGTTAAGAATTTAGGTAGAAATTATTTTCAGAACTGTGTAACCCTGTCATGCCTTAGAGGCACATAGGGATATGGTATTAGTGCACATATTTTCTTTGACCTGTCAGCACACTATAAGATGATATGATCAACATCACACCTGGCTACCTTTCCTGCCCCAACTCCAGAAGAAGTCAAGTACCCATTTCTACAGCTGGGTGACTGGGGTGCCTCCAGCCGGATTCGAACCCCCGACCTTCGCCATGAGAGACCAGTGAGAACTGTGTAGCATAAGTTATTATATGAAGATCCAAATCTTGGGGGTGATCTTTGCAGTTTAAATGTATAAACTGGGGAAAAAAGTAGGAATAGCTTTATTAGTAAATGAACACACAGTTGTGATGTTTCAATTTGAAACGTAATCATACAAAAACACACAAGATGAAGAAATAGAGAAAGAAGATAAAATATAAATTCACATAAATGCTATGTAAAAAGTAGGCAGTGGCTCTGTGTATAGTGAAATACTTAGTTTTATATTCTTATACACTAATTATCCTTATGTTACTTGCAGTTTAAATGAGCTCTTGAATGTACTTAAATTATACAAAGAAATACATATTCAAAACAAAAGTTAGTATGGCAGACCAGCATAATCATAATAATATAAAGTTACTGTACGCTGAACTTGATCTCCAGAGACTACCAGTAATATCCCCTCTGTTCTTCCTCCACCACCACAACACAGTTAGATAATCTTTATACCCTCTCTTTTTAGAATTTGTGCTGTTTGTGAGAAAAAAAATGTCCTGCTTTTAATGTGACATTACTTTGAATGATTCTAGATGAACTTAATACAGATTTATTTTTATTGTGCTTGAGAACAGCAAATTTCAAAATGCTGCTAAGTACAACCTTGGTAACTGCTTGAATTTATATAAGTTAGTGCCAGAGAATCTGCAGCAAAATGAACAGATATGAAGTAAAACTTTTTTTTCCTTTTTTAATCAGAAAAACAGCCTGTAGATTGATTAGGTTAAAAATTAATATTAGAATTAAACTTAGAGAGCACCTTATATGCATCTGAAGTACAGTCACGCATTGTGAAACTTACTTGCAGGCAATTCCTTTGCTGAGTCAGACGCGTTTGTTGAATCTTCAGGAATATCAGAGCAAGAAATTGATGGCGGATGGTGGTATTTCTGTTCAGAAGTTCCAGGTTGCTGTTACTAAAAACGATGCTGTGGCAATTGCATCCAAGCTAAGTATGAGTCATCCTAATTTTGAAATTGATGTGTACTGAAAATGAGATCTCTGTATAATTGGAACTAATCGCTATGTCATTTTGAATAAATGTTTATCTGAATGTTTTTACCAGTGCACGATGATAAACACTGGATTTTTTTACACCATGGTAATGTCATATTTTTACTTGCTGAAAAATTAATGAAAAATAAAACAACTCTTGCCCCATAGTTTTATTTTGTACTGAACTGTGCTTGGTCAGATAATAAAATATGTATGTGCTGTGTTAAATTAGATAGGTATGCAAATTCATAATTGAAAGGAAAGTGAAAGAAATAGATCCATGCTTAAATAAAAGGCAATAGTTTCTTTGGTGTTATTTCATCAGTGCTCATAAAAATGTGAAGAAAAAAATTGACCATATTTATTAAGGATGATGAGATGTAGTCCAGTTAATAATCTTGATAGATGGATGTAGGTTGGAAACATCACAGATGGCTTTGAAATATTAGGATTGCATGAAAATTCATGAGCTGCTGCTAGTGCATCCATTACATATCATGGAAAATGAAAATAACAAATGTACAAGTATAAGAACAACAAGTGCAATATGAACTTCTCAAAGAAACTTTGGCAACATCAAAAGACATAATAGTTTACTGAAGTTTATACTAGAAGGAAAGCTGGAAGAAAGAGTGTGAGGGATAGAAAGAGATGTAATGATAAAATACCATCAAGATGAGGAAACCACCCTTTGTACTAAAGATAGCACATGATGATAATGAGTGCACCAGTTAGAAAGCAGTTACTACGTATAAGTGTATAAAACTACTGGCATTTGGACATTTTCTTCATACTCAGCTTTTGGTCATTGAAATAATTTTTCTGCAGTGAAAATTTAGTTAATGCACTCTTTTACACAAATTTTGTAATTGTTCGTTTCCTTGTTTATTTGAATTATTTCAGAGCCCCATTGTGAAAAAAAAAATATCTGAAACTAGAACCAAATTATAAGAGACTGAGTGATTTGAATGCAGGCCAATTTACATGACACACGTATACACACACACACACACACTTACCTACTTTCAACTCTTTCCGTGCCGCAGAAAAAACTCGGACGTTCCGTTTGTGCCAAATTAAAAGTGCAGGTCTTGATCTGTATAGGGGGTATAGTTGTAAAATTGAAATAACAAAGTATTTCCATGATAAAAGTATATGTATTATGCATCAAAATAGCTGTAAATGTAAGAATGAAGAGTTTTTATAGGGAAAAAGAAGTAGTGTGATGATTTTAGCTGATAATTATGTCCTGCTTACCATCGAGTAAGTCTAGATCTACCATTGGTGATGTCTAGATCGACCTCCAGCTTCATCCGATCTCGTCGTGTGATAGTATGTAGCAAACTCAGTACAATAATGTCTGAAATAACCGTAACTACTTCTTCAGTCTGTTTTATAGCGTTTTTAAGGTCAAAATCTACTTAGGGCACATTCAGGAACAGTGGTCTGGTCGTAGGGCTTGTCCGTATGCCTCAGAATCACACAAAATATTGAAATTTCTAAAAAAAAAAAAAAAGACCCATTTTCACTCGGTTGTTAGGCACACTTTGGGCAGAGCTATGAAAGTTGACTGGGCATGCACAACTGTGTACAGTTTAAAAATTACAGTTTTTTTTTTTTAGTGTTAAAATTTTACCAAATGGCACTTGACGGACAAACCGGAAGTGGTAAAATTTTGCCAGTAAGCATGCAAAGAGTTAAGCATTTTCTGAATAAAAATTCTTATAATGCATATATGCTGTAATATTTTCAAATTTACAAAAACCTGTGTATACATACATGAAAGTGTGATTTTGGTTATCACAGAACATAATTTAAATTATGGGTTCAATAGGTTGTTTTATGATAATTGGGCTCAGTAAGATGTTTTATGATAACTGAATTTAAATATTTTTTTATCTTGATTACTACTTTATTCATGTACAAGTATAGTAAATGTATATTTGATCCTGTGGTTTACAGTTCCAAAAACCTGATGATTGCTGCCGGTATTGATCATTTCAGAGGCTAAGGAATATGTAGTGAAAGCACAGATTCTTGCTGGTGGCAGAGGAAAGGGAGTTTTTGACTCTGGATTTAAGGGTGGTGTGCACCTCACAAAAGAGTAAGTTATAATTTACTTTCATCCCAGATTGCTCATATTCTTATATAACAGTTTAATAGATTGTTTAAAGTGTACAATATTTTTCTTTTATAATAAGTTTTCATTGTGGAATGAACCACAATAAACATGACTACAGTGTACAGAAGCAAGGATTTTGAAACATAATATTGCATCAGTATACTCTATATATTTACACACAAAGACATACATAAAAAAACAACATGGATATCTCCAGATGATAGAACCAGAAATCAGATAGATCATTTTTGTATTAGAGAGCAATTCAAAACATCTCTGATATATATAAGGGCATATAGGGGTGCAGATGGCAACAGTGGTCATAACCTGTGTATAGGGAAAATAAGACTAAAACTGAAAAGCCAACCCAAGAAAGCATTACTCAGAAAGATAAACAGTCATAGTCTACAAGATGAAAGTACTAAGAGTAATTTCAATCTGGAGCTTACCAAACAGTTCACTGAAATCAGTGAGATAGAGGAGACAGATATAGATGAATTATGGAATTCATACAGCACAGCCATAATCACAGCAGCAAAAGCAAGTGCTGGACTGCAACAAAAAAAAACAAGTAGCAAAGCATGGATATCAGATAACACATGAAAGACGAGCAGCCAAATTAGCCATGTTGAATATAAAGACAGATCGTGGAAAAGATTTCGCAAAAGCAACATACAGAGAACTAGACCATAAAGTAAAAAGTTCAGCTAGAAGGGATAAAAGAGAATACATGGACAATATGGAGAAAGAAGCAGAGAAGGCAGCAAAAACAGGAGACAGCAAAACTCTATATAATGTACAAAAGAGGCTATCAGGTACTATTGCATCCAAAGATAAACCAATACTTAGCAAAACAGGCACCTTATTAACATCATATAAAGACCAAACACAAAGACTAGTTAGTAATGATCCAAGATATCCAAAACTCTCCACCTCTTCCAGTTTGTCCTCATTGATACATATTTCTGTTGCCTTATTTGTTTTGTCAGTTGTCATCAATTTAGTTTTCTTTGCATTAAGATAAAAGTTTTGCTCTTTGCCATTCTTACGGACTGACATAATTAGTTTTTCCATTCCTTCTTGTGTTGTAGACAGTAATACTGTGTCATCAGCATATCTAATCTTTGGTATTTCATAACCTCCAATTTTTACGGCATCGTAATATTCCCTGTCTACATCTTCTTTAACATTCCTCATTATATTTCCAGTTCATTCATTCATTCATTTGCATGTCCCTTGCAGAACTTTGCCTCCCTAACAGCACTCCTATAGGCCTCTCAGTTGTGAGCAAGATGGCCTGCTGCTGATGCATCCATTTGCAGATCATCAGCCATGTCTTGGAGCCATCTTCGCCTTGGTCTTCCTCTCTTTCTTTTTTCCCATTATGTACCCTTCCAAGACGGTCTTCTCTAGATTATCATGACATTTAATGTATCCAGAATATTTAAGTTTTCTCTCTTTAATCCTCTTTACTAGCCAGCCATCTTCAATATTAAGTTCTTGTAGCATGGATATATTTGTTCTATATTTCCAGTATACAAGTTAAATTAGTAAGGTAACAGTATACGCCCCTGACTGACCCCTTGTTTTATGTCAAACCAAGTTGTTTCACCATTTATTCTTACTGCTGCCTGCTGGTCTAGATACAGCAGTGATGTTAATTGTATCACTTGTATTGAAAATCCCATTATTTCCCAGTTTCTGGTGTTGTACACAATAAAATGCTTTTGAATAGTCTATAAAAGATAAATATAGATTCATATTAAATTTTCTGCTATTCTTACAAACTGACATAATTAGTTTTTCCATTCCTTTTTATTTTGTGTACAAGGAGAAGAGTTCAGGAGATAGAACACATCCTTGTTTCACTCCCAGTTTTATGTCTTGGAATGTTCTTATTTGATTCTCCGCCTTCATTGCTGCTGATTGCTGCCAGTATATGTTTTTTGTGAGTTTCAGATCTTTCCCATCTATGTTGATGTCTTCCAGCATTCTTATAATTTCTGTATGTCTCACTTTATCGAATGCTTTACAGTAGTCTATGAAGCATAAGTGTAGATCCGTCTTTACTTCTATTGATCTTTCCATCAATGTTCTCAATATTACATTACTTGTGCCTTTTCCTTCAACGAACCCACACTGTTCTTCAGCGATTTCTGGTTTTATTTTGTCCCTGACTCTTCTCATGACAATACAAGGCAGGATTTTGGGAGCATGGCTCATAAGACTAATGGTTCGTTGGTCTTCACATTCAACTACACCTTGTTTCTTTGGTAGGGCAATGAAAACTGATTCCAAAAG
This sequence comes from Achatina immaculata, assembly GCA_009760885.1. Classification (NCBI taxonomy): domain Eukaryota; kingdom Metazoa; phylum Mollusca; class Gastropoda; order Stylommatophora; family Achatinidae; genus Lissachatina; species Lissachatina immaculata. The sequence continues at coordinate 339,544 of CM019704.1, forward strand.
GTCTGATGGGACATAGTTACTATTATAGATGTCATTCAGCAATCTGGTAATTATTTCTATGCCAAGCTCTCCTAGTGCTTCCAATTCTTTCTTGGTGATTTTATCTGGTCTTGGTGCTTTGTTGTTCTTCATGTATTTGATGGGTTCTTCCATTTCTGCTTTTAATATGGGAGGCTCTTCATTATTATTTTGTGTATCTATTTCACTTCTATTATCCTCTTAGAGTTCTCTGATTTATTCACACCATCGTGCCATTATTTCATCTCTGTCCATTATTGTGCCCCTCCTTTGACTTCAAGCAACCAGTCTTGTGGTATGCCCTTTTGTTTGTGATCTCAATTATTTGTTTGTACATATCTCTTGCAGTTCCATGATGGTGTGTCTCTGTTTCATTACATTTCTTATTTAGCCACTCTTCTTTAGCTTTATTACATTTGTGTCTTATTTCTTTATTTATTTTGTCATATTCTTCTTCATCTTCCTTTTAAGGCTTCTTCTCCAATCCATTAGTTGCAAAATTTCTTCTATCGTCCACCCCTGTTTAGTGTGTCATTTATTTGGATGTAGGATTTCAATAGATTGTTTGCTGAATAGAGTCTTTAAACATATTCCATTGTTCATCAGTCGTTTCAGTCTTCTCATACCTATTATGTACTATGATCCTATATTGTTCTTGTATTGCCTTATCTTTCCGTAACAGCTCTCTGTCTAGTTCTTTGTTTTTAGCTGCTACCTTTAACCTCTTTAGCCTGATTCTCACTTTTCCTACAAGTAGGATGTGGTCACTGTTGCAGTCTGCACTTGGTCTTGTTTTCACAGATATTAGTGAGTTGGTGAATCTTCTGTTGATCATAATCTATCTGGTTACCTATGTTATTATTTGGGCTTTTCCATGCCCATAGTCACCTTGGGTGTTGTTGAAACCAAGTATTTTTTATTATCATGTTATTTTTTTCTGCCTGCTCAATCAACATCTCTCCTTGTATTTCTGATACCTGGTCGATACTTGCCAGTAACTTCATTGTCTTGTTCAGTCCCTACTTTTGCGTTTAAATCACCCAGCACAAAGTTTACTTCCCATAGTTTGCACTGTTTCATTGCCATGTCCAGATTATTGTAAAATTCTTTTATATCATCATCAGAGTTTTCTGAGGTTGGTGCGTATACTTGGATGAGATTTGTGTCTATTGGGTGGCCCTGTAATTTAACCATTAACACTGTCCGATATGCACCAGAAACCTTGCATGGTTCTTGCTGTCTTCTTATCCATTATTACTCCAACTCCATTTCTACACTGGTTTCCCCCGGAGTATATTATTTTGAAGTCTTTATGATCTCTGTTTCCTGCTCCCAGTCCATCTCATTTCTCATAAACCAAGGATGTTAATTTCCATTCTTTTCATTTCTTGTTCGATGTTTTCCTAGTTCTGTTAGTGTTCTAATGTTCCATGTTGCAGTTTCTGTGGTGTTACTTGTGTTTTCTTTGCATACAGTAGTTGGGTGATGATTTGGTATCGCCTGTCACACGTGATAGTCCCTAGCGGACTAGGTGGTTCTACTGGAAACCCCATTAATGTCGTTATGATTCAAAGAATTGTGGATTGTCATGATTGTTCTTGGAAATGTACAATGGTGGTTTCCCTTGCCTTCCACCATTTATGGTTTACTCCACTAGCCTTTGACTATGGCCAGAGCCTACCCTACAAGGCAGCAAGTGGTTTGAAATTCGAGTTTTCTTTCTCCTAGATGAGCTACCAAGACTAATGAGTCTCATCTACCCAAAGCATCTGGTTTTCTGGCGTCACATACTCGCCTTTCACCCCTTCTCCTGTCAGTTTAAACAGCACAAGAAGGCTAGGACCTGGACTTGGATTGGAGACTATTTGAGACGCATGCCCTGGAGACATTTAATTGAGAGCTTATCCTCCACCCCACCTCCAGCTATTACAGTCCTTAGAACCTGAAACAAGTTGATAGATTCTAGTACTTAGGAACAATTATAACAGCTGATGGGAAATGTCACACCGAAATAAAAAGCGTGATCAGGCCAAGTCAGCATTACAGAAAATGAGAAACATCTTGTGCAACAGATCCATATCAATGGAAACAAGATTCTGAGTACTTAAATGTTACATTGAGCCAATTTTGTTTTATGGATGTGAAGCATGGTCCATGAACAAGAGAGTACAGCGAGAAATGGAGGTCATGGAAATATGGTTCATAAGAAGGATGTTGAAGGTACCATGGACAGCTAAGAAAACCAATGAAGAAGTCTTAAGAGAGGCTGGAGTTAAAAGGCAAATTACACCAGAGATTTGTAGGACATTTTCTGAGAAGAGGAAAATTGGAACACATTGTGGCAACTGGCAAGAATTGAGGGAAGAAGAGACAGAGGAAGACAGAAAGAGAAGTTACTGGATGATCTGTCAGTGTGGCCAGGAAGAAAGTCACCGGCAAATCTCATAATCAGGTCTGAAGAAAGGGAATTGTGGAGAGAAATGATCGCCTACACCATGCTGCACGGCACTTGATTGATTGATTTATTTATTTATGTTGTGAACAGTAATACTGTGTCATCAGTGGTAATTGTAGGTTGCAAATGATCACAGAAATTCATGGATAGGAAGAGCAAAGCATCTTTTCATAACATGAAGAAGGAACAAACAAATAAGAAAATATACTTAGCAGTGAAAAATATACTTTGACATTAGACCGTAAACAGACACAAAATGCCAAAAAAAGGTTATGTCATGATAAGAGACGGATTAGGAAGCCTGATAATTGTTGAAAAACTCAAAAGGAAGGATGAGAGAAAAATGTAACGAGCTAATGGAATAGAAGGAAAGCATCCTAACTGATTGGAAGCACATGATTGCCAGTGAATATCAACATAAAACATATATAATGACTAAATATGGCAACAGTTGTACTGCTTTATTAATCCATGAAATCAGAAACAGTGCCAGCTTTGTCCTTGCACTCTGTGAAAAAGCATACTTCACATGACCAAAAGTATTCAGTTTCTTACCATTAAATAAATCTGGGAGATTTCCATAGGTTGACAAATATTTTCAGTCTTAAACCATTGATTACTTTGGTATTTATTTTCATTATTAAATGCAGGGCAAAATGTCAGTTTAAGGTCAGTGAAGATCATAATTTTTTTCCCCCCGTCAAAGTTAATAATTCCTGATCCAGTGTAAGAGTGACTGTAAGTAAATACCAGCTAGGTGAAAAGCCAGTGTTTTGAATGAAGTGAATTCTGATTAAAATTTCATATCTAAATTTGAATACTCCTTATTCTTGAAATGCAAAACGGTCTTGTTAATATTTAATGTTAGTGAAAATAAATCATGAACGTATAAAACCATGCTGTTAAAATGCATGTGCAAAGTAGTCATGTTGTGAACAGCAGTCTGCACAACAGAAAATGAACTTCACATGAAGAAATAAACTCCATTATTGCTTGGATTTTGTAATTGCTAGAGTAATAAAATTTCTGCGAATGTTTTCTCTGTCCTGCTTAAGAGTTAGATTATTATAATGGATGAAGAGTGAGAATAGCATTCTTGAAGTTGAAATAATTCAGCTAGTTATTCTACATTTTAATTTATTACAGCCCCAATGAGGTGCAGATTTTGGTTGAACATATGCTTGGACGCAGACTGATCACCAAACAGACTTCTACAAATGGTGTGCTTGTCACAAAGGTAGTAAGAAATATTCTGTAGGAAATTCTAAACAAAACACTTCACCGGCTCTCACAAACAGCTAACATTTGCCTTATTCACAGCTGTCATTCATCTGCTTCAGAACCATCTTCTGTGATTAATTTCTTTAAATTCTCATTACTTTCTAAGAACAGTCGTTCAAAATATTGGAGTGAAAGCAAAATACAACTTTGTATCTGCAAGTAAACTGCAGTTTCATTGCATCACAATTGTTCAGAACAAACCAGTGCTTAAGTGGTTTTACAGCTCATGGTCACAGTAAATGTTCAGCTGTTTTCATTGTTTAAGTTGAAAACTAGTAGAGAAGCATACTGGTGTAGATTAGTTTGTGATTGTAATTTTTTTAAACTAAAGGTTTCCAATAAAAAATTTTGAAATTACTTTTGTGTACAAATGTTTGTCATTAAAGACAGCATACATTTGGTTCCACAGGAATAAAATGTCTTAATGGTAATCATTTTTGTAACATTGATTAGCTGAAGACGAATTAGACTCTTTTGAAAACAAATGCTTAAGAAAAATACTCGGTATAAAGTAGAACGAATTCAAGAACAACGAAGAGATAAGGCAGGTGAGTAACCAGCAACCTTATCTCATGGGTGACCATTAAAAGGAGATGGACATAATGTCGGTCAAGTGATGAGAAGAAATAGTCAGAGAATCCCAAAACAAGCTATCAAGTGGAACACAACAGGCCAAAGAAAAAGAGGTCGACCACGAGAAACTCTAAAGAGGACATTGTTAAGAGAAGCCAGATTCGGTGGGCATAACATCCCTTGATAAGATTGAAAACCTCGCCGAAGACAGGACATCTTGGTGAACTACCATGCAGGCTCTATGTGACGTTTAATGGCATAGGAAGGATATAAGATGTAAGTGCTAATAGTCATTGATATTCAGAATGGGTGTTCAGATTTCTGTATAAACTCTCTCCTTTAACAAAACAGCTGAGAAACACATAAATGCCTTTGAATGTAAATGCTACAGAAGAGTTCTCCAGATATCGTGGACACAAAAAAGAACAAATATATCTATACTACAAGAGCTTAATATTGAAGAAGGCTGGCTAGTGAAGAGGATTAAAGAGAGAAAACTGAAATATTTTGGACACATTAAACGTCACGATAATTTAGAGACCGTATTGGAAGGATACATAATGGGAAAAAGAAAAAGAGGAAGACCAAGACGAAGATGGCTGCAAGCCATCGTTGACGATCTGGAGATGGATGCAACAGCAGCAGGCCATCTTGCTCACAACCGAGAGGCCTACAGGAGTGCTGTTTGGGAGGCAAAGTTCCGCAAGGGACATGCAAATGAATGAACGAATGAATGAAGGTGGGTACCACACCTGGCACTGCATCCAGCAGTGTTGGGGTCAGATAGGTTTTCTTTGGAGAAGCGAACTTGCCAATGTCCCATGTACTAACAAGTCAACCCCACATCCTCATTTATACAAGCCTCATGGCCACTAACTTGCTCAGTAAGGCTCAACCTGGGTTAAATTCTGCCCATAAACCACGACTGGTCCAGCAGTAGATCTCAGTACTTCTCATAGAAAACACAGGAAGAATAGACGGACTGACTTGGAAGTGTTCAGCTACAGAGAGACAGAAAAGCGATTTCTAATTCATGTACTATCAACACATGTATCTTAAATGATAAAAAGGAGGAATTAGTGGAGGGAATGAACAAATTTAGGAAAATCGTGGGTGGTGGATGTTCAGTATGAACAATAATTTACCCACAACACATCTCTGCTTAACCTGACTAGGTTCAGTGCAACAGTTTAGTGTGCCATAACTGAACTAAAATACACATCATGTTGATCAGAGAATACTGAAACTGGACTGCAGGAAGAACACAAGAAGAAATAAATGAATTATTAAGAATGCTTGAGAAATTATTAAGATGGCTGCAAATTTTTAGAGCAAGACATCGTTGATGATCTGCAAATGGATGCATCAGCAGCAGGCCATCTTGGTCACAACCGATGGGCCTACAGGAGTGCTGTTTGGGAGGCAAAGTTCTGCAAGGGACATGCAAATGAATGAATGAGTGAATGAAAGACATTATCTACACAGATGGATCAGTATACAGAGAAACAGTACATGTATAGGGTTTTGCAGCATACTTCTAAGGAAATATTAAGCTTATGGCCAGAGCATACAAGCAGACAGATTGAAATTAAAGTCATCATGCAAGCCTTGAAATGGCTGATGATCCAAAAAGTACAGTAAGCTACAATCATGACAGATTCTCAAGAAGGAAAGAACACTGTACCATTAGAAATGGCGGCCTGGTTAGCTGATGGTTAGGCGCTTGATTTACTAATCCAGTGGTACTGGGTTCAGTCCCAACAGTGGGATTTTTTTCTGGTACATACCAAAAAGGCCCCGGGGTTCACCCAGCCCTCTAAAAATGAGTGCCAGAGAAATCTGGGAAGGTAAAGCGGCCAGACATGGTACTGACCACATCACATTTTCATGTGCCAAAGGTCATGGAAACTATGGACCTAACACTGTATTCCCCAATATGCCTTAATGGCATGGAAATGGGAATTTTACCTTTATCTTTTCACCTTTAGAAATGAGTTGGTTAACTCTTTGTATACTGGGGGTTTTTCCCTCAAATGACCAATGGTCATCTCAGTGGGGTAAATTTCTTAACGTGAGGTGGGATGGTTGTCACATTTAGAGCGATCACAAAAGGCATAGTCTGATTCACAGTATGACATATTATACCTTTTTTTAAATAGGAAAAGTTGTATGTTGTTTTAATAAAATTTTTTATTAATATATTAGTATATAACAGAAAAAAAAAACGAGCTAAGAATTGAGGAGAGTTGAGAAGAAAAAGTGGAAAATTATGATGAAAAATGTTCTCTCTTACCCCACTCAAATTTCCTCTATAGTGGGTCCAGTGATATCCAAATCGAGTAGAATTTTACACAAACACCATTTCCTCACATAAAATATACATTAATCATTTATTTACAGTTTACAACACACTAATAACAAGACAACACTACGGGTGATGCCCCATAAGCTTAGAAAAACATTTTAAAAATTAATTTTTGTATCACAACATGGCTCTCAATTCACACGCGGGACATCGTGTTGACACTTGTATCATGCCAGAAGTGATTTCTACAACCAGTTTTGGCCAGATTTTAAGCAGTGTATGATTAAATTCACTTTTAGAGCCCAACTCATTACCAGCATATTACATGTACACAAGGCAAAAACTGTGTCGCGAAGTATAGAAAGAGTTAAACATAATCTCTAAACCACAAATCCAAAACATCACATGAATATACTGTCCAAGCATTTGGAAATTGAAAAAAAAAAAAAAGTTATCAACTTACAGCAAGAGCTAACCCACTCAGATACATCAGAATGTACAAGCAAGACATATACAGTCCTTTGGGCAAAAGAATTACCCCAGAAAACCTTCCACAAAAGTGCTTACTATGCACACCTCAATGACTGACATGTAATCAAAGGAAGTAGAAGCAAATTACAACTATGTGATAGAACAAGAGCAGTTTACAACCAACATAACATTGGAATTATATTAGAAAAAAACACAAAAGGGCATCCTGATGTAGAATGCAGAACACGTATGGGCATGCCCGAGTGTAATGAAGCAGCTCCAGGGGTCCAGAAACTGAGCTAGTTATTATCTAGTATGCAGCTGTTGAAGAAGTAAACCAATTTGCATACCTTGGTAGCTATATAGACTAGGATGGCGACACCAGAAAAGAAGTTAGAATTGCAAAAGGCAGCAGTGGCCTTTAAAAATTTTGAGAAAGTATGGCAATCAAAAGTTATAAGCATGAAAACAAAGTTAAAATTATTCAACTTAGTGTTGTTATTATTATTATTATGTGTGGAAACATCAGAAAACAACAAAGGAGTAGAAAATAAGTTAAAAACATTTGAAAACAAATGTCTAAGAAAATACTCTGTATACAGTGGAGCGAATTCAAGACCAATGTAGCACTGAGGAAGATGAGCACACAATAACCTGTCTCATCAGTGATGAAATAGAGATGGACATATATCGGCCGTGTGATGAGAAAAAAATGATCAGATAATCCAAAAACAAGCTATCAAATAGGACACAACATAACAGAGGGAAAGAGGTCAACCATGTGAGAACTTTGTTGAGGGAGGCTAACTTAATAGGCATGAGATCCCTTGATGAGATTGGAAAACTCAATGAAAACAGAAAAAAAAGGGGAACTACAATGTGAGCCCTATGTGATGTTTAATGGCAGGCAGAATATTCTCCCATTATGGAGACAATTCCCAGACACTTGTTTATTAGACATCTATTTTTACAGCTGGATTGATTCAGTGACAAAAGGAGCTGACCAACAACCCACTCATCCAGATGAGAAGCTGTACTGATTTTGTGTTATTGCTATGGTCATGACTTTCTTAATTTCATTTCATACTCACAGTCATCACTGTGCCCTTTCCCCATGGAAGATTATCTGTGTTGGTCATGCAGATTACTGTGTCCTTTGTTGCCACAGTGTATCTGGCCAAACTCAGTCCAGTCCTTTCAGTATCATTGTTGACCTCTTGATCCTTTACTTTCTGCTTTTCTCTTAGTATTATTTTTATTAATGTATTAATTTTAAATAATTTATTTGATATATAAATACTTTGGCCGTCATTGTTTCAGTTGATTAGTACTGTTTATTTTCTGTCCATGTAATCCACACTTTTCTTCTGACAATGTATGTGTAAAACTGGAAACTCTTGGTGAATTTGGTGTAGAAGTAATAAAAAAAAAACTGATGAATAACATCTATGACACTGGATATATAAACCTAATGAATTATTTAAATTCATCTTTATTACCAAAGAAAACAGGGTGCAGAGAACATGAAGACTTCAGAACAGTAGGCTTTTTATATCATCATTAGGTGCTGTGCCGACTGGCTTTGGCTGTTAATCTTTCCATGGTACCTGATCCTTCTTGCAGGCCATCAGTTCAGATGGCGATATCCTCTCACACCATCTCGTCAAAACTATCCATATTTGTATGCTTACCAAAACCTTTGATATAGTGAAACATGACAAAATTATGAAATGCTACAGGATAGATATTAGCAGCAAAGATTTGAGAATAATAAAAAAACATTTATTGGAATCAAGAAGCAGCAGTCAGAGTACAAATATTTGTAACGTGTTAAACATCACATAGGGCTTGCATGGTAGTTTGCCAAGTTTTCCTCTTTTTGGCAAGTTTTTCAACCTCATCAAGAGATTTTATAAGGTCTATCTTAACAATGTCCTTTTTAGCGTTTCATGTGGTCAGCTTTTTCTTCTTTGGCCTGTTTTGTTTCACTTGATAGCTTGTTTTGGGATTCTCTGACTGTTTCCTCTCATCACGTGACTATATATGTCCATCTCCTTTTTCTGAACATCTATGAGACAGATTATTGTTCACTTATCTCCCTTATCTCTTCATTGTTCTTGAATTCGTTCCATTTGTAAAATGTATACTCAGTATTTTCTTTAGGCATTTGTTTTCAAAAGAGTCTAATTTGTTGTTTATTTCTTTAGTTGTTTTCCAGTTTTTGCATACATAAATGAGGCTGAATATTACATTTGAATTGAATAATTTTAGCTTGGTTTTTGTGCTTATAATATTTGAATGCCATCTGTTCTCAAGATACTTGAAAGTCAATGCTGCTTTTGCAATTTGAATTCTAACTTCCTTTCTGGTGTCATCATTCTGGTCTATGTAGCTGCAGAGGTATGCTAATTGGTGTACTTCTTCAACAGCTGTTCTTTCAACATATATTTTTCCTTCTTGATTAATGGAAAGTTTCATTATTTTTGTTTTTTCCTTGTTAATTTCAAGTCCTATTTTACTAGCCAGTGAAGAGGAGTATCTGATTTTTCTTGCATCAGATTCACATTGTCACTGAAAGAGTTATGTCATCTGCAAAATCAAGATCTTCTGGTTGGGTCCAATGTACCCAATACTGCTTTGCAACATTTCTTCTTTATGAAGTCTGTGGCAATTCCAAAGAGCAAGGGAGATAGTATACATCCTTGTTTCATGCCTGTTTCAATCTGGAACTATTCACTCATTCCTTCTGTGTTGACTGCACAAACATAGCTATTGTAGAGATCCTTAATGATGTTGACAATTTTAGATGGTATTTCATATAGTCTTATGATCTCCACAATGAACCTCTGTATCAAATGCCTTTTTAAAGTCTATGAAGTTCAGGATTAATGGTTTTTGCTTTTCAATATGTTCTTCAAGTATTATTCTTAGAGTGAAGATCAGATAATCAAAGCTTTTCCCTTTTTGAAATTCAGCTTGTTCTTCTCTCATTGCAGTATCCACTATATCTTTAATTCTGTTCAGAATGACTTTGCAAAATGCTTTTGACACTACTGATAGTAAGGTTAATCTCCTCCAATTATTGCAGTCACTAAGGTTGCCCCTTATGATTCTTTTTTTCAGTTGTGAAGGGACCTTTTCTTCTTTCCAAACGTCATTAAGCATTCTCTGTAGTTGGCTCATGTTGTCACTGTTAATAGCTTTTAACATTTCGACTGTTATTTCATCTTCACCTGCAGCTTTGTTGTTAGCCATTGTTCACCTGTGTTTCAGTTTCATTCAGTGTAATTTCATCTAGGTTGACATGTGGTAGGCAAATATTAACACATAAAGTAAGGAGCTAGGCAAGGTTATATCCTTTTACCAGATTTTTTCTGTCATTGTGCAGTGAAAATATCAGAAATCAAAAACAACTAAGAAATTGAGATGGGGGCTATGTGAACAACCTTAGATTATGCAGATGATACAATAACTGCAAAAATAAGACAGAAATTATTAGATGTAGTAGAAAAAGAAGGTGGAATGAAAGGACTTTCCATAAATAGCAAGAAAACAGAAGTAACAACGGTCTGGATTTTTAAAACTTTTATTGTAATATGTATATTTATATATAAATGTATGAAATATACTATACCAACAGTTGTCTGGTGACTGGAAAGTCCCTGATTAATTTCACACTTGGGCAGAATTTTTTCAGATCAACCAGTACCAGGGTCAGATTACCTCCAACAAGTGTGTACCTGGGTTTTCTCTGGAAAAATAGGCAGTAGTGACAGGTGCTGGCATCCCTACCTCAAATGCTAAAGTGGCCAATAAATGTGAAGGCACTAACACTTCACACCTCTACAGCATGCAAATGCCACATGATGTAGTTTTTTAGATACTATACCAAAATCAAGGTAGCTTTAGGACCAGGCATCGTCAGATTTGCCCCCCTAAAATTTTGAAACTGTTGAGTGTGTTCAGTATGGACAGAAACAGTTAGAAGGATGGGCTGAACATTAAGGAGAAACCATTCATTCATTCATTTGCATGCCCCTTGTGGAACTTTGCCTCCCTAACAGCACTCCTGAAGGCCTCTCGGTTGTGAGCAAGATGGCCTGCTGCTGACGCATCCATTTGCAGATCATCAACAATGTCTTGCAGCCATCTTCACCTTGGACTTCCTCTCTTTCTTTTTCCCATTATGTACCCTTCCAAGACGGTTTTCTCTAGACTATCATGACATTTAATGTGTCCAAAATATTTAAGTTTTCTCTCTTTAATCTTCTTTACTAGCCACCGTTCTTCAATATTAAGTTCTTGTAGTATGGATATATTTGTTCTTTTTTGTGTCCATGATATTTGAAGAACTCTTCTGTAGCATTTACATTCAAAGGCATTTATGTGTTTCTCAGCTGTTTTGTTAAGTGTCCAGGTCTCACAGGCATATGTTGCAATGGGAAAGATGCATGCCCTTAAAAATCTTATTTTTATAGTTCTGTCTGTTCCTCTCCACAGATTCTTTAGTTGTTTTACTTTCTGAAGAGCAATAGATGTCCTCCTTTTAAGGGGAAACCAGCAAATGTAAATTTTGAAGATCTGGTTCCAAAATATCCTATAATGGTGCAACTAGGTGATGAACCTAGTGATCAGTCTGATGTTATTAGTAAAGTGATATGAACCCACTGAAAAATAGCTGTCTGATGCTATCAATAAAGTGAAAGAACAGTGTTGTATGGTTAGTTTTTGAAAAGTAGTAGACAACACATAAAATATTTTAGGCATGAACGGTAAAAAAAATAATGACTGTGACTCCAGTCCATGGTTCAAATCATGGTCTTTCTTTCATCATTTTTCTTTCTGTGTGAGATCCATAGATTTTTATTTTCATACAACATTCAAGCTCTATCACTTTACTGTGCAAAAATGACCATTTTTTTGTTTGAAAAATTTATGCTTGATGCTGTCAGAATAGCAAAGCAATGGACAAAGTATAAGATAATGCAGCTTCATAAAAAAACATAATTAATTTTCAGAATTCAAAAATCCACTGAGAGGCGTGAGGCATTTTTAAAAAATTCTCATTTGAGATGAGTCAATTCTCATCTCCTCTTTAGCACAAATAGCTTCCATCTCCCTCCTTCCTTTTTTTTTTCATTTTTTTATTAGTTCTGAACATGCCTGTTCACAACAGCGTATTATGGAGAATTGCAGAAGAATGGATAATGCTCTGAAACATGCCAGTGTCTCATACAAATGGTTGTACAATGAATTTTCTTCTTTTCAAACTCATTCCTCAGTTCCAGCTACAGATTTAAAAAACTTGCTGTGAGATCAGATATCCTATTTTGATGTGCACATCTGAGCAATTAATGTCGCCTTTGGTGGTTTTACTGTGATAAGTTCACAATGCTCACAGCCTGATGTAGAACTAACTTTATATCAGCTACAAGGGTCTTGCTGAATAATGCTTCTTTATATAAAAAAGACAGACATGCAAGTATATTACACCTGTCATTTTCTACTTAATGAGTGACACCAAGCCACTCAGTTCCTGATCACATCAGTACAAGAATCTTGTGATAAATATTCAGGCAAATTTTTGAAAAATATTATAAAATATTATCTAATGTAATATTTTATTTTTTAACTTGCTTGCAACATAAAAAAATGTTGATCTTTTTTAATTAATGTGGTTAATGTCATTCGATTCATCATCTTGAATTCTGCAAACTGTCAGAAACACAGTTCTCAACATTAGCTGTGATATCAAGAATTCTTTTGTGAACTAAATTATCAGACAAAGGACATTTCATAACTTTTTGCACATTGTTATAACTAAGGTGTTTTCACAATCAAGCAGCAGGAAGACAATAAATTTTTCAGCTATTACATATGATTTTGTCTTTTATGCAGTTATTCGAACCACTTAGTACAGTCTGCATCTTATAAAAAACTGACATTCATTTGTCAAATTATGAGCATTGGAATCTGCTGTTCCAAAAGTCTTTTAAAAAGTATTAACTGTATCTGCCACAGTTGTATGTTCTAAAAAATATGTCTCTTCATCATTCTTGAAACCACATTAGCTTTGGAAAGCTTCTCACTATATTTCAAACGCACGGATTGAGATGTGTTTTCATCTCCATTTCACAGGGAACTGAGACTATATATCTATCTATATAATATTGAAGAACTTTTCATTTTAAAGATTTACTTGAGCTTGAATTTTATGGATCTTCAACATACTTTTCATTCGGCTAGTACTGTTGTGAAGATGATTATTCTGCATCGCAGTGTGAATTCTTAGATAATGCTCTTCTTTGTTTTTTTTTTTTAATTAAGTATGTCTAATCTGCCAGTAAAAAAATTTTATTTTATCTCAGTATTAAATATAAATATTACAGTTAAATACTAAAATAATTCACCATGACAATATACACCGCACTTCCACAGAGTGAAATGACGCTTTTGCAATTTTTAAAAAAAAAAATATGTTACTGATTCTTGTGCTGAAATAGACTCCACAAAATAGTACCAATATAGTCTTGATTAAACAGTCATTTGAGTTCTGGAATTCCAAAGCAGTTGTCACAGTTCCTTCCCTAAAAGAAACATGTTTCATGATATGCAAGGTTCAAGTAGCTACTTAGTTGAAGAGTGGTGATCAGAATGCTCTTTTATCTCTGAATATTAGTTTTTTTAGGCATCAAATAAAATAATTTAATAAGCAACAAGGATTACAACAAACACATTGTCTATAAAACCAATTTGAATAATTATGTCTATGACTCATGTCTAAATATTGAAGAATTTACTCAATTTTTTTTTTTTTTTTCATCTTAATCTCTGCAGCTCTTTAAAAGCAGTGATTTTTTTTCTACAGTTAAGCTTGCAGAAATTTTTTATTACCTCTTATGGTTAGCTGTTTCTGCTTTTAGCTACCATTTAAGTACATTTAAAAGTACTCTGCATTATATATATATATATATATATATATATAATCATCATCAGGTGCCATGCCAACTGGCGTTGGCTATTATGCTTCTCCAGATTACCTGATCCTTCATGCAGGCCATTAGTTCAGCTAGTGATCTCCTCTCACACCATCCCATTAGACTGTCCATTATCATTTCTCTTGGTCTTCCTCTTGATCTTCTTCCATCTATTTTTCCTGTTCTCATTCTCTGAAATGCAGTCTTTGCTTGGCCTATTCTGTTCCTAATTTCTGTTCTGCATTTCCCATCTGAAGTTATTACTGCTCCAAGGTATTTCAATTTCTGCACCTGCTTTAGAATAGTTCCGTTTAATTTAATACTGCATGCTGGTGGATTCTGTTTCTTAGATATAACCATAGTCTCTGTCTTTTTGATGCTCAAAGTAAGGCCTTTCTGTTCACTTTCTTTGGCCACTTTATCCAAGAGATTTTACAGGTCTTGTTGGTTCTCAGCTATCAGTACTGTGTCGTCAGCATACCGAAGGTTGTTAAAATTGTATCCTCCAATTTTTATGCCTGGTTCTCTGATGATTGTTCTTAGAGTATTCTCGCTGTACAGAGAAAAAAGGTCTGGAGATAGTACACATCCTTGTCGCACCCCTTGTTTTATAGGTTGATATTTTCCAATTCTATTTTCAACTCGAACTGCTGCTTCTTGCTGCCAGTATAGATGTTTTACAATCCTCAGGTCTTTGCCGTCTATATTGATGTCTTCAACCATTTTAATAATTTCATTATGTTTCACCTTGTCAAATGCCTTGGTGTAATCAATGAAGCATAAGTAGAGATCTTTCTGTACTTCTAAAGCTCTTTCTGTTAGTGTTCGTAAAGCATAAATGGCATTGTGTGTTCACTTTCCTTCAACAAATCCAAACTGTTCATCTGCTGTTTCCATTTTTATCTTTTTCCTTGTTCTTCTCATAATTATTCTCAGAAGTAGCTTTCTTTGGTAGTGCTATAAACGTGGATTTAATCAAGTCACTGGGAATATAACCACTGTTGTAAATGTCATTCAGTAACTTGGTTATTATTTTTATTCCTGTCTCCTAGTGCCTCTATTTCTTCTATTGTTATATTATCAGGCCCAGTCGCTTTTCCTTTCTTCATGTGTTTGAAGGCATCTATGATTTCATCTTCAAGTATTGGTAGTCCATCAGAGTTTTCATTATCTGGTGTTAATTCTGGTCTTTCTCCTCTATATAGCTCATCGATATACTCTGTCCATATATATATATATATAAAGAATTTTAATAGAATCGTGAAATGTGCAGAAATTTCTAAAAAATAATAATGGACCCCCCCCCCCCCCAATTTTTTTTTTTTAATGTTAAACACATTTTAAATACCATATTTATAATATATGAAAGTTAAGTTGATTAGTTATTCCTGAATAAAACTCCAAAGTTCTACAGTCTTCTTGCCACCTGTCATGCTCTTGAATTGCAGAGTTTTTTTAATCATTGAGATACAGTATTGGCTACTAAGAAGTATTGTATCTGTGAAGGTATAGTCCAGCATTTCATGACATCTGGAGAATCTAGAAGAGATGCAGCAGAGTGATATATATATATTGAAAAGAGAGTAAATAGCTCTGCACCAATTTGTAGTGATTTAACAAAGTTAATTGAGTTTTTGTTTAACTGCTCTCATTAAATATACGAGTTCTCATTTATATTCAGGTTATGGTAGCTGAAGCTTTAGACATTTGTCGAGAAACATACTTTGCTATTCTGATGGATCGAGGATATGGTGGACCAGTAATGGTAGGAAGTCCTAAAGGTGGAGTGGACATTGAGGAAGTTGCAGAGAAAGAGCCAGATGCAATTCATACTGTGAGTTTTTTTCTATTTTAATTTTACACAATTTTTTTTTATTAAGCTTACATAATGAACAAAAATCAGCAACATGTGGTTGTCTTCAGTCCACTAAGCTAACTTGAATTTTTATTTGCAACTTTTTTTGACTGATATTATTTTCAGTACACTGTTACACTCATGAGCATACCTAAAGAATTTTTGTCTTGTTGTATTGGGTTTTCATGATCACATTTTTCCCCAATTTTTTTTTTTTATTGACGTTATTACTTGCCACCCAGTAGTCGTACCCAGCTGGACAAGGATAAATGTTTATACTTGTTAAAAAAAATATTTCCAAATGTATCAATCAACATATTTATTTTACAGAGTGATTGCTGCTGTGATTGCATGCTTGGACAGCAGATCCTAGTACAGATCAGTTAACTAAACAGTTAAGCCACATGATTCATGACAAAAGACATTTTAACATGAACACCTACAGGAGTTCAGTGATTATGTGCTGTCATTGTTGGAACCGATTGCTGTTTGTTGTTAGGTCAAGGCATTTATTCATAAGAAAAATCCCCTTGGAACAATGTTAAGAACACACTTATCTTAACAGTCTTTGTGAGCTTAAAAACTCTAACCTACTTCTGTAGCCCAGAAACCTGTAGCAATCAACACTAACTGTAATTATTTTTGTAAAATGTAATGCCAGGTTGGTGCATGGATGGGGACATGGAGACTGCCAGCAGGAATGAGGAAAATCTGGTGTGAGACCAATGAATCCAGGACGTGACAAGCCTGTGGGTCTTTACAACAGTGGCTATCAGAATGATGTAAATAAAACAGAGCCAACAGACTATAGGTGGTGGGAAATGGATATCGTTGAGGCACTTATCAGATTACTCATCCCAAAGTCAGAGTGTCTTTGTGGAACTGTCTCAAAGCCATCTGGCCAGACAGCATTGCACACTGGATCTGACATGGAGAAGGGGCTTAAGTACAGCCACCAGATGCTGGAAAATAGTTTTGCCCAGACCAGCCTACACCACTGTCTTCATGGCAGTCTGAGCAAGACCACATTCTGCCCTATCAAGGAAAGGTGCTGAAGTCAGAGGTATCCAGGCACATTGCAAAAATCAGGATACCACACATTATGGCTAATCACTAATGAAAAAAAAAAATCATAAGAAAGTTCTGAATTTCATGTAAAATGAAGGCAGCATGTGCTGAGGGACATTTCAAAGTGTTTAAATCTCTAATTAATAAACATGACTCAGAATCCATATTTCTTCTCCTGTCCATATCCTGGTGCATGCAGGTATTTCTTTTTTCCTTTAGAAGGGATATCTTGTTTTTGTAACATCCACCAGAGGAATATAAAATGTTGGGTTTTATGGTGTCCATTGACTAAACAGCATTGATGTCCAAATTTTATTTAGTTTGAAAATGTGGAGAATTGGGTCATTTCTTGAGATTAGTAGATTTCATTTGTCTCACTATAGCAATCATTTAATTTGCTTCATGAGATTTCTCTTGACTGATGTTTTTTATGGTAAAGTTTCTTTTGAAAAACTAATGAATTGGAGTAACAATATTCCTATTTTCCATTCATTATTTTCACAGATTCATCTGGTACATATTATTTCACTTTAACATAGTTTTTTTTAAATATTATATGTGTATACAAGAGGAAAAGGAGATGGACATATGTTGGTCACTTGATGAGAAGAAATGATCAGAGAATCCCAAAACAAGCTATCAAGTGGAACACAACAGGCCGAAGAAAAAGAGGCAGATCACGTGAAACTCTGAAGAGGACATTATTAAGAGAGGCGAAATTAACAGGCATAAAATCCTTTGATGAGGTTGAAAGACTCGCCGAAGACAGGAAAAATTGGCGAACTACTTTGCGAGCCCTATGTGACGTTTAACGGCACGGGAAGGATATAAGATATATAAGAAGATACAAGAGGTGATTGACAAGTTCTCAGCATAAGGTGCAACGGATTATTTGTGGACAACTTTTTTGTGTTATTCTCAGTATAATCCCCTTGCAAGTTTATGCACTTAGTCCAGTGATCCTGGAGCATACGGATCCCTTCTTTGTAAAAGTCAGCATCTTGTGCCTGTAGAAAATGGTCTACAGCATGAATGACGTCATCATCTGAAGCAAATTTGTGACCACTGAGCACCTTTTTTGAGTTCGGTAAACAATTAGTAGTCTGAAGGGGGCAAATCTGGGGAATAAGAAGAATGTTCAAGAAGTTGGAAGCCACACTGATGAATGGCAGCCATTGTCACTGCCAACTTGTGAACTGGGGCATTGTCTTGTAAAAGATGACTGTTCTCGTCAATTTCCCTTGACGCTTTTCCCTCACTTTGACCCGCATTTGCTTCACAAGATTAGCATAATAGGCCCCGGTGACAGTTCTGCCCTTTTGAAGATAGTCTACCAATACTACATCTTCTGAATCCCAAAAAATGGAAGCCATCACTTTGCCTGCAGACAGAACCACCCTTGCTTTCTTTGGAGGTGGGGATCCATGATGTTTCCACTGCTTTGACTGTTCTTTGGTTTCTGGTTGAAAATGATGAACCCAAGTCTCATCCATAGTCACAAATTGCTGAAGAAACTTTTCAGGATCTGCAGAAAAATGGCCAAGATTGTCTCTTGATATGTTGAGATACTCATTTGTGATCAGCTCCAAGAAGTTTCGGGACCCATCGAGCAGAGACCTAGTAAGTCTCCATTATTTATTGTCTGTGGTCAGAAATATTCAGAATCTTTCAGAGGCCTGAAAATACTAAGATATTGAGACTTTGAAACAAAAATAGAAACAGGTTTATTAATTAATGACCATATGTTTCATTTCACACCTTAATCATACAAAAAACAAGGACAAAGGGATAGAAAAGAAGAGGGAATATAAATTTACATCAGTGATGTACAACAGATGAGAATGAGAAAAAATAGTAGAAAAAGAGGAACACTTAGCTGTGACTGGCAAGCTGCATCTGAGAGTGCATGTAGTGAAGTATTGTGAATGTTCAAATGAAGACTTGCAAGGTGTGATCTCAGTCCGAATGGTTGGTAGTAAAGAGAAAGATGGGGAAAAGGAAAAAAAAGAGGGATATAGTGGTTGTCAAGCTGAGAAAGGAGTGGGTGAAATAAATGAGTGTAGCTGGAGAAGAAGATTTTTAATATAAAAGGTCCTAGAGTATCAATTGTAGGTGAAGAAGAGTGCATAAAAACTTAATAGAGAGGGAATATTATTGTGGAGATGGGAAAGATAAATATAGCTGAATTTCATTTTCACAGCATGTGCTTCCAATGCCCCACATTCCTGTATGAAGCAGTTCTCAAGCACCAGGCCACTGCTGTCATCAGAGTGACATTGTTTAAAGTCCAGTGGCTTTGTGTGTATTTATGTATTTAATTTTATGTATACTTTTAGCCAAAACTATTCATGTCATAAAAATACTAATATTCAGAGATATTTTTTAACTTGACAGGATATTGTTGGGTCAACATTTTTGGATTTTCTATCTTGTTTTGTGGGTAAAGTAAAATTCATGAGGGTAAAGTAGAATTTTGAGTTTTGTATAATGCTGAGACATTAGTTCAAGACAATGTTCCCTCAGAGGGTTTATGGTCTGTGTGCAGAATATTCAGCTCATGTGCAAAAAATACTGTGTATGCGTGTGTGTGTGTGTGTGTGTGTGTGTATATATATATATATATAGGTAAAGGTAATCCTGTCATGCTTTAGAGGCACATAGGGATATGGTATTAGTGTCTATATTTTCCTTGACCTGTCAGCACACTAGAGGGTGATACGGTTAGTATCACACCTGGCCTCCTTTCTTTCCCCAACTCCAAAAGAAGTCAGGTACCCATTTCTACAGCTGAGTTACTGGGGTGCCTCCAGTCGGATTCAAACTCCCGACCTTTGCTACAAGAGACCAGTGCACTAACTACTTCGCCACTCAGACACCCATATATATAATACACACACTGTAGAGGCCTGTACATTTAATAACAGGATAAACGTGCTATGCTGCACTTTTCAGTTACTGGTATTTAGTTAATTGCAGTGATGGTTTCTTTGTTTACTTATTCAGTGACAGTAATTTATTTACATAGTTGTTTATCCTGTCATATTAAACTTACTATGGGTTCATTGAAACATAATCTCATGGTGGATTTACTATCCACAGCGATAGTAAATCTATTGCTATTTAAAAAAAACAAAACAGGACGGATCTAGTATTGGTGGTCACGACATCTGGTGTTAGTTACCAAGATCATTTTGCAAACCTGAGCACCTCAGTGGACATTCTCCTCTTCCAGGACGCAGTGAAAATTCATCTGCCCATTTATTTTAATTACCCTCTATTCTTTGTGTGCCCTCTTGCCTCGTCATGATTATGCTACAAAACTACTGAAACTATGTGATAAAAGACCAGCTGAAACATCCAATCTGAAAGTCATTTCTTAACAAGAAAGAAACAGTAAAGGAAAAACATGTACCATCATTGTATTTTTTCTTGATTGCAATTATAGCACAGAGTAACATCCGGAAACTTGAAAGTAAAAGTAGCAGTTTCATTTTTCTTTTTGCGCGGCTCCAAAAATTTTGTGCACAGTATGAATTAGACCTATGTGCCTCTAAGGCATGGGAGGACTACCTTATGAATTAGACTCTTTTGAAAACAAATGAATTCAAGAACAATGCAGAGATAAGACAGATGACTGAACAACAACCAGTCTCATGGGTAATCGGGAAAAGGAGATGAATTTTTTTCTGTGCACGCCCACACAATAGACTTATGCCGCGCAGCTCAGAGGAAACAGTGATTCAAGAGTATAGACTAAATGAGGAATTAAATATTTTAATTTGTGAGAAAGATGTCATTCAATTCATGGAATTTTTACTTTATTTTTGGTGGTAAATTTGTAGTAAAAAAAAATAATAAATTCAAGTAACAGTAATATTTTTATTCATTTATAACACACTTAATCTGACACAAAAGGCAAATCTTATTGATTGAAATTAGAAGTAGAGAGTATTAGAGACTATTTCCATTTGTTAGACTCTGTCATGGAAAAAATTGAAGACAAGCTGTGAAACATCATCTGCAAACATCATTTCCAGCTACAGATAGTTCACAACCAAATTAATATCTTGCAAAATCCTTTGTGTAAGTCAGTTATGCATGTTGGATTATACCCCACCCTTCACCCATAAGATATGTTATATCACAAACATGTAAGCCAGAAATATACCAGACATAAAATACTGTAGTAAAGAACAGAATTAATACTTTTTCCATCTCACCTTATCATCAATTTCATGTATGTCATTCTTTTCATGGCCTGTTTATTGCAAGCAACATCCTTCCCATTAGTGGTCACATTTGATGCTGTGAAGTTCACTTCATCGTCATCATCTCATGCCATCTCCCCACATCAGCAATGAATCTCCACCCTGCTTTGTTTCTTGTCTTCATAGTTCATTCAGCCAGGCTGGTTCCTTTCCATCTTCTTGATGTTGTCCATCCATCTATGTCACTGAGGATGTTCTCTTCTTTTTGATCTTGCCCTCAAGAAGGGTCTTAGCATAATATTATGCCTCTTGACATGCCCAAAGTATCTTAGTTGTCTTGTTTTTATGATTTTCAGTATTTGTCTTTTCATTTCTAACTGGTGTAGCACTTCGTTTTCTTTTCTGCCTGTGGGATACCTTTTCTATATATCCACATTTTAGAGGCCTCAATTTTCTTTTCTGATGTCTTATTCAAGTTCTAAGTTTCTACACCATAAAGGAATATTGAGCATAAGTAGCATTTTATGATGTGTAATCTCAGTTGCTTTGGTATTTGTTTTGATGTATGGATCTTCCTCATTCTGAATCCAGTTCACATGCAATTAAAGATAAACCTTGTCCATAATCATGCTTTTATATTATTGTCAGTGTCACTTCCAGATCAATTGAAACATGTTTGCAGGCTGGGTTTTTCATTCCATTCACATACACATTTACTGCCTGCCTGGGGTAGAATATGAAAATATTTGTAAAAGTGCAAAAAAAGTACTCTTGTATATCACAGAGATGCTAACACAGTACAAGACATACAGAAATGGAGAAAGAAGCAGCCTTGAACATTTACAGAAATAAAAAATATACACTTAGTACCATCTGTTCCACTTTCTGAAGTCAGTTTTTATATTTTAAATCAAACCTGACACTTTCCTGAAGCTGAATGCCCAGTTTACACCTATCTTTATCACCTGAACAAGGAAACTACAATATTTTCTTGGCAGACCTAAATGGATAATTCTAACTTTATGGATATGACTTCCAGCATATAGTTTCAGTCTGTGAACTGTCCTTTTCTAATTACATTGACCAAAGTTCTTCTAAGATTTATCATCCTGGGTAAGATCTCATTTTTCTGTGGAAAATTTAGACTGAGTTGACTGAGCTTCACAGTTATTTAGAATGTTTTGCAATGGGTTAAAAACTACCTGAGTAACAGGACGGATCATACAAACTCAGGTTAGTAACAGACTGTCAAACAAATGCACCCTTGAAGGCCTGCCACAAGGTCTGCTCTTAGCTGCACCTTGTTCCTAATCTTTATAAATGACCTCGCCAACCTATTGAACACCCACAAAGCCATGTTTGCTTATGACCTTGTCATATGGACTGGTGTAACAGACCTGCAGCTGACTGCTAAGTCTTAACAAAGTCCTCACCATATCAGCCTATTCCAATTTCTGAGAGTCTTCACTCTTAGCAACAAACTAGCAAAGACTGAATTGAAAATAACTCTTCATGGTGCTCTGATCATGACAGAAAAAAATCCAACTTACCTTGGTGTGAAACTAGATAGAAAATTGATATTTAAGAAATTCATGGATGGACTAGCAGAAAAAGTGTCCAAAAGACTAAACTTACTCAAGCAACTTGCAAGTACATCCTGGTGAGCTATTAAAGCAACACACAGACAACTGTACATGAGATATGTTATATCTAAAATAGATTACAACCTCCCCCTACAGGTCACAGTATCAAAGAGCTCTTGTACACAAGTAGATAGAATCCAGAACCAAGACATTCATTTCTTTTGTGATGCAATGAGATCAACACCCATAGCTGCATATGAAATTGATGCAAACATAGAGCCATTTGATATAAGACGCAAAAAGTCAAGCACTGAGGCAGTAGAAAGATATAAAAACATTCCCCCAGACCATCTTAACAGAACAGCAGTTGATAAATGGAAGCATAATAATAGACTGAAACTGAAAACTCAAATGTATATAGCAGAACAGTTAAACACAAGACACAAACTCCCTGAAGACAGAGAAGAACTTACAAATGTACCAGACATCCCACCAAACACAAACTACACACTTCCTCAAACTAACACCAGACTCAAGAACAAATTAGTGAACAAATCATCAGATCCCAACACCTTAAAGCTGTGTGCACTAGAGACCATAGAATCCTACCCCAAGGACTGGATCCATGCTTACACTGATGGGTCAGCGTTCAAGGAAACAAACAATGCAGAATATGGGGTACTCATTATGTTTCCAGACAAAACAACAAGGCACATTTCTGCTCCTTGTGGATCTAATTGCTCCAGTTATGATGCAGAAATGCAGGCAATATTAGCAGCCCTGGCATTCACCACCACCAAATACAAAAACAGTGCCTCTCACCCAAAAAACCTTGTTATTTTCTCAGACACCTAGTCTGCTATGCGAGCCCTTGTAAATTGGATACCAGCAGTTGATCACATTACAACTGACATACTCAGTGCAATAAACCAACTCACCTCCTATGACACCAAGACACCCTACAGTGGATAAGATACCAGGGCACATAAATATCAGAGGAAATGATCGTGCTGACAGACTGGCAAAGAGTGGACCCACCATCATGAGAACAGCTAAATAAATTATACACAACTGCAAGCAGCAGTGGATGGACAACTGGAAGATCCCTATATACATACCTGCCAAAGCCTAACCCCAGAGACCACATCAACAGCGTACGTCGTAGAGACCAGTACACAATTTTCAGGCTGAGAACAGGGCACATCACCCTCAATAAGCACTTACACAGGGTTACCACTGACCACACACCATACTGCATGCACTGCAACAGACAAGAAGAAGAAACTGTTAAGTACCAACTGAAGGACCTTCTGAAGAACCTGATAATCTCTTCAATTACTGACATTCTGTATGAAGATGTAGAACAGCTGAAGAGGACCTGTATGTTTCATTATCTGGCACAAGGGAAGAGGAGTGAAAATTCGTAAACCAGGGGATCAGAAAAGTCAAAAGTTAGAATGTTTTGCATAGGCATTTACCACAACCTTCATGAATGTCAGAAATTTCAAGTACAGTTTTATGTATGCCAGTTTTACAAATGTTGGGAACTGTCTGTAGAATCCTTTCTGTGGATTTTATCCAGAAGCAAAACAGTTTTTCTTTTGGCACAGGACACAGTACACTTTCAGTTTTGCAATAATATCCATTCATTCCATCCCATTTCTCTCTCTCTCTCTCTCTGAACCTTAAGTGTCCAGGGCACATGGGGGTTCCGCAAGGGTTTTCCACAAATGCCCGTCCTTCGCCTTTTTTTTCTGCTCTTGCCCAGGTGAGCCCTCTATTGCTCAACATCCTTTCTGTTGTTCTTCTCCATGTCTCTTTTGATCTACCCTTACTTCTGTTCCCCTGTGGTGTCCATCTTAGTGCTATTTTTGGTAGTGAGTTGTCAGTCATTCGGAGCACATGCCCTACTATCGCCAGCATCTTTCCTCAATAATTGCTGTCAGTGGCTTCATCTGCATTTCTGCCAACAAGATGTTATTTTTTATGGTGTTTGACACATACTGTGATAAAATACATCTACCTGGAGAATAAGTTATAAACTAAAACTTTGACTTCTGATTTAAGGCAGATCACAATTATACTACTGACCAAAAGTTAAGGGCCACCCTTTATATTCAACACATTTTTATATCAGCTAATATATGGAATACCACCTAAAATTGTCAAACATCATTAGAGATCTCTAAAACGGATATGTTTGTGCAATAAAGACAGAAGAAGGAATGAGCAAATGGTTTCAGATTGAAACAGGCGTGAAGCAATTATGTATATTATCTCCCTTGCTTTTTGGAATTGCAGTAGACTTTATAATGAAAAGATGCTGTACAAGTAAAACTGGCATTGATTGGGTACATGGGACCCAAATAGAAGATCTTGATTTTTCAAATGACATAACTCATATCAGTCATTCATTCATATGTCCCTTGTGGAACTTTGCCTCCCAAACAGCACTCCTGTAGGCCTCCCGGTTGTGAGCAAGATGGCCTGCTGCTGCTGCGTCTATTTGCAGATCGTCAACAATTTCTTGCAGCCATCTTCATTTTGGTCTTCCTCTCTTTCTTTTTCCCATTACGTATCCTTCCAATACGGTCTTCTCTAAATTATCATGACGTTTATTGTGTCCAAAATATTTAAGTTTTCATATCAGTGACAGTGTGAAATCGATGCAGGAAAAACAGATTCCCTGTCTTTCATTGGCTAGCAAAATAGATCTTGAAATTAACAAAGACAAAACAAAAATAATGAAAATTCTCATTAATCAAGAAGGAAAAATATACGTAGAAGGAACAGCTGTTGGTGAAGTAAACCAATTTGCATACTTTGGCAGCTACATAGACCTGGATGGTGACACCAGGAGGAAAGTTAGAATTGCAAAAGCAACATTGTCCTTCAAAAATCTTGAGAACATACGGAATTCAAAAGTTATAAGCACAAAAACCAAGATTATTCAATTCAAATGTGATATCCACTCTCATGCCATGGGACAGTGACATGTACCACTCTTTGATGTAAGCTGATGAATCCTGCGAACATTAGCATCAGCAGGATGACAGTTTGCGGATCTTTATGTGAATTCAGGGTTGCATCATGCAGACCAACACCACAGAGTCTGTGTTGCCTGGTGTCGTGAGCACATCAAGTATACAAGATGTAAGTGGAATCATGCCCTGCTTCACTCTGTCATTTAATGATGGCAGGATCTGTGTTTGAAGAAGGCAAGGAGAACATTTTACAGATGACACAATTTGAGAAGTGGATTGCTATGGAGGAGGTTCTGTCATGGTCTCACATGGCTTCAGTCGACAAGGCAAGACCCTTCCTCATGTCATCCATGGCACACTGACTGGCCTGAGATACCAAGATGAGATATTACTACCACTTATTCATCCTGCTCTGGAGGCAGCAGTCTTGTGCATGATGACAGTGCTGAACCTCATTGAGCCCATGTGACTTCATTTCACACCTGCGTTGTTTGCCTGATCTTGCTCCTATTGAACACTACTGGGACATCCTTTGAGTTGATACTCTCTGCTAGTTGATGTTGCATAGCTGACTCCTTTTTTCGTCAGAAGTGGCAGGCTAGAGAATTAAATTCTGATTTCAAGGACATTATCAGTTAAAAATTGGTGTTTGGGAACTTCATCCAGTTGGCATCCTAAGAAGCCAGAATTTGGTCTATGACAAAAGAAACAAGTTCTCCAATTTTTGCACACTAGGAGTATTTCAACCTTGCAGAGTAGAGTTAGACAAAGGTGCATATTACAGTTTTATGAAAACAGGTTGAGGAAGAAAAGTTAGCAGCAAAAAGTGGTTCTAAAGACTGTAATAGCCAGAGGTGGGGTGAGGGATACACTCTCCACTACAATTAAATGTCTCCATGGCATGTGTCTCAAATAGCCTCTGACAGTCCAAGTGCAGCTCCTGGCCTTCTCGTGGCGGAACTGTTTAAACTGATAGGAGAAGGGGTGAATATCTGGCACCAGAAAACCAGACGCTTTCAGATAGATGAAACTCGTTAGTCTTGGTTGGCAGCTCATCTAGGAGAAGGAAAGCTCCTGCTCACTGCTGGCGAGATTCTTCAGCTGCCATGTGTGGGGTGAAGCTCCTCCCAGCCAATGAAGAAAAATGCAATTAGGGTTGCAGTGCAGTGCTGTCGTGGAAAAGGTGATAGAAAGGATTAAGTGAAGTAGCCAGTAATCTTGTGGTCAGGGCTACTCATATCATGGAACCTCTGCTCTAGAGGCCGGCCACATCCTATATACACCCATACTGGCTCAAATGCCTAAACCGGCTTAAGCCAGGGGTTAAACTAAGACTCTGCTGGCAAGATTATTCGGCTGCCGCATGCGAGGTGAAATTCCCCCCAGCCAATGAAGAAAAATGCGATTAGGGTTGCCATATGTCGCCGCTGTGAAAAAGGTGATGGAAACGATTAAGTGAAGTTTAATCAGTGGGAGAGGGCCACTCATACCACAGCACCTCTGCTCTAGAGGCTGGCCACGTCCTATATACAGCTGTACTGGGCCAGTATGCCTAAACCGGCTTAACCCAGGGGTGAAACTTGATGGCTACGCATATGGTAGCTCTGCTCTAGAGGCCAGTCACGTCCTATATACACCAACAATGGGATAATGTACCTAAAACGGCCTAACCCAGGGGTGAAACTCACTAGTGGCGAGGATTCGTCCTCCTCAACAAAAGCTCTCTCCTGGTCACCACCAGGAAGGGTAGCGGCCATGACCACAAAATGATGAAGTCGAAGACACTGGACCAGTGCAGTCTAGATAGGCGACCACCTCACCCGATGGGGATATATTATATCCAAATCACATTGAGGTTTTCCCGGTAAGAAAGTCCAACTCTAAATTGGATGGGCAACCACCTCTCACCTGGTGGAGATATACTCATATCCAAACCCCGTTGAGGTTTTCCAGTGAGAAAGTCCAACTCTAGACTAAACTGGTGCAACGAAAACCACAGTGTCACGCAATGCTGCTTGTGTGATCCACCGAGAATATAGGCCCAAGCCCCACGATGCTCTGAGCCTCCATCCTAAATGAGACTATCGTGAGAACCACAGGAGTAAATTCAGTAGGATCACGGGGCAATCTTGGTGGTAGAAGCGAATGAAGAAGAAGCAATAAAAAGTAGGAATAATTCAGTGATTATGAAAACAAGAATAAAAACCAAATATTTTGGCAGACTTACCATTATCAAGAACAGAAGTTGCCTATATCAAGGGCAAAAGAAAAGACAACTTTAATTATTGACAACAGCACCACTAATTTCAGGCGGATATTTTCAATCTTCAGAGACAGTTTTCATTAACACAAGTATTAGATACCAGTTTTTACATTTTGCTTGATGGAACTACTGGTATTTACAGTCTTTAAATCACACTTAAATGAAAGCTATGTTCAATGAAATATTCAGTCTTTATTAATATATTTTGTTAGTAAAGTCAGTTCTTGGTCTTATGTTACTGAATTGTAATGTTTTGTTTTGTTTTTTTTTTTCCACAGGAGCCAATAGATATAGTATCAGGACCCCAGTGGAAGCAGTTCAAGAATATGGCAGAGAAACTGGGGTTTACTGGCAGTAAACAGACCGAGGTATTTATAAGTATTTTTTATGTCCGGAAATGTAACTAAACATAGTTCATTGATGTGTTCGAAAAAAAAAATTATTCTAATATTGTGAATATTATGTTTTTAGTTGGCATAGTCAGTTCTTATCCACAGAGATTAAGCTCTTGAAAAAATCCTTGGTTACTGTAGCACTGATCCTATGGAAAAATGAGATTAGATTCCTGCAGATCCTCTTCTCTGTACATTTCACTACCCCTTGCCATAAAAATGCCATTTTTATAAAGAACATTTCCTATACTACAAACATATTTTATACAGGTGTTTCATGCTTGTGTTTAACAAAAATTTGTGCATGAAATAAGAAAAGCATACATTTTCTGAATACACACTATGAGACCAAAATGAAAAAAAAAAAACAATTATGAACCTCAATTTTCCTTCAGCAGTGAGTGAAACAAAGAGAAATATAAAACTTTAACAAAAGAAGTATGAAGAAACATAAGAAAAGACAAAAAACAATACATACAAGATTGTTGTGAAAGAATAGAAGAAAATTATAAGTGTGGAAGAGATAGTGAAATGTTTAAAGAAATGAAGATATTGGCGAGAAATGTCACACCTAAGCTAAATGTAATTTGTGATGAGATGGAGAATACCTTGACAGAGACAGGAAATTCTAGAAAGATGGAAGGAATATTGCAAAGGAATGTATGAAACAACCGACTGTCAAAGCAGAAATCAACGGTGTGAATTGTTATTGGAGGAGAAAGAACCCGAACTGACAATAGAAGTAGTTTTATGAGCAATAAAGAATCTGAAAAATGGTAAATCACCACGATGTGATGAGATAACAGCTGAATTTATTAAGCAGGAGGAAAGGAACGTGCAACAATCTATCATGCACTATATAAAATGATATGGCATTCAGGTATTTGGCCAAAAGAATGGAAAAGAAATGTATTCATACCACTGCCAAAAAAAAAGGGTAACCTAAAGTTATGCATAAACTACAAAACTGTTGCCCTGATTAAACACGCCAGTAAAATTATGTTAAAAATCATAATGCGTAGACTTTGTAAGAGAGAAGAAGTCAATATGGTCCAAGCTGGTTTCAGGCAAGGAAGAGGATCAAGAGATCATATATTCAATATAAGATTAATAATAGAGAAATGTAGAGTTTAATGTGAATCTATATTTAGCCTTTATAGACTACTCAAAGGCATTTGATTGTGTACAATACCAGAAACTTTGGGAAATAATTGAAAAAATGGGATTTCCAACACATTTGATACAATTAACATCACTGCTGTATCTAGACCAACAAGCAGCAGTAAGAATAAATGGTGAAACAACAACTTGGTTTGACATAAAACAAGGGGTCCGTCAGGGGTGCATATTGTCACCCTACTTATTTAACTTGTATACCGAAAATATAACGAGGAATGTTAGAGAAGATGTAGACAAAGAAAATTACGATGCCATAACAATTGGAGGTTATGAAATACCAGAGATTAGATATGCTGATGACACAGTATTACTGTCAACAACACAAAAAGGAATTGAAAAACTAATTATGTCAGTCTGTAAGAACAGCAAAGAGCAGAACCTCTATCTTAATGCAAAGAAAACTAAATTGATGACAACTGACAAAACAAACAAGGCAGCTTAAATATGTATCAATTGAGGAAAAATTGGAAGAAGTGGAGAGTTTTGTATATCTTGGATCACTGCTAACTAATATTGGAGATACAATGAGGGAAATTAAAAGGAGGACATCTGTCGCTCTTCATAAAGTAAAACAGAGGAGCAGACAGAACCACAAAAATAAGATTTTTAAGGGCATGCATCTGTCCTATCGCAGCATATGCCTGTGAGACCTGGACACTTAACAAAACAGCTGAGAAACACATAAATGCCTTTGAATGTAAATGCTACAGAAGAGTTCTCCAAATATCATGGACACAAAAAAAGAAGAAATATATCTATACTACAAGAGCTTAATATTGAAGAAGGGTGGCTAGTAAAGAGGATTAAAGAGAGAAAACTTAAATATTTTGGACACATTAAATGTCATGATAATTTAGAGAGGAAGACCAAAACGAAGATGGCTGCAAGACATCGTTGATGATGCATCAGCAGCAGGCCATCTTGCTGACAACTGAGAAGCCTACAGGAGTGCTGTTTGATAGGCAAAGTTCCACAAGGGTCATGCAAATGAATGAAAGTGAGTGATGCTGCATTACTGTTTTGTTCTTTTGCTTTGTCATAAACAGTTGTCAACATCATTAAGGATCTCTACAATGGTATCAGAGAATCTCAAAACAGTCAGAGAATCCCAGAACAACCTATCAAGTGGAACACAACAGGCCAAAGAAAAAGAGGTCAACCACATGAAACTCTAGAGGTCATTGTTAAGAGAGCCCAGTTTCATGGGCATAACATCCCTTGATGAGGTTGAAAAGCCTGCCGAAAACAGAAAAACTTGTCAAACTACCATGTGAACCCTATATGACGTTTAACAGCATGGGAAGGATGTAAGAAGCCATGAGCAGTTGAATTAACTTTAGCACTATCTAGAACAGATTCATGCACAGATTTACAAATATTGTCCTTCTTGAAGCAGATTATGTGGAAATTCATACATTTGGATTGTTTTGTCTGCCTACAGATGCTACCAAATTTCCAGAACAGAGCAAGTCAGGCAGACAATTCATATCTCTTAACCTCATGACTATAAGTTTATGCTTAAGGGCACTTGATAAAACATCTTCATTACCTGTACTGTTGGCTTGATGCTGCCTTGTTGAAATTTAATAACAGTCAGACCCACTTAATATCACATCACTTTACATCACAACCTGGATATTGCCACAGAAATTTGTATCCCCAGTCAACTCCCGTAACCAATTAATGGATTTTACTCTGTTTAATATAACCCCGCTTATTGTCACAAATTGATTAATGTCAATGTATTTTTGCACCTGGAGGAGTTAAAGTGGAGCAGAGTCCAAACTATAAACGTCTCAAAGCCATGTCAGCTTCATAACTCATTAAAGAAGGGGCCGGTCTTTTGATCACCGAGTACATGCCACAACAACCTTTTGAACATGTGGGAATCAAAACTCGGGGTAAACGAAAGGCTTACCACGGCCACCCTTTCAAATGATCTTGACATTGTATTCTTTATCAAGACATAGGTGGTGTTGTCTAGTTGGTAACACAAGTTAACAATTAGTCATTCTTGAGCAGTGTACTGTGAATTGTATAGCCAGGCTATCGTGATAGATAATGGCTACTAAACAGAAACATGTCGACCTGGATTTTAGCACCAAAATGAATATTCTGAAGCAACCTGATGAAAAGTTATGAGAAAAGACACTACGGAAAAATTTGGAATTGACGTTTCAGCTGCAATGAAATTTATTAAAAAGAAGAGTGGGCGGAAATTTCTGACAGAAATGATGTGTTTGATCAGTTCTTTTCAGTTGATGATGGCTTGCTTGGAACAGAATTGAATCAGAGAGATTGTTGCTAGCCACAGTAAAAGCAAAGTAGACATCAACACTGAGCATAGCACTGATGACGTCAGTGACATCCATGACCAGATGCACACCAAGCCTGTTTCTTACACTCAATCTGTGAGTGCATTTGAAACTATGTGCTTATTCACTTACAGTGTGCCTGATGTGATACAGGACATTTTTAATGCTATCTTACACATAAATGTCACATAGGGCTCGCATAGTTTTCAGCAAGTTTTTCAACTTCATCAAGGGATGTTATGCCCACTAAATTGGCTTCTCTTAACAATGCCCTCTTTAGATTTTCACATGGTCGACCTCTTTTTCTTCGGCCTGTTGTGATCCACTTCATAGCTTGTTTTGGTATTAACAGTTACAACTGTTGCGAGACTCCATAATGGTAGGGTTTTTCCCCATCTAATTTAATGCCATAGCATGCTTAAATTACTTTTTGGTTTAATAGACCAGTTATCATTATACAACGCAAAATCACACATTTTTTTACCTGCTTCTGCCGAAAACTCAGATGCTGCTTGATTGTAGTATTACTTATATTGTAATTGATTGTATTTTGTGATTAATACATTTTATGTATTATGTACATATTGGAGGTTATGAAATACCAGAGATTAGATATATTGATGACACATTATTAGTATCCACAACAAAAAAAGGATTGGAAAGACACAAGCTGGTGTGAGGATAACAATGCGGTGATCAACCCAGAAAAGCTAGCATCCTGTGGTGCTCATTAAATAGCAGAATTGTATGATCTGCAGTTCTGATTGTGAAATGTCAAGGCCAGTGCACGGCTGAATAAATTAGAGCATGTACTGAACAAGGCAATGAGAGTGGTCTTGGGTTGCACCAGGGATACTCTAGTGGCGGCCATGTGCTTTTTGCTTGATTTGCTGAGTGTGAGGTCTAAACACATGCTCAGGTAAAGGCATACATCAGGGTTGCTGGCATGAAGGATCGTCTTCTCCATAGGGAGTTGGGATTGATAAAGGGAAGATGGATCAGATGGGGCAGATCTTGGATGGCTGAGGTGGAGGATACAATAAAGTCAGTTTGCAATCTAGATAAAGTGCCTAAAGATGATGACTAGTTATGGGTACAGGACTGGCCTCAGCTAACAAAGGTTATTATTCAGAAGGTTTGTGAATGTCAAGACTAAGGGCATGGAGATGTTGAACTATGGGTTGAAGATCTCATCCAGCATCACTGTGGGTCTTCAGACACGATAATATGTACAGATGGCTCAGTGACGCGAAACAGCAGAAGTGGTTGGGGTTCTGTTGCCTGCCAAAATGGAAGAGTCGTGGCACAGGGTTCGGAAGCCTTTCAAGTCGCCACATCAAGCATGTGAAAGGAAATTGAGGTTGTGTCTGCAGATATGGTATGGTTTGTTGCTCATAATGTGGTTGATGGTGTCATTGCTGCTGGTTCACAGAGTATGCTCCGTAAGATTGTTAAGCCAGTCAACTGTGACAAGCCTAATGTGGCTTTACTGTCCAGGGCATGTGGGAGTACATGCAATGATGTGGCAGACAGACTTGCTGGACAAGCAAAAATAAACAGCAGACTGTCAATGGACAAAGGGGACATTGCTAGGGCTGTACTGGACAGATTGCAAGAAAATGAAGAGTGGGAATGGACAAATAATGTAGCTGTGAGGAAACTGGTGGAGCTAAGACAAATTAATAGTGCTGGTAAGAAATCCGAACTTTGTGGCAGAAAACCCGTTGTAAACAACCAACGTTTGACAGGAACTATTAGCAAACATACTCTGAATGTTAAACTTTGAACTTTGTTTTAATGTCATGGAATATTTATTTTCAGTTTCACAGATTCTTAGTAAGTTTAGTGTAGAACTCAGAAAGTGACAGTTTTTATATAAATGTGTTCTAAAATACAATACAAGAAGTTCTCATCTTGTTGAAATGAAATTTAGTATGGTGAGTTTTTCAGATTCCTTGCATAAGTTAGTCAGCTAAATAAGATGAATGTTAATGAATTGCCTAGTATTAACATGTTTTTTTTCCCAGTAGTGTTAACAGTATTTCAGTAGGGGATCCTCAACTTCCATAACAGTGAAAAATAGACAAGTCATCCCTCCACAAGTCTAAATTATGAAATTTTTTAAACTTTTTTTTTAAGTTGTAAGCAAACTTTTGAATATTTTTGCACTAGAGGGCAAGAGTTTTGTAATACTTAATAGTTATCCAGGTATCATCAGAAGCTTTCATTTGCAAATGATCATAGTCATATTTACCTAACAGTGGGTGAATTTTATTATAGCTACACTTTTTGTCCAGTTAGTTATATTTACATCCATGAAAGAATATTTTAAAATGGGTCATGAATTTTATATCCTACATCCTTCCTGTGCTGCAAAACATCACATAGGGCTCACATGATAGCTTGCCAGGTTTTTCTGGCCTTGGTGAGCTTTTCAACCTCATCAGAGGATGTTATTCCTACTAAACCAGCCTCTCTTAACAGTGTCCTCTTTAGAGTTTCACGTGGTCGACCTCTTTTTTTCCAACCTTTTCTGTTCCACTTTATAGCCTGTTGTGGGATTCTCTCGTTTCTTCTCAGCACATAACCGACATAAGTCCATTTTCTTTTTTCTGATCACCTATGAGACAGATTGTTGTTTGCTCATCTGTCTTATCTCTGCATTGTTCTTGAATTTGTTCCACTTTATAAAGTATTTTTCTTAGACATTTGTTTTCAAAAGAATCTAATTTCTTGTCTATTTCTTTAGTTGTTTTCCAGCTTTCACATGCATAAATGAAGGTGAATTGAATAATCTTAACTTGGTTTTTGTGCTTATAACTTTAGAGTTAGGGGTCCGTCAGGGGTGCATATTGTCATCTTACTTATTTAACTTGTATACTGAAAATATAATGAGGACTTTTAGAGAAGATGTAGACAAAGAACATTATGATGCCATAACAGTTGGAGGTTATGAAATACCAGAGATTAGATATCCTGATGACACAGTATTACTGTCCACAACACAAAAAGGAATGGAAAAACTAATTATGTCAGTCCATAGGAACAGCGAAAAACAAAACCTCTATTTTAATGCGAAGAAAGCAACAACTGACAAAACAAACAAGGCAGCTGATGTGAGGAAAAACTGTAAGAAGTGGAGAGTTTTGTATATCTTGGATCACTACTAACTAATAATGGAGGTACAATGTGGGAAATTAAAAGGAGGACATCTGTCACTCTTCATAAAGTAAAACAAATAAATAATCTGTGGAGAGGAGCAGACAGAACTACAAAAATAAAATTTTTAAGGGCATGCATTTTTCCCATCGCAACGTATGCCTGTGAGACCTGGACACTTAGCAAAACAGCTGAGAAACACATAAATGCCTTTGAATGTAAATGCTACAGAAGAGTTCTTCAAATATCATGGACACAAAAAAGAACAAATATATCCATACTGGAAGAACTTAATATTGAAGAAGGGTGGCTAGTAAAGAGGATTAAAGAGAGAAAACTGAAATATTTTGGACACATTAAACGTCATGATAATCTAGATAAAACTGTCTTGGAAGGGTACATAATGGAAAAAAGAAAGAGAGGAAGACCAAAACGAAGATGGCTGCAAGACATCATTGATGATCTGCAAATGGATGCATCAGCAGCGGGCCATCTTGCTTACAACCGAGAGGCCTACAGGAGTGCTGTTTGGGAGGCACAGTTCCACATGGGACATGCAAATGAATGAATGAATGAACTTTAGAGTGCCATATTTTCTCAAGATTCTTGAAGATTAATGCTGCCTTTACACTTCAAATTCTAACTTCCTATCTAGTGTCACCATCCTGGTCTACGTAGCTTCCAAGATATGCAAAATGGTTTACTTCTTCAACAGCTGTTCCTTCCATGTATATTTGTTCTTCATGGTTAATGAGAAGTTTCATTATTTTTGTTTTATCCTTGTTAATTTCAGGTCCTATTTTACTAGCCATTGAAGACAGGGTATCTGTTTTTACTTGCACTGATTTCACATTGTCACTAATAAAAGTTGTGTCATCTGCAAAATCAAGACCTTCCAGTTGTGTCTCATGTACCCAGTCAATACCCATTTTGTCTGTGCAGCATTTTTTCATTATGAAGTCTATGGCAATTACAAGATCTTCTATTTGGGTCCCATGTACCCAATCAATGCCAGTTTTACTTGTACAGCATCTTTTCATTATAAAGTCTACTGCAATTCCAAAAAGCAAGGGAGATAATATACATAATTGCTTCACGCCTGTTTCAATCTGAAACCATTTGCTCATTCCTTCTTCTGTCTTTATTGCACAAACATATCCGTTTTAGAGATCTCTAATGATGTTTGACAATTTTAGGTGGTATTCCATATATTAGCTGATATAAAAATGTGTTGAATATAAAGGGTGGCCCTTAACTTTTGGTCAGTAGTATAATTGTGATCTGCCTTAAATCAGAAGTCAAAGTTTTAGTTTATAACTTATTCTCCAGGTAGATGTATTTTATCACAGTATGTGTCAAACACCATAAAAAATAACATCTTGTTGGCAGAAATGCAGATGAAGCCACTGACAGCAATTATTGAGGAAAGATGCTGGCGATAGTAGGGCATGTGCTCCGAATGACTGACAACTCACTACCAAAAATAGCACTAAGATGGACACCACAGGGGAACAGAAGTAAGGGTAGATCAAAAGAGACATGGAGAAGAACAACAGAAAGGATGTTGAGCAATAGAGGGCTCACCTGGGCAAGAGCAGAAAAAAAAGGCGAAGGACGGGCATTTGTGGAAAACCCTTGCGGAACCCCTATGTGCCCTGGACACTTAAGGTTCAGAGAGAGAGATATGTTCTTCAAGTATTATTCTTAGAGTAAAGATCTGGTCGAGACAGCTTCTCTCTTTTTGAAATCCTGCTTGTTCTTCTCTCATTGAAGCATCCACTATATCTTTAATTCTATTCAGAATAACTTTGCAAAATAATTTTGACACAATAATAGTAAGGTTACACCTCTCCAGTTATTGCAATTGCTAAGGTTGCCCTTTTTGGTATTTTAACAATGATTCCTTTTTTCTATTTAGAAGGGACCTTTTCTTCTTTCCAAATTTTATTAAACATTCTTTGTAGATGGCTCATATTGTCACTGTTAATAGCTTTTAACATTTCATCTTCACCTGCAGTTTTGTTGTTAGCCATTAGTTTCACTGCTGTTTCAATTTCATGCAGTGTAATTTCATCTAGGTCGACATTTAGTTGTGGGAATGGTAAGTCAGTTTCAACATCTATCAGTTCTTTTGGGTGTGGTCATATGTGTTCAGTCTATCTTTGCTTTTGGTCTTTACTTGATGTTAATAGTTTGCCAGTTTTGCTAAGGATTGTTCTTTGGATGCAATTGTACCTGCTAGCCTCTTTTGTATGTTATATAGAGTTTTGCTGTCTCCTGTTTTGCTGCCTTCTCTGCTTCTTTCGCCATATTGTAGATGTATTCTATTTTATCCCTGCTAGCTAAAATTTTTACTTTATTGTCTAGTTCTTTGTATGTTGCTTTTGCAAAATCTTTCCCAAGACATGTCTTTACATTCAACATGGCTAATATTGCTGCTCGTCTTTCATGTATGTATTTCTATGTTTTATCTGATATCCATGGTTTTCTACTTGTTTTTGCAGTCCAGCACTTGCTTTTGCTGCTGTGATTATGGCTGTGCTGTAAGAATTCCATAATTCATCTATGTCTGTCTCCTCTACCTCATTGAGTGCAGCAAACTGTTTGGTAAGTTCCAGATTGAAATTACTCTTAGTATTTTCATCTTGTAGACTATGGCTGTTTATCTTTCTGAGTATTGCTTTCTTGTGTTGGCTTTTCAGTTTTAGTCTTATTTTCCCTATCCATAATTGTGATCACTGTTGACATCTGCACCTCTGTATGCTCTTACATCTATCAGAGATGTTCTAAATTGATTTCTAATACAAAAATGATCTATCTGATTTCCGGTTCTATCATCTGGAGATATCCATGTTGTTTTATGTATCTCTTTGTGTGGAAATATTGTTCCTCCAATGACCATGCCCTTTGTTCATTAGCCTTTCTCTGTTCTGATTTACCGTATTAATCCCTTCTTTCCTCATTACTTTTTCGACGTCGGTGTTATCTTTTCCTACCATGGCATTGAAGTCTCCCGTGACAATTTAGATGTCGTCTTTAGGGAATTTGTTAATGAGTTGTTGTAGTTGGTGATAGACAATTGTCTTTTATTTCATCATCTGCATCATTTGTGGGTGCATAGCATATGATTGTCATTCTTCCGTGCCTTATCTTGCTCGTAATATACGACTATATAAACTAGGAAAAAAATAGAAACAGCTTTATTACTTAACAATTACAACACAACATTGTAATGTTTCACCATGAGCCTTAATCATACAAAAACATACAGGACGAAGAAATAGAGAGAGGAGATAAAATATAAATTCACATAAGTGCTATGTTAAAAAAAAGGAAATAAAATGAATAGGGCACTTAGCTGTGACTTTTAAGAAGATGTGGCTTGTCCAACGCTTGTTCAGAAATGGACATGGTGGAGCATAGAGAATGTTTAAATAGAGACTTGTGATGGGTGGGTCATAACTGAGGGTGGTGAGTGGGGAAACCCTGGAGGGGGGAGAGAGTGATAGAGTGTTAATCTAGCCAGGAAAAGGTGAAATAGATGATTATAGTTAGGGCAGAGGGATTGTAATGTGATGCTGTGAGAAGGTTCTGAACTATGTGTAACAAGTAAGAAGGGAATGGAGCTTAGTGGAGAGGGGTTATGATTGTTGAAGAGGAGAATGTTAGGTGTAGCCGAATAACAAGTTCAATCCGTGTGGTTCCAGCGTCCCATAATCCTGAATGTATCGGTTCTCAAGCGCTAGGCGGCTTGTGTCATCTGCATGACATTGTTTGATGGCTGTTACTAGAAAATCCGATTTGCCTCTGTGGTTGGGGCTATTGAAATGATTCGAGGCTTTTTTCGAAGCATGCTGGGTGATAATGTACAGATGTTTCTGCGTGCGGTCCCCTAATCCGAGACCAGTCTCACCAATATACATTATCCTGCATCTTTTGCATACAATGACATATATCACATTACAGGACTCACATGTGAATCCCTCATGCAGAATGAGGATAGTTTTGGGAAAGGTGATCGTTTTTGTTTCCCAGACTACAGGACAGGTAACGCATCGGGGGTGCTAACATATGTAGGGCTTCGCTTCAAGTGGTTGTGGACGATGATGTCCTTAAGATTTGGCTCACACATGTATGCTAATAGAGTTGGATCACAGAAAATGTCACGACTGTTCACTGGTTCCCATTCTTTAAGGCTCTTTGCTGCTACAGAGGACAAAATTGTACCCACTCCTTCTTGATATTTCCCATTGTCTCTGCCTGAATGTGTGATTAACCTACGGTTTTCTGCCAATCTTTTCCTTGCTTCTGGCCAGTGCATTTCACTGATGCCCAGGATGTCTAGATGATATCTATCCATTTCTTGGATTACCTGAGCAATTTTTAATGTTGCAGCCATTGTTCTTATGTTCCAGAATCCAATCTTTGTCACATATTTGGGGCCAATGAATGTGTTCTTTCAGTTGTTGTCTGTGCTTGTTGGAGTTGGTAACCCTGATGCTCGATTGATTTTATTGTGAGTTTCTGTAACAGTTGTTTTCTTCCCCATCTAGAAAATTCCTAGTATAAGGTTGTTGGCCTTATGCCCAACTCCTGTTTTATGATATGTATCGGCGCAAAAGATTCGTGTGAAAGTAAGCCGGCAAGAGTGTTAAAAAGCTCCTTCTATCTTTTATGTCACCTGGAAGTGAATTTTACAAGTTCTAATATATTTGTAACTTTGTTAAATTTCATGTATAACATGCAGTATTTGTGAGAATATAGTGATATTGTTGTCTATCAACAGTTTAAAAGTCAAGATTTTTTTGTAAAGAACTGTGTGTAAAGTGTAGTTTTTTTTTTGGTTTTTTTTTTAAATAGCAAGAAATGGGAGGGAAAAGGAATTTTATTTCACCAAATCAACATCTGAAACTCAGACAAGAGGAAAAGAACTGCTAACTTATGTGCTGCTGTGGTGTAGGGATTAGTGCACACACCTATGGTCAGAAGGGCCTAGATTTGAAATTTCATATGGCCTGAATCTTTTCTCAGGGCAACTGGCATAGGAGTCAGTGCAACAATAAGAAATGGGTACTAGAAGTTCCTATGGGAAAGGAAGGACAGGCATTGACCTTTATGCCTCACAGTGCTGTAGCTTAAAAGTGTAAAGGCACCAACCTTCACACCCCTATGGCATGCAGATTCCAAATGATATTTTCTTTAATTCATCAATCCTGAAAATAGATGATTCTATAACTTACCCAAATTTTGAGCTAATTATGACCCATGCTTAAGTGCTATTTTATTAAAACACTCTTTGCTTTACTTTTATGAACATTATAATAAAATATATGTCCTCTTACATAAATGTATCTGTCTGTCCTGTAGCATTTGCTTGCCATACAGGTGTAAAGTGTTAGTGCCTTCACATTTCAAGGTAAGATAAAGGTAATCCTCTCATGCCTTAGAGGCACATAGGGATATGGTGTTAGTGCCCATATTTTCCTCATTTGAAGTATGGATGCCTTCACCTGGCCTCACTGCCTTTGTTTTCCTAGGGAAACCCCAGGTACCCATTTTTTTACTCTGGGTTCACCACAGTGCTGGCTGGCCTGAAAAAATTCTACCCAAGTACAAAATCAAACCGGGGACCTTCCAGTCGGCAGACCAGTGCACTAACCTCTGCACAACAGCAGTATCTACACAAATGTAATACACACATATTCAAGCTTTATGGAGGGCGGTATAAATAAGGATTTGTTTTTGGTCACTTTAGTTAACTAGAATTTCGCTGTTCTTATGGACTGACATGATTAGTTTTTCCATTACTTTTTGTGTTGTGGACAATAATACTGTGTCATCAGCACATCTAATCTCCAGTATTTCATAACCTCCAATTCTTATGGCATTGTAATATTCTTTGTCTACATCTTCTCTAATATTCCTCATTATATTTTCAGTATACAAGTTAAATAAGTAAGGCGACAATATGCACCCTTTGTTTTATGTCAAACCAAGTTGTTGTTTCACCATTTATTCTTACTGCTGTCTGTTGGTCTAGATAAAGCAGTGATGTTAATTGTGTCAGATGTGTTGGAAATCCCATTTTTTCCATTATTTCCCAAAGTTTCTGGTGTTGTATGCAATCAAATGCCTTTGAGTAATCTATAAAGGCTAAATATAGATTCACATTAAACTCTGCATTTCTCTATTATTAATCTTATATTGAATATATGATCTCTTGATCTTCTTCCTTGCCTGAAACCAGCTTGGACCATATTGACTTCTTCTTCTTCTTTCTTACAAGGTCTACCCATTATGATTTTTAACAAATTTTACTGCCGTGTTTAATCAGGGCAATAGTTCTGTAGTTTATGCATAACTTCAGGTTACCCTCTCTTTTTTGGCAGTGGTATGAATACATTTCTTTTCCATTCTTTTGGCCAAATACCTGAATGCCATATCTTTTTACATAGTGCATGATAGATTGTTGCACGTTCCTTTCCTCGTGCTTAATAAATTCAGCTGTTATCTCATCACATCCTGGTGATTTACCATTTTTCAAATTCTTTATTGCTTATAAAACTTCTTCTATTGTCAGTTCGGGTACTTTCTCCTCCAATAATAATTCACACTGTTGATTTCTGCTTTGACAGTCGGTTGTTGCATACATTCCTCTGCAATATTCCTTCCATCTTTCTAGAATTTCCTCTGTCTCTGTCAAGGTATTCCCCATCTCGTCACAAATTACATTTAGCTTATGTGTGACATTTCTCGTCAGTGTCTTCATTTCTTTAAACATTTCACTATCTGTTCCACACTTCTGATGTCCTTCTATTCTTTCACAACAATCTTGCATGTATTGTTTTTTTATCTTTTCTTATGTTTCTTCATACTTCTTTTGTTAAAGATTTATATTCCTCTTTGTTGTTTGTCACTTTCCATTGCATCATCATTTCTCTACGTTGTTTTATCAGTTCTAGTGTGCCTGCTGTAATCCATCCATTCTTTTGTGTTTTCTTTACTGGAACCATGTCTTTAGCTGTTGTTATTAAGATATCTCTGGCCTGCATAGCCAGTTCATCTGGTGTCATCTCCTCTTGTACATCCATCAGAATTTCAAAATAGTTCTTCACTCCTATACTGTATTGTTCTGGTATTTTTGTAAGATCAAAGTGGAGTGATCTTGATCCCATAACTGTCTTTTTTATCTTTATCTTCATGTCTGCTATTAATAACTCATGGCCCATGTCACAATCAGCACCTGGTAAAGTTTTTGCTGATGTTATACTTGATCTCCACCTTCTTTGCACTAAAATGTACTATATTTGATTCTTGGTTTTCCCATCCGGTGATGTCCATGTGTAAAGTCTTCTTGGATGTTGTTTAAAAAGTGTGTTATCAATCATTAGCTTATTTTCCATGCAAACACCATTAGATTATCACTTGCCTCATTTCTGTGTCCTATGCTAAATTTCCCTACAACATATCTTTCATCTTCTACTCTTTCTGTACCAATCTTTGCATTAAAATCCCCCATTATTAATACACTATCATTTTTCCATACCTGGTCTATTGCTGTTTGCAGTGTGGTATAAAAATCTTCTACTTCCTCTTCTTCTGCTGCTGATGTAGGTGCATATATCTGGATGATTGTTACATTTCTAGGAGTGCCTTTAAATCTGATTGTGAGGATTCTGTCACTTACTGGATTGTAACCTAGTAATGCTTTTGATGTTGATTTATCTAAGAAAAAAGCCACTCCATTCTTTCCTCCTAATTCTCCACCAGAGTATATAAAGATATTATCATTCTCGCTCTTAAGTGTCCTGATCCTTTCCATCGATGTTTGCAGATTCCCAAAATGTGTTATTAATAACAGACATGAAGATAAAGATAAAAAAGACAGTTACGGGATCAAGACCATTCCGCTTTGATCTTGCAAAAATACCAGAACAATACGGTATAGAAGTGACGAACTGCTTCGAAATCCTGATGGCTGTACAAGAGGAGATGACACCAGAAAAATTGGCTATGCAGGCCAGAGATATCTTAATAACAACAGCTAAAGACATGGTTCCAGTAAAGAAAACACAAAAGAATTGATGGATTACAGTAGGCACACTAGAACTGATAAAACAACGTAGAGAAATGAAGACACAATGGAAAATGACAAACAAGAACGAAGAGGAATATAAATCTTTAACAAAAGAAGTATGAAGAAACATAAGAAAAGGCAAAAAAAACAATACATGCAAGATTGTTGTGAAAAAATAGAAGGACATCAGAAGTGTAGTTCTAAGGACTGTTATTGCCGGAGGTGGGGTGGAGAATTCGCTCTCCGCTCCAACGGCATGCGTCTCAAATAGCCTCTAGCAGTCAAGTCCAGCTCCCGGCCTTCTCGTGGCAGAACTGTTTAAACTGACAGGAGAAGGGGCGAAGCCAAATATCTGGCACCTGAAAACGAGACACTTAAAGTAGATGAGAGGCACGTTTGGTAGCTCATCTACTGCTGCTGGTGAGATTCTTCACCTGCCATGCATGGAGTGGTGCTCCTCCCGGCCAATGAAGAAAGGTGCAAATGGGGTTGCTGCGCTGCACCACTGCAGAGAAGGTGATAGAAAAGATAAAGCGAAGCAAACAGTCAAATCACAGCACCTCTGGTCTGGAGGTCGGCCACGTCCTAAGTGCACTCATATCGTGCTTAATGCCTGAACCAGCTTAACCCAGAGCTTAAGACACTGCTGGCGAGACTCTTTGGATGCCGTACATGGAGTGAAGCTCCTCCCGGTCAAGGAAGAAACTGCAGAAAAGAAATCAGGGTTGCTGTGCGGCGCCGATGTGAAAAGGTGAAGGAAAGGATAAAGTGAAGTTCAAGCGGTATGTCCAGTAGTATCGTTGCGAGAGCTACACATACCAGTGCACCTCTGCTCTAGAGGCCGGCCATGTCCGAAATACACCTACACTGGTGAAATATGCCTAAACCGGCATACGGCAAGTGTGAAACTTGATGGCTAGGCATGTCATGCCACCTCTGCTCTAGAGGTTGGTCACATCCGATATACACCTACACT
This sequence comes from Achatina immaculata, assembly GCA_009760885.1. Classification (NCBI taxonomy): domain Eukaryota; kingdom Metazoa; phylum Mollusca; class Gastropoda; order Stylommatophora; family Achatinidae; genus Lissachatina; species Lissachatina immaculata. The sequence continues at coordinate 383,683 of CM019704.1, forward strand.
GGTGAAATATGCCTAAACCGGCTCACACCAGGGGTGAAACTTGAAGGCTCCGCATGTCATGGTACCTCTGCTGTAGAGGTCAGTCATGTCCCAAACATGCCCATATTGGGATAATATGCCTAAACCAGCTCAACCCAGGGGTGGAAGTCACTAGTGGTGAGGATTCGTCCTCCTGGACAAAAGCTCCATCCTGGTCACAACTAGAAAGGGTAGCGGCCACGACCACAAAATGCTGAAGTCGGAGACACTGTACCAGGACAGTCTAGATAGGCAACCACCTCTCACGCGGCGGGGATGAATGCGTATCCTAATCACGCTGAGGTCTTCCGGTGAGAAAGTCCAACACTGGACTGGTTGGACAACCACCTCTCACCCAGCGGGGATATACTGATATCCAATACATGTTGAGGTTTTCTGCTGAGAAAGTCTAACTAAACTGGTGCAATGAAAACCATGGTGTCACGCAATTCCGCTTCTGAGACCCACAAAGAATACAGGCTCAAGCCCAGCGATACTCTGAACCTCTTGTGGTCCTCTCAGGACTTAATGAGGACCACAGGTGCAAATAAAGTAGGATCACAGGGCTGTCTTGGTGGTAGAAGCGAATGAAGAAGAAGAAGATCAGAAGTGTGGAAGAGAAATGTGAAATGTTTAAAGAAATGAAGACATTGACAAGAAATCTCACACCTAAGCTAAATGTAATTTGTGACGAGATGGGGAATACCTTGACAGAGACAGAGGAAATTCTAGAAAGATGGAAGGAATATTGCAGAGGAATGTATGAAACAACTGACTGTGAAAGCAGAAATCAACAGTGTGAATTATTATTGGAGGAGAAAAACCTGAACCGACAATAGAAGTAGTTTTATGGGCAATAAAGACTCTGAAAAATGGTAAATCACCAGGATATGATGAGATAACAGCTGAACTTATTAAAGCAGGAGGAAAAGAATGTGCAACAATCTATCATGCACTATGTAAAAAGATATGGCATTCAGGTATTTGGCCAAAAGAATGGAAAAGAACTATTCATACCACTGCCAAAAAAAAGGGTAACTTGAAATTATGCACAAACTACAGAACTGTTGCCCTGATTAGTCATGCCAGTAAAATTCTGTTAAAAATCATAAAGGGTAGACTTCGTAAGAAAACAGAAGAAGATGTCAATATGGTCCAAGCTGGTTTCAGGCAAGGAAGAAGATTAAGAGATCCTATATTCAATATAAGATTAATAATAGAGAAATGTAGAGTTTAATGTAAATCTATATTTATGCTTTATAGACTACTCAAAGGCATTTTGATTGTGTACAACACCAGAAACTTTGGGAAATACTGGAAAAAATGGGATTTCCAACACATTTGTTACATTTAACATCACCACTGTATTTAGACCAACAAGCAGCAGAAAGAATAAATGGTGAAACAACAACTTGGTTTGGCATAAAATAAGGGGTCCGTCAGGAGTGCATATTGTCACCTTACTTATTTAACTTGTATACTGAAAATATAATGAGGAATGTTAGAGAAGATGTAGACAAAGAAAATTACGATGCCATAACAATTGGAGGTTATGAAATACCAGAGATTAGATATGCTGATGACACAGTATTACTGTCTACAACACAAAAAGTAATGGAAAAACTAATTATGTCAGTCCGTAAGAACAGCGAAGAACAAAACCTCTATCTTAATGCAAAGAAAACTAAATTGATGACAACTGATAAAACAAACAAGGCAGCTTAAATATGTATCAATGAGGAAAAACTGGAGAGTTTTGAATATCTTGGATCACTACTAACTAATAATGGAGATACAATGTGGGAAATTAAAAAGAGGACATCTATCGCTCGTCAGAAAGTAAAACAACTAAAGAATCTGTGGAGAGGAGCAGAAAGAACTACAAAAATAAGATTTTAAGGGTATGCATTTTTCCCATCGCAACATATGCCTGTGAGACCTGGACACTTAACAAAACAGCTGAGAAACGCATAAATGCCTGTGAATGTAAATGCTACAGAAGAGTTCTTCAGATATCATGGACACAAAAAAGAACAAATATATCTATACTACAAGAGCTTAATATTGAAGAAGGCTGGCTAGTAAAGAGGATTAAAGAGAGAAAACTGAAATATTTTGGACACATTAAACGTCATGATAATCTAGACAAGACCGTCTTTGAAGGGTACATAATGGGAAAAAGAAAGAGAGGAAGACCAAGGCGAAGATGGCTGCAAGACATCGTTGATGATCTGCAAATGGATGCATCAGCGGCAAGCCATCTTGCTCACAAGGGAGTGCTGTTTGGGAGGCAGAGTTCCTCAAGGAACATGCAAATGAATGAATGAGCTTTGATAGATGTGTCTAATTTGAGATCAGAAGACATTAGAGGGTCTTTGTTATGTTCTGTCAGTCAGGGGCCATCTTGAACTTTCCCTTCTCCAGAACAATGTTACATTGAGTATAACCTACATGCTGGCTGCTTGATAACAGGTTTAAAGACTAACTGGCAGATTTTGTCTAGATTATTTAGTAATTGTTATATTTAAAAAAAAGGTAAAGATAATCCTGTCATGCTTTAGAGGCACTTAGGGATATAGTGTTAGTGCCCATATTTTCTGTGACCTGTCAGCACACTAGAGGGTGATATGGTAAGTATCATGCCTGGTTGCCTTTCCTTCCCCAACTCCAGAAGTCGGGTACCCATTTTTACAGCTGGGTGACTGGGGTGCCTCCAGCCGGATTCGAACCCCCAACCTTAGCCACGAGAGACCAGCACACTAACCACTTCACCACTTGTTATATAACAAGTTAAAATTGTATGCAGTGTATTACACATTTTTATTTTAAATTATCATGCATCCACAGTATGAATTCTTCTAAAACACATAAAGGTTAAGATAGGACTAGCAAAATATGCAGATGAGATGATCATTTTGGAATCTTCCAAAACATTTGACATTAGGAAATTAGTAGAACACAGTGTTGTATGCTTCGACCTTGAAAAATCATTAAATAATGTGACCATACAACACTCTGTTCTATTTTATGGTGCGAAAGGGTTTTTGCTTCCAGTTTGTAAAAATTTATTAGGAAATGAATATGCACTTGGTTAGAAAAAAAAAAAAGTTTTCTAGTAACAGGTCTCTAATATGTCAAATGCAAAAATACTCAGGCGAAAATGATGTTCTAAATAGTTTATTTGAATGGTTTTCTGAAAGATTAGAGTAAAAGAATATGAACAACCAGAGGCAATATAATGTTCTTTTCTTCTTCTTCGTTCACATTGTCTATCTCTACAGTCCTGTCTCTTGGACAAATTTCACCGTTTTTTGTAATTCATGTATGGAACCATAGAGCTTATATTTAGTGGTTTCACTGGGCCAGTAATTATTTTTCAGTGTCTCATAGTTGGTGCAGTTTTGGAGGATGTGTTCCACAGTCTGGGGCACCTGGGCACATGTACACAGATTAGTAGTACCAACCTTAAACTTTGTATACATATGACTTCAGAGCCTGCTGTATCCTGTTCGGAGATGGAAAATGGTGACTTGTTCCTTTCTGTTTAGCATGTGATAGTCATCATGTGGTGGTGTTTATGGGTTCCTGTAGGTTTTTATCATGCTTTTCTTCTGATTATAGATGATCGGTATGTCTGGTTGCTCCATTTCAGGGCTTGCCTTGGCCATATGGTCAGCTTTCTCATTGCCTGGTATCCCACAGTGGGAGGTAATCCACTGCAAAGTGACTCCATGTTGTAAGCCAATCTTTGACAAGGCATCCTTAAGGTCTGGTAGTTTGTTGCCCTGAAGAGCTTCCAGTACTGATCTTGCATCTGTGAGAATTACTATGGGGCATGTATCAGTTCTGGAGTATGATAGTTTTTCAGCTGCAACAATAATTGCCGTAACTTCTGCATCATAGTTGTTGCAGTATTTTCCAGTGGGTATGGAAATCTTGTCAGTGGTGTTGTTTGGATATTCAATATATGCTCCTGCCCCTCCATTCTTTATGGCATTGTGTGCAGATCCATCTGTATACACACGTATCCAAGTGTCACATGGATATTTGTCATCTAGAACACTAAGTGTGGCTGTTGATCTTACAAGACTGCTCTGCATCTCACCATTCTGTACACCTTTCACTTCAGTCTGAATATATAATCTGCTTCTTTCCATGGTGTATGCTCTGGTACAGATGATAATGAAGCGACTACAGTTGGAAGGTCAGGTATCAGCTTACGCATACGCTTGGCCTGATGAATGAAGCTGCTTCTTTTAAGCCGTCTTAGTGCCAAGTTATTGAATCTCTCCTTCAGGGAATGGCTTACAGAGCGGAGGAATTTCTCTCCCAAGGTCATGACCTTTGTGTCTACGTTCCTTTAGCGCTTGAACACCAACTATTTTCTGCATTTCTACTCTCTTTAGTCTCTCCTTGTGTGGGATTGTTTCTAGAGGAAGTGGGCGGTCATTAGGACAGTAATAGTTAAGGAGGTGGAAGTCTGTATTACTGGTTTTTAGATGGATCATCTGGTATTCGACTCCTTCCATGTACACTCCCACCTGACTGTGCTGATGTTATTCTTAACAAGTGTGAGTACTCCTCCTTTTCTTCTGTCTTGTCGGTCTGATCTAAACCACTAGTAGCCTCTGATTTTAAAGGCGGCATCTTTGGTTAAGTGTGTCTCCTGTATGCACGATATACTTACCTGCTCTGCAGAGAGTATGTTCTCTGGTTCCACCTTTTTGCTATAGCCATCTCTAACACTGCTGACACCCTCAGCATTCCACTGCATTATTTTAAGTTCTTGCTTTCTGGCAGTTTTCTCTGTTGTATTTTTTTGGCCAGTAGCTCTACTCTCATGTCTCCTGGCTCCACAAGACGAACTGGGAGGACCTCCAGTAGCATTGTGTGGACCCTTTCGAGGCAGGGAGCCCGGCATTGCACCTGCCTGGTTAGTCTTCACAGGGCAAGCACCATGTAAAATACTTCAAATAGAGACATTTCATTAGCGATAATGCATGTTACCCTGATTTTTGCGATGCCCCTTTTGGCTGGGTAACTCCGACTTCAGCACCTTTACTTCTTAGGGCAGACTTTGGTCTTGCTCGGACTGTCATGAAGACAGTGGTGTAGGCTGGCCTGGCCAAAACTTTGTTTTCCAGCCCCTGGTGGCTGTACTTAAGTCCCTTCTCCATGCCAGATAGTTTTGAGACAGTTCCACAAAGACACTCCGACTTTGGGATGAGGAATCCAATGAGTGCTTCAACGATATCCATTCCCCGCCACCTATAGTCTACTGGCTGTTTTGTTTACCTCATTCTGATAGCCATTGTTGTAAAGACCCATAGGCTTGTCATGTCCTGGATTCATTGGTTTCACACCAGACTTTCCTCATCACCGCCAGAGATCTCCATGTCCCCATCCGTCCACCAATCTGACATTCATTTGCATGTCCCATGTGGAACTTTGCCTCCCTAATAATCTGACATTGCATTTTACAAAAATAACAGTTACAATTAGTGTTGATTGCTACAAGTTTCTGGGCTACAGAAGTAGGTCAGAGTTTTTGTTGTGTGGTCATCTTCTGTGGCTTTCTCTGCATTGGTCTTGAATTATTTCCATTGTATACAGAATACTTTCAAATCTAACATCCTTCCAGTTTATTTCTACCAGAATTTATCATTAAAAATGTATTATTACAAAAAGAAAAGTATGGTGGTAGAATCAAAGAACTAGTTTGTATTTTGTTTTTGCTTTTGTTCTATCTCACTGAAACTGAACAGAATGTTCATTGCAGCTTGTGCAGTGAAGTTGTTGAAGCATAAGCATTGTTTCAAATGAGAGGTAGGTTACAGTAAATAGCTAGCAGACCTAGAGTAAAACTGAAAAATAGGGAAATGGTAACATTAATAAAAAGACTTGAATCAGTTACATCTCAAGTGTATTACAAAACTTAGTAGAAATATATTTCAGTGTAGGATGCATCTTTCTCCTGTAGTTCAAAATATTTATTTATTAACCCCAGGTAACATAAGCAGTTCCAACATGTAAATCTGTTCAACATGTGGACTCCTAGTTAACAATTCTAATTTGTTTGATAATTAATATTGTATACAAACATGTTGTCATGACATTTACTAGTACTGTATTTTGTCTTTCTTACAGGCAGCTGACCAGATGGGTAAGCTTTATAACCTGTTTTTAAAAGTAGATGCTACACAGGTTGAGATTAATCCCTTTGGTGAAACAAGTGATGGAAGAGGTTAGTAAAATTGTTAGCCAGCATGTAATTTGTGCGTTATACATTATATGTTATGGTTTAATGTAGCATTCATAAATTTTTAAATTGTACATTACATGTGATGTTTTAGTTTATTATTAAGTGATATATTTTTTAGTGTGCATGAATAACAAGCATTTGACCAGTGCTGTTGACAAGTTTCATTTATATTTTTTAGTGCAAAAATTGTTTTCTTATTTACATTAATGTTTTCATTTTTTTTTTATTTGTAATTATAAAACTACACTAATATTTTTGTATAATGGTTCATTCATTCATTTGCATGTCCCTCATGGAACTTTTCCTCCCTAACAGCACTCCTGTAGGTCTCTCGGTTGTGAGCAAGATTGTCTGCTGCTGATGCATCCATTTGCAGATCATCAATGATGTCTTGTAGCCATCTTCGCCTTGGTCTTCCTCTCTTTCTTGTTCCCATTATGTACCCTTCCAGGACGGTCTTCTCTAGATTATCAGGACATTATGTGTCCAAAATATTTAAGCTTTCTCTCTTTAATTTTCTTTACTAGCCAGCCTTCTTCAGTATTAAGTTCTTGTAGTATGGATATATTTGTTCTTTTTTGTGTCCATAATATTTGAAGAACTCTTCAAATCTATCGCTCTTCAGAAAGTAAAACAACTAAAGAATCTGTGGAGAGGAACAGACAGAACTACAAAAATAAGATTTTTAAGGGCATGCATCTTTCCCATCGCAACATATGCCTGTGAGACCTGGACACTTAACAAAACAGCTGAGAAACACATAAATGCCTTTGAATGTAAATGCTACAGAAGAGTTCTTCAAATATCATGGACGCAAAAAAGAACAAATATATCTTTACTACAAGAACTTAATATTGAAGAAGGATGGCTAGTAAAGAGGATTAAACAGAGAAAACTTAAATATTTTGGACACATTAAATGTCATGATAATCTAGAGAAGACCATCTTGGAAGGGTACATAATGGGAAAAAGAAAGAGAGGAAGACCAAGGCGAAGATGGCTGCAAGACATCGTTGATGATCTGCAAATGGATGCATCAGCATCAGGTCATCTTGCTCACAACCAAGAAGCCTACAGGAGTGCTGTTTGAGAGGCAAAGTTCCACAAGGGACATGCAAATAAATGAATGAATGAATATAAGGCACATTTAGGCATCATGACAAAAGTACTAATACAGTTCCTGAGACAGATCCTTAAAATAAGGGACTGTTCCATATAATATGGAACGGTTGCTCACTTTACAATAATAATGGATGGCTGATGAAAGTAGCAGTTGAATTTGTAAATGCATTTAATGGATGAAAATAAGAAAGATGCCCGGACTAAAAATTGTCACAAGGGCTTTCAGTGATGTTGACGAAAAGTAGCAGAAAAGTAACTAGTCTCTTGAATGTAATCTATGTCAAAGGATCATCATCATGTGCCGTGCCGACTGGCGTTGGCTATTATGCTTCTCCAGAGTATCCGATCCTTCATGCAGGCCATCAGTTCAGTTGGTGATCTCCTCTCACACTATCCCGTCAGACTGTCCAGTATCATTTCTCTTGGTCTTCCTCTTGATCTTCTTCCTTCTATTTTTCCTGTTGTTATAATATTTTCAATGTCTCCTCTTCTCATTGCATGTCCTATGAAAGTACATTGTCTCTCTCTTATCTTTTTGACAAGGTTTTTTTGTCTCTCCAGCTCTTCTCATACATTCTTCATTTGTTATTTTTGCTGTCCAGGGAATTCGCAACATTCTTCTAATAAACCACATTTCTGCTGCTTCCAATGATTTTTGTGCAGACTTGCCTATTGTCTATGATTCACTTCCATATAACAAGATAGGTTCAATATAGCATTTTAGGACTCGTTTTCTAACATTCATTGATAAAGATGTGTTAGCTAATATGTTTGTCATTCTTTGAAATGCAATCTTTGCTTGGCCTATTCTGTTCCTAATTTCTGTTCTGCATTTCCCATCTGAAGTTATTACTGCTCCAAGGTATTTCAATTTCTGCACCTGCTTTAGAATAGTTCCGTTTAATTGAATACTGCATGCTGGTGGATTCTGTTTCTTAGATATAACCATAGTCTCTGTCTTTTTGATGTTCAAAGTAAGGCCTTTCTGTTCACTTTCTTTGGTGACTTTATCCAAGAGATTTTGCAGGTCTTGTTGGTTCTCAGCTATCAGTACTGTGTCGTCAGCATACCGAAGGTTGTTAATATTGTATCCTCCAATTGTTATGCCTGGTTCTGTGATGATTGTTCTTAGAATATTCTCGCTATACAGAGAAAAAAGGTCTGGAGATAGTCCACATCCTTGTCGCACCCCTTGTTTTATAGGTTGATATTTTCCAGTTCTATTTTCAACTCAAACTGCTGCTTCTTGCTGCCAGTATTGATGTTTTACAATCCTCAGGTCTTTGCCATCTATATTGATGTCTTCATCCATTTTAATAATTTCATTATGTTTCACCTTGTCAAATGCCTTGGTGTAATCAATGAAGCATAAGTAGATATCTTTCTGTACTTCTAAAGCTCTTTCTGTTAGTGTTCGTAAAGCATAAATGGCATTGTGTGTTCCCTTTCCTTCAACAAATCCAAACTGCTCATCTGCTATTTCCATTTTTATCTTTTTCCTTGTTCTTCTCATAATTATTCTCAGAAGTAGCTTCGTTATGTGACATGAGAGGCTGATAGTCCAGTGGTCGTCACATTCCTTTGCACCTGGTTTCTTTGGTAGTACTATAAACGTGGATTTAAGCAGGTCACTAGGAATATAACCACTGTTGTAAATGTCATTCAGTAACTTGGTTATTATTTTTATTCCTGTCTCCTCTAGTGCCTCTATTTCTTCTATTGTTATATTATCAGGCCCAGTCGCTTTTCCTTTCTTTATGTGTTTGATGGCATCTATGATTTCATCTTCAAGTATTGGTGGTCCCTCACAGTTTTCAGTATCTGGTGTTAATTCTGGTCTTTCTCCTCCATATAGCTCACCGATATACTCTGTCCACAATGTCTTCTTTTCCCATTAACATTTTACCTTCTTTCGATTTCAGGCATCCTGTGGTATATTTTGTTTTCCTGCCTGTGAGTTCATTAATTCGTTTGTGCATGTTTTTGCTGTCTTTAATATGAGAGTCCTCTATCTGTCTGCACTGCTCATTTAACCACATTTCTTTTGCTTCTCTGCATTTGCGTCTTATTTCTTTATTTATCTTGTTATATTTTTCCTCGTTATTTTTACTCCTCCTCCTCTTGTCCATCAGTCCTAAGATGTCGTCTGTCATCCATTTATTTTTAGGGGCTTCTTTTTTTGGTGGTATTATCTCCTTAACAGTTTGGTGGATAGAATCTCTTAACATTTCCCATTGTTCATCTATACTATTTATCTTTGCTATTGCATTGTTTCTATTTGTTATAATAACTTTGTATTGTTCTCGCAGTTCTTTATCATTTTTAAGTTCTGTATTCACTTGTATGTTTCTCACTTTTCTGCCTGCTTTCTTTAGTTTTATTCTAACTTTTCCACAGAGTGGATCATGGTCACTATTGCAGTCAGCTCCTGGCATGGTTTTTGTTGTCAGTAATGCATTGCGGAATCGTTTGTTGATTAATATGTAGTCTATCTGGTTAAAAGTCTTTTTGTCTGGGCTGCACCACGTTGCCAGTCTTCGAGGATGTTGTTTAAACCAGGTGTTTCCTACAACCATGCTGTGTATTCTTGCCCATTCAATTAATTTATAACCTCTGTCATTCCTCTCCCCCAGTCCATAGTACCAACAATGTCTGAAGTTCTTCCTTTACCAACTTTGGCATTAAAATCTCCCATGACTATGGTAACTTCATGTGACTTTGTGTGTTTTAGTGCTGTCTCTATGTCATTATAAAATAGCTGTACATCTTCTTCAGAGCTTTCAGATGTTGGAGCGTACACTTGTATAATATTTATGTTTATTGGTTGTCCTTTCAGTTGGGCTAGCAGGACTCGGTCCGAGATGTTCAAATATCCTACAGTTGTCCTTGCCGTTTGTTCATCAAATATAATTCCTACTCCTAAATGTCAAAGGATATATACCATTAAATCTATCAAAGTCAGTTTTTACTGCACTTCCAAAAAATTTGGAAGAACAGAGTCATTTACATCACATAATCAGCTTAAAGAGCCATATGACAAAAATATTCTTAAGGATCATGATCTTGGCCAGTAAGATAAAAACAGAAATTGCACAACAGGTTGGTTTTGTTGAAGGGAAAGACACAAGTAAATGTAATTTATATTAGTACTTCATTAAGTACACAAAGCATCTGACAGTGAAACACAAAAATATGACATGAGGGCTGTGAAATATAAATGATACAAGACATATTAAAAATATGTACTGGAATCAGAGAGCAATGATAGCATTAGCAAAAATCAAGAGATAAAGTGAAGAGTAAGCCAAGGGTGTGTACTGTTACCTGACTTCTCAATGTACAGGGTATTCTTAAATTATTAGCCGATTTTGTTAAATCACAGTTCCAGTTGGAAATGTCCCAGGATCATGAAATTCATGTTGATTACACACGGTGAACATAGTTGGAATGGCCATAGTGCCACTACTCCCATCTCACATGAAAAGCGTACATCAGTGTTGGGGAAAATGGCTGCCTTACCAACTGAGCATAGTTGGTGTGTCCTGGAATATGACAGTGTTGTGGTGGTTCGACATGTATTCCAATGGCAGTTTGACCATTGTGGTCTACCCATATCATCATTCCAAAGATGGTACAGTTTCACAACAGAGTCAAGGGGTGGGTCATATGGGAAGGTCAAGTGTTACCAAAGAGAGAGTCAACAAAATATATGGAAATAAAAAAAATAAAATAGCATTTGAATTGATTAGAAACACCACAGGCCTCACAAGGTGAAGAAGCATAAATGCTAATTCTGATATCAGAATATGATAGCAGTTTGCAGAAATTAATGAACAAGATTATCAAAGAAAACAATAGAAAAGGATTAGACCTAAACAGCAATGAGACAGAAACTTTGATAATATCAAATAGAGTAAATATTCCATAGTAAAATACTCATACAAATGGAAAGACCCTGACACAGATAAATAAATTCATTTACTCGTACCTCACAACAACTCAGCAGCTGGTGGCAAGTGTGCAGTGGAAACCAAATCATTAGTAAGAAAGGCAAATGCAGTTTTTTTTTTTTTAATGATATAAAGAAAATACTAACAGGAAAATACCCTTAACAGTGAAGATAAGAATATTACATGGCAATATACAGCCAGTGTTGCTAAATTCTTGTGATACTTTCACAAACAAGAGATGGAAAAGAAACTAGAAGCAACATTGTGACTTCAGACAAAGGTGCAGCAATACCCTGGAAACCGTGAAAAACAAATAAAGAAATCCTTAGGGAATTGCAGAACAAAGGAAACTAGTTAAAATCATGAGATAATCAAAATTCCTTGAGCATTTTTTTTAAAAGAGAACTGGAAAACTGAAGGAAAAAAGTAGATAGAAGAATCTTAACAGATTTGTTGGATGGCACACCCACAAAAAAAATTAAATAAATAAACTGAAAATAACCAAAAACTAGGTATGTATAAAATATAACATAACTCCTATATATTAAAATATAACTCCTGCAATAAAGTAAAAAATTAAAACATCAAAACACAGTTTGGTTTGGAGTATGATTGCTCTGCTAATGTTGAAAGTAAGCTAACTTTGTTGACAGTCATTTATTTTTGTATTCAGTCTAATACTTTGAAATGTTAAATTTTTTTTTTTTTTTCTGTTAGTTGTCTGTTTTGATGCCAAAATCAACTTTGATGACAATGCTCAGTTTCGTCAAAAGGAAGTTTTTGCAATGGATGACATGACTGAGAGTGATCCAAGAGAGATTGAGGCAGCTAAGCATAATCTTAATTACATTGGCATGGATGGAAATATTGCTTGTTTAGGTATGTGGTTATGCTTTGTTTTTTTTTCTTTTAAATTTTTTAAAATTACAATAATTTTTGAAAAATCAGGTGTTATGAGTAATGAACCATTTTGAAAGCTGATTCAAGCTTTCCAGTTCTTATATCATGTTCTCTCTTTATATATACATATATAAATCTGTACTCTTGCATAGCAGTGAAGGGGTGGTATTGGAATGATCAGACCAATTATCTCTGTCCACAAAGACTCCCACCTGTAATTCCGGGGAAAAAAATCCACTTTATTTGGCAAATAAGAGTCCCCCACCTGTATCAAAACAGGCTTAATATATGAGAGCCTTAGGGTCAGCCCACCCACTCTCACTGTCCCAGGCTCTCCTACAACACACGGGGGTTCAACCTGCAGGTTTCTTTTCTATTAGTGATATGTTTACCTAAGAGTATATATCCCTTTACAATGTCACATAGCATCATTTTCATTCTCTCTGAAGTCATTGCTGCTTGTAAGGTGGCCAAGGCTGCCAGTGGTGAAAATCCTCTTGTCAAGGTCTTCTCAATTGAGAATCTGGTTTGCACAGTGCCCATCAGCACTAGGTACATGGGACTGTGGTGTATGGCTAATGGTAGGAAAGGGTCACATGGTGGTATGCTTCACAAAGGTGCGCAATCACTACCCGACTATTAACATACAAAAGTACAAGGTACGGGTGATAACTGATGACCAGGGATGTCAAAAAGATGCCCTTTCAAGTGATGTCCAGACCTTAGAGTACTATGGGATGATTTCCTATACGGATGAATTCTCTGACGCCGAAATGCATGCGTGGCTTGCCAATGGACACATAATTCCAAGCAGTAAGTGCCACAAGACCAACCCACCACATCCCTGTGCTATTGAGGTCCCTAATATAAAGATTGCCTCAATGATGCAGACCCATGATGCAAAGATCAGTCCCAAGGCATCATTGGCAAATCCAGTTTGTTGAATGGCTATGAAGTTTGACAAAGATACGGGCCACATCTTCACATATTATGATGGTTCCCACCCCCAGTACACTTACCTACGCCCCCACCAACCTTATCACTATGCTGGCCAGATATGATGTTGCTGTCAGGGTTGCTTCTGATATTTATATCCAAAAAACCATTTTGCACATGCTTGAGGGGGTTGCATGCTGATGAAATATTAGCATATGAACATGAGAGGTGTAGAGAGGAATTTGCCTTACGGGTATGGAACAGGTTGGATCAGATAACAGGCTGGTGTGGTGATAACAGTGCAGTGATAAACCTGGAAAAGGCAGATATCCTGTGCTGCTCATTAACTCTTTGTCTGCTGGGTGTGTTCCCCTCAAAAGACCAAGGGGGGTAAATTTCACAATGTGGAATGGGATGGTTGTCACATTTAAAAGAATGACAAAGGCATACTCTGATTTATAGTATCATATAGTATATGTTAACTTGAAGAAGAAAAAATGTATTTTGTTTTTATAATAAGATTTTTTACATTTTGTTAGTATACAACAAAAAAAAAAGAGCTAAGAACTGAGATGAAAGAATGGAAAAAAAAGGAATAAAATAAATTTTTTGTCACTTACCCATCAAGTTAATCCACTGTAGTTGGTCATATAATTCCATAATGAATAAAAATGTACACAAACACCTTTTCTTCACATATCTTCCAAAATTTACATGAAAATATACACTAGTTATGCATTCACAGCAAACTAAAAACACCAAGTGGGTAGGTAATATTTACATGAAAACAAGTGGGCGGTCGTTGACTAATATTTACCAGAAAACAGACCATTGTGTTTTGTTTTTTTTTTAATTTGAAGCATTCTGCAACATTAAATTTTTAAAATTACACAATCTCCAGCATTACTTATTGTGATATTACAGCTAATACTAGCAAAAAGCTGAGAAGTATTATCACCAGCTACCCTTCTAACACATTTTGCTGCTGGACCAAAAAAAAACATTCTAATCCTTTGAATCAGCACGTGGGTCAGAAAATTCACAATCTCTACTACTGCATTCTCTACACCACAGTCTAGACATTTTAAAATTAAATTCTGAGCTTGTAATGCAGAAATACGCTGCTCTGGACAAAATAAACTAGCACTGGAAGCCATATTTGTTGATAAACAAAAGCCTAGCGACGATAAAAAACGAGTTAGATAACACAAAGCCGCTCCGTTTTCACCTCAAACACGCGCCTCATGTTTTTAAAATGGATTCCGGAAGGAAGTCCAACCGCTGGTTTTAAGTATACTTTGATTATTTTCAAAATTAGAGGGCTACAAACCATCATCGCACTGCGCAAAGATTGGTGTTACTGAACAGGAATACAACCACGCAGGACGCGTCTCAGAGTATACAAAGAGTTAAATAACAGAATTGTAAGATTTCCAAGTTCTGACTGAATTGTCGGGGACAAGATATTAAGAGAACACATTTCATGCAGTATCTAGGGATCACATTTGATCAATCCTTGCTCTTTACACAACATGTGGACAATGTAATAAAAAAAGCCAGGAAAGTGTTGGGAGCAGTTAGGTTAATGGCTGCAGCAAACTTTATACAGCGCACTCCATTCTTGCTGATGTCTCAAATGCACAGCTGAACAGACTAGAGCATGTACAGAATGAGGCAATGAGAGTGGTCTTGGGCAATGTTCCCTCTAATGGTTTGCGGTCTGTGTGCACAATGTTTTGCATTTTGCAAATAACTAAATACCTTACCACCATTTTGTTTCTGCTCCGCATGGTCACGTGACCTCTACATGGAGTGCAAAGGATGCAGATTAAGGTGATGCATTTATATTTTCTCTATCTATAAATTCTGATTTTTAAAAAATTTTTTGCTCACGACTTTCAGTATGACCCTCGTATACACCAGTCTTTATGCTCATCCTCTGGAAAACAGACGTCAAAATGATCACATACTTCTTCAATTAAGTGAACTATTGCAGCTGTTCAAAAGGAATTTGGTATGATGTTAAGGGATCTTGAATTTCTGCTGAGAAATGAGCAGTTGAACCAAGATACTGTGTTCACAGTTTTCTAATCTTGGCTTTTATAAATTGGTATGCCTTTGTTGTAGTTAGTGTACTGCATTGAAGAAGTCAACGCAACTCTGCCAGTTCTTGTAACACATCATTTAAAGTAGCAACAGCACCATAATACTCTGACTTGGTCAGTTTATCCAGACAGTGTTTGTGAATTGGATCATTGTCTTGTCCAAGCTAATCTTTTGCAGTACTGTATCAATGATGTACAGTTATTCATCAAAGCACTAACGGCAAAATGACTAGAAACCCATCTGACTTCATTTAAAGGACAGAACAAAACAATTCCACAATGTGCAGTCTGACAAAGTTCTTCAAATGTGTGTTTCCTCACCAATGACCTACAGAAAATTGCATAAAGTGTTCTGATAAGTGTTTCGATATCTTTCATTAATGATAATTTTTTCCAAGCACCACACATGCCTAAGTCTTCTCTATGTGCTACACAGTGTTTTTCTAGTAAATATAGTATATGAGCAAAATTGCTGCAACACCATTCCACTTTCCTAACATAACTGAACCACCATCAGATGTAAACATAACCATTTTCTGCAAATCTATTTTGTTGTATCTAATCTGTAGCATACTTTCTTGGACACCGATATTTCCTGCTTTCTTTTAAATTATGCTTTGACATATTTGTATAGTTCAGTATCCCAACAAAGAATATAATCCAGTACTCCAACTATCTGTAAGAATTCAATGGACTACTATGGTTCCAACAGTATGAACAGCATACTAAGGAATAATCACCTCTAGAAGTTGGCGTGCAGCACAGTGTGAATTTAGTCTTGTCCCCTTCCTGCCACTTCATTCTTCTATGGATATCTACTCACTTTTTAACAGCTCTTCTTCCCTGTTGCTTAGTGTAATGTGCCAGAGTGGGACATTAAGTTGATTTCATATTAAGTTGATCGTTGACAAAACTCACACTTAAGCTTCTAATGACCTGGACAGACAACAACATACTTGTGAGATATACTCTAACAGGAAACACCAGGTTCTGACTAGCCAACAATATTACATGTAGTGGGATCAGCACATCGTCATTATATTCATTGCAAGTTTAATGGCAGAACATGATGATGATAATAGCTTCATATATCTCTATACATGCCATTTTCACCAAATTTAATCATTTCTAGCTTTTGATTTAAAGCATAGGGAGACATTTTACCCTTTCTTTCATTTACACTTTAGGGGCCATTATACATTATTAACAAGCCCAATTTCAATATAATAATGAAAAAGTTTGAAATATTGAGAGAAATTTCCAGAATGTGACACAAAGTCATGAAACATTCCAATATGGTAAACAGAATGGTCTCAACTTGCTTGATGCAGTATTATCACCAAAACCATTGGAAGAAGAAGGTACATTCTGAAAATAATAAACAAAAATAATATGAATAAAAAATACACAATATCTGTGAAGTGCAATAAATTGAACCCCATTTAAATGAGGTATATCTACATTCTCATTTCAAGGGCTGATATATAAAGTTGATGACTTTTATGACTTGAAAATATGTTCTTTAGGATTTTGAGAATGTGCCCTTATTGCCAGTGTGTGTAAGATTCACAAAGTGATGATGACATAAAAGTAGTTTTCTTTTTGTTCCACCTAATAAAGAAAGTTAGATGATGCATTACAACGCTTTCCAGTAGCACCATTTGCGCAAAAAAAGTACATTTTTTTCATTTCTGTATTAACAACCACAAGATTAAGTATTAAAATTAACAAAATTAGCTGGACTTGGAAAACCCAGATAAAACATATAACATGTGAGAAAATGAAATCATGATTGAGAGTGGAATCTTGGACTTTATTACCACAAGGAACTATCTAGTTATAAGGGAATTTCCTAAAACTACTCAGCAAAGAAGTATATCTGAAAAACATGGTTGCAAAACCAGCGACTGTCTTGTCCTGTGACACCAGGTATTATGGAAACAGAGTGGGATCAGCTCTCCATTAATACTTCAAAAAAAGTAGGTAACCATGTAGTTTTTTTTTTTTTTTGTGTTAATTATCTCACCAACTGCAACCAGTTCCAGTTCTATGTTTGAAATGTGATGCTTTTGATGAGATTTCAATATTTACCATGTAATGGTAAATTCAGATTTTGAAAGTGTCTCTTTTTTTTTTTTTTAAATTCAGCTTTTCTGTATGAATAAAATTATATTCATCTTTATATGAATTTTCAGAGTAGTCTGATATGAGACATTCTTTTAGCTTAGCTTGATTCATGCTTGAAGTGGCATGAATTTTTTTTTCTCCAAAATAAACAGCTTGACTTACTTAACATTTTCACTAATGCAAAGTGAGAGTGTGAGTCAATGATGTGGTTTCTCAGAATGAAGGCAATTGCTCAGTTCCCACTGCCATTGCCTTCCACTCAACCCAGTTGTATAAATGGATACTTGGCAAGCTTCCAAGAGCAGAATATTTTTGCCTGCACAGTTTGGTACACAGGATTACACTGTGCACATGACTAATGATGACTAAAGGAAATATAAGATTATCACATTACAAGTAATTTCCATTAATGTTGAAATCTGACCTCTTCACATGGAGTAAAGTCATTATGAAAAGATAACAGTCCTCACAGAAGTACCAGACATACACAAAAAGGACTATCTAAAAACACTTCAGATGAAGACATTGACAAAGGAGCTGATTGACAGCAAATACAACCCAGCTGAATGGAAACATGTATACACAGATGAGTCTGCAGAAAAAGCAGTAAAAAATGGAGGTGGGGGCATTTACATAAGATACACAGATGGGAGACAAACCAAAAAGGCCTTTGCGACGGGAAAGATTTCCTCCAACTATAGGGCAGAAACAACAGCCCTCCTCAAAGTCCCCAGAATGCTTAAAACAGAAAACCAGCAGCCACCACAAAAAATAGTCTTCTTAACAGGCTGCAGGGCACTTCTGGAATCTCTAAAAACAACAAAGAACCCACAGGCAAACATACAGGAAATCACAACAAAACTGAAGTACCTTACACTGTCAACAACTGTGGCCCTGCAATGGGTACCATCCCACTGTGGAATAGCTGACAGCCTATCAAAAGCTGGCATCAATCAAGATCAAACCAATCATCCAGTAAACTACCAAGAAGCGAAAACTATAATCTGTAACTAGTATAGATCTAAATGGAAAAAGCAACTGAAATACAACAAAGAACTAATACACCAGCTACAAAGACATCAGCAAAACATCCTCTTCCGCCTAAGGACAGGCCACTGCAGACTACTAAGCCACCTATATTGACTTAAAATTTTTGTCTCACACAAACGAGTGGAATTCAGACTCCAGAAATATCCTTCAAGAGTGCCCAAACCATGCAGACATGGGCAGAGGACACAAGCTTGGGCCAAAAGCTTTAGGGCTCCTATCAGGATATGAAGAGGACTGCAGGCTTTGCCATGTCGACAGGTATAAGGATCTGATGTGACCAACAACCTCGAACGTAGAAGAATAAGAAGACCTCTTCACAGCATATAAATAAAGCGAAAAACAAATAAAACCATATGATACATATGTTTATCACATTTTGTTGTCTTTTACATTTTACTGGCTTCTCATATATTAAATAAATAAATGAACAAAAGTTTTCTTTGGCAAAGCAAATCAAATTAATAACAAAAATAAATGAATGCTGTGATTACATAAATTAATGTTAACTTCAGACAGAAAATTCTTGTAAACACCATCTATTTCTCTAATATCTGAGATTTAAAATTTTTTTTTTGTCCATAACAGTTTATATTTTTTTAAACTGAATTGTAAACATTAAAATACTTTTTTTTTTTTCATAAGTTAAATATTTTTGAAATGTTGAGATCATGAATTACTTTCTTGTCTGCATTCAATTTTACATCCTTCCTGTGCCACTAAACGTCACATAGGGCTCACATGGTAGCTTGCCAAGATTTCATGTTTTCTGCAAGCTTTTCAACCTCATCAAGGGATGTTATTCCTACTAAACCAGCCTCTCTTAACAGTGTCCTCTTTAGAGTTTCACGTGATCTACCTCTTTTTTTTCAGCCTTTTGTGTTCTACTTGATAGCTTGTTTTGGGATTCTGTGGTTGTTTCTTCTAATCACATGACCGACATATGTCCATCTTCTTTTTCTGATCACCCATGAGACAGGCTGTTGTTTCGCTGCATTCATTACCAGGTGAAAAAGTGTTGTTTGCTGCATTCACCACCAGGTGAAAAAGATGTCTCATGGGAAAACCCCCTTCCCCCTTAATCACAGATCAAAAAGATGTTTGTAGACACACTTGTCCCAAATTAATGGAACCTGGTCTTGTGAAACAAACCAAACTTTACTCCCATTTTAGTGGAATTTGCATTTTTCTCACAGATGTCTGACTTTAAAGTTAACTATCATTTTCTGTGCAAGTATTGATACCATGCCACATATATCCTAATGTTTTTTATCACACTATAAGACTACAAATTCAGTCAAATGTGTAGGATTTTTAGTAACATTTACATAAAATGGTAAAAAATTATTTGTTATAAAATCGTTAAAATGACATCAAATACACTTGAATGAATTACGAGGAGTGATTGATAAGTTCTCGGCATAAAGTACAACAGATTTCTGGACATCTTTTTTAGGTTATTTCTCAACATAGTCCCCTTGCAATTTTATGCACTTAGTCCAGTGATCCTGGAGCATACGGATCCCTTCTTTGTAAAAGTCAGCATCTTGTGCCAGTAGAACGTGGTCTTCAGCATGAATGACGTTATCATCTGAAGCAAATTTGCGACCACTGAGCTCCTTTTTTAGTTTGGTAAACAGGTAATAGTCCGAAGGGGCCAAATCTGAGGAATAAGGAGGATGTTCACGAAGCTGGAAGCTGCATTCATGAATGCCGGCCATTGCCACCACCGACTTGTGAACTGGAGCATTGTCTTGCTGAAAGATGACTCTTCTCATCAATTTCCCTCAAAGCTTTTCCTTTAGTTTGACCCGCAATTGCTTCACAAGATTTGCATTGACCATTCTGCCCTTTTGAAGATAGTCTACCAATAGCACACCTTCTGAATCCCAAAAGATGGAAGCCATCACTTTGCCTGCAGACAGAACAACCTTTGTTTTCTTTGGAGATGGGGGGATCCATGATGTTTCCACTGCTTTGACTGTTCTTTGGTTTCTGGTTGAAAATGATGAACCCAAGTCTCATCCATAGTCACAAATTGCTGAAAAAACCCATCGAGCAGAGACCTTTGTCATTTGAAGATCATTGTGAATAATGGCATGAACACATTCCTGGGAGATGTCCAACTCAGTAGCAATGTACCGCTCAGTTAGTCGTCAATCTTCCATTATCATGTCATGGATTCTGCTGGTGGTTTCATTTGTGATTACTATTTTTGGTCTTCCTGAACGGGGATCGACTCTCCAGACTCTCCCTTCCATGTTTGAATTGAGCTCCCCATTTCTTTACTGTGCTGTAAGAAGGGGCACTCTCCCCTACAGTCTCTACCGTATCCTCATGGATCTCTTTCGATGATAAGCCCTTGATGCAGAGGTAACAAATGAGTGCTCGATGAGAAATGTTATCCATTTTCTCTATTTCTGCCATCCCTTACCACTTCAGTAGCCTGTAAAAAAAAAAATTGGTTGCAGTTATTTCTTGAAACTTGGTGTTTAATCACCCCTCATATGATGAAAGATAAATATACGATTTGTATATCTCATCATCATCACTATAAAGTTCGTGCTGCTAGATGTTGGCAGTCAAGTGCTTCTATAGATCTCTGTCCTTGGTATTTTTAAAATGGTGATAAGAAGAATCCCAAAAGAGTGTAAATAACACCAAACTGAAGCAGGTTACTGAATTCAAATATCTAGGAATCATATTAACACAGGATAGAAAATAGAGCACTTATGTCTTTACAGCTAAAGTTCGTTCTTTTTTTTTTTTTAAGCACACCTTGTATATAAATAGGAATAGTTGTGAATTTTACTTTACCGTTATATAGCTTTTCATCTGAATAGTTTGACTAAGGCTGCAGATATAAATGGCATTTAAATGGCACCCTGGTAATTTCATAGTATTTAATGTCATTAAAATGCATATTTAAGTTCTAATATTCCAGTTTTTATCACCAGTAAATGGAGCTGGATTAGCTATGGCAACAATGGACATAATTCAGCTCCATGGAGGACTGCCTGCAAACTTTCTTGATGTTGGAGGTACTGTTACAGAAGAACAAGTATATAATGCTTTCAGACTTCTCACCAGAGATTCCCAGGTAAACATTTATGGATGTATATTTTCAATATGTAAATCAATTGCTCTTTAACATGTCAAACCCTTTCTTCACACCTGTCTGATCAGTCAGATCACATTAAAACTACAGTGTTTCTTTAAAATGAACTGCTTTCTATTGTCATTATGGCATGATCAGTTGCTGAAACATGGAAATTTGTTTTTACTGTTTGTTGAGTTATTTAAAATGGTTTAGAGGCTGTGTAAGCAATGTTTAAAAAATTTGCTAACCTTGATCTTACTGAGATCAAGTATATCATATACCACTATATCATATTAAGATTTGCAAATAACATGTCATGTTGTAAACCTTACCTCCTTTACTGTTCATAACGTACATTGATAACATATGCAAAGAAGCTAACATACATAGTAAAAACTTCACCAAAAAGCTGCCTAACACCCCAACCCCAGAAAGAATGCCAATAAACCCACACCTTCCAGAAGACATGCTCAATAGGAGGACTCCTTTTTGCTGATGATCACGCACTTATACAAGGGGTGATGGATAAGTTCTCGACATAAGGTACAAATAATTGAAACACACAGTTGATATTAGGTGCATTTGTAGATCAGCTTAATGTAAGATTAAACACCAAGTTTCAAGAAATTAACTGCAACCAATTTTTTTTACAGGCTACAGAAGTGGTAAGGGGTGGCAGAAATCGAGAAAATGGATAACATTTCTCATCGAGCACTCATTCACTACTTCTGCATCAAGGGCTTATCATCAAAGGAGATCCATGAGGATATGGTAGAGACTCTAGGGGAGAGTGTCCCTTCTTACAGCACAGTAAAGAAATGGGGAGCTCAGTTCAAACATGGAAGGGGGAGTCTGTAAGATGATCCCCTTTCAGGAAGACCAAGAACAGAAACCACCAATGAAACCAGTGGCAGAATCCATGACATGATAATGGAGGATTGACGACTAACTGAGCGGTACATTGCTACTGAGTTGGACATCTCCCAGGAATGTGTTCATGCCATTTTTCACAATGATCTTCAAATGACAAAGGTCTTTGCTTGATGGGTCCTGAAACTTCTTGGAGCTGATCACAAACGACAGCATCTCAACATGTCAAGAGACATGAAGTTTTTTCAGCAATTTGTGACTATGGATGAGACTTGGGTTCATCATTTTCAACCAGAAACCAAAGAACAGTCAAAGCAGTGGAAACATCATGGATTCCCCCCCCCCCCCCCATCTCCAAAGAAAACAAGGGTGGTTCTGTCTGCAGGCAAAGTGATGGCTTCCATCTTTTGGGATTCAGAAGGTGTGCTATTATTGGTAGACTATCTTCAAAAGGGCAGAATGGTCAACGGGGCCTATTATGCAAATCTTGTGAAGCAATTGCGGGTCAGACTAAAGGAAAAGCTTTGAGGGAAATTGATGAGAAGAGTCATCTTTCAGCAAGACAATGCTCCAGTTCACAAGTCGGTGGCGGCAATGGCTGGCATTCATGAATGCAGCTTCCAGCTTCTTGAACATCTTTCTTATTTCCAATATCTGGCCCCTTCGGACTAAAAAAGTTGTCCACAAATCTGGTGTACCTTATGCCGAGAGCTTATCAATCACCCCTCATAGCCACATCAGAACATGGATAATCTAGCATGTAAAAGCCACAATGTGAAGATCAGCGCTGAAAAAATGAAAGTCATGACCATAGCAAGAGAAGAAATCCAAACAAAGTGTATAAACAAGTAAAAAAGTAGAACCAGCTTTATTACTTAATGACTACAAAGTTCTGATGTTTCGGTGTGAGCCTTAATCATACAAAAACATACAGGATGAAGAAATAGAGGAGATAAAGTATAGATTCACATGAATTAAAAATTTAAAAAATTAAATAGAGCACTTAGCTGTAACTTGTAAGAAGATTTGGCTTGTCTGATGATTTGTGTCAGAAATGGGATGGTAGAGTTTAGAGACTGTTTAACTCATTCCCTGCGTTTGGTTGATATAGTGACACTTCCAGTATCCCGAAGCTACCGTATGGTCATTATAGTGACAATTGTTTGTTTCAATAAAAACAACCGGTGTAACATTTAGATTGTACATATTTCGTCCGTGATTCCAGTGACACTTTTCAAAATGGCGAAAGAGTGCCTAGTTACGAGCGATGCCGAGAGAGAAAAAGGAAGAGAAGCATGGAAATTTTTCAATTTTTGACGATGTAGATAGGGGTATGGACATAGCCTATGGCCACCCCGCTGCTCTTGAATGTTTTATAAGTAGATCTAGACATATTTAGACAACTGGAGAAGTAGTTAGGAGGTTAGTTCAGACATTCATTCAGCGAGAATGCAACACAGAATCACAATACGAGATCGACAAGTAGATCTACACATCTCAGATGGTAAATAGTGGAGATCTAGACCTCACCGATGGTGAGCTGGCCACAGTCAGTGTCTAAAAACATCACATTACTTCTTTTTTCCTAAAAAACTCTGCATTTATGAAATTTTCATTCATTTAGCTATACTTTGAAACATATTAAGTATACGTAAGTACATGGAAATACTGTTTTCCATTCCATTTTACTACTAGACCCCCTTACAGACCAAGACCCGCATTTTTACTCCCGCACTCCAGAACACATCCGGAAGTGTCACTATAATGATCAAACGCATGGAAAGAGTTAAATAGAGACCTGTGACGTGTGGTTGGTTGGTCGTAACTAGGGGTGGTGGGTGGGGAAACCATGGAGGGGAGAGAGAGTGATACAGTGTTAACCTAGCCAGGAGAAGGTGAAATATATGATTATAATTAGGGTAGAGGGGTTGTAATGTGATGTTGTGAGGAGGTTCTGAACTATGTGTAACAAGTAAGAAGGGAATGGAGCTTAGTGGAGAGGGATTATAATTGTTGAAGAGGAGAATACTGAAAAGCAAGTTTAATCCATGTGGTTCCAGCATCCCATAATCCTGAAAGCAGCAGTTCTCAAGCACTAGGCAGCTAGTGTCGTCAATGTCACGCAGCTAAGTGCTTTTTCGAAATTTTTTTTTTTAATAAAGCATTCATGTGAATCTATATTTTATCTCCTCTCACTATTTCTTCATCTTGTATGTTTGTGTATGATTAAGGCTCACGCCAAAATGTCACAACTTTGTAGTCATTAAGTAATAAAGCTGCTCCTACTTTTTTCCTAGTTATACATTCTGGTATCACAGCTTTACTGCAGTGCTTCATGTTTAGTTGTATATTTATACATAAAAAAAAATGTATACATAATTATCATAGACAACCATCCCTTGATACAAGTGAAACATTTCAAATACTTAGGTAGCATAATAACATCCTTAGGGACAATTGATGCTGAGATTGAGAACAGAGACAATAAAGCAAATCCTTTACTGAAAAACAAATACATCACAACTGAAACAGAAAGGGCACTGTACAACAGTTTTCCTCCCAGCTCTATGCTATCAATGTCAAACATGGACACTAACAGCCAAGAATAGAAGAAAAATCATCATGGCAGGAATGAGATGTTTAAGGAGAATACTAAATGTGACAGGAAGAGACCAAGTAAGAAATGACACCATCAGGGCAAGGGTTGGAGTAATACCAGTATTACACTATATCCAAAAACAGTAAGTCAAATGGTTTGGCCATGTCACACGGTTACCACCAGACAATGTATCACAGAAAACATTCACGCTAAGATTTATAGGTAACAGAATGCAGGAGATGGAGAGAGGAAATTACAAAAGCATTAAATATCCTATTATGTGAAGCAAATTGTCGAATCCAATCAAGACATCTGTTTATCCCCTAGGCACTGAAAGGTATATGAGGAAGGAGACAAGACAAATCATGTTGCATGATTTGATATAGTTGAAAAAATTTGGTTAGTTCTTTATGAGGTGTGAGACCAGTTTTGTGAAAGGCGATTTTAATTCACAATGCTGAAAGATTTTAGTGATCATTCTCTTTTCATTTTGTGTTGTTCTAAGTGTTTCATTGGTGTTACATTCTTTTTCATATGTAACTTGACTGACCCATTAGTATATTTTGTGCCATCCTTTTCTTTATTCATCCATTGAGTTTTTCAATGATTGTTACATTGTTCAAATAACTTACATTGAAATTTCCTTATATTTCAACTAGCTTTCATGGTTCTGCAATATCCCTGAGAATTTCTTAGTTTGGTTGTGGCTGTTTTGGATATATGTTGCATCTTTCTCAAAAACCACATATCTTTTACTGCCATTTTTTGTTTATTTTGTTTGAGCTTCCTGCCCCATGAGAATAGCTGTGTTAAGAGCACATTCATCTTGGAAGAGACTGATAAGGAAAGTTAAATCTAATAGTGAAGAAAAAGAAAAAAAACTCTATGCTGCAGCCCAGAATCCTGGAGTAATCGATAGCTATAGTTCCAGTGGATTGCATCACCCTCTTATAAGATATAAGTTATCAGGGAACAGACTTTTCTGTAAGAGGAGAGAATGTAGAAACTAGAAACAGAATTCTTCTTAATCTCTTGTCTGTCACAGAAATAGGTGTAACACAGACAAAATTTCATACATTTTAATATAAATTATCCAGTCATGGCCCAAATGGCCAGCACGATGTACCTCACCTAAGGTAGAAGACATCCATTATACTGCTGCCAATAGATGAAGGTGGAGATCTTGGCTTATAGAACCACACTAGACTGTAAACAACAATGGACAGATGGGAGAAAACCTGATGTGAAACCAGTGAGTCCAGAACGTGATAAGTCTGTGGGTCTACATTACTGTGGTAAAACAGGTCCTAGTAATGAAAGTGGATGAAGGTGTATGGTTCAGTTTTACATAGAGATGGAAATAGTAAGGAAAGTGGGCAGAACAAGAATGATGAAAAGCAAGATAAGCACATGCAAATGAGGAACATACAACAATTCAATATTTCTGCAAAAGCCTTTTTCAAGGGTCACATCCAGAAACAGATAAAACATGAAAAATGTATGAAAAATATACAGATAATGATATTTCTGTCTTCATTGTGAGCACAAAATTCTAAAAAACAAAAAAAAGAAAACTTGCAACGGTGGTCATAAATGCAGCAATGTAATTAACTATCCCTGCATCATAGGAGAGTTGGTTATTTTTTATCTGTGTTACAACCAATAGATCAAAGTTATCAATTCTAATGATGGCATATGCAGGCTTCATATCCAACAGTACATTTTTGTACTTAAACTGAGATTAAAGCTTTTATATGCTGGGAAGAAACAATCAAAAGTCTCCAGAGTTTGGCTCTACTTGACAAAACCCTTGACATATGCCATCTGATAGGAAATTCCTATTTATTAATTCCCAAGTCTGTGTTATTGCTGTTAGCTTAGCTGGACTGAAAGTCAGCCATCAGAACTAGTATGTAGACATTTCATTTAATATTCAAGTGTATGCTATGGTATTTCTCAAATGGATATCTGCGGAAAGTCACTAGGGGTTCCATGAGAGATCATAACTGAAAAAAAAGTTTTTGCACCATTTTGTGCAGTATGCAAAAGAGAACAGGTTATTTTGTGACAACTTTTACAGCACAGGTACACAAGATTCTTCGGATGCTGTGCATGGAGTGAAGCTCCTCCTGACCAAAGAAGAAAATGCGGAAAAGCAGTTAGGGTTGCTGTGTGGCACCGATGTGAAAAGGTGGTGGAAAAGATAAAGTGAAGCTTAATCGGTACGTCCAGTATTATCGCAGCGAGAGCTACTCATACCATGATGCCTCTGCTCCAGAGAAATACACCCATACTAGTGAAATATGCCTAAACCAGCTCACACCAAGGGTGAAACTTGATGGCTTCGCATGTCACGGTACCTCTGCTCTAGAGGTTTGTCACATCCGATATACACCCATACTGGTGAAATATGCTTAAACTGGATTACATCAGGGGTGAGCTACGCATGTCATGGTACCTCTGCTCTAGAGGTTGGTTACGTCCTAAACATGCCCATACTGGGATAATATGCCTAAACCAGCTCAACCCAGTGGTGGAAGTCACTAGTGGCAAGGATTCATCCTCCTGGACAAAAGCTCCATTCTGGTCACAACTAGGATGAGTATCGGCCATGACTACAAGTTGCTGAAGTCAGAGACACTGGACCAGGGCAGTCTAGATAGGCAACCACCTCTCACCTGATGGGGATGTATGCGTATCCTAATCACACCAAGGTTTTCTGGTGAGAAAATCCAACTCTGGACTGGATGGGCAACCACCTCTCACTCGGCGGTGATACACGGATATCTCAAAACACGTCAAAGTTTTCCTGTGAGAAAGTCCAACTCTAGGCTGGATGGGCTATCACCTCTCACCCAGCGGGAATATACTGATATCCAAAACATGCTGAGATTTTCTGGTGAGAAAGTCCAACTGGTGCAATGAAAACCATAGTGTCAAGCAATCCCCCTTCTGAGACCCACCAAGAATACAGGCTCAAGCCCCACGATACTTTGAACCTCTTGTGGTTCTCTTGGGGATCTCGTGTGGTCCTTTAGGGGACCACACGGGACCTATAGAGGACCACAGGTGTAAATTCAGTAGGATCACAGGGCGGTCTTGGTGGTAGAAGCGAACGAAAAAGAAGAAGACGGCACAGGTCTAGATGACACCTGCTGTACAAGTGGGACTTGCTTTGTATTATCTTAAGCAGTACTATTTCTGCTGCTGAATTTGTACAGTTATTTTTATCAGTGAATTTACAGTTGGCTAAAGCATAATAAACCTGCAGTAACTGTACTTCAGAATCACTTTACATATCACCATGAATGACTAAGATGACATTTTAATTATATATGTCACAAGCTAATTAACTCTTCCCGGGCCCAGAAAAAAAACGCGGACGTTCCACACAAAAACCGCAGGTCTTGATATGTTAGGGGGTATAGTTGTAAAATGGAATGGAAAACAGTATTTCCATGTACTTCTGTGTACTTACTATGTTTCAAAGTATAACTAAATGTATGAAAATTTCATAAATGCAGAGTTTTTTTCAGAAAAAAGAAATAATATGATGTTTTTAGACAGTGACTGTGCCCAGCTCACCATCGGCTAGGTCTAGATATGCACTACTTACCATCTGAGATGTCTAGATCTACTTGTCAATCTCGTATTGTGATTGTATGTTGCATTCTCGCTAAATTAATGTCTGAAATAACCTCCTAACTACTTCTCCAGTCATCTAATATGTCTAGATCTACTTGGGATACATTGAAGAGCAGTGGGGTAGTTTAGGCCATGTCCATACCCCTATCTACATCATCAAAAATTGAAACATTTTGATGTTTCTCTTCCTTTTTTCTCGCTCGGCATTGTTCATAACTAAGGACTCTTTCACCATTTTGAAAAGTGTCACCGGAATCGCAGACGAAATATGTACAATCTAAATGTTACACCGGTTGTTTTATTGAAACAAATGAATTGTCACTATAACGACTATGGCACGCAACTCAGTAACCGGAAATTATCACTACAACGACTTTGGCACAGGAAGAGTTAATCATGGATACACAATTAAACGGCATAACTTTTAAATTTTATTCAGTATTCCAGTAACACTATTAGTCATGAGTTTAGACTTTTATTCATATCAGATATTCTTGAAATTAGTGTATTGTTGATATACGAATGTTTTAGATGTGGAACACATCTCAGATTATATCTTGACGGAATTTTCAGTATTTTAAGAATTAAATGATTGCACATATGTCAGAGCATATACAAACCAGAGACATTTTCTTTTTTAGGTCAAAGCTATCTTGGTTAATATTTTTGGAGGTATTGTCAACTGTGCTATTATAGCCAATGGAATTACAAATGCCTGCAAGTCCATTAGCCTTAGTTTACCACTCATAGTGAGACTGGAAGGTAAGTTTAGTATTACAGCAGCTCTTTACTCAGAGCCATGCAATAATTCTTTTTTAAATGCAATGTCAGGACAATAATTACCTTGCATTTTTGTTCTTGCTCTGTCTCCTTGGAATTGTGAGCAAGCTCTTTAAGTCTGTTCAGAATGACTTTGCAAAATACTTTTGACACAACTGATAGTAAGGTTACTCTTCTCCAGTTATTGCAGTCACTAAGATTGCCTTTTTTTTTGTTTTAACAATGATTCCTTTTTTTCCATTTATAAGGGACCTTTTCTTCTTTCCAAACTTTATTAAACACTCTCTGTAGTTGGCTCATGTTGTCACTGTTAATAGCTTTTAACATTTCAGCTGTTCTTTCATTTTCACCTGCAGCTTTGTTGTTAGCCATTAGATTTACCACTGTTTCAGTTTCATTCAATGTAATTTCATTTAGGCCGACATTTAGTTGTGGGATTGGTAAGTGTATAAGATGATCTATATATACATCTTTAATTGATATATATTTTCATTTCTCATGCAACAAGCACCATTGGAAAAACAATTTGATTAGGTACTGATTGTCAGTAGTATGCAGTATCATATTTCATATAGAATTGTGTATTTAGTTTGAATTTGCTTCATTGGTTGACAGAGTCACACCAGTCTTTTCTTGTGCTTTATTTTTATTTTGATTTCTACCAGAATGTTTTTGCTTCATGTTTTCCCTTTCATTTGTTTGTCCATTTATTTCCACAGTGCTATATCCAGTGTGAGTATATAGATAAACTGAGAGCAACAAATTAAGAAAGAATTATTTGTGCATGCGCCAGAAAACAAAGAATAATGAACTCTGAAAATAAAAACATTGCTCACAATAAATATTTTTGTATAAAGATATTTATTGTGAGCAATGTTTTTATTTCTCTTTACTTTTCTCTTTCTTGTTCTAACTCTTCTCAATTACAGCACCACTCTAACCAGCCTCAGAATGAGATTGCATAAGCACATTTGTATCTCAATACTGTTTTATAAGGATCTTGACTTTCACAGTCTGAAAATGTATATCTGAAGTTGTTTGATTCTTGTACTTTTACATTTTTAGATTCTCCATCCTTCACCAGTAGCATCAACACTGTCATCATCATTATCATGTGCTGTCTTCAGAACAAAGGTTGGCAGTAATGAATCTCCAGTTTCCTTGCTCCCTCACCTTGATGGTACACCTCAGCCAAACTGTCCTGTCAACTCTCATATGTTATCTACCCATCTACATGTTTCTCTACCTCCCACTTTTTATTCTTCCACTTTTCCTTCTAGTATGGTCTTCAATATATTGTTACGTCTTTTGATATGGCCAAAATATTTTGTTTTCTGGAAGAAAATTTATTTCTTTGAGAATTTCACATTGCTCCTGAGTCTGTTCTAAAACCTCTGCATTTGTTCTTTTCATTTTCCATTACCTAATTTTCTGTAGATCCACATTTCTGCTGCATTAATCTTTCTCTCTGACTTTTTTCTGATTTGTGAGTCTAAGTTTCTACTCCATACAGTAATACAGAATAGACACAGCTTTTTACAACTCTCAGTTTTGTTTTTATGGCCAGATTCCTGGATAACAGCACTGCATTTATGGTGTTGAATGTGTGTTTGCCATTTCTATTCTTTTCTTTATCTGTGTCTAACATCCTCTGTTAGTATACTCTAGGTAGCTGTAGTTTTGTCACTTGTTCAAGTTTCTATTGTTTATCTATCTATGACTTTTGGTCTTTCCTGCTGAACACCATTGCTTTGGTCTTCTTGATGGTATCATCATCCATCTCTAGTCCCACATTCTTGGCCTGTATTGTTTATCTTATCTATTAATTTCTATGGGTTATATGGATTCACTTCTAGAAGAATAATATGCACACCTTAGATTGTTAACATTTCTTCCCCCTATGTTCAGTCCTGGTAGCTTGTCTAATTGTCTGATATCTCTATATACAAGTTGAATAGATATTGAGACAGAGGCAGAGAACATCCTTTCCTGACTCCCCTCTTTATAGGTATGTTTTTGATGTCACTGTTCCATATCTTACTGATGCCTCCTGCTATCAGTAGGGATTTGTTATAATTTGTATATCTTTTCTATCAAGATTGATTTCCTCAAGAACTGATTGATTTCCTCAAGACTTATTAGTTTGTCATGCTTCTGTCTGTCAAATGCTTTAATATAATCTATAAAACAGGCATATAGATACATATACATATATATACATACATATATATATACACACATATATACACACATATATATATATACACATAATATATATACACACACACACCTTTCTGAATTTCTCAATTAACTTTTTTATGAAAGAAAAAGAAATCACCTCTCCACTATTCTGCCTGAAACCAAATTTTCTTCACTGATTTCTTTTCAGTATTTTTTTTTTTTTTTTGTCCTTCAAGGACAGTTGTTTTTTTTTTTTGGTCTTTCAATGGCATTAGAAAAGTTTTTGTGTATGGTGTATCTATCTATTAGCAATCTTTTGCTTCATTATATTTTCTCATGACTGCTTTGTTGATCTTTTCATACAGCTCTTTGTTTTGATTTACTCGTCTTTTGTCCATTAAACTGGGTATTTCATTTGTCATCCAGCTCTTTTGTGCCTGGCTCTCTATTTTTGGCAGTGTGTTTTGGGCCGCATGTGTAACTGCTTCTTTCCATGTGTCCCATCTATCATTAGTATCTTGGAATAGTATTTCCAGGTCTGTTAGTGCATCTATATCCATTTTTCACTTCCATGGCAAATTTTGTTCTTATCTCTTCTTCTTTTTGTAATGCTTTTATATCTCATGTGATGTTATGAGCCTATGAGTTTAATTTTTTAAATCTAACCTTTATCTTGCCTATAATGAGCTTATGGTCAATGTAGCAGTCTGCTCCTGGCATTGTTTTAATCAACATTAATGCATTTCGAAATCTTCTGTTATCAGAATATAATCGATCTGATTTTTTACCTTTTCATTAGGGTTTACCCATGTGTATAACCTTCTTGAGTGTTGTTTGAACCACACGTTCCCTGTGATTAAATCCTGCTTTTTCACCCATTCAACTAACTTGTCTCCTCTTTCATTATGCACTCCTAGTCCAAAATTACCTGCTACTGGTTCTTCGCATTCGCAACTTTTGATTTCAAGTCTCCATATACACTAGTGACTTATACATGTTTTCACTGCTTTCTGGCTTTGTTAGTATCATCCTAAAGTGATTCAAGTTCTTCTGTACTTTCTGTTGTTGGAACATGTACTTGAATGATGCTAATGTCAGTAGGTCTAGGTCTACCTTGTACTTTCACCAGTAGTACTCTGATAATGTCCAGGAATTATTGTCCCTTTATTGCTTTTGATGCTATTGGTTCAGTCATTATTGCTACACCTCTCAAGCTGGAAAACAACTAAAGAAATAGACAGCAAGTCAGACTCTTGAAAACAAATAGCTAAAGAAAATACTCGATATAAAATGGAGTGAATTCAAGAACAACGCAGAGATAACGCAGATAAGTGAACAACAACCTGTCTCATGAGTGATCAGAAAAAGGAGATGGACATAATGCCAGTCACATGATGAGAAGAAACAATCAGAGAATCCCAAAACAAGCTATGAAGTGGAACACAACAGACCAAAGAAAAGAGGTAGACCATGTTAAACTCTAAAAAGGACATTGTTAAGAAAGGCCAAATTAGTAGGCATAAAATCCCCTTGTGAGGTTGAAAAGCTCGCTGAAAATATGAAAACTTTGTGAACTACCTTGCAAGCCCTATGTGACATTTAATGGGACAGGAAGGATATTTCAAGGATGACTTTGAGGAGAATTTTAGTCACATGACTCATCACTCATATGAGTCACCAGACTTACAGTTCTAAAATCTGAGCAGCCTGTGGGTTTTGCTTTCTTGTGTAGTGCCACAAGCTCAAAGTGTTTTATTTCTTGAGTTATATATCCTAGTTCACATTAATATATTCTATTATCTATAAATTCCATATGCCTTCAGTGCTTTTATTATTCCTATGACAGTGCCATGTGGTCCTACTGTTCTGTCTTCTTTCATCTTTTATCAAATATTTCATCTTCTTCTGTTATTATCTGACCCACTGTGTTTTTGATACAGCCACTGCTATTTGTCAAGCACTTTTTTTTGGTAATGAGTGCAGTTTCTTTGTGCTCTCCTCGTGGATTGTGGTATTCATTTCTTCTATGACAGTACATTTCTCCTCTATACATTTTTCTTTGGCTTACCTGCACGTATGATACATTTCTTTGCAAACTTCAATAAAATGTACAAATGTGACTGAAAACTTCTTATCACTTTTCAGCATAGTCTCCACCACATTCAGTGTAGGCCAGCCACCCCTTCACTAATGTCTGGATTCTTCAAGGAGGAAAATCCTCTGTCTGGCACCGTAGTCAGTTATCTCTTCATCCATACTGAACTTGTTCCCATCTAGCACTTCCTTGATAGGTCCAACGCATGATAATCATGTGGTGCAAATTTGGATGAATATGCAGGATGTGGAAGACATTCCAGAGATTCATATTTGTTGTGCTACTGCACATGCAGTGTGAGGCCACACATTATCATGCTGTAACAACACACCAGAACTGAGCAAATGCAAAATTTTTACCTCATTACAGGTTTCAAGCAGATCACAGTATGCTTCACTGTTGAAACTGGTTCCTCTGGGCATATAATGTTTAAGGATTTGGCCTTTACAGTCCTAGACAAGCATCATTCATTCATTCATTTGCTTGTCCCTTGTGAAACTTTGCCTCCCTAACAGTACTCCTGTAGGCCTCTCAGTTGTGAGCAAGATGGCCTGCTGCTGATGCATCCATTTGCAGATCTTAACGATGTCTTGGAGCCATCTTCGCCTTGGTCTCCCTCTCTTTCTTTTCCCCATTATATACCCTTCCAAGACAGTTTTCTCCAGATTATCATGACATTTAATGTGTCCAAAATATTTAAGTTTTCTCTCTTTTATCCTCTTTAATAGCCAGCCTTCTTCAATATTAAGTTCTTGTAATATGGTTATATTTGTTCTTTTTTGTGTCCATGATATCTGAAGAACTCTTCTGTAGCATTTACATTCAAAAGCAGTTGTTTTGTTAAGTGTCCAGGTCTCACAGGCATATGTTGCAATGGGAAAGATACATGCCCTTAAAAATCTTATTTTTGTAGTTCTCTCTGCTACTCTCCACAGATTCTTTAGTTGTTTTACTTTCTGGAAAGCGATAGATGTCCTCCTTTTCTCACATTGTATCTCCATTATTAGTTAGTAATGATCCAAGATGTTCAAATCTCCACTTCTTCCAATTTTTCCTCACTGATACATATTTAAGCTGCCTTGTTTGTTTTGTCAGTTGTCATCAATTTAGTTTTCTTCACATTAAAACAGAGGTTTTGCTCTTCACTGTTCTTATGGACTGACATAATTAGTTTTTCCATTCCTTTTTGTGTTGTGGACAGTAATACTGTGTCATCAGCATATCTAATCTCTGGTATTTCACAACCTCCAATTGTTATGGCATCGTGATATTCTTTGTCTACATCTTCTCTAACATTATATTTTCAGTATACAAGTTAAATAAGTAAGGCGACAATATGGACTCCATGTTTTATGTCAAACCAAGTTGTTGTTTCACCAGCTCTTCTCAAACATTCTCCATTAGTTATTTTTGCTGTCCATGGAATTTGCAACATTCTTCTGATAAACCACATTTCTACTGCTTCCAGTGACTTTTGTGCAGACCTGCCTATTGTCCATGATTCACTTCCATATAATAAGATAGTTTCAGTACAGCATTTTAGGACTCATTCTCTAACATTCATTGATAAGGATGTGTTGCATAATGTTTCTCATTCTCTGAAATGCAGTCTTTGGTTGGCTTATTCTGTTCTTAATTTCTGTTCTGCATTTCACATCTGAAGTTATTACTGGTCCAAGGTATTTGTGTAGTGCTTACTATCAGCGATGCCTAGATGTACAATGTTTACCATCTGCGATTTCCAGATCTACTTAAATTTTCGTCCGATCTCACTAATATAATGTCTGAAATTACCATCTAACTACTTCTCCAGTCCATTTAATAGGTCTAGATGTACTTGGGGTACATTCAGGAATGGTGGTCAGATCATAGGACATGTCCTTATGCCTCCGAAATCACAATAAATACTGAAATTTCTATGATAAAAGATCTATTTCATTCGGTTGTTAGCCACGCCTTTGATTGAACTATGAAAGGTCACCAGACATGCACAGATAAATCATGTACAATAAAAAGTTTTACAATAGTTTTACGTTGCAACGAAACAAAATCACTGTAACGAACATGGCAGTCACTAGACTAACAGGAAGTATTCACGATATCGACTATGCAGGGAAAGAGTTAATTCTTTTCCTTCACCTTTTCCACAAGCAACCACATTCGCACCATTCTTCACTGCCCAGTAGGAGCCCCAATCCACACACGGCTGCTGAAGAATCTTGCCAGCAGCAACTGGAAAATGACAAACAACAACAAAGAGGAATATAAATCTTTAACAAAAGAAGTACAGAAAACATAAGAAAAGACAAAAAACAATACATACAAGAGTGTTATGAAAGAATAGAAGGACATCAGAAGTGTGGAACAGATAGTGAAATGTTTAAAGAAATGAAGAAATTGACGAGAAATGTCACACCTAAGCTAAATGTAATTTGTAATGAGATGGGGAATATCTTGACAGGTTACAGAGGAAATTCTAGATAAATGGAAGGAATATTGCAGAGGAATGTATGAAACAACTGACTGTGAAAGCAGAAATCAACAGTATGAATTATTGGAGGAGAAAGAACCCGAACGGACAATAGAAAACGTTTATAGGCAATAAAGAATCTGAAAAATGGTAAATCACCAGGATGTGATGAGATAACAGCTGAACTTATTAAAGCAGAAGGAAAGGAATGTATAACAATCTATCATGCACCATGTAAAATAATATGGCATTCAGGTATTTGGCCAAAAGAATGGAAAAGAACTGTATTCATACCACTGCCAAAAAAGGGTAACCTGAAATTATGCACAAACTACAGAACTGTTGCCCTGATTAGTCATGCCAGTAAAATTCTGTTAAAAATCATATTGGGTAGACTTCGTAAGAAAATAGAAGAAGAAGTCAATATGCTCCAAGCTGGTTTCAGGCAAGGAAGAAGATCAAGAGATCATATATTCAATATAAGATTAATAATAGGGAAATGCAGAGAGTTTAATGTGAATCTATATTTATCCTTTATAGACTACTCAAAGACATTTGATTGTGTACAACACCAGAGACTTTGGGAAATAATGGAAAAGATGGGATTTCCAACACATTTGATACATTTAACATCATTGCTGTACCTAGACCAACAAGCAGCAGTAAGAATAAATGGTGAAACAACAACTTGGTTTGACATAAAATAAAGGGTCTGTCAGGGGTGCATATTGTCACCTTACTTGTATACCGAAAATATAATGAGAAATGTTAGAGAAGATATAGACAAAGAATATTATGATGCCATAACAATTAGAGGTTATGAAATACCAGAGATGATGACATAGTATTACTGTCCACAACACAAAAAGGAACTGGAAAACAAATTATGTCAGTCTGTAAGAACAGCGAAGAACAAAACCTCTATCTTAATGTGAAGAAAACTAAATTGATGATAACTGACAAAACAAACAAGGCAGCTTAAATATGTATCAATGAGGAAAAACTGGAAGAAGTGGAGAGTTCTGAATATCTTGGATCACTACTAACTAATAATGGAGATACAATGAAGGAAATTAAAAGGAGGGCATCTGTCATTCATCAGAAAGTAAAACAACTAAAGAATCTGTTGAACAGAACAGACAGAACTACAAAAATAAGATTTTTAAAGGCATGCATCTTTCTCATCACAACATATGCCTGTGAGACCTGGATACTTAACAAAACAGCTGAGAAATACATAAATGCCTTTGAATGTAAATGCTACAGAAGAGTTCTTCAAATATCATGGACACAAAAAAAGAACAAATATATCCATACTACAAGAACTTAATATTGAAGAAGGCTGGCTAGTAAAGAGGATTAAAGAGAGAAAACTTAAATATTTTGGACACATTAAACATCATGATAATCTAGAGAAGACCATCTTGGAAGGGTACATAACTGGAAAAAGAAAGAGGGAAAGACCAAGGCAAAGATGGCTGCAAGACATCGTTGAAGATCTGCAAATGGATGCATCATCAGCAGCCCATCTTGCTCTCAGCCGAGAGGCCTACAGGAGTACTGTTAGGGAGGCAAAGCCCCGCAAGGGACATGCAAATGAATGAATAAATGTTCATTTAACCACACTTCCTGTGCTTCTCTGCATTTGTGTCTTATTTCTTTATTTATCCTGCTATATTTTTCTTAGTTATTTTTACTTCTCTTTCTCTTGTCCATCAGTCCCAAGATGTCATCTATCATCTATTTATTCTTGGAGCCTTCTTTTTTTTTTTGGTGGTATTATCTCCTTAACAGTTTGGTGGATAGAATCTCTTAACATTGCCCATTGTTCATCTATACTATTTATCTTTGCTATTGCATTGTATCTATTTGTTGTATTAATTCTGTATTGCTCTCACAGTTCTTGGTCATTTTTAATGAGTTCTGCATTCAGTTTGATGTTTCTCACTTTTCTGCATTCTTTCTTTAGCTTTATTCTAATTTTTCCACTGGGTCATGGTCACTATTGCAGTCGGTTCCTGGCATGGTTTTTGTTGTCAGTAATGCATTCCAGAATCATTTGTTGATTAATATGTTGTCTGTCTGGTTAAAAGTCTTTTTATCTGACCTGCACCACATTGCCAACCTTTGGAGTTGTTGCTTAAACCAGGTGTTTCCTACAAGCAAGCTATGTATTTTTGCCCATTCGATTAATTTACTACCTCTATCATTCCTCTCCCCTAGTCCATAATCACCAACAATGTCTGAACTTCCTTTACCAACTTTGGCATTAAAATCTCCCATCAATATGGTAACTTCATGTGACTTTGTGTGTTTCAGGACTGGCTCTGTCATTATAAAATGGCTGTACATCTTCAGAACTATCAGCTCTTGGACCGTACACTTGTACAATATTTATGTTTGTTGGTTGTCCTTAAAATTGGGCTAGTAGGACTTGGTCAGAGATGTTCAAATATCCCTCAACTGCCCTTGCTATTTGCTCATCAAATATTATTCCTACTCCTTGTTCATGTTTCTCACCACCTGAATATATTATTGTATATTTATCAGAATTTATCTTCCCTTCACCTGGTCATTTATCAGAATTTATCTTCCCTTCACCTGGTCATTTATCAGAATTTATCTTCCCTTCACCTGGCCATCTAACTTCACTCATTCCTAGTATGTTGATCTTCATCTTTTCATTCCTAGTATGTTGATCTTCATCCTTTCCATTTCCCTTTTTACATTTTCTAATTTTCCAGCCTGGAATAGAGAATTTCTCTTCTCTATTCCAAAACTCTATTACAGTGCCATTCACTTGCAGAGTGACATACACATAACTCCATACAGCCTATTCATTCTATGATGAATGTCACCTTCACTATCCAAGAAATGAATAATGTGCATTGTTCCTCTCTTGCACATGCTTCCAATAAATTGGCTATCTTTGATCTGATCTGCTGAGGTTCTATCTATCTAGTGCCATACTGAAGGGTTAGCAGTCCTGCTTTTCCACAATTCTCTATTCTGGATGTTAATTATGAACTGAACTGGTGTTCTTTCTCCATGCCACTTCTTCAGTCCAACTATCATCTGTCTTTGTCTGCCTCAGCCTCTTTTGCTCTCTATCATCCCTGTTGTTACCAAATATACTGGAGTTAAGGTGCTGTCATGATGTGTCCTATAAATTTGGATAATCTTTTCCTGAATTTTGTTATTGCGTGTCACTCTTCTTCTGCCTCTTTCAGGACCTCTTCAATTGATCTATTCACTGCCCATGCTGACTTTAGCATTATTCTAAGGAACCACATTTCTGCTACCTCCAAGCAGCACTGTACTTTCCTGGTGATTTCCCTTGTTTCATATCCATAAAACAGGGTTGCTTCAATATAATATTAGACTGCTCTTTTCCTCACTTTCAGTGTTAGCGATTGATTACATATTTTTCATCCCATGGAACATTGTTTTAGCCTGTTGTTTATATCCATTTCACATCTTCTGAATGAGGTTAGTAATGTCCTTTGGTATTTGAACTTGTCCACCTGCTTCAGTGTTGTGTTATTGACTGTTACTCTACAACGTGAAATGACTTTCTTCTTAGAGATGACCATGACTTCTGTTTTCTTATCAGGCTGTCTCCTTTTTTCACTTACCTATTTATCAGCTCCTGCAGTTCTTTCTCTTTTTTTTTTTGCTATTAAGGCAATGCCATCTGCATTTCTCAGGTTGTTCAAATTATGTCCTGCTACTGAGATTCCCAGTAGTCCAATACAGTGCATTGTATTTTCAATGTACAAAGAGAATAAGAGATAGCTTGCATCTTTGGCGAACTCAGACTTTGATTTCCTGGTATTTGCCAACCTAATTCCTGCTAACTGTTGTCAGTACATATTTTTTAATAACTCTCGGGTCCTTGCCATGTATATTTATATTTTCAAACATTTCCATTACTTAGTCATGTCTTACTTTGTCAGAAGCCCTTGCAGTAATCTATAAAACACTTACTTTAACTTCATTTGCTCTTTCAGTTGCTGGTGTTACATTTCCAAAATGGTTAACATAACACCATACAACATACATCTGGAGAGGAATAGCATAAAGTGTATTACAACTGTCTGCTATGTAATTTAGATTTTTTTATAGCAAAATTAAGACTACTTTTTTACTCACCCTCATATTGTTTAAAAATAATTCAAACTGCCATGATGTACACTAATTTTGTTATGCTGTTGCAGGTACAAATGTTGAAGAAGCAAAGAGAATTCTGGAGAAGAGTAATTTGCCCATTACTTCAGCTACAGACTTAGATGATGCTGCTAAGAAGGCAGTTGCAAGTCTCTCATAATAAAGTCTGAAGTGCTGTAAGTTAAAATTTTGTAAGCTTGCAAGATGTATTTTTTTTTAAAAACACCAAACTTTTGCTATAAAGACATAAGTGCTCATTTAACAACCTTTTAAGCATTGTCCTCTTCAAAGTAATCCCCTGTACTGGCAATACAATGTTCCCAACATTTCTTCCATTGTTAGAATGCTTCCTGGAATGCATTTTCTGTGATGGTGCACAGCTCTTCTGTTGTATTTTCCTTAATCTCTCCTATTTTCCTTAATTTCCTCTGTGGTCTGGAAATGACATCCTTTCAAAGTGGTTTTAAGTTTGGAGAATAGGGTGAGTGGAGCACAACAGAGGCCTCATGTTCTGGATGAGGAGCGGCACATGAGCCGGAGCATTCTCATGGTGCAACATCCAAGTCTGGCTTTCCTACAATTTGGGCCTCTTTCTTCACACAGCATTCCTGAAATGTACTAAAACTTTCTGGCACAACTGTTTGTTTACCATCTGACTACATGGCACAGATTTACAGTTGACAATGACTGCAATAAAAAAACAGCCGACAATACCTTGATCTTTGACTAACTCTTCCATGCTTTTTTTTCCCCTTTCCCCACCCACTGTGAAGATCGCATCTTGGTTTCAACATCATAGCCATAAACCCATGTCTCACCTCTTGTTATGATGTTGTTAAGAAAGTTTTCATGACCAGTTGAGTTGGCAAGCAGTTCCTGACTGATTTCAACATGGTTCTCTTTCTGAACATCAGTTAGCAAATCCGGTATGAATTTTGCACAGGTGCAACGCATCTGAAGTTTTTCAGTCAAAATTGTATGGCAAGATCTTGTGCTGATATAGTCATCATCTGTTGTGGAAGGTTGTCCAGGCCTGGGATCTTCACCTACGAATGTTCTGCCCTCTTTAAAATGCTTAACTCTTTGTCTATTTTGGCACGCGTCCTGCGTGGCTGTATCCCTGTTACTATACATTTATAGACGCGCAGTGCGATGTTGGTTTGTAGCTCTTTAATTTTGAAAATAATCAAAGTATCTTAAAACCAGCAGTTGACTTCCTTCCGGCCTTCATTTGCACGTGGTTTGAGAAACAGATCGATTCTGTAGAGCGATTCTGTGTTACATTTTACGCAAGTTTTTCAAAGTTTATCGTCGCTAGGCTTTTGTTTATCAACAAATATGGCTTCCAGTGCTAGTTTCTTTCGTCCAGAGCAGCATATTTCTGCATTACAAGCTCAGAATTTAATTTTAAAATGTCTAGACTGTGGTGTAGAGAATGCAGTAGTAGAAATTGTGAATTTTCGGAAACACGTGGCGCAACAAAAAATCTTTAGTGTTTTTTTTTTTTGTCCAGCAGCAAAATGTGTTAGAAGGGTAGCTGGTAATACTACTTCTCAGCTTTTTGCTAGTACTAGCTGCAATATCACAATAAGTAATGCTGGAGATTGTGTAATTTAAAAAATTAAATGTTGTAGAATGCTTCAAATTAAAAAAAAAAAACCAAAACCAAAACATAATGGCCTGTTTTCTGGTAAATATTAGTCAACGACTGCACACTTGTAAATATTACCCACCCACTTGGTGTTTTTAGTTTGCTGTAAATGCATAATTAGTGTATATTTTCATGTAAATTTTGGAGGATGTGTGTAGAATAGGTGTTTGTGTACATTTTTATTCATTATGGAATTATATAATCGACTACAGTGGATTAACTTGATGGGTAAGTGACAAAAAATTTATTTTATTCCTTCATTTTCCATTCTTTCTTCTCAGTTCTTAGCTCTTTTTTTTGTTGTATACTAACAAAATGTTAAAAATGTTATTAGAAAAACAAAATACATTTTTTCTTCTTCAAAATAAGGTATAATACTTCATACTACAGATCAGATTATGCCTTTGTTATTCTTTTAAATGTGACAACCATCCCTTTTCACATTGTGAAATTTACCCCCCTTGGTCTTTTGAGGGAAACACTCCCAGGAGACAAAGAGTTAAACCACTTGTAGCAGTGTGTTTGGCTCATACAATTTCCATATGCTTGGTTAAGCAATTCACACACACACACATATTGTTCTTCAAGCTTCTTCATTATCACTTTGTCACAAATCCGATAAACAGCTTATGCATGTGCTCACTTATCTTAATGACTGTGGTCATAGTGGAATGGGGCAAATGGCAGTTTGTATCAAGACATGCCTCTAGCCACACCATGCCCTCTGTGCTGGTTGGCTAGCTCTTCAAAAAGTTTGTTCTTTTTTTTTTTTAAAACATACATTGTATTTGGAAGGCTGTATAAACACTCTCTCTCTCTCTGAACCTTAAGTGCCCAGGGCACATGGGGCTTCCGCAAGGGTTTTCCACAAATGCCTGTCTTTCGCCTTTTTTTCTGCTCTTGCCCAGGTGAGCCCTCTATTGCTCAACATCCTTTCTGTTGTTCTTCTCCATGTCTCTTTTGGTCTACCCTTACTTCTGCTCCCCTGTGGTGTCCATCTTAGTGCTATTTTTGGTAGTGAGTTGTCAGTCATTCGGAGCACATGTCCCAACCATCGCCAGCGTCTTTCCTCAATAATTGTTGTCAGTGGTTTCATCTGCATTTCTGCCAATAAAATGTTATTTCTTATGGTGTTTGGCCAAAATATTTTTTTAATTCTACGTAAACATTTAGTCTGGAAAGAATTCAACTTGTTTTCTTTAAAAAAAGAAAGAAGTTTTCAAATATAGCCAGAAATTTGTGTGGTTTATTTCATTTTGAATCTAATACTGAAGCAGTGATGTGGTCAGATTTTAATGGAAACTACCAAGCATAATGTTGCTGAGCAACTTCTCTTATGGCTATTTCCCCTAAAATTTGAGTAACATACATCTTATATATGTCCTCTTTAGAGTTTCATGTGGTCAACCTCTTTTTCTTCGGCCTGTTATGTTTCACTTGATAGCTTGTTTTGGGATTCTGTTTCTTCTCATCACATGATGGACATATGTCCATCTTCTTTTTCTGATCATCCATGAGACAGGTTCTTTGCTCATATGAGTAACATAAGCAGTTGCAAAATCTGCAAGATATGTTTGTTTTGCAAAGCCTGACTTTACTTTGTCCTCCAGATATATCTTTGTGAGCAGCTGGCTTGTGAAAACTCATTCTGCATACAGTTTGTTCTTCTGCCAGTTATTTCTGTCTCAGTGACCAACAGAAAAATCTGCGTTGGGTGCCTGGCCTCTGAATTTCTTCTGTTTTTCTGCAAGATGTTTACTCGAAGATGCAGTTGTCATCCATTCTTGCAATACCCCTCAGCCATTTCACTCTTCAGCAGCTGAGTGGTATAATAAAGAGTAAAAACTTACTACAGTGGAATATCCCAGAGCTTGCTACTTCTGATTATTATGTAAATGAATGAAACATCTCTCTCTCTCTCTCTCTCTCTCTCTCTCTCTCTCTCTCTCTGAACCTTTAGTGCCCAGGGCACATGGGGCTTCAGCATGGGTTTTCCACAAACGCTTGTCCTTTGCCTTTTTTTTCTGCTCTTGCTCAACATCTTCTCTATTGGTCTTCTCCATGTTTCCTTTGGTCTACCCTTTCTTCTGTTCCCCTGTGGTGTCCATCTTAGTGCTATTTTTGGTAATAAATTGCCAGTCATTTGGAGCACATGTCCCAACCATCACCAGCATCTTTCCTCAATAATTGCTGTTAGTGGCTTCATCTGCATTTCTGCCAGCAAGATATTATTTCTTATGGTGTTTGGCCAAAATAGTCTTCTAATTCTTCATAAACATTTAGTCTATGAAGAATTCAGCTTGTTTTCTATGGTTTTGGTGATTTTCCAGTATTTACTTCCATAGAGTAGTACACTTAAAACATTACTCTTTAAAATCCT
Source organism: Achatina immaculata (assembly GCA_009760885.1). Classification (NCBI taxonomy): domain Eukaryota; kingdom Metazoa; phylum Mollusca; class Gastropoda; order Stylommatophora; family Achatinidae; genus Lissachatina; species Lissachatina immaculata. Next base: position 428,088 of record CM019704.1, read on the forward strand.
GATTTTCATCTTCATGCTTTGGTTTGCTCTAGTAAGTCTGCTGTTGAAAAAATCAAATTCATTGCCCTTCAGAATCGTTCCCATTTGAGTTGACATAAAGCTGCATGCAATGCTGCCAATATTCAAAGCAATTCTGCAGATCATTTTTTTAAGGCTGTTGAAGACAGTGTGGAGTACACTACAATGTCAAACAAATGGATCAGGATAATCTTGAAGAGCATATAATGACAATGAACACAATATCAAGCTTTGTACAAACAGAAATCCTGTAAAGACTAATAGAACTGGAGTAATTAACTGCCAAAAATGGTACACCCGGTCCTGATGGCATCTGTTATGGGCATCTCAAAGAAGCTGACAAGGCAATAAAGCAGATGACAGAAGATTACAACCAGAGTTTGAAGTCTTGCACAGATTCCCTTCCCAAAAAACAATACAAAACTGAATAGTTATTGACTTATAACATTACAAAATGTACATAGCAAAGTGATCGAGAGGATTATACCCAGTCAACTATCAGGCTTTCTAGAGACCAGTCAGCTACTACCAAATAAATTAGGAAGTTATCATCCAGGAAGAGATACAACTAATAATGTAGTGATTCTGGCACATGATGTATATGATTCCAGAAAAAGAGGAAACCATAGTTGTGGCACTTGATCTTAAGGATGCATACAACAGAGTGGATTATATAACACTGTTGATACTTCTGATGGAGTTTGGGGTAGATGCAAGATTAATTTAATGGATAGCTTAAATGCTGTTAAGGCAATCAGTTAGTTTGATACAGATCATGCATCTCAGAGCCCAAAAGCATTGTAGCAGGGCTGTCTCAGGGGTCTCCCTTGTCTCCTGTGCTATTCAATGTATAATCTACTGAAATTTGGAAACAGTGTGGGGCGAACCCGTGCTGATGATATTAACATATGAGCATGGAAGGTGTAGAAAGGAACTATCCACAAGGGTACAGAACAGGGTGGATCAGATAGCAGGCTGATGTCAGGATAACAATGTGGTGACAAACCCTGAAAAAGCTAGCATCCTGTGGTGCTCATTAAGTAACAGAATTGTAAAATCTGAAGTTCCGATTTTGAAGCATCGGGGACATAATTGATCCTTATCCTTTATATAATATGTGGACAATGTAATAGTAATGTGGCCTGGAAAGTGTTGGAGGCAGTTAGGTTAATGGCTGCAGCAACCTTTCCACAGAACACTCTGTTCTTGCCGATTCAGGTGCTGGTGAAGTCACCACTGGAGTATGATCTAGGCCTATTCACTCTGTCAAATGCACAGCTGAATAGGCTAAAGCATGTCCAGAATGAGGCAATGAGAGTGGCCTTGGGTTGCACCAGGCCATGCACTTTCTGCTTGATATGCTGAGTGTGAGATCAAAACACAAGCATGCTCAGGTAAAGACATGCATTTAAGGTTTCTGGCATGAAAGACCACCCATAAGGACCTGGGATTGATAAAAGGCAGATGCATCAAATGAGGCAGATCCTGGATGGCTGAGGCTGAGTGTACATTAGATGAGGTGCCTAAATGTGATAACTGGTTACAGATACAGAAGGGGCATGAATGTAGAGACTGGGCACAGGGGGCATTTGAACCTTGTGTTCAAAATCTCATCCAGCATCACTGTGGGCCTTCCAACATGGTAATATATACAGATGACTCACTGTCTCGGAACAGCAGAAGTGGTTGGGGTTTCATTGTCTACTGCAATGGAAGAGTAGTGGCATAAGGTTCAGGAGCCTTTGAAGTCACCACATCAAGCACGTGACTGGAAATTGAGGCTGTGTTGGCAGCAATGGAATGGCTAGTTGCCATTTTGTTCATGGCATCATCGTGACAGATTCACAGAGTATGCTTTGTAAATTGAGAAAAAATTGCTTTGAAAAGAATGAGTTCTGTTAATCCAGTAAACTGTGAAGAACCTAACATGGCTCCATTGTCTAGGGCATGCAGGAGTACATGGCAGTGAAGTGGCAAATAGGCTTGCTGGACAGGCTGAAATAAATGGCAGGCTGAGAATGGACAAGAGTGATATTGCTAAAGCTGTACTGGAACAACTTCAGGAAAATGAAGAGCAGGAGTGGAAGAACAATGTACAGTTATTGTAAAGCGATTGCTGGATCTAGGACAAATTAAGGGTCCTGGTAGGAAATCTGAATTTTCTATGGCAGAAAATGCATCAAAAAACCAACACTTGATGAGAACTATTAGCAAACATACTCTTGGATGGATGCTGCTGCATGCGGCGGAGCATATGTTGGGGCTGTCGTGAATCCAATAATGCCGGGGTTTGATTTTGAAACTTTGGATGATGTTTGGTCATGAGACTGACTTTCTTTTGCTGGTGTATGGCTCTTCTAATTTATTCCTTTGTTGGGTTATCATAATTTATAGGCAGGTAAATTTCTCCACATCAAACCTGTGATGGTTTTATTGGCACTGGTTGGTTCAAAAGTTCCTAGAAGTTTTCATGCCATATATTTATGGCTGGCTGTATATGTGTCATTATCATTAAGTGGCCAAACCACTTAATTATTTGTTTCTCTATATATTGTAGGCATGATGTAGTTCCTACAAAGTGTCTTATGTCATCATTTCTTATCTTGTCCCTCCAAATGATGTTTGCTACTTTTCTTAGGCATCTCATTTTACATTTCCATATTTTATTTTGCTGTTTCTTGGTTAGTGCCCATGTTTGGCATTGGTAGCACCAGGGCCGAATTCATAGAATTTGGGGCCCCTTGGCAAAATAATGCACTGAACCCCCATCATTTCTCTGTTAGGAATTAAAAGGGCCCCTGGGCAATGCACAGGTGGGCCCATGCATTAACAGTAGCACAACTTTGATATAAATATGTTCATTCATTCATTTGCATGTCCCTTATGGAACTCCCTAACAGCACTCCTGTAGGCCTCTCGGTTGTGAGCAAGATGGGCTGCTGCTGATGTATCCATTTGCAGATCATCAACGATGTCTTGCAGCCATCTTCGCCTTGGTCTTCCTCTTTCTTTTTCCCATTATGTACCCTTCCAAGATGGTTTTCTCTACATTATCATGACGTTTAATGTGTCTAAAATATTTAAGTTTTCTCTCTTTTATCCTCTTTAATAGCCAGCCTTCTTCAATAATAAGTTCTTATAGTATGGATATATTTGTTCTTTTTTTGTGTCCATGATATTTGAAGAACTCTTCTGTAGCATTTACATTCAAAGGCATTTATGTGTTTCTCGTGTGTTTTGTTAAATGTCCAGGTCTCACAGGCATATGTTGCAATGGGAAAGATGCATGCCCTTAAAAATCTTATTTTTGTAGTTCTGTCTGTTCCGTTCAACAGATTCTTTAGTTGTTTTACTTTCTGAAAAGCGTTAGATCTCCTGCTTCTAATTTCCCTCATTGTATCTCCATTATTAGTTAGCAGTGATCCAAGATATTCAAAACTCTCCACTTCTTCCAGTTTTTTCTCATTGATACATATATCAGCTGCCTTGTTTGTTTTGTCAGTTGTCATCAATTTAGTTTTCTTCGCATTAAGATAGAGGTTTTGCTCTTCACTGTTCTTACAGACTGACATAATTAGTTTTTCCATTCCTTTTTGTGTTGTGGACAGTAATACTGTGTCATCAGCATATCTAATCTCTGGTATTTCATAACCTCCAATTGTTATGGCATCATAATATTCTTTGTCTACATCTTCTCTAACATTCCTCATTATTTTTTCACTATACAAGTTAAATAAGTAAGGCAACAATATGCACCCCTGATGGACCCCTTGTTTTATGTCAAACCACGTTGTTGTTTCACCATTTATTCTTACTGCTGCTTGTTGGTCTAGATAAAGCAGTGTTAATTGTATCAAATGTGTTGGAAATCCCATTTTTTCCATTATTTCCCAAAGTTTCTGGTGTTGTACACAATCAAATGCTTTTGAGTAGTCTATAAAGGCTAAATATAGATTCACATTAAACTCTGCATTTCTCTATTATTAATCTTATATTGAATATATGATCTCTTGATCTTCTTCCTTGCCTGAAACCAGCTTGGAGCATATTGACTTCTTCTTCTATTTTCTTACAAAGTCTACCCAATATGATTTTTAACAGAATTTTGCTAGCATGACTACTCAGGGCAGCAGTTCTGTAGTTTGTGCATAATTTCAGGTTACCCTTTTTTGACAGTGGTATGAATAGTTCTTTTCCATTCTTTTGGCCAAATACCTGAATGCCATATCTTTTTACATAGTGCATGATAGATTGTTGCACATTCCTTTCCTCCTGCTTTAATAAGTTCAGCTGTTATCTCATCACATCCTGGTGATTTACCATTTTTCAGATTCTTTATTGCCCATAAAACTTCTTCTATTGTCGGTTCGGGTTCTTTCTCCTCCAATAATAATTCACACTGTTGATTTCTGCTTTCACATTCAGTTGTTTCATACATTCCTCTGCAATATTCCTTCCATCTTTCTACAATTTCCTGTCCATGTCAAGGTATTCCCCATCTCGTCACAAATTACATTTAGCTTAGGTATGACATTTCTCATCAATGTCTTCATTTCTTTAAACATTTCACTATCTCTTCCACACTTCTGATGTCCTTTCACAACAATCTTGTATGTATTGTTTTTTGTCTTTTCTTAAAGATTTATATTTTCTTTTTGTTGTTTGTCACTTTCCATTGCGTCTTCATTTCTCTACGTTGTTTTATCATTTCTAGTGTGCCTGCTGTAATCCATCCATTCTTTTGTGTTTTCTTTACTGGAACCATGTCTTTAGCTGTTGTTATTACAATATCTCTGGCCTGTGTAGCCAAATCATCTGGTGTCATCTCCTGTTGTACAGTCATCAGGATTTCGAAACAGTTCTTCACTTCTATTCTTCTGGTATTTTTGTAAAATCAAAGCAGAGTGATCTTGATCCTGCAACTGTCTTTTTTATCTTTTTTTATAAATATGTTACTAATGCAATTGTCTTTTGGTTTCAAGCTGTATGTTAGGGTGAGAAGGTAGCAGGGATAACTGGTATGTAATGGCATGTGCCCATTGTGTTCTACTACAATTACTCAGCCAAGTTTCCTGTCTTCTGTAAACATACTATTAAGATACCTGAAATGTGTTTTTTTTTTAAATTTAATTGCCTTTTATATAAATGTTCAGTAGACCTGGACTCCCACGGACTTTCATGGTCTCTGTTTTTGCAATGTTGATTTTAATATCATAATGTTTACAACTGTGATGGTGGTTGTTCATATGATATTTTATGTTTTATTTTCTAGTACTATGGAAAAAAAGATAAGACAGTATTTTTTGTTCAGTATTTTTTTACACTTTTTTCTAACTCCTTCAGGGGGTCAGTGTTATATTTCATACATCTTGTTGGTGTTTCTGTCCAGTTTCTTTTTAAGTTTTAATTTGACAGTTAATAGGTGGTGATCTGATTATGCAAATGTAGTCAGGTGACATCCAAGTTGCTTTATGAATTCTCCTGTGAGGAAATATACTGCCTTCAATAACCAGACTGGCAGTAGTGCAAAGGTCCATGAATTTCTATCCACTTTTGTTCCTTTCTCATTCTCCCAGTCCTTGATACCCCATTATATCTTCACTTCCAGCGTTGTTGTTCCTAATATTTGTATTAAAATCACCCATCAGGATGTTCAAATTATTCAGTTTTCAAAGACTGCCAGCAGTCTGTGGTAGAAAAATTCTTTTGTTGTTTCTTAGCTCTTATTTGTTGATGCATAGCATTGGATAACATTCACGTTTCTTTTTCTTTCTGAATGAGGCTATTATTATTCTTTGGCCATGGGCATTCCAATCATTTAACGATCTCTGTGCTGCCTTTGACTGCATCAGTCCCTCTTCTTTGTATGTGTGGTGTGTCTCCTTTTCATGTCAAGAGTACAGCTGCATCTCCCCCTAAACTTAATCTGAACTGTCCAGTCTGAGTCCATCTGGCTTCGCTAATTCCAAGTAGGGCCAAATCATATAGTTCATTTCTGCTTCAACCTGTAAGGTTTTTTTAATCTCAGACATTGCCTGAACATCCCATGTTCTGATGGCAGTGATTGTCCTGGTAGAAAGAGGGGGATTCAGCTTCCAGACATTTCTGGCTTTTACTACACCATGTCATAGATCTTCATGAAGAAGTTCCTTCCTCCCCCACTATTAATTTTTTTTCTCTTGCTGTTGATGTTTTCATAGCTGAAGTATTTTTATAGAGTTGATGTCCAATCCTCCTTCTTTCTCATCTGGGGTTAGGACCAGACAAGGCAGAGTTCATTAATGATGCTTGATAAATATTTTTTTGAAATATAGCATTTTCATTTTTCACACATTTTGTAGTTCATTTAATTAGTAAATATTTCCTTTTTTAATGCTTTTGTTTTAATCAGCATTCACAATTAAAATGTGTTTTAACAGCCAAAATTAAGTCTTCTGACAAATGTTATAAAACATAAATGAATTAGAATCTTTTCCATACCTCAGTGGTTTCAAGATATATTCACTGTATGAATTTATTGCATATATCAAGGTATACTACAGATTTTAAAGATGCTGTGTGTATATTTTATGTCTTGTACATTTATGTTCTGTTTTTTTGCATATGTGTTATTTCTTATTTAGGAGTACTTACTGTTTAATTTCTAGAAGAGTAGAGCAGCTTACATATTCAGTTAGAATTTTCCTATTCCTTAGGCTTTGAATATCTTATTTGCTAGCTTTTAATATTAACATTTCAGCATATCTTTTTTTTTTCTAAATGTTCCCATTGTCTTTCCATGTCTTTTTTATTCTGTAACAGCATATCGTTCATTAAAATACTCAGTTTAAAGTGGAACGAATTCAAAAACAACGCAGCGATAAGACAATTATCTCATGGGTGATCATAAAAAGAAGATGGACATGTGTCGGTTATGTGCTGAGAAGAAACAACCAGAGAATCCCAAAACAAGTTATCAAATGGAACACAACAGGCCAAAGAAAAGAGGTCGACCACATGAAACTCTAAAGAGGACATTGTTAAGAGAGGCCAAATTAGTAGGCATAAAATCCCCTGGTGAGGTTGAAAAGATTGCCGAAAATAGGAAAAGCAGGTGAACAACCAAGAGCCCTATGTGATGTTTAACAGGACAGGAAGGATGTAAGATGTAAGATATTGTAAATTATTTTATAGCATAATTTCTTCACTGTAATGCATCTCCATAACCACATCTACATAGCTGCTTCTGGTATCCTTTGATGAATGATTAATTTTTTCCATTTCTTCCTCTACCAAGTACTTTCCCAAATGACACTGGCAAACTGCTGATGTTGAGATTAAAAAGCTAAAGTAATTTTGTTTCCATTTATTCTATGCAGGGTCCATTGTAGGCCAGGAAGTCACTCGTGCCATTTCTATTTCCAGCACCTGTATCTGCTCCAAGGAAAGATATGTACACTGACCAGATATGTACACTGACCAGAAAAATGGTTTTGGCCAGTGCATTTCTGCTTAGTTGAACTGAACTGGTATTAATGCTGCTTATTTTTCTTCTTTTTTTTGTGCATGTATAATTCAATTGATGATGTTTTAATGTAGCACTTTACTATCTTTGTGTTCATGGTTAGGGAATTTTACTGCAACTCCATGGTACTAGGTTTTTCAGTGAACTGACATGCACAAATCCCTTCTTCCACCTCTCCTCCATCCTTTTTAAGACTCCACTGTGCTCCAGGTTTAGGGTTTGGAGAGTATTTACCAATTCATATTAATTGGTAAATTATTTCTGATAAACTGAAATGAATAATGGAGTAATTCAGTCATTAGATCTTTTCCCTTCTGAAAGTAAAAGGACAGGGTTCTAGCTTGGTGAAGTAAGAGAACACTATTTTGTAGGACTAGAGCTTGAAAAAATTGTAGACAAAAACACTTTGGTGAGACATGAGAGAAAGAAAAATTACAATTACCTGGGATTCAAACCATGGACTCCGGTAGGACAAGCAGCCATCTAGCCATGAGAGAACAGGATTAGACCTCAAAAAAATTGTAGACAAAGCACTTTAGTGAGACTTGAGAGAAAGAAAAATCACAAGAGAATTACATGGGAGTCAAACTACGGACTCTGGTAGAACAAACGGCCATCTAGCCACAAAAGAACAGTGTACTAACCAACTGCACCCATATATGCTCGCCGTATGCCACAGCACCCATCCATTAGTATGTTTGCTGATAGTTTCTGTCAAATGTTGGTTGTTTACAATGTGTTTTCTGCCACACAGTTTCTGCCAGCACCTTTAATTTGTCCTAGCTCCACCAATCCCTTCACAGCTACGTTGTTCTTCTCTTCATTTTCTGGCAGTCTGTCCAATAACAATGTTCCCCATGTCCATTGTCAGTCTGCCATTTATTTTTGCCTTTCCAGCAAGTCTTTCGACCACATCATTGTCATGTAGTCCCGTATGCCCTGGATAGTAAAGCCATGTTAGGCTTGTCACAACTGACTGGCAGATGAACCCATTCGTTTCAAAGCAAATTCTTCTCAATCTTGTGAAGAATCTGTGAACCCATTACAATGACACCATTAACCACATCATGAGCAACTAACCATTTCACTGCTGCTGGCACAGCCTCAGTTTCCATTCACATGCTTGAAGTGGTGATTTCAAAGGCTTCCAAACCCTGTGCCATGACTCTTCCATTTCAGTAGGCAACAAAAGTCCAACCACTTCAGCTGTTCCCAAGTCACTGAGCCATCTGTATATATTACCGTGTTGGAAGACCCACAATGATGCTGGATGAGATTTTGAACACAAGGTTCAACTGCCCCCCTTCGTTAACTGAGGTCACTCCTGTACCCGTAACAGATTATCACATTTAGGCACCTCATCTAGAGAGTACACTGGCATTGTAGCCACGGCCATCCTGGATCTGCCATTTATCAATCCCAGTTCTTTATCTTTATGGAGGGTGGTCCTTCATGCCAGCAACCCTGATGCATGCCTTTACCTAAGCATACTTGTGTTTTGACCTCACACTCAGCAAATGAAGCAGAATGCACATGGCCTGATGCAACCCAAGACCACTCTCATTGCCTCATTCTGTACACACTCTAGCCTGTTCACAGGTTGACAGGGTGAGTAGGCCTAGACCATACTCCAGTGGTGACTTCACCAGTACCTGCATCAACAAAAACAGAGTGCTCTGTGGAAAGTTTGCTGCAACCATTAACCTAACTGCTTCCAACACTTTCCTGGCCACATTGTTATTACATTGTCCACATGTTGTGCAAAGGACGAGGATTGACCAAATGTGATTCCTACATACCGCATGAAATGTGTTCTCTTATTATCTTGTCCCCAATGCTTCACAACTGGAACTTCAGATCTTACAATTCTGTTATTTATTGAGCACCACAGAATGCTAGTTTTTTCAGGGTTTGTCACCACACTGTTACCTTCACGCCAGCCTGTTATCTGATCTGCCCTGTTCTGCACCCTTGTGGCTAGTTCATTTCTACATCTCCCATGCTCATATGTTAATATATCAGTAGAGATTTGCCCCACACCTTTTCCAAATTTCAGCAGAATATGCATTGAGAAGGGAGATCCCTGAGACAGCCCCACTGCAATGGTTTTGGGCTCTGAGATGCATGATCTGTATCATGCAACTGATCACCTTAACAGCATTGAAGCTATCCATCAAATTAATATTGCATCTACCCCAAACTCCATCAGAAGTGTTAACAGTGTTATATAATCCACTCTGTTGTATGCATCCTTAAGATCAAGTGCCACACTTATGGTTTCTTCTTTTCTCTGGAATCATGTACATCGTATGCCAGGATCGCTACGTTATTAGTTGTATCTCTTCTTGGACAATAACTTCCTAATATATTCGGTAGTAGCCACCTGGTTTCTAGAAAGCCTGATTGTCAACTGACTATAATCCTCTCAATCACTTTTCTTTGTACATTTTGTAATGTTCTAAGTCGATAACTATTTAGTTTTGTATTGTTTTTACCTATTTTTGGCAAGGGAATCACGTAACTGTGCAACCATTCCTGCAGCCAGTCTTCAGACTCTGGTTGTAAATCTGTTATCTGCTTTACCACCTTGTTGTCAGCTTCTTTGAAGATGTCTAAACCAGATGCCATCAGGACCGAGTGCACCATTTTCGGCAGACTCAGTTGTCTGCCTTACCTCCAGCAGTTGTATTGAGGTTTCCAGGATTTCAGTTTGTACAAAGCTTGATATTGTGTCATACACTGTTCAAGATTACCCTGATCCATTTATTTGAGATATCTTTCAATTGAAATATTTCGTATAAATTAACTCTTTGTATACTGGAAGTTTTTCCCTCAAAATACCAAGGAGGGTAAATTTCACAGTGTGGAATGGGGTGGTTGTCACATTTAAAAGAATGACAAAAGCATAATCTGATTTTTAGTATGATACATAGTTTAAACAAGAAAAATGTATTTTGTTTTTCTAATAAAAATGTTAGTATGTTATTAGAATACAACAGAAAAAAAAGAGCTAAGAACTGAGACGAAAGAATGGAAAATCAAGAAATTGGAACAATGTTTTTTTCACTTACCTATCAAGTTAATCCACTGTAGTTGGTCCAGTAATTCCGAAATGAATCACAATGTACACTAACACATTTTCTTCACATATCCTCCAAAATTTATGTGAAAACATACACTAATTATGCATTTACAGTAAACTAAAAACACAAAGTGCTTAGGTAATATTTACATGAAAACAAGTAGGCAGGGGGACTAATATTTACCAGAAAACAGGCCTTTGTGTTTTTTTTTTTAATTTGAAGCATTCTGCATTTAATCTTTTAAATTACACAATCTCCAGCATTACTTACTGTGATATTACAGCTAGTACTAACAAAAAGCTGAGAAGTGCTATCACCAGCTTCCCTTCTAGCATGTTTTGCTTGCTGGACCAAAAAAAAAAAACACCTTCATCCTTTGAATCAGTGGGTCCGAAAATTCAAAATCTCTACCACTTCATCCTCTTCACCGCAGTCTAGACATTTTTAAATTAAATTTTGACCTTGCAATGCAAAAATACACTGTTATGGACTAAATAAACTACCACTGGAAGCTATATTTGTTGATAAACAAAAACCTAGCGATGATAAACTTCAACAAAAACTCATTAAATTAACACAGAACTGCTCTGTATTCAGCTGAAACATGCGCCTATGTCGACGAATGGATTCCGGAACCAAGACCAACTGCTGGCTTTAAGTATACTTTGATTATCTTTAAAATTCGAGAGCTACAAACTATCATCACACTGCGCGGTGAATGGGGTTCTGAGGGTTAAAAAAAAACACCCAGGACGTGTCACAGAGCATACAAAGAGTTAAAATCGTACAGTGTCTTAGACATCATATCTTGTGTATTTTTTTTAATTTAAAACACTGCTGTCATTTTGGAGATTTCAGTCAGTACCTCAGATCTAGATACTTTTTCCCCTATAGTGTTTTTTTTTTTTTCATTTTATACTAAGCAGTTCACATTCATTTAATCTGATGATTAAAGCTAATGCATATGTCAAAATTTTTTTTACCTTTTAAAACAGTTTAATGTCTGCTTCTCATGTACTATTTTATTCCAGAATCATATATACTGCAGTAATTTGATATTGTGTCAACAAAAAAGAAAATAAGCATGTAGTAAAATGCTGAAAGAATTTACAGTGTAATTTGCTTTACTTGTGTAAGTTTATATCCTCAGTGTTTACTTGTATAAATTTATGATGTTGTCACTTGTAAGAATAACCTTATGTTTATCATTTACTCACTTTTTTTTTCTTTAATTAATGTAACATTTTCATACTAAATATGAACATTCATCATCAGTATCATCATCGCCTTTCACTCCCTTGGGAACATAGGCCACAGATAGAAGCTTCTGTGGTCCTTGTTCTTGATTTATTCTCTGCTTCATTTCATGTGTATCCCTTGTCAAGCACTGTCATTTCCTTTTTCCAAGTAGTTCAAGGTCTTCTTTGGTCCATGATATGCTGGTGTTAAATTTCCTCAGTGTGATAAAAAAAGTAAGAGAACACAGTTTTGTGGGATTAGACCTCAAAAAAATCATAGACAAAGCACTGTAGTGAGATGTGAGAGAAAGAAAAATTACAAGAGAATTACCTGGGATTTGAACCACAGACTCCAGTAGGACGAGCAGGCATCTAATCACAAGAGAACAGCATACTAACGAACTGCACTAACCTGGGTGTTTGTAAGCATAGTCACTAATAACTATTACCCCTGGGAACAAATGTGTTAAGAACACACTTATCTTAACATAGTCTTTGTGAGGCAGGGAACATAGATCTGTTTGCTTAAAAACTCTGACCTACTTCTGTAGAACAGAAACCTGTAGCAGTCAACACTAATTGTAACTGTTATTTTTGTAAAATGTAATGCCAGATTGGTGGATAGATGGGGACATGGAGATCGCTGGCAGGGATAAGGAAAATCTGGTGTGAAACCAATTAATCCAGGACATGACAAGCCTATGGGTCTTTACAACAGTGGCTATCAGAATTATGTAAACAAAACAGAGGCAGCAGACTATAGGTGGTGGGGAATGGATATCATTAAGGCACTCATCAGATTCGTCATCACAAAGTTAGAGTGTCTCTGTGGAACTGTCTCAAAGCCATCTGATCAGCCAGCCAGCCAGCATTGAACGCTGGATCTGATGTGGAGAAGGGACTTAAGTACAGCCACCAGAGTCTGGAAAACAAAGTTTTGGCCAGGCCAGCCTACACCACTGTCTTCATGGCTGTCCAAGCAAGACCACAGTCTGCCCTGGCAAGAAAAGGTGCTAAGTCGGAGGTACCGAACCAAAAGGTGCATCGCAAAAAATCAGGATACCACACATTATCACAAATGAAATGTCTGTAGTTTCTAAACATGGTGCTTGCCCTGGGAAGACTAACCAGGCAGGTGCAGTGCCAGGCCTTCTGCCTCGAAAGGGTCTACCCAATGCTACTGGAAGTCCTCTCAGTTCATCTTGTGGAGCCAGGAGGCATGAGAGTAGAGCTACAAAAAAATGCAGCACCAGAAAACTGCCAAAAAGCAAGAACTTAAAATAATGCAATGGAAAGCTGAGAGTGTCAGTAGTGTTAGAGTTGGCTATAGCAAAAAGGTGGAACTAAAGAACATACTCTTTTGCAGAGCAAGTAAGTACATGCTGCATACAGAAGACACACCTAACCAAAGATGCCAGCTTTAAAATCAGAGGCTACCAGTGTTTTAGATCAGAAAGGACAGAAGAAAAGGAGGAGTATTCACACTTCTTAAGAATAACATCAGAGAATTCAGGTGGGAGTGTACATGGAAGGAGTCAAATACCAGATGATCCATCTAAGAACCAGTAATACAGACTTCCACTTCCTTAACTATTACTGTCCTAATGACCGCCCACTGCTCTAGAAACAATCCCACATAAAGAGAGACTGATGGCCTGAAGCTAAAATGGTATCTAGAAAGTGAAAACCACCTTGTTCCACAAAAAGCAGGATTTAGGCAGTACTAGATCAAGTGATCTATCTCTCTCAAGAGATTGAGGACACATTCCAAGACTAATACCTTCTACTAGCAGCAGGGGTAGACCTGAGGAAACCCTTTGATAACGTATGGAAAAAAAAGGTCTGCTGTGGAAACTAAGAAACTGCAATGTTAATGGAAGACTGTACAACTGGATAAAGTCCTGTTTACACAACAGTAGAGCAAGAGTATTAATGGATGGTCACAAAAGCCAGAAAGTACTGCTGCGACAAGGTGTACTACAAGGAGGAATCCTTTCACCTACACTATTCCTGGTATTCATTAATGACCTGGTCAAGAAACTTCCCTATGGAATCAAAGCGGCACTGTATACAGATGATCTGGTTATGTGGTATACAGATGAATACACAACAGTCGCTACACAGAGACTTCAAAGAGCAGCAGACATCTTGACATCATGGACAAACTAAATGGTGTGTAAGTATCAACACAGAGAAAAACAAGTACCACTCTGTTCACTCTCTCAACTAAACAGAAAGCAGGTAAGGTCTTTGTAAATAAAATATACTAAAGGATGGACAACCAACCCACTTACTTAGGAGTGACTCTTGACTCAAAACTTACCTGGAAGCAACATATCAGCAGTGCAGAAGCAAAAGCCAGAAGAAAACTAGCCATATTAAGAAAATTGAGTGGAACCACATGGGGAGCTAGTGAAAGAATCCTCAAGAATGTATATCAACAAAGTATTCTACCACATTTAGAATATGGCTTGACAGCTTGGTGCACAGCATCAAACACCACGCTGCATAAATCTAGACAAGGTACAAAATCAGTCGCTACAGATTATCACAACTGCCATGAGGTCCACACCAGTAGTAGAAATGCAGAAAATGCTGTTCAAGCACTAAAAGAACATAGAAACACAAAAGTCATGAACTTGGGAGAGAAATTACTCAGCTCTGTAAGCCATCACCTGAAGGAGAGATTCAACTTGGCACTAAGATAGCCTAAAAGAACCAGCTTCATTCATCAGGCCAAGCATATGCGTAAGCTGATACCTGACCTTCCAACTGTAGTTACTCCATTATCATCTGTACCAGACCATACACCATGGAAAGAAGAAGATTGTACACAAATAACTATTAAAACTGAAGTGAAAGGTGTGCAGAATGGTGAGATGCAAAGCAGCCTTGTAAGATCAACAGCCACATTTAGGTTTGCTAGATGACAAATATCCATGTGACACCTGGATATGTGTGTATACAGATGGCTCTGCACATAATGCCATAAAGAATGGAGGGGCAGGAGCACATATTGAATATCCAAACAACACCATTGACAAGATTTCCATACCTACTGGAAAATACTGCAACAACTATGATGCAGAAGATAGGGCAATTATTGCCGCAGTTGAAAAACTATCAGACTCCAGAACTGATTTTTGCCCCATAGTAATCCTCACAGATGCAAGATCAGTACTGGAAGCTCTTCATTGCAACAAACTACCACACCTTAAGGATGCCTTGTCAAAAATTGGCTCACAACACAAAGTCACCTAGCAGTGGATTCTCTCCTACTGTGGGATACCAGGCAATAAAAAAGCTGACCATCTGGCCAAAGAAGCCATTGAAATGGATCAACCAGGCATACCAATCACCTATAATCAGAAGAAAAGCATGATAAAAACCTACAGGAAGCCACAAACACCACCACATGATGACTCTCATATGCTAAACAGAAAGGAACAAGTCACCATTTTCTGTCTCCAAACAGGACTCAGCCGACACCGAACTCATATGTATACAAAGTTTAAAGTTGGTACTACTACTCTTTGTACATGTGCCCAGAAGCCCCAAACTGTGGGACATATCCTCCAGAACTGCACCAACTATGACACACTGGGAAGTAATTACTGGCCCAGTGAAATCACCAAAGAAGATAAGCTCTATGGTTCCATACATGAATTACAAAAAAAGAGCGGTGAAATTTATCCAAGAGACAGGCCTGCAGATATAGACAGACAATGCATAAGAAGAAAATTAGTAACTGTTCAGTAGACTTGAGGGATCATGACATCCAGAAAGAAATGAAGTTATGACACAGAAATTCCGCAGCTTAAATTCAGTCTCTCTAGCAGGTACCAACCATGCACACTGTAGTTACTCCATTATCATCTGTACCTGACCATACACCATGGAAAGAAGAAGATTGTATATAAATAACTATTAAAACTGAAGTGAAAGGTGTGCAGAATGGTGAGGAACAGAAGAACACTCGTATTGAAATAGTAGTATGTGCCAGGTCATGGGACCAGCTAAAATAGTGATGTGTTGAAGAAGGTTGCTTATGCTGCTGTTAGCAAGGGTTTAGTGGAGTAAGATGTATCAATTTGAATGTTATCAGAAAGTATAATCAACTGGTTTCAATGATATTCACAGAGAAACTTAACACAACCCAGGCATTCTACTCCACCTAAACGACAGCAACATAACATGAGAACCTCTGACACTCTCCACAGTACCAACATAACGGTGTGGAGTAACATGAAAAATTGTGTTGAACATAGAACAACTTTTTATTAATGAGAACTGATAATAGGTGAGTGATGACATGAAGTAGGTTGACAATATAGTAGGCTGGCTTAGGCTCTACCCACGGCGAGAACTCAGTTCGCCAAATGGGGAGTGAGTGATCAACTTTCACGCCAAACAAAACATCAATTATGCATCTTGAACAGCAAAAAGTTGGTACCTACAAATTCAGGAATGTGCACAAAACTCACATCACAAAGTTTTAGACCCACTGGTCTTAACAGACAAACTATTCTACATGTTTAATTCTACTATTCTTACTTCACAAAAATAAAATGAGGCATCTCCGTAACATCACATGTAAGCACAGATAACTGCTAGCTATGAAGAAAACTTCAATATCTACATTTTTAAAAGCTTTCTGCCAGTCCTAACCGTTTCTCCGTCTCATCTGCCTTTCCTTGTCGTCTGATAGTCCTAGTGCCGCACGGTGCTCGTTCTTAGACGAGCGACAACCAGAGGATCGGGTTTTCCCAATCACTCTGTACTAGAATATACTGCTACAGTACGGGGTGGCAGATGTCTCGTGTTGTGCGCCCTTCGCCAGCGACATTCATCTGTACTATTTTACTACACCAGAAGCAAACAATAAGAACAATCTGCAGATGCTTGCGTGAATTCGTATTTTTTAATTAATGAATTCGAAGACCAGCAGTCTGTATTGCCTGGTGTCGTGTCTATTGAACAAGGTGCCGATTTTCTTTACAGAGTTTGCAGGGTTCATATTTGGATAAGACAAGAGGAGCATTTTACCAATTAAACAATTCGATTTGGAAACGTTTTTGATCTAAGGTTCTCTAGAAAGCGAACAAAATAACTGTGCAAATAATAGCCAAACCTGTCGAAATGAACTACTTTATGTGTTGGCAGTATCATTCGATTTCGCGCTACCTTAGGTTTATTGATAATATTTTGTCCTCCAACCACCTTGGAGGCCAATTATTTCTTCCTAATGTTCATGCTTACTATCCGAAAGACTTAAAAACCAAGAATACTTTGTGAAGCCTCTTTGTTGACCAAGAAAAAAAGTAACCAAGTCTATGCAAATCACATACTGATGTTCTTGGTCATTATCTTTTCCAAAACTAAAAGGATGAACTTTTCGTCCTGCTGGAATGACTGGTTGGAATACAGCCATATCTACTGCCGTTATTTTTTTAAAAACACATTTCAAGCTACATTTTGACATGTCTTGAAAAGGCACCACTCACTTGGGTTCTGAAAGACCAATTTTCTTCACGAGATTTCCTATGTCATTGCACAATACTACAGTTGTCTTCGCTAAAGAATGGCATATTGTCCCAAGCTTCTTTGTCATCTGTGGATTCCAGCAGTTCAGAAGACTCTTTGGAAAGATTCAAGTCCCTGCTCAGATCTTTTTTCCATAGTTCTCATTCTGATCACAAAGATCACTATGTGAAACTTCACATAGTTTGCAATTCACTGCCCCCACTTTCTGTGTTAGTTGAAGAAAAGAGTGCGGAACATGCCTCTATGACTAACGGCAGATCAGGGTAAGATCACCTGTCACAATTATTTTGATTGATGCCTATGATAGTAACAATACACAAATTTTTTAAGTGTTTTTTTTTTTGGGTTCCCTCCACACCATTGGTACTCTAAATTTCAGACGGGTTCTGTTTCACTGGCACAAAAGCTCCGTACAAGTTTTGCATATTTTGTATGCCCATGCCTTATCTTGATCTCCAGTCTCACGAAAATAACCTAGATATGTTCAGAAATATGTTTCATACTTGCTTTGTACTCCCCACAAATATAACAAAATACATCCCCATAAAGGTTCTAAGGACTGTTAGTGCCGGAGGTGGGGTGGAGAATACACTCTCCACTCCAATGGCGTGCGTCTCAAATAGCCTCTGACACTCGTCCAGCTCCTGGCCTTCTCATGGCAGAACTGTTTAAATTGACAGGAGAAGGGGCAAATGTGAATATCTGGCGCCTGAAAACCAGACGCTTCAGGTAGATGAGAGTCATATTTGGTAGCTCATCTACCGCTGCTGGCGAGATTCTTCAGCTGCTGTGCATGGAGTGGGACTCCTCCTGGTCAGTGAAGAAATGTGCGAATGGGGTTGCCGCGCGGCACCACTGTGGAAAAGGTGAAAGACTAAGCGAAGTAAACAGTAGTCAAATCACGGAATCTCTGGTCTGGAGGTCGGCCACGTCCTAAGTGCATTCATATCGGGTGAAATGCCTGAACCAGCTTAACTAAGAGGTTAAAACACTGCTGGCGAGATTCTTCGGATGCCATTCGGAGTGAAAGTCCTCCCGGCCAAGGAAAAAAATGCGGAAAAGCAATTAGGGTTGCTGTGTGGCGCCGATGTGAAAAGGTGATGGAAAGGATAAAGTGAAGCTTAACACGTATGTCCAGTAGTATCGCGGCGAGAGCTACTCATACCACGGCACCTCTGCTCTAAAGGCCGGCCACGTTCGAAATACACTCATACTGATTAAATATGCCTAAACCGGCTTACACTAAGGGTGAAACTTGATGGCTACCATGTCACGGTATCTCCTTTCTAGATGTCGGTCACGTCCTAAACAAGCCCATACTGGGATAATATGCCTAAACCGGCTCAACCCAGGGGTGGAAGTCACTTGTGGCGAGGATTCGTCCTCCTGGACAAAAGCTCCGTCTTGGTCACAACTAGGAAGGGTAGCGACCACGACCACAAAATGCTGAAGTCGGAGACACTGGACCAGGGTAGTCTAGATAGCCAACCTCCTCTCACCCGGCAGGCATGTGTGAGTATCCTAATCAGGCTGAGGTTTTCCGGTGAGAAAGTCCAACGCTGGACTGGATAAGCAACCACCTCTCACCCAGCGGGGATATACTAATATCCAAAACACATCGAGGTTTTCCGGTGAGAAAGTCTAACTCTAGATAAAACTGGTGCAACGAAAACCACGGTGTCACGCAATCACGCTTCTGAGACCCACCAAGAATACAGGCTCAAGCCCTGCGATACTCTGATCCTCTTGTGGTCTTCTTGGGGATCTCGTATGGTCCACACGTGGGACCACAGGACCAGTCGAGGACCATAGGTGTAAATTCAGTAGGATCACAGGGCAGTCTTGGTGGTAGAAGCGAACGAAGAAGATATCCCCACAAATATAACAAAATGTCAGGAAGTAGTCGTAACTACGGTGTTCGATTTCCAAAATTGAAATGATAATGGGGGGTGGGGGATATCCACATACCTCCTATACGATCACAACTATTACACAAACACAACTGTTTTAAACAGTTCAAGTTAAGAAACCTTCGAAATACAAATTTATGTAGTCTATGAAGATTATGATTTACTATTTTAATTTTGTTCACATAGTTATGCAATAATACAGAACAAAAGCGATTTTGTCATTTGAACTATACATTTTTATGCTAGTGTGCATTACATGAAGATGTGGATAAACTAAGGTCAACAAAGTGTCTACCATTGTTGAAAAAAAAGTTTTAAAACACAGTTTTGACAAGACAGGAAACTATGAATCACATTACAGATGTTTTGATATGAAAACATGGACAAAAAGTATATTGTGAAGAAAGATCTTGTATTGATTTCAGCATGTTTTATTGCATTCAACATAGTATTTACAACATGAAACTATACCGAAAGTAACAAAATAACGCACATGAGATATATGATGCGTTTAAAGCTTACAAACATTTTTTTAAAGTAATAAATGTTCTATGTTTCACGTTTAATGCAATCAAGAAATGAGACAATTAAACCATCAATCAATTC
Source organism: Achatina immaculata (assembly GCA_009760885.1). Taxonomy (NCBI): domain Eukaryota; kingdom Metazoa; phylum Mollusca; class Gastropoda; order Stylommatophora; family Achatinidae; genus Lissachatina; species Lissachatina immaculata. The sequence continues at coordinate 447,991 of CM019704.1, forward strand.
TGACTCCGATGTCACACTTACGTGCTTGCAGTACACAAAAAGTGGACTCAGGATTGTATGTGGCCGTCTAACACATTCTTCGTAGAGCACTGAGCATTCGCCAATTATGACAGCAGTAATTTCCTCATCATGTATCAGTGCAGTTAGCTCGCTGGGAACGAAAATTATTGCACTTTAATTAATGAAGATCCCTCTCAGTAACAGTCATCACGGATTTTTTTCGTCTGTGAACATTCACTCTGCTATGTAAGCGACGTGCCATATTGGACAGCTGAGCCACCGCTAAACATGTCCATCGGTTGTGATATCAGCGAGTTGTGACGTCTTACTCCAGTAATAAGTTTACAATAGGTTTTACGCGCATTTGAACGGACTGTGACGATACAGAAGGTCATCAATTAGAAAATCATGTAATTTATTCAAATTCTGAATGGATGGTCATTTCTTAGTGACGCAAACAAAAGTGAATGTATTTTGTAGCAAGTATCTGCCAATTTGTATATTGCTATGATGACACGTCAAATGGCATAAAAACAGCATTGGTCAGTACTGTATTGTAGTTTTTTTCCCCTTCCTACCTAAAAAATCGTTTTTCTCAAACAAAAAGTGCCGGTCATTTAAATGTTGTTTTTTTGTTTAATGTAATGTTACTTAGAAACACGAAGCCCATTTTACAAGAGTATGGACTATTTCATGTACTAGCCTAGTACTAACTAGTCTTCATGTACTAGCAAGTGTACGCTCCAACATCTGAAAAGTTCTGAAGAATGTACAGCTATTTTATAATGACATAGAGACAGTCTTAAAATACATATGAAAAGTCACATGAAGTTACCATAGTCATGGAAGATTTTAATGCCAAATTTGGTAAAGGAAGAACTTCAGATATCGTTGGTGACTATGGACTGGGGGAGAGGAATGACAGAGGTTGTAAATGAATTGAATGGCCAAGAATACACAGCATGGTTGTAGGAAACACCTGGTTTAAACAACATCCTCGAAGACTGGCAACGTGGTGCAGCCCAGATAAAAAGACTTTTAATCAGATAGGCTACATATTAATCAACAAAGGATTCCCCAATGCATTACTGACAACAAAAACCATGCCAGGAGATGACTGCAATAGTGACCATTTTCTCTGTGGAAAAATGAGAATAAAGCTAAAGAAAACATGCAGAAAAGTGAGAAACATCAAACTGAATACAGAACTCCATAAAAATTACCAAGAACTGCGAGAACATTACAAAGTTATTATAACAAATAGATACAATGCAATAGCAAAGATAAATAGTATAGATGAACAATGGCAAATGTTAAGAGATTCTATCCACCAAACTGTTAAGGAGATAATACCACCAAAAAAAAGAAGCCCCTAAAAATAAATGGATGACAGACGACATCTTAGGACTGATGGACAAGAGTAAAAATAACGAGGAAAAATATAGCAAGATATATAAAGAAATAAGACGCAAATGCAGAGAAGCAAAAGAAGTGTGGTTAAATGAACAGTGCAGACAGATAGAGGACTCTCATAATAAAGACAGCAAAAACATCCACAAACGAATTAATGAACTCACAGGCAGGAAAACAAAATATACCATAGGATGCCTGAAATCAAAAGAAGGTAAAATGTTAATGGGAAAAAGAAGACATTGTGGACAGGTGGACAGAGTATATCGGTGAGCTATATGGAGGAGAAAGACCAGAACTAACACGTGATACTGAAGACTGTGATGAACCACCAATACCTGAAGATAAAATCATAGATGCCATCAAACACATGAAGAAAGGAAAGCAACTGGGCCTGATAATATAAAAATAGAAGAAATAGAGGTAATAGAGGAGATAGGAATAAAAATAATAACCAAGTTATGACATTTACAACTGTGGTTATTTTTGCAGTGACCTGATTAAATCCACGTTTATAGCACTACCGAAGAAACCAGGTGCAAATGAATGTGACGACCACCGGACTATCAGCCTCTCATGTCACCTAATGAAGCTACTCCTGAGAATCATTATGAGAAGAACAAGGAAAAAGATAAAAATGCAAATAGCAGATGAACAGTTTGGATTTGTTGAAGGAAAGGGAACACACAATGCCATTTATGCTTTACGAACACTAACAGAAAGAGCTTTAGAAGTACAGAAAGATCTCTACTTATGCTTCATTCAAGGCATTTGACAAGGTGAAACATAATGAAATGATTAAAATGCTGGAAGACATCAATATAGACGGCAAAGACTTGAGGATTGTAAAACATCTATACTGGCAGCAACAAGCAGCAATTCGAGTTGAAAATAGAACTGGAAAATATCAACCTATAAAACAAGGTGTGCGACAGGGATGTGTACTGTCTCCAGACCTTTTTTCTCTTTACAGCGAGCGAGAATATTCTAAGAACGATCATCATAGAACAAGGCATAAAAATTGGAGGATATAATATTAACAACCTTCAGTATGCTGACGACACAGTACTGATAGCTGAGAACCAACAAGACCTGCAAAATCTCTTGGATAAAGTGGCCAAAGAAAGTGAACAGCCTTACTTTGAACATCAAAAATACAGAGACTATGGTTATATCCAAGAAACAGAATCCACCAGCATGCAATATTAAATTAAACGGAACTATTCTAAAGCAGGTGCAGAAATTCAAATACCTTGGAGCAGTAATAACTTCAGATGGGAAATGCAGAACAGAAATTAGGAACAGAATAGGCTAAGCAAAGACCGCATTTCAGAGAATGAGAAACATATTAGCTAACACATCCTTATCAATGAATGTTAGAAAACGAGTCCTAAAATGCTATATTGAACCTATCTCGTTATATGGAAGTGAATCATGGACAATAGGCAAGTCTGCACAAAAATCATTGGAAGCAGCAGAAATGTGGTTTATTAGAAGAATGTTGCGAATTCCCTGGACAGCAAAAATAACTAATGAAGAATGTATGAGAAGAGCTGGAGAGACAAAAAACCTTATCAAAAAGATAAGAGAGACAATGTACTTTCATAGAATATGCAATGAGAAGAGGGGGCATAGAAAATATTATAACAGGAAAAATGGAAGGAAGAAGATCAAGAAGAAGACCAAGAGAAATAATACTGGACAATCTGACAGGATGGTGTGAGAGGAGATCACCAACTGAGCTGATGGCCTGCATGAAGAATCGTGTACTCTGGAGAAGCATAATACCCAACGCCAGTCGGCACGGCACCTGATGATGATGATGGTGATGGACAGTAAAAGTACATACCAAACAAACGCCTGGAGACTTTCTTCAAGTACAGGAGTAACCATGCTGCCACCTAGTCCTGCTGTTAGCCACAAAACATTTCGCATTGAAATGTCAACAGTTTTCACCTATCAAGGAGGCAAAGTTCCGCATGGCACATGCAAATGACTAACAGGGACACAAATGACATCGGGAAAACACTCATACTGAAAACGATATGCTTATCGTTTTCAGTAACAGACATTTCTGTCTGAAATGTTACGCGCACATTTGTAAAAGCTACACAGAAAAACCCCAGCTGACAAATGTGCGGAATCATTTCACGATTAAAGTGAATCTGTCAATTTGTCAGTTTCTGCATTAGCAACTAATAACAGTAGACAAACCCCCATTCTTGTTCAACAAAAAGAAAAGTATGTGTGATGGAAAATAGCATCATCTTACACGCGTACATCTCCATTGTTCGATCATGCTAATAATCTTTCAGTATCCATTATTGAGGTATTTCAATATAATTCATAATTCAACATAATATCTCACATGAAATCTTATGGATCTTTTAAAAAAAAAATGAATATAAAGATATATCCAACACCACCAATGTATGGTATACATCAACAGTTGAATAGTTTAAACTGGCACGCAAAGTGAACGCTTTTTGGTATAATTTTTGTTGTCGTCATGACAAAACTAGTTAACACGGAGCTTACTTACGTACTGAATGCACTAGTTTGAAACAAATTTTTATAGCTCTAGTATGGGCCCCAAAGCTGGCCGAAATAACGGTACATTGGTTTTCTGTCTTGTCTATACTAATATAAGATTTTGAATTACAAGAAACAAACACTGAAACTGCATATTTCCTGTGAGGGTTTGAAATATAAGTCGATGAAACTTCGCAACAAAGAAACTGTGTTATGATAATTGTTATGCAAAGAGAGAAACTTTTTTTTTTCAAATAAAGCTCCCGTTGTTTGCAGCAAGGATGCAGCATTCAGATATGGCATTCACTAAACGTAAACAGTGATTTTGTGTTTTGGAATATCCATGAACCCCGTCAGTTGTAACTGTACAGCGACGATTTCCAGCGGAATTTCAGATTTTTGTTACGAATAACTCTGAATTTCATATCTCCCACTTTTTCTTATCAAAATAGTCAATTTCCTTGATTTAGCTGTGATTACTGCAGATAAATACCTTAAAATGCATAAACATCCCTGCTTTGAAGATTAAGTAGATAAAGACTTCTATTTTTCACAAATATAGTGTCTCTCTTTTAATTAAGTCATTTCCCAGGTGATATTTAAAGTAGTTGTAGCATTAGAGCAACTATAAAACAGAAGAAGTTTCGACCTCACTAGTATGAAATTCTAAATATTTCTGATTTATTATATATACTTTACAAACTTATTGCTCCAATGGTTGGCAGTTTTATCTCCATACTGCAACTGAGGTGGTAACTACATGTGTATGCATGCCTCATGTTATTGTGATATTATTGCATTTTGTATATTGTTACTGCATTTCTATATGCACTAATACAGAAAGCAATAACCACTGCAATAAAAATGTTTCATTTTATTTTTTAAATGCTTTTTAAAGCGAAGTTTTATGCAGATCCACTAGACCACTGCTTTTCTTACAAATTCATTGTTATTGCATCGGTAACTGCGAGGGATCAGGAATGAATTTTAGGAAAACGAAAATTTACCAGTTCAGATTTTCTCAACATTGATACTCTCAGTAATATATATAGCCATGGTATTTAAATCCTTAAGCATCGCCTCTTTATCAACAATGACGAGTAAAACAGCTAACTGCAGCGATTCATATGGGATTGCCAGATTCTGTAAATTAAAAATCGGGACATTCGAAAAAAAGGCTATTCAAGTATAATCACTAAATAATAAAACAATGGGGCGTATGTACATGCTTTTAGATAGCTTGGAAAGATAACCAAGGAAAAATTACACCGTTCTAATGCTATCGTTTAGTTCAAAAAGTATTATTTCGTGTATGTTTGTTGAATATTTTATACTTTGCACGCACCTCAAAAATAAAATACTCTTTATCTGAGTATGAATGTACTGCGTCTTCTTCAAGACTTTTTCAGCTTCAAAATTCTGGAAAGAATTGTTCACGACTCAATCAAGCTCGAAATAATCCAAAATGAGGCATTGTGAAGATTCCTAGAGTGCATCAAGCGAGAAATCTGAATAGCAGAAGCAGAATCAGTGGTCTACGACCTAAACTAGAATCCCCTAGAACTGGAACGGACAAGTGGTGTGTATGCAGAATCTAATGCAGGTCATGATCCTGCTTGGTGGTGTTAAGGTCAACTTTTTATTTTGTTTTAAATTTGAAATAAATACCCCCTGGGAACAACTGTGTTAAGAGCACACTTATCTTAACATAGTGTTTGTGAGACAGGGAACATAGATCTGTTTTCTTAAAAATTCTGACCTACTTCTGTAGCCCAGAAACTTGTAGCAATCAACACTAATTGTAAATGTTACTTCTGTAAAATGTAATGTCAGGTTGGTGGACAGATGGGGACATGGAGATCTCTGGCGGGGATGAGGGAAGTCTGGTGTGAAACCAATGAATCCAGGACGTGACAAGCCTATAGGTCTTTACAACAATGGCTATCAGAATGATGTAAACAAAACAGAGCCAGCAGACTATAGGTGGCGGGGAATGGATATCGTTGAAGCACTCATCAGATTCCTCATCTCAAAGTCGGAATGTCTTTGTGGAACTGTCTCCAAACCATCTGACATGGAGAAGGGACTTACATACAGCCACCAGAGGCTGGAAAACAAAGTTCTGGCCAGGCCAGCCACACTGTCTTCATGGCAGTCCGAGCAAGACCACAGTCTGCCCTAGCAAGGAAAGGTGCTGAAGTCGGAGTTACCCAGCCAAAAGGCACATCGCAAAAATCAGGGTAACACGCATTATCGCTAATGAAATGTCTCTATCTGCAGTATTCAAACATGGTGCTTGCCCTGTGAAGACTAACCAGGCAGGTGCAGTGCCGGGCCCCCTGCCTCGAAAGGGTCCACCCAGTGCTACTGGAGGTCCTCTCAGTTCGTCTTGTGGAGTTAGCTACTGGCCAAAAAATACAACGGAAGAAAACAGCCAAACAGCAAGAACTTAAAATAATGCAGTGGAATGCTGAGGCTGTCAGCAGTGTTAGAGATGGCAATAGCAAAAAGGTGGAACTAGAGAACATACTTTTTGCAGAGCAGGTAAGTATATGCTGCATACAGGAGACACACCTAACCAAAGATGCCGCCTTTAAAATCAGAGGCTACCAGTGTCTTAGATCAGACCGACAGGACAGAGGAAAAGGAGGAGTACTCACACTTGTTAAGAATAACATCAGCGCATGTCAGGTGGGAGTGTTAATGGAAGGAGCCGAATATCAGATGATCCATCTAAAAAGTAGTAATACAGATTTCCACCTACTTAACTATTACTGTCCTAATGACCGCCCTCTTGCTTTAGAAACAATCCCACACAAAGAGAGACTAATGGTCCGTGGCGATTTTAACAGCCATTCCCAGAGCTGGGGCTATGATCACATAGACAAGAGAGGAGAGGAAGTTGAGAGCTGGCAGGATGATACTGGACTTCTCCTGATCAACCAGCCGATGGATCCCCCAACATTTTACTCAAGGGCTTGGCGTACAACCTCAACACCAGATCTAGCATTCCACTTTCCAGATCTGAAGTGGAGCATTACACGTGAAGTTGGAAAACAACTTGGAGGTAGCGACCATCGACCAGTCTTCCTGACAATAGAAAATGAACTCCTTAACACCAGTAGCCCTCTCCCCAGATGGAACTATAAAAAAGCAAACTGGACAATGTACAGACATCGTACAGGTATCTTGGTGGGACAGCTGTCAATAGAAGGTAAGGATATTAACAGCATAGTGAAGGAATTCAATGCTTGTATCCTTCAGGCCGCTCGTGAAACCATTCCCAGAGGAGCTCGCAGGGACTATAAACCATACTGGTCTAGTGAGCTGGGAAAACTCCATGATGATGTGGAAGCAGCTCGAAAGCAAGCAGAAAATAGACCATGCCAAGAACACCACAATAATTACCAACATTCTAAGGCCAAATTTCAGAGAGCCAAGCTGCAAGCCAGACGGGAAAGTTGGAGAGAGAAAACATAGTCCTTAAACTTTGAAAAGAATGGAAGGAAACTGTGGAAACTAATCAAACAGTTAAATGATGAGAGTACTGGAAGAAGTACCAAGATTACACTAATAGAGGATGGGAAAACTCTTACAGGTAAGCAGGCAGCAGATCACTTTGCTCGCATGTTTGCACAGGACTGCAACATTGATATCCATCCAGAGAAAGAGCGTGCAGTGCGCATTGACCCACAGAAAGAAGAGGAACAAGTCAGAAAAGTGGAGGTCATGGATGCACCAATCACACGCAGCGAGTTAGACCTACCAGTCAGTAAACTGAAACCAAGGAAATCACCACGACCAGATGGAGTATCCAATGAAATGATCAAGAACCTGGGAATGGCAGCAATGGGAAAGCTGTTGGATATTTTCAATATGTGCTGGAGCACAGGTATGTTACCTCAAATCTGGAAGGAAGCAAGCATGGTACCACTGCTAAAGCCAGGGAAAAACAGTGATACTGCCTCCAGCTACAGGCCAGTCAGTCTCACTAGCTGCCTCTGCAAAACGATGGAACGCATCATTGACCTGAGGCTAAAATGGTACCTAGAAAGTGAAAACCTTCTTATTCCACAACAAGTAGGATTTAGGCAGTACTACGGTACGGAAGATCAAGTGACCTATCTCTCTCAAGAGATTTAGGATGCATTCCAAGAGAAAAACCTTGTACTAGCAGCGTGGATAGACCTAAAGAAAGCCTTTGATAAAGTATGGAAAAAAGGTCTGCTGTGGAAACTAAGAAACTGCAATGTGAATGGAAGACTATACAACTGGATAAAGTCCTATTTACACAATAGAAGAGCTAGAGTAGTAATGGATAGACACAAAAGCCAGAAAGTACTTCTGCGACACGGTGTACCACAAGGAGGAGTCCTTTCGCCTACACTATTCCTTGTATTCATTAATGACCTGGTCAAGAACTTCCCTATGGAATCAAAGCGGCACTGTATGCAGATGATCTGGTCATGTGGTGTACAGATGAATATGCGACAGTTGCTACACAGAGACTCCAAAGAGCAGCAGACATCTTGACATCATGGACAAACAAATGGTGTGTATCAACACAGAGAAATCAAGTACCACTCTGTTCACTCTCTCATCTAAACAGAAAGCAGGTAAGATTCTTGTAAATGAAATATCCTTAAGGATGGACAACCAACCCAGTTACTTAGGAGTGACTCTTGACTCAAAACTGACTTGGAAGCAACACATCAACAGTGCAGAAGCAAAAGCCAGAAGAAAACTAGCCATATTAAGAAAATTAAGTGGAACCACATGGGGAGCTAGTGAAAGAATCCTCAAGAATGTATATCAGCAAAGTATTCTACCACATTTAGAATATGGCTCAACATCTTGGTGCACAGCATCAAACACTACGCTGCATAATCTAGACAAGGTTCAAAATCAGTCACTACGGATTATCACAGGTGCCATGAGGTCCACACCAACAGTAGAAATGCAGAAAATAGTTGGTGTTCAAGCGCTAAAGGAACGTAGAGACACAAAGGTCATGACCATGGGAGAGAAATTCCTTAGCTCTGTAAGCCATCCCCTGAAGGAGAGATTCAATAACTTGGCATTAAGTCGGCTTAAAAGAAGCAGCTTCATTCACCAGGCCAAGCGTATGCGTAAGCTGATACCTGACCTTCCAACTGTGGTCGCTCCATTATCATCTGTACCAGAGCATACACCATGGAAAGAAGAAGATTATACACAAATAACTATTCAAACTGAAGTGAAAGGTGTGCAGAATGGTGAGATGCAAAGCAGCCTTGTAAGATCAACAGCAACACTTAGTTTGCTAGATGACAAATATCCATGTGACACCTGGATACGTGTGTATACAGACGGATCTGCACACAATGCCATAAAGAATGGAGGGGCAGGAGCACATACTGAATATCCAAACAACACCTCTGATAAGATTTCCATACCTACTGGAAAATACTGCAACAACTTTGATGCAGAAGTTAGAGCAATTATTGCTGCAGCTGACAAACTATCACACTCCAGAATTGATACATGTCCTGTAGTAATTCCCACAGATGCAAGATCAGTACTGGAAGCTCTTCATTGCAACAAACTACCACACCTTAAGGATGCCTTGTCAAAAATTGGCTTACAACATGGAGTCACTTTGCAATGGATTCCCTCCCACTGTGGGATACCAGGCAATGAGAAAGCTGGCCAAAGAGGGCACTGAAATGGAGCAACCAGACATACCAATCACCTATAATCAGAAGAAAAGCATGATAAAAACCTACAGGAAGCCACAAACACCACCACATGATGACTATCACATACTAAACAGAAAGGAACAAGTCACCATCTTCCGTCTCCGAACAGGACACACCCGACTCCGAAGTCATATGTATACAAAGTTTAAAGTTGGTACTACTAATCTATGTACATGTGCCCAGGTGCCCCAAACTGTGGAACATATCCTCCAGAACTGCACCAACTATGAGATACTGAGAAATAATTACTGGCCCAGTGAAACCACTAAAGAAGATAAGCTCTACGGTTCCATACATGAATTACAAAAAACAATGATATTTATCCAAGAGACAGGACTGCAGGTATAAGACAGACAATGCGAAAGAAGAAGAAGAAGAAGAAACAAATACAGCGAGTATTTACAATGAATATAACGTGTCCGTGTTCACACAGGCTCGCTGTGATCTGCCAGTTTGGTTGTTTTTTTTTTTTGCAGGTAATGACTCCAGCCAACTTTGACGTGTGATAAGCTACATGTTTCGCAACTTTTTCACTGAATGATGATATTTCTCTTCACTATAGTGTTGCCAGATTGGGCTACAAATAGCGAGTTGGGCGACTTGCTCTTTCCGTGCGTATGGTCGAATTTTCGACACTTCCGGTGGTCCCAAGCTACCGTATGGTCGAAATTCGACAATCATTGTTCCATCAAAACAGGCGGTGTAACATTTATATTGTCCGGATTTCGTCCGCGATTCCGGTGACACTTTCAAAATGGAGAATGCGTGCCTAGTTACGAGCGAGAACAAGGACGCGAAGCATGGAAATTTTTCAATTTTTGACGATGTAGATAGGGGTATGGACATAGCCTATGGCCACCCCGCTGCTCTTGAATGTTTTCTAAGTAGATTTAGACATATTTAGACGACTGGAGAAGTAGTTAGGAGTACTTAGGAGGTTATTTCAGACATTCAGTACGCGAAAATGCCATACGGAGTCACAATACGAGATCGATAAGTAGATCTACACATCTTAGATGGTAAATAGGGGTAAGAAGCGCGAATCTAGACCTAGCCGATGGTGAGCTGGCCACATTCAGTGTCTAAAAACATCACATTACTTCTTTTTTCCTAAAAAAAACTGCATTTATTAAATTTTCATTCATTTAGCTACACTGTGACACATATTACGTATACGGAAGTACATGGAAACACTGTTTTCCATTCCATTTTACAACTAGACCTCCTTACAGTCAAGACCCGCATTTTACTCCCGCATGCAACGACAAGTCCGTGTTTCTTCCTCCCGCACGGGAAGAGGTGCCCTCGCAATAAAAATTTAATATTGGGCTGCACGCTTCTTTTTGGGCTGCTTTTAATGATCTGAGGGCTATAAATCTTAACAAATACGCTACTTTTTCATCTTCATATACAAAAATATGTCACAAAATCGTTATTACAGAAATCATGTCAGAAAATATGGAAAACCTGGGAGAGGAACATTCCCACAATATGTATTGTAGGCAAAATAGTAACGCCAAATAGCAACAGACAAAAGCAGGTAGGAAAGGCAGAGAAAGGTATAAAGCAAATTTCCATGACACTGACACAAGACGCTGAGAAATGTAAACAGAGGAGTACATATTTAAAAATACTAGATGCTGACAATGAATACGGACAAAGAGGATTTCTTCAGATAACAATAGTACTGAGGAGACGGGCATAGTGAAAAGCGAGGACACAATAAAACCTCCGATATGAAAGAGCAAGATAATGACTGAGATAAATGACAACTGTATAAACAGTTGACGCATCTGACACGTAGGTAACGACACATGGAACACATGGACAAATAGATTAGAGCAATAGATATTCAGGATGTCTGAGTGGCAAAGTTTCACTGGTCTCTCAGGGCGAAGGTCGGGGGCTGTATAAATGGGTACACGACTTCTGGAGTTGGGGAAGGAAAGGCGGTCAGGCGTGATACTGACCATATCACCATCTAGTGTGCTGACAGGTCAGTGAAAATATGGGCACTAATACCATATCCCTATGTGCCTCTAAGGCATGACAGGATTACCTTTACCTTTTTTTTAAATAGATATTCAGGAGATCACTTTACAACCAGAGTTAGTTTTATGACAGACGGAAATTGTCTCATTTTCAAAAAGTGATTATTTTAGTACTGCGTGAGGATCGCATAAGATAGGATACACTTGAAACATTGTGTAGAGCGATTTCATACTCTCAGACGAGGAATTAGAAGATGACCACGTGTTGCAGATCTGAGACAGTTTGGAATGGTTCTCGTATCCCGTGTATAACATAGTGAAGTTGAGAACATTGCCGAAATGCTACATGTAGAATATTATTATATTCGTTAGATATACTGAACAGATGATTATGTGCTTCAACGACGAAACTAACGAAGTTATGTCATATTACATTTGATTACAAGAATTTTGTCAACAATGTTGGTGAAAACAAATCTAGAAAACAGTAATTCAGGTTGTGTGTGAAGATAACCTCAGAAATATTCAGCAGCATCATCCGGCGTGACGTGCAAGATGGCGGTCGTTTTTAAAACGCTCTCGCCGGCATGCAGAAATCAGCGGAATTCCGCTTGATCTGTTACATATCATGTACCGGGAGTTGGGCATAAGGCTAACAACCTTATCCTGAGACCTATCTAGAGGCAACTCCAGATGGGAAAAAAAGATATCTTTATGGAAACTCGCAGAGAAACCAACCGAGCATCAGGGATGCCAACTCCGAAGAGCTCATTCGTCGGCCCCAAACATGTGACAAAGATCGGATTCTGGAATGTGAGAACGATGGCAGCACCAACAAAAACTACTCAGGTCATCAAAGAAATGGAGAGATACCATCTAGACATACTGGGCATCAGCGAAATGCGATGGCCAGAAGCAGGTAAAAGATCGGCGGAAAACGGTAAGTTAATTATACATTCAGGTAGAAATGACAATAAATTCCGAGACGGAGTGGGCATTATTATGTCAAATGTAGCTGCAAAGAGCCTTGTAGAATGGGAACCAGTGAACAGTCGTATAATAAGAGCACGATACAACCTACGACACGGAAGAATGACAATAATACAGTGTTATGCACCCACGAATGATGCAGATGATGATGTGAAAGACGACTTCTATCACCAACTACAACAGATCATCAACAAAGTCCCTAAACACGACATCCTAATTGCTATGGGGGACTTCAATGCTAAGGTGGGGAAGGATAATACCGACGTTGAAAAAGTGATGGGGAAAGAAGGAATTGACATGGTTAATCAGAATGGAGAAAGATTAATTGAAATATGTCTAACAGAGGGCATGGTCATTGGAGGCACAATATTCCCACACAAAGAGATACATAAAACAACGTGGATATCTCCAGATGATAGAACTAGAAACCAGATAGACCATTTTTGTATTAGAAAGCAATACAGAACATCTCTCATGGATGTAAGGGCTTATAGGGGTGCAGATGTCAACAGTGATCACAACCTGTGCATAGGGAAAATAAAACTAAAATTGAAAAGTCAACACAAGAAATCAGTACACAGAAAGATAAACATCCACAGCCTACAAGAAGAAAATACTAACATTAATTTCAATCAGGAACTTGCCAATCATTCCAAAACACCCAGTGAAGTTGAGGAGATAGGTATAGATGAGTTATGGAATTCTTACAGCACAGCCATAATCACAGCAGCAAAAGTAAGTGCTGGATTGGAAAAACCAAATAGAAAAGCATGGATATCAGATAAAACATGGAAGTATATACATGAAAGACGAGCAGTCAAATTAAACATGTTGAATGCAAAAGCAGATCATGAAAGAGATTCGGCAAAAGCAAAATACAAAGACATAGACAAGAAAGTAAAAAGTTCAGCTAGAAGGGATAAAAGAGAATACATAGACAATATGGCGAAAGAGGCAGAAAAAGCAGCAAAAACAGGAGACAGCAAAACTTTATATAACATACAAAAGAGGCTAACAGGTACTATTAATCTAAAGAAAGACCAATCCTTAGCAAAAGTGGAACACTATTAACATCAAATAAAGACCAAAAGCAAAGATGGGCTGAACACTTCCAAGAAATACTCAATCGACCACACCCAAAAGAATTGTTAAAGCTTGAAACTGACTTACCAGCCCCACAACTAAATGTCAATCTAGATGAAATTAAATTGCATGAAATTGAAAGAGCAGTGAATTTAATGGCTAACAACAAAGGTGAAGATGAAATAACAGCCGAGATGCTAAAAGCTATCAATAGTGACAACATGAGACAACTACAGAGAATGTTTAACAAGATTTGGAAAGAAGAAAAGGTCCCTTCTAATTGGAAGAAGGGAATCATTGTTAAAATACCAAAAAAGGGCAACCTTAGTGACTGTAACAACTGGAGAGGAGTAACCTTAATATCAGTTGTGTCAAAAGTATTTTGCAAGGTCATTTTGAATAGACTCAAAGATATAGTGGATACTGCAATGAGAGAAGAACAAGCAGGATTTCGAAAAGGGAGAAGCTGTCTCGACCAGATCTTTACTCTCAGAATAATACTTGAAGAACATATTGAAAAGCAGAAACCATTAATACTGAATTTCATAGATTTTAAGAAGGCATTTGATAGCATACACAGAGATTCATTATGGAGAATTTTATGTCTATATGGAATACCATCTAAAATTGTCAACATCATTAAGGACTTATACAATGGATATGGTTGTGCAGTCAAGACAGAAGAAGGGATGAGTGAATGGTTCCAGATTGAAACAGGCGTGAAACAAGGATGTATACTGTCTCCTTTACTTTTTGGGATTACAATAGACTTCATAATGAAAAAATGCTGCACAGGTAGCACAGGTATTGACTGGGTACATGGGACCCAACTAGAAGATCTTGATTTTTCTGATGACATAACTCTTATCAGTAATAATGTGAATTCCATGCAAGAAAAACCAGACAGCCTATCTTCACTGGCTAGCAAAATAGGACTTGAAATTAACAAGGACAAAACAAAAATAATGAAAATTCCCATCAATCAAAATGGAAAAATACACATAGAAGGGACAGATATTGAAGAAGTCAATCAATTTGCATACCTTGGCAGCTACATAGACCAGGATGGTGACACTAGAAAGGAAGTTAGGATCAGAGTCTTTTAGAACATATGGAATTCAAAAGTTATAAGCACAAAAACCAAGTTAAGACTATTCAATTCAAATGTAATATCCACCCTCATTTATGCATGCGAAAGCTGGAAAACAACTAAAGAAATAGAAAAGAAATTAGACTCTTTTGAAAATAAATGCCTAAGGAAAATACTCGGCATCAAGTGGAATGAATTCAAGAACAATGCAGAGATAAGACAGATGACTGAACAACAACCAGTCTCACGGGTGATCAGGAAAAGGAGATGGACATATGTTGGCCACTTGATGAGAAGAAATGAGCAGAGAATCCCAAAACAAGCTATCAAGTGGAACACAACAGGCCGAAGAAAAAGGGGCAGACCGCGTGAAACTCTGAAGTGAACATTATTAAGAGAGGCCAAGTTAACAGGCATAAAATCCTTTGTTGAGGTTGAAAGACTCGCCGAAGACAGGAAAAATTGGCGAACTACTTTGCGAGCCCTATGTGACGTCTAACGGCACGGGAAGGATATAAGATATAAGATCATCAATAAAAGTGGCAGGATTACAAAACATATTCATAAGAAGAATTACAAGATAGAAGAACACTACCTCAGTTCGTCAATGTAAGAATAGTCCACAACTTCTATATATTATAGTTGCAGTATCATGACCGTGTTGCTGGTGATTTCGTTTTGAAAGAATTGTCTCTATTTGCATTGACTGTGTACAGTTTGCCAATTAGCAGTCTTACATCATTACCGTGCCGTTAAACGTCACATAGGGCTTGCAAGGTAGTTCGCCAAGATGTCCTGCCCTCGGCGAGTTTTTCAATCTTATCAAGGGATGTTATGCCCACTGAATTGATTTTAACAATGTCCTCTTTAGAGTTTCACGTGGTCGATCTCTTTTTCTTCGGCCTGTTGTGTTCCATTTGATAGCTTGTTTGGGGGTTCTCTGATTGTTTCTTCTCATCACATGACCGACATATATCAGTCCATCTTCTTTTTCTGATCAACCTTGAGACAGGTTGTTATTTATTCATCTGTCTCTGCGTTGTTCTTGAATTCATTCCATTTTATATCGAGTATTTTCCTTAGGCATATATTTTTCGAAAGAGTCTAATTTCTTTTCTATTTCTTTAGTTGCTTTCCAGCTTTCACATGCATAAACGAGGGTGGATATTACATTTGAATTTAATAATCTTAACTTGGTTTTTGTGCTTATAACTTTTGAATTCTGTATGTTCTCAAGATTCTTGAAGGTCACCAATTAGCAATGCTACACCTGAAAGAGTGTTTTCAAGAATAACTGCAATAAAAACAAAACTCTCAAACAGAATGGGGCTAGAACTTCATTCGTCAGTTCTCCGAGTTAAAATGATGTTTCAAGACAGAAATATATGCTGTTATAACTTTCACACCATCAGCATAAATGCTCACGTTTAATTCCTCAATCTCTCTCTCTCTCTCTGAACCTTAAGTGCCCAGGGCACATGGGGCTTCCGCATTTCCCTTGCTTCCGTTTCTGTAGCAGTCTGAACCCTCCTTAGTCGCCTTTTACGATCATGCATGGTACAGTGGTCCTATTCTTTGCAGATCCCGGGTACCACACGGGTACCAGATTCCTCAATCTATCACAAAGAAACAGCCGAAAAGGAGGATGAGGAGACTGTCGAGATTTTTTGTTAAACAATTTTAAACAGAAGGTGAGTAATAAATATTCTTGCACTTATTACATTATTAATTCATTTTAAGATAAATATAAATATTAATTGTTAGATAAAAAGAATATAGATTAAGCTTATTACTGAGCACTCATCGGCGCATGTGATCTTCATTGGAGAGAACTAATCGTGCGTTCATAAATTGATATTTTTTATTGATCGAAAATTACTTACTGGGCATGAACATATATATATGCAATATATATATATATATATATATATACGTATGTATGTATTATGTATGTATGTATGTTAGAGCATCACGCTGGAAGCCTGGAGCAATTTCAACCAAACTTGGCACATATATGACTTACAATTTGGACACCGTAGGAGTTAGGTAATCCCTAGGACCTCTGGGAGGGCTGGGTGGTGGGGGCTTCGATCGATGCAAACTAAATGACGGGAAGTAACTCCCGTTATATTTATGCCTGCTTTGGATTGTCGGTCGTGACAAATAAATGTCAGCCCACACAAGTCGATGAAGTTATATCTGCGGAGATGCCGAACCTGTGACATTGATAACGAGAAACATTATACACAGAGCAGATTTCTGATTCACGAAAGACACTCTACTGTTGTTCACCTCAGCATCCATTTAGAAAATGGTCAGAGTGTTTACTTCATAAAAGAGAGCGCCCATATAGTGATTGATCAGCCACCAACTACATGTGGGGGGGGGCGGCCTTAGCGGTAGGTGTGGAATGGGGGTGGCATTTACAAATCATAGAAAATGACCGATATTAGTGCCGAACCATAATTTTTGGGTCGCTGAGATGAATAATGACACACCTGATGCAGTCTATATCCAAGTTCGGCCCCCATCTGCATGAAGGGCCTGTGGTTGGGGCGGATGGGGATGACATGTAAACATAATCGACACCGACCTATATTAGTGTCGAACCCATAATTTTCGGTTTTGTGAAGATAAATTACTCCCGATGCCGTTTAAGTCTAAGTTCAGCTCCTTTGGCATGGGGGGCTAGAGGATGAGGGTGGGAATGTCGAATCCATAGTGTTCGGGTTCGTTAAGCTGATTGGTGATAGTCTTGACAATTAAGCCTAAGTTTAGTCGAATTGAACGAATAGAATTATGTAGAACAGAAGGTTGAGGAAATGAATAGAACTTTGTAGAAACCGTCTAGAAGGTTGTTGAAATGAACAGAAAGTTCGTGATTGGGATAAATAAATGCCCGGACAACGTCGGGTACTCAGCTAGTGTGTGTGTGTGTGTGTGTGTGTGTATCTACCTTATTTCAGTAGTAAAAGTGCATAGTTGCAAAATAATTAATTTTTATGTTTGGGCTACAAATAGTTCAAATCCGCTACTTTTGGAACACAACTTTGCTACTTTTTAATTTTCAGATCTGGCAACGTTGCTTCATCCACTGTTTTATTACGGTGCGTTTCACCTCCCACGCCGTTTCAGTTTCCTCCGTCCCCTATGGGGGCTAACGGAAGCCCTTTATTCCGACTCCTTGCAAGGCTGTCAGTGTCTGATTAGCGTGTTCATATTTGAATGTTGATGTGTGCTTTTGCTGGTTAATTGTTATTCTAACTGAGCATGATAAATGGTTTCACCTTCCTGACGTTCCTCGTTCTTGACACCAGCGTCAGCCTGAATCACTCTAATCTGGTAAAGACCTTAAGCGTTGTCGGTAGATTTCCCTAGTGTCAATTTCGAGCGTTGGTCCCCGCAGATTTATCACTTTGTCCCGAATGTTCATATAGGTTCTCAATAAAGCTTCAGTTTTCTTGTTAAAGGAGTTGTTAGATATTAACAGTGTACTGCCGCTCACTGCCATCTAGATTCTCCCACTCTGTTCTAATTAGAATGGCCAGCACGTGCTGTGTTTTTCACTGGGGTAGCAAATGTATCCGGAATAGATGAGTAACTCTGTCTCTGTCTCCTGCAATTATCGAGCATTCCTGCATTCAATATCCAATTTTTCTGCTCTCTTTCTTTTCACTGCTCCGCACTGATACTGCTTCTTCCTTTTTGTCTCAGTGATGGATATATTAGACTAATGAAAAGATGTGTACAGGTAAAACATGGGACCCAAATAAAGGATCTTGATTTTTGCAGATGACATAACTCTTATCAGTGACAGTGTGAAATCGATGCAGGAAAAAAAACAGGTTCCGTGTCTTCCTTGGCTGGCAAAATAGGTCTTGAAATGAACAAAGACAAAACCAAAAAAATGACACTTCTCATTAATCAAGAAGGAAAAATATACGTAGAAGAAGCAGCTGTTGATGAAGTAAACAAATCTGCATACCTTGGCAGCTTACATAGACCAGGATGGTGACACCAGGTAGAATTAGAATTGAAAAAGCAGCATTGTCCTTCAAAAATCTTGAGAACATATGGAATTAAAAGGTTATAAGCACAAAAATCAAGTTAAGATTATTCAATTCAAATGTGATATCCACCCTCATTTATGCATGCAAAAGCTGGAAATCAACTAAAGAAATAGACAAGAAATTAGACTCTTTTGAAAACAAATGCCTAAGGAAACTACTTGGTATAAAGTGGAACGAATTCAAGAACAATGCAGAGATAAGACAGATGAGCAAACAACAACCTGTCTCATGAGTGATCAGAAAAAGAAGATGGACATATGTAGGCCATGTGATGAGAAGAAACAATCAGAGAATCCCAAAACAAGCTATCAAATAAATCACTGTTGAAGAAAAAGAGATCGACCAAGTGAAACTAAAGAGGACATTGTTAAGAGAAACCGGTATAGTGGGCACAACATCCCTTGATAAGACTGAAAAACTCACCAAACAACTATGTCAGCCCTGTGTGACGTTTAACGCACGGGAAGGACGTAAGATGTATCTCCTCACCTCGATTTCTGGGGTTATCGGCTGATGGCCTGTCTTTTTAAAAAGATATATTTATATATTTGTTTATTGTTTTTTTTCTTTCCACAGACTCTATATCGACGTGGAGAACTGCATTTAATTACTTCACCTAATACTGAATATTGTTTTCACTGACATATTGCATTTTTGTGTGTGCACATTTCTGTTGTTGTTAGTTCCGTTTGTCATTAAAAAAAAATATTTGTGGTTCTACATTTAAATATATTCTTTTTAACAAATCACACTTTGTATCTTCCCCAAGTATGAAAATGGTATTCATGATCCAATTTAATTTGTGCACGGTGTTAAGTTATCAGTTATCGTCATACCCTTGTAGCTGTTTTCTCTATTGCACTTGTGATTTCTAGTGCAATAAACAGGAGTTTATTAGACTAGACCCTCTTTTTTTTAACGTGGCTCAATCATCTTGTTCGTCTGTTTTTTTGTTGTTTTTTTTTTTGCATATTCCTTTCAGTTTTAATGATGCTTCTTATTTCAGATCCTTTTGAATTATTTGTGCTTTCTCCATCAACAAAACCAGATACTTTTTCTGTTCTTTTTATCTAATTCCATTTTTGTTTTAAAATTTTATTTATTAAATTCATCTCCTAATTTTGACACTCATTGTTTGAAAAAAAAAGTTTAAAAACAGTTTTGACAACTAAAGTAGTCATGAACAAAAAGTATATCGTGAAGAAAGAGCTTATATTGATTTCAGCATGTTTTATTGCATTCAACATATTTACAACATTAAACTATACTGAAAGCAAAAAATAACGCACATGAGATATCTGATGATCAGACAAAACAATATTTTGTTTAAATTGTCAAAAATGCTCTGTTTCACATCCAGTGCAATCAAGACATGAGAATGAAACCATGAATCAATTTTGACCCCGAGGTCACACTTACGTGCTAGGAGTGCAAAGACAAAAAAGCGATTTCAGGAGTGCATGTATCCCCGTCTAACACATTCTTGGAGTGGGTAGAGCACTGAGCAGTTGCAGCAGTTGTGACGGCAGTAATTTCCTCATCATGTATTTTTTTTAATGGCTCTCCTCAATCTATTTGTTAATCAGTTTCTGCACATTGCACATCATAACTTAAATATGTCTGATTCGTGACGCAAGAGATGTCATTAAAAAAAATTTTGTTTCAACATAAAATACAATGTTGGCAGTTGCTTTGCCAGAGAGAACTGAGTTTTAGCACACCATAACTCTTTTCGGCTATTGCGTGGGTGCAGTCAAGTAAGATTTATTGCCACCGAATGAGTTTCTGCTGTTCTTCACGTCCATGTTGTATGAGCTGACAGGATGACATCTATTTCTTGTTGTATACTCTTCACCACAGGATCTGTGCTATTGTCATACAGCGGATGAATACTGCAAACATTAACTGCAGTGACAGTATGCAGGCGCTTATATGAATTTGCACGCTTCACGAAGTTCAGTCGTCGGAATCCCATTCACTCTCACCGCACATCGGGTGGTCAAAATATCTTTACAGATGTCCTGCTTCATTCTGACATTTAATGATGAGGGTTCATGTCTAGAGAAGGAAAAAATAGCCTTTTACTTGATGACACTTCGAGAGCTCGATCGCCATTGTTCTGTATTGTTGTGGTTAATGTATTGAATCCCTGGCCGCAAATGGTCGTTGTACGAGATTTTGACCGAACAAGTTTAACAGTACTTTTGTGATTTTTATGACACTTGTACGGATTTTTTTTTTTTTGCATTTGCGTAAGAATTGTATGAATGTATTGCATTTTAAATGTTGTTCCTTCTGATATGCAAGGATTTTAGGAAGTGATCTTTAACTTTTGTACAGTAGTATATTACTTGTGATTTGCACTACTAACTGCAGTTGTCTTCATGCAAAACAGTGTGCGTTATTTTTCTTTGTTCTTGACATAATCGTACATGTTAAAACCGGCGCACAACTTAAGATTCTTTAGGTTGTTTAAAATATTTTCATCATTTTGTTGTCGTCATGATGGAACTAGTTTGCACGGTTTTGTTTGGACCAATCATCGTCAAGTTTTGATATTCTTTTCGGAAGATTATTATACAAATTAGTATACAAATTATTTTATTCTGTGCTGCTAATTGATTATCTCATCACCTCGGTTTCCTAGATATAAAAAAGCGCAAAATATTTTTGTGCTGCGGAACACTAGTGAGATTTTTACCGTGCTGAAATAATTCGATGTACGTATCCTGTTTCGAGAGGCGTGGTGGTATTTTAAAGTTTCACTTATCCATAATAAAACTATCACTGAAGTTAGTGAAGTTTAAACAGGATTAGCGCCAACAAATATCTTCATGTGAGTTATGTGACGGGAAATTACTTCCAATCCATGGATATCTCTGTTTTCAAGCTGAAGTACAACTTCCTTATCGGATGGGCCTTTCAATGGTCGTAACAAGCGTAGAGCAGCTGTAAAATAAAAGAAATAATTACGCTTTCAGCAACAATATGAATTTTAATAATTCTGCTTTTATTAAATAGGAACAATTCACCAATTTATAAATCCTTGCACCTATGACAGTGGATTGGATAGTCCCCACCGACTGGAAAGAATACGATTACAGTTGGGACGCGGAGAGACCACCACCTGATCAATAGGTAATGAGGGTGAGGGACTTAAGTCTTTCAGACTTATACAAAGTATCTTTCTGGAACATTGGGTTTTCAATGGGGAGAAACAAGAAAGACGACAGGAAAGCAGAGGGATCCACATGTTCGCTACCAATAATGAATATCATCTTGCATCTTACATTCTTGCCGTGCTGGTAAGAAGGCTTGCATGGTAGTTCGCAAAGTTTTCCCGTTGTAGGCGAGCTTTTCAACCTCATCAACGCTTACTAATTTGGCCTCTTAACAATGTCCTCTTTAGAGTTTCCCGTAGACCATTTATTGGCCTGTTGTGTTCCACTTTGATAGCTTGTTTTGGGATTTTCTGGCTTATCTTTCTTTATCACATGACCGACGTATCTCCTTTTTCTGATACCATGAGACACGCTGTTGTTTAGTCATCTGCGCTGTTCTTGAATTCGTTCCACTTTATACAGAGTATTTTCCTTAGGCATTTGTTTTTCACATTTGTTGTTTATTTCTTCTGTTGTTTTCCATCTTTCGCATATTACATTTGAACTGAATGATCAGCTTGGTTTTTGTGCTTATAACTTTTGAATGTTCTCAAGATTCTTGAAGGTCAGTGCTGCTTTTGCAATTGACTTCTTTTCTAGCGTCACCATTCTGGTCTATGTACTATGAATATAGTAGGTAGAAAACCATTCAGAAGAATAAAATAAATCACTGTGCAGAAATGAGTTTGATGAAGTATTTCATGAAGATCCCTGATATCAGTAGAGATCAACTCTCGATATTCACCAACAACTGTTAGTGATGCTATTTCCACATAGAAAGGTAAGGAGTGTTATGAATGTGTCTTGCGATTGTACCTGTGGCTGTTTTAAAATGCACACGGTCGACATGCGCCTTTGTGGCAGCGTCTTGAGAATCTACAGGGTAAACCACATTCTTAATGCTGTGCGTCATCACGTGAGCACCGCTAAGCAGCACAATTTCATCTACTAGATCATCTATGTAATCTTTTGTGGCGGCGTCTTAGGGATTGCACCCATTGCAGCTGATATCCTGCTTAGGTACTATCGTACCGTCGAGCTACAAGAAAGAGTGTCGATGTAATTTTTTGTGGCGCTGTGTTGGGGGGTTAGGGTTAGGCCCAACAAATATCTTCACAGGCATATGTTACGATGGGAAAGATGCTTGCCTTTAAAAATCTTATGTTTGTAGTTCTGTCTGTTCCTCTCCACAGCTTCTTTAGTTGTTTTACTTTCTGAAGAGCGATAGATGTCCTCCTTTTAATTTCCCTCATTGTATCCGTCAATAATAATAAGTAATGATCAAAGATATTCAAAACTCTCCACCTCTTCCAAATTTTTTCTCAGATATATATATATTTCAGCTGCCTTATTTGTTTTGTCAATTGTCATCAATTTAGTTTTCTTCGCATGAAGATAGAGGTTTTGCTCTTCACTATTCTTACGGACTGACATAATTAGTTTTTTTCCATTTCTTTTTGTTCTTACTGTGTCAATAGCATATCTAATCTTTGGTATTTCATAATCTCCAGTTGTTATGGCATCGTAATATTCTTTGTCTACATCTTCTCATTATATTCCTCATTATATTTTCAGGCGACAATATGCACCCCTGACGGACTTCATGTTTTATGTCAAACCAAATTGTTGTTTCACCATTTATTCTTACTGCTGCCTGTTTCTCTACTTAGAGTAGTGTTATTAATTGCATCAAATGTGATGGAAATCTCATTTTTCCCCCCACTATTTTCCAAAGTTTCTGGTATTGTGCACAACCCAGTGCCTTTGAATAACAAATAAAAGATTAATATTGATCCACATTAAATTCTCTGCATTTCTCTTTATTCTGTTGAATATATGATCTTTTGTTCCTCTTCCTTGAACCATATTGACTTCTTCTATTTTCTTACGAAGTATGATTTTTAATAGAATTTTACTGCTACGGTTCTGTAGTTTGTGCATAATTTCAAGTTACTGTTTTTTAGCAGTAATAAGAATATAGTTCTTTTCCATTGTTTTAGCCAAATACCTGAATGATATATCTTTTAAGGGATCCGCTAGCGTAGTGGTTAGAGCACTCGTATAGCAACCATGTGGTCCAGTGTTCGAATCCCCAGCTGAGCGGAATTTTTTTTCGACCAATATGGCCCTGAGGTCGTCCTAGCCTGGTAAAATGAGTACCAGAGAAAATCTGGGAAGAAAAGGCAGCGTTGAAAGGAACTGGCCATCCTACTTCATACGGTGATGGCCAGCATAATGAGGTCTCCAATGCTTCATCCCCTACGGCATTTGCTATGGGATTATCTTTACCTTTTATATCTTTTTTACATAATGCACGATATGTTGTTGCACATTCCTTTCCTCATGCTATTAAAGCTGTCCTCCTGTTCTGGTCTTCTACTTCTCCTTGTTTGTCCTTCAACTGCATGCTTGACCTATATGTCGTAAGTCCAGTAGGACATACATTGGTTAGCTGGTCAAGTTGGTCCACTCCCTTTTTTCAAAACTGTGTGCAAATTGCGTCCTAATATTAGCAAATATGCGTCCCTTGTTAGTCTGTTGCGTCAAATCCGTCTATACAATTTTCTCATTATGTATCAGGCGTTTGCGATACCTATTTGGGGGGGGGGGGGAGGTGTTAGTCCAGATCTGATTACAGCGCCAACCTGTCTCCGTCTGTTCTATTGTTATCTGAGTAAATCTTTTTTATCTGCCTTTATTATCGGCGTCCTGTTGTAATACTACTAATGTCGTGGGAGTGTTCCTCTCGAATTTTCCACCGTTTCTGGCCTACTTTCCATGTACCAGTAATAATAAACTATACTAAATATGCCAACAATAATAATAAGAAGAACATTAATAATAATTATTATGATATTATCCAGTTTGGTGGGCATAACATCCCTTGATGAAGTTGAAAGACTCGCCAAGAACAGGAAAACCTGGCAAATAATTATGCGAGCCCTACGTGAAGTTTAACGGCACGGGAAGGATGTAAGATGATTCTACAATGTCCAAGAAGGCATTAACACGCCAAGTCAATGGAGACCACCTTATCACATCTTGGGTCACGTTGCTTGCCAACTGGTATCATTTGTCATTGCCCTTTTTAATCTCAGCGCTATCTATACGCCCCCGGGTGAGTTTGAAGGTGGCTGATGAGGTTCTGCATTTTCCAGGCACATCTCAAAGTTCCAGAACCTCATCTGGTGGAAGCTGAGTATCAAGAGGCACCACAAACAGCTCCTCCCTGACAAAGCCGTGTCGCTGCCCATCCAAAAGTAATACACAGGCTCGTCAAGGCTTGGTGATTGTTCAAGCCAGTACACTGAATCGGTCGTCCCTGAGTCTCAAAGTCCACGTAGATGATAAAGGGGACCAACATCTTCCATATGTGAACTAAGATGTTCTCCCCTGCCTTTGACACAAAGGTGCGATGGGATTTATCACCAATACCAAGGCAGTCGTAATGTGCTTTTCTAGCAAATGATAATACATGCAAACATATGCGGGATGAGTACTTGTGGGTCTTCTTAATATTTTTATAGGACATGCGAGCTAAGTCCTTGATCCAGATGCAGTGCTTGCTTTCTACGTTGTTAAGGACAGAACAGGTGCTAGTCGATGTTGTGAAATTTCCCTTTTGACACGTGAATTGGATACAGATATTTGTTCCAACCAAACACATTCACTGGGATATTATAATTTTTGGCGTTCAAACTTATCAGTCAATCATTCATTTGCATGTCTCTTGCGGAATGTTGCCTCCTGTAGGCATCTCGGTTGTAAGCAAGATGCCCTGCATTTTGTTAGTGCTGGTAATTTTCAATGAGAAGTCAATTCCATCAAAGTTGAGCTGACCGATACTGACCTTAGTATGTGACTAGTCGGTTTGAGTGCTATCCATGCGCTATTGTGTACAATGCTGATAAGATGGTCCGCTCGAAGCAACGGTTGTCTTTTCTTCACATTAATAACAGTGTGAGGCAATATGTCATTGGGCGTTGGAAAGTAGCTTATACAACAGAAAGGGCGGTATTGCACCACACCCAGGTACAGTGCTACACATCGCTTGATTTACTAACCTTCGTTAGTAAATACTTCTACTTGCTTCTAGTCTTAGCCATTTCCAAAGCTTCATAGATGTCACCACCATGCAGGATTGGCGTGGGATCACTCCGAAAGTAGGCCATGGTTGTTATCGTATCACTCGCGGCATGTACAGCCAGCTTCTCAAGGTCGGCTGTCAGAATGAGAGTGAACTTCAAGCACGTGTTTGCATGCATTATCGTCCAAGTCCTTCAATTTTCGCTGTGATTTTCGGCGTCATATCGTCTAAGAAGGCCTGCGCATCAACTTCGAGCTTGCAGTCGTCTAGAACATTTGCACGCCGCTCTTGCATGAGAATGGCTTCCTTGTGGAAGTCTGGTAATACCGCTCTCTGTATAGCAAGGACCCTTTCGCTTCATGGACCAGCGCGGCCGCAACCTCTTTTCTGCGTTCTTTGCCGACCTTCCTCAGCAGCCTTCGATGGATTCGCCGAAGTGGTGCTATTCGTGTGTGGGGGTTGGATTTTCTTACTAGCTCAGCTTTCGAGGCTCTCAAGCCAGTCTTTTATTCGTCTGCCTGCCACATCTCCCGCCGGCGCTGGACAGCTTTATGGAGATTCCAAATGGCATTGCTCCGAAGGGCTGGAAACCTGCCGGTCTGCACAGCACTCCGAAGCAGTTCGATTCTTGCCTGAGCACAGGCTTTTGCAATCGTCTTGATGAGAACCTTTTTGGTTCCAGATTTTGAGAACATATATTTCTCCTCGTTTTGGCGCAACTGTGGAGTTGGCATTCTCACTCTCGTGTTGAGCGATATACGTAGTGTTCGATTTTTTTTTATATAAATTAAAATGTTTATATTAGCAAGACGTTTGACCTCTATTATATCCTTCTGATCTCTATCCCCTTTTCACTACCGTATCCACACTGTGCACATAGTGATGGCGCATTTTACACTCCCCTACTACATTGCCTGAACCCCACAGTATTCTCCCATTAGCCGCAGAGCTAAATGGAGCCATATTTAAGCCAAGGGCATGCACTTTTACCCATACGCATT
Source organism: Achatina immaculata (assembly GCA_009760885.1). Taxonomy (NCBI): domain Eukaryota; kingdom Metazoa; phylum Mollusca; class Gastropoda; order Stylommatophora; family Achatinidae; genus Lissachatina; species Lissachatina immaculata. Next base: position 475,144 of record CM019704.1, read on the forward strand.
ATGCCTCTGATTCTATATTTCCATTATCAATAGGTATATCAAAAGGGAAAGTCCATCCTCGAAGACGTCGGCTGTGCTCACACTGCGCTGAGGTGGAGATACTATGATGAGGATCTCGATAGAGGTTATGTTTGAGATGCACACCCCGCTCAGGTTTACAACCCCGGTCATGATGGAGTGGGGTGTGATCATGTGAACAGTGTGAATTTTTATGGGGCTGCCATCGTAGATCAATGGTTCAAAATTTTCTCTGTCGACGAAATTTTCATGAAGTCATAGAGCTTGTCCTTTGGCATTTCCATATCTTTGTCGAACTTCATAATCATTCGACATACTGGATTTGCCAACAGGGCGCCAGGGTTGATCTTTGCATGCAAGGAGACACGTCTGCATCACTGGGACAATCTTGATATTAGGTACCTCAATTGTAAACAGCGAGTTGTTCTTGAAGCACTTATCGCGCGAGATTATGCATCCATTACCAAGTCATGCGTGCATCTCAGCGTCAAATAATTCGTCGATATAGGAGATCATCTCATAGTACTCTGAGATCTGGGCATCACTTGGAAGGGCATCCGTTGGATGTCCCTGGTCATCAGTTTCCACCCGCACCTTGTACTTTTGTATGTTAATCGTATGATGCCGATCCCGTTTCTCGAGAAGGGTTATCTGCTCCACATGCTTTTCCCTCACGAAGAGTACCACCTGGTGGCCTTTTCTACCGTTAGCCGTGCAGCAAGGTGCCTTGTGCTGCAAGGCCCTGCACGAACCGAATTGTCAACTGTCAAGACCTTGGCAAGGGGATTTTCATAGACGGAGGCCTTAACCACCTTGCAGGTGGCAATGACTTCTGAGATGACGTTATGCACCAATAGGGATGTAGAAAAAAAATGCATCACAAAGGGGAGTTGCCGCCAAAAGACCTGGGAACCCTCTAGTGGCCACTGAATCTGGGCTATAGCTTAACTGGATAACCCTCCTCCTCCCGACTTTTTACATCTACCGAGGGGGCACAGACAACCCCTCTAATGTCCGTTAGAAATATTTCTGTGAGAAATTAAATCTCTTCTTGCAGAAGACAAATGATTTTTAAGAACACAACGCTACCTTTGTCTCCAGTGACCACAGTGTCGAACAGCAGCTCTTCATTACCACTTATTATTTCGAGATGGAGGTTTGGGTAAACTGAGTAGCCCACTGTGCGAATCCTGAGCAGAGTAAGGGGCCCAGTTATGAACTCCACACTACAGAGACAAAAATAGTAGATTTTTAACAATTCATTGGCAGTTAATTCAATATTGATTGATACAATTTACATGATTAAGGTGAGCAGGAAACAGTTAGCTCTAAGAAGAAAATTAAATGAGAAAATATATTGTCATACAGTGTAAAAGATGGTCGTGAGAACAAAAAAATGATAACAAACTACACCACATATATGAAAACTGTGTACATATACAGGGTCCGACAATGAAGTAATGAGACTAATTACATAAAAAAAAATAAAATAAACAGTAGTTAAAGATATAACCTGTATTTTATTCAAAGTAAGCCCCTTGTACATTGATACGGCGAGTGGCAAGATCTAACAAGCACTGTAAACGATCTCTACAGTTCTTCTGTTGGTATGGCCCTTAAACTCGATGTTACGGCCCTTTGGATGTCATCAGTATCGTCAAATAAGCGTCCTTTCAATGGTAACTTTAATTTTGGGAATAGAGAAAATAATCGCAGGGAGACAAATATGGGGAATAGGGTGGATAGGTGTGAACACACACTTATTTTTGGGCCAAAAATTCCTGTACAACTACTGCCCGGTGAGCTGGTGCATTATCATGAAGAAGGAAAAAACCGCCAGGTGTTGAATACTCGGGTTGATACCTGCCGGGGGTAAAAACGCGGACGTTCCGTTCTGTGCCAGACAAAAAGCGCGGGTCTTGATATATATAGGGGATAATTTTAAAATAATTATTTCCACGTTAAAAGTATGCGTATTATGGCTCCAAATAGCTATAAATGTAAGAATATTTCATAAATGAAGAGTTTTTTAAAGGAAAAAAGATGTAATGTGATGATTTTAGCTGATAATTGTGTATTACTGTCCATCGGATAGGTCTAGGACTGGCATCGATCGACCGATCGACTTTGTCGTTTTATCCGATCTCATCGTGTGAATATGTTGTACGTTCACTTAAAAATAATACCTGAAATAACCTTCTAACTACTTCTCGTCCATCTAACAGTCTAAATCTACTTGGGGTACATTCACGAACAGTGGTCTAGTGGTAGGGGGACATGTATGCCTCCGAAGTCACACAAAACTTTTTTTTTCGATCGAAACGCTGTATTTTGACCCCCGTTGTTACGACGCTTTCAAAATGGTGGCAAAGGTAACTAGACATGTGTACTAAACTGTTTCCAATCAAAAGTTACACCAGGTTTCGAATGAAACGAAGCTAGGGTCCCTATCAGGACGTTGGCAAAAACGTGACAAAGCGGAAGGGTCCCGATCGGTACCCCCGACACGGGAAGAGTTAATGTGGCATCCTCTGACCGAAGGGAACACAAATGCCTGTCCACTAGACGAGACATAGAGACCACGCGGGGCCACACAAAGAATAAGCTGATAGAGCCAATCGTAAAGAAGAGTCGGAGAGGGGGGGGGGGGAAGGCGATAGACACATGAAAGCCGTTAGAGAAGCTCGGACAGAGTTAAACTGGTACTCACGCACCACCCTCATAGTTTGGCAGTTAAAAACATACAGTTTTGCCATCTCCATCTCATCCTGACCGAGCCTGATACACATGAAGTTTTTGGGGAACCCCCATTGGTGGCCTACAGAGAGACAAGAACCTCGGAAACCTTTTAGTTCGAAGTCGCCTTAAGAAAGATGACACGTTGCAGACGCCGTAGATACAACACTTGCCCGTTTGTTGTCGAGGGTAGCTAGATCTCCTTCCCTAAGTCCACGTTATCAGTTCATGAGGGTTTTACCTGCACTTCACGCAATGTTATTTATGCCATTATGTGCAAACGTTGCGGAATGAAGTACATAGGGGAGACCGGTTTACACTTAGGAGATTATTTTCACCAATATCTTAGCGATATTTCTAACAGAGCCTTGACACCTGTGGCTAAACATTTTTGCCTTAGCAACCACAGGAGAAAACATGACATTTCTGTTAGTGTGATCCGCTCTTGTTCTGTTGATGTATGATCTTGGATCGTCCTAGAATAGTGCCTTATTTTCCACACTGGCTGTCAAATAATTCATCATGAAGAATCTTTCGTATAATCTTTCGCTACATTCCAGCTGGAATTAACAATGTCTTCAGCTTCCTTTAACTTCTTTAGTTTTCCACCCTTTTTCTTTTTCTTTGATTTATACTCTACTTTCTTGTTTCCTTATCCTAACACCCATCCCTATTGCCACCTTCTCTTCTTCTCAAACGGCTTTCATGTGTCTATCACCCTTTCCCCCTTCCCCCATTCTCTCTTTCTCCACCTCTTCTTTACGATTTGGTTCTATCGGCTTATTCTTTGTGTGGCTCCGCGTGGTCTCTATGTCTCGTCTAGTGGGTAGGCATGTCTGTGTTCCCTTCGGTCGGAGGATGCCACACTAAGATAAGTTTCCCGTTTAGTTATTCGTTTTTTTGTTGTCTCGTTTGTTATGTAATCCTCGAAAAAGGCTAACGCCGAAATATTGGATGTTATATGTTTTCATTTATACATTCTCATACTTTCTATTCGTTTTTTTTTTGCTCACTTTATTCACTCCCTCTGCCACTTTGAAAAAACTACACCATACACCTCTATTACCTTTATTGTTTGAATCAGTTTTGCTGCAGACGCCATCCTTTTTATCAATACTCGGGTTGGAATCAGAGAATCCTTTTCAATAGGCGTTTCAAAATACCTAAATAAACCTTGGCAATGACATTCTGTCCCTTTGGAATAAATTCTTTGTGAATAACTCCTTTGTTGTCATAGAAGCACACCAACATTGTCTTCACTTTCGACTTTTGAAGACGATTTTTTTTTGTCTTTTGGTGATGATGATGACTTCCACTGAACACTTTGGCGTTTAGTTGTGAGATCAAAGCGAAAAATCCATGTTTCATCCTCTGCATCAATCACATTTAAGAAATGTTTATTTATGCGATACGTTTTGATGATGTCTTTTGCATACTCAACACGCTGGTGTTTTTAGTCATCAGACAACGCATGTGGTACAAACTGGCAAGTAACTTTTTTCTTGCCCAAATCTTCCACTAAAAATGTACAAATGGTCTCTCGACTAACACCAAATTCATCTACCATCATCCTCACAGTCAAAGAATGATCTTTTTGCATTCATTCTCTGACTCTTCCAATTAGTTCCTCATTACGAACAGAAACTGGGCACCCATGTCTAGTTGCATTTGTAATCGTTTCCACAACACTTTTGAATCGTGAATACCATTTGAATATCTGTGTACGAGATAAACAATTATCCCGATAAACATGTTACATCAGTTCAACTGTCTCAATAGCAATTTTTCCGAGTTTTAAGTAGAATTTAATGTTAGCTTTTTGCTCCATGCTGAATACATAACAATGTACCTATGACTAAGTCAACAAAATGGCGGCCTGTTTGTCGTCTGCTTATCGAGCGGGGATGAAAAGTTGCCAGATCACAGATGAAGCTTGCAACTGTGAATTCCGTGCTCTGCTTCACAGATGGCATTTTTGTCTTTGTCATAATAAAATTAATCTCATTACTTAATTGTCTGACCTTGCATATGTGTGAGTGTTGTTGCGTATGTGTTTCTGGATAACGTTTCTTTCTCCAGTCATGATCTCTCAGCGCTTCCGTTGGCCTACAGTACATGTCAGATTTTTGTTAAAGAACAGTACATGTCAGATCTGCGTGGATCTGTAGTTGAAATAAGATTACTTGATATATACACACAAAAACACATGACTATGCGTGATGCGTTTTGACGCATCACACATACGAAGCCATTTTTGTGGGTCATTTTGCAGTAATTTTTCAGTTTCTAACTATTTTCTTATGGCAGTTATCTTTTTTTTCCAACCTTATAACTGGGGGAATTTTAACATTAAGAAAAAATATAATATAATATACGCAAGAATTAAACTGAACATATCTAACCAATGAATCACTTCTTACATCTTACATCCTTCCCATGCCGCTAAACGTCACATAGGGCATGATAGTTCGCCAAGATTTCCTGTCTTCGGAGAGTTTTTCAACCTCATCAAGGAATGTTATGCTACCTGAACGGGCCTCTCTTACAATATCCTCTTTAGAGTTTCAAATCGCTTCTTGTAGTAGACAAATTATTTTTAAAGACACAACACTACCTTTGTCTCCCGTGACATTTTCTTGCTACAAACAATTTTTAAAAAAAGGGAGAGAAAACTTGAACTTAGTGGGAGAGAACATATAATAAACAACCAACATTTGACAGGAACCTTGCTGTGGGTATCCAGTGCAGCATGTATAGGACTGCCCCGAATGTGACTTCTCAAATTCTAAACTTACCATGGCATTATATATCCACTCCTCCTGATTGGGGATTTCAGGATGTCAAGTTTTTTAACACTTATCTTACATGAACACAGCTCTTTTGACCAGATCTGCAACTTGGCCATGAGCACCGAAATGGATCATATCTAAGTATGCCTGTGTATGGGCCATAAAATCAATATCTTTTCCAGCCTTCTTATAGACACTACATTACAATCCTAAACATAGGGACTAAAAAAAAAAAAAACTGAAGTCAAGCTGGTACTTACGCACCATCACGATAGTTTGGGAGTAAAGGTCAACTTTCTTCGTCATTTCCATCTCCTTTGGTCATACACATGAAAGCTTTGTACCCCCACCCACCCACACCCACCGCAAACCCCCCCCCCAAAAAAAAAAAATGATTGCGTACGCGGAACAAGAAATTCAAGTATTTAGTCGTTGAAACCACTGTTATCGAATCCAGCCAGGTTTTTTCGTCCCATAGTCTATTTTCATGATGGTTTTACTTACACTTCTCTTCTCGCAATATCATTTAAGATATAATATGCAAACTGTGCTTACATTTCGGTGATCGGTTATGCCAGCATTTGCATGACATATCCAAGAAGGCACTAACACCGATCCTTAAGCATTTATTTCAAGGATATCAGCTTGTCACGTCTGGAGTCATGTTTGCAAGCTAGTACCTTTTGTCATTGTCCTTTTAAATCTCATTTCTGAGCAGCACTCGCCTGCGTTTATTGAGTTTACCACAATCTTTTTTCGGGGTGCATTTTGTGCCCATATTTCTTTATGAAGAAGATTTTTAAAATGTGCTTGATTGTTTCATCTGTTTTTCGTGGTTTAACTGGATTTTTGTTTATTCTGAATGTGGCCCCCGAAAAAGGCAATTGCCAACATTTACATCATCATCATCATCATCAGGCGACTGCCGTTTGGCTATTATGCTTCTCCAGGGTGCACGATCCTTCATGCAGGCCATTAGCTTAGTTGGTGACCTCCTCTCACACCATCCCGTCAGACTGTCCAGTATCATTTCTCTTGGTCTTCCCCTGGCTCTTCTTCCTTTTATTTTTCCTGTTGTTATAATATTTTCTATGCCCCCTCTTCTCATTGCATGTCCTATGAAAGTACATTGTCTCTCTCTCTTATTTTTTTGTTTGTTTGTACAAGACTTTTTCTATCTCCAGCTCTTCTCAAACATTCTCCATTAGTTATTTTTGTTGTCCACGGGATTCGCAACACTCTTCTAATAAACCACATTTCTACTGCTTCCAATGATTTTTGTGCAGACCTGCCTATTGTCCATGATTCACTTTCATATGACAAGATAGGTTCAATATAGCATTTTATGACTCGTTTTCTAACATTCATTGATAAGGATATGTTGCATGTTTCTCATTCTCTTAAATCAGTCTATTCTATTATTAATTTCTATTTTGCATTTCCCATCTGAATTATCACTTCTCCAAGGTATTTGAATTTCTCCACCTGCTTTAGAATAGTTCCATTTAATTTTTTTACTATACTCACGGAAAAAAAGTAAGCGTGCAGTGGTTTCAAGCGCACGAATCATGTTGTCATGAGTGAAGTGAAATCAAATTTGGCACGAAGTTTTGTTTCAGTGTTGTCCACTCCCCCGTGCTGCACGAAGTTGATCGCACTAATCATGGGGAGATAACCACTGCCCCAATGAAATCACGTGATTGCTTTCTTCTTATTATTATATCCTTCTCGTGCCGTTAAACGTCACGTAGAGCTAGCAAGGTAGTTCGACAATTTTGCCTGTTTTCAGCGAGTTTTTCAACATCATCAAGGGATTTTATGCCTATTAATTTGGCCTCTCTTAACAATGTCCTCATTAGAGTTTCACGTGGTCTGCCTCTTTTTCTTCGGCCTGTTGTGTTCCACTTGATAGCTTGTTTTGGGATTCTTTGATAAAGAAATCGTTATGGAAACTCGCAAAGATTAATGAGAGTAAATGTGTAATTCTGTTCTCAAAGATCTGTTCACGCAATCGTTGAAGAAAGGAGTAGTGGAATTCCAACATAAACATCTTTTTTCATCATGCCAAGATTGAATTGGCCGGCTAGCGTAGTGGTTAGAGCACTCGTCTAGCAACCAAATGGTCGAGGGTTCGAATCCCCAGCTGAGCAGGATTTTTTTCCGACCAATACGGCCCCGAGGTCGACCCAGCCTCGTAAAATGGGTACCAGAGAAAATCTGGGAAGTAAAGGCAGCGAGGAAAGGAACTGGTCACCCTACCTCATACGCTGATGACCCAGCATAATGAGGTCCCTAACGCTTCACCACCTACGGCATTTGCTATGGGACTATCTTTACTTTTTTTACAAGATTGAATGAACATCAGCGAGAAATAGCTGTTGGGGTGTTAATTGCTGGATCAACAGTAGCAGCAGTATCTCAACATTTTAATGTTCACAGAAACACAATATCATGCCTTCAAAGTCGTTTTAACCAAAATGGTTCCGTTGCTGACTGCCATAGAAGCGGTAGACCACGAGTTACCACCCTTGCGCAAGACCGCTACATTCACCTCATGCACCTCTATAACAGGTTTATCCAGGCAACATGCACTGGTTTAAGACGTGTGTCCAGCAGGACAGTGCGGAACAGACTCAGAAAGGTAAATCTCTTACCTCATAGGTCTGCAGTTAGACCAGTACTGACAGTTCGCCACAGACAAACCCGCTTGACCTGGCGCAGGCACCACGCGGCATGGCCCTATCATCAGTGGAGACTGATCATATTCACTGATGAGTCCAGATTATGTCTGCAAGGCCATGATGGGCGTGTTTTAGTGTACAGGCGAAGAGGAGAACGCTTTCCGAATAACTGTGTGCTAGAAGTGAATAGGAGGAGAGGAGGCAGTGTAATGGTTTGGGGAGGAATTTCCTATGCTGGCCGAGCAAACCTCGTCCTCCTCAATGGCAACCGTACAGGTTTACGATATAGGGACAAAATCATTACATGCCATGTAATGCCTTTTCTGGATGCTAATGGACAGGGCGTGATACTGCAGCAGAATAACGCTCGTCCACATGTCGCACGTGTGGTCAGGGACCACTTTCAGCAGCATTAGATTACTGTCTTCGCCAGCAATTTCACCGGACCTGTTACCTATCGAGCACATTTGGGATGAACTGGACCGCATGTTGCGAAGACTACGCAATCGTCCTGGAAACCGTCAAGAATTAACCCAAGTATTGCAAGAAGAATGGAATAACACATTTCAACAATTGATACAAAATGTCATTGGTTCGATGAGAAGGCGGTGTCAAGCAGTGATAGTTGCCCGAGGAGGACACGCACGATATTAAAACCCTGATTTTCTTTTCTTGGGGTGCTGAGCCACATTATGTGAGTTTTTGTTTTCATTTTGTTGTGACATGTGACTGGCCTGAGAGTTATCATTTTATCTGTTAGTGGATAATCGACCACAATGTGTGCCAGTTTTTATTTCAGTTATCACTTGAGCACGTTCATGGTGTTTTTTAAAGCATTGCACATTTACTTTTGTCCGTGAGTATACATTTTGGTGGAATCTGTTTCTTAGATATAACCATAATGTCTGTCTTTTTTATGTTCAAAGTGCGGGCTTTCTGTTCACTTTCTTTGGCGATTTTATCCAAGAGATTTTACAGATCTTGCTGGTTCTCAGCTATCAGTACTGTGTCGTCAGCATACCGAAGGCTGTTAATATTTTATCCTCCTACTTTTATACCTGGTTCTCCAATAATCGTTCTTAGAATATACTCGCTGTTCATAGAAAAAAGGTTTGGAGATAGTACACACTGCTGTTGCACACACTGATTTATTGGTTGATATTTTCCAGTTTTATTTTAAACTGGAATTGCTGCCAGTATAGATGTTTTACAATACTCATGTTTTTGCCGTCTGTTTATGTCTTCAAGCATTTTAATAATCCCATCATGTTTCACCTTGTCGAATGCCTTGGTGTAATCAATGAAGCATAATCTTTCTGTGCTTCTAACGCTCTTTCTGTTAGTGTTCGTAAAGCATAAATGGCATTGTGTGTTCCCTTTCTTTCAACAAATCCAAATTGTTCATCTGCTATTTCCATTGTTATCTTGTTCATTGTTCTTCTGATAATAATTATCAGAAGTAGCTTTGGTATGTGACATGAGAGGATAATAGTCCTGTGGTGCTCACATTCCTTTGCACCCGGTTTCTTTGGTAGTGAATTTAAGCAGGTCACTGGGCATATAACCACTATTGTAAATGTCATTCAGTAACTTGATTATTATTTTTATTCCCATCTCCTCTAGCGTCTCTACTTCTTCTATTGTTATACGAGGGTTGATTCATAAATAAGGTATATATAAAGGTATAAATACTTGAAACAAGCAGTTGATATTAGGTGCATTTGTAAATCAGGTTAATGTATGATTAAACACCAAGTTTCAATAAATTAACTGCAACTAATTTTTTGTACAGGCTACAAAGTGGTAAGGGGTGGCAGAAATTGAGAAAATGGATAAAATTTTTCATCGAGCACTCATTCGCTACCTCTGCATCAAGGGCTTATCATCGAAGGAGATCCATGAAGATAAGGTAGAGACTCTAGGGAAGAGTGCCCCTTCTTATAGCACAGTGAATAAATTAGCAGCTCAATTCAAACATGGAAGGGAGAGTCTGGAAGATGATCCCCGTCCAGGAAGACCAAGAACGGTAACCAGCGATGAAACCACCGACAGAATCCATGACATGATAATAGAGGATCGATGACTAACTGAGCGGTACATTGCTACTGAGTTGGGCATCTCCAAGGAACGTGTTCATGCCTTTATTCACAAATTCTTCAAATGACAAAGGTCTCTTCTCGATGGGTCCTGAAACTTCTTGCAGTTGATCACTAACGACAGTGTCTCAACATGTCAAGAGACAATCTTGGTGGCCATTTTTCTGCAGATCCTGAAAAGTTTCTTCAGCAATTTGTGACTATAGTTGAAACTTGGGTTCATCATTTTCAACCAGAAACCAAAGAACAGTCAAAGCAGTGGAAAAATCATGGATCCCTACCTCCAAAGAAAGCAAAAGTGGTTCTGTCTTCAGGCAAAGTGATGGATTGCATCTTTTGAGATTCAGAAGGTGTGCTATTGGTAGACTATATTCAAACGGTCAGAACACTCACTGGGGCCTATTACGCTAATCTTGTGAAGCAACTGTAGGTCAAACTGAAGGAAAAGCATTAAGGGAAATTTACAAGAGTAGTCATCTTTCATCAAGACAATACTCCAGTTCACAAGTTGGCAGTGGCAATGGTTCTTATCTTATATCTTATATCCTTCCTATGCCGTTAAACGTCACATAGGGCTTGCAAAGTAGTTCACCAATTTTTCCTGTCTTCGGCGAGTCTTTCAACCTCATCAAAGGATTTTATGCCTGTTAATTTGGCCTCTCTTAACAATGTCCTCTTCAGAGTTTCACGCAGTCTGCCTCTTTTTCTTCGGCCTGTTGTGTTCCACTTGATAGCTTGTTTTGGGATTCTCTGATCATTTCTTCTCATCAAGTGACCAACATATGTCCATCTCCTTTTCCTCATCACCCATGAGACTGGTTGTTGTTCAGTCATCTGTCTTATCTCTGCATTGTTCTTGAATTCATTCCACTTGATGCCGAGTATTTTCCTTAGGCATTTGTTTTCAAAAGAGTCTAATTTCTTGTCTATTTCTTTAGTTGTTTTCCAGCTTTCGCATGCATAAATGAGGGTGGATATTACATTTGAATTGAATAGTCTTAACTTGGTTTTTGTGCTTATAACTTTTGAATTCCATATGTTCTAAAAGACTCTTGAAGTCTGATGCTGCTTTTACAATTATGATCCTTTCTAGTGTCACCATCCTGGTCTATGTAGCTGCCAAGGTATGCAAATTGATTGACTTCTTCAATATCTGTCCCTTCTATGTGCATTTTTTCCATTTTGATTGAGAGGAACTTTCATTATTTTTATTTTGTCCTTGTTAATTTCAAGTCCTATTTTGCTAGCCAGTGAAGACAGGCTATCTGTTTTTTCTTGCATGGAATTCACATTATTACTGATAAGAGTTATGTCATCAGCAAAATCAAGATCTTCTAGTTGGGTCCCATGTACCCAGTCAATACCTGTGTTACCTGTGCAGCATTTTTCATTATGAAGTCTATTGTAATCCCAAAAAGTAAAGGAGACAGTATACATCCTTGTTTCACGCCTGTTTCAATCTGGAACCATTCACTCATCCCTTCTTCTGTCTTGACTGCACAAACATATCCATTGTATAAGTCCTTAATGATGTTGACAATTTTAGATGGTATTCCATATAGACATAAAATTCTCCATAATGAATCTCTGTGTATGCTATCAAATGCCTTTTTTAAAATCTATGAAGTTCAGTATTAATGGTTTCTGCTTTTCAATATGTTCTTCAAGTATTATTCTGAGAGTAAAGATCTGGTCCAGACAGCTTCTCTCTTTTCGAAATCCTGCTTGTTCTTCTCTCATTGCAGTATTCACTATATCTTTGAGTCTATTCAAAATGACCTTGCAAAATACTTTTGACACAACTGATATTAAGGTTACTCCTCTCCAGTTGTTACAGTCACTAAGGTTGCCCTTTTTTGGTATTTTAACAATGATTCCTTTCTTCCAATTAGAAGGGACCTTTTCTTCTTTCCAAATCTTGTTAAACATTCTCTGTAGTTGTCTCATGTTGTGACTATTGATAGCTTTTAGCATTTCGGCTGTTATTTCATCTTCACCTGCAGCTTTGTTGTTAGCCATTAAATTCACTGCTGTTTCAGTTCCATGAAATTTAATTCCATCTAAGTTGACATTTAGTTGTGGGGCTGGTAAGTCAGTTGCAAGGTTTAGCAACACAATAATTAGTGTATAAGTATACAATTATACATGAAGCACTGCAGTAAAGCTGTGATACCAGAATGTATAAGGTTTAGCAATTCTTTTGGGTGTGGTCAGTTAAGTATTTCTTGGAAATGTTCAGCCCATCTTTGTTTTTGGTCTTTATTTGATGTTAATAGGGTTCCAATTTTGCTAAGGATTGGTCTTTCTTTAGATGTAATAGTACCTGTTAGCCTCTTTTGTATGTTATATAAAGTTTTGCTGTCTCCTGTTTTTGCTGCTTTTCCCGCCTCTTTCGCTATACTGTCTATGTATTCTCTTTTATCCCTTCTAGCTGAACTTTTTAACTTTCTTGTCTATTTCTTTGTATGTTGCTTTCACCAGATCTTTTCCAAGATCTGTTTTTGAATTCAACATGTTTAATTTGACTGCTCATCTTTCATGTATATACTTCCATGTTTTATCTGATATCCATGCTTTTCTATTTGGTTTTTTCAGTCCAGCGGTTGCTTTTGCTGCTGTGATTATGGCTGTGCTGTAAGAATTCCATAATTCATCTATACCTATCTCCTCAACTTCACTGGGTGTTTTGGAATAATTGGCAGGTTCCTGATTGAAATTAATGTTAGTATTTTCTTCTTGTAGGCTGTGGCTGTTTATCTTCCTGTGTACTGATTTCTTGTATTGAGTTTTCAATTTTAAATGTATTTTCCTTATGCACAGGTTGTGATCACTGTTGGCATCTGCACCCCTATAAGCCCTTACATCTATGAGAGATGTTCTGTATTGCTTTCTAATACAAAAATGATCTATCTGATTAAGCTTCCAGCTTCTTGAACATCATCCTTATTCCCCAGATTTAGCCCCTTCTGACTATTACTTGTTTGCCAAACTCAAAAAAGGAGCTCAGTGGTCGCAAATTTGCTTCAGATGATGACGTCATTCATGGTGTAGACCACTTTCTACTGGCACAAGATGCTCACTTTTACAAAGAAGGGATCCGTATGCTCCAGGATTGTTGGACTAAGCGTGTAAACTTGCAGGGGGACTATGTTGAGAAATAAGCCAAAAAAAGTTATCAACTTATCAATCAACCCTCGTATGTAATTGAAACATTATTTCCTCTATGGTGCAAAAAAACTAGATGTATAATAACGTGTTATAGATACATTTATATTGACTGTTCAGGATTTTCAAAGTAGCAGTTTCATGAAAATTTAGCTATTGAAAAATCTCTTTGAATTTCCATGTTTTCTGTGATAAATGTTCACAGAAAAATGCATGTAATTCGAAATTTAATTTTTAACATATCTTTCTCTCATACTTCTTATAATACTGAGGAGTTTTCAACAAGACTGGTGCTGGCGGGAATTTAGTAAGGAATTACATTTTATGATGATGATGGTGCAAAGGAGCTCTAACTTTGATTTGAAATAAATATGAGCACATTCTTTTTGTCAGAAGAGAGTTGGCTCTAAAGTATGAAAAAAATGTTGCGCAAAAAATATGCACATTCAGTTGCTTTCAATAATTTCACTATATCAAAGCAGAAAAGAGAAAAGAGACATATCCCTCCTTTGATGATGCATCATGAATTTAAAAGAAAATAGCAGTAAAGATTTGTATGTACTGACTCTTAATTACACTAACCTGGGTAAGGCCAAAAACTGCAAAGACACTGTTTTGGTTTTGTTGGATAAGCAATCCAGGTCTCCAGCTTTGCACTCCCCTCTCCCACAAATGACACCATCTTCTTTCACAATTTGCTCACTTCCAAAATATAAATGAATGCAGAAAAAGTAAAGATATAAAAATAAGTGTGTGTTGCAAATTTTGCATATTGTGTCTGAAAACCTCAATATGATTAGCATGTTTTGTCAACACTTCTAACCTTTTAATTTATTACACCATTTTAGTGATTTTTTTCCACATACTCGTATTTTTGTATTTGTGTTGTTGCATGCAATTTTCTTCTTTTGGTAAATTTAGTGCTTACTATGATTTTAGGTGCACATGAAACAGCCTCTAAAAATCTTATATCCTTCCCGTGCTGTTAAACACCACATAGGGCTCGCAAAGTAGTTCGCCAATTTTTCCTGTCTTCGGCGGGTCTTTCAACCTCATCAAAGGATTTTATGCCTGTTAATTTGGCCTCTCTTAATAATGTCCTCTTCAGAGTTTCACGCAGTCTGCCTCTTTTTCTTCAGCCTGTTGTGTTCCACTTGTAGCTTGTTTTGGGATTCTCTGATCATTTCTTCTCATCAAGTGACCAACATATGTCCATCTCCTTTTCCTCATCACCCATGAGACTGGTTGTTGTTCAGTCATCTGTCTTATCTCTGCATTGTTCTTGAATTCATTCCACTTGATGCCGAGTATTTTCCTTAGGTATTTGTTTTCAAAAGAGTCTAATTTCTTGTCTATTTCTTTAGTTGTTTTCCAGCTTTCGCATGCATAAATGAGGGTGGATATTACATTTGAATTGAATAGTCTTAACTTGGTTTTTGTGCTTATAACTTTTGAATTCCATATGTTCTAAAAGACTCTTGAAGTCTGATGCTGCTTTTGCAATTATGATCCTTTCTAGTGTCACCATCCTGGTCTATGTAGCTGCCAAGGTATGCAAATTGATTGACTTCTTCAATATCTGTCCCTTCTATGTGCATTTTTTCCTTTTTGATTGAGAGGAATTTTCATTATTTTTGTTTTGTCTTAGTTAATTTCAAGTCCTATTTTGCTAGCCAGTGAAGACAGGCTATCTGTTTTTTCTTGCATGGAATTCACATTATTACTGATAAGAGTTATGTCATCAGCAAAATCAAGATCTTCTAGTTGGGTCCCATGTACCCAGTCAATACCTGTGTTACCTGTGCAGCATTTTTTCATTATAAAGTCTATTGTAATCCCAAAAAGTAAAGGAGACAGTATACATCCTTGTTTCACGCCTGTTTCAATCTGGAACCATTCATTCATCCCTTCTTCTGTCTTGACTGCACAAACATATCCATTGTATAAGTCTTTAATGATGTTGGCAATTTTAGATGGTATTCCATATAGACATAAAATTCTCCATAATGAATCTCTGTGTATGCTATCAAATGCCTTTTTAAAATCTATGAAGTTCAGTATTAATGGTTTCTGCTTTTCAATATGTTCTTCAAGTATTATTCTTAGAGTAAAGATCTGGTCGAGACAGCTTCTCCCTTTTCGAAATCCTGCTTGTTCTTCTCTCATTGCAGTATCCACTATATCTTTGAGTCTATTCAAAATGACCTTGCAAAATACTTTTGACATAACTGATATTAAGGTTACTCCTCTCCAGTTGTTACAGTCACTAAGGTTGCCCTTTTTTGGTATTTTAACAATGATTCCTTTCTTCCAATTAGAAGGGACCTTTTCTTCTTTCCAAATCTTGTTAAACAATCTCTGTAGTTGTCTCATGTTGTGACTATTGATAGCTTTTAGCATTTCGGCTGTTATTTCATCTTCACCTGCAGCTTTGTTGTTAGCCGTTAAATTCACTGCTGTTTCAATCTCATGCAATGTAATTTCATCTAGGTTTAGTTATGGGGCTGGTAAGTCAGTTTCAAGGTTTAACAATTCTTTTGGGTGTGGTCGATTAAGTATTTCTTAAAATGTGTACTAGAAAAATTTGGGAAGGTAAATGTGGCTAGACATGATAATGACATCACACTTTCATGTGTCAAAGGTCATGGAAATGTGGGCCTAACACTATACAATATGCCTTAATGGCATGGAAACGGGAATTTTACCTTTACCGTTTTATGATGTTAGGCCAAAATGTGCAATGTGCCATTTTGTTGACGAAGTTCAGCTGCAACAAATCTTCAGTTCAGTTTCTTGCACTGCTACCGTCTTGATTTTGTTCACAAGCTTGCTTTGTTCTCTTTCCCTTTTGCCTCCAGTATGGTTTTCAGTAAGGTTTGCACCTTGCCTGGCACTGCTGCCACCAGATTAGGACAATAAGTTCCTTTTTTAAGGGGTGAGATGTGAAAAGCCTCCTTACCTCCGTCAGTCTACGGGACACCCTTGGGCAAGGTGGAGTACCCGTATAGCCCCCCGATCAGGGTGACGTGAAGCCATGGGAGCAGGTGGTGGATGGAATGGGAGAGCAGCTGACAGATAATATTGGTTATGGTCACCATTCTATGATGGTAGGCAGATGATCTCAATGTAGGGACAATGGCTACGATCACTGACTAGTAGAGTCACTGCCCGGAAGGAAAGCAATGGTAAACTATCTTCTGGAAATATACCAAGAAACCCAAACAGCAGATATGAAAAGCAGCAGTAAGCTGATATTTAACACAAATCAGTACCAAACAGCTCTATTGAATAGTTTGTTTCTGTGAACTCTGGCTTGCTTGGAAGAGTGGGGTCTTCCCCAGGTCAGTTTCTGAGAGAAGCCCTGTTAAATCTGGATTGGATTTTAACTGGTGGAGTGGAAAACACTTACACTGATCTTACTGAAAAATGACTTTGCAATGAGACCAACAAGAAAGCCTAATAGTAAATTTGCTACACAGAATATGTGCAAACTAAAAGCTGAGCCAGAAATTGTAGATACAGCTTATTAAAATTTAAGGAACATCAGACTGCAGGAAGAAAGTTATACAAAATGCACAAAAATAATGTTTTGCTGTAGAGTGAAACAAATGTGCTACAAAAAAGGATGTGGAAAAATGAATATAAATACAAAAATAATGAAAAACATGGTTAAGAAAGAATCACTGTGCTCAGTTCAACAAAAAAAGAATCACTGTGCTTAATTCAACACAGGAAAACAAAAACACTGAATGTGTACATAATGAAATAACTACAAAGGTCAGTTCTTCAATATAGCCTCAGATACCATCAACAGAATTCAGAGCCTCAATATGTATCTTTGCTGCCAGAGATTCATTTGCACAAGACGAACAAATTAAGTTGCCATGAGAAGTGAAAATGGAAGTGAAAATATAGCAATGACAGCACAACCCACAGTAATATATAGTCTTCAAATCTGCAGAATTCTTAATTTGTTCATCCAACAGGATAATTTAGAATTAATCGTTAAGCAGATTTATTTCATTTTAAGAAAAATTTGGAGAACCAACTCTGATGAGAACTAATAAAAACTAATGCTGAATGCTGTACCATATCAATAAAAATCATGTGTGCAGTCCCTTCTAAATAGTCATGGTTAGACCTTTGATTAAAACCAAAAGCAATGTTCATGATTTATTCATCAACCAAGACAATTTGGATTAGAATTAGTCATTAAGATTATTTATTTCACTTTGTGAAAGAACTGAAGAAAAAACTTGGAGAACTTACACTGAATTGGCGCTGGCAGTCGGCTATGTTGTAGCCATGGTGTTTGTGCCAATCAGTGCTTAAACAATGATGTTGAAAAGCTTGAGGAATATTTTCCACAAGAGCTTATCCCATTTTAAAACTGGTTTGCTGAGATGCAAAACAGAAGTTGCTGCTATCTATGAGCAAGTCCCAAATGACCAGAACAAAACCAAAGATTCCTTTGAAGCAGTCCATTTAAAACTGCAAATAGAGCATGCGGGTAATTATTTCACATGGAGACTGAAAGGTGGACAGACCTGTTCAGAAAAGAAGAACTCTATTTACAAGCAGCCTCTGCTCTATTTTTAAAAGTACAAATCATGACTTCTCTCTTTAGACAATAATGAAACATTAACTGAAGACAGGTTTATTTTAAGCAATAACTTGAAAAATGCTATAATCACTGAAACTGTGTGTGTCAAAATGTCCTGGTATAATTTTTTAAAAAGTCACATACCAAGAAAGGGGGAGAATTAGATAGCTAATGTGGTCACAATGAATGCAAAATTTTACTGTGAAATGAATGACTTCTTATTGCAATAATAACAGCATGTGCACCAAGCACTAGTAAAAGAAACAATAAAGATTGTAATGATGTATGGAAGATGTTCACTAAGTTCTTTGACAAAAGGTCAATGGTAAAATATGGCCCTAGAAAAGCTGAACCACTTTTAATAGCATTATATAAATCACATAAATGCACTTTGTGAACTAGAAAGTACTTCTCAAAATGGTTAAAGGTAACTTCTGGAATGAGACAATAGTGTGCTTTGTTACCTTTGCTTTTTATCATATTATGTCAGAATCACCAAAGGCAGACACAGAATTTATGAATTAACTGCTCTTTGCTGATGAACATCAGCTTCACCTGTCTGCTGCATAAGATGAAGATTAATGTAAACAAAGCAGAAATATTAATTAGTAAAACATTCAATAAATTTAACATCAGAACTGGTAAATGTGTCAGATCAATAAGCACAGAATTTTCAATACCACAGAATTATATTCATAACAGATTGAGGACTTAATCAGGAGATAAGAGGCAGCTAGAATGCACCAAGTCAATAAATTAACCCATCAAACTACTGTATATGATAAACTCCACTTTTTATTTGTTACAGTGGCAGACTTTGGCTCAAGACACAAAAACAATAACAAAGATTCTGTTCAAGTGACAACGTGATTCGTGAGAAAGGCAGTTAACAAAACTTAGATCAGATAAAGATTATTAGATCTGAAACACAACCAGTGCAACAAAATTATGACAAATAAATATAGTGGTTTGGACACTTCATCAGAATTAGGCCTGTTAAACTATGGAATGAAACACCAGACAAAGCAACAAGAAGCAGAGAACATCCCAGAATAAGATGTATAGAAGAAATAAAAGACATCCTAAGAACATAGATTTTATAGTGGGTTGAGAACATTTAAAATTAGATCAGAGATGAATCCTCCCAAACTGCACTGCTGTAAAGTATAGCAACAGATAAGATATGTCATTCTGACTCACATAATTGATCAACCAGGAACAATAAACTTGATATACATCAAATAAATTTGTAATACATTATTTGAACATTATATGCACATGTTTATATCCCATGAATCTTTATCTTTTTCATATGCAGAAATTTTATACATATATATATATATATATGTAAAACACAGTAATAAGTATGTGTTAAATGTTTATAGAAACAGTATATATATATATATATATATATATATATATATATATATATATATATATATATATATATATATATATATGAGGGTCATGCCAAAAGCTGTGAGAAAAATTTTTTACAATCAGAATTTATAAATAGAGAAAATATAAATGTATAACCTTAATCTGCATCCTTTGCACTTCATATAGAGGTCACATGATGTCACCATCATGTGTCACATGACCAGGCAGAGCATAAACAAACAAACAAACAAAAATTAAGGTGATATATTTATATTTTCTCTATCTATAAATTCTAATTTTTAAAAAATTTTGCTCACAACTTTTGGTATGACCCTTGTAATATATATATATATATATATATATATATATATATATATATACTTTTTACAGGCCATATAATTTACAATAAAAAACAAAATGCAAACAGTAGTGAAAATTCTCTAATGACCTATTGTCCGTAGCAGTGCAAGTATTTGGCAATGCTTAGAAGGTGGATGTTAAGAATTACTTTAGTTACACAGCTCAGTTACAAATGAAAAATTGGGTAACGCCATGTAAGATGAAGACATCGGTCCAAGAGAAGAAAATAGCTGACAACAAAGAACTGCTCATGAATCATTATCATCATCATCGTCGTCATCATCATCATCATCATCATCATTCCTCTGTACTCTCAATGGAGAATAAGACATCAACTAAGGTTTTCTAGCCAATCCTGTCTTGAGCAAGTCAGGATACCTCAACCATATCTTTCTCAGCTCTTCCAGCAGTGTGCGTCTCCATGTTTCTAATGGTTTGCTACTCTTTCTTTTCCCTTGAGGTGTCTAGATCAAGGCAGTATAGGATTGTCTTGTTTTTTTCCATTCGTAGCAGGTGACCCAGTTTTCCCATCTTTCTCTTTTGACCTTTTCAGCAATATTCTCAATAAAGACTCTTTTGTTGATGTTTCTGAAGCACATTTTTTAATTTTTATTTTTATCTTGGATAAGTAAAAAAAAACCCAACATCAAAACCCCCAATAAGCATATAGTTAGAATACTTGAAATATGGGACCCTGAAACCAAATGGAATCAGTTTTAAATTTTCTTTCTCCATAAACGTATTCCTTCCCTACTAAATTCTCAATCTACTCTTCCTGGAACTGATATTTTAGAATTCTCCACTCCATTTATATTCATCTCTTCTACCTATCTTTATTGCCCATTTCCTTTTTCTACTCCTTCTTTACTACCAATCAATCAGAATAATCACTCAAGGTCTTTAAACATTTACAAAAGTTCACAGCATGCAGTCTCAGACCTTTGTACAAGTCATAATTAAGTGCTCCTTTTTCCGTTCTTATTTGTAATATATCATATACATAATCAGTTACCTGATTGTTCTGTTAACATAAAACATGATTCATAAATGATAGCTGATATTTTTTTATTATGAGATTTATAATACAATGAAGATCAGCAGTGGCAAGCAGATGAAGTTATAGTCTTTCTTTAAGAAAAAAAGGTCAGGGAATCTCCTTCTCAATATCTTAAACAGAGGAAGCAGAAATGTCAGTTATCACAACTTGAAGAACTAATGTCAACTTTATCACTGAATAATAAAAAATATGTTTATTTTTACATTTTATTAATAATCTCATGGTGTATTTTTTAAGCATTATTTAGTGATTACAATAAATCATACTCTATTACAATTTAATGTACAATGAAATAAGTATTTTCTTCTCATATACCCATTCACATCTATTTAAATTTTTTAGATGGTCTCACATAATACAATAGCTCAGTGGAAAATTAATATGAAATGTCATTTCATGAAAAGTTTTTAAGAATAAACTATGAAATAACTATTGAGGACCCCCTATATCTGTCTATATAGATAAAATATTTTAATCATCTGACTCTTACGTTTCTCAATATTCTGTTTTCAATTTCCGTTGATCTAGCATACTTTTACATAAGGTTTTTTTCTCCTTGGGATACATGCTCCCTTCTCCTATAGATTCACATCTAAGGACCTCAGTTTTCATCATAAATTTCTTCTTTATTTCATTGTTCTTGCGTACAAGCCTTTAAAATAACGTGGAATGATTTTCATTTGTGTTTACCACGTTGTTTGAAAATCAGAATGTTTCTTATTCTACTGAAAGTAAACTTTTCCTTTCCTAAAAGAATTTCTGTTGACAGCCATCTAACATGTTTCTCTTTCATATATACAATATAAATTACATTTCTCCAATTTCTCTCCATAATTTTTATTTCAAGAGAATATTTTTGGTTTTTTACTATTTATCTTCGGTGGGATTTTTTTCTGGTATACACCAAAAAGGCCCTGGGGTTCACCCAGTCTCTAAGAATGGGTACCAGAGAAATCTGGGAAGGTAAAGCAGCCAGGTGTGATACTGACCACATCACAATTTCATGTGTCGAAGGTTGTGGAAACTACGGGCCTAACACCATATTCCCCAGTATGCTTTAATGGCATGGAAATGGGAATTTTACCTTTTACTATTTATCTGTGTAACTATGTTCTGCAAATGCTCAGGATTTTGTGCTGTCATTTATCTAAAATTATTAGTTATTCTTCTACTGATTCTTTGTGGTTTAGTCCAACCATTAGTCCATTATTCCTTTTAGTGGTCTGGTGATAAGAATGAGAAGATAACACACATCCTTATCAAACTTCAGATTCACCCAAACTTACTAAATTAATTGTAAAATAATCACATGAAAAAAATTACTCCATCAGCATGCTAAATTGAATAACTTTATGCACATTGTTTCCAATTTTGTATGAGTACAATAATAATGACATAACACAGTGTATACATGTTTACAACATGCAGCATAGCTTTTTCATGCCTTAGTGAAGTCATAGGCCAAACTGAAAGACCATCTTACATCCTTCCCATGCTGTTAAACGTCACATAAGGCTCACATGGTAGTTTGCCAAGTTTTCCTGTTTTTGGTGAGCTTTTCAACTCATCAAGGGATGTTATACCCACTAAACTACCCTCTCTCAACAATGTCCTCTTTAGAGTTTCACGTGACTGACCTCTTTTTCTTTGCCCTTTTGGGTTCCACTTGACAGCTTATATATATATATATATATCTTATAGTGGCTAATCAAAGCTAATTTTGCTTTGCTGATGTGTAGTTTCATTTATCAGAAACACTGTGTAATGGCAGAAAACTAATTTGGTTGAATCTAGGAATAAATATGTGTACACTTCAAACATCTACCACTATGATGGTTTATCACAAGTGGTATCCTACATGGTTGTATTTACTATTCTTTCATATTTGTGAAATTTTATAAAGAAAAACCTCATTAAACATCTCAGACAACTACACTCAAGGTACACTCAACTATACTTTGTCAAATATTACCAAGAAATGCATGTAAAAGAAAAGCTGTAAGTACTGAGGAAAACCCTGAAGGAAAAAAAATAGTAATGCCTATTAGAGACAATGTAAACCTAAACCTACACTATGACAGCTTACATCAAAAACATTGTTTTAAATGTAATGATGAAGATGCCAGATGATGAATATAGTAATAATCCAACATAGTATCTAGATGAATGTGGAATTACACAGAATTTGTGACTACTTTGTACAATAGGATGAGGTTAGCAGAAATTTTATTTATATTTTAAGCCAGCACAGAGGAGTTAATGAAATGCCAGTGATCCACACCCATCCATATCTGGTGTTGTAACTTTCTGTTCAACTCCAGATAATCCTCTTTCCATCAGTTCACATTAACTCACACTTCCACAAGCAAACTTCTGATCTTAAGGTAATATTTACTGTGGTATTTATACATCTACTAACCATTTTGGCATGTTCAACAGAAAATACCATAGGTTAGGATAAGCTAGTTAAAGATTAATCAATTTCATTCAGTACAGAAAATAAAGCTTCAAAGGTCAGCTGATGTTACTGAAAGTAAAAATATTTTGACACCAAGGTGGGCAAATTACTTGCAACTCATATGATGAACAGGCAAACAGAATGTGGTGAATTTGCTTTTATAAATGTTATGGACCAATAAAAATACTAGCTATCTTTCACTGTTTGTTCATTTGAGCATATGGTTGTGCAGTATAAATTAAAAGCACATTTTTTAAAAATCACATAAACTTGACAAATAATGCATTTGAAATTTCCAATCAATTGGCATGAAACATACATGAAAGCCCAGTTATAAACTAATTAATATTTCTAACCACACCAAACACAACTCTCCTCACCTAGTTTTTATACCAATTTTTTTTTAGAACAAGGTTCAAAATTCAGACTTCAGCTTCACTGCATTTGGGATAACCCCATATATGCTCCACTGCATGCCACATCCATCCAAGAGTGTGTTTGCTACCAGTTCCTGTCAAATGTTGGTTGTTCATGATGCGCATTTTGCCACAGTTTGGATTTCCTGCCAGCACCCAGCATCCTGTCATAGCTCCTGCAATCTCTTCACATTTACATTGTTCTTCCATTCCTGCTCTTCATTTTCCCGTAGTTTTTCCAATACAGCTTTAGCAATGCCACCCTTGTCCATTGTTGGCCTGCCATTTATTTTAGCCTGTCCAGCAAGTCTGCCTGCCACATCACTGCCATGTATTCCAGTATGCCTTGGACAGTAAAGTCATGTTAGACTTGTCACAATAGACTGGCTTAACAGATGAACCCATTCTTTTTGAAGCAATTTCTTCTCAATCTTATGAAGCATACTCTGTGAATCCATCACAATAACATCATTAACCACATTATGAGCAACTATCCATTTCTGCCGCCAACACAGCCTCAATTTCCATTCCCATGCTTGATATGGTGTCTTCAAGGGCTTCTGAACCCTGTGCCACTACTCTTCCACTGCAGTAGACAACAAAACCCCAACCATTTCTGCTGTTCTGAATCACTGAGCCATTTGTATATATTATCATGTTAGAAGACCCACAGTGATGCTGGATAGGATCCTGAACCCAGAGTTCAACTGCCCCCTATGCCCAATCTTGACATTCACTGCCCTTCTGCATATTGATCTTTTTGTTAGCTGAGGTCAGTCCTGCATCTGTAACCAATCATCACCTTTAGGCACCTCATCCAGATTGCAAATTGACTTTACTGCATTTCACCTCAGCCATCCAGGATCTGTCTCATTTGATGTTTCTTCCCTTTATCAACCCCAGCTCCTGATGGTGAGGATGGTCCTTCATGCCAGCAACCCTGATGTATGTCTTCACCTGAGCATACTTGTGACTAGACCTCACACACTCAGTATATTAAGCAGAAAGCACATGGCCGCCACCGGAGTATCCCTGGTGCAACCCAAGACCACTCTCACTGCCTCATTCTGTACATGCTCTAGTTTATTCAGCTGTGCATTTGACAAAGTGAGTAGGTTAAGACCATACTCCAATGATGATAGCACCAACGCAAGTATTAGCAAGAATATAGTGCGCTGTAGAAAGCCCACTGCAGCCATTAACTTAACTGCTCCCAAGAAGGTCCTTGGGTCCACCCAGCCTCTAAAAATGGGTTCCAGAGAAATCTTGAAAGATAAATGTGGCTAGACATGATACTTACCACATCACATTTCCATGTGCCAATGGTAATGGAAATATGGGCCTCCTGGTTAATACTGTGGATTTGAATAAGTGCTGTATGTTTTCTAGCTTTAATTTTCTCTTAGTTTGTTGAAAAGTTTTTTCCAATATGTAAATACGAATCTTTTTCTCATTTTCATATTATCTTTTTCTACATACTGAAGATTCCTATTCTTGTTGTTTCATGATATGGCTAAATACTCTGTTTTATCTAGGTTGATTGTTAGATTTATTTTCTGTGCTACTTTCCTTATGTGTAGAAATATATCAAAGGTGTCTTGCATTGTTCTGCTGATTAGATAAATGTCATGTTCATGTCCAGATATATTCGTATGTTCATTTATGTGACTTCTTTTTTTAACAGTTACTATATTTTCCAAGAGCAGGTGGAATTCCAGGTCAGGACATCTCCTTGTTTAGACCAGCGGTTATAATAAAAGAGGCAGATTTTCTGTCTTTATCTATCACTATACTGTGCATGACGTCCAAACATAATCTGGTCAGACTTACTAGTTTTGCTAGTGTGCCAAATTTCTGCATAATTGTCTAATAACATGACTGCTCCTTTGTCTACTGTCACAAGAATTATTAAAATCAGTAAGGACACTGTTGCAGTTCTCATCTATATTCCTAGCTTTTCTCATCTTTTTCTCGCAACAAGAACATCTAGTCTACTTTTGATATGTTCTTTTTAAAATCTGCTTGGTAACCTCCTAATAGTTCTTTAAGATGATTTCAGCCTGTTGAGTATTATGGTTGACAAGAACTCACAGACTGGTGGAAGTAGTTATACATATCTATATTAGTGGTATGACTACTTTCCATTCACTTTCTGTCCTCAAAATCATCTATTTATTGTGTAGTGATTCCCCCCAAAATTTGTTTTTAAACAAATTGCATCAGTTCTATGAGAGCCATTTGCATTTTGCTCCTCAGACATGTTTAAATGGTTTCTATTTTTGGTTCACAAGTTTGTGGAAAAATACTTGGTGGCTCCTTGCAGTTTAGCAGCATCTGAAAGTACTATTTCACCTTTCACATATTTTCACTTCATTATTACTAATTTTCCCCCAGTCATAAGATTTGTTGCAGATCTGAGCTCATTTTAAAATTTGATTAGTTCCTTTATTGCACTTCTAGGATATTTCCCATGAATGGTTGCTTTTGTTGTTGAATTATTTTTTGTACCATTCAATTTGATATCTTCTGACTATATTGTCTACATTCCGCCATACCTGCTTATTGTCTTTTTTATTTGCTGTTACGGACCAGTACGTTTCATTGAATCCTTTTTTCTTTCTGTTTGTATATTTCTCTTTTAGCCAATCTTCTGCTACTGTTTTGATCATGTTTCTATTATGTATACCTTGTTGTCTTTTTTATAGTGTTTCAGTTTTTCTTTTTGATTTGTTAACTTCACATTCATTTCTGCAGTTTCTAGAACTCTTGTTACTCACTGAGGCTTCTCAGTGTTTTGAAAGACAGCTTGAGCTGTATTTTTAATTTTGCTTCAACTTATTTGTGTTGGTCCTATACCACACAGCTTCTCTATATAACTACTTTTTGTTGCATCCCCTGCTGTTAAAAGTATATGACCTTATTTACAAAGAAAAATGTAGTACCCCAATGTAAATTTTGTTTTTCATCTGCAAGTGTGATGAGTAAACAAAATAGTTTGCCCACCTTGAGTACAGAACATTTGCTCAACAATCGTCAATCTATGAAAAAAAACTATTTAGTTGTTATCCTCTTCAGTAATATAAAGATAAATCCTTGACTCAGCTGTGCCTTCAAATCCTTTATAGTAACTGGTTACGTTCATGGAAAGTTTGAGGACAACATCTTGTGCACCTTCAATACGTCTAATCAAAGTTACCCGAGCAAAGTCACGGCTTTTTTCTAATGAGAAATCTTGAACTTGAGCAGGTGGAATTCCAATCTTGAGAGGCCGAGCGGAGATCAAGTCAAGGTCCCAAGTATAGAATTTGTCTATCAGTCTGCTCCCAGTCATTGAAAAAAGAGGAGCTGGGACTATCACATTTGAAGCAAAGGACAGGAAATTATAGGTCCTGGAGATAAGACCACGGCGACACTCCTGGCAATCCATGGACACACGCTTGCAACGGATACTGGTGATGATAAGAATTTGATGAGTTTAAATTGAATATCAATGAAGACTCGATGAAAACCAGTAAGAAAACCCTTATATTCTTTCTGAAGAGTGGTGTAAATGTACTATAAGTAAAATGTATTACTGCCTAAAGTTAAAATCTCAGAGGAAATAAAAATAGAAAAATGAGCAAGAAAAAAGTGATAAACACTACAGTAATGTTTTCAGTATATGATAAAATCAAAATGTTAAAGTAAAGTAAATGGAATTTGTCTCCACACTTGTAGACAAAGCACTTTGGGTGATAGAGATGAAAAATATCAAGATAATATCTCAAAACAGACTTCAGTTTGACGAGAAACCATTTAGTTACCATTTGAACATGCAGCATCAACAATGACATTGTCACAAATAAGATAATCAGATTGTTCAGATGGTTTTAGGACAGACAAAGCTACTTACCTCTATATTATAATTTAACACATACTCATAGATCTACCAAAGTCAATCATCACTGCAATGCTAAAGAAAGCTAAAAAAATATAACATATCTTGTACAATTAGCCTAATCAGTCACAGATGATTAATAAAGAATATAAAATATGATCAAGAAAAGTTGCAGTATATAATACTGTGATCTCTGAAAGTAAACAGGGACTTATGCTTCATTAGTTATATAAAAATTGTTTAACTCTGCAAGGCATAAAGATCTAGGCAAAAGAAAAACTATAGTAAGCAGAGATAATATAGCCAAGAGAACATATACTGGAATAAGCCGGGTGCTTTAGATTCAAATATGAACAGATGAATTTCAAAAGTAAAATAGAGAGGAAGACCTGACCTCTTCTCAATATGCAATGAAACCATAATGAGTAGCATTAAAAATGGAAGGTCACATTAGCAATAATTATAAATAAAATTATTTTAAAAAAGCATTAACATATTAAAACAGATATTTTCCAGACTCACGTTCATCGACAGAACTTTGTTGCATATTATGTTTTTCATTTTCATAAATGCTGACTTGACCTTGGCTATTCTGCTCCTTATTTCAGTTTCACATATCGTGTAATGTGTTGTTATTGTTCTTAAATACTTGAATTTGTCCACTTGATTTAATTATTCTGTGCCTTTTAGTCTGATGCTACATTTTGCTGGTGATTCTTGGATATGACCAAGATTTCTGTCTTCTTATTATTTAAACTAAGTTTTTTTCTCCTCACTTTTGTCTATGATTTTATCTAACAAGGGTTGTGTGAGGGGTGACTGATAAGTTCTCGGCATTAGGTACAAATACTTGAAACACACAGTTGATATTAGGTGCATTTGTAGATCAGGTTAATGTAAGATTAAACACCAAGTTTCAAGAAATTAACTGTAACCAATTTTTTTTTATCGGCTACTGAAGTGGTAAGGAGTGACAGAAATTGAGAAAATGGATACAATTTTTTATCGAGCACTCATTTGCTACCTCTGCATCAAGGGCTTATCACTGAAGGAGATTCATGAGGATATGGTGGAGACTCTAGGGGAGAATGCCCCTTCTTACAGCACAGTGAAGAAATTAGCAGCTCAATTCAAACATGGAAGAGAGAGTCTGGAAGACGATCCCTGTCCAGGAAGACCAATGAAACCACTGGAAGAATCCATGACATGATAATGGAGGATCGATGACTAACTGAGCGGTACATTACTCTGAGTTGAGCATCTCTCAGGAACGTGTTCATGCCATTATTCACAATGATCTTCAAATGACAAAGGTCTGCTCGATGGGTCCCTAAACTTCTTGGAGCTGATCACAAATGACAGCGTCTCAACATGTCAAGAGACAATCTTGGCCATTTTTCTGCAGATCCTGAAAAGTTTCCTCAGCAATTTGTAACTATGAATGAGAAATGGGTTAATCATTTTCAACCAGAAACCAAAGAACTGTCAAAGCTGTGGAAACATTATGGATCTCCACCTCCAAAGAAAGCAAGGGTGGTTCTGTCTTCAGGTAAAGTGATGGCTTCCATCTTTTGGGACTCAGAAGATGTGTTATTGGTAGACTATCTTCAAAAGGGCAGAAGGTCAATGGGGCCTATTATGTTACACTTGTGAAGCAACTGCGGGTCAAACTGAAGGAAAAATGTCAAGGGAAATTGACGAGAGGAGTCATCTCTCATTAAGACAATGCTGCAGTTCACAAGTCAGTGGTGGGAATGGCTGGCATTCATGAATGCAGCTTCCAGCTTCTTGAACATCTTTCTTATTTCCAATATCTGGCCCCTTCGGACTATTACCTCTTTACCAAACTTTAATTAAAAAGGAGCTCAGTGGTCACAAATTTGCTTCAGATGATGATGTCATTCATGCTGTAGACCACTTTCTACTGGCACAAGATGCTGACTTTTACAAAGATGGGATCCGTATACTCTAGGATCGGTGGACTAAGTGCATAAACTTGAAAGGGGACTATGTTGAGAATTAACCCAAAAAAGTTGTCCACAAATAATCTGTTGTACCTTATGCCGCTTTGGGCTATCAGTGCCATGTTGTCTGCATATCTTAGATTGTTTAGATTGTATCCACCCACTGCTTTTCCAGGCATGTTTTCAATGTGTCTCATAATCGTATTTTAGTGTGTCAGAACTACCAATCACAAATCATCCATTCTTCTTTCTGCCAGTCATCAATACTGAACTATCAGTGATGCATTTTCCCAACACCACTCTCTTTGTGACATTCTTGACCTGGGCAACTGGCCATACATACATATGTACATACGCACACACACACATGAGGTACATTCAATAAAAACTGGGACTGAACATGTTTAAAAAATGAAGGTGTAGCTTAGACATTATTTGCCATCATCATCCTTGAAGTTGTTTTCTTTTAAGTCTTGGCAACAATCTCAGCAGTGCTTGCACCTTCAGAAGCATTCTTGAAAATCATTTTCTTCCAGCATGTTGAGAACAGCTTGTGACTCTGCAGGAATTTCCTTCACCATCTGAAATCTTCACCCCTTCAGTTTCATTTTCAGTTTTGGAAACAAGAAAAAGTCCCAGGGTACAAGGTCTGGAAAATAGGGAGGATGTGGCACCAAAGTCATGTTGTTACTGGCAAAAAACTGTCCAGTTTGGAGGGTAGCACAGAACGGTGCATTGTCATCATGAAGAAGCCATGTCTTGCTCTGGTATTTGTCAGATCATTTTCTTCTCACATAATCTCACAGATGTCTCAAGACCTCGATGTAGAAAGCAGAATTAAATGTTCAACCAGGAAGAAAAAACTCCTTGTGAACATTACCTTGTTATATAAAAAAAAAAAAAAGAAAACAAATCAACATGGACTTGATGTTGCTTTTGACTCGTCTCACTTTCTTCGGTCATGGTGACTGTGGACTTTTCCACTGGCTGGATTGTCATTTGATTTCAGTGTTATAGGTGTAGACCCAGGTTTCATCACCCTAATGACATGTGAAAGAAAGCTGGAGTCATTGGCAGCATGCATTTTGAGGTCAGCAAATGTCAGGTATTTGCTCTTTTTGGTCAGTGCTCAGAAGTCTGGCACAAACTTTGATGTGATGCACTGTATTATCAAATCTTCCATTACAATTCTGTGACAGCTTCCATGACTGATCTCCATCAATGGTTCGATGATGGTCTTCACGAATAATGTTACGCACTCTCTTAATTATTTATGTCACTGAACTGGACACTAGTTGAACTAGGTGCTCATCATCATTAACCAATATACCATTCCCCCCACTCACCAGAAAAACCTTAGAATGATCCATAGCCTGTTCCCCAAAAGCTATCTTCAACATCTGAGAGCATTCTGTAGCTATTTTTTCTAACAGAATCTGATGCAAACATGAGGCTCATGGAAAAACACCATGTCACAAATAGAAGAGAGCACTTAACTCATATCTAAAACTTGTGTTGAATCACTTCTGTTGCACATAAATTGCCCTTTTTCAGCATACCACAGCATGGAAGAAAAAATGCTAAATAATTCCTACACAGAAGATTTGAGAAAATAACTACTTCTAGAGGTCATACTATTTTGTATGTTTACATCAAATGAGAACTACTGACAAGCCAAGCACTTATGTTGTCACCTAGTCAAATGGTGTTGGAGAAAAATTATGATGCAGTGAACTTTGAAGCAAAATATTTCTTTCCAGAGCACCATTCTCAAAAATGGTTCTTTCCAGAGCAGCATTCTCAACCAGGATTTCACAACAGATCATTATTTAAAATAATATAAACAGATTTATATGCAATTACAGAAAAACATGATTTAAAAAAAAAACTCGAAACAGCATTGGCAATTATTGAATTTTGAGATGTACTCAAATTCTGAGAGCAGTAAATATAATAATTTTTATCATGAAGCTTCCATGAAAAGTGAAAATTTATTCCAAAAGTCACATGGAAATAAAAAATTGATAAATGCTGCTCTGGAGGTTTCTTAAAGCATTTTCTCATATTTTTACATGGTAATTATTCATTAACTCTAAAGAGGACATTGTTAGGAGAAGCCAGTCTAGTGGGCATAACATCCCTTGATGAAGTTGAAAAACTCACTGAAAACAGGAAAATCTGGCAGACAACTATGCAAGCCCTATGTGACGTTTAACGGCATGGGAAGGATGTAAGATGTAAGTATTCATCTATTTTTTTCTGTTACTATTTATTTATACTTCACATTTTTAATAATTTTTTAAACAAATTTTAAACACAAATTTTAAATGTTTGACAATAAGAATAATAAAATTATAATAAATAAATATGTTGTCAAATATAAATATTTTATAAATCAAATGATAACATATATAAAAAAATAAAATAAAATAAGAATAATAAAATAATACAATTTTAAATTTAAAAGTAAGGCATCAGTTATTTGGTAGTTCAAGTAATGATATGCAAACTGATCTCCAGAATTAATTTATTTTAATGCAAAAGACATAAAAAGACTGAAAATGTGAAACTGAATGCCCATATGTCTGCATACAACAATACAAAAGAATGTTATTTATATAAAGAAACATGCCATTGTTAATCAGTCACTTGGAAAAGACAGCTTATTATAATGAGTTGTTTTACTAAAGTTTGGTCAATCTTACCTATTTTGCTGACCTGTTGCATTTGTTTTAACGAATCCATCAGGACATCTCACGATAGGACACTTGTAACTGCCTCTTGTATTGATACACACACTTTCAGGATGTGGACAGTGTGCAGTAAGCTCTTTACATTCATTGATATCTGACAATGATCACAGTTTATGAAAGCAATAAATATATGTATGTATATGTGGGCACATAAACTGATATATGTGCCTGATATGTATGTGTAATGACATACACAAAGGTGAGTATAAAAGTAACTGCAAATCAAGGGATGTAATCACTGAAAAATATATGAAAAGACTTTCTTACATGTGTGTATATAGTGAAGTGTGTATATATAGCATATAAGGTGCCACAGTAGTGTAGTGGTTAGTAACCCCCTTCTTTGGTTGAATTTTTTTGGACTGACCAGTACTGGGGTTGACCTAGCCTTAGAAAATGGGGACCTGGGATGTCCTTTAGTAAAACAATGGCAGTGAGGATAGGTGCTGGCCTCTCTACCTTATGGACTGAGACCTAGAAGTGTGAAGGCACTAACACTTCACACCCCTACAGCAGACAAATGCCAAAGGATATAATTTTTATGTATATATATATGTATGTATGTATGCATGCATGTATATTCTCAAGACTAGGAAACTGAGAAAACCTTCAAATATATCATCTGTCCAGTCTGAACTTTTCCTGATATCATTTGGCTTCTGTAATGAACAGAACTATTTCAGTTTCAAAGGTGCATGACTCTATTCTTGTTTCTTTTGTCTAGAACAGTGATTCTTAACCTATGGTCTGTGGACCCTTGGGAGATCTCAGTGTCCTCACAGGGAAGGTCTGCGAAGACCTGAAGAAATCTTAAGACCTTTTACACTTACAGTTAGAATAGAAAGAAAGAAGGAAATAAAAGATGAAGAATGAAATACTCATCTCCTGCCTTTTGATTATGTTTCATTATATTATGTCATCATGATTAGCACACTACATCATGCGAGTTTACTGCCCCTCACGTTGTGTTTCCCTGGATTCTCTAGCTGTGCTGATACTGTTCTCAAAGAAATTCAAATATTAAAGTTAGGTCATGTTTGCAGGAAGAACAAGTTGCAGACAGTCAGTATCTATGAATTTTGGAAGGACTCTGAACTGATAATTGTGACTTATTTGAAGTGATTATATTTATTAACAAAGACAAAACAAAAATCATGAAACTTCTCATTAATCAAGAAGGAAAAATATATGTAGAAGGAACAGTTGCTGATGAAGTAATCAATTTGCATACCTTGGCAGCTACATTGACCAGGATGGTGACACCAGGAAGAAAGTTAGAATTCAAATTGCAAAGCATCATTGTCCTTCAAAAATCTTGAGAACATATGGAATTCAAAAGTTATAAGCACAAAATCCAAGTTTAGATTATTCAATTCAAATGTGATATCCACCCTCATTTATGCATGCAAAAGCTGGAAATCAACTAAAGAAATAGACAAGAAATTAGACTCTTTTGAAAACAAATGCCTAAGGAAAATACTTGGTATGAAGAGGAATGTAAAAACCAAAACATGAAAATCAGTGCAAAAAACAGAAGTCATGACCATAGTGAAATTAGTAAATGCAAAATCAGTAAAAGCCACAACATGAAAATCAGTGCAACAAACAGAAGTCATGATCACAGCGAGAGAAGAAATCCACACAAAGATCTTCATAGACAATCAGCCCTTGAAACATTTCAAATATTTAGGTAGCATAATATCATCCTCAGGGACAATTGACACTGAGACTGATAAGAGATGCAATAAAGCAAATCAGGTCATTGAACAAATGATTCCTTTACTGAAAAACAAATACATCACAAATGAAGCAAAAATGGCACTGTACAACACAATTTTCCTCCCAACTCTATGCTATCAATGTCAAACATGGACACTAACAGTCAAGAACAACAAAAAAATCATCACGACAGAAATGAGAAGTTTAAGGAGAATACTAAATGTGACAAGAAGAGGCCAAATAAGAAATGACACCATCAGGGCAAAGGTTGGAGTAACACCAGTATTACACTATATCCAGAAACAGCAAGTCAAATGGTTTGGCCATGTTACATGGTTACCACCATACAGTATATCACAGAAAACATTCACACTAAAATTTGTAGGTAACAGAATGCAGGAAATGGAGAGAGGAAATTACGGAAGCATTAAATATTCCATTATATGAAGCAAACCGTCGAGCCCTATCAAGATGTCTGTTTGCCCCCTCAACACCGAAAGGTATTTGAGGAAAGAAACAAGACAAGACATCACTCTTACAGATGTGGACCTGTGGAATGTGGAGGTCTTTGGACCAAGCATGGCTTTGTGGATGATGAGCTCAATATCAGTTTCATGGGACTGATACTTTTGGCTGTTATAGATGTCTTCGCCAGCATATCAGACAGGATGATCACACATTTGAGTATCCAGATCCACAATATTCTCAACCATAGGCCCAGTTTCATAGACTCTTGTATTTTCTGATGCCATGTGGGGATTAGTCCTTGCTCTCTCAAAATATTCCACCACTCTCTGGGCAATGCTGTTCAGGCCACCATCACACACTGGGGCGAGGTTGACAGGATCAGGATCCATGAGAGGGTGTAGGGTGTAGATCACTGACACAGTGGGATAGCCAACACTGTATCCACTGTAGGGTGGTTCTGATGTCACAGGAGGCAACTGCATTTATTGCACTGAGTATTAGGTTGGATGTGCTCAGTCATTGGTATCCAATTTTCAAGGGCTTGGAGAGCAGAGAGGGAGTCTGTGAATAAGGTATTTTTGGTGTGCAGTTCTGTTTATGTATTTGGTGGTGAGTGCTGTCAAAGTAGATAATAAAGCTTGAATCTTTGTATCATAATTGAAGCAGTGAAATCCACTTTTTCTTCTTCTTATCAGTCTGCTTATGCCATTAGCATCACAGGGAGTTTCAGAGTGAGATGAGAGGCTTGGGTGAAAGATACATGGAAGTAACATAATTTATGTGCGTCTTTCACCCCATCTATCCACTTTTTCCTCGGTTGTCCTCATGCCCTATATCCAGATGTTTTCAAGCTTTTTTTTGCACATGCTGCTGGTTGTTCTGGATTCATGCATATCAAATGTCTGAACCACTTAATTCTCTGATTTTCAATGTAGTTCTTGACAGGTGTTGTTCCCACCATTTGCTGGATTATTTCACTTCACACTTGATCCCATCTTGTCTTGTTTACCATTTTCTTAAGCATTTCATCTTGCATGATGTTATCTTTCTGTCATGGTATTTGGTGAGTGTCCTTGTCTGGCACTGATACCACAGAATCAGAGCAAAAATTGTTTGAAAGAGTTGTTTTTTGGTGTCCATCAAGATATTTGGATGTTTTAGGATTGGTGTAAGTTGATAGGTAACATTATTTGTTTTATGAATTCTACAATTAATTTCTCTATTTTTCCATCCAGCATAAATATGCTTCCTAGATATCTGAATTCAGTAACCTGTTTGAGTTTGGTGTTATTTATATAAATGTTACATTCTCTTGGGGTTCTTGTTTCTGTTTTCTTGATGTTTATTTTCATATTGTATTCTTTGCAGCTGCTGTCAAGGCTACTGATGTGATTTTGTAGTTCTTCGTCATTTTGGTGTTAACAGCTTTGGTTGTTTGTGAACAACAGTTAATTTAATTTCTCTGTTTCCACTGAAAGAAAAAATGTGGCTTGTTGTCTGAAACATTATGAGTGCCAAAAATCCTGCAGTTTGTTTCCTACGTTATTTTATGCCTGGATCCAGTCTTCACTGTAAGATTCTATAGTTTCCACAGAAAACAGCTTTAATATATTAGGATCTGATTCACTAGTTTGTTCTTTAGCCTGATATTAATTTGGGAAAATGTGTAGTCTGTGTTTGGTGTGGTGTCTGGCATTTTTTTAAAAGTTCTCTTTCATCAGGAAGTTGGTATTTTGTATTGTTATTTTGGAGCCCTAGAGTTTTCAGTTTCAATTTGTTATTAGGCTTCCATTTATCTACTGCTGCTATGTTAGAATTGTCTGGCATCAATTTCACATCCAGCAGTGGCTGTTAATTTCATTTCCCCACAGATGCTTAGTTCTGGATTGTTTACTTTTGTGTGAGTGCTCTTTCATGTTGTAAGCCTATGGGGAGAGGTTGTAATCTATTACAGAATTAACATATCCTGTATGATATATTGTTATATCTGCTCCCCCAGACATATCTGCAAGTCACTTGAGTAAATTTAGTCTTTTGAGTGCTTTTCTGCTAAATCATCTACAAACTAAAATTAAATTTTCTGTCTAACTTCATGCCAAAGTATGCTGGGTTTGTTCTCTCATGATTTGGACACAATCAAGAATGATTATGACCATAGTCATTGCCAGTTCATTGCTAAGAGTGAAGACTGTATTCATTGTTTTATTAGCATTAATCTTCAACTTTCAGAAACTGCAATAGGCTTATATGGTCAGAAAGGCCCTATTAAATCTATCAAAAGATGAATGCAGGTGTGATCTGCTATTGCACATGACATCAGCTATCATGGCTTTGTGGGTATTCAATATGTAACTGTTGTGGATGTTTGTTGAGATAATGGTCAGGTCTTGTCTATATATGGATCCAATGACTCTGTGGAGGAATGTTGATGAGAAGGAGAAATCTTGCAGTATTATGTTGCTGATGCTGCAGATGAGTGGGGTGATGTCACATGTGGCAAACAGAGGAAGTCCGAGGTTATGATGGAAATACCCCCACTGAAAGATGCTATAGCCTGAAATACTTAGGAATCAGCTTCTTATCTTATCTTATCTTATATCCTTCCTGTGCAGTTAAACGTCACATACAGCTCGCAAAGTAGTTTGCCAATTTTTCCTGTCTTCTGCGAGTTTTTCAACCTCATCAAGGGATTTTATGCCTGTTAACTCTTTCCACCCATCTGGACCCTACAGGGGCCATGTTCGTTTTACGTTGACAGTCTAAAGTCCCCTATGGGACACCCTGTTTTGTTTCGTTCACATGTGAAATTAACTTTTTAGTTAACGACTATCTGCACATGACAAAATCTTCCTTTACTTCCGGACATGCCGTTCGAAAAGGAATTTTTAAAATCTTATCAAGAATTTGTGTTTTTCAGTGACATTTTCGAGACCGACTCAAAAAATGAACACACTCACCGACTCTACAAATATGACTGCATGTTATTCAGGTAGTGGTAGGCCTGTTAGAAACAGTGCAAAGGCAGCTTTGAATTTATTTAAGTGTATAGGTAATGGAAAGACCGTAACTGAATCAAGTTCTCACGTGGATGAACCTGTAGTTAGTTTATCTGCCTATAGTGACGGTGACAGGCATAGTGAAAGTGACTCTGACAATGGCCCTATGACTAGTTCTAGTTCTAGTTCTTTAGCTGGACCGAGCAACACCTGTGAAACGACCTAGAACTATTGTTTCTGTGGCTCGGAGAGAAAATAACAATCCAGTATCTAACTGGAGAGAAGCACAGGTGAATGAAGAGCTAAGAACTCCTAGCAGCAGTGATCCTGGCAGTGGTATTCTGATAGATGTTGGCCGTGAACGGACACCACTGGGGTTTTTCTTTGCACTATTTACAATAGATATTTTGGACAGTCTCATAGCCAGCATAAATGCTTATGCTGTTATGAAACTTAGCCAAGCAGGTGATGGTAGTAATGATTCTGGATGGACACCTATTGGCCGCCATGAAATATATAAGTTCATGGCCACTATCATTTCCATGAGCATGCAACCTAAACCAAAACTCAGTGACTATTGGATCACCACAGGCCATCTGCAGTCACCATTTTTTAGGCAGATGTTTAATAGGGATAGGTTTCTGAAGATATATAGCACTATGCTGCATGTTGGTGAAGCTGATAGTGAAGGTAAAGCCAAAATTGAACCTTTTGTCAATCAGCTGGTCGCATCTTTTCAGGCAGCCTTTTACCCTTTCAAAGACATAAGTATTGATGAAATGGTAATTGGCTACAAGGGACGCTGGTGTCACAAACAATATAACGCTTGCAAGCCAGCCAAATATAACATCAAGACGTTTGGCCTTTGTGACTCCATCACAGGTTATGTGTTCAACCTGGTGATATATTTTGGGAAGCAAACCTCCTATGACCCTGCCACTGCTGACAGTCCAAGTCATGCTGTGAAAGTTTTTCAGACACTTTTGCAGCCAGTGAAGGCTTCTCATCATATATTTGCAGACAGGTTTTATAGTCTTCCTCTGGTTGATTATCTGCTGTCAAAAGGTCACAATTACACTGGGACCTTGAATATCTGTTGTAAGGGCTTTCCTCCGCAGCTGAAAACTCAGACACTTGAGGAAAACAAGCCTGTTTACCATGTCAGAGATGATGGTAAGATTCTCTTTGTTTCCTGGACAAACAAAAAGTCAAAGAAGCCTGTTCATGTGGTTACAACACATGGAAAAGCTGTCACTATTCCACTTATCGAAGGACAATGAGAGGTCCAGAAACCAGAGATCATTCACACATATAGCATGTGTATGAATGGATATGACAGAGCTGACCAAAAGGTTTCATACTATGGCATGCATTCTAGAAAGACAATAAAGTGGTGGAAGAAAACATTCAACTGGAATTTGGAAATAACACAGGTGAATGCTCACACTTTATATCTGCTTTCAGAGAACCCTGGCAGGAGTAACAAATCTCTGGTCTTCTTCAAGGACCAGCTTACTGAAGGTTTGGTATCCTTGGCAGACAGCAGCTTCATTGCAGAAGTTAGTATGCCTGCTCCCAGGCAAACGGGAGCAGCAGCACATCCCCTTATCTCAGAACGCTACCAAGGTGCTCATCTGACTGACATGAAAGATTTCCGTAAATGGTGTTTATACTGTTCAAGGGCAGACAAGAAAGTCTGCACCTATTACTACTGCACTACATGCTCGGACGAACCTCATCTGTGTCCAAAGAATTGTTTCCAGGCGTATCAGAAGTCACATCAAGCATGATACCACTGCATTCTAGCACAAATACTTCATTTGCCTGTGCTTTCTACATTTACTGTCTGAGCCACCCTTGACATCTCTGTCTAACCTGACCATTTTTACTCTGTAGGTGACTGATTTCTTGACTGAGGACAGCATAAGACTAATGTTTTTGTACCTGTGTTGTATATACTGACAGCTAAATTAATTTTTTTATACTTTTTTATCATGTAAATATATTGTGTACAGATCACATACTGACAGTTTTATACGACAGTGTGTTGTACAGTGTTCACTGTTGTACGTATATTCTGTATATAATTTTTTTTTTTCATTTTTCATGCCATGTATATAATTTTTCAGTAGCTCTGTAATGGCCTTTTTCAGGGCCACTCAAATTTTCAAGACTGGCAGTTGCTCAGGAAAGAGGAGCCTTCACCTCAGCCGACAGCAGGTCTATAACGGCCCTTTTCAGGGCCATCCAAATTTTCACAATTGACAAGCACTGGGTGTACGCAAAATGAGTTCACATTGTTTTCTATTGTGTTTGTGTTTTTGTTTGTTTGTTTGTAGGTCTGCAAATTTGTCATCAGTTTTTACACTTCATGTGAGGAATTCCATTTATCTTCATATTGTGTTTTTCAATTGGATATTTACAGATGTAATGGTAAGTAGAAAACAATTTTATTTGTGTGTCATAATTCTTTTTTGGGCTGAAAAGAGATATAGTGTATATTAGATGTGATTCATTTGGATTTCACAACAAAATGTGCCAAAGCTGGATTTATATTCAGTTGGAATATATTCAGATTGAGGGTAAGTTGAACATACTTTTTTTTCTCAGTCCTAAATAATTTTTTTTTTTTTTTTTGCTCACAAACTTTTCAATTTTTTCTCAACAGTTCTCTTTCTTTGACAAATAACTACATTTATGAAATCCTCATTCATTTCTACTTATTTTGATATATGATACACTTATGTTGAACCCTGAATTAGGTTGTTAAAATTAATTTTAGAGAGGGACCAAAAAATTATCGCAACACTCGCTCGATAATATAACGTCCGCCTGTACAACGGTAACGTCCGCGCGTACACCGGTAACGTCCGCGTTTTTTTTTCCTGGGTGGAAAGAGTTAACTTGGCCTCTCTTAACAATGACCTCTTCAGAGTTTCACGTGGTCTGCCTTTTCTTCTTTGGCCTGTTATGTTCCACTTGATAGCTTGTGTATTTTCCCATTAAGGGGAATTTTCATTATTTTTGTTTTGTCCTTGTTAATTTCAAGTCCTATTTTGCTAGCCAGTGAAGACAGGCTATCAGCTTGGACAGAATATTATCTTTCACCAAACATACAGAAGAAATGACATTTAAAGGCAAGGCAAGGACTGAATGCAATCAAAGTCATAGCACATCTACAACTTCTACAACACACTCTCTTCATACTAATGACAGCCTTGGTTTTATCTAAAACAGACTACAGCCTGGGCCCACTAATGCTTAATTCAAATAACCAAGCTTGAATGATGAGATATACTCTAGGCTGCACCAAAAATACACCAACGGTGGCAATGAGACACATATTGAATCTTTCTGATATACAAACCCACCACAAATGTGCAAAAGTAAAGGAACACCTCAAACTCAGTAAAAATAAAACCCACCCACTCCATTATAAGTTGCACATGATAGAAGGATCAAGAATAAAAAAGAGGCAAGTCCTAGATGGCTGCAGCAGAAGAATCAGTAATTACTGATCCATAACATATATCAACCAAACCTGAATGGATTAGTTGCAGTGAGGCCCACCAAAATTTAACCAAAGTACACAAAGTACCCTTACAAGAAAATGGGTGGAGGGAAAAACACAAGGTGAAATAAATGAACTTATTAATAAATACGCAACTCCAGAAGATGTAATCATTTATACAGATGGATCTGTAAGCAGGGGAACTAGAAGCAGATAGGGGGTTTGCAGCATACTGTGGAAGCAAAACACTCAAATTCATAGCTGGGGCTTATACAAACATATGCTTAAGTATGCAGATGAAAACAGGCCATCACACAAGCATTAAAATGGGTAATGACCCAGAAAATGCACCGAATCACCATCATTATTGATTCTCAAAGCCTACTGAGAAAAGTGGAAAACAATGCCACAAGAAGTGAATGGATAGAAATAACTGATAAATCCCACATAAAAAATATCACATGGATATACTGTCAGTGTCATGCTGGAGTTGACAGAAACAACAAGGCTGACCAACTAGCAGCAAGAGCCAAACCAGCGGGTCTCATCAAAATGCATAAATCAAACTTAAACAAATCCATCAAACAGCAACTGGGAGAGCAATTGCAAAGTAATTTCCTCCAAAGCACCTACTATGAATGACTCACTGCATTACTTGTAGCCAAGGGCAGTGGATGCAAATCCCAGATAAATGCTAGATCATGTGCAATGCACAACCAACACAACATAAGAATCATTTCTCTAAAATCACTGAAGGATATCCTGATGTCAAAGGCTAAACATGTATGGGCATGCCCCAAATATAATGAGGATGCTCTCCAAGACCAGCAACAGAGCTAGGCCCTTTTTTTTCAGTTACAGTTATCATTGGAAATTGGAAAACATTCATATTATGAGGGGAAGTCACTAAGTAACTCGTAAATGCCTGTTACAAAAAATTAAATGCGACAGTAATTTGAAAACTTTTAATTTTTGAACCTACATTATTCCCCTATTTCTCAACGTAACCGCCACCAACATTGATACATTTGTCCCATCATGTAATCAGTGATACAATACCCATGGCGTAAAAATCGGGAGTCTGATTTCGGAACCATTTTTTTTTTACTTTTGTTTCCACTTCTTCATCACTCAAGAATCATCTCTCATCAAGGTGGTTTTTCAATGGACCAAACAGGTGAAAATCACTTGGAGCTAAGTCAGGACTATAGGGTGGATATTCAAGAACTTCCCAAGCCAATTGGCTAATTTTCTCTTGGGTTAACTGAGCCATATGTGGTCTGGCATTGTCATGAAGTAGAAGCACACCTCTAGTCAGCAGACCAGGATGTTTTCTTTGAATTGCATCCTGTAACATCAACAGAACTTCACAGTATGATACAGAATTCACACTGTCATCATACTTCTGGAACTTGGTTAACAACACTCCTTGATTATCCCAGAACACTGTCAGCATAACCTTCCCTGCAGAAGGCGTAATCTTGAATTTTTTTGCACATGGTGATGACGGGTGTTTTCACTGCACTGAGGCACGTTCTGATTCGGGTTGGTAGTGGTGCACCCAAGATTCGTCTCTAGTAATAATCCTTTGGTGCACACCTTCACTTTCATATGCGTAATGACAGAGATGCTGCAATGAAAAACCAAATCAGTTCATTCTGTGTTCATCATTCAGATCTCTGGGTACCCGACGTGAGCAAACTTTCCAGAAATTCAACTGCTCATGCATTATTCTGTAGGCTAAGCCATGTGAACATCCAATTGCACTTGCTACACTGTCTATCATTACTCATCTATCAGCTCTGATAATCTCATTCACACGTTGCACAGTTGCTTCTGTTGCAATCTGAACAGGTTGGCCAAGTCGGACTTTGTCAACAATTTCGGTGTGTCCCTGAGAAAATTCTTTTACCCAGTTATAGACCACTTTACGTGATAAACACTTTTCAGCATAAACTGTAATCATCTCCTTATGGATGTCCTCAACTGAACGTCCTTTAGCCCACAAAGATTGCACTACACTTCTCTGTTCTTCTTTGGTACACACTAACTGGTGAGTAGCCATTTTGTTATTGCTTTGCGCATGCGCAAGTAACTCTCAGTGCCTCCTACATACAACTATTATAAAGTTGGATGATGGTACTATCTAAGGATATATTTAAATACTACCTGATAACAGCCACCGATAAAATATTTCAATCTGTGAGTTACTTAGTGACTTCCCTTCATAGAATATTGTTCAGATTCAAATTACAAGGTTGTACTTGAAATGACGACAAAAAAAAAACTTAGTGAAGATGTAGGAGGCAAATTAGGATTTAAATCTGCTCATGAAGTTTGACAAAGAAGAAAGATTTGAATATATCATTATGACACACAGCAAGCAGCTGAAGATAAATTCAGGATTAACATATTTTACACACTTTTGGATACTGCTTGAACACCACTGAGTGAACATTCTGAACAGCTGCACAGCTACAAATTTTTTCTGTTTCTTACACCATTTTTCAGAAACTGGAATAGAAATCTATGGAAAAAACTATGATGATTTGGTAATTTCTTGAAAGATGTTGATAAAAATGCAATTAATGGTACAGAACCCTTTGATGAGATACTTGCTTATAAAGCTTTACATTTTCAGCAATGAAAAATATTAAAATGCCCTGAATCCATTTGATAAATTTTAATTTATTGTATTTAATAATTTGTCTTTAACATCATTACTGCTTGGACAACATAACTGGCAGCAAATAATATTTTCCAAATTGAAATTAAGATATATCTGTGAACAAGTATTCTACAAGAAAGGCTTCTTAATATCAACTGATTGTGAATTTTATGCTGAAATAGATATAGATGAAAATACTGCCAATTTTGTTACTATGAAAATACAATTACAAATACAATTTTAAAATTTTATTTCTTTTTTTTTGTAATTCTTTTGCATGAAGATTGAAAAATTACCTACCAAGGCTCTCAACATGCTACCTCTGCCCTTTGGTGAACATTCTGTAGGTCAAACACAGGTTTTGAGTAGCACGCATGTTTAAAATCCAGATGGATGTCTTTTCAAGATGACAAGCATTCACAGCAACCAATCACCAATAAAATGCCAGAAAACATGAAAAAATTTGTGAACTCACCCATAAGGACCTGCACATATTTGTTCAATAAATAGTACAGTCATGGCAAGTACAGTCTAGGAACTATCATTCAAACATGTTTTGAAGAGATATTTGGAGAAGAAAGATAAACACCCACAGCTGTTCTGCAGGGGGTGTTCACTGCAGTCTTGCTGAGCAATCTAGCACTGGCTTGTTATCTTTATTTTTTGTTTTATTTGGCTACTGTTAATATCTTCAAGTATTAACCATCAAATACATGTGACACAGTTATTTTTGTAACTCTTTCACAATCTCTATGTAATTTTTCTGCTGTTGGTACTAAGCATTGATTCTATGATATCCAGAACGATTTATGATTTTTCTTTCATTCTTATCTTATATTTCATATCCTTCCAGTGCCGTTAAATGTCACACAGGGCTCACAAGGTAGTTTGCCAATTTTTCCTGTTTTCGACGAGCTTTTCAACCTCATCAAGGGATTTTATGCCTATAACTTTTGAATGCCATATACTCAAGATTCTTGAAGATTGATGCTGCTTTTGCAATTCTAATTCTAACTTCCTTTCTGGTGTCACCATCCTGGTGTATGTTAGCTGCCAAGGTATGCAAATTGATTGACTTCTTCAACTTCTGTCC
Organism: Achatina immaculata; assembly: GCA_009760885.1. Taxonomy (NCBI): domain Eukaryota; kingdom Metazoa; phylum Mollusca; class Gastropoda; order Stylommatophora; family Achatinidae; genus Lissachatina; species Lissachatina immaculata. The sequence continues at coordinate 519,952 of CM019704.1, forward strand.
CTTCTATGTGTATTTTTCCATTCTGATTAATGGGAAGTTTCATTATTTTTGTTTTGTCCTTGTTAATTTCAAGTCCTATTTTACTAGCCAGTGAAGACAGGATATTTGTTTTTTCCTGCATGGAATTCACATTGTTACTGATAAGAGTTATCAGCAAAATCAAGATCTTCTAGTTGGTCTCATGTATCCAGTCAATACCCACATTACCTGTGCAGCATTTTTTTCTGTTATGAAGTCTATTGCAATTCCAAAAAAGCAAAGGAGACAGTATACATCTTTGTTTCATGCCTGTTTCAATCTAAAACCATTCACTCATCCCTTCTGTTTTGACTGCACAAACATATCCATTGTAGAGGTCCTTAATGTTGTTGACAATTTTAGAATTTTCTCTCATTCATTCCTGAACAAATCATTGGTAAATATCTTGACCTCATATGAAGTGGTGTAAGAGGGTTCCCAGACTGGTCGCAAAAAAAAAAAATACAGGCTTATCTTATATTAATCTGAAGTACCATAGATGTTCTTTTCCTAAAGGCTGTCCAATACTACCTGCTTTCCATTTGGATTTCATCTATGATACTGAAGCAGCACCCTTTCAGCTTAAATTTAATTTTGAGGAAAAAGACAAGGTCATAGGGTCTAGTTTGGGTGAGTATGGAAAGTGTGGGATGACTGCCAAAAACTGTGTCACCCTGACGGAGGTGTGAGCAGGCACACAGTCATGATGCAACAGTCAGTTGTGGTTGCATCACTGTTCCTGTCTTTCTTTGTTGCAGTCTTCTCTCACACACTTCAAAATGTCCCAGTAAAAGTCAGAATTAGTTGTACTGCTGACAGCACCAAACTCTTTGTGAATGATACCCTTGACTTTAAAAAAATGATAAGCATGATTTTAATTGCATTCCAGATCTGCACACCTTCTTTTATCTTGGTGACTGTAATCTCTTCCACTCCAATGACTACTGTTTTGTCTCTGGATCATAGCCATATCTATGATATGATGAAATCTCAATTTCACCACCTGTGATGGTCCTAGAGATAGGCTTGCCATTAGTCTTAGTCATCTCATGAAACTCAAGGCAAAGGTCAAAACACTGTATCTTCTGATCAAGTATCAAGAATCTGGTGACAAACTTCACAGCAATGCGATGCACGTTCTGGTTTTCCATGAGGATCTCCTGGCACACTCCATAACTGATGAGAGAGCTGGTGGATTGTTCACCCTTATGGATGAGTTTACAAATTTTTTCCACATTTTCTGAAATCTACTGGCAACTAGTTGCTCTGAACACTTGTCATCTTGAACAGACATTCAGCTGAACTTGAAATGGGTATGCCACACAAAAACCTGTGTTCAGTCTAAAGAATGTTCACTAAAAGCCTGAAGAAGCATGATGAGGGTTTTGGTAGTTGATCTGCCAAGCTTGACACAAAATTTTGTGCAGGTGCATTTGTCAGCCATTGTAATATCACAAAGCAGTCCTAACACAAGTTCACAAAATTGCATGTACAAACTGAACATGTGTAGACAGTACAATGTCAACTCACAAGTTTCGGAGTAATGACCTTCAGTGTCTGTTCATTTTCATTGCCATGGTAATTACAGTTCTGAAACTTTCCAATACCACCTCATATTTTATGCCTGTTACTGCTTCAGATGTACTCACAAATACATGTGTACAAAATTCAAGCACATCTTTGAAGCACAACCACAACATATCACTACATCAGCATAAAGAACATCTAGCATAGACTGTCAAGAAAATTGAAGAACAAGAAAGTTCCCTGAATCAATGGGAGGATGGTGCCCCCAACTGTGATACATCAACTAATGTTTGCAATAGCCTTTGAGATGAGAGGAGACAATAATAGTGGCACTTGACCTTGAGGATGCATACAATCACATGCAATACACAACACCATTGACAGTAATATTAGAGACAATGAGAAAGCTGACTGTCCGGCCAAAGAGGGCACTAAAATGGAGCAACCAGACATACCAATCACCTATAATCAGAAGAAAAGCATGATAAAAACCTACAGGAAGCCACAAACACCACCAAATTATGCTATCACATGCTAAACAGAAAGGAAAAAGTCACCATTTTCCATCACCGAACAGGACACAGCCGACCCCAAAGTCATATGTATACAAAGTTTAAGGTTGGTACCACTACTTTTTGCACATATGCCCAGGTGCCCCATACTGTGGAACATATCCTCCAAAACTGCACCAACTACAAGGCACTGAGAAGCAATTACTGCCCCAGTGAAACCACCAAAGAAGATAATTTCTAAGGTTCCATACATGAATTACAAAAAACAGTGAAATTTATCCAAGAGACTGGACTGCAGATGTAGACAGACAATGCGAAAGAAGAAGAAAAAGAAGTAATATTAGAAATTGGAATAGAAATGTGGATTACCAAGTGGACAGCTAACGCACTTTTTAGTAGAACTATAGTGCTTAAGTGTAGAACATGGACATCTCAGCCAATAAAAATGCTCCAAGGGCTACCTCAGGGATCCCCATTATCACCAGTATTATTTAATATCTACACAGTTGGTCTAGTCAAGCTACAACAATCATCCAATTGCAAATTACTCACTTTTCTAGATAATATTCCACAATATGCACATGGCCACAGTCAACAAATCACTGTCCAAGAAGAGATTAATAATGTAACCAAAATGGTGTCAAAACCAAGAGGCAGTTAAAAATCTGAAGAAAGCAAAATGTTCTCTAGTGCTTCTTGAACAATAGAAGTGTCAAGGACAATATGCTTGATATCACAACTGAAAATATGCCTACTGAGTGAAGCTAATATTTAAAATACTTAGGCATCCACCTGGATATAATATTTGCTTTCAGCAAACATGTTGAAGAAATGATATATATGGCCAGACAAGGACTTTCAGCCCTCAAGGCTATAACATACTTAAAATTACCACAATGAACACTATTTACCCTTATGAGAAGAATTGTCCTATCCTAGGCTTGTTGACTCTATCAACATACAAGCTGCCAAATTGGACCTAGTACAGTATGAGGCAATGAGATTTGAACTGTGATACACTAATAACCCACTAAAAGCTGCAATGAGATACATCCTGGGTCTAATGGACTTCAGAACCCATTAAAAATGTGCACATATTAAGGAATACCTTAATAATAGTAGTATCAAAATCCATCCACTTAAAAAATATATCAATATTAGGAAAGGGGCTAGATTAAAGAGGAAAAGTATGGATGGTGGCTACAGAAGATTCCTTACAAACAATAACTGACCCACAACACATTTCCCTGAAACCAGACTAGATTCAATTCAACAATCTAATGTACCAAAATCTCACTAAAGTGTACATCACACTGACTGGTGGGAAAAATACAAAACATTTAAACAAGTCAAGAAAATCTCAAGCCATGAAGACATCATCATCTACATGGATGGATCAGTACACAGAGGTGTTAAAAGTGGATGGGGTTTCGCAGTGTACTCTGAAGGAAAACTACTCAAAATCATGGCTAGAACATACCACAACATCTGGTCAAGCATGGGGATGGAAACAGACTGTTACACAAGCCTTGAATTGGCTGATGACTCAGAATATACAACAAACTACAAACATCATGCATTCTCAAAGTCTATTAAGAAAGAAAGATCACTGTAACTTTAGAAGAAAGTAGTTGGACATAATATCTAAAATGCAAATCCAAAATATCACAGGGATATACTGCCTGGGGTACTCTGGAAATGAAAAAGCTGATAACTTGCTGCAAGAGCTAACCCATTAGAAAGCATCAGTTTGGACAAACAAGATATATATCAAAGTTTCAAGCAGCAAATTGAATAATCTGCACAAGAAACCTTCCTCGAAAGTACATACTGTGCCTGTCTCAGTGAATTATATGTCCTCAGAGGAAGTGGAAGCAAACCTCATTTGTGTGCAAGAACATGAGCCATTTACAACCAACACAGTATTTTATATTATATCAGCCAAAACACTAAAGAACATCCTGTTGTCAAATACAGAACAGTTATGGGCATGTCCCAAGGTTAATGAAGCAGTTCTCTCAGACTAGCAATATGTATAAAATAGGAAAAAAGTAGGAGCAGCTTTATTACTTAATGATTACAAAGCCTCTGTGGTTGGGGCCATTGAAATGGCAAATCTGATTTTCTGGTAACAGCCATTAAACAATGTCACGCAGATGACACAAGCCGCCTGGCACTTGAGAACCGCTGCATTCAAAATTATGGGACGCTGGAACCACATGGGTTAAACTCGCTGTTTAGTTACACGTAACATCATCTTCTTCAATCATTATAGTACCTCTCCACTAAATCCACCCCTTCTTACTTTTCAAACTTCCTCACAGCATCACTCTGCAACCCCGCTTACTTTTCAAACTTTCTCACAGCATCACTCTGCAACCCCGCTATTTTCTCTGCAACCCCTCTTCCCCAATCATCTGTTTCAATTTCTCCTAGCTAGGTCAGTATTGCGTCACTCTCTCTCCCCTCCCCGGTTCCCCATCCACCACCCCCAGTTACAACCCACTGACCACATGTCACAGGTCTCTATTTAAACAGTCTCCACGTCCCACTAGATCCATTCCTGACACACACCGCCAGACAAGCCACACCTTGCAATTTACAGCTAAGTACTCTTTTTAAAAAAATTTTCTTTATTTATTTATTTTTTTTAAAATAGTATTCATGTGAATCTATACTTTATCTCCTCTCTCTATTTCTTCGTCCTTTATGTTTTTGTATGATTAAGGCTCACGCCGAAACGTCACAACTTTGTAATCGTTAAGTAATAAAGCTGCTCCTACTTTTTTCCTATTTTATATATTCTGATATCACAGCTTTACTGCAGTGCTTCATGTATAGTTGTATACTTATACACTAATTATTCAGACTAGCAATAGAGTTAGTCATATCCAGTATATTCTTATGACAAAAAAGCACATGGGGTTTACTAACTTCAAGAAATGTAAACCACTCATATTTTTTTCTCTGACCATTAGCATATCCTTCAGCAGATGTTTAGAAAAGTAGTTTTCAAAATCTGTAAGTTAAGAATTTACCTTCACAAGATCTCGCATCTGGTTTCAGTCTCCATCCATCAGGGCAGTCACACTTGTATGAACCAGGTAAATTCATGCACTTTCCACCACATATGCCACTGCGGCCATTTCTGCTTCCAAATTGAGTACATTCATCAATATCTATGGAAGAATTAAATGAAGCAATTACATGTGTAATTAATTTTCTTGAAATTGTTTTGATTTATATGCATATGCTATCAAACCCTCTGCTTTTGGATGCTTTGTAAATCTGAAAAGACAAAGATTCTGTACTACCCCACATTGGTGGCCAAAAAACATAAATAATGCATTATATATCACTTGTGAATGCATGTGAAAGATATACAAACAAAAATAAACTGTTCTGTTTCCTAATACATAGAACTGGCATAACATTGTTAATGTCCTCTAATACTTTGGCTTTAGCCTTAGGATTGTACTACCTGTTGAGCCAGAATTCCTAGCTTCTGGTATGTATCAGCATGGGACATGCCTTGCTCAATGTATCAGTTCTAGCTTTTCTTTCAAATTGAAAACCTTATGTCATTTTAAAATTTTATCACCATATTTAGAAACATTATGAATATCATAAAAACACAAATATAAAAGTAAATAAGCATAAATATAAGAATATTATAAGCAAGAACACAATAGATCCACTTCAAATAACTTCTGAAATCAGACCGAGGTGCAGAGTCCATTTTGATATGAAGCTTCCAACTGGTCAGAGTAGAACTATATGGAAGGTAAGTGAATCTGTTTGAAAAGATATCACAATGCATGGATTTTAGTTATGGTAAAAAACAGGCATAAATATTATTTTTTTACTTCAACTTAAAAATGCATTAATCATTTGTTTTCCTGTTGATTCTGCATCACATTTTTCATCATGTTTGGCTAAAGCCAAAGTGTTATAGGAAATTAAAAATGCTATGTCAATACATATTAAAGTCATTAGGAAGCAGAACATTTTATTTTTGTTTATGCATGTTTTCACATGCATTCACCACTGATATACAGTGTATTATTTATGTTTTTCCAAGATGTATGAAACTGTTTAATTTTTCTGATTTATTTTTATAATAAAACATTCAAATATAGCAGTCATTTAGCCCTGTTAACTACCATGATTATATAATTATATATCTAATTATTTTAATTTCCATTCAAAATGTTGGTTTTTACTACTTATGTGAATCAGAATTGTACAGGGTGCTTGAAATGAAGCAGATTTTTCTTTTTTTTTTTGGAGATGAAACCTGGGCACATTTGAAACTGTCTCACTGTGCTGACTGTCATGAGTAATTCCATAATTTCATGTCAGTAGTCTGAGCTACTCTGGCTGATTTTCTACCTTGGGAAAAGACAGCTACTCTAGTTGATTTTCTTTTGTGGCACAAGGCTGAGCTATTCTGGGACATTTTCACACATCAACAAGTATATCTTTGAATAATACAGCAGTCTGCATTAGGTTATCTATATTGCTATACAACCTGGTCTGTATAAGTGCTGGTGATGACTATGTGTGCTTTCTTTAATTCTCATATGCAGGGCAGTTCTCCAGCAGATGGTGGGCTGTTATTTTTCTATTGCCATAGGTGCACCCATCAGTTGTGTGTATCTTCAGCTCATATTATACATCAGTTGTGGTCTGGATGGATATGAAGATCTTGACCTCTTTTTCTCTGTCTAGCTGATGATCCCAGCCATTTCTCAGATAATCTGGATGGTCTTCTTTGTCATTTATTATTCATCAGTGTTTCTGCTTCGTCATTTGGATAAAGCAATTAAGAAATAAATCACTATGCAATTGCAGCTTTACTAGCCAAATAATCTCATTATCTCTTACTTTTACACGGCCCAGACATTGCATTCAGGCAAGACCCTGAACATGTGATCAACCAAGGAGCTCAATCCATTACTTCTAGACTATGTATGTTTGGATCTTATGAAGCATACTATGGGAATCTGCCACAATCATCATGTGTAATGTTTCAGTCTCAACTAACCATATAATTGTCAATGTAATTCATCTACAAATAGCATGTCATATCCTGAACCCTCAGATTTCTTTATTCTTTTGCCATATTTGAATACAAAGACGGTGGGAGCTTTTTAACATTCTTGCCGGCATACTTGTGCATGAGTATTCTGTGTTGCCACACATCTAGAGGCGACTCTAGATGGGGAAAAACCCTGCCATTATGGAATCTCGCAACAATTTTAACCGAACATCATGGTCACCAACTCTGTATGCCGTTGACAATGATCGAAAATTTAAACAGAAAGGAACAAGTCACCATCTTCCGTCTCCGAACAGGACACACCCGACTCCGAAGTCATATGTATACAAAGTTTAAGGTTGGTACTACTAATCTATGTACATATGCCCAGGTGCCCCAAACTGTGGAACATATCCTCCAAAACTGCATCAACTACGAGACACTGAGAAATAATTACTGGCCCAGTGAAACCACTAAAGAAGATAAGCTCTACGGTTCCATACATGAGTTACAAAAAACAGTGAAATTTATCCAAGAGACAGGACTGCAGATATAGACAGACAATGCGAATGAAGAAGAAGATCGAAAATTCATCAGCCCCAGATGCATAACAAAAATCAGATTCTGGAATGTAAGAACGATGGCGGGGACAACAAAAACTGCACAGGTAATAAAAGAAATCAATAGATATCACCTAGATGTGTTGGTCATCAGTGAAATGCGATGGCCAGAAGCAGGGAAAAGAGCGGCGGAAAACCATAAGTTAATAATATATTCCAGCAGGGATGATGGGAAATACCAAGAAGGAGTGGGTATAATTATATCATCTGCGGCAGCAAAGAGCCTTATAGAATGGGAACCAGTGAACAGTCGTATGATAAGAGCACGATACAAAATAAGGCATAGAAGAATGACAATCATACAATGCTATGCATCCACGAATGATACAGATGATGAAATAAAAGATGATTTCTATTACCAATTACAACAACTTATTAACAAAGTACCTAAACATGACATCTTAACTGTCATGGGAGACTTCAATGACCAAGGTAGGAAAAGATAACACTGACATCGAAAAAGTAATGGGGAAAGAAGTAACTGATACAATAAATCAGAATGGAGAAAGATTAATTGAAATATATCTAACAGAGGGCACTGTCATTGGGGGAACAATATTTCCACACAAAGAAATACATAAAACAACATGGATATCTCCAGATGATAGAACCAGAAACCAGACAGATCATTTTTGTATTAGAAAACAATTCAGAACATCTCACAGATGTAAGAGCATATAGGGGTGCAGATGTCAACAGTGATCACAACTTGTGTATAGGGAGGATAAGACTGAAAAACTGAAAAAACGTGTGTGTGTGTGTGGGGGGGGGTGGGTTCTGCATTCCACAGCAACTTTCAGCAATTTGTATGAACTGTAAGAGAAATGTGTCATTCAAAACATCACAGAGCTGGCCCATGAAGAAGTAAAGGATGGACATGAATGAGGAAGTTGTTCAGGAGCTGCCACAGCCCTATTGTGAGAGACCTAGCATTTGTAACCTTAAAAAAAAGTGGCAATCCATTCATACTGAACCAACTGTCTTTGTTTAGGAGAATCACCAGTGAGAATTCTGGCAAATGAATTCCTCACCAACATCACCAAGATTACAGGAATCATGAATGATTTCTTAGAACATGATACAGATTATGAGCAAAGCTCCAAGGCAATGTCTGAAATGTTTTCTTACTAAAAAGTTTTTTGTTCGAGAAAACTTCACAAAAGACAATTAACTTTTCACAATAAATCACTATGAAATATAAGCTTCAACCAAATACTGGTCATTCATCTCAGTTATAATTACAATTAATTACATCTTACATCCTTCCTGTGCCACTAAACATCACACATGGCCCGCATGGCAGTTCGCCAAGTTTTCCTGTCTTCAGCAAGTTTTTCAATCTCATCAAGGGATTTATGCCCACTGAACTGGCCTCTCTTAACATTGTCCTCTTTAGAGTTTCACATGGTCGACCTCTTTTCCTCTGGCCTATTATGTTCCACTTAATAGCTTGTTTTGGTATTCTCTGATTGTTTCTTCTCAACACATGAATGACATATGTCCATCTTCTTTTTTCTGATCTCCCATGAGACAGGTTGTTGTTTACTCATCTGTCTTATCTCTGTGTTGTTCTTGAATTCAATCCACTTTATACAGAGTATTTTCCTTAGCCATTTGTTTTCAAAAGAGTCTAATTTCTTGTCTATTTCTTTAGTTGTTTTCTAGCTTTCACGTGCATAAATGAGGGTGGATATTACATTTGAACTAAATAATCTTAACTTGGTTTTTGTGCTTATAACTTTTGAATGCCATATGTTCTCAAGATTCTTGAAGGTTCATGCAGCTTTTGCAATGCAAACTTCTTTTCTGGTGTCACTTTCCTGGTCTATGTAGCTGCTGAGATATGCAAAATAGAATTCTTCAACATCTGTCCCTTCTGCATGTATTTTTCCATTTTGATTAATGGGAAGTTTCATTATTTTTGTTTTGTCCTTGTTAATTTCAAGTCATGTTTTACTAGCCAGTGAAGACAGGATATATGTTTTTTTCTTGCATGGAATTCACAATGTTACTGATAAGAGTTATCAGCAAAATCAAGATCTTCTAGTTGGGTCCCATGTACCCAATCAATACCTGTGCGGTATTTTTTCATTATGAAGTCTATTGCCATTCCAAAAAGCAAAGGAGACAATATACATCTTTGTTTCATGCCTGTTTCAATCTGGAACCATTTGTTCATCCCTTCTTCTGTTTTGACTGTACAAACATATCCATTGTAGAGATCTCTAATGATGTTGACAATCTTAGATGGTATTCCATATATTCTTAAAATTCTCCACAGTGATTCTCTGTGTATGCTATCAAATGCCTTTTTAAAGTCTATGAAGTTCAGTATTAATGGTTTCTGCTTTTCAATATATTCTTCAAGTATTAATCTTAGAGTAAAGATCTGGTCGAGACAGCTTCTCCCTTTTCGAAATCCTGGTTGATCTTCTCTCATTACAGCATCCACTATATCCTGAATTCTATTCAGAATAACTTTGCAAAATACTTTTGACACAGCTGAAAGTAAGGTTTCAGTTATGGCAGTCACTAAGGTTGCCTTTTTTTTTTGGTATTTTAACAGTGATTCCTTTTTTTCCATTTAGCAGGGACTTTTTCTTCTTTCCAAACTTTATTAAACATTCTCTGTAGTTGGTTCATGCTGTCACTGTTAATACTTTTTAACATTTCGGTTGTTATATCATCTTCACCTGCAGTTTTGTTGTTAGCCATTAGATTCACTGCTGTTTCAATTTCATGCAATATAATTTCATCTGGATTGACATTTAGTTGTGGGAATGGTAAGTCAGTTTCAAGGTCTATCAATTCTTTTGAGTGTGGTTGATTAAGTATTTCTTGGAAGTGTTCGGCCCATCTTTGCTTTTGGTCTACTTGTTAATAGCGTGGCAGTTTTGCCAAGGACTGGTCTTTCTTTGGATGCAATAGTACCTGTTAGCCTCTTTTGTATGTTATACAGAGTTTTGCTGTCTCCTGTTTTTGCTCCCTTCTCTCCTCCTTTCACCATATTGTCCATGTACTCTTTTTTTCCTTCTAGCTGAAATTTTTACTTTATTGTCTGTTGCATGTTGCTTTTGCCAAATCTCTTCCAAGAACTGTCTTTACATTCAACATGACTAATTTGGTTGCTCGTCTTTCATATTTCAATGTGTTATCTGATATCCATGCTTTTCTACTTGTTTGCAGTCCAGCACTGCAGCAATGAAATAGGTAACATTTTTTGCTCAATTTAGGAAAAAAAAAATCTCATTCCATTCTATTTACATTTTAATTTGCATACTATAAATAAATATTACAATTTTGTGCAGATTCACAAAATATGTATCAAGGAGGAAAAATTGGAAGAAGTGGAAAGTTTTGAGTATCTTGGATCACTACTAATTAATAATGGAGATACAATGAGGGAAATTAAAAGAAGGACATCTATCGCTCTTCAGAAAGTAAAACTAAAGAATCTGTGGACAGGAACAGACAGAACTACAAAAATAAGATTTTTAAGGGCTTGCATCTTTCCCATCGCAACATATGCCTGTGAGACCTGGACACTTAACAAAACAGCTGAGAAACACATAATTGCCTTTGAATGTAAATGTTACAGAAGAGTTCTTCACATATCATGGACATAGAAAAGAACAAATATATCCATACTATAGGAACTTAATACTGAAGAAGGGTGGCTAGTAAAGAGGATTAAACAAAGAAAACTTAAATATTTTGGACACATTTGCACATTAAACATCATGATAATCTAGAGAAGACCATCTTGGAAGGGTACACAATGAGAAAAAGAAAGAGGAAAACCTAGGTGAAGATGGATGCAAGATATCATTGATGATCTGCAAATGGATGCATCTGCAGCAAAGCATCTTGCTTACAACCAAGAGGCCTACTGGAGATCTGTTAAGAAGGCGAAGTTCTGCAAGGGACATGCAAATGAATGAATGAATGAATGAATGACAATCTTCAGGAAATTTTATGCAAGATTTTGATTCTGGTACAAGACTCATATTCAATTATAAAAATTTTTTTAAAAAAAATTATTTTCAATTAAGATGACCCACTCTGAAACAGTCCTGAAGTGTGGCTAATGCTTTTCTCACTTATGGAGGCACTTTTTGGAATGCTCTGAGATCAGTCTCTGAATTTCATTTAAGTCAGCAAACTTTTCATGAACTCTTCAGTTCTGGAAACAAAAAGTCACACTGGCCAACTCAGGTGAGTATGGTGGCTGGAGAATGAGAGTGATTTCATTCTTTCCAAAAAAGTTAATTGCTGAACCATGAGGGAATGATAAGCTGATCCATTTTTCCAACTTTCAGTCCATTTCTTTTTCAATGATTCAGGTAACAGCTTCAAATTCTCAAAATAAACACGTTGCTTTACTCTTTGACCATTATCCATTTGACCAGCATCCATTAACAACGGACAAATTCTTGCGAACAGAAAAATGTGGTGATCACAGCTTGACCTCATTTGCCAAATTTTATTTGTCATGGAGAATCCCGTGTTTACCAATGTGATGCATGATGCTCTGTTTCCATATCATGGATCCAACTTTCATCACCTATTACATTACCTAGGAAGAGTTGGTTGGTTTCCATCTTTTACAAAAGCTTTTCTGAGACTGCCACTCTATTCTGTCTCTGGTCTTCTGTTAGGAGATGAGGAGCAAACTTTGCAGCAAAATGAATTATTTCATAAACACTGGTCAAAATGTCTTGACAAGATACAAGATATTCCTACTTCTGCAACCTTTCTAAATGAGTCACTAACTGGCATGGACAAACTCATGAACCTGTATTGGTTTGTTAAGCTGAATGCTTGTCTGGTCTTTCAACATCTGTGATTTGAGTTTTTCCTCAAGAAAGCAACTGAACCACACTAAACTTGTGATCAAACTTATAGCTTAATTCTCCGGAAGATGTTAAACACTCAGAGAAACTTTTGCAAAAGCTGTCAAAGTGTTTGTCTTTTCAAGTTTGAAACACAATTTCACACTGAAATACTGCACTCTGACCAGGTGTATCTTAAAATGCACTTAGTAAAGAAATCTGAATTACCTAAATCATTAAAAAATTCAGAAGTAATGAATTACTCATATGAACTCAATGGCAATCAACATACAAACTCTGGCAACATCATTTCATGTTGTTAGTTTCTCCTGCTATTTACCAAATAATGAACTGCTCAGTTTCTGTATTTTTTTAATTAGCAGGATAAAATAAACATCTTATGGCAGGATTCAGTAATATTCATTCTGTGTTTGCTCTGTAGATAATGACACAGCTGTGAACAGCATGGAATAACACATTCTCCTTCTTCTTCTGCATTAGAGGTTTTTGGTCACATCAGATCCTGACCCCTGACATTTTGAATCGATTGTAGATGGTTCAGTAGTCTGCAGTGGCCTATCCTTAGGTGAAAGAGGATGGTTTGCTGATGTCTTTGTAGTTGGTGAATTGCTTCTGGTTTGCTGTTACATTTCAGCTGTTTATTCCATTCAGATCTGCACTGGTTACAGATTACAGTTTTCATCTCTTGATAGTTTACTGGATGATTGTTTGATCTTTATTGCTATGAGCTTTGGATAGGGAGTCAGCTATTTCACTGCCAGCTATTCCACAGTGGGATGGTATCCATTGTAGGGGAGGCCACAGCTGCTGACAGTGGAATAACACTATATTTACATCTCTTAGTAGTAATACATTTCACAAAGAATTAAATGACTATAAGAAAAAGAGGCAGACCGCATGAAACTCTGAAGAGGACATTGTTAAGAGAGGCCAAATTAACAGGCATAAAATCCCTTGATAAGGCTGAAAGACTTGCGAAGACAGGAAAAATTGGCGAACAACCTTGAGACCCCTATGTGACGTTTAACGGCATGGGTAAGATATAAGAAGAAAATGTTTGAGGTAAGATCTATTACAGAAGCAACCAAATAAAAAAATGTGAGTACAGGCTTAATATAAGCCTTAAATCCATTTGGCTCCACAAAATTTGTCATGTGTGACAAGAAAAGATCAGCAGGAGAGCATTATTCTGATCAGAAGAAAATAGTACAGACAAATCTCTCATTATAAAACAGTACATCCCTAGTATGCATGCCAAACCATGCATAAATGGTTCCACAACAGATGGTAATCAAAATGAAGGCAAAGAACCTTTCTGTATTTTAGATTGAGTCTTGACTTTTTTACTTTTCTGATCCCCAGGTTTATGAGTTTTCACTCTTTTTCCCTTGTGCCAGATAATGAAACGTACAGGTCCTCTTCAGCTGTTCTACATCTCCATACAGAATGTTAGTGATTGAGAAGTTTTGTGGTATTAGGTTCTTCCAAAGGTACTTCAATGCACAGCAGTCCATCAGGTGGTGCTTAACAGTTTCTTCTTGTCTGTTGCAGTGCATGCAGTATGGTGTATGGTCAGTGGTCACTCTGTGTAAGTGCTTACTGAGGGTGATATGTCTTGTTTGCAACCTGAAAATTGTGCATTGGTCTCTACGACATAAGCTGTTGATGTGGTCTCCAGGGTTAGGCTTTGGCAGGTGTGTATACAGGGATCTTCCAGTTGGATTACTGGCCCAGCTGTCCATCCACTGCTGCTGGCAGTTGTTGTGTATAATGTGTTTAGCTGTTCTCATGTTGGTGGGGATGTGGGGCTGTGACATGGTGGCTCCACTCTTTGCCAGTTCATTTCCTCTCAATGGATTAGAAAGCTGCTTCAGCTCCTGTGAAATCTGCTCCAGTTTTGCAGCTAGGGAAAGCACACACAAAAAAGGGACTGATGATAGAAAGAAAAAAGATTTGTTTTGTCATAAAGAAACTTCAGTGAAGAAGAAAATGATTATATTATTTTCATCCCATTTTATTTATCTCATTTGCTTACAAATCTTGGACTTTATAAAATTCTGCGCAAAGCATTAACAAAAATAGAACATATATTTATTTAAGTCTCACCCTGACAGGATCTCTTGTCATCTTTCAGTTGATAGCCTCTATTACATGAGCAGAAGAATGTTCCCAGAACATTGATGCAGCTTTGCTGACAAACACCTTCTGTTTCACATTCATCTACATCTGCAAAACAAATGGAAAGAGACTTATACATTTTAGAAAAAATATAAGGAGCATAACAGTCTCAATGATGAATTATTAAGGAAGCATAACAGTCTCAAGGATATATTATTAAATAAAGCAGTATTTGGACATGTCTCACAGCTAAGAATGTAGCATAAAGTGTGTGAGCTTATGTGCTATTTATATATATGAAGTCATCATCATCATGTGCCGTGCCAACTGGCGTTGGCTATTATGCTTCTCCAGAGTACGCGATCCTTCATGCATGCCATCAGCTCAGTTGGTGATCTCCTCTCACACCATCCCGTCAGACTGTCCAGTATCATTTCTCTTGGTCTTCCTCTTGATCTTCTTCCTTCCATCCCTCCTGTTGTTATAATATTTTCAATGCCCCCTCTTCTCATTGCATGTCCTATGAAAGTACATTGTCTCTCTCTTATCTTTTGACAAGGTTTTTTTGTCTCTCCAGCTCTTCTCCTACATTCTTCATTAGTTATTTTTGCTGTCCAGGGGATTCGCAACATTCTTCTAATAAACCACATTTCTGCTGCTTCCAATGATTTTTGTGCAGACTTGCCTATTGTCCATGATTCACTTTCATATAACAAGATAGGTTCAATATAGCATTTTAGTACTCGTTTTCTAACATTCATTGATAAGGATGTGTTGGTCAATATGTTTCTCATTCTCTGAAATGCAGTCTTTGCTTGGCCTATTCTGTTCCTAATTTCTGTTCTGCATTTCCCATCTGAAGTTATTACTGCTCCAAGGTATTTGAATTTCTGCACCTGCTTTAGAATTTATTAAGAATTTATGAAGTAGGATGTATATTTGAATAATTAATTATTAATTGTTTAATGTTTAATTTTATTTATTCAGCTTTAAAGTTAAAAAATCAGGATTAAATGAACTGCTCTATTATGTTCATTCTTAGGAGCATGTCTGTAACATTAACAAAAATAATGTGTGGAATCCCTCTTTGATAATCATGGATAGTCTTATGACTGAGACTGAAAAAAATGTTCTCAATTCTTTCATCAGGCAAGATAATTTGGATTAATATTGGTCATTAAGCATGTTCCTTTCACTTGGTGAAAAAAAAAAGTGGAGAACCAAATTTTTCAGAACTTGTAACATTAATGCTGACTGTGCATTGACAGCTAGCTGTGTTGTAGCCTTAGATTTTGTGCCAAACAATGTTTAAGTGATGGTATCCAAGAGCTTGTCTCATTTTTAAGTTGGTCTGAAAACTTTTATGCTGGGAGGCAAAATAGAAATGGCAACAGAAGAAGAGTGACTCTCACCAGTAAGATATAGAATTTATGAGTGAGTCCTGAATGATCAGAGGTAGGTAAAGGTAACCATGTCATGCCTTAGAGACACATAGGGATATGGTGCTAGTGCCCATATTTTCCTTGACTTATTGGCACACTAGAGGATGATGTAGTCAGCATCACACCTGGATGCCTTTCCTTCCCCAGCTCCAGAAGAACTCAGGTACCCACTTCTACATCTGGGTGCCTGGGGTGTTTCTGACCAGATTTGAACCCGGAACCTTCACCATGAGAGACCAGTACACTAACCACTTTGCAATCTAGATGCCCTGAATGATCAGAACTGAACCAATAATTTTGCAAAATCATTCCATATACAACTACAAAATGGAGTTTGATATGGGGGAATACCTCAACAGGCAGACTGAAAACTTTTTAAATAGATTCATTCATGTGACATGTCCTTTCCAGTACGTTGTTCCTTTCATAGTCTCCCTGAATATAATATGGTCTTGTGCAAAGTTGACCAGCATCTCGCAATGACACATTTAGACTTTCTGTGATGTCCTGAGTCCACCTGTGATGAGGCTGTCCCTTTTCTCTTTTGCTGAGCACTATGCTTTCTACTATCAACTTCTACAAGCTACTGTGTCTCTTGACGTGGCTGAAGTATATCAGATTTCTATCTTTTATGGTCTTAATAAGCCAGTTTTCTGTGACACCTAACCCCAATAGTCAGTCATTTGCATGTCCCCTAGGGTACTTTGCCTCCCTAACAGTTCTCCTGTAGGCCTCTCGGTTATAGTATACTCCAATACTATCTTTTATAAATATATATATTTGATTTTCATTTTTTCCATGATATTCTAAGTGCACTTCTGTAACATTTCATTTCAAATGCTGTTATTCTCTTTTTTAGTCATTTGTTAAGTGTCCATGTTTTGTATCCGTATGTTGGCACTGGGAATATGTGAGCTCTTAGTAAACAACTTTGTTTTCTTGTTGGTACCTTGCCACATACTCTTCATCTGTGCTAGTTTCTGTGATGCAACTGCTAGTCTTCTTTTGATTTCCACTGCACAATCACCATTGGTGGTAATGACTGAACCTATATATTCAAATTTATTTAAGTTTTCAACCTCCTGATGGTCCAGTGTAATTTTGGGGTTGCTTCTCATTTTGCCAGTTATCATTACTTTGGTTTTGTTGCCGTTTAAAATGAGGTTCTGAGCTTCATTGTGTCATTTGGTTGAGAGAATTAACTGTTGCAGTACTTATGTTTGATAGAAGGACAGTATCATTGGCATATCTAATTTCCAGAATCTAAATATGTTGAAAGAGTCAAATTTAGCTGTTTCCTGTTCATCTCTCACATTTCTCATGATGTTTTCAGCATAAATGTTAAACAGGTATGGAGAAAGACTATATCCCTGTCTTACTCCCTTTTGTACATCAAACCAACCCTATGTTTTGCATCTACTCTCACTGCTGTTTGCTGATCCTGGTACAGTTTGGTGATGAGGTGTACCAGATGATTTGGAAAACCCATGTTGTTCATAATAGACCATGTTGTACATAGTCAAAAGCTTTGGAGTAGTCTACAAAACAGGTGTATAGATCCACATTAAACTTTCTACACTTTTGTATGATGTTCCTTATGATTTCTGGTGTCTGTCTTGTCTGAAACCTGGCTGTAGTTCATGTAATTACTTGTTCTATTTTTCCTTCCACCCTTTTCAATATAATTTATAGCAATATCTTGCTTGACTTATATGCATGATAGTTCTATAGCTTGTACATATTTTTAGATTGCCCTTCTTCTGCAGAGGTATGTAAACCGAGTGTTTCCAGTCTTTGGGCCACCTTCCGCTTTTCCACATCTTACAGCACAGAGCATGATAAATGTGAATCACTTCAGCTGTTATTTCATCACAACTAGGGGCTTTTCCCTTTCTAAGATTCTTAATAGCATCTCTGACCTCCTCCAAAGAGGGTTTGGGTTTAGGTTCTTCATTTATCCTCACCTCACTGTCATTATTTTTTGGACTGTTTGTCCTCTGGTACATCTCTTTGCAGTACTCTTCCCATCTGTTCAAGATGTCTTTGTTTTCCAATAGCGGATTTCCCTATCTGTCATTAATTACGTGAAAGGATGTTTCCAACCTGAAGTTCTTCAACAATTTTGCCTCAGTCAGTCAGTCATTTGCATGTCCTTTCAGAACTTTGCCTCCCTAACAGCTCTCCTGTAGGCCTCTCAGTTGTAAGCAAGATGCTACTGCTGTGTCCATTTGCAGATCATCAATGATGTCTTGCGCCATCTTCACCTTGGTCTTCCTCTCTTTATTTTTCCCATTATGTATCCTTTCAAGTCAGTCTTCTCTAAATTCTCATGACGTTTAATGTGATCAAAATATTTTTCTATGTTTAATCCTCTTTACTAGCCAGCTTTCTTCAATATTAAGTTCTTATAGTATGGATTTTGCTTTGGAAAACATATTTTTACAAAGACTGTCATCTAACAGTCTTTCCATTCTGCTTCAAGAATCCCTTATGTGTTTGTTTTTGTCATGTCTAATTTGTTTCCTGATGTCCTTTGTATGTTTCTTATACAGTGCCTGGTTTTCAGCATCTTTTAGACCTGAATTTCCTTCTTTCTTCACTTAGCTTCATTCTTCTAAAATCTAATCTCGTTTCTTTATTGCTCTTTTCAGTAACAGAGTTTGAACAGATGTGATGTAGGCAAATGTGATATGATGGACAAGCTCGACTAGTGTCATTTATAACTGCATTGCCATTAGGGCCTCGAATTTGTTTTCCACATCAACGCTGTACTTGAATGGGACAGTGCCTGTGTCATACCTAATTACTTTGTTACTTTTCACAATGTTTTTTTAATTTGATTTTGAAATTAAAGTTAATGGTCAGAGTTACAATCTGCTCCAGGAGATGTTTTGATGCCATCTTTGCTGAGTTACTATGTCCAGTTTCTGGTCTTTCCATTTGGGGATGTCCTTGTGTATAGTCGTTGGGGATGTTGTTTGAAAAAAGTATTTGTGACGGTGAGATTGTTCTCTAAGCAGAAAGTTATTTGTTGTTCACTTCTATCATTTCTCTGGTCCAGACCATGGAGTCCCCTCACTTTTATTTCATGATCGAGTCTTTCTTCTCCAACTTTAGCATTAAAATCCTCCATTATTATCTTATTATCTTGTTTGTCATTTCTTTCCATAGTCTGGTGTAGGCTGTCATAGAACTCTTCGCATTCTGTTTCATCAGAGGCTGCTATTGGCACATACACCTGAATAAGTGTTCTATTTCCTTTTCTACCTCTCAATCGGATTGTGAGTATGCAGTCATTTATTGGGTTGTATGAGGGGCGTTCACAAAATAATGCACCACATAGTATTTTTCAGCTAATAATGAAGACAGAAGCATGAAATTTTGCACACTTTAAATATGGCATGTGCCAATTGTGTGAACCAAACTGCACCACAACTGGCCAAAGAATATGACTGCCCTAACCGTTGAAATGGAGTGTGTTAGCAACTTGTGGTATAAACAGCAAATTGTGATAGAATTTCTCGTTGTATAGAAGGAAACTGTTGTGAACATTCACAAGCATCTATGTGATGTGTATGGAAGTTTTGCAGACGACAGGAGTACAGTCAATCGCTGGATTCAGAGAATCAAAGAATCAATAAGTGGAGATAAGGAGTTGCATAATCGACCGCACTGTGGACATCCTGCCACAGCCACCAAGGCAGAAATGTTGAAATGCGCTGAGGGAATTATTCTTACTGATAGGCGTATCACTACTCAACAACTGGCCTTACAGCTGTCAGTCAGTAATGGTAGTGCAAATGCAGTTATAAAAGCTCTCAGATTTTCTAAGGTTTGTGCAAGATGGGTTCCTCGAAGTCTCACAAATGACCATCGATTGCAAATGAAAGCAACTTCTTCTGAATTGTTGGAGCATTTCAATGCTGAGGGAGAGAACTTTTTTGGCTAAGATCATAACAGGTGACAAAACCTGGGAACATCATTTTGAACCTGAGACAAAAAGGCAGTCAATGGAGTGGCATCATCTGCAATCACCATGAAGAAAGAAATTCAAGACAACTCCTTCAGCTGGAAAAGTCATGATCACTGTCTTTTGGGACACTGAAGGTATGATTCTTGTGGATGTTATGGCAAGAGGAGAGACAATCAATTCACAAGCTTAACTCAATCAATGTTTTCGCAGAGTTCAACCACACAATAATCTAGCAGACCTGCTTCTCCTTCACACCAATGCGCATCCTCATGCAAGTCAACACGGGAAGCAATCACCAAATTGGGCTGGACTGTACTATCCCATCCACCCTATAGTCCTGATTTTGCACCCTCTGATTTTCATCTGTTTGATCCACTTAAAGATGCACTCCAAGGGGTAAGATTTGAAGATGATGAAGAGTGATTCATGCAGCGAAGAAATGGCTACATAATCAAGAGAAAATCTGACATGGGCTAGGAATACATGCACTTGTTTCATGCTGGCATAAAGCTGTACAAGTTGATGGGGGATTATGTTGAATAATACCAATGTTTACATGACATATCCATCTATATTGTATATAAATTTCATGCTTTTTTAATAAACAGCTCCTGAGAAAAACAATGTGGTGCATTACTTTCGCCCCTCATAGCTTAATAGGGAGGTAGCTGTTGTTCTGGACAGGTAGAATTCAACCCCACTCTGGCCTCCTCTGTCTCTGCCTGAATAAATATTGATTCCTCCTGATGGAATTGAGAAAAGTCCCTGCCCTGCCCATCTGTGCTCTGATATACCTAGAATAGATAGAGGCTCTATTTACAAGCAGTTTCTGTGAGGCCAAACATCAACCCCAAAGAGAAAGAAATATGTCTTGGCTAATGAAAGAATTAAGAGCTTAAGTTTCCAACTTTGATCATAGGACTATTCATGAATATTTCAAAAAGGCTGCACACATTTTATAGGAATGAAAGTAAATTTCTAAGAAAAGAATGTACATTGTATATAATAAAGAGTTTTTTTTTAGTTCTTGTTGTATTGAGTTTAATTCTAAATTCTTAAAGTAAAACCATCAATCTTACAATTCTCGCTTGACAATAATGAAAATAATGAAACAGAAGAAACATATATTAAACTATAATTCACAGTTAGACAGCTGTAATTGCTGAATATATAAATCATGGCCAGAAATTGAAAAGTCCTGGCATCAAAATGTCATGTGTCATGATTACAAGTGAGATGAGAACATAAAGATAAGCAACTTGGTCTCCTGTGGTCATAATTTGACTCTCCTTAAAGTGTTTTATTTAGATAAAACCTTTCCATTCAGCATCATATAGTGCTGGTCAGAATGAAAAATATGATTAGTTATTACAAATTAGGCAGCAAAAATGGGTAATGCCCTGCTACTGCCTATGTGAGGGCAAGAGGGTTTGGTTATAGTGCATGACAAAATAAAAAGAGAACATGGATCTCCACCATATACAAGAGGTATTCCTACACTAATGAAATCTTGATCTACAGTCACAGAAGGAACTGGGATAAGGGCACTGGGAAGCTCTTGATCAGTGCCATGTGGTGTAGGCGATCATTTCTCTCCACAATTCCCTGTCTTTAGACTTGATTATGAGATCCGCTGATGACTTTCTTCCTAGCCACACTGACAGCCCATCCAGTAACTTCTCTCTCTGTCTTCCTCTGTCTCTCCTTCCCTCAGTTTTTGCCAGTTGCCACAATGTGTTCCAATGTTCCTCTTCTCAGAAAATGTCCTACAAATCTCACTTGTCTGCCTCTGATCTTTGCTGTAATTTGCCTTTTAACTCCAGCCTCTCTTAAGACTTCCTCATTGGTTTTCTTAGCTGTCCATGGTACCTTCAACATCCTTCTTATGAACCACATTTCCATGGCCTCCATTTCTCTTTGTACTCTCTTATTCATGGACCATGTTTCACATCCATAAAACAAAATTGGCTCGATGTAACATTTAAGTACTTGGAATCTTGTTTCCATTGATATGGATATATTGCACAAGATGTTTCTAATTTTCTGGAATGCTGATTTGGCCTGAGCACATCTGCTTTTTATTTCATTGTGACATTTCCCATCAGCTGTTATAATTGTTTCTAAGTACTTGAATCTATCAACTTGTTTCAGTTCTGTGCCATTGATGGTAATGCTACATTTTGGTGGTATTCTTTTCTTGAGATGACCATCACTTCAGTCTTGTTTTTATTCAGGCTGAGACCTTTACTTTTACTTTCATGAACCATGATGTCTAGAAGAGCCTGTCACTCCCCCTCACTTTTAGCAATCAGAACTGTGTTGTCTGCATATCTTAAGTTAAGGTTGTACCCACAAACTGATATTCCTGGCAAGCTCTCTATATTTCTCATCATATTTTTACTGTAAAAGGAGGAGAGGTCAGGAGATAGAACACACCCTTGGCTCACTCACAATTTTATGTCTTGGTATGCTCCTATGTGGTTCTCAATTTTTCATTGCTGCTGATTGCTGCCAGTATATGTTTTTGATGAGTTTCAGATCTTTCCCATCTATGTTGATGTCTTCCAGCTATCTTATAATTTCTGTGTGTCTCACTTTATTGAATGCTTTATGGTAGTCTATGAACCATAAGTATAGGCCCATCTTTACTTCTATTCATCTTTCCATCAATTTTCTCAATATATATATGGCATTACTTGTGCCTTTTCCTTTGACAAAGCCACACGGTTCTTCAGCGATTTCTGGTTTTATTGTACCCCTGATTCCTTTCATGACAATATGAAGCAGGACTTTGGAAACATGGCTCATAAGACTAATGGTTTGATGGTCTTCACATTCAACTGCATCATGTTTCTTTGGTAAGGCAATGAAAACATGGCAAAAGGTTTGATGAGACATAATTACTGTCATTCAGCAATCTGGTAATTATTTCTATGCCAAGCTCTCCTATGCTTCCAATTCTTCCTTGGTGATTTTATCTGGTCCTGGTGCTTTGTTAAAATACCAGAACAATATGATATAGAAGTGAAGAACCATTTTGAAATCCTCATGGCTGTACAGGAGGAGATGACACCAGATGAATTGGCTATGCAGGACAGATATATCTTAATAACAACAACTAAAGACGTGGTTCCAGTAAATAAAACACAAAACAATGGATGGATTATATCAGGCACAATAGAACTGATAAAACAACAGTGAGAAATGAAGATGCAATGGAAAGTGGCAAACAACAACAAAGAGGAATATAAATCTTTAACAAAAGAAGTATGAAGAAACATAAGAAAAGACAAAAAACAATACATACAAGATTGCTGTGAAAGAATAGAAGGACATCAGAAGTGTGGAAGAGATAGTAAAATGTTTAAAGAAATGAAGACATTGATGAGAAATGTCACACCTAAGCTAAATGTAATTTGTGACGAGATGGGGAATACCTTGACAGAGATAGAGGGAATTCTAGAAAGATGGAAGGAATATTGCAGAGGAATGTATGAAACAAATGATTGTGAAAGCAGAAATCAACAGTGTGAATTATTATTTGGAGGAGAAAGAACCTGAACTGACAACAGAAGAAGTTTTATAGGCAATAAAGAATCTGAAAAATGGTAAATCACCAGGATGTGATGAGATAACTGCTAAACTTATTAAAGCAAGAGGAAAGGAATGTGCAACAATCTATCATGCACTATGTAAAAAGATATGGCATTCAGGTATTTGGCCATAAGAATGGAAAAGAACTGTATTCATACCATTGCCAAAAAAAGGGTAACCTGAAATTATGCACAAACTACGGAACTGTTGCCCTGATTAGTCATGCCAGTAAAATTCTGTTAAAAATCATAATGGGTAGACTTTGTAAGAAAACAGAAGGAGAAGTCAATATGGTCCAAGCTGGTTTCAGGCAAGGAAGAGGATCAAAAGATCATATATTCAATATAAGATTAAAAACAGAGAAATGCAGAGAGTTTAATGTGAACCTATATTTATCTTTTATAGACTACTAAAATGCATTTGATTGTGTACAACACCAGAAACTTTGGGAAATAATGGAAAAAATGGGATTTCCAACACATTTGATACAATTAACATCACTGTTGTACCTAGACCAACTGGCAGCAGTAAGAATAAATGGTGAAACAACAACTTGGTCTGACATAAAACAAGGGGTCCGTCAAGGCTGCATACTGTTGCCTTACTTATTTAACTTGTATACTGAAAATATAATGAGAAATGTTAGAAAAGATGTAGACAAAGAATATGAATATGTTTTTAGGATGCCATAACAATTGGAGGTTATGAAATACCAGAGATTAGATATGCTGATGACACAGTATTACTGTCCACAACACAAAAAGGAATGGAAAAACTAATTATGTCAGTCTGTAAGAATAGTGAAGAGCAAAACCTCTATCTTAAATGTGAAGAAAACTAAATTGATGACAACTGGCAAATCAAACAAGGCAGCTGAAATATATATCAATGAGGAAAAATTGGAAGAAGTGGAGAGTTTTGAATATCTTGGATCACTACTAAACAATAATGGAGATACCATGAGAGAAATTAAAAGGAGGACATCTATCGCTCTTTAAAAAGTAAAACAACTAAAGAATCTGTAGAGAGGAACAGATAGAACTACAAAAATGAGATTTTTAAGGGCATGCATCTTTCCCATCGCAACATAGCCAGAAGGTCATAAGTAGCTCTGATGATGAAGCTGAGTTTCAAGGGTGCCATTTTCCAAATGTCATTCCATGTTATTCTCATTAAACATCTCACTTCTGTTATGATTTTCCTTTTGTGTTTGGCTGTTTGACTTGACAGCATTGAGCTGGGAGGAGAATTGTGTTGTACAGTGCTCTTTTTGTTTCAACTGTGATGTATTTGTTTTTCAGTCCAATTACCTGATTCACTTCATTGCATCTGTTCTTGATTTCAGTCTCAGTTTTCCCTGACAATGATACTGTGCTACCTAGGTATTTGAAATGTTTCACTTGTTTTAAAAGATAGTTGTCCAGGATGATCTTTGTTGGAATTTCTTCTCTCACTATGGTCATGACTTACTATTTTTGTCAGCACTGATCTTCATATTGTGGCTTTTACATAGGCCTTTCTCTGATGTGGCTATAAGTGCTTTGTCATTAGCAAAAAGGAGTTAATTTACTCATTACTGAGTATGTTTTCTGAAAATGTGAATTTATTAGCATTGTGTCTGGAGTTGGGCAGTTTTGTGGTGGAATTTTTACTTATGCATGTTAGCTTTTTTATAGCAGATTTCCTGACATGGAGTAAACCTGCTATGTGATTTCTTGTGTCATTTACATGGGTATGTAGCACTTTCTGCAGCAGCATGCTATGAGGACATCATGGATAGCGGGAACCCTTTCTTAAATTAACTTCGAGCAAATGAAAATAATTTCTCCTATAGTCCCCCTGCAGATTAATACACTTCTTGTATCGTTCCACTAGCCTCATCATTCCTTAGGATAAGTATTTTGGTTGCTCCTGGATCCAGGTTTGCACTTCTTCCCTAACCTCATCATGAGAAATAAACCTGTGACAGTGAAGAGGCTTTTATGCAGAAAGAAGGCATTATAATCACATGATGCCAGATCAGGGCTGTAGGAAGGATGAGGGAATCATTCAAATACAGCTGCTCCATGTCATCATATGCAAAAGATGCGGGATAAGTTATACTGATGAAACTGGCCTCAGACTAGGGGACTGCATACAGAAACATCTATATGATATCACCCAACATGCTTCAAAACCTGTCCTTAATCATTTCAATGGCCCCATCCATAGAGGTAAATCAGATTTTCTGGTCACAGCCATCAAACAATGTCACACAGATGACACAAGCTGCTTAGCACTTGAGAACCACTACATTCAGGATTTTGGGACACTAGAACCACATGGTTTAAATTCTTTATACTCTACACATATTCTTCCACAATCATACACATTCTCACCTCTGTTTAATTTTAAATTTTTATTTTGTATTTTTTCATTCATTTTTTTCATATTTTTTTATTTCATTAACTTAGTTTAATGTAATCCTATACTTTGTCTCCTCTATCTTATTCTTAATCCTGTTTGTTATTGTCTGACAAAGGCAAAAATGCCAAAATGTCACAATTGTGTATTCGTTAGATAATAAAGCTGTTCCTACTTTTTTCTAGTTTATACATTTTGGTATCACAGCTTTACTGCAGTGTTTTGTGTATAGTTGTATACTTATACACTATTTATTGTGTGTTTCAGCAGGTTTCACTCCTTCTACCCAAATAAATATCACTAAAGAATGTTGTTCGACAATGGTGCAATCCTACAGTGATGCATCCATGTTTATTTGGTCTTGGCTTCAATCAGACTAAGGGCAGAACACTACACTACATATGTTCAAACATCAGTCATGTAGTGTGTCAGCATCTATCCATTATGGTTACCACACAATTTCCAAACTGCTTTTATTTTTTTTTTATTTTCCCTCATAGCATAGAGGAGATGCTTTTAGTCCAGTTTTATTATTATGACTGGATGTTTCTATTACTTTCTTTCTTGATTTCTGCTCACACTATTTACATTTAAAAAATAGGCCTAATAATAAAATCATTGTGTTTCAGCCTAAAATGACAGACAAATTTTGCTAATTTCATTAAAATCTCATTGCACTTTACATGCTGAACACCTATATCTTCAATGTATGTGAAACCATACTGAATGTGTTCTACAATATACTTACATTTTTGCAGCTTTCTACATTTTTGTCCACTTTCACCTAACTTTCTCACTTCAACGACACTTGATCCAGCTTTACATGACTCACCATTATCAACAAGTTTTCATTTTAAAAATCCAGATAATATAACTTGCTTACTCATATTAATAATCAAAAGTTTCAAGGTCAGTTTAAATAGTGTTGGTCAGAGCCACATAAATTTTGAAATTAAACAAGTCTATACCCAGTTGGCCACCTTTTGCATCACCATCATAGACTTGGTGATAAATAAAACTATAGAAGTCTCCTAAAGAGTTATTTGATGGTAAACATTCTCCATAATTTAGGATTTTGATTATGTGGATGATATAGCACTCTTATCACATACTCACCAATGCATACATGAGAAAATAAACACTCTAAATACAATCAGCAGACACATGGAACTGAACATCAATATCAGGAAGTCAGAAATAATGAAAGAGAACATATAAAACCAAACAACAACTAAAATGAACAAATAAAACCTGTCAAAAAACACAAACCATCACATACTTTGACAGCACATACACACCTGATAGAGAAACAAACGAAAATATAAGGAGTAGAATAAATAAAGCCAAAGCAATTTTCGGTCTGCAATTAAAACAGTTGTACAAACCTGTACAAGCATCATTTTCATCTGATTTGAGTCCATCAACACAGTCACATTTGAAAGAGGCAATTGTGTTCACACATTTGGAATTAGAAGGGCATATGGCAGCACCATATGCACATTCATCAACATCTGTGAACAAAATATTTACAAACTTCTCAGCACAACTTTCAATCCTTCAAAAAGTGTGCACTGTAAAATATTGTACACAAACATATGGCATGTGTGCAACATTATGCACTTCAGTATGTAGTTGATAAAGCTATTCTAGAACCCATAAGTATAGAAATAAGAACATCTGGTATGAAAAAGACAAATGAGGAAACTGAAGATGGCATTACACACTGAGCATGTAGGGGATTGGATGTGGGGGATGAATTAGGCAATACTGGTTAATGCCTGTGTTGGAATAAAAATGCAAAAGATGATCATGATAAAAAAAAAAGCATTATTCATCATGTACTACTGATACTGTCAGTTGTATTTGATGTATCTGCACAGAAATACATCCACCAAACAAATTAATATATAAACAAACAACAGTCAGTAGATCAACTTACCTACACATTTTCCTAAATTGTCATGCCGCATACCTCTTGGACACTGGCAGAAATAAGTCCCCTGCCTATTGATACAATGTTGTTCTAAACCACATTTGTGGGTTCCTCGTCTGCATTCATCAATATCTGATTTTTAAAATTAAAATTCATTTTCAATATTTTTTTTATTAACACCAAATACAACTTTTTATGCAAACAACCAAGAATTTTTTTCACACTGTTCTCAAAGGGGGGAGGGGGGGGTGTCTTTATGACAGTAGAGTAACTTGAGAGCACAAAATCTAGAACCAGAACGCAATTATTTTGATAAAGAAAGGGAAATAGTCATTGGAATAAGTGGCTGATGACAGAAAACAATGCCATAGAGATGTCAACATAGCAGGGAAACAACCAAAAAGAGAAAAAGAAGAGGGGACAACAAATGGGGCCGGGGTCAGAGTATTGTCATGAAATCAGTCACCTTTTTTTTTTTTTTTAAGTTAAATTAAGAAGGCTGATTTGGTCGTTAAAACAAAGCAAACGGAAATAAAATTAATAAACGGGAATTGCCATCCTAGTTCTGAGTCATCTTTGAAAGAGTTGTGTTTCTCAGAGTTACCCTGTTTTGAGTTTTCTTGATTATACTATGACATGAAGATGCCGTGTAGAAAAGTGACTTGTCACAGAGAACAACATCACATCTTTGGCAGACCTCATAATGAGAAGGTAAACAACTAGGATCATGTGTCCAGTGACCGTTACCCTTGCCCGACCACTTATTTCTCCACGTTCCTCCCTTACTGCCCTTGCCCAGCCACTACTGTTGCTCATTGACCATGGACAAATTCAAAATAGACTGTGGGTATAACCAATTCAAATCTTGTCGAGGAAAGAATTTTCACTGACCGCTTACTAGATGAATAAAATTAATGTTTTGTTTTACTGTTACAATGATCCTGACAGCTGTCCACACAAACTAGAGGGCATTTGCTTACTGGAGTAATCAAAACTCGTATGTCAATCATTTCTGAGGACTACTAGTTTTGGTTCACGGAATAATCAGTGTATAAGTATACAAAGTATATATATAACTATACATGAAGTCTCTGCAGTAAAGCCGTGATGACAAAATGTTCATTCATTCATTCATTTGCATGTCCCTTGTGGAACTTTACTTCCCTAAAAGCACTCCTGACTCCTGTATGCCTCTCGGTTGTGAGCAAGATGGCCTGCTGCTGATGCATCCATCTACAGATCATCAATGATGTCCTGCAGCCATCTTCACCTTGGTCTTCCTCTCTTTCTTTTTTCCATTATGTACCCTTCCAAGACAGTTTTCTCAAGATTATCATGATGTTTAATGTGTCCAAAATATTTAAGCTTTCTCTCTTTAATCCTCTTTACTAGCCAGATTTCTTCAATATTAAGTTCTTGTAGTATGGATATATTTGTTCTTTTTTGTGCCCATGATATTTAAGAACTCTTTTGTAGCATTTACATTCAAAGGCATTTATGTGTTTCTCAGATGTTTTGTTAAGTGTCCAGTTCTCACAGGCATATGTTGCAATGGGAAAGATGGATGCCCTTAAAAATCTTATTTTTGTAGTTCTGTCTGTTCCTCTCCACAGATTCTTTAGTTGTTTTACTTTCTGAAGAGCGATAGATGTCCTCCTTTTAATTACCCTCATTTTATCTCCATTACAGAATGTATACATTAGAAAAAAAAGTAGTATGTCAAAATAGGACTCAGGATCAGGGTTGTCAGATTCTGTAAAGGAAAAACTGAGACATTTTTTTCAGGCTGATAAAACAATAGCAGACATGTTCTAAGATCTAAGAAATTTGTTTTCAAATAACATATCCAAGAAAAGAATATAACTTATGCCATACTAATGTTATTGTTCAGCTCAGAAGAACAGAAATTATCAGTATTTCATGTATCTAGAATACCTATGTTTAATGTTTTATATTTTGCATGCAATATGAAATTAAAATAGGTCAAAATTCATGGGATGTAGAACATTCTTTATCTAAATCTTCATTCTTTAGCTAAATCGCTAAAGATGCACTTTAAAAAAAAGTGCAGTGGCAACTGGAAGATCATGGGTTCAATCCTGGGACCGGGAAAAAAAAAAAAAAAAGCAACAACTCACAAGACCTCTGGGAGTCATGACCCAGAGGGGCCCACCCCCCTTAGAGTGTCAGGAGTTTAAAGGGCCAAAACACTTGTCTGAGGGGGGTACTTCCTCTGATGATCTGAAGGAGTTGTGTTGTTGTTCCGCTCTCTATGGTAGAGAGTTTCCTGCATATATATCTGAGTGTGAATGCATTTTACTGTCAGATATTTACCTTCAAGTTCCTTCATCATCCTGCTGTCCTGCATCCTATTCCTAATATTTATCTGACTTCAAACTTCATGAAAGAAGATCTTGCTGCTGACTCACATAATCAAAGAATTCTGAGCAGGTCATTTGATAATTAAAAGTATGTTTAATTACTGCTTCAACTGTTAAGACGTGAAGGCAATTTCGCTCCCCTGTCCACTGTACATTCATGAAGGAAAATAACCTTTCTACTACATTTGCTTTATGCCCAGGAACACTAATGATAAATTCACATAGTAACTCTGAGTACCACTCCAAAGATTCAGACTATCCAAGGAAATAGGTCCACTTCTGAATTTGCTATTCCAATTGCCTGTCTCCTTTGTGAGTATTGCTCCAATACAGTGCTTCAGATATTTGAAATGATCAATAGTGAATCGGCAGTTGATTGCCTCTTGTCTTGTAGAAACTTTACAGTCTCTTTCACTTCAAACCATGCTGGTACAGAGCCTAAGAGCATCCACTTACAGATGGAAAATTCATTCAAAAGTGTCATCCACCTCTTTATTGACAAGTTTCATAATACTCTTCTACCTCAACATAAAGTATATTTATATCTAGAGCTGATAGGCCTATTTCATTGTTTGTTTCACAACAGATTTCACTTTTAGAGGAAGAAATCTTTCTTCTTTCTGCTGATTTATCAATGTAAGAGTTTCCTCTAACATTACACCTACTTTTAAGACTTTGTCTGCCTTCTCCAGTTTAAGTACTGGTCTGTTAAATATATACACCTGGCTTTGGACAAACCAATGATAGGGTTCGCTTAGGAGATTTTCAAAAAAGGTAATCAAGACCTTTGGTGCCTATTTTTTTTTCTGAGATGAAAAAAGATTTTAGTGCTTCATAAAGTTGTAATACTCTTTCTGCTGCAAGAAGCAATGACAACCACCTTGTAATTTGCAATGTGAAAGAAATCTGCAATATTCTACATCTACAAATTCACAAAATTCTTTCAGGCACTCTGTGCTTATGGTACATATTGAGAAATAATTAAGCAGGTGAATTAATTATTATAGTTTCCACATCTAAACATCAGCCACTGCCTTTAACACATCATGAAGTATGTGCGCAGGGCATCCTGCACTAAGGTTTTCATTTAGTTCTGTGAACACATTGTTTGTACCAGTTCATCGTACGCCACCAAAATTCATATTTGCATTGTCTATACAGAACTAAAATGCATTTACATTTATCAATATCGTTCTCTTCTAATGCACTAAAACAGTAATTACTCATTTCAGAGGCAGTTTCACTTTTTAACTCTTCCCATGGCGCAGAAAAAAACGCGGACGTTCCCGTTCGTGCCACACAAAAAGCGCTGGTCTTGATATGTATAGGGGGTATAGTTGTAAAAGTGAATGTACAAAGTATTTCCACTTTAAAAGTATACATATTATGCATGAAAATAGTTGTAAATGTAAGAAGATTTCATAAATGAAGAGTTTTTTTAGGAAAAAAAGAAGTAATGTAATGATTTTAGCTGATAATTGTGTAGTGCTCACCATCGGTGATGCCTAGTTGCACAATGTTTACCATTGGTGATTTCCATATCTACTTAAACTTTCATCCGATCTCGCTGTGTGGTGGCATTCTCACTAAAATAATGTCTGAAATAACCATCTAACTACTTCTCCAGTCCATTTAATAGGTCTAGATGTACTTGGAGTACATTCAGGAACAGTGGTCAGGTCATAGGACATGTCCTTATGCCTCCGAAATCACAATAAATACTGAAATTTCTCCGGTAAAACAACTATTTTGCTCGGTTTTTAGTCACGCTTTTGATTGAACTATGAAAAGTCACCAGACATGCACAGATAATTTTTGTACAATAAAAAGTTTTACAATAGTTTTATGTTGCAACGAAACAAAATTGCTATAGCGAACATGGCAGTCACTAGACTAACAGGAAGTTATCGCAATATTGGCGATGGCAGGGAAAGAGTTAAGGAACCCAGTTTAATTAAAGGAAATATATATGTCTGCAATATTGTTTATGTCAAAGGTAAAAGAAACACAATTGTTTTGGGAAACACAACAAAAGTAGTAAGACTAGAAGATACAGAGCACAGAGAAGTTATAGGAAGATTGGACAATGCCATGGAAATAGGAGCATTAAATTTAAATGAGTCTGATCAATCAAAACTTTTACAATTGTAAACAAGTACAAGATTCACAAATAGCTGTATCAACCACTGATGATATAATGAAACAACTAAATACAGAGCAAGAACAATGAGATCACCAAATCAGACAAATATGCAAGATGCTAGGAAAACCGACTATGAACTAAAGAATAAATAAACATTTTATGATATCAGAGAGATTACTATATTTCAAAACCTGATGATGAACGAAGACCACACTTATACATAGTGAAACAGTTAGAACAAGCAGTTTTAATACAATATCTTGACAAAAACAGACATCTGGGTATATGGCATCTGGACAAGACATATGATACAACAGCCTGTAAATATTGTTGGCCCAATTTGTTCAAATGTCGTAGTAACTATGTAGAAAAGTGTCATGTACACAGAGTGAGAAACAGACTCAAGATACAAGTGCCGATGCACAAAACTGACATACCACCTTACCCCATGGCAAAACAAAATATAGATTTTTCCATATACAGAGACATATCAAGTAAACATGTATTTATTACACTTTGTTGACTGTTTAACGTGTTGGACTGAAGTTTTTCCCACCCCCAATCAGTCCAGTGAAAAAAATTCCTGCTTCATGAAATAATATCCTGATTTTCTGTTCCATTAGCCAAAGTAACTGACACAAACCTGCATTTATAGTGTAACCATTCACAGAAACACTATGATGGTTAGCAACAGTACATATCAGAACAACTTGTTATCATCTGCAAGCAAACAGAATCAATAAAAGACAACATGATACTCTTTATTACATACTAGCAAAAAGATTTTAAAAGGACACGAGGGAATGGGACGTAAATGTCAGTCAAACAATGGCAGCACTCAGAATGAACATGAATGAAAGTACCGGTCTTTCTTCCTTTAAATATTTATATGTTCGTGAACCAGTATTACCTCTAGATGTATTATTAAAACCCTGAGAGAAATATATGGGGACAGAAACATGAGTTATTGTTAAAAGAACAACATAAAACATTTCTACAAGTACAATGACATCTGAAAAAAAACTTAAGACAAAAAAGAAAAATGAAAGAGAATAAGGAAGTTTTAGTTGCTGGTGGGTGATAGTGCCTATATATATAAAAAAAAAAATCAAAATCAGATCCAAACTGACCACAGTGTCACGCAATCCCACTTTGTGACCCACCGAGAATACATGCCAAAGCCTTGTGATACTCTGAACCTCTTGTGGTCCTCTTGGGGATCTCTTGTGGTATTCTTGGGGGCAACAGGACCTCTTGTGGTCCTATCAAGGACCACAGGAGTAAATTCAGTAGCATCACAGGGCGGTCTTGGTGGCAGAAGCGAATGAAGAAGATCTAAATTGGATAGCTGGGTATTTAGTGTTAACATGTCTTGGGCAACAGAGAGGATGTTATATAATAAAGGGCTCACCTGGGCAAGAGCAAAAAAAAAAGGCAAAGGACAGGCATTTGTAGAAAACCAATGCGGAAGCCCCATGTGCCCTAGGCACTTAAGGTTCAGAGAGACCGACTGACTGATTGATCTTTATTTCAAAAGGGTTAAGAATTGGGCATGCAGGCCCGTCTGACATTCTGCCCTTTATCATACATCTTTCACTCTATTCCAGACATTCTACAAATATGCTGTTCATGTAACAAACTTAATTAACACTGAAGATGAGAGACATAAAATAAAATATAACATTTACATTTCACTCTTATCCATTCACTCAATACAGAAGTAACTACATACATATATAAATAACTATCTACTAAACAAAAATTTCAGGACTATTCAGAATAAACAATTAACTGTATCTGGTGTCTTAAGAACAGTCTAAAATAACTTTTAAGTTTTATGATTCATGAAGGCATGTAGTCGACATCAAATAGATATTGGGAAAGTTTGTAGTTGTAGGAAGGAGTATAATTTATATTTTTTATACAGATTGGGAGGGTATTCCAAAGATGAGCAGCAGAATAACTAAAGCTTTTCTTGTAGATCAAGTCTAGGTTTTGGAAGACATGTTGTTCAAGCGTTGGCTGCACTTTGGGCTAAATTTAAACAGAGAGAGATGTTTTGGGTCAGCAAAATTATAAAGTTATAAACCAGCTAAGCAACCATACTATAACAGCAGACAGGTCTCATTTACAAAAGGTAGCCTCTGAATGGAATGAGCCATTACACATAAATAAAAACCTGCAACAAACTAGATATGAAGTAATGTCAGAAACTGAAGGCAGCTGTTTAAGTGTAGGACATACGATAAGAAGCACTGACGATACACCCTCAACTAGCGCCAAAGTAAGACGGGAAATATGTGGCAGGCAAGGGCAATAGTTTTAATTCTTGTCATGACATCCGCCAAAGCTGTGACGTTTTTCTCTATGACAACCCACTTTTCTACATATCAGCTTCATGTCGTAGTGCAATCAAGAAAACTCAAAACAGGGCAACTTTCACGGATGACTCAAAACTAGGAAGGCAATTCCTTCTTCTTCTTTGTTCGCTTCTACCACCAAGACTGCCCTGTGGTCCTCATAGGTCCTGTGGTCCCCTGTGTGGCCCTCAAAAGACCACACGAGATCCCCAAGAAGACCACAAGAGATTCAGAGTATCACACGACTTGAGCCTGTATTCTTGGTGGGTCTCAGAAGTGGGATTGCATGACACCGTGGTTTTCATTGCACCAGTTTGATCTAGAGTTGGACTTTCTCACTGGAAAACTTCGACGTGTTTTGGATATCAGTATACCCCCACTGGGTGAGAGGAGGTAGCCCATCTGGGCTAGAGTTGGACTTCCTCACCGGAAAACCTTCATGTGTTTTGAGATACCCATGTATCACCACCAGGTGAGAGGTGGTTGCCCTTCCATTACAGCGTTGGACTTTCTCACCGGAAAACCTCAGCATGATTAGGATACGCATACATCCCTGCCAGGTGAGAGGTGACAGCCTATCTAGACTGCCCTGGTCCAATGTCTCTGACTTCAGCATTTTGTGGTCGTGGCCACTACTCTTCCTAGTTGTAACCAGGATGGAGCTTTTGTCCAGGAGGATGAATCCTCACCACTTCCACCCTGGGCTGAGCCGGTTTAGGCATATTATCCCAGTATGAGCATGTTTAGGACATAACCGACCTCTAGAGTAGAGGTACCGTGACATGCGTAGCCATCAGGTTTCACCCCTGGTGTAAGCCAGTTTAGGCATATTTCACCAGTATGGGTGTATTTCGGATGTGGCCGACCTCTAGAGCAGAGGCGGCGTGGTATGAGTAGCTCTCGGCACAATACTACTGGACATACTGATTAAGCTTCACTTTATCCTTTCCATCACCTTTTCACATTGGCGCCACACAGCAACCCCGATTGCTTTTCCACATTTCCTTCCTTGGCAGAGAGAAGATTCTTGCCAGCAGTGTCTTAACCTCTGGGTTAAGATGGTTCAGGTATTTCGCCTGATATGAGTGCTCTTAGGACGTGGCCGACCCCCAGACCAGAGGTGCAATGATCTGACTATTATTTACTTCGCTTATTCCTTTCTTTCACGTTTTCCACAGTGGTGCCACACGGCAACCCCATTTGCACTTTTCCTCATTGGCCGGGAGGAGCCTCACTCCACACACGGCAGCTGAAGAATCTCGCCAGCAGCGGCAGATGAGCTACCAAACATGACTCTCATCTACCCGAAGTGTCTAGTTTTCAGGTGCCAGATATTCGTCTTCGCCCTTTCTCCTGTCAGTTTAAACAGTTCTGCCATAAAAAGGCCAGGAGCTGGACTTGACTGTCAGAGGCTATTTGAGACACACGACATTGGAGTGGAGAGCGTATCCTCCACCCCTCCTGCAGCAATAACAGTCCTTAGAACCCATGGCAATTCCTGTTTGATAATTTGATTTCTGACTTCTGACTGCTTTGTTTCGACAACCTAATTTGCTTTCTAAAAAAATAATGGGGCTATCAAGGAAAACTAACTCAAAAAAGGCGACTCTGATTTCATGACACTACTCTGGCACTCCCCCCCCCCCTCAAGCTTGTTGTCCCCTCTTCTTTTCTCTTTTTGGTTGTTTTTCTGCTACATCAACAATTCTTTGGCTTTGTTTTCTGTCCTCCCATCCTCATATGTCAATATATCAGCATTCATCCCAAACTGCTCCCAAGTAACAGTGCAATGCCAGTAGAACATACATTGAATAACATGGGAAACAAGGAAGATCCCTGAGGCAGCCCTCAGATCCACAATCTATATCTCAAGGCATCTATCACCTCAACAGCACTGAAACTTTCCATCAAACCAGTCTTGCATCTACCCTAAACTCCATCAGAAGTGTCAACAGCATGGTATAGCCCACTCAGTTTTATGCATCTTCAAAGGCAAATGCCATAAATAATTTCATCATCTCTGAAATCCCTTGTATATATCATATACCAAGATTGCTGCATTATTAGCGTATCTCTCTCTTGTGAGTTATTACCTTGTTGTGGTGAGAGAGCTCATGTGTCCCCATGACTCAAAGAGCTATGTTGGTGGAAGCAACAGCTCCTGGCATGGCCAGCCAAGCTAGACAGGTCTGAAGGCGGGGGACAGACAAAGCACATTTCAAACCCTGCTGCCTTGCAAGACGGCTGGGGATAGCCAAAGACTACAGAAGCACACACGAAGGAAATGCATGCTGAAGACAGATGTACCAGGCCCAGGGCGCAAATTAACATAGACATGCCAGAACTACAGTACAACACAACTCTCATGTAAATGACATTACATCCAATCTCATCCAGACATGGTGTTCTACCTGTGGAAAATGCCAGGCCAAAAGCCTTGAATGGGTCCACCCAAAGTGACTGGTAGATACCGTGCTCCATGCTGCATGGCCGGGACACCAGACCAGAGGGAAAAAGTACTGACCAAAGAGAGACACAAAAGAAATTCAACATCCTTCAATAGAATGCTGAAGGAGTCAGAAATAAAAAAAAATTGAACTCACTAAAAAACTCATGGAAGAGGACACAGACCTTGTATGTATACAGGAAACACACTTGAAACCAGACAATAGATT
Organism: Achatina immaculata; assembly: GCA_009760885.1. Classification (NCBI taxonomy): domain Eukaryota; kingdom Metazoa; phylum Mollusca; class Gastropoda; order Stylommatophora; family Achatinidae; genus Lissachatina; species Lissachatina immaculata. The sequence continues at coordinate 557,545 of CM019704.1, forward strand.
CACAATATGAGGATGCCAGAGCTTCGGACAAGACAGAGAAGGACACAAGGGAAGAGTTATGACACTGATTCAAAACCAAATAGAGCCAAAGAAATAAAACAAAGATGAGAGAACACTGAAATGATAGGGCTAGACATTTTTATAATAATACAAGTAAAACAACTAAGAATCTACAATATATACTGCCATCCAGAAAAGCCCATGATGTTCACATAAATAGAAACTATACAGTCTCAGTGCCTAATCATAGGTAACTTCAACAGTCTCTCAGAATGATGGGGATAAAATGAAACAAACAGCAGAAGTGAGGAATCAGAGGAATGGGAAATAGATAACAACCTGCTACTAATCAATCAAGCAGATGACAAGCCAACCGTTTACTCAAGGAGATGGAGAACCACCACAACCCCAGATCTAGCATTTGCAATAGAAAATATAGCACACAAAACTGAACAAGAGATACTTGGACAACTAGGAGGAAGTAACCACAAACCAATGAAACTAAAACTTAACTACAGAATACCAACACAAAAACCACTACCCAGGTGGAATTACAGAAGAGCAGATTGGGAAAATTTCAGCAGACTTACAGACCTATACTGTGAAAAAATAAACACCTGACACAAGGATATGAACAAAATGGCCAAACAATTCAATGAAGCAATATTAAAAGCAGCTTTTGAAATATACTACGAGGAGGAAGGAAAAACCACCAGTCATGCTGGACAGAAGAGCTTCAAAAACATGAAGATAACCTGACAGCTGCAAGAGAACTAGCAAGACTAAAGACACTGAAAGCAACATCAGACTAAAAGAAGCAAATGCAAGATACAGGAATGAAGCTAACCAAGCAGCAAGAAGAAGCTGGACAGAGAAAACAGAAAATTTAAAAGTGCTGCAAAACTATGGAAACTTATAAAAACACTAAACCATGAAGACACACAGTACAAGCCAATAATCATTAGAAAGCAATAGGAAAACAAGCAGCAAATGCTTTCATGGAAAACTACAAGAACATGAGCAAAGTCAAAGTACCTCTGCAAAGGACAAAAGAAGTAGACAAAGAACTTAAAGAATACAGCAACAAACCAACAGCAGTGGAAGAACACCAGTCAGTAAACATTACCCTCCAGGAACTAGAATCAGTTGTAAAAGCCTTGAAATGTAGAAAATCCTCAGGCGAAGATGGTATCACAAATGAGATGTTACAACACATGGGGCCCAGAGGAAAAAGCAAAATCCTTAATATATTTAATACTAGTTGGAAGACAGGTGCACTCCCAAAGATATAGAAGGATGCTGTAATGACACCAATACACAAACCAGGAAAAACCAAAATTAGCCCAGAGAGCTACAGACCTATTAGCCTGCTACGCACTGTAGGAGAACTAATGGGAAGAATCATAAATGCAAGACTTGTATAACACATAGAAAGCAAAAATCTGATAAAAAAAGACAGCAAGCTGGCTTCAGACAACATCGATCAACAGAAGACCATGTAGTGCACATAGTACAAGAGACTGAAGACTCACTCCAAGAAAAAAAAAAAGCACAGTAGCAATATGGAAAAAAGAATTTGACAAAGTCTCAGAAAGAATAATGTACATGGAAAAAAGCACACTTATGTAAAAAATTATCTGAACAACAGACATGCAAGAGTGCAACTATAAGGAAAACAGCAAAAAAATGAGCCATCAGCAAGGTGTTCCCCAAGGAGGAGTCATGTTCCCCCATCCTATTTCAGATATATATAAATGACATTGCAGATGACATGCACCAGAAAATACATCATACATTATTTGCAGATGATGTAGCAATGTGGACATCAGAACAAAATGCAACAGCAGCCACCAAAAGAATACAAAACATGCTTAGAAAGCTTGATGACTGGACCAAAAGATGGCTAATGACTATTAATGAGAAAATGACAACATACATAATCTTTTCATAGTCAAACAAAATACAAAACATAGATCTAAAAATTAATGGATACAACCTTCCAGTCAAAGACACCCCCAAAATACTTAGGCATCATTCTACACCCCCACTTGGCCTGGAAAAACAATATCAACAAAAGTTTTTTTTTTTAAATGCACATCAAAAAATGGAAATGATAACAAAAATTAGCAGAGACTACCTGGGGAGCAAACCATGACATACTAACAAAGATATACATGGGAAGTGTGAGCCCAAAACTGGAATATGGTGTGACAGCATGGACAAAAGCAGCCAAAACCAACTTAAACAAATTAAACAAAATACAAAATCAGGCACTGAGAATCATAATAGGTGCAATGAAAACACCACAAATAAAAGAACTGGAAAGTATAACACAAATACAACATCTAGAAGACCGAAGGGAACTTAAAAAACACTACTGTAAGCAGAAACCAAGTTGTTGTTTCACCATTTATTCTTACTGCTGCCTGTTGGCCATATTAATTGTATCACATGCGTTGAAAATCACATTTTTTTCCCATTATTTCCTAAAGTTTCTGATGTTGTACACAATCAAATGCTTTTGAAACAATAACTTGGTTTGACATAAAACAAGGGGTCCATCAGGATTGCATACTGTCGCTTTATTTATTTAACTTGTATACTGAAAATACAATGAGGAATGTTAGAGTGGATGTATACAAAGAATATCATGATGCCATAACAATTGGAGGTTATATCAATCTTTCCTTATTACTAGAACAAATTTTACTGCAGTTGTTATCTCTTTTATCTGTCACATCCCTTTTCTGCTCATCAGTTCTCAGTACATTACCTTTCTCATCACTTATGTTGGTATTCATTGTTGTTCATCATCCTCTGCACCTACCAGAATTTATGCAAAGACTGCTCAGCTGTTATTTCTTGTACCAACTTGTTTCATGCCCATGCTTGTGATGCCATAACAAGAGATTTGATTACGTCTGTCACACTTTCAGCATAATCTTCCCTAAATCCTGCTCATCTGAATGTTAATATTTAAATGTGTCTTGTCTTTTTGTAACTACATTTCCCAGTTTGAAATGCAGTAAGAAAAGCAGGGAAATGCAAGAATAGGTATAAATCTGAAGAAGATCTGTGTCAGGGCATAAATCACAGAAAATTACTGAGAATATTCAAAGATGCTGCAGCAGGGAACTAATGCAGCCAGCAAGTGCCAAAAGCATATGGGAAGAATTGGACACAACTTTATGCAAAGAACTGAATAAACAGCTGAGAGAGAAAAACCTTGAGCAAAGACTGGAAAAATTTAGTAACATCATATATCTTCACTGCCACAAAGAGTCTGAAGCCAAACAAGCAAAAAGAGAAAAAGTAGCACCAAGAAAGACCAGAACGCAGAGGAAAACTGATGCAATAAGACAGCATAAGAACCATGCCTGGACAATGTTCAAAAAGGCACATGAAACAAAAAAGGAATGGTAAGACAGGTTTGGCAACATATAAAATCCTAGCACAATGCCCTTTGCAGAGCAGAAGGAACATGTAAAAGAAAGAGGGAAACCAGACATGCAAGAGAGAAGTTTCTACAAAGATCCCTTCAGGTTTGCTAAGCAGTTATTTGAATGGCCAAAATCAGGAATGCTGAAAGCAAGTCAGGAAATGCTCAAGGAACATCTGAGCAAGACATCTCCAAGTCCTGTAGCATTTGCATGCTGTAAAGTGTTAGTGCCTTCACATTTTTAGACCACTACAACATTTGAGGTAGGGATGCCAGCACCTTGTCTCACTGCCTTTGTTCTCCTAAAGAAACCCCAGATACCTATTTTTTAGGCTGGTCTTTCCAAAAAATTCTATGCAAGAGTGAAATAACACCATAGGACTTCTGATTGACAGGTGAGTGCACTAACCACTACACCACCGCAGCATCTAAGCAAGACATACTATGATTAAAAAATCAGCATACTATTGTGATCCTGTGCACCAGGCACCTTACAAGAAGCAGAGAGGTTGTAAGAAAAACTAAAGGCAAATCAGCACCTGGCCTGAATGGCATTCTTATATTCTGTACAAAAGATGCCCTGAAGTACTAAGGAGGCTCTACAAACTCCTAAGAGCAGCATGAATAAGTAAGGAATGGAAAAAGGCAAATGGAGTATATATCCTAGAGGAGCAGAATTTCACTGAGATCAACCAGTCCAGACTGATCTCACTTCTAAGTCTTGAAGGAAGGATATTCTTCTCAGTGATGGCAAGGAGACTAACAACATATCTCCTAAAAAAATGGTTATGTTGACACATACATGAAGAAGAGAGGAATGCCTCAAGCATGTTTCAATGATCTGAGAAGCTATTCAACAGGAAAAATCTGGAAAACAAAACCTACAGATAATATGGCTTAATCTAGCCAATGCATATGGTTCAGTACATACCAGATGATATGGCTAGCACTAGACATGTATCATGTATTACAAGAAATCACGAAGATGCTGAAAATGTATTTCACAGGGTTCCTCATGAGATTTGGAATATCGCAATATATTACAAGATGCATCAAGCTTCAAGTAGGAATTGCAATGGGGTGCACAAGACTGTTCATACTAGGCATGCAGGTAATCCTGAAAGCAGCAGAAGACATAGTATAAGGCCCAAGATTTTGAATTTTTCAGATGTCAGCACTAAAAGCATTCATGGATGACAGACACAACAGTAATAGCAACCAGAGAAGCACAAAATGAAAGATGTTAGATGGACTGGACGGCCTTATCACATGGTGTCACATGAGCTTCAAAACATAGAAGTCAGGAAGTATGTCACTCAGAAAGGTGCAGTTTTACAAAGTGGCAGAGGGAGTGAGTAAAGTGAGAAAAAAACGAATAGAAAGTATGAGAATGTATAAATGAAAAACATACAACATCCGATATTTTGGTGTGAGCTTTTTTTGAGAATTACATGCACGAGACAAAAAACATATAACTAAATGAAGAACTTATATTAATATGGCCTCTTCCAGAAGTAGGAAACAGAAATGTGTGTCTTAGAAGATGCATAGGGACCATGCGTGCCACACAAAGGATACGCTGATAGAGCCAATCGTAAAGAAGAGGTGGAGAGAGAGGAGGGAAACAAGTGGTAGAAAGGGATGGGGGGAAAGGCAACAGAAACATGATAGCCGCTAGAGGAGGTGTTGGGGGGGGAGGGGGAGAAAGGGGAAGTGGAGAGATAATGAATGAAGAACATAAACACCTGCAGGGAGAAAATGTGAAACTGGTGAATAGGACAAGACCCTATAAACACCAATATGTTGCCAGAGAAGAAAAGAGGGTGGCGGTAGGGAGGGGTAGCTAGGAGAAAGAAAGCAGAGTAAAAAAAAAGGGGGGGGGAGTGGAAAACTAAAGAAGTTATGGAAAGCTGAAGACATTGTTAATTCCAGCTGGGTGGAGACAGCCAGCCTGGAAAATAAGGTGCTGTTCTAGGACCCTCTGATCACATACATCAGCAGAATAAGTGAGGATCACACTAAGAGAAATGTCCTGTTTTCCCCTGTGGTTGCTAAGGCAAAAATGTTTAGCCACAGGTGTCCAGGCCCTCTTAGAAATATCATTAAGATGCTGGTGAAATCAATCTCCTAAGCGTAAACCAATCTCCCCTATGTACTTCAAACCACAACGTTTGCACATAATAGCATAAATAACATTGCATGAAGTACAGGTGAAACCCTCCTGAACTGATAATGTGGACTTGGGGAAGAAGATCTGGCTAGCCTCGACAACAAAAGGACAAGTGTTGCATCTACGGCATCCACAACGTCTGGTACCATAAAAAGTGTCATATGTCTTAAGGTGACTACGAATTAAAAGGGGACCTTTTAATTACATGAAATAATTGACATTAAAGAATGGAACACGGACAACTTTGAATTACAAGGCATGCATGTATGCATTAGATGTTGTTACAGGGATGAAGTAAGTAACTTCATAAGGGTAAAGTTATAAACATGTAGCTTAGGGAAAAGGAAGTTTGGTACTAAACAGAAAAAGTTAATGTGTGCATGGAGGAGCATGTATACTGAACATATTTTGGGGGATGCACGAAAAAAGATAAGAGAGGAGAAAAAGGTCAGATAGAAGAGATGGGTTAGAAGTCATAGCAGAAAGAAGATATAACAATAGAAAATGATTAGGACAGTCAAATTTGAAATGTAGAGTGTTATTTTCATTTAGGACAGCAAGTTTTGTTATCAGGGAATTCAACTGCAGTAGTCTGTGTATGATGTTTCTTTCCATTGTGAGGAATTTAAACTGGTGTTGGTTCATACAGATGTAAGTATGACAGTTAGATAGTTATTTTTATTCTCTCTTCTTGTTCTCATCTTCCCAATGGCAAACAAGTTCTTGTTGGGAAGATGTGTTTTTGTTGGTATTGCTCCTGCTTTGTGGCAGTAGTCTCATTTGCCATATGCTTCATCCTCATTTTTCTCAATAATAAATATTGTATTCAGCCTTGCTACAGCATTGGGTCTGTTGTCTTCAAGTTAATGTCAACAGTTGTGTCCTGTAAGTCTGCCAGTTTGCCGTCCAATTGTTTTACACTGTCTTGTGTCAGAAGCACCTGGGTTGTTAATGTTCTGAGTGATTAACAGGAACGTAAAAAAAAAAAAGATCTATAACCAGATCTATCATCACTCAATTGAATAAATAAGGCACTAGGCAACTCATAACATCTAAATAGACCAGCGCTTTACTTAATCACGGTGTCACATACAACGTTTAGTGACATCCGCTAGAGTGATGCCCTCTCAGGCACGCATCATCAGTCATAGTAAGAATATGTGTAAAATGTGTAAGGCAGAACATAATATATACATCAGAAACAACTCACTAATAGATGAAGAACAGTGGAGGTTCATATCTGAATTCAAAGAACTAAGACTGCTGGTTTGTGACTACTTTAATGCTTGAAGTACAAACTGAAGCAACACTGTGCAAAATATACAGGGAAAGCATTAGATAATGCCTTGTTAGGTGCAAACCTATCTGGTGAACAGAAAGAAAGCTATGAGACTGACAAAAAAGAGCATGACTCAGATTCAAACACAGATCTGACTTTGGTATCCACACAAGGCTTACTGCAAGTGCATTGGGAGGGCCTGGTGGACATGATCATCTCCCTTGCATTGTAAGAATTAATAAATTGCCAAAATGTATGCATAGAGACAGGAAGAAATGAGATTAGTTCTGGAGATACTGCTTGAAAAGTACATGAAGAAATGTTTTTAAAAAATGTAAAATTCTGTTGGCCATGCAATACAAAAAAGCAAACAAAAAAACAGAATTATTACAAAATTTAAAGCTAAATGGGGAAAAAAAATGGTGGCAAAAAGATCTTGACAAAATATGTAGCATGGGAAATACAGTAAAGCATTTCTGATTAGGATTAGGTACAGTTTTACACAGAGGCAGAGGGAGTGAGGAAAACACAATAGCAGAAAGTATGAGAGTAAGATGAGAATGATTAAATGAAAAACATACAACATCCAATATTTTGGCATGAGCCTTTCTCAAGGATTACATACACAAACACAACATATTACTAAAAGAACATGAAAATGAAAACTTAGCTAGGAGGATGCTACAAAGCTAAGTTTTCATTTTCATGTTCTTTTAGTTATATGTTGTTGTGTTTGTGTATGTAATCCTCGAGAAAGGCTCATGCCAAAATATTGGATGTTGTATGTTTTTCATTTAATCATTCTCATCTTACTCTCATACTTTCTGCTATTTGTTTTTCCCTCACTCCCTCTGCTACTGTGTAAAACTATACCATACACCTCTATTTACCTTTATTACTAGAACCAGTTTTACTGCAGTTGCTATCCCCTTTTACCTGATTAGGATTAGGGTATGACTGCTCAAACCTTTTGGACACACTACCTAATCATGAAGATGATGATCAATTTCATGACTGTAAAGCACTGATTTCCTATATCATCACTTTCATGTTATAAAGAAATTAAATTAATATAAATAGTGTTTTGCTTACCAACCTTGACAGCCACCAGTTACTGACGGTTCATATCCAGGTGGACAATTCACAAAATTACGACAATGATATGATCCTCTTGTATTTATGCATCTCTGATGTTGACTGCAAACAGTTGGACCATACTCTTCACATTCATCAATATCTGTGTGAGGATATTTGTTTCATTCTTCAGATAAAATACTAGTATAAAATAATGAAGATAAATTATAGCTGAGATGTCAGCAGACAGTGCAAATGAAACCACAGAGGTGATTTTTCTTACCACCCTCCTAAACTATCTCCCTTTTCCAACTGATTGAGCCAGGAGGTAATTAATGCTTTCAAGACCAACTACATCAAGAAAAGTTTGACGTGAATCATAGAAACCATGGACAAGAGACAGCAGCCTCAAAGTTAATCATTTTGGAATGGACTTCACCACAGCATGTGCTAAATGACATCAAAGATAATTTTGTAATCCTTGAAAAACAAGGATAATGAAAATCAACAGCAATAGCCTCACGGTAATTGAGGGAATGCTAATTGAGGAAGTAGAGTATTTCACATATTTAGGCAGCATAGTGGATAAATACAGGAGAATGGAAAAGAATGTTAAAACTAGAATAACCAAGGCCAGTACAGCATTTATCCAACTTAACAAAATATGCTCATCTAAGAACATCAAAACAAGAACCAAACTTAGACTTTTCAATACAAACGTAAAGACTGTCCTGCTATATGGTTCAGAGATGTGTTATGACCAAGACAATACATGGAATCCTCAAGGAAACAGAAAATGAGAAAGACCTAGACTTACTTGGAAAAGAGAAATTATGACAGTGCTCAGAGACACATGAAAGGAAGCAGAGAATAATTCCAAGAAGAGGGATGCCTTTACCATGGCCTTTCCCCTCAAGGGAGTGAAAGGCTGTGATGATGATGAGTGTAACTTATGAGGATATTAAATAGAAAGACATCAATAATTTAACTGATGGACAGCCAACAACACTGCAGATGAGGAAGAATTCCGACAGGAGACGAAGTTCATCATGGAAAATATAGCGCAGACAAGGAATGATGCCAAAGGCTTTTAGTACTTCTTCCATGAATACTGTGGTGATTAATCAGACGTATGAAATAAATAATGATAACGGCGATTGGTTTTGTTATGAAAATACAGGTATAAAATGTTATTCATTATTGCAGAACACATTAAAAACCTTTTAATCACAATTTTATTGTAGTGATTGTGTAAATATTTAGGTATACATAGAAAACATCACAGGGAATAAAGTGAACAGTTCCAGACCGAAACAGCTGTGAAACAAGGATGTATACTATCTTTCTTGAGTTTTGGAATTGCCAGAGACTTCATAATGAAGAAATACTACATGGGTATATGGGACTCAACTACAAGACCTTGTTTTTGCAGGATGACGTGGCTCTTATCAGTGGTAATGTGAATTTGATTCAAGAAAAAGCAGATATCTTGTCTTCAATGGCTAGTAAAATAAGGCCTGAAATTAACTAGGACAAAGTGAAAATAATGAAATTTTCCATTACTCAATGAGGAAAAATATACTCAGAAGCAACAACTACTGAAGAAGTAAACCAGTTTGCATACCTCAGCAGCTGTAATGCTGAAAAGGAGAACAAAGATCAGCTTTGGAAAAAAATTCTGAACAGTATTTGAATACACACAGGAACAAAATTGTGTGAATGAACATTTTCATATGATGTCTAGCCACAGAAAAACAACACTACCTACACAATTGGGAAGTCAAAATTTCCAAGTATTAAAACAAACCAACCAAGTATTAAAACATACCAATACAGTTCCCAGCTTCGTTTGGCTTAAGACCTACAGGACACTGCACAAGGACACATTCAGCTTTCGCTGTCTGAAAATGGTATCCCTCAGGACAAGATCTTGGTACACATCTGAAATCATCATATTTATAATTGCACCACTTCAGTAAGTCTTTTCTTTCACTTATAAAACTGTAATCAATGTTCATGTTGTGTGTCAACTGAAGGCAGTGAACAATCTTGATAATTATTTAACTTGAAACCATGCAAATGAAATCTTAAATTTTACCGGAAAGATCCTTGTATATTTTGACACTTGTAACCATTATCGCAGTTGTGGGTGCCAAGCACACATTCATCATTGTCTGAAAAGACATGCAATTTAATTAATTTAACAAAACAAGCATTGGAGTTACAGTACTTAGTGTTTTAAGTCAAAAGTTAGACGTGAGTTTTTGTAACAACCTTTTTTTTTATATTACATATTTGTATTATTTTTTCACATAGATATCTAAACCTGATAATGTCAACCCATTTTATGATAAATCTATTAATTGCTCGATCTGCCAAGTCCAAAGATTTTTTTTTAATATAGATTTAACTGTAAATTAAAGTATGGACTGAAATGTAGTAGTCCCTGCCTTGGTGTTTAGGTCTAAATGAGAAAATTAGACATCTTAAACTGAAATTCAAATTAAAACCCTACTGCACTTCCTTTTATACATCTGCAAATAGTATGTCTGGTAACAAGAATACACTCATTCTTTATGAATTCTGGGATATGAGATACTTCTTTGCTTCAGGTTGCCTCAGAGATGCCATTAAGAAAATTTAACATTTAATAGTAGAACTTGTTATCAGTTAGCCAAATGTGGTGACTTCTGACCAGATTGTCTACCCTGATCTAGTTATTCTGGAGTAGTGGTTTTAAATCTAGGGTCCATGGACCAGCAAATCCAATTGATTTGCTTGTTTAAAAAAATCTTAATATCACCTGGGTTCATTTACTGTATTATTTTTAATATGGATCCACAGCCATTCTCAGACCAAAAAAGGGGGTCAGTGGCCCAAAAAGAGCATTAAGAACCACCACTTCTAAAGAGAATGGAATTCTTCTCTTCTGTATGGTTATATATAAATCCATTCTCTAGAGGATATATAAGTCCCCTTGCCAGTAATTAATTGGAATTCCCTTAGACATTAAAAAGTGAGATCAGTGTTATTAGTCATATAGATGAAATTGCACTGCTTTATTCTTTTGTTCTTGACTTATAAATCCTTAGTTCTATGTTGCTCTTAGTAGTCTGTGAAGGTTTCTTTCAACACACCAGAATATCTTTTGTTAAATATGCACAGTACACTATTCATACCATGCACTGATATGTCTCTGCCATGTAATGTGATAACTTGAGGACTTCTGTGGAAGTCACTCTTTCTACTGTCTTTCTACTATTTAATTTTCCAAATATAAGCATCTTCAACCAATTTAAAAATAGGACAAACTCTTATGGAAGATATTCTTTAATCTCTTTAATAGAATCATTAAAACACTGTACTGGCACAAAAAACCAGGACTACAACACATCTGTTTGCCAATGGATTAGCATTAGTGTTATAAACTCTCATCAAAACTGATCTATAAAATTTTCTTTCAGGATTTTCATAAGTGAAAAAAAACAAAACCAGTCAAGCTGATGTCCTTATGGAAATGTTTTCTCAGCAGGGGCAACAATTCCTTGTTGATACGAGGGCTGATTGATAAGTTCTCGGCATAAGGTACAAATACTTGAAACACACAGTTGATATTAGGTGCTTTTGTAGATCAGGTTAAAGTAAGATTAAACACCAAGTTTCAAGAAATTAACTGTAACCAATTTCTTTTTACAGGCTACTGAAGTTGTTAGGGGTGGCAGAAATTGAGAGAATGGATACAATTTCTCATCGAGCAGTCATTTGCTACCTCTGCATCAAGGGCTTATCATCGAAGGAGATCCATGAGGATATGGTAGAGACTAGGGGAGAGTGCCCTTTCTTACAGCACAGTGAAGAAATAGGCTGCTCAATTCAAACATGGAAGGGAGAGTCTGGAAGATGATCTCCGCCCAGGAAGACCAAGAATGATGAAACCACCGGCAGAATCCATGTACATTGCTACTGAGTTGAGCATCTCCCAAGAACGTGTTCATGCCATTATTCACAATGATCTTCAAATGACAAAGGTCTCTGCTCAATGGGTCCCGAAACTTCTTGGAGCTGATCACAAATGACAGCGTCTCAACATGTCAAGAGACAATCTTGGCCATTTTTCTGCAGACTCTGAAAAAGTTTCTTCAGCAATTTGTCACTATGGATGAGACTTGGGTTCATCATTTTCAACCAGGTGGCAAGGGTGGCTCTGTCTGCAGGCAAAGTGATGGCTTCCATCTTTCAGGATTCAGAAGGTGTGCTATTGGTAGACTATCTTCAAAAGGGCAGAATGTTCAGCAGGGCCAATTACATTAATCTTGTGAAGCAACTGTGGGTCAAACTGAAGGAAAAGTGTTGAAGGAAACTGACGATAGGAGTCATCTTTTATCAAGGCAATGCCAATGATGATGATGAATGCTCCAGTTCACAAGTCAGCAGTGGCAACAGCTGCCACATATGAATGTGGGTTCCAGCTTCTTGAACATCCTCCTTATTCCCCAGATTTGTCCCCTTTGGATTATTACCTGTTTACCAAACTCAAAAAGGAGGTCAGTGGTCACAAATATGCTTCAGATGATGACGTCATTCATGCTGTAGACCACTTTCTACTGGCACAAGATGCTGACTTTTACAAGGAAGGGATCTGTATGCTCCAGGATCGCTGTACTAAGTGCATAAACTTGAAAGGGGACTATGTTGAGAAATAACCCAAAAAAGTTATCCACAAGTAATCCAATGTACCTTATGCCGCGAACTTATCAATCAACCCTCGTAAATCTACACAGAATGATTTCAGACAGAACACCGTCCACAAATCCCTAATGCAAGTAAAGAACTTATTGTAAAATAATAATAACTATATGAATAAACACCCTGGTATCAAAATTTCCCAGCGTTAAGCCATCCTGCTGTAAAATGTCTCGTATCAAATGCCCACACCTAAATGACGCACCAAAATGTTCTGCCTTAGAATATTATTCTCTGTGAGTAAGCATTTTAATAAATTTTAGAAAAACTTATTCAAAGTTCTACAAAATTCTAAACACTGAAGAATAAAATTTATCTGGGCATGTTATTTTAATACATCTACTATTAAATATTACCAATACATCTTTGGGAATCTTCATCAAGTGTGTAGCCAGTGCCACAGTGACGCTCTCGTCTACACACATAAGAACCCACTGCATTTTCACATCTCTCTCCTGTTCCACATGAGTCAATGCCAAGTCCACATTCATTTATGTCTAGATAAATGTAAGCAAGAGAATGCAAGAAAAATTTATATTTAAACTTATTTCTAATAAGGATGCCATTCATTTCCCTAGAAATTTGATGTTTCACTTATGTCATGAAGAAAGATGATTAGCATCATAATGTATGTAAAACAATGTTTAAATCAAATATTTAAAATCAGTGGCTAAATATTCAAATCCTTTCCCCTTCTAGCTCTTCATTAACAAAATGTAATTGTATTTTTCAGTTTATCACTGTCAAAAACTAATAACAGACACCTACATACTAAAACAGAATCTTAGGAAGACACTGCACAAGATCATACAAGACTGTAAAAAACATCCACAAGTTACATCAGAAATTAGGGATGAAATGATCAATGATTGTCTTGTCTCCATCCTCAAATACCTTTCAGTGTTGAGGGGACAGACATCCTGAAAAGGCTCAGCAGTTTGTTTCATACAGTGGCATATTGAAGGTTTCTGTATTTTCTTCCCCCACTTCTGGTGGCTGGGCTCTCCATTTCCTGCAAGTCCTAGTGCAAATGCCTTCTCTGGTATACTGTCATGTAAAAGTAAAGGTAAAATCCCTGTTTCTATGTCAGTAAGACATATTGGGGATATGCTTTTAGGCCTATATTTCCAAGACCTTTGGCACATGAAAGTGTGATGTTGTCTTTATTAGAAATAAGTATCACACCTGTATGTTGTCATGTAATATGATCAAACCACCTGACTTGTTGTTTATGGATGTAGAGTAGTACTTGCCCTGTTAGTATCAGTTATGATTTTGTCTCTTCTTGTTTACATTTAATATTCTCCTTAGTCATTTTGTTTTCATTGTGATGATTTTCCTTTTGTATTTGGTTGATAGTGTCCATGTTTGATACTGACAGCACAGAGCTGGGAGGAAGACTGTATTGTTCAGTGCTCTTTTTGTTTCAGCTGTGAAGTATTTGTTTTTCCATTGACCATTTTCATATAGTTTTTTTAAATAAGTTGATTAGATGTGTACTAACTTGATAATGTTGTAAGATTTCCACAGGTTATGTCTATATACTTTATCAAAAGCTTTTTGTTGATCTTCATAGTCTATGTGCAGTATCTGATTGTGCTCAACTTATTTTTCTGTTTGTTATCTTAGGGAAAAGATATACCTTCTATTTTTCATAAATGTATAAACAAAAATGAAATAAAATGAACAGAGCACTTAGCTGTAACTTGTAAGATGTTTCAGTATGAGCTTTAATCATACAAAGACATACAGGATGAAGAAACAGAGAGAGGAGATAAAGTATAAATTTACATGAATGCTATGCTTAAAAAAAAATGAAATAAAATGAATAGAGCACTTAGTTGTAACTTGTAAGAAGGTGTGGCTTGGCTGACGCTGTGTTCAGAAATGCACATGGTGGAGTGTAGATAATATTTAAATGGAGACTTGTGATGTGTGATAGGTGGGTCATAACTGAGGGTGGTAGGTGGGGAAAACATGGAGGGGATAGAGAGTGATACAATGGTAATCTAGCTGGGAGAAGGTGAAATAGGTGATTATTGTTGGGATAGAGGGGTTGCAATGTGATGATGCTGTGAAGAGGTTCTGAACTATGTGTAACAAGTGAGAAGGGAGTGGAACTTGGTGGGGAGGGATTATGATTGTAGAAAAGGAGAATTTAGGTGTAGGTGAATAATGAGTTCAAAGCATGTGGTTCCAGCATCCCATATTCCTGGATGTAGTGCTTCTCAAGCACTAGGGGTTTCTGTCATCTGTGTGGCATTGTTTCATTTATTTTTCCTAAATCCCTAGTTTCATTTAATCCAAAACCTCCGACCACCCAAAACTTCAACATTTCAACCTCAGTGCTGAGAGGACATAGTGATAAAACCAGCCGATAAAACATCGAATATTGTAGTTTGGAAAAAAGATTTATATATCATGGAAGGAATGTCCCAACTCAACAACACAGAATTCTATGCCTCACGTAAAAACAATGCTACCCATTCCAATAATGATAAAGTGGAAGCAACCATCAAAGATTTGATTGACGAAGGTGGCCTCCCACCCCGAGCTGTTTCTCTTCACATCAAGGACAGTTGTTTAGGCAAACTCATCTATCTTCTTCCTAAAATCCATAAACTTGGCCATCCTGGATGTCCCATTGTATCAGCATGTTCATGCCCCACTGAGTGCATTTCTGACTTTTTGGACAGCATTTTCAAGCCTCTAGTATAAAAACAACATAGGACTAAAGATCAATGTAGGAAAGACGAAGTTAATGAAGCAAAATGTGAACAACAGAAATGTACTCAGAGTAGATAGCAAGTTAGTAGAGGAGGTCAAAGAATTTGTATATCTTAGCAGTAGAGTAGTAGAAAATGGAGACAGTACAGAGGACATCAACAGCAGACTTACTAGAGCAAACCAGGCTTTTGCAATGCTGCAGACTATATGGGAATAAAAAAAACAACTAAGCATGAATATGAAAACAGGATATTTAAGAGTAATGTTGGACTACTCTATGGAAGTGAATGCTGAAAAATCACCAAAACCATAGAAAATAAGATGAATTCTTTCCAGACTAAATGTTTACAAAGAATTAGAAAAATATTTTGGCAAACATCATAAGAAATAACATTTTGTTGGCAGAAATGCAGATGAAGCCACTGACAGCAATTATTGAGGAAAGACGCTGGTGATGGTTGGGACATGTGCTCCGAATGACTGACAACTCACTACCAAAAATAGGACTAAGATGGACACCACAGAAGTAAGGGTAGACCAAAAGAGACATAGAGAAGAACAACAGAGAGGATGTTGAGCAGTAGAAAGCTCACCTGGGCAAAAGCAGAAAAAGAGGCAAGGACAGGCATTTGTGGAAAACCCTTGCAGAAGCCCCATGTGCCCTGGGCACTTAAGGTTCAGAGAGAGAGAGAGTACACAAAATGCTCTCTTATTTGAAAGATACCACACCTTAATAACTTTTGATGTGATCAAACTCTCTCAACACCACTCTTATCACATCTTTCTTCTTAATGTCTGCTCCTTTTACACCTCTATCCCCCTTGAGGATGGACTCTTAGCACTCCGCTATTTTCCTGACAAAGACCCTCTCCCCACCACTAACACTGATACCATAATTAGACGCACAGCTAGTACTCAATCTAAACTCTTTTGAATTCATTGGTGAATAGTTTGGTCAAATCAGTGATGTCGCCATGAGAATGAAAATGGGTCTCAGTTATGCATTTATGGGTTTTCTGGAAGTCGAATTATGGGAAACCTACACTGGCAGACTTACAGAATTTTATAAAAGGTACACTGATGATGGCATTGGAGTCACCAGTATGCCCAAGAACTTAAAATAATGCAGTGGAATGCTGAGGGTGTCAGCAGTGTTAGAGATGGCTATAGCAAAAAGGTTGAACTAGAGAACATACTTTTTGCAGAGCAGGTAAGTATATGCTGCATACAGGAGACACACCTAACCAAAGATGCTGCCTTTAAAATCAGAGGCTACCAGTGTTTTAGATCAGACCAACAGGACAGAAGAAAAGGAGGAGTACTCACACTTGTTAAGAATAACATCAGCGCATGTCAGGTGGGAGTGTACATGGAAGGAGCCGAATACCAGATGATCCATCTAAAAAGTAGTAATACAGATTTCCACCTCCTTAACTATTACTGTCCTAATGACCGCCCACTTGCTTTAGGAACAGTCCCACACAAAGAGAGACTGATGGTCTGTGGTGATTTTAACAGTCATTCCCAGAGCTGGGGCTATGACCACATAAACAAGAGAGGAGAGGAAGTTGAGAGCTGGCAGGATGATAATGGACTTCTCCTGATCAACCAGCCAATGGATGCCCCAACATTTTACTCAAGGGCTTGGCATACAAAATCAACACCAGATCTGGCATTCCACTCTCCGGATCTGAAGTGGAACATTACACGTGAAGTTGGAAAACAACTTGGAGGTAGCGACCATCGACCAGTCTTCCTGACAATAGAAAATGAACTCCTTAACACCAGTAACCCTCTCCCCAGATGGAACTATAAAAAAGCAAACTGGACAATGTACAGACATCGTACAGGTATCCTGATGGGACAGCTGTCCATAGAAGGTAAGGATATTAACAGCATAGTGAAGGAATTCAATGCTTGTATCCTTCAGGCCGCTCGTGAAACCATTCCCAGAGGAGCTCGCAGGGACTATAAACCATACTGGTCTAGTGAGCTGGGAAAACTCCATGATGACGTGGAAGCAGCTCGAAAGCAAGCAGAAAATAGACCATGCCAAGAACACCACAATAATTACCAACATTCTAAGGCCAAATTTCAGAGAGCAAAGCTGCAAGCCAGACGGGAAAGTTGGAGAGAGAAAACAGAGTCCCTAAACTTTGAAAAGGATGGAAGGAAACTGTGGAAACTAATCAAACAGTTAAATGATGAGAGTACTGGAAGAAGTACAAAGATTACACTAATAGAGGATGGGAAAACTCTTACAGGTAAGCAGGTAGCAGATCACTTTGCTCGCATGTTTGCACAGGACTGCAACATTGATATCCATCCAGAGAAGGAGCGTACAGTGCGCATCGAGCCACAGAAAGAGGAGGAACAAGTCAGAAAAGTGGAGGTCATGGATGCACCAATCACACGCAGTGAGTTAGACCTAGCAGTTAGTAAACTGAAACCAAGGAAATCACCAGGACCAGATGGAGTGTCCAATGAAATGATCAAGAACCTGGGAATGGCAGCAATGGGAAAGCTGTTGGATATTTTCAATATGTGCTGGAGCACAGGTAAGTTACCTCAAATCTGGAAGGAAGCAAGCATGGTACCACTGCTAAAACCAGGGAAAAACAGTGATACTGCCTCCAGCTGCAGGCCAATCAGTCTCACTAGCTGCCTATGCAAAACGATGGAACGCATCATTGACCTGAGGCTAAAATGGTACCTAGAAAGTGAAAACCTTCTCGTTCCACAACAAGCAGGATTTAGGCAGTACTACAGTACGGAAGATCAAGTGACCTATCTCTCTCAAGAGATTGAGGATGCATTCCAAGAGAAAAACCTTGTACTAGCAGCGTGGATAGACCTGAAGAAAGCCTTTGATAAAGTATGGAAAAAAGGTCTGTTGTGGAAACTAAGAAACTGCAATGTGAATGGAAGACTGTACAACTGGATAAAGTCCTATTTACACAATAGAAGAGCTAGAGTAGTAATGGATGGACACAAAAGCCAGAAAGTACTTCTGCGACACGGTGTACCACAAGGAGGAGTCCTTTCGCCTACACTATTCCTTGTATTCATTAATGACCTGGTCAGGGAACTTCCCTATGGAATCAAAGCAGCACTGTATGCAGATGATCTGGTCATGTGGTGTACAGATGAATATGCGACAGTTGCTACACAGAGACTCCAAAGAGCAGCAGACATCTTGACATCATGGACAAACAAATGGTGTGTAAGTATCAACACAGAGAAATCAAGTACCACTCTGTTCACCCTCTCATCTAAACAGAAAGCAGGTAAGATCTTTGTAAATGAAATACCCTTAAGGATGGACAACCAACCCACTTACTCTTGACTCAAAACTGACTTGGAAGCAACACATCAACAGTGCAGAAGCAAAAGCCAGAAGAAAACTAGCCATATTAAGAAAATTGAGTGGGACTACATGGGGAGCTAGTGAAAGAATCCTCAAGAACGTATATCAGCAAAGTATTCTACCACATTTAGAATATGGCTCAACATCTTGGTGCACAGCATCAAACACTACGCTGCATAATCTAGACAAGGTTCAAAATCAGTCACTACGGATTATCACAGGTGCCATGAGGTCCACACCAATAGTAGAAATGCAGAAAATAGTTGGTGTTCAACCGCTAAAGGAACGTAGAGACACAAAGGTCATGACCATGGGAGAAAAATTCCTTAGCTCTGTAAGCCATCCCCTGAAGGAGAGATTCAATAACTTGGCATTAGGACGGCTTAAAAGAAGCAGCTTCATTCATCAGGCCAAGCGTATGCGTAAGCTGATACCAGACCTTCCAACTGTAGTCACTCCATTATCATCTGTACCAGAGCATACACCATGGAAAGAAGCAGATTATACACAAATAACTATTCAGACTGAAGTGAAAGGTGTGCAGAATGGTGAGATGCAGAGCAGTCTTGTAAGATCAACAGCCACACTTAGTGTTCTAGATGACAAATATCCATGTGACACCTGGATACGTGTGTATACAGATGGATCTGCACATAATGCCATAAAGAATGGTGGGGCAGGAGCATATATTGAATATCCAAACAACACCATTGACAAGATTTCCATACCCACTGGTAAATACTGCAACAACTTTGATGCAGAAGTTAGGGCAATTATTGCTGCAGTTGAAAAACTATCAGACTCCAGAATTGATACATGTCCTGTAGTAATTCTCACAGATGCAAGATCAGTACTGGAGGCTCTTCAGTGCAACAAACTACCAGACCTTAAGGATGCCTTGTCAAAAATTGGCTTACAACATGGAGTCACTTTGCAATGGATTCCCTCCCACTGTGGGATACCAGGCAATGAGAAAGCTGACCATCTGGCCAAAGAGGGCACTGAAATGGAGCAACCAGACATACCAGTCACCTATAATCAGAAGAAAAGCATGATAAAAACCTACAGGAAGTTACAAACACCACCACATGATGACTATCACATGCTAAACAGAAAGGAACAAGTCACCATCTTCCGTCTCCGAACAGGACACAGCCGACTCCGAAGTCATATGTATACAAAGTTTAAGATTGGTACTACTAATCTATGTACATGTGCCCAGGTGCCCCAAACCGTGGAACATATCCTCCAGAACTGCATCAACTACAAGACACTGAGAAATAATTACTGGCCCAGTGAAACCACTAAAGAAGATAAGCTCTACGGTTCCATACATGAGTTACAAAAAACAGTGAAATTTATCCAAGAGACAGGACTGCAGATATAGACAGACAGTGCGAACGAAGAAGAAGAAGAAGACCAGTATGCCACAGGATGACCTAAAAAAGTTTATTGAATTTGCCAACTCACTTAATAAGAACATAAAATTCACTTATGAAATTTCTGACAAGTCTGTCAACTTCTTGGACATCAAAATATCTATTGGCACAGACAGGGCTGTAACTTCCACTTCTGTGTTTTACAAGCCCACTGACAGGCAAGCCTATTTACTTTACACCTCCTCTCATCCTGAAGCTTGTAAGAAGTCCATCCCATACTCCCAACTCCTCCATCTTCGCTGCCTATGTCAGGATAATTTGGACTTTATAGATCAGTCCAACAAATTATTAGAATTTTTCCGTCATCACCATTACACAGAAAAATGTCCTTTACAAAGCATTCAACTGCATCCAACTAGTGAGCTGCAAAGAAGCGTACAGGAAAAGACCTGTTACCCCACCTGACAGAGTTAAATTAGTACCTCCTTTCCAGCTGCATCGTCAGATGGTTACAAAAATTCTTTATCGTCATCTGCCATTAATCCAACTCGACCCCGACACTCGCAACATTTTCTCTGATCCACCCCTATTAGCATACAAACGAGAACCAAATCTTAAGGACACCCTTGTCCATAGCCACTTGAAGTGGAACCTTGAATATGCTGGTGCTAGAAAATGTAACCTCCCTTGCTGTGTTACCTGCCCTGTAGTCTGGGAAATAAAAAAACGATCACTTTTCCCAAAACTATCCTCACTCTCCATGAGGGATTCACATGTAAGTCCCGCAATGTGATATATGTCATTGTATGCAAAATATGCAGAATAACTTAGACTGGTGAAACTGGCGTCAGATTAGGGATCTGCATGTAAAACATCTGTACGATGCATGCTTTGAAACCAGTGCAGAATCATTTCAATGGCCCCAACCACATAGGCAAATCTGACTTTCTGGTAACAGCCATCAAACAGTGTCACAGAATATTGGGTTTCTGTTTTTGTTCCATAAACAGTGTGTTGGATTGAAATTCTCCTTTTTAAAGTCTCATGACTTTTATTTCTTGTGGTGATTCTTTCCACAATTTACTCAAGTCTTCACCATATCTCTTCACAGGTCATCTTAAACTTTTCTGACTGTTTTTTGCTATTCCTGCGAGTTTGTATGTTATGTAGTGTTCTTCATCCCATGTCTGTAGTCAATTTTTACAGCTTACCATATTGCTTCTTTAACTTCTTCCTGGTTTCTTCTATCTTGCAGACACTATTTTTAAGTTGTCTTGTAGAGAGTTCTTTGATGTATTTCCAGACTTTTTCTAAACTGCTGCTTTTGTCTTCTAGCCTCTTATATGCAGTGGGCATATCTTGCTTCACAACACAAAAAAGGAATGGAAAAGTCCATAAGAACAGTTAACAGCAAAACCTTTATCTTAATGCAAAAAAAACTAAATTGATGACAACTGACAAAACAAGGCAGCTGAAATATACATTAATGAGGAAAAATTGGAAGAAGTGGAGAGTTTTGAATACCTTGGATCATTATCAACAAATAATACTTTAATATCCCTCACTGTATCCCCATGATGGATATTAAAAGGAGGACATCTATTGCTCTTCAGAAAATAAAACACTAAAGAAGCTGTGGAGAGGAACAAACAGAACTACAATATAAGATTTTTAAGGGAATGCATCTTTCCCATTGCAACATATGCCTTTGAGACCTGGACACTTAACAAAACAGCTGAGAAACGCATAAATGCCTTTGAATGTAAATGCTACAGAAGAGTCTTTAAAAAATCATGGACACAAAAAAGAATAAATATATCCATACTACAAGAACTTAATACTGAAGAAGGTTGGCTGGTAAGGAAGATTAAACAGAGAAAACTTAATATTTAAATAGTTTGTAGACATATCAAATGTCATGATAATTTAGAGAAGACGGTCTTGGAAGGGTACACAATGGGAAAAAGAAAGAGAGGAAGACCAAGGTAAAGATGGCTGCAAGACATCACTGATGATCTGCGAATGGATGCATCAGCAGCAGGGCATCTTGTTTACAACCTAGAGACCTACAGGAGAGCTGTTAGGGAGGCAAAGGCAAGAGACATGCAAATGACTGACTGACTGACTGACATCTTGCTTCATCTCCCAAATCGAATCTGTACTAAGCTTTCTCAAGTTGATGATCTCTAGTCCTCTCCTAGTTGGTATTCGTTTCATTGGCTTTTGTGTTGTTTATAATATTAAATTACAGAATGATGGTCTGTGTTTACACTAACATTTGGAATTACTTTCACATCTCTAATATGCCTTCTTTTGGACCTCAATGGCATATAGTCACACTTACTTCACCCAAACCTAGAAATCCCCTACTTTGTCCTGTTTTCACCACTCACAGCACAGATGTAAAGTTGGACTTTGAGTTTCTAATTCACAAGGTGAGAAAATTAGTTGCTGCTGAATGAAGATCTAAAGTTGTTTCCATACTGAAGAGGTGGACAGGAAAAGGTGACACAAGATCATGTCACACACTAGGGCAGAATTTACTTAATGATTTTATGCTTGCTTAACCTGTAACCCTTTTTTATGGATGGTCAAACAGTCAAGTGATGCTAAGTGAAATATATTGGATATAGGTGACAGAAGAGTTACTACACCATCCATTTACAGTGACTAAAATTTTGCAATCCAAAGACTCCAGGAATTTTTTTGAAGGAGTTGAGGAACTTGATGTTTCATCTGTCTCAAGTGTAGGGCTAACTGCAGATGGTATTGCTCCTTCAATGAAACAAAGTGTGGGAATATCAGAAAACAAGATTCTTCTAGCTGCTGTAAATGTAGACAAATGCATCAAGACTTTGTTGGATGGTAAGCATCTGACTAAAAGGAAAGATGCTCTATTTGAGATAGCAGTTAGACTGAATGGGTTACACGTAATCTCAAGAGATGAAGTTAGCTGTTCCTTATCTTCAGCTTCATCAGCTGGGGATAAGTTGGTTTTGAAAAATATTTGAACCATAAAAAGCACATGGCCACAAAGAAAAGGATTCCTTCAAACCCACAAAGAACAAAATGAGCAAATTTCAAATGAATTTCTCCTTGTATTAATGGAAATCAAAATATTTGACCATTCATATAAAAAGAAGTGCTAGGCTGCTTCTGTCAACTGTTACATTCAGCAACATGGAATGCTGGAACAACATGGCTTGAACTCAAAATTCTGCTACTCTTAACACATTCCCCTTCTCCACAATCATATTCCATTCATATTATGTTCTACTCCTTCCTCACCTGCATACACATTTCAGTCTCCTCACTGCATTAGATTACAAACTCTCTACTCCAACCATACCAATCTATTTCACCCACCATTCTCTTGACTAGATTACCACTGTATCACTCTTTCTCTTTTCACCTGTCCCCACCCCTACTTTACCACCTAATTATCACACATCATTTACACATTCTCAACACTCTACTACACTTCTGGATGCAGCTTCTTACAAGTCACAGCTAAGTTCTCCATTTACTCTATTTTCTTCATTCCTATTTGTTGTATAGCATAAATGTGAACTTACATTTTATCTTATTTCCTTATTGCATGTTTTTGTATGATTAAGGTGCAAATTGAAATGTCACAACTGTGCGCTGATTAATTAATAAAGTTGCTTCTACTTTTTTTTTCTTAACTAGTTTTAATATTTTGTCTCAAAGACAATGATGTAGCCTGGCCTTGCCAAACTTTGTATTCCAGCCTTTGTTGGCTATACTTAAGTCCCTATTCCCCATCAAAGAGTGGTCTTGTGGGGGGGGGGAGAACCTTTCACTATGAAATCTAACAGATTACAATGTCTCAGTCATACAAAAAGAATAGATGAGTCATGAAGCAGCAGGGGTGGTGAACAGACAAATTATCTCTGCCTGGGAAGACTTTCACCACCCATTCTGGCAAAACCCCACTCTATTTGGCAAATGGAACCTCCCGTCTACATTACTCAAAACAGACAATACAGGAGAGCCTCTGGGTCAGCATACCTGCCTTTGCCACCCCGGGTCTTTTATTAAAGCCATGGGATTCTTTCCTATTAGAGATATGTTTACCGCAAAGCATACCACAGATAATATTGATGTTGAAAAAGTAATGAGAAAAGAATGAATTGATACAGTAAATCAGAATTTAGACAGATTAACTGAACTATGTCTAACAGAGGGCATGGTCATAGGAGGAACAATATTCTAAACAAAGAGATACATAAGACATCATGGATATCTCTAGATGACAGAACTAGAAATCAGATAGACTATTTTTGTATTAGAAAGCAATTCAGAACATCTCTTACAGATGTAAGAGCATTTAAAGGTGTGGATGCCAACCTGTGTATAGAGAAAATAAGACTATAATTGAAATGCCAACATAAGAACTGCTAAAACCCAGAAAGATAAACAGTTACAGCCTACAGGAAGAGAACATCAACAGAAGTTTTAATCTGAAACTTACCAATCAAAATGCAGCGTCAGTGAGTTAGAAGAGATAAATATAGATGAATTATGGAATTCTTATAGCATCACCATAAAGCAACTGCTGGATTACAAACAAAAAAAAAGATAGAAAAGCATGGATATTAGAAAAAACATGGAAATACATACATGAAAGATGAGCAGACAAATTAGCCATGCTGAATATAAAGACAGATCTCGGAAATGATTAGGCAAAAGAAACATATAAAGAATAAGACAATAAAGTAAAAAGCTCAGCAAAAAGACATAAAAGAGAATACACAGAAAGACGCAGAGAAAGCAGTAAAGACAGGAGACAGCAAAATTCTATATAACATACAAAACAGGCTGATGTGTACTATTACATCCAAAGAAAGACCAATATTTAGCAAAAATGGCGCCTTATTAACATCAAGTAAAGATCAAAAGCAAAGATGGCCCGAGCACTTCCACGAAATACTTAACTGATCACATCCAAAAGAATTGATAGATCTTGAAACAGACATACAATCCCACAACCAAATGTCTTTGTGGAAGAATTTACCTTGAATGAAATTAAAACAGCAAAGAATCTTATGGCTAACAAGAAAGCTGCAGGTGAAGATGAAATAACAGCTTAAATGTTAAAAACTATTAACAGTATGAGCCAATAACTAAAATGAGCCAATTACAGAGAATGTTTAAGAAAATTTAGAAAAAAGAAAAAGTCCCTTTAAAAAAGGAATCACTGTTAAAATGTAAAAGAAAAAAAAAGGCACCCTTAACGAATGTAATAACTGGAGAGTAGTAGCCTAAAAAGAGGACACTGTTAAGAGAGGCCAAATTAATAGGCATAAAATCCCTTGATGAGGTTGAAAAGCTCACCGAAGACAAGAAAAATTGGTGAACTACCTCGCAAGCCCTATGTGACATTTAACGGCGCAGGAAGGATATAAGATATATAAGATATAAGTAAACTTACAATCAGTTGTCTCGAAAGTACTTTGCAAAATCATTCTGAATAGAATCAAAGATGTGGCGGATACTACAATGAGAGAATATAACAGTATATTGGAAAATTTACTGTTACGATGGTTGGATTCTCATAAAAGGGATATAATCTGGGGTATTTTAATATTTTGACCATTTCATTTAAAGCCCTTGGTATTTTTGTTGTACAAGAGTTCTGTTGAAAGGCCAGAGTTGAGACACTAAAATCCACAAGATATATTTGATTATTTTTATGAACATGTTTGACATGTTTGTAACAGAAAAGTTATTTCGGAATGTCCAATGAGTTTTCATCTGAAGGTCATAAACAGGTAGAATCATGGGTTGAGTGACTCTCGGGATAGAAACTTCGGGAAGATTTAGGGAAATAGTTAGCACATATTAGGAGTGGGAGGACGAGATTTTAAATATATTATTATTATGAGATTAGAATGAGTTTGAATTAAGTCTCGGTTGAGAATGTGTTAGGATCGCTGTTAGGCATGATTAGTTGAGAATGTGATTTTTCTAGTCTATAGTGCACTGTGTTAGTGATTTTTGTCATGTAGCTGACTTGTGCATAGAATGCTCCTTTTGGAGACATTATGAGATTATTTCTCATTATGATTTCAATTAAAGCGTCAGGTAGTTGTTAGTGTCATAAAGTCAAGCATTTCTTTTTCTGTCATAACTTTGCTGAACTAAAGAATATGAAATTAGTTCCTTTTTGGGATTTTTGTATAGACCTTTGGTCTACAGATTTTCTGTAATGAATGAGAAAATTATGTTATCTTTTTGATGCAGTAAGTGTGTACTCTTATGTATTGTTGCTTTTATGTAGTGTGAGAGTTGGGTTTTCTCCCTTTCCATTTGGCAAACTAGTTCTTGCTGGAAAGTGGATTAGCCAGAAACTTTGCATAACATTATCAATTGCCTCTCACCCTCACCTATCATCACTCATTTTGTCCATTAATAAAGTGTGAGTTTATGTTATTCACACTGGACTTATTCTTTACACTGTTCATTGTGTGTTGACCTTGTTAGTATTTCTATAGCAGATGTTTCATGATAGTAATACAAATCATTATAAGTATTAGCGTGTCTGTAACTAGCAGTCACAGTAATAATAGACAGATACATGATACATGTATAAGTAGTGCATGTTTACAAGAAGAACAACCAGAATTTCAAAAAGGGAGAAGCTGTCTCAACCAGATCTTTACTCTAAGAATAATACTTAAAGATCATACTGGAAAGCAAAAACTGTCAATCTTGAACATCACAGACTTTAAAAAGGCATTTGATAGCATACACAGAGACTCTTTCTGGAGAATTTTAGGACTATATGGAATACCATCTAAAACTGTCAACATCATTAACTTCTAATTTCTAAGTGTCATGCCATGTGGAGTAGGTGATAATTTCTCTCCACAATTCCCTGTCTTTAGATTTGATGAGATCTGCTGGTGACTTTCTTCCTAGCCACACTGACAGTCCATCCAGTAACTTCCCTCAATTTCTCCAGCTGCTACAGTGTGTTCCAATTTTCCTATTCTTAAGAAATGTCCTATAAATCTCACTTGTCTGTCTCTGATCTTTGCTATAATTTGCTTTTTAACTCTAGCCTCTCTTAAGACTTCTTCATTGGTTTTCTTGGTTGTCCATGGCACCTTCAACATCCTTCTTATAAACCACATGTCCATGGCCTCCATTTCTCCCTGTACTCTCTTATTCACAGACCATGCTTCACACCCATAAAACAGAATTGGCACGATGTAACATTTATTTTGCTTGCAAGTACTTAAACATCATTAAAGATCTGTACAATGGCAGTTTCTGTGGTCAGCACAAGAGGGAATAATGAACGAATGGTTCCAGATTTAGATGGGCGTGGAACAAGGATGTATACTATCTCCCTTGCTTTTTAGTTTGCCATAGACTTAACAATGAAGAAATGTTGCATGGGTAAAATGGATACTGACTGAGTACATGAGACTCAACTAGAAGACCTTGATTTTGTAAATGAGATAGCTCTTATCAGTGACAATGTGAATTCGATGCAAGAAAAAAACAGATACCCTGTCTTCAATGGTTAGTAAAATAGGACTTGAAAATAACAAGGAAAAAACAAAAATAATGAAACTTCCCATTAGTTAAGAAGGAAAAATATACATAGAATGAACAGCTGTTGAAGAAGTAAAGAAATCTGCATACCTCAGCAGCTATATAAACCAGGATGGTAGCACTAGAAAAGAAGTTAGAATTGCAAAGGCAGTATTGGCCTTTAAAAATGTTGAAACAACATGGCAATCACAAGTTATAAGCATGAAAACAAAGCTAAGATTATTCAATTCAAATGTAATATATGCCCTTATTTATGCCTGCAAAAGCTGGAAAACAACTAAAGAAATAGAAAACAAATTAAACTCTTTTGAAAACAAATGCCTAAGGAAAATACATGCATACGGTGGAACAAATTCAAGGCCAATGCAGAGATAAGGTGGATGGATGAAGGAACAACAACTTGTTTCATTGGTGATCAAAAAAAAAGGAGATGGACATATATCCTCTTCTATCCAGCATGGTTAATGTATCAAAAAATCTGAGTAATAAATGGTTTCAGCGTGATAAACAGAAAATCACTGTCCCAGAAAGGTACTATGATATATGTACTTGTACATTAGATGAGCAAGTTTTTTCTCTGCTAAAGCTCATAATAACACTAAACCATACTACAGGCTTGAAGTCTACTAGTAACATCATGGGAAAATTAGAACTTGGTGGCAGAAGGCCAACCTTAGGATTTAATAATAGAGTCCTCAGTGCTGTTGATGGAGCCACTGCTGGCGAAAATTCTTCCCAACTGATCAGTTATAAGGAATTGGCTTATCAATGGCCCAGAACAGGCTTAACAAACTCCTTTCAACTCTGGTGCATTAGATTCATGCAAAAAAGGAGGGATGCAATAGCTGCCATGTGGAGGCTTTCTTTCCACCATAGCTTACCTTGAGACTAGAAATCTGTCCAATATAAACATTTCAGTTCTCGATGAACACAACAAACTTGTGAAGTTAGCATATTTTAGCTATGTATTAGAACTTTGTTGAAATTGTAAATAAAAATGGCATACTTGTAGGCTGTGCCTAAGGCCTGCTGTATGCCAACTCTTGCAGACCTATGGAACATAGAAGAATTCAAGCAATCAGGAGAGTCACAGTTATATGGACTTGAACTGACAGAGAAAGGCTACTATAGAAGAGCTGTGATCACACCATCACTGTATGTCTTGTGACTCAACAGTGCCAATGCCATGACAGGCCACCTGAATATAGGTACACAAAGCATCAAGAACATGGCAGACCCTTTAGATGACCAAGATGCAGTCACAAAAAAATTATCTGGTCACTTTAATAGGGCAGTTGACAGAAACCATAGGCAGTGCCACTACGGCATAGAGTGACACTCACGCAGGTGTATCTTGCTGCTTGATGGCACTAAGATTATGAACAACTTTAGAATTTACCATGTGATGGACCCTACAGATCCCCAAGACACTGCCACAAAAAAACTACATGGACACTAATGACCTGTGACTCAATGGTGCCAGTGCAATGATGGGGTACCTGAACATGAATAATGGTACAATTTACAACTTAAGGGAGCTACTCAACCCCCATGATGCAGCTCCATAAAGCTATGTGGATGCTCTCTTAGGTAAATTCTTGTGGCTCCATGGTACTCAGACCATGATAGGCCATCTGGACATGGGCACAAATAACATTAAAAATGTGGTAAACCCTGTAGATCCCCAGGATGCCGCCACAAAAAAAAATATGTGGACGATTGCTTAAGGTCAAGTAGGGTCCTAAAGGCTTTATGGTTCTAGGGATATGGGTGGGGGGGGGGGGGGGGCACTTGGATATGGACTTGCAGAACATTAAGAATACAGATCCTTAAGACCCTGTAGGTTCCCAAGATGCTGCCACCTTTGCAAATGTATAATCACATGCAGTTTAAAACAGTTGTTCATAAATTTCGGTCTTAATCACATCATAAAGTTTAAAAATGCAAACACCTAGTTTTAGAAGTCTGGGTTGAGCCTGAGGCTACCAAGTGGATACCCTCATCAGATGTATTTCTTCATTTTGATTGGGGGAGGGAAGAGTTTAGTAAATTTGTTAAAGGTACGAAGCTGAAGATGTATGTTGGTGCTGTTCCAAAAATCTGACTGGACTTGGAGATTTCAAACCAACTATATAGAGCTCCCCTAGGAAGACCAATGCATTATAAGCACAGCTGAATGTTGGAAATAAGGATCACAGATGCTGAAGGCTCAGAAACATACGCCAAAGACCTGCAGTACCTAACTCTTGCTGACCTAGGGGACACAGAAGGGTTTGTAGGACAGTTACTATAAAAGATCTGTGACTGTCATACTGACAGCACAGCCCCTAGAACCAGACTGGCACACAAAACAGCCACCGCATTTTTATCTTGAGCAGCATAAGTTGGTGAGATGGGAAAACATGGGTAAAATGCTAGTATAAATTCAACAAGGAAAAGAACATGCTGCTGTTGATGGCTGCTGTTGATGACCCTTTTATCTGGTCACCATAAATCTGGAGAATCCCGCTACTCTGGAAGCAGCTATCGATTTTAAAAGAACAGTGAGCATCTAAAAAAAGTGCCAGCAGGATCCACTATTTATTTAGAGATTAGAGATTGTCCTCAGAGAAACTCCTGATGATTGGGTCCAAGTGTTCTGCAGTCTCTTGATTAGATGGAGTGGTACATCTCCTAAACTTGTTGTTCTGGTCGCCTCTAACCTTCGTGGAACATTCACTGTTAGAGTGACTGACCCTGAGGTCAAAACAAAATTGGGAGATAACATACATCTGGATGAAATTTTAATAATACTGGATGAAATATCAATAAACTCACATGAATCATCGAGCTTTGTTTTGCATAATGCCTGTTTCTGAAAACTATTTGAACCATTTAATAGCTAACATAAAACCAAGAGAGAGAGAGATAAAACCAATTCCAACCTGGATGTAGTAAGACTCGTGAACAACTCTATATCTTACACTACCTGAGAAAACCAAAGAGGTCCCTCCAGCAAATCACCAACAATTTTGCTTCACTCACTTCAGTGAATTTTGATGCTTTCCTTGTTAAGGAGGCTGAAGATCAGTGAAAAATGCAAAAGAAATACCAAGCATTGTCAGCATTCCCCAAGGTGAGTACAGGCATTGGTGTTTGGAGACAACTGGAATTGCACTGTCAGCAACAGGAGTGGGTGCTATTCCCAGCACTGTCCTGTCTGTACTTGGTGTGAGGGGTTTTACTGTGGACTTAATGTGTGCTACAAATACCTGCAAGTGTTCCACTAAAGTGGCAAAAACATGCAGCTGTGATACAAGTGGCTCGAATCAAGCTAAACACGGTCCACCAACATGTATATAAGGTGATGAACGATTCTAAGATTTTAGACATAGAATTTACTCACATTTCTGACGAGACAGAATGCTGCCTCACTATGAAGGAAGAAATCTGAAACAAGACATGAGGAATAGACCAAAAAAACAAAAAAGAATGGTTAGAACTTGGTCCAGAGGAAGTCCATGTCGAATTTTCCAAATTAATAATGTCTTTCAAATCTATTTAATTGTGTCTGTGGTAATGAAGATACTACCCAACCAACTGCTCCTTCATCTTACTATGTGTAGCATTCCATAATGTGAGAAATGCTGCTGCAAAAATTTAATTCCCACCCCCCCCCCCCCAGCACGTAGGGGCATAACAGTTCCATATTTTTAGAACTGCTGTAATAAAACATTGGCATATCCCACATCACAGTGAGGGAACATTTTGGTCCAATTTTTTGTATAGGTCAGGCTGCAAAATTTGGGCATTCATACAGAGTCCTGTCAGTTGTGCAAATCTGGTTGCTTAGCTCCGATGTGGACATTTTTCAAAAAACAAGTCAACCTGTCATCGATAACACAATTACTGGGCGCATATGAGCGAAATTAACAATCGGACCAGAATCGCGTTTAAGCTAACAAGAAACACTGGTGCCCACTTTGAACACACAATCCAAGATCACTTTATGAGGCAGGAGATCTCCTGGGGAGTATATGTTAATAATATGACATGGAAGAGAGCTCGAGTACAGGAGTCTATGCAGCTCTCCAGTATTTTACATACATATGTTTGTTTTGGGTTATATAGGTAGGAAGCTTGTTTTATTAAACAGAGTGTTTTTATGCCGGAGTGAGTGGTGGAAGGCTCCACAGGCGAAGATAATTGGTCTGTTCACCAACCTTGCTGTTCATGATATCAAACTTGCATATACATCAGATATGGAAGGGACCACACCAGGTGAATATCTGGTGTCTGAAAACCAGACACTTTGGGTAGATAGTTTTGGTTGGTAGCTCGTCTAGGAGAAGGAAAACTCTGATTTTAAACCCGCTGCTGGCGAGATTCTTCAGTTGCCATGTGGGGGGTGAAACTCCTCCCGGCCAATGAAGAAAAATGCAATTAGGGTTGCCACGCGGCACCGCCATCAAAAAGGTGAAGGAAAGGATTAAGTGAAGTAATCCAGTAGTCTCGAGGTCAGGGCTACTCAAATCACGGCACCTCTGCTCTAGAGGCCGGTCACATCCTATATACACCTGGGGTAGATTGCCTAAACCAGCTTAACCCAGACACTGCTGGCGAGATTCTTCGACTGCCGCACATGGGGTGAAACTCCTCCCAGCCAATGAAGAAAATGTGATTAGGGTTGCTGTGCGGTGCCGCTGTGAAAAAAGTGATGGAAAGGATAAAGTGAAGTTTAATCAGTATGTCCAGTAGTCTCACGGTGAGAGCTACTCATACCACAGCACCTCTGCTCTAGAAGCTGGCCATGACCTATATACAGCCATACTGGTGAAATGTACCTAAACCGGCTTAACCCAGGGGTGAAACTTACTAGTGGTGAGGATTTGTCCTCCTGGACAAAAGCTCCATCCTGGTCATAACTAGGAAGGGTAGTGGCCACGACCACAAAATGCTGAAGTCGGAGACATTGGACCAGTTCAGTCTAGATAGGCAACCACCTCTCACCTGATGGGGATATATGCGTATCCTAATCACACTGAGGTTTTCCAGTGAGAAAGTCCAATGGCGGACTAGATGGGCAACCACCTTTCACCCGGCAGGGATATACTGATATCCAAAACACGTCAAGGTTTTCCAGTGAGAAAGTCCAACTCTAGGCTGGATGGGCAACCACCTCTCACCCAGTGTGTATATGCTGACATCCAAACCAAGTCGAGGTTTTCCGGTGAGTATCAGTTTAATCTAAACTGGTGCAATGAAAACCACAGTGTCATGCAATCCTGCTTCTGCGACCCACCGAGAATACATGCCCAAGCCCAGCGATACTCTGAACCTCTTGTTGTCCTCTCGGGGATCTCTTGCAAAATACAGGAGTAAATTCAGTAGGATCACAAGGAGGTCTTGGTGGTAGAAGCGAATGGAGAAGAAGAAGAAGACATGAATACTTTCATGTATAAAATTGCTTTGTGCAGACATTTTCATGTGCAGTCATTTTCATGTGCTCCCTTTGTTGTACTGATAACAAACAAAAAAATAAACTTTTGACAAACTAGATCAAATGGAAGAACTAAATATTTCTGGTTCATCAGATTTAGCATGGAGAACATTGTGACTCAAAACAGAGCCATAACTACAAATATTTAAAAAAGATAATCATATACACTAGAAATACAGATATGGTTTATTACAACAACAAAAAAACGTTAGTATAAATGGTGGAAAAAAAATGAGGAAACTGTGAAACTACTTGGAATTATAATGCAAGCACTAATATACCTTCACAAGTTCTTGAGGTAACACTGTATACAAATCCAGGCTGGCATGCTAGCACATCTGATTCACACTGACCAGATAGTGGATTCAGTTTCAGGCCTTCAGAACACTGTAAATCTACACAAGTAAAGCGCCCTCTTGTGTTGACACACTGTTGTCCTGGGGCACAGACTGCAGTTCCTTCACCACATTCATCTATATCTGCAATAGAATTTGGTCTCCACATTCACAAAATCAATACTTGTGGATTCATGTTTTTTTTTTACTGGGACAGTGAGGCAATTTATAAAATGTCAAAAAATTGGTGGAATCATAAATGACAATTGTGCATCTTCAGCTTTACACTAAACTTCATCTGAGAAATCTGGCCTGTGGTCTTTGATTATGCAAGAGTATCTTGCAACCAGGGCATTTGAAATTTGATCTTTGCAAGTTGGTAATTCATCATCATCATCAGGTGCCGTGCCAACTGGCATTGGCTATTATGCTTCTCCACAGTACACGATCCTTCATGCAGGCCATTAGCTCAGTTGGTGATCTCCTCTCACACCATCCCGTCAGACCGTCCAGTATCATTTCTCTTGGTCTTCCTCTTGATCTTCTTCCCTCTATTTTTTTCTGTTGTTATAATATTTTCAATGCCCCCTCTTCTCATTGCATGTCCTATGAAAGTACACTGTCTCTCTCTTATATTTTTTGACAAGATTTTTTGTCTCTCCAGTTCTTCTCTACATTCTTCATTTGTTATATTTGCTGTCCAAGGAATTCGCAATATTCTTCTAATAAACCATATTTCTGCTGCTTCTATTGATTTTTGTGTAGACCTGCCTATTGTGCATGATTCACTTCCATATAACAAGATAGGTTCAATACAACATTTTAGGACTCGTTTTCTATCATTCATTGATAAGGATGAAATGCAGTCTTTGCTTGGCCTATTCTGTTCCCAATTTCTGTTCTGCATTTCCCATCAGCAGTTATTACTGCTCCAAGGTATTTGAATTTCTGCACCTGCTTTAGAATAGCTCCATTTAATTTTATACTACATGCTGGTGGATTCTGATTCTTAGATATAACCATAGTCTCTGTCTTTTTGATGTTCAAAGTAAGGCCTTTCTGTTCACTTTCTTTGGCGACTTTATCCAAGAGATTTTGCAGGTCTTGTTGGTTCTCAGCTATCAGTATTGTGTTGTCAGCATACAGAAGGTTGTTAATATTGTATCCTCCAATTTTTATGCCTGGTTCTGTGATGATCACTCTTAGAATATTCTCGCTGTACAGAGAAAAAAAGGTCTGGAGATAGTACACATCCTTGTCACACCATTTGTTTTATATGTTGATATTTTCCAGTTCTATTTTCAACTTGAACTGCTGCTTCTTGCTGCCAGTATAGATGTTTTATAATCCTCAGGTCTTTGCCATCTATATTGATGTCTTCAACCATTTTAATAATTTCATTATGTTTCACCTTGTCAAATGCCTTGGTGTAATCAATGAAGCATAAGTAGATATCTTTCTGTACTTCTAAAACTCTTTCTGTTAGTGTTCGTAAAGCATAAATGGCATTGTGCGTTCCCTTTCCTTCAACAAATCCAAACTGTTCATCTGCTATTTCCATGTTTATCTTTTTTCCTTGTTCTTCTCATAATTATTCTCAGAAGTAGTTTCATTATGTGACATGAGAGGCTGATAGTCCGGTGGTCATCACATTCCTTTGCACCTGGTTTCTTTGGTAGTGCTATAAATGTGGATTTACACTGGGCATATAACCACTGTTGTAAATGTCATAAGTAACTTGGTTATTATTTGTATTCCTGTCTCCTCTAGCACCTCTATTTCTTCTATTGTTATATTATCAGGCCCAGTTGCTTTTCCTTTCTTCATGTGTTTGATGGCATATATGATTTCATCTTCAAGTATTGGTGGTCCATCACAGTGTTCAGTATATGGTGTACAATACAGCTTTAGCAGTGTCAGCTTTGTCCACTCTCAGCCTGTCTTTTATTTTACCCTGTCCAGCAAATCATTTCCATGAACTCCCACAAGATCACATGACATGTCTCATCAAATATGAATGGCATAATAGATGAACCCATTCTTTTTTAAGCAATTTCTTCTCAATTTTATAAACCATACACAGTGGATTCATCACAATGACACCATTAACCACATCTATTCCATTTCAACCGACACAGCCTCGATGTCCATTTGATTCTTTGATTGATGTGGTGGCTACAAAGGCTCCAAAACCCTGTGCTATTACTCTTCCATTTTGGTAGGCAACAAAACCACTATAACTATTCCAACTCACTAACCCATCAGTATATATTACCATATCTGAAGAACCACAGTGACACTGTATGAAATCTTGAACCCAAAAGTTCAACTGCCTCATGTGTCCAGTCTCAACGTTCATCATCATCAGGTGCTGTGCTATTATGCTTCTCCACAGTACACGATCCTTCATGGAGGCCATCAGCTCAGTTGGTGATCTCCTCTCACACCATCCCGTCAGACCGTCCAGTATCATTTCTCTTGGTCTTCCTCTTGATCTTCTTCCTTCTATTTTTCCTGTTGTTATAATATTTTCAATGCCCCCTCTTCTCATTGCATGTCCTATGAAAGTACATTGTCTCTCTCTTATCTTTTTTGACAAGATTTTTTGTCTCTCCAGCTCTTCTCATACATTCTTCATTTGTTATATTTGCTGTCCAGGGAATTCCCAACATTCTTCTAATAAACCACATTCCTGGTTCATGCCCTTCTTTGTTAGCTGAGGTCTGTCCTGCACTTGTAGCCAATCCTCATCTTTGGGCATCTCATCAAGACTGCAAAATTGACACTGTTGTATCCTCAGCCTCAACCATTCAGGATCTGCCTCATTTGATGTGTCTGTCCTTTATCAACCCCAGCTCCATTTGGAGAGGTTGATTTTAATGCTGGCAACCTTGAATCAGTGGAACGGAGTTTGCACTGCTGCAGAATCCACATACATTCATTCATTTGCATGTCCCTTGCAGAACTTTGCCTCCTTAACAGCACTTCTATAGGCCTCTTGGTTGTGAGCAAGATGGCCTTCTACTGATGCATCCATTTGCAGATCATCAACGATGTCTTGCAGCCATCTTCACCTTGGTCTTCCTCTTTCTTTTTCCCATTATGTACCCTTCCAAGACAGTCTTCTCTATATTATCATGACATTTAATGTGTCCCAAATATTTAAGTTTTCTCTCTTTAATCCTCTTTACTAGCCAGCCTTCTTCAATATTAAGTTCTTGTAGTAAAGATACATTTGTTCTTTTTTGTGTCCATGATATTTGAAGAACTTTTCTGTGGCATTTACATTCAAAGGTATTTATGCGTTTTTCAGTTAAGTGTCCAGGTTTCACAGGCATCCACATAAAGAGTTAAACTGAGAAGTAAGGAGGAAAAGGAACCATCATGAGAGGATTAATAGGAAAATAATAGCAGGGAAATGCAAGAATAAGTCTAAATCTGATAGAATCTGGCAAAAATGCATAAATATTAAAACAAAAATCTCATTAAAGATACTCAGAAAATATGAAAATAAATATCTCATAATTTATCTTAGAATTATTATACTTAATAATCCATTTGGTAACTGCAGGAAGGAATGTGTGTATATATATGTATGTATATATATATATATATACACATTCTTGTACTTTGTAAGACCTATATGAAAAGCTAATACACAATCTTGAAAAAGCAAATCACGAGAAGGGAGGGTTCAATCAACTAGCCTTGTCCAATAGGGACAGTCATGCGCCACAGGTGACAACCAATCATCATTAGACTACTGTGAGCAAAACAAATCACAAATTCGAATTCAGAACATGGAATATGAGAACACTTAAGCAGAAGGGAAAATGGAAAACATCAACAGAGAAATGGAATGTATGATAGTTAGCCTGTTAGGATTACGTGAAATCTGCTGGAAATGAGCAGGAGCAATCCAGTCAGAAAAATATCAAATTTTATACTCGGGAGGAAATAATCAAAAAAGAAGAATAGGCATAATTCTGGATGATGTCAAAAGCAAAGCCCTGCTTTGCTCGATCAAGTTGCAATGAAACCCAGTAGACATAAACTTCATCAAGTCAATGCTCCAATGCTCCAACATCAGCAAGTACAGAGGAGGACAATGAAGCATTTTATAGTGAACCTAGATAAAGAACCTAGAATTCAAGAACAATGCAGAGATAAGGCAGAACAACTGTCTCATGTGTGATCAGAAAAAGAAAATGGACATATGTCGGTTATGTGAAGAGAAGAAACAGTCAGAGAATCCCAAAACAAGCTATCAAGTGGAACACAACAGGCCAAAGAAAAAGAGGCCAACCACGTGAAATTCTATAAAGGACATTATTAAGAGAGGCCAAATTAGTAGGCATAAAATCCTTTGATGAAGTTGAAAAGCTTGCCAAAGACAGGAAAACTTGGTGAACTACCATGGGAGCCCCATGTGACGTTTAAAGGTACAGGAAGGATGTAAAATGTAAGATAAAGCAGAGTGCAAAAATCAAGAATGCACAATAATAATGGGTGACTTCAATGCAAAAGTTGGCAGAATGAAAGATGACAATGTAAGTGGAGGGTATGGCCTCAGAGAAAGAGAGGTGATAAATTGAAAGAATGGGCAGGCATCCATAACATGATAGTTGGCAACACCTGGTTTCAAATACCCAAGATGTCTGTGGCCTGGAAACACCCAGATAACATCACAAAAATTCAGACTGACCACATACTAATAAATAATGGATTTAGAAATGCTCTTTTGTCAGCAAAGACTAGGCCAGGGGCAGATTGTGTCAGCGATCATGTTCCGTAATAGGAAAAATGAGAAATAAATTGAAGAAGATCGAGAAAATGAGAGGCAATATAAAACTGACCTTAGCACTGCTGAAAACAGATAAATCTGAGAGAAAGATAAAACAGGTGCAATGCAATAGCAAAAATCAGTGACACCGACAGTCGGTGGGAATGTTAAGATACTGCTCAACAAACATCAAGTGAGGTTATACCTGAGTTAAAATGACCTGTCAAAAAAACAAACTGGATGGCAGATGAAATTCTAAACTTAATAGATCTGTGAAGACTATACATGAATGACAAAATCTGTGATAATGAAAACAACACAATGAAATATAAGAAAGAAAAATATAAAGAATTAAACCATGAAATAAATGCAACTAAGCAAGAGTGCCAAAATGCAAAATGCAAAGAAACAGAACACCACCAAGGAAACACAAGAAAAATACACAAAAACACAGACGAATTAACAGGCAGAAAGATAGATCACAAAACTGGATTGGAGAAATTATAATGGGAAGAGAAGAAATAATGGATAGGTAGAATATATCAAAGATCTATTTACTGATGAAAAATTTATCCAAACCCTGAAAACAACAATGTGGGACCTCCTATAATAACGGCAGAAATCAAAGAAGCCATCCACTAAAATAAGAATAACAAAGCACCAGGTCCAGACAACATAACCAAAGAAGAGTTGGGTGCACTAGAGGAAAATGGAGTAGAAGTAATAACTAAACTTTTGAATGACATATACAGTACTAAATAAATACAAATGACTTAAGGAAATCAATATTTATCACTATTCCAAAGCAACCAGGCACAGTAGAATGTGAAGATCACAGAACAATAAGCCTCCTGAGTCAGTCATCAAAATTCTGCTCTGCATAATCATACAACGAGTACACGCTAAAATAAAACCAGAGATTACAGAAGAATGTGGATTTGTCAAATGGAAGGGTACATGCAATGCAATTCACATGTTAAGAATGCTCACAGAAAGAGCCACAAGTTAAAACTGATCTGTGCAAAGCCTTTGACAAAGTAAGGCACAACCTAGTAATGGAAATATTGGAAAAGCTAAACGTTGACTGAAAGGACCTGAGAATTATTAAAAACATCTTTTTGGCAGCAATTAGCAGCAATAATGGTATAACAAGAAATTGGCAAATATCAAGTCAAGAAATTAAAAACTAGAGTGCACCAAGGTTGTGTGTTATCATTTAATTTATTTTCCCAATACAGTGAGAATATCATACTCCAGTGCTACATCAAGCCAATTTTATTTTATGGACGGGAGCCATGGTCAGTCACTAATGAAGTACAACGCTAACTGGAAGCCACTGAAATGTGGTTCCTTAGAATAATGCTATGAATGCCATGAACAGTAAAGAAATCAAATGAAGGAGGTTCTCAGATAGGCTGGAGAGATGAGACAAACAAAAACAAAAGTCAGAAAAAGACAATCCAAATTCTTGGGACACATTCTATGGTGAGGCAAGCTAGAATACATTGTGACAATGAATAAGATGGAAGGCAAAAGAGATTTGAGGTAGACAGAGAGAGAAAATGCTGGATGGACTAACTAGATGGCACAGACAAAGAACACCAGCATAGTTTATAATCAGCACTCGGAGCAAGGAACTGAAATCGGTCAGGAATTTCTTCTATGGAAATGGTCACGGTAACTTTCTTAAAAATAACATAACAGGAGACATGGGTTTATGGCTATGATGTTGAAATCAAGATGCAATTTTTGCAGTGGGTTGGCAAAGGGTCTCCTTGACCAAAAAAACAAAGCATGGATGAGTTAATTAAAGATCAAGGTGTTGATTGGTTTTTTTTATTGCAAAGGCACTGTCCACTATGAATTGTGTATCATGTTATTAGACTGTTAAAAAAAAAAAAAAAGTTGCAGCAGGAAGTTTTAGCATGCTTGAGGGATGCTGTGTGCAGGAAAAGGTCTGAAATGTGGGAAAACCAGACTTGGATATTGCACCATGACAATGCTCCAGCTCATGTGCCACTCCTCATCAGTAGTTATCTGGCACAATATCAGAATCAATTGTGCCCCTTTCACCCTATTTTCCTGACATAGCCCCAACAGACTATTTACTGTTTCCCAAACTTAAAACCACTTTGAAAGAATATCATTTCCAGACTATAGAGGGGATGTAGGAAAATGCAACAAGAGAACTGCATTTCAACACAGAAAGTGCATTCCAAGAAGCATTCCAACAATGGAAAAAACATTGGGAATGGTGTATTGCCAGCAGAGAGAATTATTTTGAGGAGGACAGTGCTTAAAATCTTGTCAAATGAGCACTTATGCCTTTATAGCAAATGTTCACACTTTTTTAGAACACACCTTGTATATACCATCTTACATCCTTCCCATATTGTTAAACATCACATAGGGCTCACATGGTAGTTCATCAAGTTTTCGGCGAGCTTTTCATCCTCATCAAGGGATGTTATGCCCACTAAACTAGCCTCACTTAACAATGTCCTCTTTAGAGTTTCACATGGCCAACTTCTTTTTCTCCAGCCTGTTGTGCTCT
The DNA here is from genome assembly GCA_009760885.1 of Achatina immaculata. Lineage (NCBI taxonomy): Eukaryota > Metazoa > Mollusca > Gastropoda > Stylommatophora > Achatinidae > Lissachatina > Lissachatina immaculata. Next base: position 598,461 of record CM019704.1, read on the forward strand.
ACTTGATAGCTTATTTTGGTATTCTCTGATAGTTTCTTCTCATCACATGACCGACGTATGTCCATCTCTTTTTTCTGATCACCCATGAGACAGGTTGTTGCTTGCTCATCTGCCTTATCTCTATAGCTTGTTTTTGAATTCGTTCCACTTTATATCAAGTATTTTCCTTAGGCATTTGTGTTCAAAAGAGTCTAATTTGTTGATTATTTCTTTAGCTGTTTTCCAGGTTTTGCATGCATAAATGAGGGTGGATATTACATTTGAATTGAACAATCTTAACTTGATTTTTGTGCCGACAACTTTTGAATGCCATATGTTCTCAAGATTCTTGAAGGTCAACACTGCTTTTGCAATTCTAACTTCCTTTCTGGTTTAACCATCCTGGCCTATGTAGCTGCCAAGGTATACAAATATATATATTAATTCATTCATTTGCATGTCCCTTGCAAAACTTTGCCTCCCTAAAAGTACTCCTGTAGACCTTACAGTTGTGAGCAAGATGGCCTGCTGCTGATGCATCCATTTGCAAATCATCAATGATGTCTTGCAGCCATCTTCACCTTGGTCTTCCTCTCTTTCTTTTTCCCATTATGTATCCTTCCAAGTCAGTCTTCTCTAGATTATCATCACGTTTAATGTGTCCAAAATATTTAAGTTTTCTCTCTTTAATCCTCTTTACTAGTCAGCCCTCTTCAATATTAAGTTCTTGTAGTATGGATACATTTGTTCTTTTTTGTGTCCATGATATCTGAAGAACTCATTTACATTCAAAGGTATTTATGTGTTTCTCAGCTGTTTTGTTAAGTGTCCAGGTCTTACAGGCGTATGTTGCGATGGGAAAGATGCATGCCCTTAAAAATCTTATTTTTGTAGTTCTGTCTGTTACTCTCCACAGATTCTTTAGTTGTTTTACTTTCTGAAGAGTGACAGATGTCCTCCTTTAATTTCCCCCATTATTAGTTAGTAGTGATCCAAGATATTCAAAACTCTCCACTTCTTCCAATTTTTCCTCATTGATACATATTTCAGCTGCCTTGTTTGTTTTGTCAGTTGTCATCAATTTAGTTTTCTTCGCATTAAGATAGAGGTTTTACTCTTTGCTTTTCTTACAGACTGACGTAATTAGTTTTTCCATTCCTTTTTGTGTTGTGGACAGTAATACTGTGTCATCAGCATATCTAATCTCTGGTATTTCATAACCTGAAATTGTTATGGTATCCTAACATTCTTTGTCTATAGCTTCTCTAACATTCCTCATTATATATATATATATATATATAATATATATATATATATATATATATATATATATATATATAAACAAGAAATTGATTTATGAGAAGTGAGTACTGGTGGAATTATCCTCAAGACTGCTCAAGTACATGGATTATATACATGATAGTGATGTTTAGAACAGACATCTGTCCATCCCGAAAAGACCAGGACAAAAATAAGTTACCTGTCAATACTGGTACCATTTCCACTAAGACCTTGTTTCATACATGAGATTCAAGCAGCAAAGTTCTAGTACTAACAGCACCATGGAAGCAAATTTCAGTCAGCAAAGACTGGTTTCAGAAAATTCATGAAGCATTTTTCACTTTGTAATTATCAGGGATGAGTCTGCTTCAGTTGGTCATGAGAATATTAAGTCCTTCACTGAGTAATCAAGATACTCAGAACAAATATGATCATAAAAATGTTTTAAATGCTGATGATACACCATATTTCAGAGGACACTTCAGTATACACATAACATTTATATCAATGAAAGAGAAGAAAGGGCTAGGATTTAACTCTTTCCGTGCTGGGGGAACAAAACGTGGAGGTTCAGTTGGGTGCTGGAGTAAAAGTGTGGATCTTGATATGTATAGGGGTATATTAGTAAAGGTGAATGAAAACACAGTTTTTCCACGTGAAAAATGTACTTATTATGTTTCAAAATATAACTAAATATATGAAGATTTCATAAATGCAGAGTTTTTAGGAAAAAAGAAGTAATGTGATGTTTTTAGACAATAATTATGTCCTACTTACCATCGGCTAGGTCTAGATGTACAGTACGTACCTTCTGTGATGCCTAGAAGTACTTGTCAGTCTCATCTTGTGATCATATGGGCCATTCTCCACTAAAATAATGTCTGAAATAACCTTCTAACTACTTCTCCAGTCATCTGTCTAGATCTGCTTGGGATACATTCAAGAACAGTGGTCTGGTCACAAAACATGTCCATACCCCTATCTACATCACCAAAAATTGAAATTTCTTGGCCAAAAACTTCATTTTTCACACTTGAAATTGGTCGTAACTAAGCGCAATTCCGCTATGATGAAAAGTATCACAGAGCATGCGCACTAAATGTTTACAATCTAAACATTACACTGGGTGTTTAAAGTGAAACGAAGCATGGCCAAAAATATAAGCACCACGCTCAGAGAGCAGCAAGGCCAAATTTTTGTTCAAAAGCCCGGAAAGAGTTAAGGTACCATGAGACTGGGTTAAGCTGTTAAATTCATATAAAAGGTTTTATAACAAAGTTTCCTTTTCCATGTGCAGAACTAAAGAGGTCTTAGAGGATATAAGTTACCTCTCTACTGGATGTGGAAAGACAAAGGTTTGCATGATTAACTGACTTCTACCACTGGTTTATACAGAAATTAAGGAATACTTAAAACAAAAGGAGCTTTCATTTAAAGTTCTCCTCATATTGGACAATGCCCGAGGATCACTTGAGTGATGCAGAACAATGGAAAAAAAACAAAACACAAGTGATCATTTTATCGTCTAAAACTATTTAACTACTTCCACTATCTAACCACTTGACAAGAAGTTAGTTAAAGGCCTTCAAGGCCACCAACACTGGCAGATTAAAGGTCCTACCATATGAATCATCAAGGCCAATGACAATTTTTTTCTCTCCTAGGTTCATTTGGTCAGCATAAAGATTAACTGCTTGTCTATGTTATACTGTACAAACAAATAGTACATGACATTTGTCATAAGATAAGCATGATAATTAAAGAATGGTCAAAACCAAATAGAAATATGTTTTCAAAACAAATATATACATGGAACAATACCTTCACATGATGTTTCATCTATGGCCAGTCGATAACCTTCATAGCACTGACATTCTACTCTGCCTAGGATACTACTGATACATTGTTGTTCACATGGATTGTTCAATTCACAGTTCTGTTCTTCTGGTCAATATTAAAAAGAAAAAAATATGGTAACTGGTAAATTTCTATCTCTGTATTAAATTACAGTCTGAGTTTTGAAACAGTGAAAAGGCAAATTAAAAAACAATAATAGTCTTCATCCACAGGTGTGTGTGAAGAATCATCAATGAAATACACCATGATCTAAAATATTAATTCTGGAAACCTCTTAACAAGCAATATTAAAAATAAATTATATGAAATATGCCAAACAATGAAGAATTTACAGCCATTATCACGAGGTAATTTCTGAAGCTCAATGAAAGTGAAAAGAAATGTTCTCTCATGATGATGAGCCAAAGGAACACACAGAAACATATACAAACAGAAATAATCACATAGAAATTTTAAAATAAAAAAAGTAAACAAATGTGGACATAAATATAAATGTGCTTAGAATGAAACAGCTTCACAGAAGAAGATCAATGATCTGTGAAAAGTGAAAATCAAATAATGGTGATGAATAATTTATTGCTCATCATTTTACATACAGTGTAAGCAAAATTACATCATCAGCTGCCAATATTCACTCTAGTCTTTCGATACATTACAACTCACCACAGTAAATGCAGTGATCACAGAAATGTGTAAAGAATAACATTTGCCATGATCACAGTAAATTTGTAGAAAACAAGCAAGGTAAAAAATGTGTTTATTTTATAAGTAATGTACACTTTTTCCTCTCAGACTGATGGAACTCTTCACTGAAGTTGACTCACAAAATAATAAACTTGCTGCTCATTACTTATGAACAAATATTTTTCTCAGGATATAATCATTTCCAAATAAACCCAACAAATGTTGATCTCATTTCTTTCCTGCTTTACATACCTGGTGATGATAATGATGTGGATACAGTACTTTCATTTCCCTCTTCAGAATTTGCTATACATGTCTTGTTATCATTTTCATCAAGATGCAGATCTTCAGGACATGCACAGAGAAAACCTCTTGGCATTTTAATGCAGGTGTGAGAACAGACTTCACCAGCAAACAGGTTACACTCATCCCCATTTAATATGTCCTGTGATGTTTCACTCAAATTTGTTTTCCCTTCTTCAAGTATTACACTTCCTTCACTTTTATTTTTGCCTTGATTATCCTGCATACTTGAGTTGTCATCAACATTATGGTTAAGAGTAAAGCTTGGATGCTTGTTAGTACCTTCAAAATGCAAGAACATTTCAATGTTTATAATCATTTATTGTTCTTAAGCAATGAGATGTGGTGGACTCTAAAACTTTAAAATTTTAATTATCTGCCTAAAAAAAAGGGGGAGTCATAACAATAATAATTATACTGAGAATATTTTTACATAAATGACTACATAAGTTTTTATATATATATATAAAATATATATATATATATATGACAGTTTCATGTTGTCGACCTCTTTTTCTTCGGCATGTTGTGCTCTGCTTGATAGCTTGTTTTGGTATTCTCTGATTGTTTCTTCTCATCATATAGCCTACATAAGTAGGTCACCCATGAGACAGGTTGTTGTTTGCTCATCTGTCTTATCTCAGCGTTGTTCTTAAAATCGTTCCACTTTATACCAAGTATTTTCCTGAGGCATTTGTTTTCAAAGAGTCTAATTTCTTGTCTATTTCTTTAGTTGTTTTCCAGGTTTTGCATGCATAAATGAGGGTGGATATTACATTTGAATTGAATAATCTTAACTTGATTTTTGTACTTATAATTTTGAATTCCATATGTTCTCAAGATTTTTGAAGGACAATGCTGCTTTTGCAATTAGAATTCTAACTTACTTCCTGGTGTCACCATACTGGTCTATGTAGCTGCCAATGTATGCAGATTGGTTTACTTCATCAACAGCTGTTCCTTCTATGTATACTTTTCCTTTGTGATTAATGAGAAGTTTCATCATTTTTGTTTTGTCTTTGTTAATTTCAAGACCTATTTTGCTAGCCAAGGAAGATATTGAATCTGTTTTTTTCCTGCATCAATTTCACATTGTCACTGATAAGTTATGTCATCAGCAAAATCAAGATCTTCTATTTGGGTCCCATGTACCCAATCAATGCCGGTTTTACCTATGTATATATATATCCTAAGCACGGAGGAGTACCCATATAGCCCCCCTCACTGATCTGGGTGACATGAAGCCATGAGAGCAGGTGGTGGATTGAATGGGAGAGCGGCCAACAGATAATGTTGCTTATGGTCACCATCACCATTTGATGATGGTAGGCAGATGATCTAAATGTAGGGACAATGGCTACGGTCACTGACTAGTACAGTCACTGCCCAGAACAAAAGCAATGGTAAACTACCTTTTGGAAATATACCAAGAAACCCAAACAGCAACATGGAAGATCAGACAGGAAAAAGATCTGGTGGCAAATCCCCCAGGCCAGATAGATCTAATTTTAACACTGGGGAAGAATGTGAGACAGAGGTCAGTACTAATAATTGTAATGACGGACAAAATCCTGACAGTTTACTAAGGAAAACCCCTGCATCAAACCAAAAAGAAAAATAAGAGTAGGAACATGGAATGTGAGAAGTATGTATGAGGGAAAACATAACAAAATAGACAACAAGATGAAAAGAACAGGGATACACATTTTGGAAATCTGCGAACATTGATGGAAACGATCAGGACACTTCAAGAGCAAGAATGATGATATATTTATATACTCTGGTGGAGAATTAGGAGGACAGAATGGAGTGGCTTTTTATTTGGACAAATTAACATCAAAAGCATTACTAAGTTACAATCCAGTAAGTGATAGAATCCTCACTATCAGACTTAAGGGCACTCCTAGAAATATAACAATTATCCAGATATATGCACCTACATTAGCAGCAGAAAAAGAGGAAATAGTAGACTTTATAGCACACTGCAAACAACGACAGACCAGGTACGGAAAAATGGTACTATATTAATATTGGATGATTTTAATGCAAAGATTGGTACAGAAAGAGCAGAAGACGAAGAATATGTTTTGGGGAAATTTAGTATAGGATGCAGAAATGAGGCAGCTGACAATCTAATGGCGGTTTGCATGGAAAATGACCTAATGAACCCTAACACACTTTTCAAACGACTTCCAAGAAGACTTTAAACATGGACATCATCTGATGAGAAAACCAAGAATCAAATAGATTACATTTTAGTGCAAAGAAGGTGTAGATCAAATATAACATCAGCAAAAACTTTACTAGATGCTGATTGCGACACGGACTATGAGATATTAATAGCAGACATGAAGATAAAAATAAAAAAGACATTTAGGGGACCAAGACCACTCCACTTTGATCTTACAAAAATACCGGAACAATACAGTATAGAAGTGAAGAACCGTTTTGAAATCCTGATGGATGTACAAGAGGAGATGACACCAGATGAAATGACTATACAGGCCAGAGATATCTTAATAACAAAAGACATTGTTCTAGTAAAGAGAACACAAAAGAATGTATGGATTACAGCAGGTGCATTAGAACTAATAAAACAATGTAGAGAAATGAAGATGAAACAGAAAGTGACAAACAACAACAAAGAAGAATATAAATCTTTAACAAAAGAAGCAAGAAGAAACATAAGACAAAAAAACAATACATACAAGGTTGTTGTGACAGAATGGAAGAACATCAGAAATTAAGACATTGACGAGAAATGTCACACTTAAGCTAAATGTAATTTGTGACGAGATGGGAAAGGCCTTGACAGAAACAGAGGAAATTCTAGAAAGATGGAAGAAATATTGCAAAGGAATGTATGAAACAACTGGCTGTGAAAGCAGAAATCAACAGTGTGAATTATTATTGGAGGAGAAAGAACCCGAACTGACAAATGAAAAAGTTTTATGGGCAATAAAGAGTCTGAAAAATGGTAAATCACCAGGATGTGATGAAATAACAGCTGAACTTATTAAAGCAGGAGGAAAGGAATGTAGAATATATCTATCATGCACTATATAAAAATATATGACAATCAGGTATTTGGCCAAAATAATGGAAAGGAACTGTATTCATACCACTGCCAAAAAAGGAGACATTGAAATTATGCACAAACTACAGAACCATTGCCTGATTAGTCATGCCTGTAAAATTCTGTTAAAAATCATAATGGGTAGACTTCGTAAGAAAATAGAAGAAGTCAATATGGTCCAAGATGGTTTCAGACAAGGAAGAGGATCATGATATATATTCAATATGAGATTAAGAATATAGAAATGCTGAGAATTTAATGTGAGTCTATATTTATTTTTTACAGACTATTCAAAGCCATTTGATTATGCAAAACATCAGGAACTTTGGGAAATAATGGAAAAAATAGGATTTCCAACATATCTGATACAATTAATATCACTGCTGTATCTAGACCAACAGGCAGAAGTAAGAATAAATGGTGAAACAACAACTTGGTTTGACATAAAACAAGGGGTCCGTAAGGGGTGCATATTGTCGCCTTACTTATTCAACTTGTATAGTGAAAATATAATAAAGAATGTTAGAGAAGGTGTAGACAAAGAATATTACGATGCCATAACAATTGGAGGTTATCAAATACCAAAGATTAGATATGCTGATGACACAGTATTACTGTCCACAACACAAAAAGGTGTGGAGAAACTAATTATGTCAGTCCATAAGAATAGTGAAGAGAAAAACCTCTATCTTAATGCAAAAAAAAACTAAATTGATGACAACTGACAAAACAAATAAGGCAGCTGAAATATGTATCAATGAAGAAACATTGGAAGAGATGGAGAGTTTTGAATATCTTGGATCACTACTAACTAATAATGGAGATATAATGAGGGAAATTAAAAGGAAGACATCTACTGCTCTTCAAAAAGTAAAACAACTAAAGAATTTGTGGAGAGGAACAGACAGAGCTGCAAAAATAAGATTTTTAAAGGCATGCATCTTTCCCATCACAGAGGATACAAACATTCATGAACTACTGTTTGAGGAGGATTTTAAACATTAAATGGCAGGACAAGATCAGGAACGAGGTCTAGGAAAGGGCAGGAGAAGAACCTATGAACCTACAAATCATGTCTAGGAAGTGGAGGTGGATTGGCCCCACTCTGAGGAAACCCAACATCAGCATAGCAAGACAGGCATTGACATGCAATCATCAAGGAAATAGAAAATGAGGAAGATCTAGACTTACATGGAGAAGAGAAATTTTGACAGTGGTCAGAGATAAGGGATGCACATCGAAGGAAGAAGAGAATAACTCCAAGAACAGGGATGACCGGAGAGCCTTTATCCATGGCCTATTCTCTCAAGGGAGTGAAAGGCAATGATGATGATCTTTTCCATCACAACATATGCCTGTGAGACCTAGACACTTAACAAAATGGCTGAGAAACACATAAAATGTATAAACTAGGAAAAAAAATAGGAACAGCTTTATTATTTAACGAGTATACAGTTCTGACATTTCTATGTCAGCCTTAATCATACAAAAACACACAGGATGAAGAAATAGAGAGAGAAGATAAAGTATAAATTTACATGAATGCTGTGCTAAAAAATAATCAAATAAAATGAATATAGCACTTAGCAGTGACTTGTAAGAAGCTATGGCTTTTCTGACGCTATTTGTCAAAAATGCACATAGTGGAGTGTAGAGAATATTTAAATGGAGACTTTGGATGTGTGATAGGTGGGTCGTAACTGAGGGTGGTGGGTGAGCAAACCATGGAGGGGAGAGAGAGTGATACATTGGTAATCTTGCTGGGAGACGGTGAAATATGTGATTATAGTTAGGGTAGAGGGGTTGTAATCTGTTGCTTTGAGGAGGTTCTGAACTATGTGTAACAAGTTAGAGGGAAGTGGAACTTAGTGGAGAGGGATTGTGGAAGAGAAGAATGTTAGGTGTAGGTGAATAATGAGTTCAAACCATGTGGTTCCAGCATCCCATATTCCTGAATGCAGTGGTTCTCAAGCACTATGCGGCTTCTGTCATCTGCATGACACTGTTTGATGGCTGTTACCAGAAAGTCAGATATGCCTCTGTGATTGGGGCCACTGAAATGATTCTGGACTGGTTTCAAACCATGCTGGGTGATATCGTACATATGTTTCTGCATGCAGTCCCCTAAATCAGCTTGAGATAACACAGCTGGTATCACAGCTCTATTGCAGTGGCTCTGTGTAAAGTTATATACTCATACAGTAATTATTGTGAGAAACACATAAATTCCTTTGAATGTAAATGCTACAGAAGAGTTCTTCACTCTTCTTCATATCATGGACACAAAAAAAGAACAAATACATCCATACTACAAGAACTTAATATTGAAGAAGGTTTACTAACAAATAGGATTAACAGAGAAAACTTTAATATTTTGGACACATTAAACATCATGATAATTTAGAGAAGACTGTCTTGGAAGGGTACATAATGGGAAAAAGAAAGAGAGGAAGACTAAGGCAAAGATGGCTGAAAGACATCATTGATAATCTGCAAATGGATGCATCAGCAGCAGGGCATCTTGCATGGATAGAACGAAAATCAAATAAAAAGATACTACTGGGATTAAGTGTCACAGAATACTGGCTCGTTAATATCATAAAAATTAGAAAGCTGAGACATTTAGGCTATATCAAGAAAAGTCGAAGGCATAGTGCCCAGAAAAAGAGAAAGGGAACGAACTTGCTGCAGGTGGGCTCAGGACATCACAAAAAGTCTGAATGCGTCATTGTAACTTGTGCAAGACTGTATTGCATTCAGGGAGGCTGTGAGAGGGACAATGTTCTGGAAAAAACATATATATATAACCCGTGCCATTAAACGTCACATAGGGCTTGCATTGTTGTTTGTCAAGTTTTCCTGTTCTCTGCAAGTCTTTCAAACTCATCAAGGGATGTTATGCCCACTGAACTGGCCTCTCTTAGAGTTTCATATGGTCGACCTCTTTTTCTTCAAGCCTTTTGTGTTCTACTTGATAGCTTTGTTTGGGGATCTTCTGATTGTTTCTTCTTATCTCATGACCGACATATGTGCATCTTCTTTTTCTGGTCACTCATGAGACAGGTTGTTGTTTGCTCATCTGTCTTATCTCTGTGTTGTTCTTAAAATCGTTCCACTTTATATCAAGTATTTTCCTGAGGCATTTGTTTTCAAAGAGTCTAATTTCTTGTCTATTTCTTTAGTTGTTTTCCAAGTTTTGCATGCATAAATGAGGGTGGATATTACATTTGAATTGAATAATCTTAACTTGATTTTTGTGCTTATAATTTTGAATTCTATATGTTCTCAAGATTTTTGAAGGACAATGCTGCTTTTGCAATTAGAATTCTAACTTCCTTCCTGGTGTCACCATACTGGTCTATGTAGCTGCCAAGGTATGCAGATTGGTTTACTTCATCAACAGCTGTTCCTTCTATGTATACTTTTCCTTTGTGATTAATGAGAAGTTTCATCATTTTTGTTTTGTCTTTGTTAATTTCAAGACCTATTTTGCTAGCCAAGGAAGATATTGAATCTGTTTTTTCCTGCATCAATTTCACATTGTCACTGATCAAGATCTTCTATTTGGGTCCTATGTACCCAATCAATGCTAGTTTTACCTGTACAGCATCTTTTCATTATAAAGTCTATGGCAGTTCCAAAAAGCAAGGGAGATAATATACACCCTTGTTTCACGCTTATTTCAATCTGAAACCATTCGCTCATTCCTTCTTCTGTACTGATTGCACAAACATATCCATTGTAGAGATCTCTAATGATATTGAAAACTTTAGATGATATTCCATATAGTCTTAAAATTCTCCACAATGAATCTCTGTGTATGCTATCAAATGCTTTTTTAAAGTCTATAAAGTTCAGGATTAATGATTTCTGTTTCTGAACATGTTCTTCAAGTATTATTCTTAGAGTAAAGATCTGGTTGAGACAGCTTCTCCCTTTTTGAAATCTTCTCTCATTTCAGAATCCACTACATCCTAAATTCTATTCAGAATCACTTTACAAAACACCTTTAACACAAATGATAGTAAGGTTATTGCAGTCACTGAGGTTGCCTTTTTTCAGTATTTTAACAATGATTCCCTTTTAACATGTGGAAGAGACTTTTATCTTCTTTCCAAATTTGATTAAACAATCTTTGTAGTTGGCTCATGTTGTCATTGTTAATGGCTTTTAACATTCCTGACATGTATCCAATTAGCTGTTGGTTCTGTTGTTGTGGGATGGCTGCCCACTCTTTCCGCAGTGCAAAAGACAACTGTCAGAGATTGGTTGGCGCCATGTCTCGCTGGCAGACTCTGTTGAGTTCAACTTCACCTGCAGCTTTCTTATTAGCAATTAGATTCACTGCTGTTTCAATTTCATTAAGGTAACTTCATCTAAGTTGACATTTAGTTGTGGGATTGGTTAATCAGTTTCAAGATTTATTAATTCATTTGGGTGTGGTCGATTAAGTATTTCTTGGAAGTGTTCAGTCCATCTTTGCTTTTGGTTAATAGGTTGCATGTTTTGCTAAAGACTGGTCTTCCTCTGGAGATAATAGCACCTGTTAGCTTCTTCTGTATGTTATATAGAGTTTTGCTGTCTCCTGTTTTTGCTGCATTTTCTGCTTCTTGTGTCATAAGTTCTCTTTTGTCTCTTCTAGCTGAACTTTTTACTTTATTGTCTAGTTCTTTGTATGTTGCTTTTGCCAAAACTTTTCCAAGATCTGTCTTTACATTCAACATGGTTAATTTGGCTGCTCTTCTTTCATGTATGTATTTCCATGTGTTATCTGATATCCATGCTTTTCTACTTGTTGACTGCAGTTTGGCACTTGTTTTTGCTGCCATGATTATGGCTGTGCTGTATGAATTCCATAATACATCTATATCTGTCTCGTCTACCTTTTTGATGTGCTGCAAAATATTTGGTAAGTTTCAGACTGAAATCACTGTTGGTATTTTCTTCTTGTAGGCTATGACTGTTTATCTTTCTGAGTATTGATTTTTTGTGTTGGCTTTTTAGTTTAAGTCTTATCCTCCCTATACACAGATTGTGACCACTGTTGACATCTGCAACCCCATATGCTCTTACATCTATCAGAATTGAATTGTTTTCTGTGACAGATAAAAAAATGGTGACTGTAGTAAAACTGGTCTAAATAATAATGGTACATAGAGGTGTATAGTGTAGTTTTACAAAGTGGCAGAGGGAGTGAGTAAAGTGAGAAAAAATGAATAGAAAGTATTAGAATTTATAAATGAAAAACATACAACATCCTATATTTTGGTGTGAGCCTTTTTCAAGGATTACATGCACAAATGAGACAAAAAACATATAACTAAATGAAGATCTTAATATGGCCTCCTCCAGAAGTAGGAAACAGAGAAATGCGTGTCCACTAGAAGATGCATAGAGACCACACGGGGCCACACAAAGGATAAGCCGATAGAGCCAACTGTAAAGAAGAGGTGGAGAGAGAAGAAGGAAAACAGGTGGTTGAAGAAGGGGAAGGGCAACAGAAACAAGATAGCCGCTAGAGGAGAAGGGTGGGGGGGGGGAGGAGAGAGGAAGCGGAGAGATAATGAATGAAGAACATACACACCTGCAGGGAGAAAATGTGAAACTGGTGAACAGGACAAGACCCTATAGGCCACAGTGCAAGAGACAACTGTCAGAGATTGGTTGGCGCCATGTCTCACAGGCGGACTTGTCTGTTGAGTTAATCCCATAAGTTTCTACTGGGTTCATGTCTGATGACATGGATGGCCACAGAATGGTCTGGATGTTGTCAGCGAGGAACTGGGTTGTGAGTTGTGCCACATGAGGTCGACCGTTATCCTGCTGAAAAATCGACCCTGATGCAGCCAGAAATGGAAGGACGTGAGGACGAAGAATTTCAGTGACGCATCATTGAGAATTCAATTAATCTCCAAAGGCAACTAATGGTGCTTCTAACCACATTAAATTGTCTGGCCACTACACTTTGTAGTGAGATGAGTCATACCTGCACACTGAATTTTCAAATGAATTGATTTGAGGAGCGTCAATCTTTTATTGGCAATCTATAACATGGTTAGTGAGTTGTGTGTTCAGTAAGTTTCACGGGATTCTCATGAACCTATCACGAGTTATTGTTAAAAATGCTGTTTTGACTAGTGTCGCTGTTTGCGCTCATGAATCATCTGCTGAGTACAATTCAGATCAGCATGTAAAACTGATGTCCAAGTGAACGTTTCAGGCATTTTGCCCTTGCCTGATCAGCAAACTTCAGTAGCTGCTTTTAATCAATGAACATTTTAACTGATTACAAAAAAAATTGTAGAAAGTAATATGTATTCACAGTGTGATGGCCATATATCATACAATATGGATCTGCAAATGTCTGCTTAAAAACAACTCATGAAAACACATAGTTACGCTCATGCAAATAAAGGTACTGAAAACTTGATTTCTTTCCTTTTTAAATGAGACATGCAGAGTTATAAATTGCATGCTATATGTTTTTTTTTAAACAAACTCAGTAAGGATGCCAAAAATGTTATCAGGCAACTGGCACACATTTAGGCATACAGCTCAGACATTAAGTGTGTATATAAACTAGGAAAAAAGTAGAACCAGCTTTATTAATTAACAAGCACACGGTTGTTACGTTTCAGTGTAAAGCTTAATAATATAAGAACACATAGGATGAAGAAATAAAGAAAACAGATAAAATATGAATTCATGTGAATGCTTGAAAAAAAAATAGAATAAAATAAATGGAGCACTTAGCTGTAACTTGAAAATATGAATTCATATGAGTGCTTGAAAAAAAAATAGAATAAAATAAATGGAGCACTTAGCTGTAACTTGTAAGAGGCTGTGTCCAGAAATGCACATGGTGGATTGTTAAGAATGTTTAAATTGGGACTTGTGACTTATGTCAGTCATGTGATGAGAAGAAACAATCAGAGCATACCAAAACAGGCTATCAAGTGGAACACAACAGGCCAAAAAAAAAAAGAGATCAACCACGTGAAACTCTAAAGAGGACATTGTTAAGAGAAGCCAGTTTAGTGGGCATAACATTCCTTGATGAGATTGAAAAGCTTGCTGAAAACAGGAAAACTACCATGACGTTTAACGGCACAAGAAGGATGCAAGATGTGAAGTGTGATAAGGCTGGTTGTAAGGGGAAAGGGGGGGGGGGGGGTAGGGAAACTGTAATAAGGGTGAGAATAGTATAATGGTGATCTAACTAGGAGAAAGTGATTGCAGTTGGGGTTGAGAGGTTGTAATCTAATGCTGTGAGGTTCTGAAATAGGTGTTACAAGTGAAAAAGGAGTGGAACTTGGTGCAGAGGGAATAAGTTTGTGAGAGAGGAGAATGTTAGGTGTAAATGAATTGCAAGTTCAAACCATGTGGTTCCAGACATTAACTGTGCATCACTCCCTATTTATCAGTTATTATATTGTCAAGAAGTTAGGGTAATGTAGGATCTTTTGATCCTCAGGTAGCATAAGAAACACTAATGGGACCAGTGAAAGATTGGAAAAGCTATCAGAAGGTTGTTTCTGTTGCAGCAGACTACAGGCATCAAATCTTTACTGCCCAATGCTGACAATAAGTGGATGCTAGTTGTGAATTCTCAGACAGTCAGCATTGACAGGAAGTTGGTTTTCTAATGAGTCTGTTCTGTATCAGCCATCCCAATGGTAGAATCATAAAAACAAAAACAACATGAATGATTTAAGATTGTGTTTTTGAAAGAGACAGAGTTGCTTCTGTAATGAGGGTACAATCAACTACAGCTTTCACTCTCAACTAGTGTTCATTGACGGTGTTCTCAGTGTCAATGTATGACATACTATACCTTCTGCACTGTTAGCACAAAACAGGGGTGCTGCAAGATTAATTTTCTGGCAAGATTATGCTTTTATATACTATTCTGTCTACTTTGCCTAACAGTTTCTACAACAGAATCATGTGGTCAGTTGTATATATATCATAAACTGCATTGAGTATTTACAGGATGAAACAGGACACCATGTGTTACATGAGCTATTTAGATCACATAATTAATGATTGTAGCATTTGCAGCAGGTATGGGATGCACTTCTTATTGTTACCTGGAATGGTCTGTGCATAACTTCTTACATCTTACATTCTTTCCGTGACGCTAAACGTCACATAGGGCTCGCATGGTAGTTCACCAAGTTTTCCTGTTTTCGGCAACTTTTACAACATTCATAGGATGTTACGTTCACTAAACTGGCATAAATTAACAACGTCCTCTTTTTCTTCTGCCCGTTATGTTCCACTTGATAGCTTGTTTTGGAATTCTCTGGTTGTTTCTTCTCATCACATGACCAACATATGTCCACCTTCTTTTTCTGATCATCCATGAGACAGGCTGTTTGTTTGTTCA
This sequence comes from Achatina immaculata, assembly GCA_009760885.1. Classification (NCBI taxonomy): domain Eukaryota; kingdom Metazoa; phylum Mollusca; class Gastropoda; order Stylommatophora; family Achatinidae; genus Lissachatina; species Lissachatina immaculata. The sequence continues at coordinate 614,030 of CM019704.1, forward strand.
TCAGTCTTATCTCTGTGTTGTTCTTGAATTCATTCCACTTTATACCAAGTATTTTTCTTAGGCATTTGTTTTCAAAAGAGTCTAATTTCTTGTCTACTTCTTTAGTTGTTTTCCAGCTATAAATGAGTGTGGATATTAAATTTGAAGTGAATAATCTTAACTTGGTTTTTGTGCTTATAACTTTTGAATGCCATATATTCTCAAGATTCTTGAAAGTTAATGCTGCTTTTGCAATTCTACCTTACTTTCTGGTGTCACTATCCTAGTCTAGGGTATGCAAATTGGTTTACTTCTTCAACAACTTTTCCTTCTACGCATATTTTTCCTTCATGGTTAATGAGAAGTTTCATTATTTTTGTTTTTTCCTTGTTAATTTCAAGTTCTATTTTACTAGCCATTGAAGACAGAGTATCTGTTTTTCCTTGTATCGAATTCACATTGTCACTGATAAGATTTATGCCATCTGCAAAATCAAGGTCTTCTAGTTGGGTCCCATGCAAGAGATAGGGAGAGAGAAAAGGATGGAGAGGTGGAGAGAAACAGAGGAGGAGAGAGAGATGGAGAGGAGAGAGGGAGAGAGAGAGGAGAGAGACGGAGGATGGTGAGAGAGGTAGGAGGAGAGAGAGGGAGAGAGAAAGGGAGAGAGAGAGGGTGAGAGGTGGAGAGAGATAGAGAGGGGGAGAGAGAAAGGGAGGGAGAGGGAGAGAGAGGGTGAGAGGTGGAGAGAGACAGAGAGAGGGAGGGAGAAGTGGAGAGAGAGAGAGGGAGATAGATTTGAGACTGCTATGTTTCTCCCATGGACAACTTTATGTTGCTTGCTCAAGGGTGGCAGAACTACGTATACAGATGTGTGGAGATATGAAATTTTTGGAGACATGTGTCTCTCACTTGAATGGCGAGAGGGAGGGAGAGGAAGAGAGAAAGATGGAGAGAGAGAGAGAGAGGAGAATGGAGTGAGAGAGAGATGGAGAGAGAGAAAGAGGGAGAGGAGAGAGACAGATGGAGAGAGGGGGAGAGAGAGAGGTAAAGAGAGAGGGAGAGAGGTAAAGAGAGAGGGAGAGAGATAGGAACAGAGAGATAGGAACAGAGAGAGAGAGAGAGAGAGAGAGAGAGAGTGATAGATTTCAGATCGCCATGTTTCTCCCACAGAGACCAAGAATTTATTTATTCTTACTCCCGGAGGTGAAAATGTTGTTTATAATCTTCTTCTTCATCATACACAAATTGGCGATGGTGCATGGTACCCTGATTTTTGCGATGCGCCTTTTGGCTGGGCACCTCCGACTTCAGCACCTTTCCTTGCTAGGGCAGGCTGTAGTCTTGCTTGGAATGCCATGAAGACAGTGGTGTAGCCTGACCTGGTCAAAACTTTGTTTTCCAGCCCCTGGTGGCTGTAATTAACCCTTTTCTCCACGTCAGATCCAACATGCAAACACTGGCTGGCCAGACAGCTTTGGGACAGTTCCACAAAGACACTCCGACTTTGAGATGAGGAATCCGATGAGTGCCTCAAAGATATCCATTCCCTATCACCTATAGTCTGCTGGCTCTGTTTTGCTTACATCATTCTGATAGCCATTGTTGTAAAGACCCATAGGCTTGTCATGTCCTGGATTCATTAGTTTCACACTAGATTTTCCTCATCCCTGTCAGCGATCTCTATTGTCCCTACCTGTCCACCGACTTGACATTTGACAAAAATAACAATTACAATTAGTGTTGATTGCTACAGGTTTTTGGGCTACAGAAGTAGGTCAGAGTTTTTAAGCAAACAGATCTGTGTTCCCTGTCTCACAAAGACTATGTTAAGATAAGTGTGTTCTTAACACAGCTGTTCCCAGGGGAGTTGTTTATAATCAAGTTTTGAATTAAATTAATATTATAGTAAATTTGTCAAATTATACTTTTAAACATTATTAACACATTCATGTATAGCAGCATTAAATATTTTTGTAGCAATGCACTCAAATGAGAGGTGACTGGTGACCTCAGATATGACTCATTTCTCCAGGGTAGGTATTATTTTTTTAACAAACTGTTTGTAATAACAATCCAGAACCAGCTTTTACTTACCACCTATTGAAATATTGCCTGTGATCTCACCACGACAACACTCTTTATACTTTGAATCACATGGCTCACCAAGACCAGGTGACTGGCAAACTAACTTTGATGCACGTGACACCAGGCCCAGTTGACAGCAATGACAACATTCCTACATGAGAGAACAAATGTATATGGACTTCTTATTTATAGCAAAAAATGCATAAAATAATGCTACTTGATGACAAAACAATCTCAAGCCTGCAAATTAAAATGAACTTATTAAACTGAACCAAAATACTGACCCCTCCGATCATCAAATATGTGTATGCATGCACACACGCACACATGCACACACACACAGGTCATGGGTGGCAGCTGGTTTATACAGATGAAATTTAATTCTATATTGCAAGTTACAAACTGAATAAGTTGACAAATTAAAGCAAAGGCTTGTTTATAGTGAGCTATCCCTCTCTCTTATAGAGTTTAAACTTCTTAATGTGATATGCCCTTTCCAGAACATTGTCCCTCTCACTTCCCCCCTGAATGCAGTGTGGTCTTGCACAAGTTTACCAGCATCTTACAATGACATATTCAGACTTTCTGTGATTCCTGAGTCCACCTGCGGCAAGGTCGCCAAATGTGACAAGAAATGCCCCAAAAGAGAAAAAGGAAACAATTAGTAAGATTTTTATTCTTTATATAGCCATTCACCAAGTGTACTAAATAAATGAATAGGGTTTTTAACAGAAATTTTAACATTTAAATATCTCGAAAACTAAAACTAATAAAAATTTTCTGATGTCATATTCATTTTTCTCATCTCATTTTCAGCAGAACTGAGTAATTTTAAAGAGGAACAGAAAAAAGTGCTGTTTTTTTTTTTTGGGTTGCACAGAGTAATTTAAATTTTGATTTGTGTAACAAATTTCAAGATGTAGGATGGGTTCAAACATGCTTATACTTTTATCCATGCAAACACCACAATGCACTGACAAGAAAGAAACTCAGAAATTAAAATTAAGTCTAATAAATGCTGATAGTAAAATGAAGATAATACTGTAATCCTAATCGTTGACAATGATAGAAAATTTGTTGACCCCAAATGCATAACAAAAATCGGATTTTGGAATGTAAGAACGATGGCCACAAGAACAAAAACTACTCAGGTAATAAAAGAAATGGATAGATATCACCTAGATGTGTTGGGCATCAGTGAAATACGATGACCAGAAGCAGGGAAATGAATTGCAGAAAACCGTAAGTTAATAATATATTCCAGCAGAGACGATGAGAAATATCAAGAAGGAGTAGGTATAATTATGTCATCTGTGGCACATAATAGCCTTACAGAATGGGAACCAGTGAACAGTCATAAAAGAGCACGATACAAAATAAGGCGCGGAAGACTGACGATCATACAATGCCATGCACCCACAAATGATACAGATGATGAAATAAAAGATGATTTCTATCACCAACTACAACAACTTATCAACAAAGTATCTAAACAAGACATCTTAATTGTCATAGGAGACTTCAACGCTAAGGCAGGAAAAGATAACACCGATGTCGAAAAAGTAATGGGGAAAGAAGGAACTGATACAATAAATCAGAACAGAGAAAGATTAATTGAAATGTGTCTAACAGAGGGTATGGTCATTGGGGGAACAATATTTACAGAAATAAATACATAAAACAATATGGATAGAACCAGAAACCAGATAGATCATTTTTGTATTAGAAAACAATTCAGAACACCTCTGTTAGATGTAAGAGCATACAGAGGTGCAGATGTCAACAGTGATCACAACCTGTGTATAGGGAAAATAAGATTAAAACTGAAAAGCCAACACAAGAAAGCAGTACTCAGAAAGATAAACAGTCATAGTCTACAGGATGAAAATACTTAGAGTAATTTTAATCTGGAACTTACCAAACATTTCGCAGACTCAACGAGGTAAACGAGACAGATATAGATGAATTATAGAATTCATACAGCAGAGCCATAATTACAGCAGCTAAAACAAGTGTTGGATTGCAGTCAACAAGTAGAAAAGCATGGATATCAGATAACACATGGAAATACATACACGAAAATGACCAGCCAAATTAATCATGTTGAATGTAAAGACAGATCTTGGAAAAGTTTTGGCAAAAGCAACATACAAAGAATTAGACAACAGAGTAGAAAGTTCAGCTAGAAGAGAAAAAAGAGAATATACTGCACAAGAAGCAGAAAATGCAGCAAAAACAGGAGACAGCAAAACTCTATATAGCATACAGAAGAAGCTATCAGGTGCTATTACTTCCAGAGAAAGACCAGTCTTTAGCAAAACAGGCAACCTATTAAAATCAAGTAAAGACAAAAAGCAAAGATGGACTGAACACTTCCAAGAAATACTTAATCGACCACACTCAAATGCATTAATAAATCTTGAAATCGATTAACCAGTTCCACAACTAAATGTCAACTTAGATGAAGTAACACTGAATGAAATTGAAGCTGCAGCTGAAGATGAAATAACAGTCAAAATGTTAAAATCTGTTAACAGTGACAACATTAGCCAACTACAAAGAATGTTTAATAAAATTTGGAAAGAAGAAAAGGTCCTTTCTAAATGGAAACAAGGAATAAAAATAAAAATACCAAAAAAAAGACAACCTCAGTGACTGCAATAACTGGAGGGGTGTAATCTTACTATATGTTGTGTCAAAGGTTTTGTAAAGTGATTCTGAATAGAATTAAGGATGTAGTAGATACTGCAATGAGAGAAGAACAGGCAGGATTTCGAAAAGGGAGAAGCTGTCTCAATCAGATCTTTACTCTGATAATAATACTTGAAGAACATATTGAAAAACAGAAGCCATTAATCCTGAACTTTATAGACTTTAAAAAGGCATTTGATAGCATACACAGAGATTCACTGTGGAGAATTTTAAGACTATTTAGAATACCATCTAAAACTGTCAACATCATTAGTAATCTCTACAACAGATATGTTTGTGCAGTCAAGACAGAAGAAGGAATGAATGAAAGGTTTCAGATTGATATAGGCGTGAAACAAGGATGTATATTATCTCCATTGCTTTTAGGAAATGCCATAGATTTTATAATGAAAAGATGCTGTACAGGTAAAACCAGCATTGATTGGGTACATGGGACCCAAATAGAAGATCTTGATTTTGCAGATGACATAACTCTTATCACTGACAATGTGAAATTGATGCAGGAAAAAAAACAGATTCCCTGTCTTCTTTGACTACCAAAACAGAGCTTTAAATTACAAAGTACAAAATCAGTCACTACGGATTATCACAGGTGCCATGAGGTCCACACTAGTAGTAGAAATGCAGAAAATGGTGTTCAAGCGCTAAAAGAACATAGACACAAAGGTCATGACCTTGAGAAAGAAATTCCTCAGCTCAGTAAGTCATCCCCTGAAGGAGAGACTCAATAACTTAGCACTAAGATAGCTTAAAAGAAGCAGCTTCATCCATCAGGCCAAGCGTATGCGTAAGCTGTTACCTGACCTTCCAACTGTAGTTGGTCCATTATCATCTGTACCAGAGCATACACCATGGAAAGAAGCAGACTGTACACAAATAACTATTCAGAATGAAGTGAAAGGTGTGCAGAATGGTGAGATGCAAAGCAGTCTTGTGAGATCAACAACCATACTTAGTGTGCTAGATGACAAAAATCCATGTGACACCTGGATACGTGTGTATACAGATGGATCTGCACACAATGCCATAAAGAATGGAGCGGCAAGAGCACATATTGAATATCCAAACAACACCACTGACAAGATTTCCATAACCGCTGGTGAATACTGCAACAACTATGATGCAGACATTATGGCAATTATTGCTGCAGTTGAAAAACTATCAGACTCCAGAATTGATACATGCCCAGTAGTAATTCTCACAGATGCAAGATCAGTACTGGAAGCTCTTCAGCACAACAAACTACCAGATCTTAAGGATGCCTTGTCAAAAATTGGCTTACAACACGGAGTCACTTTGCAGTGGATTACCTCCCACTGTGGGATACCAGGCAATGAGAAAGCTGACCATCTGGCCAAAGAGGGAACTGAAATGAAGCAACCAGACAAACCAATCACCTATAATCAAAAGAAAAGCATGATAAAAACCTACAGGAAGCCACAAACACCACCACATGATGATTATCACATGCTAAACAGAAAGGAACAAGTCACCATTTTCCATCTCCAAACAGGACACAGCCGACTCCAAAGTCATATGTATACAAAGTTTAAGACTGGTACTACTAATCTTTGTACATGTGCCCTACTGCCCCAAACTGTGGAACATATCCTCCAAAACTGCACCAACCACCAGACACTGAGAAATAATTACTGGCCCAGTGAAACCACTAAAGAAGATAAGCTCTGTGGTTCCATGCATGAATTACAAAAAAAACACAGTGAAATTTATCCAAGAGACAGGACTGCAGATATAGACAGACAATGCGTAAGAAGAAGAGGAAGAAGAAGAACAAGAAGAACAAGAAGAAGAACAAAGACAAAACAAAAATTATGAAATTTCTCATTAATCAAGAAGGAAAAATAAACACATAGAAAGAACAGTGTTGATGAAGTAAACCAATTTGCATACCTTGGCAGCTGCATAGACCTGGATGGTGACACCAGGAAGGAAATTAGAATCAGAATTGCTAAAGTAACGCTGTCCTTAAAAATCTTCAGAATACATGGAATTCAAAAGTTATAAGCACAAAAAACAAGTTAAGATTATTCAATTCAAATGTGATATCCACCCACATTTATGCATGCAAAAACTGGAAATCAACTAAAGAAACTGACAAGAAATTAGACTCTTTTGAAAACAAATGCCTAAGGAAAATACCTGGTATAAAGTGGAATGAATTTAAGAACAACACAGAGATAAGACAGATTAGCAAACAACAACCTGTCTCATGGGTGATCAGAAAAAGATGGACATATGTAGGCCATGTGATGAGAAGAAACAGTCATATAATACCAAAACAAGCTATCAAGTGGACCACAATAGGCTGAAGAAAAAGAGGTCGACCACGTGAAACTCTAAAAACGACATTGTTAAGAGAAGCCATTTAATGGGCGTAACATCCCTTGATGAAGTTGAAAAACTTGCCGAAAGCATGAAAACTTGGCAAACTTGGTGTTTAATAGCAAGGGAAGGATGTAAGATGTAAGAATCAGTGTTAGTAGTATTAGTATTAAAATACTAGTATTTTACTAATTCAAGGATTAAAAGTACATCACACTGTTTCATATCTTTTTCTTGACCACAGATCCTGTCCATACTTCATATTTGTTTTGGTAGCTTCCTCCATACACAAAGGGGTACTGAAAAGTTATCAGCCAGACCAAGAAGAGACTGACCATGAAATATGCATGTTATTCCACATATTACCCCAAAGTTTAACACACCTGGCACACTGTTTCTCAAGTTAACCCTTCCATAAAAAAAAAAAAAAATCTGATATCTGGTCACTGAAATATTGCTTTGTTGCTGTTGCTATTACCTTCAAATCACTTTGAAATTTCCTCCCTATCAAAAATTTTCTAATGGTGGGAAACAGGAAACAGTCAGATGGAGCAAGATCTGGAGAGTAGGGATCTATGCAATCAAACCCCCCCCCCCCCCAATTCTTCAGAATATCCAATGGTACGTAAACCTTGTGAGCAGGTACACCATTCTGTGAAAAAGAGAATACTTTAGTGCAGTTTCCCTCACCATTTTTATTTCAACTCATCTTTTAGATGACATCAAGTTAGAGTAGTATTCTGCATTAACTGTTTGGCTTTCAAAAGATAGTCAAATACCTTCCTTAGCTTCCCCCCCCTCCCCAAAAAAAAGACAGTGGTCATGACCTTTCCTGCTGACTTTTGGGGCATGTATTTCTTCAGCCATGGAGAACCTGAGTGCTGCCACTGCAAGGACTTGTTTGGCCTCAAGATGTGGTGCAACCATGTTTTATCAACAGTGATGAGTCATTCCAAAAAGTTGTCACTCAAAATGCTGCAAAAAAAAAACTTGGAGATTCCCACTATATTTCATTTCTCATTAGCAATCAAATATTTCAGGATCCAAAAATTAGTGCTATGATCCTCCAAACTGGCACTCTGCACTTTCTCTCTCTCTCTGAACCTTAAGTGCCCAGGGAACATGGGGCTTCCGCAAGGGTTTTCCACAAATGCCTGTCCTTCGCCTTTTTTTCTGCTCTTGCCCAGGTGAGCCCTCTATTGCTCAGTTTCCTGATATGCATTTCTCCTTCCACCTGCATTTGTTTTTTCCCTTGCTTCCGTTTCTGTAGCAGTCTGATAGTTTTTTTACCAGATAGGGTTGCTGGCCCTATGCCGAACCCTGCTTAGTCGCCTTTTACGATCATGCGTGGTAGGGTACAGTGGTCCTATTCTTTGGCACTCTGCACTACAGTGACAAAATTCCAATGTGTTGGCTGTGTACTGCATGTGATCTAGCATTTAGTCAGAATTAGCATACACTGCCTTTGGCTACATGTAAAACAATAAGTTATTTGTGCTAGGTGCTTTAGAATAAATTATTTTTCAGCTGCTCCTTGAGCTGTTGTTTGATGGATTTGTATAAGTCCAATCTGTCCATTTTGATGAGGCCCTCCAGTTTGGCACCTGCTGCTAGATGTTCAGCAATATCTGTCATCTCCAGCATGACTTGGATACAATATCCATGTGATGTTTTTGATGTGTGATTTATCATTTCTAGCCATTCACTTTTTATAGCTTTGTATTATTTTTCTCAGTAGACTTTGAGAATCAGTAATGATGATTCGGTGTGTTTTCTGGGTCACCATCCATTTTAATGCTTATACACACTGTATAAACATTTCTTCTTTTTTCTCTTCTCTCCTTCCCTGACCATCTTATTTTCTGTATTGCTGAGACATCTATTTGATACTTCTTCAATTCTTGCATCAGTTCTTTAAATGAATCAGTTCTATGTACAGAGTTTAAAATCCATTAATTATATTTAAATCTTTTTAGCATTCCACATCTGCAATCAAATTTAATGTGCCCAGTCTCAATATATCATTTTACACACATGACCTTCCACTGCACATTACAATGACAAATTCCAACCACTGTTTTTTAAACATAACTCTCACTCCTCTCAGTCATGATCACTATCAGTCACATTATGTCAACAACTATTTTTTCCTCTCTCCATCTCACGCACACACACACACACAAACTGCAAAAATGCACATGCATACTCACTTGTCCACTTGCTCATTACCCCAAGAATAACATTTTACAAAGTCTTATGGACCATTATTAATGCATATAAATGTTAGCTCTTTATCAAGTGTATGAAATAATATATTGGTAGGGTAGAATACAGTCTTTGACATACATAAAACCAACACATGTAAATCCATACTTACACCAATAGGCATAAAGTTTGTGGAAAACATCTAAGCAAATCATTTACAACTCATGCAAAATTCGCATTAACACAAAGACAAATGAAAACACTTTTGAGATACTTGCCAGGTTGATCAAATTAGTGCTTTGGTTGCAGCTGGAAGATAAAATCTTACAAGACTACCCAGTGAAATAGAAAATTTTACAAACTGTGAGCTAATCGAAAATTAAACTTCAGACAGGGATAATATTTCAAAATTTATAACTACAACTTTGGGTCTAACAAGAAAATAGTTTTCAAGTTCAAGATTTCAAGATAGAACAAATCACATTCACTGGTCTTAGAAATTCACATAACGATACAAAGCTAGCAATTAATTTATAATCTGACAGGTGCAAAATGAGTTCTTAATAGCAAGTTAGAAAACTCTTCATTACTCTGAACTGTTCTGCTCCTGGCTCAATGTCTCTAATTGCACAAACTAAACCATCTAAGGCTGTCTGTTTGCCATCTTCACAGGTCTGTAGCTGTATTTGTTTGATGCAGCAAACCTGAAAAAAAAATTATTATTACAATTATTTTCCTCTTCATTAATTTATTTTGATATATATGTAACATACACAAGAGGCTAACAGGTATTATTACATTCAAAGAAAGACTGATCTTTAGCAAAACTAGAACCCAATTAACATCAAGTAAAGATCAAAAGCAAAGACTTCCAAGAAATACTTAATTGATTACAATAAATCTTGAAACTGATTTACCAATCCCACGACTAAATGTTAACCTACATGAAATTACACTGAATGAAACTGAAACAGCAGTGAATCTAATGGCTATCAACAAAGCTGCAGGTGAAGATGAAATAACAGCTGAAATGTTAAAAGCTATTAACAGTGACATCAGCCAACTACAGAAAATTTTTATTAAAGTTTAGAAAGAAGAAAAGGTCCCTTCTAAATGGAAAAAAGGAATCATTCTTAAGGCAATCTTAGTGACTGTAATGACTGGAGAGGAGTAACCTTACTATCAATTGTGTCAAAAGTATTGTGCAAACTCATTCTGAAGAGAATTAAAAATATATTGGATACTGCAATTAGAGATGAGCAAGCAGGATTTCAAAAATGGAGAAGCTGTCTCGACCAGATCTTTATTCTAAGAATAATACTTTAAGAACATGCCGAAAAACAAAAACCATTAATCCTAAACTTCACAGACTTTAAAAACGCACAGATATCACTAATTTGATCAGCGTAGCAAGTACCTAATAATGGGGGATTTTAATGCAAAGATTGGTACAGAAAGAGCAGAAGATGAAGGACATGTTGTAAGGAAATTTAACATAGGACATAGAAATGAGGCAGATGACAATCTAATGGCGTTTTGCATGGAAAATGAGCTAATGATTGCTAACATGGACATCACCTGATGGGAAAACCAAGAATCAAATAGATTACATTTTAGTGCAAAGAAGGTGAAGGTCAAGTATAACATCAGCAAAAACTTTACCAGGTGCTGATTGTGACACGGACCATGAGTTATTAATGGCAGACATGAAAATAAAGATAAAAAGACAGTTACAGGATCAAGACCATTCCAGTTTGATCTTACAAAAATACCAGAACAATATAGTATAGAAGTGAAGAACCATTTCGAAATCCTGATGGCTGTACAGGAGGAGATGACACGAGATGAATTGGCTATGCAGGTCACAGATATCTTAATAACAACAGCTAAAGACATGGTTCCAGTAAAGAAAACACAAAACAATGGATGGATTACAGCAGGTACACTAGAACTGATAAAACAACGTAGAGAAATGAAGACGCAATGGAAAGGGACAAAAAACAACAAAGAGGAATATAAAACTTTAACAAAAGAAGTACAAAGAAACATAAGAAAAGACAAAAAAACAGTACATACAAGATTGTTGTGAAAGAATAGAAGGACATCAGAAGTGTGGAACAGATAGTGAAATGTTTAAAGAAATGAAGACATTGATGAGAAATGTCACACCTATGCTAAATGTAATTTGTGATGAGATGGAGAATACCTTGACAGAGACAGAGGAAATTCTAGAAAGATGGAAGGAATATTGCAGAGAAATGTACGAAACAACTGACTGTGGAAGCAGAAATCAACAGTGTGAATTATTATTGGAGGAAAAAGAACCCGAACTGACAACAGAAGAAGTTTTATGGGCAATAAAGAATCTGAAAAATGGTAAATCACCAGGATGTGATGAGATAACAGCTGAATTTATTAAAGCAAGAGGAAAGGAATGTGCAACAATCTATCATGCACTATGTAAAAAGATATGGCATTCAGGTATTTGGCCAAAAGAATGGAAAAGAACTATATTCATACCACTGCCAAAAAAGGGTAACCTGAAATTATGCACAAACTACAGAACTGTTGCCCTGATTAGTTATGCCAGTAAAATTCTGTTAAAAATCATAATTGGTAGACTTCGTAAGAAAATAGAAGAAGAAGTCAATATGGTTCAAGATAGTTTCAGGCAAGGAAGAGGATCAAGAGATCATATATTCAATATAAGATTAATAATAGAGAAATGCAGAGAGTTTAATGTGAATCTATATTTATCCTTTATAGACTACTCAAAGGCATTTGATTGTGTACAACACCAGAAACTTTGGGAAATAATGAAAAAAATGGGATTTCCAACACATTTGATACAATTAATATCACTGCTATATTTAGACCAACAAACAGCAGTAAAATAAATGGTGAAACAACTTGGTTTGACATAAAACAAGGGGTCCGTCAGGGGTGCATATTGTCGCTTTAGTTATTTAACTTGTATACTGAAAATACAATGAGGAATGTTAGAGAAGATGTAGACAAAGAATATTACGATGCCATAACAACTGGAGGTTATGAAATACCAGATATTAAATATGCTGATGATACAGTATTACTGTCTACAACACAAAAAGGAATGGAAAAATTAATTATGTCACTCCATAAGAACAGTGAAGAGCAAAACCTCTATCTTAATGCAAAGAAAACTAAATTGATGACAACTGACAAAACAAATAAGGCAGCGGAAATATGTATCAATGAGGAAAATTTGGAAGAAGTGGAGAGTTTTGAATATCTTGGATCACTACTAACTAATAATGGAAATACAATGAGGGAAATTAAAAGGAGGACATCTACTGCTCTTCAGAAAGTAAAACAAATAAAGAATCTGTGGAGAGGAGCAGATAGAACTACAAAAATAAGATTTTTAAGGGCATGCATCTTTCCCATCACAACATATGACTGTCAGACCTGGACACTTAACAAATCAGCTGAGAAACACATAAATGCCTTTGAATGTAAATGCTACAGAAGAGTTCTCCAAATATCGTGGACACAAAAAAGAACACATATATCTATACTACAAGAGCTTAATATTGAAGAAGGCTGGATAGTAAAGAGGATTAAAGAGAGAAAACTTAAACATTTTGGACACATTAAACATCATGATAATTTAGAGGAGACCATTTTGGAAGGATACATAATGGGAAAAAGAAAAAGAGGAAGACCAAAATGAAGATGGCTGCAAGAAATCGTTGACGATCTGCAGATGGATGCAGCAGCAGCAGGCCATCTTGTTCACAACCGAGAGGCCTACAGGAGTGCTGTTTGGGAGGCAAAGTTCCGCAAGGGACATGCAAAAGAATGAACTCTCTCTCTATGAGATTCCCAGCCTTCAATAACTTTGCTATGTGCAGTGATTTTAGATTAGAATCTGGCAAATAGAGGATTGTGCCTAAAAACTTTGTTCACTAGTTTTCAAGATTCATAGCATTCACACTCTCTAATTAACACACTTAGGTGGTGTGTTCAAAATTTAATGGTAGAAATTTTTACAACCGAGTGCATTTTTGGCACAAATTTAGCTGAGACATGTCTCATCTGTAAGAATTGACTGAACTGAACCAAATGAGTGATTCTGCAGCACAGATGCATGGACAAGTCCAATATTTTCTTCAGTTTTGCTGGTTGCGGGCCTCCCAGACCATTCATCACTCTCAACACTTTCACTGCCATCTTTAAAACATTTATATCATTCATAAATATGTACGAAGATCATATAATCCTCCCTACAGACTACCTGTAACTTTAAGTATTTGTCTTTGTACATTTCATTAAGTTTCTTTTACAAAATCTGATGCACATTCATTGATTCAGTTTTTCCGACAGGATAAATGTAACAAACAGATTCAGATACAGCAGAACAAAGCATTACCATAAGCAAAGCAGACAAGCAATGGAGACTTCACTTAAGCCACATGTGCGGTATATGCCAATGTCAACTTCTGCCTATCTGCTTCCAGTTGTGTGTATATATATATATATATATATATATATATATATATATATATATATATATAAAATACACACACACACACACACACAGGACAGTACTTATAAGCTTGACACAACATTGCAATCATTCATGCTCTAATTCAGTGTAACAATGTGACTAACCTCAATAACTGAAAGACATGCTGCTTGATCAATGTCTGATATGTTCTCAATGAATCCAGGATAATTATCACACCTGTAGCTGGTAGATGACCACTGAACACCTTCATGACAGCATGGTCCAAAAATGTTATAAAGGTCTCCTGTAAAACCACACATTTTTGTTTGCCTTTTAACATGTCTTCAATTTTCCATCCTCCTGGACACCTGAGAACAACCCTCCATTTGTAATTTTTAACTCTTCAATGTTTGCACCCAACTTGTACACATTCTGTCTTTTTTTTTTTATCCACCTAATCAGGACATTCACTCAATTTAAGTTTAGAATACTGAGTGCTGATGTATGACTGATTGCAACTGGTGTAGTTAATTATTTCCTTTTTTTTTTTGTGTGCAGTCAACTGAATCGTTTTTGTCTGTATGTTGTTTTTTTTTAATATGCCTGGCTGCGGAATGAGAAATGAAGGGAATTTGTTACTACCCTTTAAAATACCACATGGTATATGTTGAATGGTGATACCTTAGTCAATCATGATAAAAAAATTATGTCCATCAACATATGGAATCTTTGGTGGAGAATTTCTTTTGGCCATAGGAAGAGGTTCTGCTGTTGCCTGTATTCATTTTCAGGGTGTGTCAGGTTTTGTCTATGCTGTTTTGGGCTTATACATTCTCCATTCTGTCACAAAATTCTTTCTGATGCAGTCTTTCTTTTCCAACACTTGTTGTAATGTATTATTTTTCTTTTTACTTCTGAGTTTCTTTTTTTTTTAGCCTGCACTTGCATTTATGTTTCACCATTGCTTTCACTGTGTTAATAACTAGTGCATCATCCACATCACAAAATTTCTACTGAGAAAGGTGTCCTTGATTCTGATTAAACCCAAATGTCAACTGTGCACAAGTACAAGGTCCATCTGGTGCCAGTACCTTGGTCCTCTCTGCTGTCATACTGCTTCTAGTGGTCTTTCATATCTTTTCTCATATATAATTTATGATGAAATATAAGTGCTGAATATCCACCAAAGGTCATCAAAACAAAACAAAAATTAATCACATATATTTCCTCCAGACTGGCACCAGCTAGACCTTGTATTTGTGCACAGTTGACATTTGGGTTTAATCAGAGACAAGCACACCTATCTCAGTAGAAATTTGTGATGAGGATCATGCACTAGGGACTAAGCAAGTGTGAGGTGCAAAAAAAACAACGTAATTCTATCATTTTGAAAATGAAACTCATTTAGAAGAACTGATGATGATATATATATATATATATAAGTTACTGGATTTAACAAATGCTTTCATTAAATAGTGTAAGCAATATTAACAGTGATGGTTTCAAACATTACTTGCCATTAACTGTCACTGAGCCAGAAATTGTGTTCATGTGTTTTGTGTGTTTTCCTCAAAGGAACTGACATGCAAGAGCCTGTGAATATTTTTACTGATTTGGTAGAGTTTTAGAAGGTTATAACTAACGAAATATACACAAGTTTGAAGTCACATTTTTAAATACTAAATTTTACTAATTAATTTCTGAAGGAAAATTTCTTTCCCATGACAGGTTTGCTGCATAAGCCAAAGCACATAGTGCCGGGGGGGGGGGGGGGACAAAACGCGGAGGTTTAGTTGAGTGCCAGAGTAAAAGCGCGGGTCTTGATATGTATAGGGGTATATTTGTAAAAGTGAATGAAACACAGTATTTCCTTGTACTTCCGTGTACTTATTAAGTTTCTGAATATAACTAAATGTATGAAGATTTCATAAATGCAGAGTTTGAGTTTTTTAGGAAAAAAGGAAGTAATGTCATGTTTTTAGACAATAATTATGTCCTACTTACCATTGGGTACCTCTAGATCTAGAGTACTTACCATCCGAGATGCGTAGACCTACCTGTTGACGTCGTATTGTGATTCAATGTTGCATTATCGGTAGAATAACGTCTGAAATAACCTTCTAACTACTTCTCCAGTCGTATAATATTCTATATCTGTTTGGGAAACATTGAAGAACAGTGGTCCGGTCACAGGCCATGTCCATACTCCTATCTACATCACCATAAATTTACATTTCTCGATGTTTCTCTTCGTTTTTTTTTCTCGCTCGAATCGGTCGTAACTAATATATAAAATAGGAAAAAGTAGGAGCAGCTTTATTACTTAACGATAATCGTTAAATAATAAAGCTGCTCCTACTTTTTCCTATTTTATACATTCTGGTATCACAGCTTTACTGCAGTGCTTCGTGTGTAGTTGTATACTTATACACTAATTATTACGGTCGTAACTAAGCACTCTTCCGCCATTTTGTAAAGGGACATAAGCAGTTAACGTGCGAACCAAAATGAGAATTACAGTTATACGAAAGAAAACATGTGGGAATATAGGAACCAAACGAAAGTCAAAATCAACTTTGGGTTTTACATGAGCCAAAGGGACGGAATTCTACCATGGTTCTGACAGAAATAATTTTGTTAAACTCACACCTCTCAGATAACACACCCAACTGTTAAACTAACTCCAAACTCATTTTGCTGATGATTAAGCACTTACAGCTATATCAAAAGAAGACCTACAACAGACCATAACATAAAAATCATTGCTGACAAAAACCAAAGTCACGACCATCGTCAGAGAAGCTATCCCAATAAAGATCTTCTGGGCAATCATCCTTTGAAACAAAGTGAAACATTTCAACTACATACAATATCATCCTCCATGAAAATCAAAACGGAAATTTATCACGTGTGTGATAAAGCAACTCAAATCATTGAACAACTGACGCTTTACTAAAAAAACAAAAATCAAAGCTGATTTTCTTCCTCTCTATCAATGTCAAATATGGTCATTTTTAAGAACTAAAAATAAAAAGATACGATAATTTAAACTGTAATAGGAAGATACTAACTCCGCCATGGCAAGACTAATCTAGAAAGCAGCGAAATGGTCTGTGTCAAAAGTCTATGCCATTTCTATTGATTATAAACATTTCTGGATCTCACTGTACAAGTTATGGGTCGCAAAATATATTGGGACATTGTGGTCTACTGTAATGAATAGCTAACGTACTTAAACGTTAGAGCTATTCTACTTATATAAAGAATGTATACTTACCCCTTGTTGAATATAGCCAAAATATGCACAGCACCAGCACACATACGGCGCGCATCTTTTGACTCTGTTAGTAAAATAGGAAAAAAAAAGTTCCCCAAAGGATTAAATAAATTACTTTGAATGTAAATGCTACAAAAGACTTCTTCGAATATTATGGACACAAAAAAAGAACAAATATATCCATACTACAAGAACTTAATATTGAAGAAGGCTGGCTAGTAAAGAGGATTAAACAAAGAAAACTGAAATATTTTGGACACATTAAACGTCATGATAATGTAGAGAAAACAGTCTTGCAAGGGTACATAATGGGAAAAAGAAAGAGAGGAAGACCAAGGCGAAGACGGCTGCAAGACATCATTGATGATCTGAAAATGGATGCATTAGCAGCAGGCTATCTTGCTCACAACCGAGAGGACAACAGGAGTGCTGTTAGGGAGGCAAAGTTCCGCAAGGGACATACAAATGAATGAATGAATGAATGAATGAAAGGATTAAAACGCACACACGAAACATACCAAAATGGCAGTCGCTCCGAGTATACACACGGTTTTGCTGAAAAGGTTAAAAAAAAACAGAAAAAAAACTGTTTCGGCTATTTCTTTGAGGTACGTTAATTAAACGTTTAGAATTCAAAGTCAGTAAGCCTGAACATGTGCAAGTATAAAAAAAAGTTCACTAAATTTTTTAAACCTTCAGATATCGAATGATATTTTCATTAAACGATCAATAACATAACAAAACAATAAAGTGTACTTTTGAGAACAAAAAATATTAGGTAACCATTTCTCTTAAAATTCAAGAGAAAACTAGTGATATAAAGGTCAAGACAAAAGGTATCTCAGTGGACTGACTAAGTGACACGATAAATAAAACCATCTGAATTAATCTGAAGCATGATTGCCAATGTTATCCAGCGTGTCAAATAAGAATTTTGTTCACAATCCAATATTCTTTTCCATAGATTTCGAAGATTACTAGCCTTTTTTTTTTTTTACAAAGTCTTAATAGAACATAGCTTTTGTTTTCGAACAGTCGCAGTATTTTATTTTATAATGTTGATTTTTTGTTTAAATTGCATGAAAGTACAAAATCATGCCTACATGTAGGAAACCAAACTGTGAAGTAAATCAGTGATAGTTTTCCCGATAGTTAATGACCGTGGTGCAAGTGTATGAGTTTCATCCCACTTTAAAATTATGGCAACAGATTTGCCCTCGTGTAGGGCTGAAAACGAGAGATTTAAGAAATGTAGCTATCACGAAACGTGAAATAATGAATAGGATAAATTTTTAAAAAGGAGATTTTTTTGCGAACATAAATAAATTAAACTTTTATAACCTTCTAATTCTAGGTGTTTCATAAATGTTGAAGTGACCAATATTTACTACGACTACAGAAAGGCACAGTCATTTTCATGTCAGATTCCATATCGATAATGACATTAAATCACACACGTTCTCTTCATTTTATTTAAGAGAATTAATGTGTGTATGTGTGGGGGGTGGGGGTGTCTTAGCAAGCGCGAAGCCCAGTTACTGACATAATTGCAGGAGCCTTTCCTATTTTCGTGTTAGTATTTTTCTGTATAGTAATCAGACATTACTAAATAGCATTATCATGTTAATTATTTTAAACTAGTAAATCAGCCATATTATGCAGTACCTGAGAATTACGATAATACACTCAACTTTTTCAATTCAATATTTGTCGGCGTTGCTCACTTTCGCTTTACAGGTCGGCTTTAATTGACACATCGTCTACGACGGTCACAGATAGATAGAACTGGAACGTGCTCATATATATATATATATATAAAACTAATGCTTTATGTAAATAAATGTGCGTAAACAAAAGCTTGTGATAAACTCATTTCATTAGATACTACCGTGGTTGGAATGATCAGTGATATGCAACGACAAAACTTAAGAAAAAAAAAACAATTGTGGCAAGATTATATTCCATTCATGTTAATATAACTTTGAAAACGCACTGATTAAATGCTAAATATTGTATAATTTAAATCTCCTTGTTTTCTACATTGAAAATAAATTGAACACACAACCTCCCTCATACCAACCCCCTCCTCGCACACACAGATAGTAACATACACACATGCACCAGCTGTGATTGATCCAATCAGCATTATCTATACTGACAAAAAAAATATTATTAAAGTTCAGATATAATTCACACTCTTTACTTTCATTCATTCATTCGTTTGCATGTCCCTTGCGGAACTTTGCCTCCCAAACAGCACTCCTGTAGGCCTCTCGGTTGTGAGCAAGATGGCCTGCTGCTGCTGCGTCCAACTCTTTACTTACTTTCTTCAATTTGCTCAAACGAGCTAACATTACTTGCTGCTTTGTGTCATTATCTTCTTTAGCCATTTCCACAAAGAAAGCTGACTGAAATTGATTTCCAATTTTCTCTGTTCTGTCTTTTGCTTCCACGGTACACCCGGCAAAGCTGACTCATGTACATTTCATCTCTTGATATTGGTTGTTGTTCCATTTTTGTTTTCAACTTTTTCTTGGTTTTCCTCATATTCCCTCCCACAAAGCAGGAAGGGTTTCATTAAAAAAAAAAAAAGTCGATGAGAAGGTATCGTTCCATCTTATGTGTGTCCTTATAAATTAGTGTTATGCTTTTTGGGAAAAAAAGGTAACAAGGTAAAATTCCCGTTTCCATGCCAATAGGGTATACTGGGGATATGGTGTCTGGCGTACTTCCACGACTTTCGGTACATGAAAACGCGATATGGTCAGCAGTATCACGTCTGACCGCATTTACTTTCTCAGATTTCTCTGGTACTCATTTTTAGAGGCTGAGTGAAGCCCGGGACGTTTTTAATGCGTGCCAGGAAAAAAATAATCCCACTCCTGGGATTTGAATATGGTACCACCGAACGATACTTTTGACACATTCAAATTATTTTAGACGTCTGATTCTTACATTTTTATTTATTTTTCCTGCCATTTTCCATTAAATTTCTAGATGGTCGGTATTGTTTTCTTTTTCCTATATTTTTCCTGTAGTGTCTATGATGCTACACCTGTGTATTTCAACATAGGCGATAACGCCCCCTGTGGGCGTTCGAAAGGACGAGGGGGCAGTGAAAGAAAAAGAGCAGGGGGGGGCGTTGAGGGAGACAGAAGCACAGTCTACGTCTTTTCAAATGAAGTAGAACGTGGGAGGGGGGGGGTGTGTTAGGATATGGCCTGGGAGAAAAGGAGACGGTAGACAAACAAGCCTGGGAAACACTGTTCTACACCGTCATAAATGATTTTTGTTTAACCACGTATGGAACTGAATAAACTACAAATTCAGAATTTTACCTTATGAATATTGAATCATGAGGTGGAGGTGGAGCTTGACTGTTTGCCAAACCAAGCTAATGGGATGAGATAACGGGACAAGGATCATGTGGCTGTAAAATTAGTTTATCACGCGCTGGAGAAGATCGGCTTTCAGACCGAGCCTCTAGTTTGTTAAAAAAAAAAAAACGTCAAATGGTACATTACAAGCGGGTCCCAGTCGACAATGTTTTCAGTATAAATCTCGGAAATATGTTAACAAAGTTAAAATGGCCGAAAAGCAGAACATAGCCCTATTACCCACTTGTTTACGCATTTAAAAGCCTGATAACATGAGGGACACTAGCTAGACTTTAAACAAATCTTCACAACCCTCCATTTTAAGAATACCGTAACGAAACCGAGAGAAACTACATATCGGCTTATTTACAACATGACACCCATCACAACACAACGATTCAAGCAGACAACACCATGCCAACTATGCAGGAACCACATACAAGAAACAGAAGAACACACATTTTATAAGTGCAATATAATCACACCTAGTATAGCAACACTACAGAACATAACAAAATACACATAGAATACGATACAGACATATACAAAGCTATCATGCTAAATATTATCTATAACTCAGGCGGACACACACACCAAGTTACTAGCCCTGCTCGCAGTTCAGGTACTCGGTATGGACGTGCAGAAACAGAGCTCGTTTTTATTTCTGTACGTTTAGTCCTGCCACCTTCTTAAGACTGTTTCAACAGAGAATAAGTCGCCTTCTTCTTCTTCTTCGTTCGCTTCTACCACCAAGATCGCCCCATGATCTTGCTGAATTTACTCCTGTGGTCTTCGATATGTCCCGTGGTCCCAGAGAGGCCCACAAGAGACCCCCGAGAGGATCACAAGAGATTCAGAGTATTGCAGGGCTTGGGCTTGATTTCTCGGTGGGTCGCAGAAGCAGGATTGCGTGACACTGTGGTTTTCGTTACACCAGTTTAATCTAGAGTTGGACTTTCTCACCGGAAAACCTCGGCGTGGTTTGGATATCAGCATATCCCCGCCGGGGGAGAGGTGGTTGCCCATTCAGTCTAGAGTTGGACTTTCTCATCAGAAAACTTCGACGTGTTTTGGATATCAGTATATCCCCGCCGGGTGAGAGGTGGTTGCCCATCCAGTCCAGCGTTGGACTTTCTCACCAGAAAACCTCTCCTTGATTAGGATACACATACATCCCCGCCAGGTGAGAGGTGGTTGCCTATCTAGACTGCACTGGTCTAGTGTCTTCGACTTCAGCATTTTGTGGTCGTGGCCGCTACCCTTCCTAATTGTGACCAGGAGGACGAATCTTCGCCACTATTAAGTTTCACCCCTGGGTTGAGCCGGTTTAGACGTATTATCCCAGTATGAGCGCGTTTAGGACGTGACCGACCTCTAGAGCGGAGGTACCGTGAAATGAGTAGCCATCAAGTTTCATCACTGGTTTAAGCCTGGTTTAGGCATATTTCACCAGTATGGGTGTATATCGGACGTGACCGGCCTCTAGAGCAGAGACGCTGTGGTATAAGTAGCTCTCGCCGTGAGACTTCTGGACATACCGATTAAGCTTCACTTTATCCTTTCCATCACCTTTTCACATCGCACGGCAACCCTAATTGCTTTTTCGCATTTTCTTAATTGACCAGGAGGAGTTTCACTCCACGCGTGGCATCCGAAGTATCTCACCAGCAGTGTAGAGAATAAGTAAAATAATGGACAGAGAGAGAGAGACAGAGAGAGAGAGAGAGAGAGAGAGGGAGAGAGAGAGAGTTTAAAGAAAATAACGTACATCCACGGAGAGAAAGAGAAGGCAATGCCAAAACAAATTCATGTACATCTTCAGAGTGAGAGGAAGTATGGGAGAGGAAGAGAGAGCGTGTATGTGTGTGTGTGTGTGTGTGTGTGTGAAAAAGAGAGAGAGAGAGAGAGAGGGAAGTGCTGCAAGAAAGTACTACTCGAGAGATAGGAAGGAAAATAATACCAAACTTTTTTTTATTTGGAAAAACAAATTAAGAACAAAATTAATTAATTAATTTGTAAAAACCCACACACTTACACACAAGTGTACCATGATGGCAGTGACAAACATCACTCTTATGCTCTCCCATAAGTCTCGTGAACGATTACAGTTCGGTTAAGATAGTACGCACCTCAATCCAAAACGCAGAAATCGTTCACACAGTTTTAAACGAAATGATTCCAGAGAAATGATGGTTGTTTGTTGTGATCTACCATTTAGTTTCAGTTTGCATCCACTGCCTCTGACTATATGTAATTCAGCGAATCGTGCGTGGTGGGTGCTGTGGAGGAATTTATTTTGCGATTGTTCCTCCACTTGTTTGTATGGATAAGTCCAGTTTGCCCAATTTGATGAAGTCCTCCGGTTTGGCCTTTGCTCTTAGCTGATCAGCCTTGTCGTTTCCGTCTACTCCTGCATGATGCGACCAGTATATCCATGTGATGTTTCTGATGTGCGATTTATCAATTATTTATAGCCATTCACTTCTTATAGCTTTGTGCCCTACTTTTCTCAGTAGCCTTTGAGAATCGGTAATGATGGCGATGCGGTGTGTTTTCTACATCACCACCCATTTTAATGCTTGTGTGATGGCCTCTATTTCTATCCGCATACTTGAACATGTGTAAGCCCAGGTCATGAGTTTGAGAGTTTTACTTTTTCGGTCTGCTGCAACAACTCATCTGCTTATTGTTTCTCTGCTGACTGATCTGCCCGCATAAATTATTAGATCCACAGGAGCAGTAATGCCTTCTTTGTGGAGGTCTATTTTTCATCTAAAAAGTAACTGTAAGTGTTACCATGTGGTTTTTATGATTCGCTATAAATATATATCTTTCCCATCGCAGCATATGCCTGTGAGACCTGGACACTTAACAAAAGCTGAG
The DNA here is from genome assembly GCA_009760885.1 of Achatina immaculata. Taxonomy (NCBI): domain Eukaryota; kingdom Metazoa; phylum Mollusca; class Gastropoda; order Stylommatophora; family Achatinidae; genus Lissachatina; species Lissachatina immaculata. Next base: position 637,380 of record CM019704.1, read on the forward strand.
AAACACATAAATGCCTTTTAATGTAAATGCTACAGAAGAGTTATCCAAATATCATGGGCACAAAAGAGAACAGATATATCCATACTACAAGAAGGATGGCTAGTAAAGAGGATTAAAGAGAGAAAACTTAAATATTTTGGACACATTAAACGTCATGATAATTTAGAGAAGACCGTATTGGAAGGATACATAATGGGAAAAAGAAAAAGAGGAAGACCAAAACGAAGATGGCTGCAAGACATCGTTGACGATCTGCAAATGGATGCCGCAGCAGCAGGCCATCTTGCTCACAACCGAGAGGCCTACAGGAGTGCTGTTTGGGAGGCAAAGTTCCGCAAGGGACATGCGAATGAATGAATATAAATATATGTCAAGGAAGGTAAATACTACCAAAATAGCGATTAAAAACACACAAAGAAATGAACAGCAGCGCCAAAATGACACAAAGATATATTTTTTTTAAATGACAGGGGACACAGGCGTGGAGGATTCACCGAACAGACCACGCCAAATGATAGAAATAATAGGAAAGAATTCTCGCGCTACGGAGCACGTGTGGGGGACATGACTACGACTTCAGGGTTGAATTAAACACCAACCAACAAACAACAGATGTTTGCATATTGTAAACAAAACTACAATAAGTTTTTTTCCTCTATTTAACTATATATACTAAATGCACTAGGAACCCAATCGGTCTCGATATCTTTTCATTTGTATACTCATCTATTTTGTATGCTACACATATTCTCTCGACTTTGTCTTCCCCAGTTTATTTGCACTATTATACTTATTTTCCCTGCTTTATGTCTTCTTTCTTCTGTCTATACTGTTGTACTTATTTTCTCGACTTTGTTTTTTTCAGTTTATCTGCACTAACCGTGCCTTTTATCCTCATTAGCCCGCAAATTACATGTACAGCAAAATATAACTCAGTTTAAACTATACCAACAATACAACACCTACTTATAGTTTTTTTTCACACATCTTGCTCACAATAAATCACATGTTCTATTAACATAAAAGTTCAACACTGTTCCACGATCGAAAACAATCTGTCATGCAAAAGCTCACTCTTTATCAACACTGAAACGTCGCCCAAAATCAGAATTCGACCCAAGACTGGAGAATCTTAGCATGTTTGAGGCTTATAAACTGTGCGCCCCGCCCCCTCTCGGAATTTTCCATTCCTAAAACGAGGCTAAAACCTGCTGTTTCATGACACAAGCCGCCTGGCGCTTGAGGACCGTTGTATTCAAAATTATGGGACGCTGGAGCCATATGGGTTAAACTCGCTGTTCAGCTACACTTAACATTCTCTTCAATCATTATAGTACCTCTCCACTAAGCTCCACCCCTTCTTATTTATCAAACCTCCTCACAGCATCACTTTGCAACCCCTCCTCCCTAATAATCTATTTCAACTTCTCCTGGCTATGTCAACATTGTATCACTCTCTCTCCCCTCCCTGGTTCCCTATCTACCACTCCTAGTTACAACCCACCGACCACATATCACAGGTCTCCATTTAAACAGCCTCCACGTTCTACTAAATCCATTCCTGACACACACCGCCGGACAAGCCACACCTTACAATTTACAGCTAAGTACTTTTTATTATTATTTTTAATAGTATTCATGTGAATCTATACTTTATCTCCTCTCTCTATTTCTTCGTCCTGTATGTTTTTGTATGATTAAGGCTCACGCCGAAACGTCACAACTTTGTAGTCGTTAAGCAATAAAGCTGTTACTACATTTTTCCTAGTTTATACATTCTGTTGTTTCATGGACTACGAATTTCCATTCCCAGAACAAACGCCGGCTGTCATCGTGAGATGTAACCAACAGTCTTGGCCTATAATAGCAAATTTAGCAACTGAACTGTCTACATGACAAAAATACCATTCATCCCATACAATATCATATTATTGTGAGTATATACGTATATTTATTGTAGAAAGGGTGAAGGAGATAACACGCTTTTCATCATCGGATTCTGGAATGTCTTATTGGTTTTCATAAAGGAAATTTGGACGAAACTCTTGTAGGGTTTATCCAGCTCTTGACGTTCAATGCCATTCACTTCTAGCTGTTACTGCTCGAAGGCTGCGATGGTACTTTCTTGAAGTAGGCAAACAATGAACTTTGCAGCACTGACTGTCTCTCCAATTCATTTGCAATTTCTGTATAGTGTGGAACAGCATTTTGAATTGTTGGCAAAAAGTCTCCAGTTTATTTTATTTACCCCTCCCCCTTTTCAGTACTTTTATTTTGTTTGTTTTACACGTTTTGGTACAATTTAAGTATGAACAAGCAATGGGATTACATTCTGTGTATCTTTCAATATTTTTAGGAAAAAAAATGTTTAACAAGGATGATGCTGTTATTATGCCTAGGACCTGCGCTTTCTAAGGCTGGCCTTGGTCGCATGTGCTTCCTGGTAGGAAATGTATTCCAGTAAGGCTATAAGTGCCTTTAGGGTAGTTCAAAGATGACGTGACTTGGTGAAGCGTCGAAAACATTTCAATGAAATGGCCTAAATATTGTCATTACGAAGGTGTGACATTTAATATGCAGTATAGATGTTTAAAGACATAATTCGTTTTGAATCTAATCTGTCAAAAATGCTGTTTCTTCGTCAATAGTCTATGGTTTACGGTATTTATGTACCTGGTTAGTTATGTTACTCCGTTTGATTACACATCCAATCAGTTTGACAGTGGTATAATAGAAGCTCCTAGACAACATCGTTAAGACATTTTGGTACGGTTTTACTATGTTAAATCCAATGGAATCGCTAGTGCTCTCTCTTCGACAAGATTGCGACCATCTAAATATGTGAAATTCGATGCTTTGACGAAGGCATTACCTGGTCCTGTTTTTTAAAATCTATCTTACTGTGTGGTTTCTAAAATTTATATTTTTTTAATTTTTCCAAGAATCGAAACAGCAAGTCAAAATATCTGTATATCGTGTGCAAAAACGGAGGTTAAAGTCTTCGTGAGTACTTATCAGTGCTCCACCTTCGTCTCCCATTTGATTATTTCGAAATTCCCACTTTACAGTCGCCATTTACTTAAGTGTATCATTAATCTCGACTACCAGGAAGCAAATATGTTTTAATCCAAGTTAAAACTAATAATACTGCATTCTCGATGCATCATCCTTGTTAGGTGTTTCTTATCCAAATTTCATTACTGGTCTGACCTTGCTTCTATACTATTTCAAAATGGGCAAAAAATACCGGCCAACAATGTACACTTTAGTCGTCATTGGCCCCAGAAACATGATTAATGTGGTATGAAGTCATCTGTTGTACATCACATATAATTACTAACGTTCATTTTAATTAATTTGTAAATGCATGTGCGCAGTAATTAAATGCCGTGTAATTTCAACGTTTTATATTACATTTTAATACCGTTCGTTACGTACTGTCCGAACTTTTCTCCTACTTCTGACATGGAATTTTTTTTTTTTTTTTACATATTTCACAGCTGCTCAGTGTATCCACCTTTGGTTATGCGGTAGACACCGATACGATAATCCATTCCATTCCACACGCGTCAGCATACATGGTTTACCAGAGACACAGCAGTGGTGGTAAGCTTGCGAAGATCCTGGAGATTAGAGAGGAATGATGGAACACTGACGGTGTCCTTCACAAATCCCCCATAAGAAGAAGTAGCACGGGGTTAAATCAGGGCACCGGGGTGGCCACCCCAAATAATGTGTTGTCTTGTCCTCTGCGTCCTATCCATCTCTGTGGCAAATTTTGACTGAGATATCCTCGCATTTCTCTGTAGTAGTGAGCTGGATAGGCATCTTGTTGAAAGATGTAGATACTACTGTCTTCATTAAAACTGGGGCATCAGCTAGTTTTCCAATATGTTCAAGTAAATCATCCCAGTGATGCTGGGCTCTTCAAATAAAAATGGTCCATATATCTTCTCTTTCGAACTAGCGCAGAAGACATTAACCTTAGGTGAGTCTTGCACTCGGGATGCGACTGTTGTGCAGATTCACCTTTCCAGACAAATGGCTTCGTCACTAAAGATGAGCGAGTCAAAACTCTCTTACATTTCAATGCAGAATTCAGACGCATATCTTTGCCATTTTCGGTGAGTTATTGACGCTGCTGAAGCTTGTAAGTCTTACACTTTAATCTCTGCTGATGCATCCATTTGCAGATCCTCAACGATGTCTTGCAGTCATATTTGCCTTGGTCTTCCTCTTTCTTTTTCCCATTATGTATCCTTCCAAGACGGTTTTCTCTAGATTATCATGACGTTTAATGTGTCCAAAATATTTAAGTTTTCTCTCTTTAATCCTCTTTACTATCCAGCCTTCTTCAATATTAAACTCTGGTAGTATAGATATATTTGTTCTTTTTTGTGTCCACGATATTTGAAGAACTTTTCTGTAGCATTTACATTCAAAGGCATTTATGTGTTTCTCAGCTGTTTTGTTAAGTGTCCAGGTCTCACAGGCATATGTTGCGATGGGAAAGATGCATGCCCTTAAAAATCTTATTTTTGTGGTTCTGTCTGTTCCTCTCCACAGCTTCGTTAGTTGTTTTTAACTTTCTGAAGAGCGATAGATGACCTCCTTTTCATTTCTCTCATTGTATCTCCATTATTAGTTAGTAATGATCCAAGATATTCAAAACTGCCCTTCTTCCAATTTTTCATCACTGCAATGTTAGAAGAAAAAATAGGATTTTGAAAAGGGGAGAAGCTGTACCGACCAGATCTTTACTCTAAGAGTAATACTTGAAGCACATAGTGAAAAGCAAACACCATTAATTCTGAACTTTAGACTTTTAAAGGGCACTTGATAGCACACACATAGATTCATTGTGGAGTATTTTAAGGCTATATGGAATACCATGAGAGGCGGGGATGCACTGATATCCTAAACACGTCGAGGTCTTCCGGTGAGAAAGTCCAACCCTAGACTAAACTGGTGCAATGAAAACCACGGTGTCACGCAATCCCGCTTCCGAGACCCACCAAGAATGCAGGCTAAAGCACTGTGATACTCTGAACCCCTTGTGGTCCTTTCGTGGATCTCGTGTGGTCTATTTTGGACCACACAGGGGACCACGGGACCTAACGAGGACCACAGGCGTGAATTCAGTAGGTTCACAGTGCAGTTTTTGGTGGTAGAAGTGAACGAAGAAGAAGACCATCTAAAATCATCAACATCATTACGACGGCTTTCTTTGTGCAGTCAGAACAAAAAAAGGGAATGAGTGATTATTTCCAGATCGAAACATGTGTTAAATAAAGATTTATAATATCTCCATTGCTTTTTTGGAATTGCTATAGTCTTCGTTATGAGAAGAGTCAGGAGCAAAATAAAACCAGAAATTGATGAAGAACAGTGAGGCTTTGTCGAATGAAAAGGTACAAGTAACGCCATATATATTATATATAATAAGAACATTGATGGAGAGATCAATAGAAGTAAAGATGGACCTATACTTATGCTTCACAGACTACTGTAAAGCATTTGATAAAGTGAGACACAGAGAAATTATAAGAATACTGAAGGACATCAACATCAGATAGGAAATATCTGAAACTTATCAAAAACATATATTGGCAGCAATCAGCAGCAATTTGGGTTGAGAACCAGATAGGTGCATTCCAAGACATAAAATTGGGATGTGTTTTATCTCCTGACCTCTTCTCCTTGTACAGTGAAAACATAATGAGAAATATAGAGAACGTGCCAGGAATATCAGTTGGAGGGTACAACCTTAACAACTTAAGATATGCAGATGACACAGTATTGATTGCTAAAAGTGAAGGGGAGCTACAGGCTCTTCTGGACATCGTGGTTCGTTTAAGTAAAAATAAAGGTCTCAGCCTGAACACAAAAAAAAGGCTGAAGTGATGGTCATCTCAAACAAAAGAATACTATCAAAATGTAGCATTACCATCGATGGCACAAATCTGAAACAAGTTGATAGATACAAATACTTATGAATGATTATAACAAATGATGGGAAATGTCAGAATGAAATAAAAAGCAGACGTGCTCAGGCCAAGTCAGCATTCCAGACAATGAGACACATCTTGTGCAACAGATCCATATCAATGGAAACAAGATTCTGAGTACTTAAATGTTACATCAAGCCAATTTTGTTTTATGGATGTGAATCATGGTCTATGAATAAGAGAGTACAGCAAGAAATGGTGGCCATGGAGATGTGGTTTATAAGAAGGATGCTGAAGGTATCATGGACAGCCAAGAAAACCAATGAAGAAGTCTTAAAAGAGCCTGGAGTTTAAAAGCAAATTACAGCAAAGATCAGAGGCAGCCAAGCGAGATTTCTAGGACATTTTCCGAGAAGAGGAAAATTGGAACACACTGTGGCAACTGGACAAATTGAAGGAAGAAGAGACAGAGGAAGACAGAGAGAGAAGTTACCGGGTGGGCTGTCAGTGTGGCTAGGAAGAAAGTACTGGTGGATCTCACAATCAAGTCTTCTTCTTCGTTCGCACTGTCTGTCTATATCTGCAGTCCTGTCTCTTGGATAAATTTCACTGTTTTTTGTAATTCATGTATGGAACCGTAGAGCTTATCTTCTTTAGTGGTTTCACTGGGCCAGTAATTATTTCTCAGTGTCTCGTAGTTGATGCAGTTCTGGAGGATATGTTCCACAGTTTGGGGCACCTGGGCACATGTACATAGATTAGTAGTACCAACCCTAAACTTTGTATACATATGACTTCGGAGTCGGCTGTGTCCCGTTCGGAGACGGAAGATGGTGATTTGTTCCTTTCTGTTTAGCATGTGATAGTCATCATGTGGTGGTGTTTGTGGCTTCCTGTAGGTTTTTATCATGTTTTTCTTCTGATTATAAGTGACTGGTATGTCTGGTTGCTCCATTTCAGTGCCCTCTTTGGCCAGATGGTCAGCTTTCTCATTACCTGGTATCCCACAGTGGGAGGGAATCCATTGCAAAGTGACTCCATGTTGTAAGCCAATTTTTGACAAGGCATCCTTAAGGTCTGGTAGTTTGTTGCACAGAAGAGCTTCCAGTACTGATCTTGCATCCGTGAGAATTACTACAGGACATGTATCAATTCTGGACAATCAAGTCTAAAAACAGGGAATTGTGGAGAGAAATGATCGCCTACGCCATGGCACTTGAAGTGAATAGTCTTCATAATGAAGAAGTGTTACACGGGTAAAATGGACATTAACTAGGTATAGTACATGGGACTCAACTGGAGGCTTGATTTTTGCACGTGACATAGCTCTTATCAGTGTCAATGTGAATTTGATGCAAGACAAAAATAGACAATGCTGTCTTCAATGGCTATTAGAATAGGACTTGAAATTAACAAGGACAAAATGAAAATAATGAAATTTCGCATTACACAAGAAGGAAAAATATACTTAGAAGAAAAGGCTGCAGAGAAGTAAACCAACGTGTGCATCTAGGCAGCTTATGTAGACCAGGAAGGTGACACCAGAAACGAAATTAGAATTGCAAAGGCTGCATTGGTATTAAAAACATCTTGAGAAAATATAGCAATCAAAGGTTATAAGCATGAAAACACAGTTAAGGTTATAAACTCAAATGTAATATCCATCCTTATTTATATGTATGAAAGCTGGAAAACTAAAGAAATAGAAAACAAATTAGATGCATTTGAAATCAAATGTTTAAGGAAAATACTATGCATACAATAGAATGAATTCAAGACCAGGGCAGAGATATGGAAGATGAACACACATAAAATTGCCTCATAGGTGCTTAAAAAATTGTTTAAAAAAAAAAGAAAGAGATGAATGTATATCGGCCACTTGCTGAGAAGAAATGATCAGAGAATCCTAAAGCAAGCTATCAAATCTTATCTTATATCGTTCCTGTGCCATTAAATGTCACATAGAGTAGTACACTTAGAACATTACTCTTAAATATCCTGACATAATCTGATAAAAATCAGCATACACCTCTAGAGCAGATGAAAGGTCTAGTGTGGCCCTGTGCACCAGGCAGCTAATTCAAATGCAGCCCACCAACCTTAAAGAAGTAGAGAGCATCATAGGAAAAGCTAAAGGCAAGTCAGCATCAGGGCCAAATGGCATCCCTTACATACTATACAAAAGATGCCCCCGAAGTACTAAAGAAGCTCCATAAACTCCTACGAATAGCATGGACCAAGGGACTCATAAGTAAAGAATTGAAAATGGCTAATATAATACATCCCAAAGGAGCATGAACTCCACTTAAATCAACCAGTTCAGACCGATCTCACTTCTGAATATGGAAGGAAAGATATTCTTCTCCGTGATGGCAAGGAGACTAACAACATACCTCCTAGATAATGGTTACATTGATACATCAGTGCAGAAGGGAGGAATTCCGGGTTTCCCAGGATGTCCTAAGTATGCTTCAATGATTTGGGAAGCTATTTAACAGGCAAGATCTGGAAAGCAAGATCTACAGGTAATATGGCTTGACCTAGCCAATGAGTATGGCTCAGTACTGCACCAGATGATATGGCTAGCACTAGACATGTATCATGTGGCAAAAGAAATCATAAAGATGCTGAAAATGTACTTCACAGGGTTCCTCATGAAATTTGGAATATCAGGATATATTACAAGATGGACTGAGCTCCAGGAAGGAATTGCAATGGGCTGTACAATATCTCCCATAATGTTCATACTAGCCATGCTCATCTTGAGAGCAGCAGAAGGAGCGGCAGAAGGCCCAAGGTTCAGAAATGGATGCCAGATGCCACCACTAAAAGCATTCATGGACGACACAACAGTAATACCAACCAGTGAAGCAGAGGCACAAAAGATGTTAGAGCGTTTAGATAGCCTTATCATATGGTGCCCCATGAGCTTCAAACCAAAGAAGTCAAGAAGCCTGTCACTCATAAAGGTGAAAGTGATAGAAAGATCGTACATAGTGGCAAATCAAATAATCCCAACTGTAGGGGAAGAGCCAGTGAAGAGCCTTGGCAGAGTATATGATGCTTCCATGAAAGACTCAAACATGGTGAAGCAGGTCATAGAAATGGCACAGAATGGACTGAACATAGACAAAAGCAGGCTATTGGAGAAGTTCAAAATATGGTGCCTCCAGTTCATGCTGGTTCTAAAACTGATGTGGCCACTACTCATTTACGAAGTAAGTACCAGCACAGTAGAGGCAGTTGAAAGATAAATAAATCCATAAGAAAGTGGCTGGGCATACCACCAGGATTAACTGATGTTGCACTGTACTGCAAGACGAGCAAACTACAGCTACCATTCAAATTTGTCGTCAAAGAATACAAGGTAGGAAAGACAAGGCTTGCAATGATGCTACAAGAATCTACAGATCCGGTGGTAAGAGAAGTGTAGCCAACACTTAAAAGTGGACAAAATGGAAAGTCAGTGAGAAAGTGACCATAGCCAGGGAAACACAGGAGCTGAAAGAAGTAATAGGATACACCCAGACCAACAGAAAGGGGATTTGGTCATGGTGAAATCAAATGGTGGTCAAAGGCTTTCTGTAAGGAAAGAAGAGATATGATCATCAGTGAAGTAAGAAATTTAGAGGATGACAAGTGGGTCCAAAAGGCAGTCCAACAGGCACAGCAAGGTCAATGGACAACATGGGAGATCATTAACATGGAATGACATCTGGAAAATGGCACCTTTGAAACTCAGCTTCATCATCAGAGCTACTTATGACCTTCTGCCTACAGGCTCCAATGTATACAAATGGGGCGTATCAGAAGACACAAAGTGCCCTCTCCGTAATGAAAAGCAAACATTGGAATATGTGCTGTCAGCATGCAGAGTATCATTAGCCCAAGGATGCTACACCTGACGGTACAACAGAGTGCTGCAGGAACTAGTAGCCATTGTAGACAGGACAAAAGATAAAGCAAATAACAGCAAAAGAGTTGAGGTCCCACCTAAATACTTCATAGGTGCTGGTACGATATCAAATATTGAAATCACAGACATTCCCTTACCATCACTGCTAGATGGTGAAAATGACTCGGATGTGATAGCGGACCTACCAGGAAGAAGAGAATACCTGACTGCCATTAAGAACACAGGAATGCGACCGGACATTGTAGTGTAAAAAAGATAGTCCCATAGCATTTCAAATGCCGTAGGGGGTGAAGCGTTAGAGACCTCATTATGCTGGGTCATCAGCGTATGAGGTAGGGTGACCAGTTCCTTTCCTCGCTGCCTTTACTTCCCAGATTTTCTCTGGTACCCATTGTAGTGTACCCCATAGGAAAACAGGAACTAATAATGATCGAGCTTATGGTTCCATACGAAACAGGAATAGAGGAGCAGTATTTATTAAAATGTGAGAAGTACAATGATCTGGTCAACCAACTGAGGCAGGGGGCAAGAGTCAGGGCAAAAGTGATAGTTGTAGAAGTGGGAGCAAGAGGATTCGTAGCAACATCAGCATATGACCTATGTAACCAACTGGGCATAAAGGGACAAGCAAGAGCAAGGGCATTGAAAAGTCTTTCAGAAACAGCAGAAAAAGCCTCATGCTAGCTGTGGAGTATACGAAACAAGCACTGAGAACATAAATAATTTTGTTTGTCACAACCAATACCAGCCCTCTGTAGCTAAATCACTAAAGACACACTTCAAAGTACAGTGCCAACTGAAAGATCATGGGTTGAATTCTGGGATGAAAGAAAAAAACAGCAATTCACAAGACCTCTGGGAGTCATGACCTAGAGGGGCCCACCCCTCTTAGAGTTTCAGGAGTTTAATAGTGCTGAAACACTTGTTGGGGGGGGGGGGGTAACTTCCTCTGGTGAAAAAAAAAAGAAGTAATATGATGTTTTAGATAACATTTGTGCCCTACTTACCATCAGCTAGGTCCAGATGTACACTAAGTACCATCTGAGATGCCTAGAACTACCTGTCAATCTTATCTTGTGATAATATCTGGCATTCTTACTAAAATAATATCTGAAATAACCTTCTAACTACTTCTCCAGTCATCTAATATGTCTAGATCTACTGGGATACATTCAAGAACTAAATATTTAAATTTCTTGACCAAAAACTATGATTTTCACACTCGACATCGCTTGTTACTAACCACGCTTCAGCCATTTTGAAAAAGGTCACGGGGCATGCACACTAAATGTTTACAATCTAAACGTTACACCGGTTTTTTAATGAAACAAAACATGAATCACTATAGTGACCCAAGGCACTTAAGTCAGAAACCGGAGGGGGCGCTAAAGCGACTCAAGGCATGGGAAGAAAAGCCTGCTGTAAGGTTACAGAAGTGTAAAATGTTTTAATGTCAGTCATTCATTCATTCATTTGCATGCCCCTGTGGAACTTTGCCTCCCCAACAGCACTCCTGTAGGCCTCTCGGTTGTGAGCAAGATGGCCTGTTGCTGATGCATCCATCTGCAGATCATCAACGATGTCTTGCAGCCATCTTCACCTTGGTCTTCCTCTCTTTCTTTTTCCCATTATGTACCCTTCCAAGATGGTCTTCTCTAGATTATCATGACGATTAATGCATCCAAAATATTTAAATTTTCTCTCTTTAATCCTCTTTACTATCCAGCCTTCTTCAATATTAAATTCTTGTAGCACGGTTATATTTTTTCTTTTTTTGTGTCCATGATATTTGAAGTACTCTTCTGTAGCATTTACATTCAACGGCATTTATGTGTTTCTCAGCCGTTTTGTTAAGTGTCCAGGTCTCACAGGCATATGTTGCGATGGGAAAGGTGCATGCCCTTAAAAATCTTATTTTTGTAGTTCTGACTGTTCCTCTCCACAGGTTCTTTAGCTGTTTTACTTTCTGAAGAGTGTTAGATGTCCTCCTTTTAATTTCCCTCATTGTATCTCCATTATTATTTAGTAATGATCCAAGATATTCAAAACTCTTCACCTCTTCCAGTTTTTCCTCATTGATACATATTTCAGCTGTCTTGTTTGTTTTGTTAGTTGTCATCAATTTAGTTTTCTTCCATTTAAGATAGAGGTTTTTCTCTTAGCCGTTCTTAAACCAGCTTGGACCATACTGACTTCTTCGTCTATTTTCTTACAAAGTCTACCCATTATGATTTTTAACAGAATTTTACCGGCATGACTAATCAGGGCAACAGTTCTGTAGTTTGTGCATAATTTCAAGTCTGCTCACTTGACTGAAAAAAAAACAAAACAAAACAAAACAAAAAGACACTAATCTCACTACCTTTGAGACTCTTTACCTTCTGGCTTGGTCACACTTACCATACCGTCACCCTGGATATGGTTTTCTTGTAATCATTCATACCTTGTCGAGTTCTTTTTGAACACATTACACAATTCTTCTATCACTACTTCCACTATTCTATGCCTTACACCTCTTGCCCTAGAATTTAACTCTGGATATACAAGCAGATCAAGGTATGTCCACTGGCACCAAAATTGGTCCTATGCTATTACTTTGAGTTTACCCACATCTATCTGAGGGAATTTTGTGCCCATCTTTCTTACGAGGATACCATAAGAGCTCAGACTGACAGGACAGAAGAAAAGGAGGAATACTCACACTTGTTAAGAATAACATCAGCACATGTCAGGTGGGAGTGTTCATGGAAAGAGCCGAATATCAGATGATCCATCTAAAAAGTAGTAATACAGATTTCCACCTCCTTAACTATTACTGTCCTAATGACCGCCTACTTGCTTTAGAAACAATCCCACACAAAGAGAGACTGATGGCGATTTTAACAGCCATTCCCAGAGCTGGGGCAAGAGACAAGAGAGGAGAGGAAGTTGAGAGCTGGCAGGATGATAATGGACTTCTCCTGATCAACCAGCCAATGGATCCCCCAACATTTTACTCAAGGGCTTGGCGTACAACCTCAACACTAGATCTGGCATTCCACTCTCCAGATCTGAAGTGGAACATTACACGTGAAGTTGGAAAACAACTTGGAGGTAGCGACCATCGACCAGTCTTCCTGACAATAGAAAATGAACTCCTTAACACCAGTAGCCCTCTCCCCAGATGGAACTATAAAAAAGCAAACTGGACAATGTACAGACATCGTACAGGTATCCTGGTGGGACAGCTGTCCATAGAAGGTAAGGATATTAACAGCATAGTGAAGGAATTCAATGCTTGTATCCTTCAAGCCGCTCGTGAAACCATTCCCAGAGGAGCTCGCAGGGACTATAATCCATACTGGTCTAGTGAGCTGGGAATACTCCATGATGATGTGGAAGCAGCTCAAAAGCAAGCAGAAAATAGACCATGCCAAGAACACCACAATAATTACCAACATTCTAAGGCCAAATTTCAGAGAGCCAAGCTGCAAGCCAGATGGGAAAGTTGGAGAGAGAAAACAGAGTCCCTAAACTTTGAAAAGGATGGAAGGAAACTGTGGAAACTAATCAAACAGTTAAATGATGAGAGTACTGGAAGAAGTACAAAGATTACACTAATAGAGGATGGGAAAACTCTTACAGGTAAGCAGGTAGCAGATCACTTTGCTCGCATGTTTGCACAGGACTGCAACATTGATATCCATCCAGAGAAAGAGCGTGCAGTGCGCAATGACCCACAGAAAGAAGAGGAACAAGTCAGAAAAGTGGAGGTCATGGATGCACCAATCACACGCATCGAGTTAGACCTAGCAGTCAGTAAACTGAAACCAAGGAAATCACCACGACCAGATGGAGTGTCCAATGAAATGATCAAGAACCTGGGAATGGCAGCAATGGGTAAGCTGTTGGATATTTTCAATATGTGCTGGAGCACAGGTAAGTTACCTCAAATCTGGAAGGAAGCAAGCATGGTACCACTGCTAAAGCCAGGGAAAAACAGTGATACTGCCTCCAGCTACAGGCCAATCAGTCTCACTAGCTGCCTATGCAAAACGATGGAACGCATCATTGACCTGAGGCTAAAATGGTACCTAGAAAGTGAAAACCTTCTCGTTACACAACAAGCAGGATTTAGGCAGTACTACAGTACGGAAGATCAAGTGACCTATCTCTCTCAAGAAACTGAGGATGCATTCCAAGAGAAAAACCTTGTACTAGCAGCGTGGATAGACCTAAAGAAAGCCTTTGATAAAGTATGGAGAAAAGGTCTGCTGTGGAAACTAAGAAACTGCAATGTGAATGGAAGACTGTCATCATCATCATCATCAGGTGCCGTGCCGACTGTCGTTGGCTATTATGCTTCTCCAGAGTACCCGATCCTTCATGCAGGCCATCAGTTCAGTTGGTGATCTCCTCTCACACCATCCCGTCAGACTGTCCAGTATCATTTCTCTTGGTCTTCCTCTTGATCTTCTTCCTTCTATTTTTCCTGTTGTTATAATATTTTCAATGCCCCCTCTTCTCATTGCATGTCCTATGAAAGTACATTGTCTCTCTCTTATCTTTCTGACAAGGTTTTTTGTCTTTCCAGCTCTTCTCATACATTCATCATTAGCTATTTTTGCTGTCCAGGGGATTCGCAACATTCTTCTAATAAACCACATTTCTGCTGCTTCCAATGATTTTTGTGCAGACTTGCCTATTGTCCATGATTCACTTCCATATAACAAGATAGGTTCAATATAGCATTTTAGGACTCGTTTTCTAACATTCATTGATAACGATGTGTTAGCTAATATGTTTCTCATTCTCTGAAATGCAGTCTTTGCTTGGCCTATTCTGTTCCTAATTTCTGTTTTGCATTTCCCATCTGAAGTTATTACTGCTCCAAGGTATTTGAATTTCTGCACCTGCTTTAGAATGGTTCCGTTTAATTGAATACTGCATGCTGGTGGATTCTGTTTCTTAGATATAACCATAGTCTCTGTCTTTTTGATGTTCAAAGTAAGGCCTTTCTGTTCACTTTCTTTGGAGACTTTATCCAAGAGATTTTGCAGGTGTTGTTGGTTCTCAGCTATCAGTACTGTGTCATCAGCATACCGAAGGTTGTTAATATTGTATCCTCCAATTTTTATGCCTGGTTCTGTGATGATTGTTCTTAGAATATTCTCGCTGTACAGAGAAAAAAGGTCTGGAGATAGTACACATCCTTGTCGCACCCCTTGTTTTATAGGTTGGTATTTTCCAATTCCATTTTCAACTCGAACTGCTGCTTCTTGCTGCCAGTATAGATGTTTTACAATCCTCAAGTCTTTGCCGTCTATATTGATGTCTTCAAGCATTTTAATAATTTCACTATGTTTCACCTTGTCAAATGCCTTGGTGTAATCAATGAAGCATAAGTAGAGATCTTTCCGTACTTCTAAAGCTCTTTCTGTTAATGTTCGTAAAGCATAAATGGCATTGTGTGTTCCCTTTCCTTCAACAAATCCAAACTGTTCATCTGCTATTTCCATTTTTATCTTTTTCCTTGTTCTTCTCATAATTATTCTCAAAAGTAGCTTCGTTATGTGACATGAGAGACTGTACAACTGGATAAAGTCCTATTTACACAACAGAAGAGCTAGAGTAGTAATGGATGGTCACAAAAGCCAGAAAGTACTTCTGCGACACGGTGTACCACAAGGAGGAGTCCTTTCGCCTACACTATTCCTTGTATTCATTAATGACCTGGTAAAGGAACTTCCTTATGGAATCAAAGCGGCACTGTATGCAGATGATCTGGTCATGTGGTGTACAGATGAATATGCGACAGTTGCTACACAGAGATTCCAAAGAGCAGCAGACATCTTGACATCATGGACAAACAAATGGTGTGTAAGTATCAACACAGAGAAATCAAGTACCACTCTGTTCACTCTCTCATCTAAACAGAAAGCAGGTAAGATCTTTGTAAATGAAATATCTTAAGGATGGACAACCAACCCACTTACTTAGGAGTGACTCTTGACTCAAAACTGACTTGGAAGCAACACATTAACAGTGCAGAAGCAAAAGCCAGAAGAAAACTAGCCATATTAAGAAAATTGAGTGGAACCACATGGGGAGCTAGTGAAAGAATCCTCAAGAATGTATATCAGCAAAGTATTCTACCACATTTAGAATATGGCTCAACATCTTGGTGCACAGCATCAAACACTACGCTGCATAATCTAGACAAGGTTCAAAATCAGTCACTACGGATTATCACAGGTGCCATGAGGTCCACACCAATAGTAGAAATGCAGAAAATAGTTGGTGTTCAAACGCTAAAGGAACGTAGAGACACAAAGGTCATGACCATGGGAGAAAAATTCCTTAGCTCTGTAAGCCATCCCCTGAAGGAGAGATTCAATAACTTGGCATTAAGCCGGCTTAAAAGAAGCAGCTTCATTCATCAAACCAAGCGTATGCGTATGAGTAAGCTGATACCTGACCTTCCAACTGTAGTCACTCCATTATCATCTGTACCAGAACATACACCATGGAAAGAAGCAGACTGTACACAAATAACTATTCAGACTGAAGTGAAAGGTGTGCAGAATGGTGAGATGCAAAGCAGCCTTGTAAGGTCAACAGCCACACTTAGTGTGCTAGATGATAAATATCCATGTGACACCTGGATACGTGTGTATACAGACGGATCTGCACATAATGCCATAAAGAATGGAGGGGCAGGAGCACATATTGAATATCCAAACAACACCTCTGACAAGATTTCCATACCCACTGGAAAATACTGCAACAACTTTGATGCAGAAGTTAGGGCAATTATTGCTGCAGTTAAAAAACTATCAGACTCCAGAATTGATACACGTCCAGTAGTAATTCTCACAGATGCAAGATCAGTACTGGAAGCTCTTCAGTGCAACAAACTACCAGACCTTAAGGATGCCTTGTCAAAAATTGGCTTACAACATGGAGTCACTTTGCAGTGGATTACCTCCCACTGTGGGATACCAGGCAATGAGAAAGCTGACCATCTGGCCAAAGAGGGCACTGAAATGGAGCAACCAGACATACCAATCACCTATAATCAGAAGAAAAGCATGATAAAAACCTACAGGAAGCCACAAACACCACCACATGATGACTATCACATGCTAAACAGAAAGGAACAAGTCACCATCTTCCGTCTCTGAACAGGACACAGCCGACTCCGAAGTCATATGTATACAAAGTTTAAGGTTGGTACTACTAATCTATGTACATGTGCCCACGTGCCCCAAACTGTGGAACATATCCTCCAGAACTGCACCAACTATGAAACACTGAGAAATAATTACTGGCCCAGTGAAACCACTAAAAAACAGTGAAATTTATCCAAGAGACAGGACTGCAGGTATAGACAGACAGTGCGAACGAAGAAGAAGAAGACCATAAGAGCTAAGTGTGTAATTTTTCATCTATTTTGTCTTTTTTTTTAATGTGGTCCTTGAAAAAAGGCATTTGCTGAGACACTGAATTGTTGTATGTTCTTCATTTATATGTACTCATTTTCTATTAGTCTCATTCCTGATCGCTTTCATACACCTTTTCTATTAAAAAAAAAAAAAACCCAAACAAACTGAACTATACACCTCTGTGTAACTTTATTACTAGTATTTTTGCAATCGCCCTTTTTGTCACTGCTGTCCACCTAATCAAGTTGCGCTCGTTACTAATCGAATGAAGAATTCGAAATGAATCTAATATTGATCGATACTTAAGAAAGAGGTTAAAATTTAACACTGTCATAGTTTTCTACTGAGTTTCGTGCAATCACCGTGGAGCAAATGGAAGAATCGTCTGAAACAATTTCTTTGTCCTTCACAGACATTGGCACCAACCTCCTTCACAAATGTGGCAGTTCGTCCCAGGTTTTCAGCACCACCGTAGAGCTTCTAGTGTAGGGGGTTGGGATCCTTTGCTTGAATGGGGTATGTAGCTGCCAAAAAAATGTGATGTGGTGTCTGTTGCATTTTTTTTGCAGGCACATGGATCTGTTGTGTCAATTTTCAGCTTCTGGTATAGATGGTGAATCAACATGCAAATATTCTGTTCTGTCTAGAGATTATCACAGGAAACATCAGGCTCTGATGAGCCACACCAGTACTTCATGCAAAGTGATCAACACATCTTCGATGAATTCAATATGAGTTTAATGGTGGGATATGGTGTGTATTTGACAATGACAACTGGTGGAACAACAATGAACATCAAAATGGTGGCTGCATGTAACAACAGCCAGTGGTTTCAGCACAAACAAAAGAAAGATACATTGTCTGGCTTTCTTGAATAGCAGTTACTGGAAAACACCTAGCTAGGTTGCTGTTCCTTGAGATCTGCTTCATCATACTCAGAACATGCCCACAAGTGTTCTGCATTCAACATCAGGATGTCCTTTGGTTTTTTTTGTTTTTTTTTCTGATACAATTCCAATACTAAAAGTATTGGAAGAAGTGGAGAGTTTTGAATATCTTGGATCACTGCTAACTAATAATGGAGATACAATGAGGGAAATTAAAAGGAGAACATCTATCGCTCTTCAAAAAGTAAAACAACTAAAGAATCCGTGGAGAGGAACAGACAGAACCACAAAAATAAGATTTTTAAGGGCATGCATCTTTCCCATCGCAACATATGCCTGTAAGACCTGGACACTTAACAAAACAGCTGAGAAACACATAAATGCCTTTGAATGTAAATGCTACAGAAGAGTTCTTCAAATATCATGGACACAAAAAAGAACAAATATATCCATACTACAAGAACTTAATACTGAAGAAGGATGGCTAGTAAAGAAGATTCAAGATAGAAAACTTAAATATTTTGGACACATTAAATGTCATGATAATCTAGAGAAAACAGTCTTGGAAGGGTACATAATGGGAAAAAGAAAGAGAGGAAGACCAAGCCGAAGATGGCTGCAAGACATCATTGATGATCTGCATATGGATGCATCAGCAGCAGGCCATCTTGCTCACAACTGAGAGGCCTACAGGAGTACTGTTAGGGAGGCAAAGTTCTGTAAGGGACATGCAAATGAATGAATGAATGAACTACAAGTATGTTGATTGTAAATTGCTCTTGCATAACTGGGATTTGCTTCCACTTCCTCTGATTTGCATGTAAGCTACTGAGGTGTGCATAGTATGTACTTTTGAGGAAGGCTTTCTGGAGTGATTCTTTGATTTGCTGTCTAAAGGCTTACCTGTCCATTTTGATGCTTCCTGGTGGATTAGCTCTTCCTGCAAGTTGATAAGCTTTTTCGTTGTCATCAACTCCAGAATGCCCTGGACAGTATTTCTATATGAAGCTTTGATTTTATGATTTGGAGATTATGTTTAACTATTCACTTCTAATGGTACAGTGTTCTGTCTTTCTAAATACACCGTGAGAATCCCATATGACTGAATTTCATTGTACTGTACTTTTTGGGTCATCAGTCATTTCAATGCTTGCATGATTGGCTTCAATTTTCATCTGTATGCTAGAGCATGTGTTATATGCTCTGGCCATAAGCTTAATATTTCCTTTGGAGGGTGTTGCAAAACCCCATCTACTTTTTGTTTCTCATCCATGTAGATGTCTTAGGGCTTGAAACTTTCTTAATTTGTTAATTTCTTCTTGTGTTTTTCCTGCTATCAAGTTTCGCCACTATCTGGTCAACGTGATGTGTACTTTAGTGAAATTTTGGTACATTAAATTGCTGCAATGAACTCAGTCAGGTTCAGCTGATATATTCCCTACAAGACGTGAGCAGAGGAGCTGATGTGGGTAACAATCACCAAATGAAGATTAAAAGCACAAAACAATAACAGGAAAGACATATAATGTTGGAAGACTGAAAGATCCACTTGTCACAAAGGGCTTCATAACAGAAGGAAAAAAAAAGCAAAAACTTTCCAGTGCAACCAACGATGAAGAAAATACTGGAACAAAAAGTGTAGATCAGAAATAGAACAAGATAACAAAAATGTACAATGAAAGGTGTAAAATTTGTTTAGGTTTTAGAGGCATGACGATACGTAACTGGATGGCATCTAAAACTATAGTTAAGAAAGCAGATTAAAAATAAGACAATAGAAGCAAGTCAGACAGACTAAAAGAAAGATATAATGAACAGTACAGCCAGTTAAATAAGTTAATAAAACAACCAACTTGAACTGATAAAAAAAAAAACATGGAAGAACTAGTGAGACAAGCCTAGAATGCAGCACTGAGAGGTGAACATGGCATCATCATCATCATCAGGTGCCGTGCCGACTGGCGTTGGCTATTATGCTTCTCCAGAGTACCCGATCCTTCATGCAGGCCATCAGTTCAGTTGGTGATCTCCTCTCACACCATCCCGTCAGACTGTCCAGTATCATTTCTCTTGGTCTTCCTCTTGATCTTCTTCCCTCTATTTTTCCTGTTGTTATAATATTTTCAATGCCCCCTCTTCTCATTGCATGTCCTATGAAAGTACATTGTCTCTCTCTTATCTTTTTGACAAGGTTTTTTGTCTCTCCAGCTCTTTTCATACATTCTTCATTAGTTATTTTCGCTGTCCAGGGGATTCGCAACATTCTTCTAATAAACCACATTTCTGCTGCTTCCAATGATTTTTGTGCAGACTTGCCTATTGTCCATGATTCACTTCCATATAACAAGATAGGTTCAATATAGCATTTTAGGACTCGTTTTCTAACATTCATTGATAACGATGTGTTAGCTAATATGTTTCTCATTCTCTGAAATGCAGTCTTTGCTTGGCCTATTCTGTTCCTAATTTCTGTTTTGCATTTCCCATCTGAAGTTATTACTGCTCCAAGGTATTTGAATTTCTGCACCTGCTTTAGAATGGTTCCGTTTAATTGAATACTGCATGCTGGTGGATTCTGTTTCTTAGATATAACCATAGTCTCTGTCTTTTTGATGTTCAAAGTAAGGCCTTTCTGTTCACTTTCTTTGGAGACTTTATCCAAGAGATTTTGCAGGTGTTGTTGGTTCTCAGCTATCAGTACTGTGTCATCAGCATACCGAAGGTTGTTAATATTGTATCCTCCAATTTTTATGCCTGGTTCTGTGATGATTGTTCTTAGAATATTCTCGCTGTACAGAGAAAAAAGGTCTGGAGATAGTACACATCCTTGTCGCACCCCTTGTTTTATAGGTTGGTATTTTCCAATTCCATTTTCAACTCGAACTGCTGCTTCTTGCTGCCAGTATAGATGTTTTACAATCCTCAAGTCTTTGCCGTCTATATTGATGTCTTCACGCATTTTAATAATTTCACTATGTTTCACCTTGTCAAATGCCTTGGTGTAATCAATGAAGCATAAGTAGAGATCTTTCCGTACTTCTAAAGCTCTTTCTGTTAATGTTCGTAAAGCATAAATGGCATTGTGTGTTCCCTTTCCTTCAACAAATCCAAACTGTTCATCTGCTATTTCCATTTTTATCTTTTTCCTTGTTCTCATAATTATTCTCAGAAGTAGCTTCGTTATGTGACATGAGAGGCTGATAGTCCGGTGGTCGTCACATTCCTTTGCACCTGGTTTCTTTGGTAGTGCTATAAATGTGGATTTAATCAGGTCACTGGGAATATAACCACTGTTGTAAATATCATTCAGTAACTTGGTTATTATTTTTATTCCTGTCTCCTCTAGTGCCTCTATTTCTTCTATTGTTATATTATCAGGCCCAGTCACTTTTCCTTTCTTCATGTGTTTGATAGCATCTATGACTTCATCTTCAAGTATTGGCGGTCCATCACAGTTTTCAGTATCTGGTGTTAATTCTGGTCTTTCTCCTCCATATAGCTCACCGATATACTCTGTCCACAATGTCTTCTTTTCCCATTAACATTTTACCTTCTTTCGATTTCAGGCATCCTGTGGTATATTTTGTTTTCCTGCCTGTGAGTTCATTAATTCGTTTATGCATGTTTTTGCTGTCTTTATTATGAGAGTCCTCTATCTGTCTGCACTGTTCATTTAACCACACTTCTTTTGCTTCTCTGCATTTGCGTCTTATTTCTTTATTTATCTTGCTATATTTTTCCTCGTTGTTTTTACTCCTCCTCCTCTTGTCCATCAGCCCTAAGATGTCGTCTGTCATCCATTTATTTTTAGGGGCTTCTTTTTTCGGTGGTATTATCTCCTTAACAGTTTGGTGGATAGAATCTCTTAACATTTGCCATTGTTCATCTATACTATTTATCTTTGCTATTGCATTGTATCTATTTGTTATAATAACTTTGTATTGTTCTCGCAATTCTTGGTCATTTTTAAGAAGTTCTGTACTCAGTTTGATGTTTCTCACTTTTCTGCATGCTTTCTTTAGCTTTATTCTAACTTTCCCACAGAGTGGATCATGGTCACTATTGCAGTCAGCTCCTGGCATGGTTTTTGTTGTCAGTAATGCATTGCGGAATCGTTTGTTGATTAATATGTAGTCTATCTGGTTAAAAGTCTTTTTGTCTGGGCTGCACCACGTTGCCAGTCTTCAAAACCAATGATGTCCGAAGTTCTTCCTTTACCAACTTTGGCATTAAAATCTCCCATGACTATGGTAACTTCATGTGACTTTGTGTGTTTTAGTGCTGTCTCTATGTCATTATAAAATATCTGTACATCTTCCTCAGAACTTTCAGATGTTGGAGCATACACTTGTATAATATTTATGTTTATTGGGTGTCCTTTCAGTTGGGCTAGCAGGACTCTGTCCGAGATGTTCAAATATCCTACAATTGTCCTTGCCGTTTTTTCACATGGCACATTATACAAAATAACGTTTCTGTTAGAGACAAGTATGTAAAACTCGTCACATTGGAAATAGGGGCTGAATAAAGTAAACAACTACTAAAAAGAAAACTCCCAACAACACATATTGAGATCTCTGAAGCTGAACATGATTTAAATAGATCCGACAATTAAGTAATGAGACTAACTGCATAAAAAATAAAATAAACAACAGTTGAAGATATAACCTGTATTTTATTCAAAGCAAGCCCCTTGTGCACTGATACAACAAGTGGCATGATCTAACAAACACTGAAGAAACCTCTGCAGTTCTTCTGTTGGTATGGCCCTTAAACTCGATATTACGGCCCTTTGAATGTCATCAGTATCGTCAAAGAAGAGTCCTTTCAATGGAAACTTTAATTTTGGGAGACAAATCTGGGGAACAGGGTGGATAGTTGAAAACACACACTTGTTTTTGGGCCAAAAATTCCTGTACAACTACAGCCCAGTGAGCCAGTGCATTATCTTGAAGAAGGAAAAAACTGCCAGGTGTTGAATACTTGGGTCGGACTCGGATAATTCTTTTCAGTAGGCATTTCAAAATACTTAAATAAACTTTGGCAGTGACAGTCTGTCCCTCTGGAATAAATTCTTTGTGAATAACTCCTTTCCTGTCGTAGAAGCGCACCAACAGTGTCTTCACTTTCGACTTCTGAAGACAAATTTTTTTTTGCCTTTTGGTGATGATGATGACTTCCACTGAGCACTTTGGTGTTTAGTTTTGGGATCATAGCAGAAAATCCATGTTTCATCCTCTGCAACAATCAAATTTAAGAAATGTTTATTTTTGCGATGTTCTGATGAACTGCGTACTCAACACGCGTATGTTTTTGGTCATCAGACAACAAATGTGTTACAAGCCGGCAAGCAATTTTTTTCTTGCCCGAATCTTCCACTAAAATTTTCAGATGGTCTCTCGGTTAACACCAAATTCATCTGCCATCATCCTCACAGTCAAACAATGATCTTTTTGTATCCGTTCTCTGACTTTTGCAAATGAGAGGGCTGCAAGACATCGTTGATGATCTGCAAATGAATGTATCAGCCATCTTGCTCACAACCGAGAGGCCTATAGGAATGCTGTTAGGGAGACAAAGTTCTGCAAGGGACATACAAATGAATGAATGATCCAAGATATTCAGAACTCTCCACCTCTTCTAATTTTTCCTCACCGATACAAAGGATAGTTATTATTTTGTTATTTGCATGTATTACAGGTACAGCTTGGTCAACTTTACAGCTGCATCACCATTTGATTTTCCTTTAGAACATCTTCAGTCTTTCAAAACTTCTTGTGGTTTAAATCCTTCTCAGAGAACTTATGTTGACAGCTGTCCAGTCCCACATCACACACCACATCAATTTTGGTGTCTGACACTATAAATTTTTCAGGAGAACAGTTGAATTTTTGATGTCTTGTTTACTGTTAATGATTTTCTTTCCTTTATTTGTACCTGAGTTATACTTCCTGTGGCCGTCTTGATTTCTATAAGCTACTAATATTTTATATCGTTTAAAAATACAAAGAGACTTTTTTTTAATTGTAAAGTATTTCAACAAACAAGTCCATTTTCCTATAAGAATTAAAATGACACATAAGTGAAATTGTATTAAAATATAAAGCTTTAAAAGTGGTTCTAGAAATGTTAGAATTTCACTGAAAGCACAAAAAATTTTTTGAATCAACTAGTCATCTTGAAGTTGAAAAAAAGTGACTGAACTGTGCTCTGGGTATTTTGTTTTACTCCCAATTTAATGTTAAAATGCACGGTTGTAAACCGGTCAAGCTTCAATGGCTCTCCATGTAAACAAAATTCTTGTGGGTCAAATAAACTTAAATTTCATGTTTAGCTTTATTTGTTGGCTTCTATCCATGCATGTCCTTGGTCAGAGACTGGTTAAGCAATCACTGCCCAGTATGCCTTGTGGTGTCTTGCAGGGCAGCAACAAATCCTCTCCACCTCTCAGTCTGTAGTCAGCCTTTGTATTGTGCCCCAGCTGTGTTGCATGCTACTCATCTATGGTTCTACAGTTATTCACCAGGCATCCTTTGGTTGGTATCTCTTTTTCTCTTGGGCGTCCATCACATGACTATTTTAGTGATGCAGCTGGGGTCTCTTCAGAGCACATGACCAATCTATTTCTGGCATTAGTTTGCTATTATAGCATGCATATCTTCTATTGGGCAAGTTTATTTATTGTTTGTGGTCAGAAATATTTAAAATCTTTCTCAGGCAGGTTGTGCGGAATGAGGATAATTTGCCCATTTCTTTTTCAGTTGTTCATCATTCTGCTTCACAGAAGAGAATGAATAACGCATAACTTCGGTACAGTTGTATTTTGGTTCTTGGGAAGACTTGATTTAAACAAGGGTTAAAACCCAGGTTTAGTTTACATAAACCCCCTCTCTCTCTTCCGTCCTTCCCTTCTATTACTCCCATTTAATCTTTTCCTTGTTAATTATTTCTATGCTTCATTTACATTCTATATAAGGAGTTTTTAATATTGAAAAAGGCTGGCTAGTAAAGAGGATTAAACAAAGAAAACTTAAATATTCTGGACACTAAAATTAAGTGTCATGATAATTTAGAGAAGACTCTTGGAAGGGTACATAACAGGAAAAAGAAAGAGAGGAAGACCATGGCAAAGATGGCTGCAAGACATCATTGATAATCTGCAAATGAATGCATCAGCAACAGATCTGGTGATAACACACATTTAATTTCTGAATAATTTCCAATTTCTTGTCCAACTTTTACCACTGTTGATTGTTTTCGGTAGATTTTTAAAAATAATTATCAGGTTCTTGCCATCTACATGTATATTTTCCAGTGTTTCTATGACCTGTTTATAGTTGACTTTATCAAAAGCCTTCCAGTAATCTATGAAACATAAGTCTGTCTGAACTTCATTGGCTCCTTCTGCTAGGATCTGTTCAAAGATTCAAAATCAGACCCTTGTCAATGCATTCAGGACAGCCCCATTTTCCAAATCCTTCTGCAAAATCCATCCAAGAGTATGTTTGCTAATAGTTCCCATCAAGTGTTGGCTCTTTATGATGCATTTTCTGCCTCACGGTTCAGATTTCCTACCAGCACCCTTAATTTGTCCTAGCTCCAGCAATCACTTCACAACTACACTGTTCTTCAATTCCTGCTCTTCATTTTCCTGCAGTCTTTTCAATACAGCTTTAGCAATGTCAACCCTGTCCATTCTCAGCCTGCCATTTATTTTAGCATGTTCAGCAAGCCTATCAACCACTTCATTGCGATGTACTCCTGCATGCCTTGGACAATAAAGCCACATTAGGTTCATCACAGTTGACTGGGTTAACAGATGAACCCATTCTTTTTGAAGCAATTTTTTTTCTTCAGTCTTACAAAGTATACTCTGTGAATTCGTCATAATGACACCATGAACTATATCATGGGCAACTAGCCATTCCATTGCCACTGACAGCCTCAATTTCCATTCGCATGCTTGATGTGGTGACTTCAAAGGCTCCTAAACCCTGTGCCACTACTCTTTCCTGGTGGTAGACAACAAAACCCCAGCCACTTCTGCTGTTCCGAGACACTGAGTCATCTGTACATATTACTGTATCAGAAGACCCACAGTGATGCTGGATGAGATATTGAACCCAAAGTTCAACTGCCCCCTGTGCCCAGTTTCTACATTCGCGGCCTGCCCTTCTTTGTTAGCTGAGGTCAGTCCTGTACTTGTAGGCAATCATCACCTTTAGGCACCTCATCTAGATTGCACAATGACATTATCCTCAGCCATCCAGGATCTGCCTTATTTGATGCATCTGCTCTATATCAGCCCCAGCTCCTTATGGAGAGTATGATCCTTCATGCCACAAACCCTGATGTGTGCCTTTACCTGAGTATACTTGTGTTTTGAATTCACACTCAGCATATCAAGCAGAAAGCACATGGCTGCTACAAGAGTATCCCTAGGGCAACCCAAGACCAATCTCATTGCCTCATTCTGTACATGCTCTAGTCTGTTCTGCTGTGCATTTGAGAGTAGGCTGAGACCATACTTCACTGGTGACATTACCAGCACCTGCATCAGTAAGAGAAGAGTGCACTGTGGAAAGTTTGCTGCAGCCATTAACCTAACTGCTCCCAATGCTTTCCTGGCTTTTTGTATTACTCTGTCCACATGTTGTGCAGAAGACAAGGATTGATCAAATGTGATCCATATATACCTCATGAAATGTGCTATCTTAATATCTTGTCCCCAAAACTTCACAATCAGAACTTCTGATCTTAGAATTTTGTTATTTAATGAGCACCACAGTATGCTAGCTTTTTCAGGATTTATCACCTCATTGCTATCCTTGCATCAGACTGTTATCTGATCCACCCTGTTCTGTATCCTAGTGGCTAGTTCTGTATTATATATATATATATATATATACACACACAGTCGAACCCACTTAATATCATATCGCTTTATGTCACAACCCAGATGTTGTCACAGAAATTTGTATCCCTGGCCAACTCTCAAAAGTAATTAGTGGGCTTTACTTCAGTTAATATCACCCTGCTTATTGGCACAAATAGGTTAATGTAACTGTATTTTTGCACCCGGAGGAGCTAAAGACCCTGTTTTGTATTACAAACTGGGTGAGTCCAAGCAATAAACATCTCAAAAAGCCTTCGAGATTCATCAAAGAAGGGGCCGGCCATTTGATCACCAAGTACCTGTCACATCAACCTTTCGAACATGTGGCCATCAAAACTCACGTGGTGTGAATGAAAGGCTTTACCACGGCCGCCCCTTCATGATTAAAATCTAGCTTCTTTCATTCATTGTCTTCTTCACCAAGGCATGAGCGGTGTTAAGTTGGCAACGCAAGTTAATAGGTGGTCAGTTTTGTGAATAATTTATTTCAGAGTAGTGTACTGTGAATCAGTTAGCCAGGAACTTCTCTCTGGTTCATGTTGTGACAGATAATGGGTACTAAAAGCAAACGTGTTGATCCTGATTTGAGCACTAAAATGGATATTCTGAACCAAGTTGATGAAAAAGTTACAAGAAAGGACATAGCAGATAAATTTGAACGTTTCAACTGTATCGAAACTTGTTAAAAACTGAAACAACTTTGAATGAGACTTTCACTTGTCTTTAGTTAGGTCAAACTATAAGTGAAGGCATATGAGTTCTTACATGGATACTGAGTGTGCTCTGCTGAAATGGTTCAAGCAGACACGTTTTGCACAGTTGCCTGTGTGCAGTCTTGAGTGGCTTTTTTGAGTGCTTTAAAAAATACCACAACATAACATTTAAAGTCACTTCAGGTGAAGAGGCCTGAGTTAACACTGATGTTGTTAATGACCGGGTTTTGCACTTGCCAAAAATTTTGGATGCGTACAGCTCAAATGACATTTTTAACACGGATGGACCAGGTGTATTTTATAAACTGCTACTGAACAGAACTTTGTGCTTTCGTGATTAGAAATGCAACAGTGGCAAATGAGCTGAAGACCGCTTAACAGCTGTCAGGTGCTGTAACATGTCTACCATGTCTCATTAATAGACCAGTTATCACTTACATCTTACATCGTTCCCGTGCCGTTAAATGTCATATAGGGCTCACATAGTTGTTTGCTAAGTTTTCCTGTTCTCAGTGAGTCTTTCAACTTCATCAAGGGATATTATGCCCACTAAACTGGCTTCTCTTAACAATGTCCTCTTTAGAGTTTCACGTGGTCGACCTCTTTTTCTTCAGCCTCTTGTGGTCCACCTGATAGCTTGTTTTGGATTCTCTGATTGTTTCTTCTCATCACATGGCCTACATATGTCCACTTTCTTTTTCTGGTCACCCATGAGACATCATCTGTCTTATCTCTGCGTTGTTCTTGAATTTGTTCCACTTTATACCAAGTATTTTCCTTAAGAACAACATAGGACTAAAGATCTACGTAGGAAAGACAAAGTTAATGAAGCAAAATGTGAACAACAGAAATGTACTCAGAGTAGATAACAAGTTAGTGGAGGAGGTCAAAGAATTTGTATACCTTGGCAGCAGAGCAGCAGAAAATGGAGACAGCACAGAGGACATCAACAGCAGACTTACTAGAGCAAACCAGGCTTTTGCAATGCTGCAGACTATATGGAAATCAAAAAAACTAAGCATAAATATGAAAATCAGGATATTTAAGAGTAATGTTCTAAGTGTACTACTGTATGGAAGTGAATGCTGGAAAATCACCAAAACCATAGAAAACAAGTTGAATTCTTTCCAGACTAAATGTTTACGAAGAATTAGAAAAATATTTTGGCCAAACACCATAAGAAATAACATCTTATTAGCAGAAATGCAGATGAAACCACTGACAACAATTATTGAGGAAAGACGCTGGCAATGGTTGGGACATGTGCTCCAAATGACTGACAACTCAGTACCAAAAATAGCACTAAGATGGACACCACAGGGGAGCAGAAGTAAGGGTAGACCAAAAGAGACACGGAGAAGAACAGCAGAAAGGATGTTGAGCAATAGAGGGCTCACCTGGGCAAGAGCAGAAAAAAAGGCGAAGGACAGGCATTTGTGGAAAACCCTTGCGGAAGCCCCATGTGCCCTGGGCACTTAAGGTTCAGAGAGAGATTTTCCTTAAGCATTTGTTTTCAAAAGAGTCTAATTTCTTGTCTTTTTCTTTAGTTGATTTCCAGCATGCATAAATGAGAGTGGATATTACTTTTGAACTGAATAATCTTAACTTGATTTTTGTACTTATAACTTTTGAATTACATATATTCTAAAGATTTTTTAAGGACAATGCTGCTTTTGCAATTCTAATTCCAACTTCCTTCCTGGTGTTACTATCCTGGTCTATGTAGCTGCCAAGGTATGCAAATTGGTTTACTTCATCAACAACTATACCTTCTATGTATATTTTTCCTTTTTGATTAATGAAAAGTTTCATTATTTTTGTTTTTTCTTTGTTAATTTCAAGACCTATTTTATTAGCCAAGGAAGACAGGTAATCTGTTTTTACCTGCATCAATTTCACATTGTCACTGATAAGAGTTATGTCATCAGCAAAATCAAGATCTTCTATTTGGGTCCCATGTACCCAATCAATGCTGGTTTTACCTGTACAGCATCTTTTCATTATAAAGTCTATGGCAATTCCAAAAAGCACGGGAGATAATATACATCCTTGTTTCACGCCTGTTTCAATCTGAAATCATTTGCTCATTCCTTCTTCTGTTTTGACTGCACAAACATATCCGTTGTAGAGATCTCTAATGATGTTGACAATTTTAGATGGTATTCCATAAAGTCTTAAAAATTCTCCACAATGGATCTCTGTGTATGCTATCAAATGCCTTTTTAAAGTCTATAAAGTTCAGGATTAATGATTTCTGTTTCTCAATATGTTCTTCAAGTATTACTCTTAGAATAAAGATCTGGTCGAGACAGCTCTCTCTTTTTGAAATCCTGCTTGTTCTTCTCTCATTACAGTATCCACTATATCCTTAATTCTATTCAGAATCACTTTACAAAACCTATGACACAACTGATAGTAAGGTTACACCCCTCCAGTTATTGCAGTCACTGAGGTTGCCTTTTTTTTTTTGGTATTTTAACAATGATTCCTTGTTTCCGTTTAGAAGGGACCTTTTCTTCTTTCCAAATTTTATTAAACATTTTTTGTAGGTGGCTCATGTTGTCACTGTTAACAGCTTTTAACACCTCAACTGTTATTTCACCTTCACCTGCAGCTTTGTTGTTAGCCATTTGATTCACTGCTGTTTCAGTTTCATTAAGTGTAACTTCATCTAAGTTGACATTTAGCTGTGGGACTGGTAAATCGGTTTTCAAGATTTATTAATTCATTTGGGTGTGGTCGATTAAGTATTTCTTGGAAGTGTTCAGTCCATCTTTGCTTTCTGTCTTTACTTGATGTTAATAGGTTGCCTGTTTTGCTAAGACTGGTCTTTCTCTTGAGGAATAACATCTGTTAGCTTCATCTGTAAGTTATATAGAGTTCTGCTATCTCCCGTTTTTGCTGCATTTTCTGCTTCTTTTGCCATATTGTCAATATATTCTCTTTTGTCTCTTCTAGCTGAACTTTTTACTTTATTGTCTAGTTCTTTGTATGTTGCTTTTGCCAAAACTTTTCCAAGATCTGTCCCTACATTCAACATGGGTAATTTGGCTGCTCTTCTTTCATGTATGTATTTTCATGTGTTTATCTGATATGCTATAGAAGAGTTCTTCAAATATCATGGACACAAAAAAGAACAAATATATCCATACTACAAGAACTTAATATTGAAGAAGGCAGGCTAGTAAAGAGGATTAAACAAAGAAAACATATATTTTGGACATATTAAACGTCATGATAATTTAGAGAAGACTGTCTTGGAAGGGTACATAATGGGAAAAAGAAAGAGAGGAAGACCAAGCCAGAGATGGCTGCAAGACATCGTTGATGATCTGCAAATGGATGCGTCAGCACCAGGCCATCTTGCTCACAACCAAGAGGCCTACAGGAGTGCTGTTAGGGAGGCAAAGTTCCTCAAGGTACATGCAAATGAATGAACTCTTTATAACTATGATGAGTAAGAATTTGGTGGCATGGCTCAAGAGACAGTTCTAAGGTCCTTTCACTCTACCACTCCTGGTTTATTCAGCAGGGCAATGAACACTGATTTCATTAGATCATTTGGTATATTCCTTGTAATGTAGATTCATTAAAAGTTTTGTTATTTCTATTCCGAATTCATCTAGTGCTTGTATTTCTTCTTTATTTATGTTGTCTGGATAAGGTGCTTTGTTATTCTTCACTTGGTGATGTGTATAACTTCTGCTGCTTGCGTATGGTTTGGGTACTGTCTTCCATCACAGCAGAGGTCTTTGGTGTATTCTGTCCTCCTCTTCATTATTTCTTCTTTACCCATTATAACATCCTCTACCGCTGATTTGTGGCAGTCAGTTTTGTTGTCTGCTTTTTTACCTGTCAGATCATCTATTAAGTCTCTTGTCTCCTGAAAGATAGGAGGAGATTGGAGCATCCGCTAAACTGCCAATAGTGAATGATAAAGATTCTGCTTTACCTCTTCGCCTTTCCTGTCTTTATAGTGCAAATTAGTTTTAAAGTTTTAGCAAATAATGATTGTGATCAGGAATTTAAAAAAAACTGTCATGTGCTTACCATCAAATAATGTCAAGCATAACTTGTCCAGGATTACAACTCTAAAAGCAGACAAGAACCTTTCGATGATTGTGGAACACTTCTGTTTGCTAACTTACGACTATTATTCTCTTTCACAATTTTTAAAATACAGGTTACATGTTCCTTTCTTGATTTCTGGCACTGATGAGTTCCATGGGCGTCCGGAAATAGGGGTCGCTGGATCTAAAGATGATGTACTGATGCCAGTGATGCAGACAATTTTTCGTGTTCCATGGCAGTCTTTATTACAGACTATACCAGTTGCAGGGTTGTCACATAAATAGTTTGAAGTGAAAAACGGAAAGATTAATTAGAAGTGAATTTAATTTTTCTTTTCGCCATAAAGTATAGTGAGTTTAAATGCCATCATTTTTCGTCTCTCTGAATGCAGTAAGACGCCGACCGAACTGCTCGTCAACCGATGTAACGATGGGAGGTCGTGCCAATTAAGAAGGACCAACATTGGCTGCGCCTGTTATTTTTTGTTAACAGATTAAACTGTGCAGCAGAGCACCGCTTTGCTTAACACTGCGACAATAAAAGCAGCTGCAATTATAAAGATGATCAAAATGTTTAGCAAGAGTAGATCATCTCGACGAAAGGATAAGAGTCGTGACGGATCAAGTAATACAGAGTTGAATAACGGAGCACAGTCCAGTGGATCAGTAAGTCTGTCACAGACAGAAGTGGTATATGGCAGTAATACAAGCCCAGCACGTAGCACTAGTATAGGTCACAACTCTGGCTACTGTGGTGTTTATGGCAATGGTATGATAGATAGACCTGTGCGTGGTAGGGCCATGTCTGATGGATCACCAGCCGACTTTACAGCTGCATCACCACTTGATTTTCCTTTAGAACATCTTCAGTCTTTCAAAGCTACTTATGGTTTAAATCCTTCTCAGAGAACTTACATTGACAGCCGCCCAGTCCCACGTCACACACCTCTGAAAACTTTAATAAGCCCAACTCATACGAGAAGTGTTAGTAGTAATCGAACAAACTTAATCACTCAAACTCAGAGTCATATTAGAGCTGGTAGTACAAGTAGTTTGGGAAATTCTCTGCGTGAGAGATCATTAGATAGAATAGAGCGCGAGAATATATATCTAGGTGATACTTCTTTAGACCGACACTTTGAACATATGCAGTACAGTATGCAGGTGGATAATAGATTAAATCATGATACAAGATACAACACAACAGGACGTGACCGTTCACTGGATAGAGAATATCCACACATGGGAGCACGATCATTAGAGCGTGATCCTCATTCAGTTACTAGATCAAGGTCAACAGATAGAGGTGGAGAATACAATTATCCATCAGCAACATTGCCTACAATGCCTTTACTGTCACATCCTTCCAGCTTGCAGGCAGACCATTCAAACAGTGAATTTCGCAATTCTTTGGTATTTGAGATGCAGATCCAAATATCAGATTTACACAAGGAGGTATGTTCCAAATATATGTGTTAATTTAATTAAAATGAATATGTTGATGCCAGTTTTATATGAATGATGTAAAGGTGATATTAGAGTTCTAAATATTTGTTTTATTTTCTTCAGTGCAAAGCTGTCATAAGATCATATATGCTTCCCTCACAAATGTAATAGTCTATCTCAGGCTAAGAAAACTAAATTGATGACAACTGACAAAACAAATAAGGCAGCTAAAATATTTGTATATTTATATATATATTATATATCAGTGATGAAAATTGGAAGAAGTGGAGAGTTTTAAATATCTTGGATCATTACTAACTAATAATGGAGATACAATGAGGAAAATGAAAAGGAGGACATCTATCGCTCTTCAAAAAATAGAATAACTAAAGAATATATAGAGAGGAACAGACAAAAATAAGATTTTTAAGGGCATACATCTTTCCCATTGCAACATATGCCTGTGAGACCTGGACAATTTTAATAAAACAGCTGAGAAACACATAAAAAGCCTTTGAATGTAAATGCTACAGAAGAGTCCTTCAAATATCGTGGACACAGAAAAGAACAAATATATCCTTACTACAAGAACTTAATATTGAAGAAAGTTGGCTAGTAAAGAAGATTAAAGAGAGAAAACTTAAATATTTTGGATATATTAAACATCATGAGAATTTAGAGAAGACCATCTTTGTAGGGTACATATTGGGAAAAAGAAAGAGAAGAAGACCAAGGCGAAGATGGTTGCAAGACATCATTGATGATCTGTGAATGGATACATCAGCAGCAAGACATCTTGCTTACAACCGAGAGGCCTACAGGAGAGCTGTTAGGTAGGCAGAGTTTAGCAAGGAACATACAGATGACTGATTTTTTGCAGTGGGAGTGAAATAGCCATGTATCTGACTGCTTGTCTGAACTATCTGGAGACCAGCATATGTACTGAGTAATACTGTACCAAGAACATTTTCGTACATCTTATCCTTCCCGTGCCACTAAATGTCACATAGGGCCCGCATATGGTAGTTCGCCAAGATTTCCTGTCTTCAGCGAGTTTTTCAATCTCATCAAGGGATGATATGCCCAGTGAACTGGCCTCTCAGTGTCCTCTTTAAAGTTTCACGTGGTCGACCTCTTTTTCAATCTCATCAAGGGATGATATGCCCACTGAACTGGCCTCTCTTAACATCTGTTTTTTTCTTGCATTGATTTCACATTGTCACTGATAAGAGTTATGTCATCTGCAAAATCAAGATCTTCTATATGGGTCCCATGTACACAATCAATGCCTGTTTTACCTGTGCAGCATTTTTTCATTGTGATGTCTGTAGGAATTCCAGAAAGCAAGGGGGATAATATACATCCTTGTTTTGCACCTGTTTCAATCTGGATCCATTCGCTCATCCTTTTTTCTGTATTGACCACACAAACATATCTGTTGTAGAGATTCTTAATGATGTCAACAATTTTAGATGGTCTTCCATATATTCTTAAAATTCTCCACAATGAATCTCTGTGTATGCTATCAAATGCCTTTTTAAAGTCTCTGAAATTCAGGATCTGCTTTTTGGTTTTCAATATGTTCTTCAAGTACTATTCATAGATTAAAGATCTGATCGAGACAGCTTCTCTCTTTTGGAAATCATGCTTGTTCTCCTCGCATTGCAGCATCCACTATATCTTGAATTCTATTTAGAATAACTTTACAAAATACTTTTGACACAATGGATAGTACGGTTACTCCGCTCCAGTTTTTGCAATTACTAAGGTTGCTTTTTTTTTTTTTTTTTTGTATTTTAACAATGATTCCTTTTTTCCATTTAGAAGGTACTTTTTCTTCTTTCCAAACTTT
This sequence comes from Achatina immaculata, assembly GCA_009760885.1. Classification (NCBI taxonomy): domain Eukaryota; kingdom Metazoa; phylum Mollusca; class Gastropoda; order Stylommatophora; family Achatinidae; genus Lissachatina; species Lissachatina immaculata. The sequence goes on from CM019704.1 coordinate 672,532, forward strand.
ATTAAACATTCTCTGCAGTTGGTTCATATTGTCACTGTTAATAGCTTTTAACATATCGACTGTTATTTCATTTCACCTGCAACTTTGTTGTTAGCCATTAAATTCACTGCTGTTTCAATTTCATGCAATGTAATTTCATCTAGGTTGACATTTAGGTGTGGGATTGGTAAGTCAGTTTCAAGGTCTATCAATTCTTAACTATTTCTTGGAAGTGTTCAGCCCGTATTTCCTTTTGGGCTTTACTTGACTAGGGATTGGTCTTTCTTTGGATGCAATAGTACCTGTTAGCCTATTTTGTATGTTGTTTAGAGTTTTGCTGTTTTTGCTGCCTTCTCTGCTTCTTTCTCCATATTGTCCATGTATTCTCTTTTATCCCTTCTAGCTGAACTTTTTACTTTATTGTCTAGTTCTTTGTATGTTGCTTTTGCCAAATCGTTTCCAAGATCTGTCTTTACATTCAACATGGCTAATTTGGCTGCTCGTCTTTCATGTATGGATTTCCATGTGTTATCAGATATCCATGGTTTTCTACTTGTTATTTGCTGTCCAGCACTTGTTTTAGCTGCTGTAATTATGGCTGTGCTGTAAGAATGCCATAAGTCATCTATATCTGTGTCCTCTACTTCACTGAATGCAGTGAACTGTTTGGTAAGTTCCAGATTAAAATTACTCTTAGTATTTTCATCCTGGTAGACTATGGCTGTTTATCTTTCGGATTATTGCTTTCTTGTGTTGGCTTTTCAGTTTTAGTCTTATTTTCCATATACACAGATTGCGATCACTGTTGACATCTAATATGCTCTTACATCAATCAGAGTTGTTCTAAATTGCTTTCTAATACAAAAATGACCTATCTGATTTCTGGTTCTATCATCTGGAGATATCCATGTTGTTTTATGTATCTCTTTGTGTGGAAATATTGTTCCTCCAATGACCATGCCCTCTGTTAGACATAATTAATCTTTCTCCATTCTGACTTACTGTATCAATCCCTTCTTTCCCCATTACTTTTTCAACGTCGGTGTTATCTTTTCCTACCTTGGCGTTGAAGTCTCCCATGACAACTAAGATGTCGCGTTTAGGGACTTTGTAATGAGTTGGTGATAGAAATTGTCTTTTATTTCATCATCTGCATAACTCATGGGTGCATAAAACATTTTGATATTGTATTAATCAGTCTAGATGCTCATAAATGTTGCAAGTATATCCTACTACAGAAAAAGTGCAAAATAGTTCTCTGTGATAAATGTGATAGTAACATCTGTATACTGGTACCAGTAGAGTAGAATTAGACAGAGGTGTATAGTGCAGTTTTATGCAGCAGGTAGGGAGAGTATGGTAAACTATCTTTTGGAAATATACCAAGAAACCCAAATAGCAAAAAGGAATGGAAAAACTAATTATGTCAGTCCGTAGGAACAGCGAAGAGGAGAACCTCTATCTTAATGCAAAGAAAACTAAATTGATGACAACTGACAAAACAAAAAAGGCAGCTGAAATATGTATCACTGAGGAAAAACTGGAAGAAGTGGAGAGTTTTGAATATCTTGGATCACTACTAACTAATAATGGAGATACAGTGAGGGAAATTAAAAGGAGGACATCTGTCGCACATCTGTCGCTCTTCAGAAAGTAAAACAAATAAAGAATCTGTGGAGAGGAGCAGACAGAACCACAAAAATAAGATTTTTAAGGCATGCATCTTTCCCATCGCAACATATGCCTGTGAGACCTGGACACTTAACAAAACAGCTGAGAAACACATAAATGCCTTTGAATGTAAATGCAACAGAAGAGTTCTCCAAATATCGTGGACACAAAAAAGAACAAATATATCTATACTACAAGAACTTAATATTGAAGAAGTCTGGCTAGTAAAGAAGATTAAAGAGAGAAAACTTAAATATTTTGGACACATTAAATGTCATGATAATTTAGAGAAGACCATATTGGAAGGATACATAATGGGAAAAAGAAAAAGAGGAAGACCAGCAAAACATCTTTGACAATCTGCAAATGCAGGCCATCTTGCTCACAACCGAGAGGCCTACAGGAGTGCTGTTTGGGAGGCAAAGTTCCGCAAGGGACATGCAAATGAATGAATGAATGAAGGGAGAAGAAGGGAGGAAGAAGAAAAGTTAGTACTAAGGAGTAGGAACAATAAATGGTTGTGAAAGATAACAGAACAAACCAATATTTCAGGAAAATTCCCTTTATCAAGTACAACGGAAAAAACAAAATGGATAAAAACACGAAATTTATTAGGGATCTGCTGTCTCTGAGGAAACTGGGCAGATTGTGGCTGCTGGCAGAAGAGGAAATATGAAGAATTAAAGAGGCAGCCAAGTGTGGAAATGAGATGAGAGCCACAGGAAGGGAAAAAAAAAGCAGGGGAAGGTTAGGGAAATAGTAGTTTTGACCTTTGCTATCTCACAGATTGGATGAGAAAGTCTGTTACAGAAAGTGAAAAAGGACTTAGGAGATGAACAAGAACAGGGTTATGGAACCAGTTATAGTCAAATGAAAGAAGAAGTTATTCAGAAAAAGCTGAACTGAGAATTCAGACTAGCTAAATGAGATGAACAAGAACAGGGTTATGGAACCAGTTAAAGTCAAATGAAAGAAGAAGTTATTCAGATAAAGCTGAATTGAGAATTCAGACTAGCTGGATGTAAACATCTGGCCTAGAAGATAAGGTACTGGTTCCTAGCTTTATGAATATCATAAGAAGAACAAGATTGGATGGTGATGACTGATATGTCATGCTTACCCATGTGGTCCCTGAGGTTTGTGTGCCTTGTTGGAAATGCTACTGAGGTGTTGGCAGAATTGATCGCCTGACCATAACCCGGTCTCTCTAGTATATATTGCAATGCTTGCATATTATCACGCATATAATGTTATGGGATATGCAAGTGAAGTCCTCGTGAATGGATACAGTGGATGTGGAAAATGCTACCTAACTAGTTTCATCAACAAAGGGGCAAGTATTACACCTGCTGAGATCACAGCATCTGGTGCCAGAAAAGGGAGCCAACTTGAGTGTCTTGTGACTAGCCAACTTGAGTGTCTTGTGACTAGCAAGTCCTTCGAGTTCTTGTCTCATATGTATGCCAATAGAGAGGATTTGACAGAGAGTGCACATGTATCAAGTTCAAACCGGAGGAGAGGTAGATAACTTTTCATCACCAAACTATGGGGATGGTATGTCAGAACTAATTTCTAATTTATTGAAATGACAGGAAGGTTTGGATATAGAAGGCTTTGTGGCAGTTAGCATGGCTTATGCAATTCAGCACCAACATGAGGACATTCTCCAGTTAATCTTGCTGTCAGAAGAATCCAACAATACTATGGGTCTCATAGAAATAAGCTCCTCACAACATAATGTAGGCAAGGGTAGTGCATGCAAATGCTCAACTAAATGCAAGCACATGAAATACACAACCAACACAACATTGTAGTCATTTATCTAAAAACACTAAGGGACATCCTGATGTCAAAGGCTGAACATGTATGGATATGCCTGAGTGTAATGAGGCTGCTTCCCAGGATCAGCAGCAGAGATAGGCCCTTTTTTTGACAGTTACAGTTACCTCACACATTGTGGGAAGAGAATGAACTCCTTGCAAGAATGAGGGTGAGAGGAGGTAGCTATGTGCATCAGTAGGTATGTAGTATACCTGAAGGACTGATAGTAATGGTAATGTCGAGAAACTTCACTAAAGTCATAGAGATGAAGAAAAGCAAAAGAAATGACCAGATTAAACTGCTTTATAGTCAGTGAAACTGTTACGGTCCTCATCTATCATGTTTGTAATACCAATCCCCATCATTAATGCAATATTTGTTTATAAAAGGCAGGGAAAAGACCTTTATGTGTATCCATGACAGCTGCCTTGGCAAACCATCTTTTTTTACCTACTTCTCAAAATCCACAAACCAGGCAACCCAGAAAGACATGTAGTCTGAGCCCGTACCTGTCCCATGAAACTGATCTCTGACTTCATTGATAGTGTCTTTTAATGACTAGTTTTGTTACTTACCTAAAAGGACACTAATCATGCCCTTTCCACTTTCAAGACTCTTTAAGAGAGACTTACCATGTCTTTACCGTGGATGTGGTTTCCATTCCTCATGAACAGGGGCTTCAGTATATAATTCATTCATTCATTTGCATGTCCCTTGTGGAACTTTGCCTCCCAAACAGCACTCCTGTAGGCCTCTTGATTGTGAGCAAGATGGCCTGCTGCTGCGGCATCCATTTGCGGATCGTCAACGATGTCTTGCAGCCATCTTCGTTTCGGTCTTCCTCTTTTTCTTTTTCCCATTATGTATCCTTCCAATACGGTCTTCTCTAAATTATCATGACGTTTAATGTGTCCAAAATATTTAAGTTTTCTCTCTTTAATCCTCTTTACTAGCCACCCTTCTTCAATATTAAGCTCTTGTGGAATAGATATATTTGTTCTTTTTTGTGTCCACGATATTTGGAGAACTCTTCTGTAGCATTTACATTCAAAGGCATTTATGTGTTTCTCAGCTGTTTTGTTAAGTGTCCAGGTCTCACAGGCATATGTTGTGATGGGAAAGATGCATGCTCTTAAAAATCTTATTTTTGTAGTTCTGTCTGCTCCTCTCCACAGATTCTTTATTATATATATATATAATTTATTATTATATATATATTTTATATATCTTTATTATATATATATATATATCTTTATTATATATATATATAATAAAGATATATATATATATACCAAGAAACCCAAGCAGCAATCATGGACAGTCAAATAGGAAAAAGATCTGGTGGTGAGTCCCCCAGACCAGATAGATCTAATTTTAACACTGGGGCAGAGTGTGAGGCAGAGATCGGTACTAGTAATTGTGATGACGGACAAAATCCTGACGGTGTTACCAAGGAAAACCCCTGTATCAAACTAAAAAGAAAAATAAGAGTAGGAACATGGAATGTAAGAAGTATGTATGAGGGAAAATATCAAGTAATAAGTGACGAGATGAAAAGAACGCGGATACACATTTTGGGTATCTGCGAACATCGATGGAAAGGATCAGGACACTTTACGAGCGAGAATGATAATATATTTATATATTCTGGCGGAGAAGTAGGAGGAAAGAATGGAGTGGCTTTTTATTTGGACAAATCAACATCAAAAGCATTACTAGGCTACAATCCAGTAAGTGATAGAATCCTAACAATCAGACTTAAGGGCATTCCTAGAAATGTAACAGTCATCCAGGTATATGCACCTACATCAGCAGCAGAAGAAGATGAAGTAGAACATTTTTATAACACACTGCAGACGACAATGGACCAGGTACGGAAAAATGATATTGTATTTATAATGGGTGATTTTAATGCAAAAATTGGTACAGAAAGAGCAGAAGATGAAGGACATGTTGTAGGGAAATTTAGCATAGGACACAGAAATGAGGCAGGTGACAATCTAATGGCGTTTTGTATGGAAAATGAGCTAATGATCGCTAACACACTTTTTAAACAACATCCAAGAAGACTTTACACATGGACATCACCTGATGGAAAAACCAGGAATCAAATAGATTACATTTTAGTGCAGAGAAGGTGGAGGTCAAGCATAACATCAGCAAAAACTTTACCAGGTGCTTATTGTGACACGGACCATGAGTTATTAATAGCAGACATGAAGATAAAGATAAAAAAGATAGTTATGGGATCAAGACCACTCCGCTTTGACCTTACAAATATACCAGAACAATACGGTATAGAAGTGAAGAACCGTTTCGAAATCCTGATGGCTGTACAGGAAGAGATGACACCAGATGAATTGGCTACGCAGGCCAAAGATATCTTAGTAACAACAGCTAAAGACATGGTTCCAGTAAAGAAAACACAAAGGAATAGATGGATCACAGCAGGTACACTAGAACTGATAAAACAATGTAGAGAAATGAAGACGCAATGGAGAGTGACAAACAACAACAAAGATAAATATAAAACTTTAACAAAAGAAGTACGAAGAAACATAAGAAAAGACAAAAAACAATACATACAAGATTGTTGTGAAAGAATAGAAGAACATCTGAGGTGTGGAAGAGATAGTGAAATGTTTAAAGAAATGAAGACATTGACGAGAAATGTCACACCTAAGCTAAATGTAATTTGTGATGAGATGGGGAATACCCTGACAGAGACAGAGGAAATTCTGGAAAGATGGAAGGAATATTGCAAAAGAATGTATGAAACAACCGACTGTGGAACCAGATATCAACAGTGTGAATTATTATTGGAGGAGAAAGAACCCGAGCCGACAATGGAAGAAGTTTTATGGGCAATAAAGAGTCTGAAAAATGGTAAATCACCAGGATGTGATGAGATAACCGCTGAATTTATTAAAGCAGGAGGAAAGGAGTGTGCAACAATCTATCATGCACTATGTAAAAAGATATGGCATTCAGGTATTTGGCCAAAAGATTGGAAAAGAACTGTATTCATACCACTGCCAAAAAAGGGTAACCTGAAATTATGCACCAACTACAGAACTATTGCCCTGATTAGTCATGCCAGTAAAATTCTGTTAAAAATCATAATGGGTAGACTTCGAAAGAAAATAGAAGAAGAAGTCAATATGGTCCAAGCTGGCTTCAGGCAAGGAAGAGGATCAAGAGATCATATATTCAATCTAAGATTAATAATAGAGAAATGCAGGGAGTTTAATGTGAATCTATATTTATCCTTTATAGACTACTCAAAGGCATTTGATTGTGTACAACACCAGAAACTTTGGGAAATAATGGAAAAAATGGGATTTCCAACACATTTGATACAATTAACATCACTGCTGTATTTAGACCAACAAGCAGCAGTAAGAATAAATGGTGAAACAACAAGTTGGTTTGACATAAAACAAGGGGTCCGTCAGGGGTGCATATTGTCACCCTACTTATTTAACTTGTATACTGAAAATATAATGAGGAATGTTAGAGAAGATGTAGACAAAGAATATTACGATGCCATAACAGTTGGAGGTTATGAAATACCAGAGATTAGATATGCTGATGACACAGTATTGCTGTCCACAACACAAGAAGGAATGGAAAAACTACTTATGTCAGTCCGCAAGAACAGCGAAGAGCAGAACCTCTATCTTAATGCAAAGAAAACTAAAGTGATGACAACTGACAAAACAAACAAGGCAACTGAAATATGTATCAATGAGGAAAAACTGGAAGAAGTGGAGAGTTTTGAATATCTTGGATCACTACTAACTAATAATGGAGATACAATGAGGGAAATTAAACGGAGGACATCTATTGCTCTTCAGAAAGTAAAACAAATAAAGAATCTGTGGAGAGGAGCAGACAGAACCACAAAAATAAGATTTTTAAGGGCATGCATCTTTCCTATCGCAACATATGCCTGTGAGACCTGGACACTTAACAAAACAGCTGAGAAGCACATAAATGCCTTTGAATGTAAATGCTATAGAAGAGTTCTCCAGATATCGTGGACACAAAAAAGAACAAATATATCTATACTACAAGAGCTTAATATTGAAGAAGGCTGGCTAGTAAAGAGGATTAAAGAGAGAAAACTTAAATATTTTGGCCACATTAAACGTCATGATAATTTAGAGAAGACCGTATTGGAAGGATACATAATGGGAAAAAGAAAAAGAGGAAGACCGAAACGAAGATGGCTGCAAGACATCGTTGATGATCTGGAAATGGATGCAGCAGCAGCAGGCCATCTTGCTCACAACCGAGAGGCCTACAGGAGTGCTGTTTGGGAGGCAAAGTTCCGCAAGGGACATGCAAAGGAATGAATGAATGAATATATATATATATATAATACTAAAATATATATTGCAAGTAGCTTGATTTCTATGAGGCACATAGGATTGTCAGATTCTTCCAACAGCAAGTTAATTAGAGAATGACCTCACAGTGGTGGTGACTTACATAAAAACCATACTGCCCACCAGAAACCCGTCTATCTCAAACCTTCCCACCATTTTGTTAGGGTTAAATTGGTTTTGACATGCCATTCACACAATTTGGAAAAACTTATCTTGTTATGAACACACACAACAAAAAAAAAGAGAGACTGTACCTGTATCTCATTTTACTGAGCAAGTTGAGAAAATCAAATTTCATCTCCTTCTCAGTATTTCCCATTTGAACTGACACAAAGCTGCATACATTCATAGCAGTTCTGCAGATCATTTTTTCCATCATTTTTGCTTTCACATCTTCTGCTAATGAAAAATAGGTTCCTTTGAGCACCAACTTGATCTTTTTGAATGGAAGCCACAGGGAGCCAGGTCTGGCGAATATGGTGGGTGTTCGAGCACAGTGATATTGTGATTTGCAAAAAACTGCCTCACAGACAAACGCTATGTGTGGCATATTGTCTTGATGCAAAATCCAACCGATGATCATTATCTTTTGTGCTTTCTCTGCCTTCCAAAAATTGTTTGTACCATTCAGTAATGCTTTCATGAGACAAGCACTCATCACTGTAGTCCTCTGTCAGTTATGAAAGTTTCCATCATGGATTTCTTTAGCTTCACAAGAAACTTATGCTAATTCACTGTTCAGTTTGCATTGCGCTGTTTTCTTACCGAGCGTATGTATACGTCTCGTATTTGAACACGTACTTGCTGGTGCTGAGTAGAGCGATGGAGTTGAGCCATGTCTTACAGTTACAGGTTATAGCATGCTCTGTAACCACCTCTTTGTCTCTTCCCTTCCAATCTTGGTTCCCAAGCTATAGGATCAGTCTCTTTTTTTTTTTTTTTTGTCAGACCTCATATATCATTAACCTCACCTTCAGTCTGAATCTGATAAAATGCAGATAAATGCTTATGATGTTTATCTTATCTAGTAATTTCTGTAGGTTCTGTGGATTCTCTTTTAGAATGAATTGTATAGGGAGCCACATTAATGTAGTGAATTAGTCACTCGTTTGCTGACCAGGTGACCTAGTTTTGTTTTCCACTCAACACAGTGGTGGTCAGACCATGGCAAAAAAAAAAAAAACTCTTGGGGTTGACCCAGCCTCAAAAAAAAAAAAAAAATGGGTACCAGTGTTAACACTCTAGGAAGGAAGAGGAATGACATTGTTATCTATAGAGTTCATGCTGATGGTGACACTTATGGGTCGACAGTGCAATGATGCTGGTTCACAACTCGTATCTTTACCATATCTTTAGGACTGTATCATCTGCATAATTTAGATTTGTGATATTTCTTCCCCCTGTGTTCAGTCCTGGTAGTTCTTTTGAGTGTCTGAAGATGTTCTCTGTGTACAGGTTAAAGGGACATGGAGAACATATCGTTGCCTGACTCCTTTCTTTATGGGTATATTTGTTGATGTCACCATGATGTATCTTACTGATGCTTCCTGCTCTCAGTATATTAATATATTATTATTTGATACATTATACATTATAATTTGATTGTCTTTTTCCATCCAACCTGATTTTCTCAAGACATTTAATTAGGTTGTCATGCTTCACTCTGTCATATGCTTTTAGTATCTATATATATAAAAATGAATGTGTGTGTGTATATTAGAGCATCACGCTGGAATGCCTGGAGTAATTTCAACCAAATTTGGCACACATATGACTTAGTCTCAACACTGCACCGTGTGGGTTAGATCACCCTTATGACTCCTAGGGGGACCTGGGTGGTGGGGGTGGGATCGAAAGCGAACAATGCAAATAATACCCCACTGAATGACGGGAAGTAACTCCCATTATATTTATGCCTGCTTTGGATTTCGGCTGTGACGGACAAAGGTCAGCTGCCACAAATTGATGATGTTATATCAGCTGAGGTGCCGAACCGTTGGCACTGATAACGAGAAACATGATACACGGAGCAGATTTCTGATTCACAAAAGACACTCTACTGTTGTTCACCTCAGCGTCCATTTACAAAATGGTCAGAGTGTTTATTTCATAACAGAGAGTGCCCATACAGTGGTTGATCAGCTACCAACCACATGGGTGGGGGGGCTAGGGGTGGGGGTGGGATCTTCTAGAAGGTTGTGGATATGACTGCGGTCTTCGACTCATGATGTTCAAGAAACTTCCAGCACCCACCCCGAATCTTAGATGGTCCTAAGCTACTTCGCCAAGTCTTCCAGTTTATCATCTTTCAAGGAATGTGACAGTGTCATTTCTCTCTTTTAGTTGATGGTTCTCTTTTTTGTTTTAATTATATTTGTAAAAATAAATTTTAACTTTGTTTTCTCCTTATGTTTATATTAGAGTTTTATTGTATTCTGTAGTAGATTTCATTGCTCTATAGCAATGTTCTGTTTTCTTATTTTTTCAAATTAGCTTTTGAAATTAGGGAGAGGGGGGAGGGAGAATGAATAATCTTTATCTTTAAAGGGTAAAGAATTGGGCATGCAGGCCCATCTTACATTCTGCCCTTAAAGAGAGAGAGCGTGAGCGAGAGGGAGAGAGATAGAGATGGGGAGGGAAGGAGGGAGGAGGAGAGAGAGGGGGAGAGAGATAGATTTGAGATTGCCATGTTTCTCCCATGGACAACTTTATGTTGCTTGCTCAAAGGAGAGAGAGAGAGAGTGGAGGAGAGATAGAGAGGGAGAGAGATAAGGACAGAGGGAGGGAGAGAGATAGATTTGAGATCACCATGTTTCTCCCACGGACAACTTTATGTTGCTTGCTCAAGGGAGAGAGAAGGAGAGAGATAGATTTAAAATCACCATGTTTCTCCCACGGACAACTTTATGTTGCTTGCTTGAGGTGGGTTCATCTAAGAATTTATTTATTCTTGGTCCTGGAGGTGAAACTAAAAATGTTGTTTATAATCAAACTGTCTAGACTCTGTAGAACCTTCTAGAAGATTGTAGAATTGAATAGACCTCTGTTGAACCTTGTAGAAGGCTGTGGAAATGTATAGAACATTGTAGAACCATCTGGAAGGTTGTGGAAATGACTAGAACTTTCGTGATTGGGATAAATAAATACCTGGACAGTGTCGGGTACTCAGCTAGTAATTCTATAAAACAGGTATATGCGATCTTAACAGCCTAAAGACAAATGGCAGCATTCTTCAAAGTAATCCAATTTGACATCTGAAATTGTTTGATGAAGAAGAAAACAGGTGTATATATCTTTCTGAACTTCCAAGTACATCTCGATTAACTCTTATGCAATAAAATTGCCTATCTTGTTCCACTATATAATGGAACAAGATACTACAAATAGAAGTAATTTAATGGTATTTGATGGCGTTAAGGTGGTTCACAATTTCAGTAACATTCTACAGTTACAGATCCCCAGAAACAGTGCCTTGGTATCAGTGTCAGCATCATAAAAGCTTTGTTGGATCAGTGCACTTCTGTTGGATCTCATCAGTATTATCTGTTTTAAAATGATCACCAACCCTCAGAATGAATCCAAATTTTTCATTTACATTTTGAAATCTTTTGAAACATATGACATTTCTTGCTGTAGCCTGTCAATGTCTTCATAATGTCTGCTGTCTTGTATTCTGCCATATTTATTTGTGTATTTGTATGCCAGTTCACAAAGTATCACACACTGACTTTTTATTCAGCCTCTAATTTTGATATCAGGTTTTTCACATGTGGTCTTTTTACTCTAAAAACTGCTTTTTTGCAAGCATGAAAAGTATTGTTCAATTCTGTTTCAAGAGACTCCAGATATAAAGCAGGTAATTTAGCATTTGAAAAATAGTAGACAAGGCAGTTTAGATGTGTCAGTCAGTCATTTGCATGTCCCTTGTGGAACTTTGCCTCCCTAACAGCTCTCCTGTAGGGCTCTCGGTTGTAAGTAAGATGCCCTGCTTTAGATGTGAGAGAAAGAAAAATAACAAGAGAATTACCTTGGATTTGAAACAGATTCCAGTAGGGTGAGCAGCTGCCTATCCACACAAAATAGTGCATTATCTACTCGTCATCTAACACCTCGAAACAAAAAAAGTGCTGAGTCTTTAATGCACCTAAAATTGTAACATCGAGAAAGGAAACCAAGTCATGATTTCAGCTGCGTTAAAGTTCTAATTTGGCACAGTCTAATTTCTCTCTGTTCAGTCAATTGAAATATAAGTTTTTTGTGGTTTGGAATTTTAGAATAATCTAGTACAGTAGCTGTTAAATATTTGCTGATATTAATGGCTTATAAAGCGATCGGAAAACGACAAAAAAGCAATTGAAAGTACAGATGTTGAGGAAACTGTAGAATCTTTCTCCTAAAGGTCACACAATCCAGCATGTTACTGCATGTTAGAGCAAAAGTCTCCAATAAATTTTACTGCAAAAATGATCAACATTATTTTGAAAATGACTATCATGTATTTATAAAAACTAAATCAAGCAAGATACAGACTAACAGTATGATTTTTTTTCACTTTTAGTATATAATTTTTTCCTCAGTCTTACTTATGCAGTTAAAAATAGTTGTTCATTTATTCAGTGTTCTGGTGTACTTAAAATACAGGTAAGCAGACTGCAGAAAGATTTGGATCAAACTCGAGAGAAACTTTCGTCAAGTATGAACTCTATCAAAACATTCTGGTCTCCAGAACTGAAGAAAGAAAGAGCTGTAAGGAAGGAAGAGGCAGCAAGATGCAGTTTGCTTAATGAACAGCTCAAAGTAACACAGGCAGAATTGAAGGTGGGTGACAAGGTTACAGAGAGGGGGGGGGGATCATTTCCTTACAACAACCTTTTCAACCAACTCTGCATTTAACATTTCTAGTAGGAAATGTTAAATGTAATATAAATTTAAAAACAAAAAACCAAAAAAATTATGACACCCTATAGGAAAAGAGTCAGAATGATTACTTGTGTAGGTTTAATTTGTTTTGAATGTTAATAATACAGCTTTATTCAAAGGAAATAGCAGAGGGAAATACTGGTCAGAGGAAATACCACAGATATTGATCAGTTTCTTGTCATTAGCTTTTACCCTGTGACTGAGTAGAGGTATCTGCATTTTATTTTTCAGCTAGTTCATTTTTCATTTAATCATTTTGTATGTGTTATTCTGTTCTTGGTAATTATTATTAATAATTATTGAAGTTTAATACTTTCTATCAAATTCCTAATGTTATTATTTGACTTGTCTCTTCTCTTCTCTTGCTTGTTCCATCAGTTCAGCAAGCACTCTTGAAGGATTGCAGAGTTCTTTGAAGGATTTTTTTTTTTTGAAACTATTATTGTTATGGATGTATGTTTGTTCAGGCATATACGAGGGTCATACTGAAAGTCGTGAGCAGAAATGTTATAAAAATTAGAATTTATAGATAGAGAAAATATAAATGTATCACCTTAAGCTGTATCCTTTTCTTCACTTTTCAACATAATCTCTGTTTCTCTGCACACATTTTTCCCATCGCTCTGCAAGTTTTGAAAATATCCTCCCGGTAGAATTCCGTTCCAGCTGACCGAAGGCATAGATACACTGCTTTCTGGGCGTTCTCTCCAGTGTCGTAGTGATGGCCTCGCATTTGTTCTTTCACAAAACCAAAAAGATGGTAATCACTGAATTTCCTCAGTTGTCCTGTTTTTCATATCTTTGTGATCTTCAGTCAACAAACGTGGGATCCAGTGGGCATGAATTTTTCCATAGCCTATGGTTTCAATCATTTCCTGTACTGCATTGTGTCTTATTCCAAGATTTCCAGTGATTTCAGATACTGTGACAAGTCTGTCTTGTTTAATGTCACCAACCCTTTCCACGTTGTGTTCAGTGGAGGCAGTTTGAGGGCGACAGCTGTGAGCCATATCTTGGACGTTTGTTGAGATTATAAACAGCAGACCATTGATAGATCCCAGTATGAAAGAAGTACATCACTTAACAGAATCTTTAAATTGCCTGAAAATAGAAAATGTAACTACCAAAGAGGCATGGCAGAGGCTGGAGAAACATTAACAAGTATTTAATTAAAACATTGTACACAAAAAAATTGGGGAAGTAAACCAGAGAAAGAATGACAGAATGAAGATACTAAAGAGGTCATAAAACATAAGAATCTGACACATCAGTGATAGAAAATTACCTCAGATACAGAATAGTGAGAAGAAATAGTAAAAGAGTAATACTAGGGTCACTAACAAATGATTTAGACAGGCATTGTTTTTTTTTTTTTGTTTTGAATGGTACTTGTTGCTAGAGATATGAAAATATATGTCAGTTGAGGATGTGTGTATAGGTCATCAAACCACAGCCTGGCTCCCCAGCAGGCATGACAGAGAGAGCGCTAACACATCATTTTTCTGCCAGCCTCCATGCATGCTTGGGCAACAAGATGGAGCCAAGAAATTTTGTGCAGCTCTTTTAGCAGGTAAGTAGACTACAACAGTTTTTTGTGATGACCGTAGCACACTCTTGGTTGACTGGCATTTTTTCAGCGACTAGACCAGGTTTAAATGCGCTGGTTTTTTTTTTTTTCTAGAGACATAGAGAACTTCTTAAAGAGATGGAGAGTAAGCTGCAACAAGAGACACCAGGAACTTCAGGAAGCACATTGGACAGTCAAACTGCAGCTCAAGAGGTGACAACTTTGAGACAGGTATCATTTTTTTCTACAGTACTGTGCATAGTCTGGATATATAAGCAGGTCATCTTAAATCAAACACTTTCAGTTTGTGGAGAGAACTCTTTAATGTGGAGAACATGAAACTGTCATTTCATTGCAGAAGTTTTAACAGGAAATCTTACGGTTGAAGCATATTTGATTGGTAAGTGTTTTAACTTGATGACATAGCTAAAAGCATGTTACATATTTTATATATGCGCACACACGCATGAACAAAGAGAGAGAGAGAGAGAGTTATAAGCAAAAAAAAAACAAATTACGATTATTTAAGTGTAATATCCACCTTCATTTATGAATGTGAAAGCTGGAAAACAACTAAAGAAATAGACAAGAAATTAGACTCTTTCGAAAACAAATGCCTATGGAAAATAGTCGGTATAAAGTGGAACAGATTCAAGAACAAGACAGAGATAAATTAGATGAGCAAACAACAACCTGTCTCATGGGTGATCAGAAAAAAAGATGGACATATGTCGGTCATGTGATGAGAAGAAACAATCAGAGGATCCCCAAACAAAGCTGTCAAGTGAAACACAACAGGCCGAAGAAAATGAGATTGACCCCATGAAACTCTAAAGAGGACATTGTTAAGAGAGGCCAGTTCAGTGGGCATAACATCCCTTGATGAGATTGAAAAACTTGCTGAAGACAGGTAATCTTGCCGAACTACCATGCAGCATGGAAAGGATGTAAGATTACTTTGATTGACTTCCAGCTTTCATATACGTGCATAAAGATGGATATTACTTTTGGATATCCAAAGCTATGTTGTGCTTAGGAGTTTTGATTTCCACATTTTCTCAAAATTTCTAAATGCCACTTCTCCTTTTGCTATTCTGATTCTGACTTATTTTCTTGTGTCTCCTTATTGATTTGTGTAACTTCTGACATATACAAAATGATCTACTTCTACTGCTGTTCCTTGAGATATACAAAATGGTCTACTACTGCTATGTTCCTTTCAAATATACTTTTTCCCCCCTTGCACGGCTAGATTTTTCACTATTTTCATCTTTTCCTAGTTGATCTCCAACCTTGTTTTGCTAGCCATTGAATGCAGGGAATCTTTTTTGCTTAAACCTTTTTTACTCACATTTTCACTAAAAAGCACTATGTCATCCACAAAATCAGGATCCTCTAACTGGGTACCCACCACCCATTCAGTGCCTGTGTTACCACTACAACATTATTTCATTATGGAGTTAGTGTAACTGTAATCAAATATCAGATAAAACATGGAAGTATATACATGAAAGATGAGCAGTCAAATTAAACATGTTGAATGCAAAAGCAGATCATGAAAGAGATTCGGCAAAAGCAAAATACAAAGACATAGACAAGAAAGTAAAAAGTTCAGCTAGAAGGGATAAAAGAGAATACATAGACAATATGGCGAAAGAGGCAGAAAAAGCAGCAAAAGCAGGAGACAGCAAAACTTTATATAACATACAAAAGAGGCTAACAGGTACTATTACATCTAAAGAAAGACCAATCCTTAGCAAAACTGGAACACTATTAACATCAAATAAAGACCAAAAGCAAAGATGGGCTGAACACTTCCAAGAAATACTCAATCGACCACACCCAAAAGAATTGTTAAACCTTGAAACTGACTTACCAGCCCCACAACTAAATGTCAATCTAGATGAAATTGAATTGCATGAAATTGAAACAGCAGTGAATTTAATGGCTAACAACAAAGCTGCAGGTGAAGATGAAATAACAGCAGAGATGCTAAAAGCTATCAATAGTGACAACATGAGACAACTACAGAGAATGTTTAACAAGATTTGGAAAGAAGAAAAGGTCCCTTCTAATTGGAAGAAGAGAATCATTGTGAAAATACCAAAAAAGGGCAACCTTAGTGACTGTAACAACTGGAGAGGAGTAACCTTAATATCAGTTGTGTCAAAAGTATTTTGCAAGGTCATTTTGAATAGACTCAAAGATATAGTGGATACTGCAATGAGAGAAGAACAAGCAGGATTTCGAAAAGGGAGAAGCTGTCTCGACCAGATCTTTACTCTCAGAATAATACTTGAAGAACATATTGAAAAGCAGAAACCATTAATACTGAATTTCATAGATTTTAAGAAGGCATTTGATAGCATACACAGAGATTCATTATGGAGAATTTTATGTCTATATGGAATACCATCTAAAATTGTCAACATCATTAAGGACTTATACAATGGATATGGTTGTGCAGTCAAGACAGAAGAAGGGATGAGTGAATGGTTCCAGATTGAAACAGGCGTGAAACAAGGATGTATACTGTCTCCTTTACTTTTTGGGATTACAATAGACTTCATAATGAAAAAATGCTGCACAGGTAACACAGGTATTGACTGGGTACATGGGACCCAACTAGAAGATCTTGATTTTGCTGATGACATAACTCTTATCAGTAATAATGTGAATTCCATGCAAGAAAAAACAGATAGCCTATCTTCACTGGCTAGCAAAATAGGACTTGAAATTAACAAGGACAAAACAAAAATAATGAAAATTCCCATCAATCAAAATGGAAAAATACACATAGAAGGGACAGATATTGAAGAAGTCAATCAATTTGCATACCTTGGCAGCTACATAGACCAGGATGGTGACACTAGAAAGGAAGTTAGGATCAGAATTGCAAAAGCAGCATCAATCTTCAAGAATCTTGAGAACATATGGAATTCAAAAGTTATAAGCACAAAAACCAAGTTAAGACTATTCAATTCAAATGTAATATCCACCCTCATTTATGCATGCGAAAGCTGGAAAACAACTAAAGAAATAGAAAAGAAATTAGACTCTTTTGAAAACAAATGCCTAAGGAAAATACTCGGCATCAAGTGGAATGAATTCAAGAACAATGCAGAGATAAGACAGATGACTGAACAACAACCAGTCTCACGGGTGATCAGGAAAAGGAGATGGACATATGTTGGCCACTTGATGAGAAGAAATGAGCAGAGAATCCCAAAACAAGCTATCAAGTGGAACACAACAGGCCGAAGAAAAAGGGGCAGACCGCGTGAAACTCTGAAGAGAACATTATTAAGAGAGGCCAAGTTAACAGGCATAAAATCCTTTGATGAGGTTGAAAGACTCGCCGAAGACAGGAAAAATTGGCGAACTACTTTGCGAGCCCTATGTGACGTCTAACGGCACGGGAAGGATATAAGATATATAAGAATCAAAGACTGGCATCCCTGCACTCTGGGCATTCTGATACGTGCTCTGCCTTCCGTTCCAACACCGACTGAAGTGTGTGCCTGCTGATGAAACCAGTCACACACTGATGTGAGTAATATGCACCAAACCACTTCTTTCAGAAAAACGTCCACTTCTTCTCTTCTTCCTCAGTTCAGTCATCCTCCTGATGTAATTGTTATCATTCAGCCCGATGTCGTCCTCCATACGCAGCCTATCCAAGATAGCTTTTGCAATCTCCTCCTTGTCCATTCTTAAGGTTCCCTGAATTTATGCCACACCTGCAAGTTTGTCTTTGACTTCCATGTGACCTGGGCATTATATCCACATCAGACTGGATAACCAAGAATTGTCAAAAGCTGGACCCAGCCTCTGTGGAAGAAATGTCTTGATTCATTGTAACATGCTTTGGAAGTCTGTTACAATTACCCCATGCAAGTTGCCCTACTCCACAATTACAATTACCTCATGCAAGTTGCCCTGCTCTACCAACCGGAAAATTGCTTCTGATGCTGCCTGCACCTCCATTCTCATACTCAAAGTGATAGTTGCATAGGCTCTTGGTTTACTTGCATCTAGTTTGCTGTTATGATAGACAGTATAGACCCATGTACTTTTTTAGACCTTGTGCCACTGGCCTGTCTCTGAAGATCACCACAGGATCATGTGGTCTGAAGTGATGCTGAATCTGTTCCTGCACCTTGGCTTCTGTTTTTCCCTGGATCACGATCTCCATTAGATTATGCATATATAGCACTATGGCACTTTAGTCCATTCCGGTTCTAGGGGAATTTGCTGACAATGTCTCTTCTGTCTCTGCCATCCACAATTTCCCTCTCTTGATGTGCTTGCCCTTTGCTGAGTTATCTCTGTTAGGAGGGAGTGGTTTGACATGCTGGCAGTCCTGAGGTAAGTCTTCACTTGTGACTTACTTTCATGCTGGGCATATCCAGCAAGTAGCGCATAGCTACAATTGGAGCATCCCTGGTGCACCTCAGAACTGCTCTCATGGCCTCATTTTGGATTCTTTCAAGCTTGATTATTTGAATTGTGGATAAAGTCAGAAGGCTGAGCCATTACTCAACCACAGATAGTAAATGAAGTCAGTGACAACTCCAAACAGCAAAGGAGATAGATTTCGCTCTTGTTTCATGCCCATTTCAGTCTGGAACCATTCACTCAATTCCTCTTCTGTGCTGACTGCACAAATATAGCCATTGTGCATCTCTCTTTTTTTTTTTTCAGAATGGTGAAGTATCTGTTATTAGTAGAACATAGTTTTTGAGAGTCCAGAATAAAAAATGTCAGCAACACCACAAGCAAAAAAAAAAAAAGATGTAGAATATCTGAAATAATAAATTTTTAACAGCACCAAACAACTAGCAGCAACCATTCTGTTTGCTGTTTGGAAAAATCTTTTCAAATGAAACCATAAAACCTTTTAGGCTACTTGAACATTTGAAGAAAGTGCATTCTGATAAATTATACAAATATTTAGCATATTTTCAGTCACTTCAAGAGAACTTTGAGAAAAATAAATCTAGGAAATCTTTTGCTAGTCATTTACAAAACTCCAGTGATGGTTTGCATGCATCATACAATATTTCATTGCTAATTGCTAGATGTAGTAAGCCTCATACAATTGGAGAACAACTAATTCTGCCACCAGTAGGAGAAGTTCTACACTCAGTTTTACATAAGTCACAGGACCAAATTATTACAGCTATTCCCCTCAGTGATAACTCTGTTTGAAGGAGAATTGATGAAATGGCTGACAATGTTTTGTGCAATGTGCTGAGGACAGGAAAATTTGGCTTGCAGATAGATGAGTTCCCTCTTCCAGACAATTAAACTTTGCTTCTTGCTTGTGTTCACTTTGTCAGTGATGAAACTTTTGTTCAAGCAACTAGACACAGATACTAGAGGAATGTCAATATTTTGTGTTGTAAAGAATTTTTTTCAAAAAGAAAAATACCCTGTTGTCCGTTGGATAGTGCACCATAAGTGAGAAGTCATCATCTTGGCTTTCATGAAGGAAGTGTACCTGATATGTTTACAGTGCACCATGTCATCCCTAGACAACATCTTGTTGCAAAAAACCTAAATGCTGGGCTTCACCGTTATTCAATCATCTTTCCCGTGCTGCTAAACATCACATAGGGCCTGTATGGTAGTTCACCAAGATTTCCTGTCTTCGGCGAGTTTCTCAATCTCATTAAGGGATATTATGCCCACTGAACTGGCCTCACTTAACAGTGTCCTCTTTAGAGTTTCACGTGGTCGACCTCTTTTTCTTCGGCCTGTTGTGTTTCACTTGATAGATTGTTTGGGGATCCTCTGATTGTTTCTTCTCATCACATGAGAAACATATGTCCATCTTATTTTTCTGATCATCTGTGAGACAAGTTGTTGTTCAGTCATCTGTCTTACCTATGTGTTGTTCTTGAATTCGTTCCACTTTATACCAAGTATTTTCCATAGGCATTTGTTTTCGAAAGAGTCTAATTTCTTGTCTATTTCTTTAGTTGTTTTCCAGCTTTCGCATTCATAAATGAAGCTGGATATTACATTTGAATTGAATAATCTTAACTTGGTTTTTATGCTTAGAACTTTTGAATGCCATATGTTCTTAAGATTCTTGAAGATCAATGCTGCTTCTGCAATTCAAATTCTAACTTTCTTTCTGGTGTCACCATCCTTGTCTATGTAGCTACCGAGATATGTAAAATGGTTTTTTAGTTCAACAGCTGTTCCTTCTATGTATATTTGTCCTTTGTGGTTTCATTATTTTTGTTTTATCCTTGTTAATTTCAAGTCCTATTTTATTAGCCATTGAAGACAGGGTATCTGTTTTTTACTTGCATTGATTTCACATTGTCACTGATAAGAGTTATGTCATCTGCAAAAATAAAGATCTTCCAGTTGGATCTCATGTACACAATCAATGCTCGTTTTACCTGTGCAGCATTCTTTCGTTATGAGGTCTATAGCAATTCCAAAAAGCAAGGGAGATAATATATATCCTTGTTTCACACCTGTTTCAATCTGGAACCATTCACTCACTCTTTCTCTGTTGACTGCACAAACATATCCATTGTAGAGGTCTCTAATGATGTTGACAATCTTAGATGGTATTCCATATATTCTTAAAATTCTCCACAGTGATTCTCTGTGTATGCTATCAAATAGCTTTTTAAAGTCTATGAAGTTTGGGATTAATGATTTCTGTTTTTCAATATGTTCTTCAAGTATTATTCTTAGAGTAAAGATCTGACCGAGACAGCTTCTCCCTTTTCGAAATCCTTATTTTTCTTCTCTCATTGCAGCATCCATTATATCTTGAATTCTATTCAGAATAACTGTGCAACATACTTTTTACACAACCGATAGTAAAGTTACTCCTCTCCAGTTTTTGCAATCACTAAAGTTGCCTTTTTTTTCAGTATTTTAATAATTAATCCTTTTTTCCATTTAGAAGGGACTTTTTCTTCTTTCCAAACTTTATTAAACATTCTTTACAGTTGGTTCATGTTGTTACTGTTACTAGCTTTTAACATTTCAACTATTATTTCCTCTTCACCTGCAGCTTTGTTGTTAGCCATTAAATTCACTGCTGTTTCAATTTCATGCAATGTAATTTCATCTAGGTTGTGGGATTGATAAGTCAGTTTCAAAGTCTATCAATTCTTTAGGGTGTGGTCGATTTTAAGTATTTCTTGGAAGCCCATCTTTGCTTTTGGTCTTTACTTGATGTTAATAGTGTGCCAGTTTCACTAATGATTGGTCTTTTCTTTGGATGCAATAGTACCTATTGACCTCTTTTATATAGAGTTAAGCTGTTTCTTGTGTTTGCTGCCTTCTCTGCTTCTTCTTCATGTTGTCCATGTATTCTCTTTTATCCCTTCTGGGTGAACTTTTGACTTTATTGTCTAGTTTTTTGTATGTTGCTTTTGCCAAATGTCTTCCAAGATCTGTCTTTACATTCAGCATGGCTAATTTGGCTGCTCGTCTTTCATGTATGGATTTCCATGTGTTATCAGATATCCATGCTTTTCTACTTTTTGTTTGCCGTCCAGCACTTGTTTTAGCTGCTGTAACTATGGCTGTGCTGTAAGAATGTCATAATTCATCTATATCTGTGTCCTCTACTTCACTGAATGCGGCGAACTGTTTGGTTAGTTCCAGATTAAAATTACTCTTAGTATCTTCATCCTGTAGACTATGGCTGTTTATCTTTCGGATTACTGCTTTCATGTGTTGGCTTTTCAGTTTTAGTCTTATTTTCCCTATACACACATTGTGATCACTGTTGACGACTGCACCTCTATATGCTCATCAGAAGTGTTCTAAATTGCTTTCTAATACAAAAATGATCTGTCTTATTTCTGGTTCTTTCATCTGGAGATATCCATATTGTTTTATGTATCTCTTTGTGTGGAAATATTGCTCCTCCAATGACCATGCACTCTGTTAGACTTAATCTTTCTCCTTTCTGATTTACCATATCAATCCCTTCTTTCCCCATTACTTTTTCGATGTCAGTGTTATCTTTTCCTACCTTGATGTCGAAGTCTCATATGACAACTAAGATGTCATATTTAGGGACTTGTAGTTGGTGATAGAAATTGTCTTTTATTTTGTCATCTGCATCGTTCGTGGGTGCATAGCATTGATTGTCATTCTTTTTAGCAATTTAATTTTTGTCATTCTTCCATGGCTTATTTGAAATCATGCTCTTAATATACGACTGTTCACTGGTTCCCATTCTGTAAGGCTCTTTACTGCTGCAGTTGACATAATTATACCTACTCCTTGATATTTCCCATCATCTCTGCCTGAATATATGATTAACTTACAGTTTTCCGCCAATTTTTTCCCTGCTTCTGGCCTTCCACATTTCACTGATGCCAGGATGTCTAAGTGATATCTATCCATTTCTTGGATTACCTGAGTAGTTTTTAATGGTACGGCCATTGTTCTTATGTTCCAGAATCCAATCTTTGTCACATACTTGAGGCCAATGAGTATGTTCTTTTGGTTACTGTCTGGGGTTGTCTGAGTTGGTATCCCTAATGCTTGATTGAAATTGTTGTGAGTTTCAATAACAGTTGGTTTTTTCCCCCATCTAGAGTTGCCTCTAGATGGGTCTCAGGATAAAGTTGTTGGCCTTATGCCCAACTCCCATTTTATGATATGTGTCGACGCAAAAGATTCATACGAAAGTATGCCGGCAAAAGCGTTAAAAAGCTCCCGCCATCTTTTACGTCACCCGGAAGACAAAAACCGTTATTACAGCAATTAAAAACATCAAAACGTGTGCTCTTAATTCTTGAGTTTATAGGCAGATCTGCATTGAGAATGAGGAAGATATAGAACATTTACTGCTACATACAGAAGTTAGATGGCTGTCCAAGGAAACTTCCTGAGTCACTTCTATTCACTTTTTTAAACAGTTGTAGAATTCTTCCAAAAGTCAAATTTTCTCTGTGTAATGAACAGAGCAACATCAAATATGACATTGCTTACTTGTCAGATTTATTCACAAAATTCAACCAAGTTAATTTGCAACTACAAGGCAGTGAAGTTAACCTTATCAAAATAAAGCCAGCCATCTCTACATTTCTATCAAAGTTACACTTATTCAGACATAACATAGCCCACCATGAGCTGTTTCATTTTCCAAGTCTTTCTGAACTGGACAAAGAGAAATGGATATCAGATGATGGTCCTCTTATATACTGTTCACATTTGGATCAGCTGCGTAAGGACATGTCTATTTCAGTATTTCCTTTTACTTCAAATACCAGACAGGGTATCAGTCCATTTCTTGATATCACCAATGAGGAATTGGGAAAGCTGGAGGAAGAACTGGTTTCACTCCAAAATGACACTGAGATGAGGCCAAAATTTTTAAAAATCATATCAAGATTATTGATTACAGAAAAATATTTCTGAACATTACCCAGATTTAGTTTATTGCCCTCCAGATGACGTATTTAGTAGGGCAAGGCTTCAGTGCAGTTATGAAGCTTCTTTTCAGACAGAGAAACAGACTGAAAGTTACTGAATGTGGAGATCTAAGACTTATTCTTAGCACTTTTCAACCTGATATTTAGAGACTTGACTCTATATGAAGCTCATCTTTCACATTAAAAGTTGAGAAGATAATGCAGTATGTGAGTTATAAATGTACTTCTTCATATTGTTAAATAGATCGGTTTGCTAGCTTAAGTTTTTAGTTGTACATATCCTAGGTAATAGTTCCTTGTAGTAGTAGTAGTAGTACATAAGGGAGCATTGAGGATGTGGCCTGGAAGAAAAGGGGACAGCAGCCTGTACAAGCCTTGGAAACACTAGTATATATTATCAGATGCTGTTTTAAAGTTGATGAAGTTCAAGATGAACAGTTTTTGCTTTTCATTATGTTCCTCCAGTATAATTCTCAAAGTGAAAATTTGAACAGTAC
Organism: Achatina immaculata; assembly: GCA_009760885.1. NCBI lineage: Eukaryota > Metazoa > Mollusca > Gastropoda > Stylommatophora > Achatinidae > Lissachatina > Lissachatina immaculata. The sequence continues at coordinate 696,806 of CM019704.1, forward strand.
AGCTTCTCTCTTTTCTAAAGTCTGATTGCTATTTGCACATTTAAAGTATCCACATCTTCTTTGATTCTGAACTTTTGACTTTATTGTCTAGTTTTTTTGTATGTTGCTTTTGCCAAATGTCTTCCAAGATCTGTCTTTACATTCAACATGGCTAATTTGGCTGCTCGTCTTTCATGTATGGATTTCCATGTGTTATCTGATATCCATGTGTTATCTGATATCCATGCTTTTCTACTTGTTGTTTTGCAGTCCAGCACTTGTTTTAGCTGCTGTAATTATGGCTGTGCCGTAGTTCATCTATATCTGTCTCCTCTACTTCACTGAATGCGGCGAACTGTTTGGTAAGTTCCAGATTAAAATTACTTTCTATATTTTACAGAATACTTTTGAGGCAATCTGTAGAAGGGTCACCCCTCTCTAATTACTGCAATCACTGAAACTGCCTTTTTGTTTTTTTAATTTTGACAGAACCTTTCTTCCACTTTGAGGGAACTTTTTCTTCTTTCCAGCTTTTATTAAACATTTTCAGTAAGTGACCAAAGTTCATCATCATCATGTGCCGTGCCGACTGGCGTTGGCTATTATGCTTCTCCAGAGTACACGATCCTTCATGCAGGCCATCAGCTCAGTTGGTGATCTCCTCTCACACCATCCCGTCAGACTGTCCAGTATCATTTCTCTTGGTCTTCCTCTTGATCTTCTTCCTTCTATTTTTCCTGTTGTTACAATATTTTCAATGCCCCCTCTTCTCATTGCATGTCCTATGAAAGTACATTGTCTCTCTCTTATCTTTTTGACAAGGTTTTTTGTCTCTCCAGCTCTTCTCCTACATTCTTCATTAGTTATTTTTGCTGTCCAGGGGATTCGCAACATTCTTCTAATAAACCACATTTCTGCTGCTTCCAATGATTTTTGTGCAGACTTGCCTATTGTCCATGATTCACTTCCATATAACAAGATAGGTTCAATATAGCATTTTAGGACTCGTTTTCTAACATTCATTGATAAGGATGTGTTGGTCAATATGTTTGTCATTCTCTGAAATGCAGTCTTTGCTTGGCCTATTCTGTTCCTAATTTCTGTTCTGCATTTCCCATCTGAAGTTATTACTGCTCCAAGGTATTTGAATTTCTGCACCTGTTTTAGAACAGTTCCGTTTAATTTAATACTGCATGCTGGTGGATTCTGTTTCTTAGATATAACCATAGTCTCTGTCTTTTTGATGTTCAAAGTAAGGCCTTTCTGTTCACTTTCTTTGGTGACTTTATTCAAGAGATTTTGCAGGTGTTGTTGGTTCTCAGCTATCAGTACTGTGTCGTCAGCATACCGAAGGTTGTTAATATTGTATCCTCCAATTTTTATGCCTGGTTCTGTGATGATTGTTCTTAGAATATTCTCGCTATACAGAGAAAAAAGGTCTGGAGATAGTACACATCCTTGTCGCACCCCTTGTTTTATAGGTTGATATTTTCCAATTCTATTTTCAACTCGAACTGCTGCTTCTTGCTGCCAGTATAGATGTTTTACAATCCTCAGGTCTTTGCCGTCTATATTGATGTCTTCAAGCATTTTAATAATTTCATTATTACCAAAGTTATGATTGTCAATTGCTGTTATTTCATCTTCTCCTTTAGCCTTGCTTTTAGCCATACACTTTATTGCTGCATCTACTTCACTTGGAGATTTCATCCAAATTGATGTTTAGTTGTGAGGCTGGTATATCTGCTTCAAAATTAATCAGTTGTTTAGGATGTGGGTGATTAAGAATTTCTTGGAAGTGTTCAGCCCACTGTAGCTTTTGGTCATTACTTGAGATTAATAGTGTGCCATTTTTGCTAATGTTGTTATAGATACTTAGATCATATTTTTTATTGAACTGATAAATAGTGTACATTTTCCACTTATCAGTAACATTTAGACCATTTCTTGAATTTCTTTAAGTATGTGTTAAAATACACAAATAAAAAAAATGTGTTGCTAGAGAGGAGTAACCGTACTATCAGTTATATCAAAAGTATTTTGCAAAGTTATTCTGAATGGATTTCAAGATACACAATAATTGGTGTATAAGTATACAACTACACACCAAACACTGCAGTAAAGCTGTGATACTAGAATGTATAAAATTGGAAAAAAGTAGGAGCAGCTTTATTACTTAACGATTACAAAGTTGTGACGTTTCGGCGTGAGCCTTAATCATACAAAAACATACAGGACGAAGAAATAGGGAGAGGAGATAAAGTATAGATTTACATGAATACTGTAAAAAAAAAAAAAAAAGGTACTTAGCTGTAAATAAGGTGTGGCTTGTCTGGCGATGTGTGTCAGGAATGTATCTGGTAGGACGTGGAAATTGTTTAAATAGAGACCTGTGACATGTGGTCGGTGGGTTGTAACTGGGAGTGGTGGATGGGGAACCGGGGAGGGGAGAGAGAGTGACGCACTACTGGCCTAGCTAGGAGAATTTGAAACAGGTGATTGGGGAAGAGATGTTGCAGAGAAGAGGGGTTGCTGAGAAAATAGCGGGGTTGCAGAGTGATGCTGTGAGGAAGTTTGAAAAGTAAAAAGGGGTGGATTTAGTGGAGAGGTACTATAGTGATTGAAGAAGATGATGTTACGGGGATTTCAAGATATAGTGGATGCTGCAATGAGAAAATAATAGGCAGGATGACTAAAAGGGAGAAGCTGTCTCGACCAGATCTTTACTCTAAGAATAATATGTATTGAAAAGCAAAGACCATTAATCTTGAACTTCATATACTTTAAAAAGCCATTTGATTACATACACAGAGAATCATTGTGGAGAATATTAAGAATAAATGGAATACCATCTAAGATTGTCAACATCATTAGAGAACCTCTACCATGGATATGTTTGTGCAGTCAACACAGAAGAAGGCATGAGTGAATGGTTCCAGATTGAAACAGGTGTGAAACAAGGATGTATATTATCACCCTTGCTTTTTGGAATTGCCATAGATGAAAAAATCCTGCAAAACAAGCATTGATTGGGTACATGAGACCCAACTGGAAGATCTTTATTTTTGCAGATGACATAACTCTTATTAGTGACAATGTGAAATCAATGCAAGTAAAAACAGATACCCTGTCTTCAATGGCTAATAAAATAGGACTTGAAATTATCAAGGATAAAACAAAAATAATGAAACTTCTCATTAACCACGAAGGACAAATATACGTAGAAGGAACAATTGTTGAAGAAGTAAACCATTTTGCATATCTCACCAGCTACATAGACCAGGATGATGACACCAGAAAGAAAGTTAGATTTCGAATTGCAAAAGCAGCATTGACCTTCAAGAATCTTGAGTTTAACTCTTTCCCTGCCAGTTGTCAGATATCTGACACTTCTAGTTTCTCACATGGATGCCAGTCATCAAAGATTTGACATTTGGTTTGTTTCGTTAAAAAAACTGGTGTAACATTTAGATTGTACACATGTCATGCACATGTCCAGTGACACTTTTCAAAATGATGAAAGAGTGCTTAGTTACAAGCGATGTCGAGTGAGAAAAACGAAGAGAAACATCGAGAAATTTAAATTTTTGTTGATGTAGATAGGGGTATGGACATGGCCTGTGACCGGACCACTGTTCTTCAATGTTTCCCAAACAGATATAGAATATTATACGACTGGAGAAGTAGTTAGAAGGTTATTTCAGACGTTATTCTACCGATAAGCAACATTGAATCACAATATGATGTCAACAGGTAGATCTGCACATCTCAGATGGTACATATTGTACCTCTAGGCCTTTCCTATGGGAAGTTGGACACAGTCATTGTCTAAAAACATGACATTACTTATTTTTTCCTAAAAAACTGCATTTATGAAATCTTCATACATTTGGTTATATTTTGAAACATAATAAGTAAACGGAAGTACATAGAAGTACTGTTTTCATTCAGTTTTACAACTATACCTCCTATACATATCAAGACCCGTGCTTTTACTCTGGTACCAACTGAACGTCCGCGTTTCTTCCTCCGGCATGGAAAGAGTTAAAATTTAAAAGTTATAAGCACAAAAACCAAGTTAAGATTATTCAATTCAAATGTAATATCCACTCTCATTTATGCATGCGAAAGTTGGAAAACAACTAAAGAAATAGACAACAAATTAGACTCTTTTGAAAACAAATGCTTAAGGAAAATGCTCGATATAAAGTGGAATGAATTCAAGAGCAATGCAGCGAGAAGATAGATGACCAAACAACAACTTGTCTCATGGTGATCAGAAAAAGAAGATGGGCATATGTCAGTCATGTTATGAGAAGAAACAGTCAGAGAATCCTCAAACAAGCTATCAAGTGGAACACAACAGGCCAAAGAAAAGAAGTCAACCACGTGAAACTCTAAAGAGGACATTGTTAAGAGAGGCCAGTTCAGTAGGCATAACATCCCTTGATAATATTGAAAAACTCATGGAAGATAGGAAATCTTGGCAAACTACCATGTGGGACTTATGTGACTTTTAGCAGCACGGGAAGAATGTAAGATGTGTTTTAAAAAATGTAAATTGGATATAATAGAATTTTGTCTGTGTATATTTTTTTCATAATTTGCTGATTGATCTTCATGTACGAGGGGTGTTCAGAAAGTAATGAACCACATCGTTTTTTTTTTCAGCTAATAATGAAGATAGAAGAATGAAGTTTTGTACACTTTAAATATTGTATGTGCCGATTGTGTGAACCATATTGCACCACAACTAGCCAAAGAATATGGCTACCCTAACCATTGAAATGGAGTGTATTAGCAACTTGTGGTATAAGCAGCGAATTGTGATAGAATTTCCTATTGCATAGAAGGAAACTGTTGTGAACACACACAAGCGTCTATGTGATGTGTATGGAGGTTTTGCAGTCAGCAGGAGTACATTCAGTTGCTGGGTTCAGAGAATCAAAGAATCAATAAGTGGAGATAAGGAGTTGCATGATCAGCCGTGCTGTGGACATCCTGCCACAGCCACCAAGGCAGAAATGTTGAAATGCACTGAGGGCATTATTCTTATTGATAGGCGTATCACTACTCAACAGTTGGCCTTAAAGCTGTCAGTCAGCAATGATAGTGCAAATGTAGTTATAAAGATCTGGGATTTTCTAAGGTTTGTGCAAGATGGGTTCCTCGAAGTCTCACAAATGAACATCGATTGCAGAGGAAAGCAATTTCTTCTGAATTGTTGGATTGTTTCAATGCTGAGGGAGAGAACTTTTTGGCTAAGATCATAACAGGGCACATCATTTTGAACCTGAGACAAAAAGTGGAGTGGCATCATCTGCAATCACCATGAAGAAATAAATTCAAGACAACTTCTTCAGCTGGAAAGGTCATAATCACTGTCTTTTGGGACATTGAAGGTATGATTCTTGTGGATGTTATGCCAAGAGGAGAGACAATAAATTTGTAAATTTACATTAAGACATTTAAAAAACTCAGTCAGTGTTTTTGCAGAGTTTAGCCGCACAAGATTCCGACAAACCTGCTTCTCCTTTATGACAATGCACGCCCTCACACAAGTCTGGCAACACAAGAAACAATCACCAAATTGGGTTGGACTGCACTACCCTATCCGCCCTATAGTCCCGATTTGGCACCCTCTGATTTTCATAGACGATAGACCAGGTACAGAAAAATGATATTGTATTAATAATGGGGGATTTTAATGCAAAGATTGGTGCAGAAAGAAGATGAAGGACATGTTGTAGGGAAATTCAGCATAGGACATAGAAATGAGGCAGGTGACAATCTAATGGCTTTTTGCATGGAAAATCACCTAATGATTGCTAACACAGTTTTTAAACAACATCCAAGAAGACTTTACACATGGACATCACCTGATGGGAAAACCAAGAATCAAATAGATTACATTTTAGTGCAAAGAAGATGGAGATAAAGTATAACATCGGCAAAAACTTTACCAGGTGCTGATTGTGACACGGACCATGAGTTATTAATAGCAGACATGAAGATAAAGATAAAAAAGACAGTTGCAGGATCAAGACCACTCCTCTTTAATCTTACAAAAATACCAGAACAATATGGTATAGCAGTGAAGAACCGTTTCAGAATCCTGATGGCTGTACAATACATACAAGATTGTTGTGAAAGAATAGAAGGACATCAGAAGTGTGGAACAGATAGTGAAATGTTTAAAGAAATGAAGACATTGACGAGGAATGTCACACCTAAGCTAAATGTAATTTGTGACAAGATGGGGAATACCTTGACAGAGACAGAGGAAATTGTAGAAAGATGGAAGGAATATTGCAGAGGAATGTATGAAACTGTATGACTGTGGAAGCAGAAATCAACAGTGTGAATTATTGGAGGAAAAAGAACCCGGACCGACAGTAGAAGTTTTATGGGCAATAAAAATCTGAAAAATGGTAAATCACCAGGATGTGATGAGATAACAGCTGAATTTATTAAAGCAGGAGGAAAGGAATGTGCAAAAATCTATCATGCACTATGTAAAAAGATATGGTATTCAGGTATTTGGCCAAAGAATGGAAAAGAACTATATTCATACCACTGCCAAAAAATGGTAACCTGAAATTATGCACAAACTACAGAACTGTTGCCCTGATTAGTCATGCCAGTAACATTCTGTTAAAAATCATAATGGATAGACTTCGAAAGAAAATAGAAGAAGAAGTCAATATGGTCCAAGCTGGTTTCAGGCAAGGAAGAGGATCAAGAGATCATATATTCAATTTAGGATTAATAATAGAGAAATGCAGAGAGTTCAATGTAAATCTATATTTATCCTTTATAGACTACTCAAAGACATTTGTTTGTGAACAACACCAGAAACTTTGGGAAATAATGGAAAAAATGGGATTTCCAATACATTTGATACAATTAATATCACTGCTTTATCTAGACCAACAAACAGCAGTAAAATAAATGGTGAAACAATAATTTGGTTTGACATAAAACAAGGGGTCCATCAGGGGTGCATATTGTCGCCATACTTATTTAATTTGTTTACTGAAAATATAATGAGGAATGTTAGAGAAGATGTAGACAAAGAATATTATGATCCCATAACAACTGGAGGTTATGAAATACCAGAGATTAGATATGCTGATGACACAGTATTTCTGTCCACAATATAAAAAAGAATGGAAAAACTATTTATGTCAGTCCGTAAGAATAGTGAAGAGCAAAACCTCTATCTTAATGTGAAGAAAAATAAAAGGCACAACTAAATTGACGACAACTGACAAAACAAACAAGGCAGCTGAAATATGTATCACTGACGAAAAACTGGAAGAAGTGGAGAGTTTTTAATATCTTGGATAACTACTAACTAATAATGGAGATACAATGAGGGAAATTAAAAGGAGGACATCTGTCGCTCTTCAGAAAGTAAAATAACTAAAGAATCTGTGGAGAGGAACAGATAGAACTACAAAAATAAGATTTTTAAGGCATGCATCTTTCCAATCGCAACATATGCCTGTGAGACCTGGATACTTAACAAAACAGCTGAGAAACATAAATGCCTTTGAATGTAAATGCTACAGAAGAATTCTTCAAATATCATGAACACAAAAGAGAACAGATGTATCCATACTACAAGAAGGATGGCTAGTAAAGAGGATTAAAGAGAGAAAACTTAAATATTTTGGACACATTAAATGTCATGATAACCTAGAGAAAACCATCTTGGAAGGGTACATAATCGGAAAAAGAAAGAGAGGAAGACCAAGCCAGAGATGGATGCAAGACATCGTTGATGATCTGCAAATGGATGCATCAGCAGCAGGCCATCTTGGTCACAACCAGCAGGCCTACAGGAGTGCTGTTAGGGAGGCAGAGTTCTGCAAGGGGCATGCAAATGAATGAGTGAATGAATGATTTCCATGTGTTTGGTCCACATAAAGATGTACTTCTAGGGGTAAGATTTGAAGATGACAAAGGAGTGATTCATGCAGCGAAGAAATGGCTACATAATCAAGAGAAAATCTGGTACAGGCTAAGAGTACATGCACTTGTTTCGTAGGCATAAGGCTGGCGTAAATCCATACAAGATGATGAGGATTATGTTGAATAATACATGACATATATTTTGTGTATAAATTTCATGCTTTTTTAATAAACAGCTCCTGAGAAAAATGATGTGGTTCATTACTCTCCAAATGCCCCTCGTACTTGAAATAATTATTTAGCTAAGAAAAAAGAACATTATTTACCTGAATTAAATTTCATTTACAGTCATATTTACATAAAACCGTCATAGTTATTTCCTGAGATAATCAGGCAGTCATTTGTGTGTCCCTTGGGGAACTTTGCCCCCCTAACAGCACTCCTGTAGGCCTCTCGGTTGTAAGCAAGATGCTCCCTGATGGGATATGTCTCAGAAAAGCCAGTTGCCATAGCCATCGGTGGTGCTGTCTGAGAAATGCAACATTTTCAAAAGTAATTTAAGAAACCTATTCCAGGACATATTGCCAGAGGCTGTCAAAGCAAAGAATTTTTCGACAAGTATTAATTTATTTTCAGCTTTTTTCATTCATGCCATCCAGTTCATGTTCATGGCTGGGCATAAATTCTCTGATTATCTTGCTCGCTGTCAGATTACATATTTCAGTTTTGCTTTCACTTTCACCCTTTGTAAGAAATTCTAAGCATTACTATACAGATTTATTTTTGGATCATGGCATAAGAAATATTTTATAATTTATACTAAATGCATAATCATCATCATCAGGTGGTGTGTCGACTGGTGTTGGTTATTATGTTTCTCCATGGTAACTGATCCTTCATGCAGACCATCAGTTCATTTGATGATCTCCTCTCACACCATCTTGTCAAACTAAATGCAGTATGACCACAAAATTCCAATGTGATGCATAATGTAAGATGAAAACTAGGATACTACAAACACATGTATGATACATCCTGGCTCATGAGGCAAATATAACATTTATATTGACTCATTGAAAAGTCCCGTTTGCAGAAACTAGGCCACATTATAACTAAGAATAACTACTGTGATTTCCCCCATCACTGAAGAATTATAGTAGTTTATAGCAGCAGCTATAACTGATACATCTTTATAATAGCTTTAGCTATAGCTGTATAAAGCCATAAATGCTTTTTAGCAGCAGCTATAAAAGCTATAAAAATGCACATCGTTGTCACTAGAGGCACAGAAATTTTTAAATATGTCTTTAGCAGTGATACTGCAGAACCTCTAAAACTGTCCGTAGCAGCTAATGGGATAAAATGATATTGCTGTTCATAATTAGAGGCAAGAAGAAAAAAAGAAAGATACCAGATGAGTCAAATTTTTACAGTTTAATTCACATGGGCGACTGACAGGACATGATCCTCCAACTGTTTCTTCATCTTTTGATGAAGCATAGCACATTGGCCTTAGATAATAGTTTGATTAGTTGTTATAACAAAAGGCAATGGCATCATTGAAACATGTGTTGTACTAATACTACACTTTAGACAAAAATAGAAATGTCCCTGGTTATATATATATATATATATCTTACATCTTACATCCTTCCCATGCTGTTTAGCATCACATAGGGCTTGCATTGTTGTTTGCCAAGTTTTCTTGTTTTCTCCAAGTTTTTCAACTTCATCAAGGGATGTTATGCCCACTAAACTGGCTTCTCTTAACAATGTCTTCTTTAGAGTTTCACGTGGTTGACCTCTTTTTCTTAGGCCTGTTGTGCTCCATTTGATAGCTTGTTTTGGTATTCTCTGATTGTTTCTTCTCATCACATGGCCTACATATGTCCATCTTCTTTTTCCATGAAACAGGTTGTTATTTGCCCGTCTGTCTTATCTCTGTGTTGTTCTTAAATTCATTTCACTGTATGCCAAGTATTTTCCTGAGTCATTATATATATTCATTCATTCATTTGCATGTCCCTTGCGGAACTTTGCCTCCCAAACAGCACTCTTGTAGGCCTCTCGGTTGTGACCAAGATGGCCTGCTGCTGATAAATCCAATATATATATGTGTGTGTATATATATATATATATATATATATATATATATATGTTTGTTTTTTGGGCGGTTTTTTTTTTTGTCTGCTGTCAAAAAATATATATATGTGAATATTTGAAATTTTTAATATTTGAATTTTTTTCTCCAGTACGAGTATTTGAATTTCACTATTCAGCCAATTACAAACGCAGATGAAAATATTTTGTGCGTCTCTAATATTTTAATTTCTGAAGGATGTGGTTTAATTTGAAATCGAAACAAGTTATTGAGAAATACTTTTAAGTTTCATTTATCATAAGTAAATTTCCATATAAAAGAACTTAATATGAAATAGAAGTAATAAGTTCTATGATTTTTTTGTAACTTTTCAGTGAGATCTATTTTTAAAAATATTACCAGAGCTATTCCACATTGCATTGGAAATATGATAATGCATTCATGATGAAGTGGAATGTTAAAAGCCAGTTGGAATATTACTAGACTCTGTCAATCTTACTGCTGTGTTCCTAATTTTTTTTCAGCATACATTTTGTCAACCGTTATTCTTGTGATTTTCACATATACTGTCATCTGTTTTTATATTTTAACCTAATTTGACAGTCATGCCATTTAAATATTTTATTTTGATTGTTTCTCGTACAGATTTCTGCAAATTTTCTAAATATGCTACCACAAACATATATACAAAGACAAATTATCAAGATATCATTTTATTTGTCTTTATAAATCTGCATTAACAAAATTTTTTTTATTATCAATCGTAAGTCAGATAGCAAGTGTATACAAAACTTTTCTGCTGAAATTTGATTATTTTAAAATTTGTTATTTATGCAAAGCAATTATTTTGTTTAGTTGGTTGGTATCAGTAATGATCAGTCTATATGTTTTGTTACATCAGTTGACCGGTTGTTGGGACTGTGCTGCCACAAGCTGATGTCACAGTGAGAGTAGTGGAGAGACTGGCTGATGTGTGTATGTGTGTTTATTTGTTTGCTGGTTGTGGTTTATATGTACAAGGTCCAACAATTAAGTAATGAGACTAATTACATATAACCTGTATTTTATTCAAAGTAAGCCCCTTGTTCACATACTAATAAACAATAGACATACCTGAACCAAAAACGGAACTAAACAGTGATACAGGACCAATAACAATAAGTGAAGTAAAGGAGGCGATAAAGAAGCTAAAATTAGACAGGGCACCAGGCGAAGATGAAGTGACTGCTGAGATGTTGAAAGCAATACAGAAACACCAAAACAACTTTGCCGGATACTACAACAAATTTGGGATCTAGAAAAAGCTCCAGAGGAGTGAAAAACTGACCTTATAGTAAAACTACCAAAGAAGGGTGACCTCAGAGATTGCGGGAACTGGAGAGGCATTGCCCTACTGCCACTCACCAGTAAAGTATTTTGCAGAATAATCATCAACAGAATTGTACCAACACTTGAGGGAAAACTTCAGAAAGAGCAGGCAGGATTTAGGAAAGGAAGATCATGCATAGACCACATATTTGTACTTCTATATAGACAAATATTAGAACAGGCAAATAAGTGGCATAGCGCAACATATGCATTGTTTATAGATTTTGAGAAAGCCTTTGACAGTGTCGACAGAGATGCACTGTGGAACATCCTAGGATGGCATGGCCTCCCCCATAAGATAGTGAATGTAATCAAAGCCCTATACAAGTGTTTTCAGTGCAAAGTGATCAGTGGAGAACATACCTCCAGCAGTTTTAGGGTACAAACAGGAGTGAAGCAGGGATGTGTACTACCACCAACATTATTTATCTTGGCAGTAGACTGGTTAATGAAGGAGGCAACAGCAGACAAATGCAGAGGATTACAATGGACCCTTGATGCAGTGCTGGAGGACCTTGACTTTGCGGACGACATTTGTTTATTATCAAGCAGCCACAAAGATATGCAAGGTAAAATAAACAAGCTAACTCAGAATGCAAACAACATAGGACTAAAGATCAACATAGGAAAGACAAAGTTAATGAAGCAAAATGTGAACAACAGAAATGTACTCAGAGGAGATAGCAAGTTAGTGGAGGAGGTCATCGAATTTGTATACCGTGGCAGTAGAGTAGTAGAAAATGGAGACAGCACAGAGGACATCAACAGCAGGCTTACTAGAGCAAACCAGGCTTTTGCAGTGCTGCAGACTATATGGAAATCTAAAAAAACTAAGCATAAATATGAAAATCAGGATATTTAAGAGTAATGTTCTAAGTGTACTACTGTATGGAAGTGAATGCTGGAAAATCACCAAAACCATAGAAAACAAGTTGAATTCTTTCCAGACTAAATGTTTACGAAGAATTAGAAAAATATTTTGGCTAAACACCATAAGAAATAACATCTTGTTGGCAGAAATGCAGATGAGGCCACTGACAACAATTATTGAGGAAAGACGCTGGTGATGGTTGGGACATGTGCTCTGAATCACTGACAACTCACTACCAAAAATAGCACTAAGATGGACACCACATAGGAACAGAAGTAAGGGTAGACCAAAAGAGACATGGAGAAGAACAACAGAAAGGATGTTGAGCAATAGAGGGCTCACCTGGGCAAGAGAAGAAAAAAAGGCAAAGGACAGGCATTTGTAGAAAACCTTTGCAGAAGCCCCATGTGCCCTGGGCACTTAAGGTTCAGAGAGAGAGAAGCCCCTTGTGCATTGATACAGTGAGTGGCACGATCTAACAAACACTGAAACGACCTCTGCAGTTCTTCTGTTGGTATGGCCCTTAAACTTGATGTTACGGCCCTTTAAATGTCATCAGTATCATCAAAGAAGAGTCCTTTCAATGGTAATTTTAATTTTGGGAATAGAGAAAATAATTGCAGGGAGAAAAATCTGGGAAACAGGGTGGATGGTTGAGAACACACACTTGTTTTTGGGCCAAAAATTCCTGTACAACTACAGCCCAATGAGCCAGTGCATTATCATGAAGAAGGAAAAAACTGCCAGGTGTTGAATACTTGGGTCGGACTCTGAGAATCCTTTTCAGTAGGCGTTTCAAAATACTTAAATAAACTTTGGCAGTGAGAGTCTGTCCCTCTGGAATAAATTCTTTGTGAATAACTCCTTTCCTGTCATAGAAGCGCACCAACAGTGTCTTCACTTTCAACTTTTGAAGACAAAATTTTTTTTTGCCTTTTGGTGATGATGATGACATCCACTGAGCACTTTGGTGTTTAGTTTTTGGATCATAGCGGAAAATCCATGTTTCATCCTCTGCAACAATCAAATTCAAGAAATGTTTATTTCCGTGACATGTTTTGATGATGTCCTTTGCGTACTCAACATGCTGATGTTTTTTGGTCATCATACAACGCATGTGGTACAAACTGGCAAGCAATTTTTTTCTTGCCCAAATCTTCCACTAACATTTTTCTAATGGTCTCCCAGTTAACACCAGATTCATCTGCCATCATCCTCACAGTCAAACAACAATCTTCTTGTATCCATTCTCTGACTTTTGCAATGAGTTCCTCATTACGAACAGAAAATGGGCACCCATGTCTAGTTGCATTTATAATCATTTCCACACCACTTTTGAATCATGAATACCACCTGAATATCTGTGCACGAGATAAACAATTATCCCCATAAACTTGTCGCATCAATTCAACTGCCTCAAAGGCACTTTTTTATGAATCTGAAACAGATTTTAATGTTAGCTTTTTGCTCCATACTGATTAGGTAGCAATGCACCTCTGACTGGGTCAACAAAATGGCAGCATGTTTGTCGTTTGCTTATCAGGTGGTGATGAAAAGTTACCCGATCAAAGATGAAGGTTGCCTCTTTGGATTGCATGCTTTGCTTCATAGATGACATTTTTGTCTTGGCCATTATAAAATCAGTCTTATTACTTAATTGTTGGACCTTGTATATATATTGGGGGGGGGGGGGAAGGGGAAGAGAAAATTTCTTTTGTTCCAGTCTTATCTTATATCCTTCTCGTGCCGTTAAACGTCACATAGGGCTCGCAAAGTAGTTCGCCAATTTTTCCTGTCTTCAGCAAGTCTTTCAACCTCATCAAAGGATTTTATGCCTGTTAATTTGGCCTCTCTTAATAATGTCCTCTTCAGAGTTTCACGCGGTCTGCCTCTTTTTCTTCGGCCTGTTGTGTTCCACTTGATAGCTTTTTGTTCCACTGCTACATGTAAAAAAAATTCATAATAGTGAATTAAAAATGTAGCACAGGATTTTTTGACTAGCTAAAAGTAGTATATTTTTTACTCAGTAACAGTTGTTTTTCTGCCTGACATTTGGGAATTTTTTTAAAAGAAAGAATTATATAAAATGTTCATAAGGGAAAAGTAACATTTTCAATTTTGTGACATTTTTGGGTATAAGTATACGTACAACTAAATTTATAAATAAACGCAAAGCTTCTGCAGTAAAACTATGATATCAAAATGTTATAATTATTTAAAATAAAAGTAGGAACAGCTTTGTTAATTAATGTTTATAATTATTTAAAATAAAAGTAGGAACAGCTTTGTTAATTAATGAGCGTACGGTTGCAACTTTTCAGTTTACAAACTTAATCATACAAAAATGTATATGGCAAAGAAACAGGAAAGAAAATAAAATATAAATTCACATGAATGATATACAACAAATAAGAGTGGAAGAAAAATAGTAGAAATAGCAGACTGTTTTTCAATTCTTTCCAAACTTTATTCTTTTGTTAAGAATGATATGAAAGCTAGTTATCACCATTTATGTAGCTTAATACAAGGGTCATACCGAAAGTCATGAGAAAACATTTTTTTACATCTGAATTTATAGATTGAGAAAATATAAATGTATCACCTTAATCTGCAGTCTTTGCACTTCATGTAGAGGTCACATGACATCATCATCATGTGTCACATGACCACGCTGAGCAGAAACAAAATGGCAGGTGCTAAAGTTTCATTTCGTCAATGTGCTGTTATTGAGTTCCTCGTTAAAGAGGAAATCCCCGCTGCTGTAATTCACCAAAGACTTCAACTTGCTTGTGGAGATGTGTGTATGGGTGCTAGCAGTGTTAGGAGGTGGGTGAAACATTTCAAAGTTGGGAACATGAGCATCCAAGATATGCCTTGCAGTGGTTGCCCTCAAACTGCCTCCATAGAACACAACGTGGAAAGGGTTGGCGACATCATTAAACAAGACAGAATTGTCACAGTATCTGAAATTACTGTAAATCTTAGAGTAAGACACAGTGCAGTACAGGATATGATTGAAACCCTCTCTCTCTCTGAACCTTAAGTGCCCAGGGCACATGGGGCTTCCACAAGGGTTTTCCACAAATGCCTGTCCTTCGCCTTTTTTTCTGCTCTTGCCCAGGTGAGCCCTCTATTGCTCAGCATCCTTTCTGTTGTTCTTTTCCATGTCTCTTTTGGTATACCCTTACTTCTGTTCCCATGTGTCCATCTTAGTGCTATTTTTGGTAGAGAGTTGTCAGTGATTCAGAGCACATGTCCCAACCATCGCCAGTGTCTTTCCTCAATAATTGTTGTCAGTGGCCTCATCTGCATTTCTGCCAATAAGGTGTTATTTCTTATGGTGTTTAGCCAAAATATTTTTCTAATTCTTCGTAAACATTTAGTCTGGAAAGAATTCAACTTGTTTTCTATGGTTTTGGTGATTTTCCAGCATTCACTTCCATAGAGAGTACACTTAGAACATTACTCTTAAATATCCTGATTTTCATATTTATGCTTAGTTTTTTTTATTTCCATATATTCTGCAGCATTGCAAAAGCCTGGTTTGCTCAAGTAAGTCTACTGTTGATGTCCTCTGTGCTGTCTCCATTTTCTACTACTCTGCTGCCAAGGTATACAAATTCGTTGACCTCCTCCACTACTTCCTATCTACTCTGAGTACATTTCTGTTGTTCACATTTTGCTTTATTAACTTTATCTTTCCTACGTTGATCTTTAGTCCTGTCTTGCATATCTTTGTGACTGCTTGATAATAAACAAATGTCGTCCGCAAAGTCAACTATCAAACTGCTACAGAAACGGATTGAAACCCTAGGCTGTAGAAAAATTTGTGCCCACTGGGTCTCACGTTTGTTGAGTGAAGATCACAAAGCTGTGAGATAACCAACCTGGCACCCAGTGATTACCATCTTTTAGGTTTTGTGAAAGAACAAATGCAAGGCCATCACTACAACACAGGAGAGAACATCCAGAAAGCAGTGTGTCCGTGCCTTTGATCAGCTGGAACAGAATTCTACCAGGAGAGTATTTTCAAACTTGCAGAGTGATGGGAAAAATGTGTGCAGAGAAATGGAGATTATGTTGAAAAATGAAGAAAAGGATTCAGATTAAGATGATAAATTTATATTTTCTCTATCTATAAATTCTGATTTTTAAAAGACTTTTGCTCATGACTTTCAGTATGACCCTTGTACATACATTTTTGAGCACATTCTCATCAACATTTTTTGGGGGGTAGTTTTAGGGTGATTTTATTAGTTGGTGCTTTGAATTTTGTAGTGTACAGGGTTGAGTTGAAAAAGTAGCAACATTTTTTTTTTGTTAACGTAAAAGGTATAATATTAACATGACTGAAAACCACTGACTTTTCAACATAGTTCCCATCACATTCTATCACATCTGCCATTGCTTCACTAATGGTTGAATTTCTTGAGGAAAAAGAACCTTTTAACTAACTGTGTAGCCACTGCCCCATCTCATCAATTAGGTGCCTAACTGGTGGAGACTTTTCTGGTATTGCAGCACATCGTGAACGATGTGGTGTGCCAAGTCATAACTGATCTTCAGTTCTCCACCCACCTCATTGATTGTTACCAGCCAGTTTTCATGTATCATTTATTCCACTGCCTCTTTTGTTTCATTCATTTTTCTATGAATACCTGCATATTTCTTACCCTCATCACCCAAGAAATGAATAACTATCCACTGTTTCTTTCCTGTATATGCTTCCAAGGGAGCAGTCATCTTAGATCTGGTTTTCTGGCATCATATTTCCAAACTGGCTTATGTGCCTCTTTGCACATGTATCTAAAGATTGAAGACATAACACATCTGTACTACAGCTATCTTCTGCTCGTGTATAATTTTTAGGGCAAATTTGCAGTTACTTTTTTAATTACTCCTGTACATATGGCATTAAACATGCCTTCTAGAAGTTATCCCCTAATGTGTTCCAGGAATGTAAGATTAATATGCAGGTTTTTGTATGGAAAAATAGGAACAAGAACTCCATAGTCGGGAGATGCTAATCCTTAAGAAGACTCTTGAAGAGCTGGAAATTAGAATTGAGAGTCAGAAGCAGACCTTAGATGCTAGAGATGAAAGCATCAAGAAACTTCTAGAGATGCTGCATAACAAAGGAGTTAATACATCACAGGTATGTGAATAAGTGAGATCTCAAAAATATTTTTGTTATTTGCATTTTGCAAAAGTCTGCAATCATTTGATAATCATTTACTTTGCTTAAACTAGGATGCAAAAAAAAAAACTTATCCAGAGAAGCCATTTTCACTGGCTGCATAGGTTTGAAAGTGATAAAATGATTTGATCATTCATAAATACTAAATATCTAAAAAGCATAGCAGAAAGGCTTTGTTGACTACAGGAGAAGTTGAGAATTCATTGCCATTATTTAAATAATAATTAGTTGGTGTAACTTTCAACCCAGTTTCTTACCACAAAAAAAAAGTCCAAAGAAGCTAGCATTTCACAAGATTCTGTTGTAAACATTGATGAAGGTAGGGTGTGGATGCAGTTTTACAGAGGTAATGAGATCAGAAATGAAGCTTATAGTACTATCATTAGGCAGCATTTCAGATATATATATTTTTTTCCTTTAGCTTTCTGAGCCATTAAAGCTGCTTGTTGCAGGGTAAAATTCATCTGCATTCATCATTTTTGACCATCTCTCACCATTTAATGATTCTGTGCACTATACCATGGACGGCCAAAAAAACAAAAGGTTCTAAGTGAGATAATTTCTCTCTAAATAATTAATTTCTCTCTAAAATATTTTATTTATATGTATATATTCTGTCTAAAATACATAGCTTCTCTCTAAAAGAGAGAAATTATGGCAAATTTCAGAACACAACAATCTAGTTTTGTAGGACATGGTTTGAGAAGAGACACGCCTCTAGTGACAACAGGAAAACTAAAGGGACTGAGGAAGACAGAAACAAGATATATGATGGACTAAAAGAGTGGCACAGAGCACAATCCAACACACATAGTATAGAAAGAGTGAAGATGGGTGTGGGAATCAGTGATGACCAATGGATGATTGGCATGGACCAGAGAGAGAGGGAGAGAGAGAAATTCTCATGTTCATCATCATCTATTTTATTTCTCTATCTCATTCTTGACCTGCCTCTTGATTTTGATCCTGTCATCAAAGGTAATCTTAGCAAATCATAGAATTTTCTGATATTTCTAACTTATCATGTTTTATTGTGTGATCCCAAATATTCTTATATTCCTCTTCTTAAAAACCTTACTATTCATTTTGCTTCATGTTTCAGTTCTAAACTGAACAACTAGTTTGTTTCAGTTTTACAAGTAAAAGTCATTTTGGGACAGAATTTTCAACTTTTTATTTTATTTTAAATGTATTGAAAGCATTGTATATCTTGTTTCCTATCAGTTTTCTGGCTTTGATTTAATCTCTTATTATGTAGGAGCTGTTGAATATTGTGCCAAAATACTTGTACATTTCTGCTCACTTTATTGTTTATTTTGTATCTCTAGATGATATGAGTTTGCCTAATATTTTTTTCTAGTTTTTCACTGTTTTGTCTTGGTTAAAAAAAATAAACTCCTTTGTGCAGCTTCTTGAAGTTGTAATTACATGTCTGTGATGGCCTGAAAGCACCAGAAAGGAAGTTAGAATTGCAAAACCAGCACTGATCTTCAAGAATCTTGAGTTTAAAGTTTAAAAGTTATAAGCGCAAAAACCAAGTTAAGATTATTCAATTCAAATGTAATATCCACTCTCATTTATGCATGCGAAAGCTGGAAAACAACTAAAGAAATAGACAACAAATTAGACTCTTTTGAAAACAAATGCTTAAGGAAAATAGTCGGTATAAAGTGGAACGAATTCAAGAACAATGCAGTGAGAGGACAGATGAGCAAACAACAACCTGTTTCATGGTGATCAGAAAAAGAAGATGGACATATGTCAGTCATGTGATGAGAAGAAACAATCAGAATCCCCAAACAAGCTATCAAGTGGAACATAACAGGCCAAAGAAAAAGAGATTGACCACGTGAAACTCTGAAGAGGATCATCGTTAAGAGAGGCCAGTTTAGCGGGCATAACATCCCTTGATGAGGTTGAAAAGCTCGCCAAAAACAGAATAACTTTGCAAACTACCATGCATGCTCTGTGTGATGTTTAATGGCACAGGAATGATGTAAGATGTCTTGTAGTTTTATGTTATATGCATATCAAGTATTCTTTAGTGCTTTATATCTTTACCAGGACCAAGTTAAATAGCACTTGGAATAGAGCATCATATTGTTTTAGTCTAGTACATATAATGTATTTCCTTCCTTTAGGTACCACAGGTTTCTGTTTCATACAGACTCTTGTATGTCAGATATATTGTTATTGATTTGTTTTATTTTATTCACAAAAAAATAACAATTATTTACACATTATGCAATGGCAGGTGGAAGAAGACAGAAAAGGTCTTGAAATCTTACAAGCTCAGCTCAGAGAGGAGGATCAGAAGAGAAAACTGTTAGAAGAAGATGTAGCTGAAAAGGACATCAAGATTATGCAGCTGAATATGGTAAAAAGTTGCTGTTGTAGTGAAAAAAAAAATTTTTTTAAGTGCTATGTGATAAATGAAGTAATACTGTGAATGTCTTTGTTTTTTTTCATCATTGTTAGATTTGGAGAAGATATTCAAACATAAATTAATGCACACAGCTGGAACAAATAATTCTTACCAAGGAAATATTGCTACATAACTGTATAACTGATTCCTTAGAATACTCATTAACAAGTTAATACAGTCCCATTATTAATTATGTTTCATGAGCACATTAGTAGGAAAGCATCATTTTCACAAATATCTGTTTAAATGAAATTGCAAATTCTCTTGTGATGGTCTTCTTCCATTACTCAAGGCTCAGGGTCTGTGCACTGTGATTTGTTTCATGAAAAGCATTTTGGTTCATGATTTTAATTAAAATTTGGTCCCAGTTTAAAATGCATGGTGAGTTCAACCTAAATAAAATCTTCTCTTGTCACAGAACACAGCTTGTCACTGCTGATATGTTTCTAGTCTGTTTCAGCCTGGATTGGCACTGATGATAACTGGAAACTCATATCCCAGAGGCAGATTGGAGGTCATATTATAGTATTCTTGAAGTCACAAATTGGTGCCTAGAGCAAGAAGGACCAAGTAGCGATAATCCCTTAGGGTTTTATTCAAGTGGTCATTTGCTGTCTGATGAGTATAGCCAGATTTCCAGGGAGATTCTGTAAATGAAACATAATGTCTAGCATCATCACTATGCACCTCCAAAGCATATAATATTGTCACAAAGTTCGAGCTTGCAGTATACTTCTTGCTTGACAACTTCCTGTTCAGTCAAATGTTGCCTGGCTATCTTTAGATGTCAGTTCAACAAAAAAATAAGAACAAAGATGGAAGTAATGTGTTGGCTAGTTTGATTGTATTGGTGGATAAACCAACAGGTAACTGAATGAAAAAAAGAATTGTGACCCTGTGCCAGAATTAATTTTAGATGGACACCAGATGATTTATAGTCATTACAGTTAAATCAAGCAATATGTTTCCACTTTCTGTATCTCTCTCTCTCTCTCTCTTTCTCTCTCTCTCTCTCTCTCTCTCTCTGTGTCCCTTGTCTTCTTCTTTTTGGTATTGAGGGGACAAATAGACGTCTTGATAGGGCTCAGCGATTTGCTTTATATAATGGGATATTTAATGCTTCTGTAATTTCCTCTCTCCATCTCTTTCTCTGTTACTAACAAATCTTATTTGGTCTCTTTCTTGTCACATTTGGCTTTTCCTTCTCAAACATCTCATTTTTTTCATGATGATTTTCCTTTTGTGTTTGGGCTGTTTGTGTCCATATGTGGCATTGAAAGAGTTGGGAGGAAAACTGTGTTGTACATTACTGTTTTTGTTTCACTTGTGACAGTAAATGAGTCATCTGTCCAGTGACCTGATTTCCTTTATTGCATCTGTTCTTTATCTCAGCATCAGTTTTCCCTGAGAGTGATATTGTGCTACCTAAGTATTTGAAATGTTTCACCTGTTTCAAAGGCTGGTTGTCTGAGAAGATCTTTGTTTGGATTTCTTCTCTCACTATGGTCAAAACTTCCATTTTTGCAGCACTGATCTTCATGATTTGATATGCAGAAGCCAAACTGATTTCATACTAGCAAGGAACAGCAAGAAAAGGTCAATCATGGATGCAAGAGCAATACCCAGCCTGAGTTCAAGCCTGGACCATAAAGCAGTTGTAGCGTTCACCAGAACACACGGGAAAAACCATAACGGAGCTTGCAAGAAGAAAAATGAAACATTGAAACTAAGCAAGCTCAAGGATGAGAATGTGAAAGAAGAATATGAGAAGAGAATAAGTTCATAAACTTGCCAACAGAAACAAAATCAGTGGAAGACAAATGAGCCAATATCAATACAGCATTATGCAAGCAGCAAAACAAACATGTGGTACTATGAAAAAAAAGGAGGTAAAGAAATGAAAATAACATGGTGGAATGATGAGGTGAAAGAGGCTGTAAAAGAAAGAAAAGTAAATATAAAGAATGGATGAGAAGTAAGCAAGAGCAAGATTGCACTGAATATCAGATTGCAAGAAGACACTCTAAGCTGGTAATAAAAGAAGCAAATGTAAAATCATGGCAGGAATACAGTGAAGTATTAAACAACAATCACAAAGAAGCTATGAAAATCTTTTATTAAAAAAATCAATACAATGAGAAAGCGAGCAGAGCACTTCGCCCAGCAGAGATTGTAAACAACATTAATGGTGATCCAGTATGTAAACCAGAAAGGATACTATAGAAATGGAGACAATACTTTTACTCAGTATACTATCTGAGGCATGTCAGACCCATGATAACAGCACAGCAGGCCCCATAGAACTGGAACCAGACATACTACAAGCTTAAATCAGAGAAGCCATCAGAAAGGCCCCAGAATGAGTTAATCAGATGTGTGAAAGAGATTGGAATACCTTGGTTTAATAGACTATAACTTGGTAAGGGAAAAACAAGAAACACCACAGGACTTGAGAAGTGTAATTATTCCAGTTTGTAAGAAAAAAGGGACTGCAACCAAAAAGAGGCAATTCACTACTAAGCCATACTGGAAAAATGTTCTGCATGATCCTAGAGAACAGAGTGTGACCAGTGATTGAATCACTCAAATGGGATTTAGAAAAAAATAGAAACTGTACAGATGGCATCTTTTCCCTATGACAGTTAACAGAAAATCTGTTAAACATAAACAGATACTGCACATAGATTATGTGGATCAATAAAAAGCATTTGATAGAGTAGATAACTGGGAAATCTTACAGCATTATGGAGTTAGTACATATTTGATCAGCCTATGCAAAAACCTATATGAAAACAGTCAGTGTACAGTTAAAACAAATGTGAAACACTCTGAACCATTCATCATAAAATCTGGAATGAAGCTGGGCTGTGTACTATTCATAACATACATTGACAACATTTGCAAAGAAGCTAATTGACAACATCTGCAAAGAAGCTGACATATGAAGTAAAAATTCCACCACAAAACTGCTCAACAGCCCAACCCCAAAAACAGAGCCAACAAACCCACAACACCTTCCAGAAAACATACCCAGTAGGTGGACCATAATTGAACTTCTTTTTGGTAATGATCAAGCACTTGTAGCCACCTCAGAAAAAGATGGGGTTGCCAGACATCCCCGTGTTTTAAAAAAAAATTTTGCTGTCCTGAAAAATGTTTTTGGGACACCTATTTGTCCCAGTTTTTAATTTTTCATTTCAAATGAACAAATTTTGCATTCGAGTTCTTCTCTCTCCCTGTGATTTAAGGTTGGCAGAACTGTTGTACACACTTTAAAACAATAAAACAGTGGAAACTTGATTTGTTATTAGTCTCTGAGTTGGAATTGGTGGAATTCGTGAGTTTCGTGTCATTTTGTTTTTCATTCTATCTTGACGAGAGAGACGTTTTCTGTTGGTGACATCATGTCTCCTCTGCAGCTCCAAACCAAAAGAAAATGAGGTTCTGTATGACAGACATCTCAAAGAAAAGAATACCACCAAAATGTAGCATTACCATCGATAGCATAAATCTGAAACAAGTTGATAGATTCAAGTGCTTAGGAACAATTATGACAGCTGACGGAAATGTCATAACGAAATAAAAAGCAGACGTGCTCAGGCCAAGTCAGCTTTCCAAACAATGAGACACATCTTGTGCAGCAGATCTGTATCAGTGGAAACAAGATTCCGAGTACTTAAATGTTGCATTGAGCCAATTTTGTTTTATAGTTGTGAAGCATGGTCTATGAATAAGAGAGCACAGCGAGAAATGGAGGCCATGGAAATGTGGTTTATAAGAAGGATGTTGAAGGTGCCATGGACAGTCAAGAAAACCAATGAAGTAGTCTTAAGAGAGGCTGGAGTTAAAAGGCAAATTATAGCAAAGATCTGAGACAGACAAGTGAGATTTATAGGACATTTCCAGAGAAGAGGAAAATTGGAACACACTGTGGCAACTGGAAAAATTGAGGGAAGAAAAGACAGAGGAAGACGGAGAGAAGTTACTGGATGGACTGTCAGTGTGGCTAGGAAGAAAGTCACTGGTGGATCTCATAATCAGTGCAAAAGACAGGGAATTGTGGAAAGAAATGATCACCTATGCCACACAGCATGACACTTAGATTAGATTAGTATGACAGAACAGTTAAGGTGTGATATCTTTCCACTGAATTGTAATTTACTTTTTTTTTTCGGAGACTACAGTGGGTACAAATTTTACATGCTTTAGTGAGAAAAGTATGTTTTATCTATGTCATAGCCCTGAAAATCAACATTGTATTTTTAGCAGTCACCTCCTTGAGATTTATGACTAGCGAAAGAAAGAAAATTAAGTGCTTTTTCACTATTGTTGGTGTTGAGGGAAGCCTGTGATCTATATATATATAAAAGATATAAAAGACCACGTAGCAAGCGAAAAGCATGCATCAAATATGTATTCTGCAAGCATTTCTAAAAGACTGGACAGTTATTTTGTGACCAAATCTTCAGAACAGGAAAAAACAGTACAAGCTGTGGAATTGACAATGGGCTATCACATAGTTAAACATCATATGTTGTTCATTTCAGTAGGTCTCAAAATCTGTTAAGAAAAATGGAACAAAAAGTTGTTAGAAGTGAATGGCAAGAAATAATTAATGAATTCCACATCAAAAACATCACCTGGATATACTGTCCAGGCCATGCTGGAGTCAATGGAAATAGAAAAGCTGACCAGCTAGCAACACGGGCCAAACCAGATGGTTTGATCAAAATAGACAAATTGGACCAAACAAATCCATCAAGCAACACCTCGATTAACAAATCCAAAGCAACTTCCTCCAAAGTACCTATCACATACAACTCAGTGCCTTACATTGTAGCCAAGGGCAGTGGTTGCAAGATCATGAGCAACACACAGTCATCACAACGTTGAAGTCATCGCCCTAAAAACACTGAAGGAAATCCTGATGTCAAAGGTTGAACACATATGGGCATGCCCTGAGTGTAATGAAGCCGCTCCCCAGGACCAGCAACAGAGCTAGGCTGCTTTTTACAGTTTTCATTTCAGTGGATTACACCACCAAGTTAAACTCTATAATTGATAATGATTTAAAACACAAAAAATCTAAATGTGGCATTGGGGAAAATTAAAGCAACAGAAGTAGTTAAATGTGATGAGAAGTAGGCCGTGTGATGAGAAGAAACGATCAGAGAATACCAAAACAAGCTATCAAGTGGAGCACAACAGGCCGAAGAAAAAGAGGTTGACCATGTGAAACGGCACGGGAAGGATGTAAGATGTAAGTAGTTAAATCCATTTTAGCTCCTGACGCTACCAAACAGTTATATGATGATTTAGCAAAGACCCACTATTTTGTTATTGTGACTGACACTAGTAACCATGATGCAGAGAAAATTTTCCCATTCATTGTTCACTACTTTAGTTCTAAAAATGGAATGACTATAAAACTGCTTAAAACTGGATTCCTTAACTCTTTCCAATCCGGTTACTTCCAAACTGTTCCTTAGTTTCTGATGACGCGGACATTTTGGAGAAGTGGGTCCCTGTGTAAAAGTTATTGTGCCAAATTAATTCCATGATCACCATGTGCATATCACACTTTAAAATAAGTGGAAATGAATGAAGATTCCATAAATGAAGTTATTTGTCTTAAAAAAACAAAAGAAAAAAAAACACAACTGGTGTGAAATGATGGAACGAATTTTTGGTGCTAAAAAAATTTTAGGGCTGAGTGGATAAAATCTACTTTATGCTTACCTTAAATGTATCATAATCCAATATAGAATATGTAGTCATTCGAATTTCAACACAGAAAAATCAGTACTTATGGATGTTTGTGACATCCAATAAATCTAACAGATCTACAGCTACAAGAAACACATATAGCAAGATAGGTCTAGTTGGTCGGTGTGACCATTCTACCACTTGATCTCGAAATAAACTTGAACTTTACCCCCCTATCTATATTTCCTATATGGCTTCAATCCTTCATGCTTAAAACACTAGTTTAACTTTGGATTCAGAAGAACTCTGACTGGTTAAATGAAAAGTTACATCGTGTTTTCAACAAAAGAAAGTCCAAAGACTTATAGGGCTCTGTCAGTGGGAGACCACATACTGCAAAGACCAATTTAAGGATCTCTGGAGTGGAAACAGCTAAAAAATGAAACTGCCTCTGAAATAAGCAATTACTGTGTTAATGCAGTAGAAGAAAACAGTATTGATAAACATAAATGCATTGTATTCTGTGGCGACAATACAAATATGAATTTTGGTGGAGTATGATGAAATAGTACAAACAATGTGTTCACAAAATTGAAGAGTGTATGAAATGAAAACCTCGGTAGTGGATGCCCTGCGCACATGCTTTATAATGCAGTAGAGGCAGCAGCTGATGTTCTAACTGTAAATGTGGAAACTATAACTAAACTATTCAGTTACTTCTCAATATAAACTGTACCTCAGGTATAACAGGCAACCTCAGTGACTGCAATAACTGGAAGGCTTTAACCTTACTATCAGTTGTGTCAAAGGTGTTTTGTAAAGTGATTCTGAATAGAATTAAGGATGTAGTAGATACTGGAATGAGAGAAGAACAGGCAGGATTTCAAAAAGGGAGAAGCTGTCTCAACCAGATCTTTACTCTAAGAATAATACTTGAAGAATATATTGAAAAACAGAAACCATTAATCCTGAACTTTATAGACTTTAAAAAAGCATTTGATAGCATCCACAGAGATTCATTGTGGAGAATTTTAAGACTATATGGAATACCATCTAAAATTGTCAACATCATTAGAGACCTCTACAACGGATATGTTTGTGCAGTCAAGACAGAAGAAGGAATGAGTGAATAGTTCCAGATTGAAACAGGCTGAAACAAGGATGTACATATATTATCTCCATTGCTTTTTGGAATTGCCATAGACTTTATAATGAAAAGATGCTGTACAGGTAAAACCAGCATTGATTGGATACATGGGACCCAAATAGAAGATCTTGATTCTGCAGATGACATTATCAGCGACAATGTGAAATCGATGCAGGAAAAAACAAATTCCCTGTCTTCTCTGGCTAACAAAATAGGTCTTGAAATTAATGAGGAAAAAACAAAAATAATAAAACTTCTCATTAATCAAGAAGGAAAAACATAAGTAGAAGGAACAGCTGTTGATGAAGTAAACCAGTTTGCTTATCTTGGTAGCTACATAGACCAGGATGGTGACACCAGGAAGGAAGTTAGAATTGCAAAAGCAGCATTGTCCTTCAAAAATCTTGAGAACATATGGAATTCAAAAGTTAAACCACAAAAACCAAGTTAAGATTATTCAATTCAAATGTGATATCTACCCTCATTTATGCATGCGAAAGCTGGAAATCAAGTAAGAAATAGACAAGAAATTAGACTCTTTTGAAAACAAATGCCTAAGGAAAATACTTGTTGTAAAGTAGAAGGAACTTAAAAACAACACAGAGATAAGACAAATGAGCAAATAACAACCTTTCTCATGGGTGATCAGAAAAAGAAGATGGACATATGTAGGCCGTGTGATGAGAAGAAAAAATTTGAGTATACCAAAACAAGCTATCAAATGGAGCACAATAGGCCGAAGAAAAAGAGGTCGACCATGTGAAACTCTAAAGAGGACATTGTTAAGAGAAGTCAGTTTAGTGGGCATAACATCCCTTGATAAAGCTGAAAAACTCGCCAAGAACAGGAGAACTTGGCAAACAACTATGTGATCCCTATATGGCGTTTGATGGCATGGGAAAGATGTAAGATAAGATATACTGTATGCATTTAGCGCCAGAAAGAATTGTAGATACATGAAATATTAATAGTTTCTGAAAACAGTAACATTAGTATGACCTAACTTATATTCTTTTCATGGATAAACTATTTGAAAACAAATTCTTAGATCTTAGGGCATGTCTGCTATTGTTTATTAATAATTAGTGATGATATTCGAATAGCCTTTTCTTTTTTAGTATGAGAAAAATGTCCTGATTTTTCCTTTACAGAATCTGGCAACCCTAGAAAAAGACTTACAGTAGAACATGTGTACATATATACATCGCTTGAGTTACAGGATATGCTTATCAACTCTTCTTCTTCGTATGCATTTAGCAATAATGCATGGTACCCTGATTTTTGTGATACACCTTCTGGGTGCATACCTCCAACTTCAGCACCTTTCCTTGCTAGAGCAGGCTGCGGTCTTGCTTGGACTGCCATGAAGACAGTGGTGTAGGCTGGCCTGAGCAAAACTTTGTTTTTTTCAGCCTCTGGAGACTGTATTTCAGTCCCTTCATATGTCAGGTCCAACGGCTTTGAGACAGGTCCACAAAGACACTCCAACTTTGGGATGAGGAATCTGATGAGCGCTTCAACAATATTCATTCCCCGTCACCTATAGTCTGCTGGCTCTGTTTTGTTCACTTCATTCTGATAGCCATTGTTGTAGAGACCCATAGGCTTGTCATGTCCTGGATTCATTGGTTTCACATCAGATTTTCCTCACCCCTGCTGGTGATCTCCATGTCCAACATCCTGACATTACATTTTACTAAAATAACAATTACAATTAGTGTTGATTGCCACAGGTTTCTAGGCTACAGAAGTAGATCAGAGTTTTAAGCAGTCAGATCTACATTCCCTGTCTCACAAAGACTATGTTAAGTGTGTTCTTAACACAGTTGTTCCCAAGGAATCTGATCAACTGATAATCCAGGATATTTACTGCATTGCATTACAAACCCGCTACCCCAGCTACATTCATATATTCCACTCACCTTTTTCTTGGCTTGACAACCGTTGTATCCTTTGCTCTCCTTTCCTTTTTTACCAACCCGTTCTCTACTCTTTATCACCATCCAATCAGATTCATATCATGCATCACAAATCTCCTTTAAACATTCACAATACTTTACCATATGCACTCTTATGTGCAGGTTCTTGCAAGTCACAACATAGTGCTCCCTTTTTTTCTAGTATTTTTTCCATTCTTATTTGTTGTATATCGTTGATGTGAATTTATATTTTCTCTTCTTTTCCTGTTTCTTTGCCCTGTATGATTAAGGTGTAAGCCGAAACATTACAACCGTGTGCTTGTTAACTAATAAAGCTATTTCTTCTTTTGTTCTAAATAGTCTTTGCATATTAAGGAAAAGCTGTTCAGTAAGCATTAAAATTTTGGTGCTCATGTCATTTTTTAATGTAACATCCAGGAGTTGGCCACATTTAAAGAAAACAGAATAGCTTCTCATGGACTGTCAGGAGATTATAAACTTCAAGCCATGTTGGAAGTAAAGGTAACTTGTCATTTATAAATTTCAGATTACTTTGTAACACAATGAACTTCTTAAATCTTTTTATTTACCTAAAGTCAACTCTGTTGTTCATTCTACTTTTCCTTCTCTGTGTTGTTGATTTAGCTCTCCATCTAATCAGATGACCTGCAGATCTCTATAGTTTAAAAAGAGCCTTTGAGATGCTACATCTGCTGTATGTGTATATTTTATCATGATCCAGGTATTGCATTCCAGTTTTAATAAATGGTGGTCATCATCTGAGATTTCTTTGAAATAGAAAACGAAGAAGACCTAGATTTACTTGGAGAAGAGAAATTATGACAGTACTCAGAGACAAGGTATACACATGGAAAGAAGGGATGACTGGAGAGCCTTTATTCGTGGCTTATATTCTCAAGGGAGTAAAAGGCGGTGATGATGATCATCTGAGATTATATTATACAGCAATTCATTCTTATATCTCACATCCTTCCTGTGCCGCTAAACATTACATAGGGCTCGCATTGTAGTTTGGCAATTTTTCCTGATTTTTTTTAGCTTTTCAGCCTCATCAAGGGATGTTATGCCCATTAAACTGACCTCTCTTAACAATGTCCTCTCTTTAAAGTTTCACGTGGTCGATCCATTTTTCTTCAGCCTGTTATGTTCCATTCGGTAGCTTGTTTTGGGAATCTCTGGTTGTTTCTTCTCATTACATGACTGACATATGTCATCTTCTTTTTCTGATCACCTATGAGACAGGTTGTTGTTTGCTCATCTGTCTTATATCTGCATTGTTCTTGAATTTGTCCCACTTTATACCGAGTATTTTCCTTTCAAAAGAGTCTCTAATTTCTTGTCTATTTCTTTAGTTGTTTTCCAGCATTCACATACATAAATGAGGGTGGATATCACATTTGAATTGAATAATCTTAACCTGGATTTTACGCTTACAACTTTAGAATTCCATATGTTCTCAAGATTCTTGAAGGTCAATGCTGCTTTTGCAATTCGAATTCTAACTTTCTTTCTTGTGTCACTATCCTTGTCTATGTAGCTGCCGAAGTAATCAAATTGGTTTACTTCTTCACCAGCTGTTCCTTCTGTGTATATTTTTCCTTCGTGATTAATGAGAAGTTTCATTATTTTATTTTTTTCCTCGTTAATTTCAAGTCCTATTTTACTAGCCATTGAAGACAGGATATCTGTTTTTTCTTGCATCGATTTCACATTGTCACTGATAAATGTTTTGTCATCTGCAAAATCAAGATCTTCCAGTTGTGTCTCATGTATCCAATCAATGCCATTTTACCTGTGCAGCATTTTTTTCATTATGAAGTGCATGGCAGTTCCAAAAAGCAAGGGAGATAATATACATCCTTGTTTCATGCCTGTTTCAATCTGAAACCATTTGCTCATCCCTTCTTCTGTGTTGGCCACACAAACATATCTGTTGTTGAGATCCTTAATGATGTTGACAATTTTAGATGGTATTCCATATATTCTTAAAATTCTCCACAATGAGTCTCTGTGTATTATTTCAAATGTCTTTTTTAAAGTCTATAAAGTTCAGTATTAATGGTTTTTGCTTTTCAGTATGTTCTTCAAGTATTATTCTTAGAGTAAAGATCTAGTTGAGACAGCTTCGCTCTTTTCTGATTCTAGCTTATTCTTCTGTCATTGCAGTGTTCCACTATTTTTTTTAATTATATTCAGAATGAGTTTACAAAATATTTTTGACGCAACTGATAGTAAGGTTACTCCTCTCCAGTTATTGCATTTGCTAAGGTTGTCTTTTTTTATTATTTTAACAATGATTCCTTATTTCCATTTAGAATGGACCTTTTCTTCTTTCCAAACTTTATTAATCATTCTCTGTAGTTGGCTCATGTTGTCACTGTTGATGAAGGGCAGAATGTAAGACGGGCCTGCGTGCCCAATTCTTTACCCTTTAAAAATAAAGATTATTCATTCATTCACTGTTAATAGCTTTTAACATTTCACCAACTCATTACTATTTGTTATTTTCCATTTACACTGTAAATCATTATTGTTTATCATTTCCCATCTTCATTTGTTATTATCTCAAAGATCTCGAAGGTGTGTCCGGTAAGTAATGAGACTTGTTCAGTAAAATTCAGTTTGTTCAAAATATACTTACATATACTTAAAATTCCTCAAAATAGCATCCTTGAGCATCAGTAGATTGTTGCCAGCAGTTTTGCCATGTGTCGCAGCTTGCCTGGAAGTCTTGAACAGGGATCTCCTTCAAACCACTCATCACGGCAGCTTGCATGTCATTAACAGTCCCAATACAATGGCCTTTAAGCTTGATTTAAGCCGGGTAAACAAAAATAAGTCAGCCAGGGCCAAGTCCGGGTTGTAGGGTAGTGGCATCGCTTTGTGACAATTTGTTTATCAGAAACTACTAGCAGCGATGCATGGCTCACCACATTGTCATGGTTAAGAACCCAGATGATGGCTATTTCCGGCCGGATGTGCATGACTGTTCTTTAGCCATTTAAGCACTTTCATGTAAAAAGCTCCATTGACCATTTGTCCGGGTGGTACAAATCCTTATGGCCAACACCTTTAGAGTAAAAAAAGACAATGAGCATCAATTTCATCTTTGATTTTCCCATTTGAGCCTTCTTTAGTTGAGGAGACACTGTAGTGTGCCACTCAGAACTCTGCCTTTTCATCTCTAGATCATACTCAAAGACCCATGTTTCATCACTGGCTATCATTTTCTAAAAAAAAATCAGGTGCACTCCTCCAACGGTCCTAAAGCTCATGAGAAATTGACACACAGTTTTTCTTCTTTTCATCACTCAAAACTTTAGAAACCAGTTTGGCACAGATTTTCCATGTGTGCAATTCTTCTGTGACAGTTTCATGCACAATGGATTTTGGAAGTCCCACTTGATCTGCTATCAATCTAAGAAACTCAGATGTTGGTCAGAGTCCAAAATCGCTTTCACCTTTTCAGCATTGTCAAAAGTATGAGACGTTAATGGCCGCCTTGTGTGTTGTTCATCCTTGACGCTTTCTCTTCCTTTATTGAACGTTTTGTGCCACTGAAACACAGGCTTTATGTATCATAGCAAGCATCTCAATCGCAGATTTTTCAAGTTTAACACAAAACTTTATAACGTATTGCTGCTCGACACTCCTCTGCATTTTAATGGTAGCTCTGCTTAACTCTTTCGAGGTGCGTTACTTCCAAACCGTTCCTTAGTTTCTGATGACGCAGACATTGGAGAAGGGTGCAGACATATTGAAGAACGTGGGTCCCTGTATAAAAGTTACTGTACCAAATTAATTCCATGATCACCACATGTGTATCATACATTAAAATAAGTGGAAATGAATGAAGATTCCATAAATGAAGTTATTTGTCATAAAAAAAAAAAAAGAAAAGAAAAAACTGGTGTGAAACGATGGATCGATTTTTTGGCGCTAAAAAAATTTTAGGTCTGAGCAATAAAATCTACTTTATACATAACTGTGTCATGATCCAATATAGAATACATAGTCATTCAAATTTCAACACAGAAAAATCAATATTTATGGATGTTTGTGATATCCAATAAATCTAACAGATCTACAGCTACGAGAAACACATATAGTAAGTTAGGTCTAGTTGGTTGGTGTGACCATTCTACCACTTGATCTCGAAATAAACTTGAATTTTACCCCCTATCTATATTTCCAGTATGACTTCAATCCTTCATGCTTAAAAGTGACTAGTTTAACTTTGGATTCAGAAGAGTTCTAATTGGTTAAATGAAAAGTAACATTGTGTTTTCAACGAAAGAAACTCCGAAGGGCTCTCGAGTGAGAGAGCACATACCGCAAAGATCCTTTTAGGGATCTCTAGTCTTTTAAAAGTTAAACAGCTGTTCACTTTGCAAGCGATCCACACTCTGTAAAATCTCAGAGCCAAATGAGGCGATATCAACCCTTAACATCGGAAACACACCCCCCCCCCCTTCCCCTTCAACTTTCAGGCCCAGAGTTCCCCCCTCCCCAGCCCTGCTTATTGGCTGAATAAAGTAAGTCTAATTATTTACTGGACACACCTTGTACATCTTTGTAAGAGCATTTAAAAAAACAAAGACAAAAAAGACTGCAGTTATGGATCATCCTGTTTTGTCAAGAATCTTGTAAGATAAAGTTTTTTTGTGATGTTATTTACTGCTAATGTATTAAAAACCAGTGTACTTTCCTTGCCAGGATTCAGGCATCTCTCTCTCTCTCTCTCTGTGCACTACTTTGTTTACATGTATGAGTAAGTGTAGGTATGTATATGTATGTGTGTATATGTATGTATATGTGCATTAGTGTATGTGTATACATATATATGTAGGTGCATATGTATGTGTATATATATATGCATATGTTTTCTCGGTTATTTTTACTCCTCCTCTTGCCCATCAGCCCTAATATGTCATCTGTCATTTATTTTTAGGGGCTTCTTTATTTCGGTGGTATTATCTCCTTAACAGTTTGGTAGATAGAATCTCTTAACATTGCCCATTGTTCATCTATACTATTTATCTTTGCTGTTGCATTGTATTTATTTGTTATAATAACTTTATCTGTTCTTGCAGTTCTTGGTCATTTTTAAGGAGTTCTGTATTCAGTTTGATGTGTCTCACTTTTCTGCATGCTTTCTTTAGCTTTATTATAATTTTTCCACAGAGTGGGTCATGGTCACTATTGCAGTCGACTCCTGGCATGGTTTTTGTTGTCAGTGATGCATTGCGGAATCACTTGTTAATAAATATTTAGTCTATCTGGTTAAAAGTCTTTTTGTCTGGGCTGTACCACGTTGCCAGTCTTCGGGGATGTTGTTTAAACCAGGTGTTTCCTACAACCATTCTATGTATTCTTGCCATTCAATTAATTTACTACCTCTGTCATTCCTCTCCCCCAGTCCATAGTCACCAATGATGTCTGAAGTTCTTCCTTTACCATCTTTGGCATTAAAATCTCCCTTCACTATAGTAACGTGACTTTGTGTGTTTTAGGGCTGTGTCTATGTCATTATAAATTAGCTGTACATCTTCTTCAGAACTTTCAGATGTTGGAGCATACGCTTGTATAATATTTATGTTTATTGGTTGTCCTTTCAGTTGGGCAAGCAGGACTTGGTCCAAGATGTTCAAATATCCTACAATTGTCCTTGCTGTTTGTTCGTCAGATATTATTCTTACTCCTTGTTTATGTTTCTCACTTCCTGAATATATTATTGTATATTTATCAGAGCTTATCTTCCCTGCATCTGTCCATCTAACTTCACTCATTCCTAATATGTTGATCTTAATCCTTTCCATTTCCCTTTTTACATTTTCTAATTTTCCAGCCTGGAATAATGTTCTAACATCCCATGTTGCTATTTTGAACTTGTTAGTTTTGCCACCAGTAGGTTGATGACGATCTGGCCTCACCTGTGGCTCGTGAGCTTCCCTACCAGATGAGCTGCCCTACCATACGAGGCTGTTCTAGAGGATCATCCATTAACGTCGTTCATGACAAATCTATTACACTGAATAAGCATAATTGTTCTTGGGAGCTACAACAGTGGTTTCTCATTGCCTTCTGCCGGTTTATGTATGGACTCTCCGCTACCCTTTGGACTCCCTGTCCTACCCGCAAGGCAGCAGGAGTGAGAGGTTTTAAGGCACCTCTTACCCACCTGGTATTCCCGTGACTGAGCACCTGAGGCACTTTATAGGAGTAGTAGATCCACCTACTACCCCACCTTGCTTTCTGAGAATATATAGCAAGATAAATAAAGAATATATAGCAAGATAAAGAAATAAGATGCAAATACAGAGAACCAAAGAAAATGCAGACAAATAGAGGACTCTCATAATAAATACAGCAAAAACATGCACAAACGAAGTAGTGAACTCACAGGGAGGAAAACAAAATATACCACAGGACGCCTGAAATCAAAAGAAGGTAAAATGTTAATGGGAAAAGAAGACATTGTGGACAGGTGGACAGAATACATCGGTGAGCTATATGGAGGAGAAAGACCTGAAATAACACCAGATACTGAAAACTGTGATGGACCACTGATACTTGAATATGAAATCATAGATGCCATCAAACACATGAAGAAAGGAAAAGCAACTGGCCCTGATAATATAACAGTAGAAGAAATAGAGGCACTAGAAGAGACAGGAATAAAAATAATAACCAAGTTACTGAATGACAATTACAACAGTGGTTATATGCCCAGTGACCTGCTTAAATCCATGTTTATAGCAAAGAAATAAGGTGCAAAGGAATGTGATGACCACAGGACTATCAGCCTCTCTTGTCAAATAACGAAGCTGCTTCTGAGAATCATTATGAGAAGAACAAGGAAAAAGATAATGGAAATAGCAGATGAACAGTTTGGATTTGTTGAAGGAAAGGGAACACACAATGCCATTTATGCTTTACGAACACTAACAGAAAGAGCTTTAGAAGTGCAGAAAGCTCTCTACTTGTGCTTCATCGATTACACCAAAGTATTCGACAAGGTGAAACATAATGAAATTATTAAAATGCTTGAAGACATCAATATAGACGGCAAAGACCTGAGGATTGTAAAACATCTATACTGGCAGCAACAAGCAGCAATTCGAGTTGAAAATAGAACTGGAAAATATCAACCTATAAAACAAGGGGTGTGACAAGGATGTGTACTATCTCCAGACCTTTTTTCTCCATACAGCGAGAATATTCTAAGAATGATAGTCACAAAATGAGGCATAAAAATTGGAGGATACAATATTAACAACCTTTGGTATGCTGACGACACAGTACTGATAGCTGAGAACCAACAAGACCTGCAAAATCTCTTGGATAAAGTCACCAAAGAAAGTGAACAGAAAGGCCTTACTTTGAACATCAAAAAGACAGAGACTATGGTTATATCTAAGAATCAGAATCCACCAATATGCAGTATAAAATTAAACAGATCTATTCTAAAGCAGGTGCAGAAATTCAAATACCTTGGAGCAGTAATAACTTCAGATGGGAAATGCAGAACAGAAATTAGTAACAGAATAGGCCAAACAAAGAATGCATTTCAGAGAATGAAAAACATATTATGCAACACATCCTTATCAGTGAATGTTAGAAAATGAGTCATAAAATGCTATATTGAACCTATCTTGTTATATGGAAGTGAATCATGCACAATAGACAGGTGTGCACAAAAATCATTGGAAGCAGCAGAAATGTGGTTTATTAGAAGAATGTTGCAAATCCCCTGGACAGCAAAAATAGCTAATGATGAATGTATGAGAAGAGCTGGAGAGACAAAAAACCTTGTCAAAAAGATAAGAGAGAGACAATGTACTTTCATAGGACATGCAATGAGAAGAGGGGCATTGAAAATATTATAACAACAGGAAAAATAGAGGGAAGAAGATCAAGAGGAAGACCAAGAGAAATGATACTGGACAGTCTAATGGGATGGTGTGAGAGGAGATCACCAACTGAGCTGATGGCCTGCATGAAGGATCGTGTACTGTGGAGAAGCATAATAGCCAACGTCAGTCTGCATGGCACCTGATGATGATGATGAGAACAATACACTTAGGACATTACTTTTTAATATTCCAAAATATCATTTGCGAAAGCCTGGTTTGCTCTAGTTATCCTGGTGTTGATGTCCTCTTTGTTGCCTCCGTCTTCTGCCTTGTCTTGTCTCCTTCCTCCCATACCTTTCGCTGTTGAGGGGACAAATAGGCATCTTGATAGGGCTCAGTGATTTGCTTCATATAATTATTTAAATGATTCTGTAATTTTCTCTCTCCATCTCTTGTGTGGGCAGCCTCTTCCTCTGTTCCCTGTAAATCTTAGTGTGAATGTTTTCTGTGGTAATCTGTCTGGTGATAACCATGAAACTTGGCCATACCATTTGACTTGCTGTTTCTGGATATACTTGTAGTGTAATACTGGTGTTACTTCAGCATTTGCCCTGGTGGTGTCTTTTCTTGTTAAATTCAGTATTCTCCTTAGACATATCATTTTTGTCCTGACAATTTTTCTTTTGTCATGTATGCCTGAGCTCAAACCGATTTATGCAGCATCAAATGGAGCATAAAGCAAGTAAGCTTGATTCACATGTTGTGACATCATGATGCAGCATAAAAATTTCAAGCTGAGATTTATGTCTTGCTCAGGAAGATGGGCTCCTCTAGGTTAAATTCTGCCCTCAAACCACGACCGGCCTAGCAAGCCGGTTGTGGATCACTTTACCACTCAGAGAAAACTCTCATCATCA
This sequence comes from Achatina immaculata, assembly GCA_009760885.1. Taxonomy (NCBI): domain Eukaryota; kingdom Metazoa; phylum Mollusca; class Gastropoda; order Stylommatophora; family Achatinidae; genus Lissachatina; species Lissachatina immaculata. Next base: position 734,230 of record CM019704.1, read on the forward strand.
TCATCAGAATGTATAAAATAGGAAAAAGTAGGAGCAGCTTTATTACTTAATAATTACAAAGTTGTGACGTTTCGGTGTGAGCCTTAATCATACAAAAACATACAGGATGAAGAAATAGAGAGAGGAGATAAAGAATAGATTCACTTGAATACTTTTTTTTTTTTAAATTTTTTAGAACAGTACTTATCTGTAAATTGTAAGGTGTGACTTGTCTGGCAGTGTGTGTCAGGAATGGATTTAGTAGAACATGGAGACTGTTTAAATAGAGGCCTGTGACATGTGGTCTGTAGGTTGTAATTGAGAGTGGTGGATGGGGAACTGGTGAGGGGAGAGAGAGTGATACAATATTGACCTAGCTAGGAGAAGTTGAAGTAGATGATTGGGGAAGAGGGATTGCAGAGTGATGCTGTGAGGAAGTTTGAAAAGTAAGAAGGGGTGGACTTAGTGGAGAGGTACTATAATGATTGAAGAGAATGTTACGTGTAGCTAAACAGTGAGTTTAACCCATGTGGTTCCAGCATCCCATAATTTTGAATGCAGCGGTTCTCAAGCGCCAAGCTTATGTCATCTACGTGACATTGTATGATGACTGTTACCAGAAAATCAGATTTGCCTCTGTGGTTGGGGCAATTGAAATGATTTGAGACTGGTTTCGAAGCATGCTGGGTGATGTCATACAGATGTTTTTGCATGAGGTCCCCTAATCTGAGGCCAATCTCACCAATATATATTATCCTGCATCTTTTGCAAACGATGACATATCTCACATTACGGGACTCGCATGTGAATCCCTCATGAAGAGTGAGGATAGTTTTGGGAAAGATGATTGTTTTTGTTTCCCAGACTACAGGGCAGGTGACGCAGCAGGGGCGGTTACATTTTCTGGTGCCAACATTTGTAAGGCTCTGCTTCAAATGGCTGTGGACGAGGATGTCCTTAAGGTTTGGCTCACATTTGTATGCCAATAGGGGTGGATCAGAGAAAATGTCACGAGTGTCTGAGTCGAGTTGAATTATCGGCAGATGACGATAAAGAGTTTTCTTAACCATCTGACCGTGTGGGTGGAAAGGCAGTACTAACTTAACTCTGTCAGATGGAGCAACAGGCTTTTTCCTGAATACTTCTTTGCGGCTCACTAGTTGGATACGGTTGAAGGCTTGACGAAGGATCTTTTCTGGGTAGTGGCTATGACGGAAAAATTCTAATAACTTGTTGGACAGATCTATAAAGTCCAAATTATCCTGACTTATGCGGCAAAGACGGAGGAGTTGGGAGTATGGGATGGAGTTCTTACAGGCTTCAGGATGGGAGGCGATATAAAGTAAATAGGTGTGGCTGTCGATGGGCTTGTAAAATACAGCGGTGACAAGCCTGTTTGTGCCAATAGAAACTTTAATGTCTAAAAAGTTTTGTCAGAAATTTCATAAGTGAATTTTATGTTGTTATTGAGTGAGGTGCCATGCTGAGTGGCATTAGCTATTATGCTTCTCCTGAGTACACGATCCTTCATGCAGGCCATTAGCTCAGTTGGTGATCTCCTCTCACACCGTCTCGTCAGACTCTCCAGCATTATTTCTCTTGGTCTTCCCCAGGTCTTCTCCTTATGTGTCCTGTTGTTATAATATTTTCAATAGCCCCTCTTCTCACTGCATGTCCTATAAAAGTACATTATCACTCTCTTATTTTTTTGACAAGATTTTTTTGTATCTCCAGCTCTTCTCAAACATTCTCCATTAGTTATTTTTGCTGTCAAGGGAATTCACAACATTCTTCTAATAAACCACATTTCTACTGCTTCCAATGACTTTTGTGCAGACCTACCTGTTGTCCATGATTCACTTCCATATAATAAGATAGGTTCAATATAACATTTTAGGACCATATAATAAGATAGGTTCAATATAACATTTTAGGACTCATTTTCTAATATTCATTGATAAGGATGTGTTGCATAATATGTTTCTCATTCTCTGAAATGCAGTCTTTGCTTGGCCTATTCTGTTCTTAATTTCTGTTCTGCATTTCACATCAGAAGTTATTACTGCTCCAAGGTATTTGAATTTCTGCACCTGCTTTAGAATAGTTCCATTTAATTTTGCACTGCATGTTAGTGGATTCTGTTTCTTAGATATAACCATAATCTCTGGGGTTTTTTTATGTTTAAAGTAAGGCCTTTCTGTTCACTTTCTTTGGCGACTTTATCTAAGAGATTTTGCTGGTCTTGCTGGTTCTCAGCTATCAGTACTGTGTCATCAGCATACCGAAGGTTGTTAATGTTGTATTCTCCTACTTTTATACCTGTTTCTGTAATGATCGTTCTTAGAATATTCTCGCTGTATGGAGAAAAAAGGTCTGGAGATAGTACACACCCTTGTCGCACTCCTTGTTTTATAGGTTGATATTTTCCAGTTTTATTTTCAACTGGTTTCTTTGATAGTGCTATAAATGTGGATTTAAGCAGGTCACTGGGCATATAACCACTGTTGTAAATATCATTCAGTAACTTGGTTATTATTTTTATTCCCGTCTCCTCTAGCTAACACTACTGCCAGGGTATACAAATTCTTTGATCTCTTCCACTGACTTCTTGACATTTAGTCCTATTTTACTGGCATTTTGGGTTAACTTGTTGTCTTGCATGTCTTTTTGCCTGCTTAGTAGTAGACAGATGTTGCTGACAGAGTCAAGATCCACCAGTACTGCATCAAGGATCCACTGTAGTCCTCTGTATTTATTGTTCTCTTCCTCATTAACCAGTCTGCAGTCAAAATAAATAATGTTGGTGATAGTACACATCCTTGTTTTACTTCTATTTACACCCCAGAGCTGTTAGAAGTATTGTCTCCACAGATAACCTTGCAGTTCAAGCATATCTTCTTACATATTACATCATTCCCATGCCGCTTGATAGTTTACCAAGATTTCGGTGAGTTTTTCAGTCTCATCAAGGGATGTTATTCCCACTGAACTGGCCTCTTTTAACCACGTCCTCTTTAGAGTTTCATGTTGTCAACCTCTTTTTCTTCGGCTTGTTGTGTTCCACTTGATAGTTTGTTCGGGGATATATATAAGCATATATATGACAACTTAAATTAAGTTTAATGTGAGAAATTCTTTTTTTTTTTCTTTTTTCACAATCCACTACAGTGTGTATTTTGATGCATTAGTATTTGTATTTACATTCAGTTTTAATGGACTTCTTTTTGACCATAAAAGACCTAACAGAATAACAATGTCTTTCATGTCTGTGAAAATGTTTATGAGATATGTGTTGTTGCCTGTTTTGGATGTATGTTATTAACATCATTATTCATTAGAGACATTTGGGAGCAGAGATTTTATCTGTATTGAATATGTAAGATCATCATTAGGGAGACATATCTTGGAGCACTACTGTTGCCAGTGATGTGTATAGTCATAATCACCATGTGCCATGCTGATTGGTGTTTGTGATAATAATAACACTCAATTTTGTGAGGCCTTCTAATTAGATTTATTGCATTTCATATTTGTCAGTCCTTTAAATGACAGAAGGAGGAATGAGCGAATGGTTTCAGACCAAAGCAGGCTTGAAACAAGGATATATATTATCTCCATTGCTTTTTGAAATTAGACTTTATAATTAAAAGATGCTGTACAGGTAAAACCGACATTGATTGGGTACATGGGACTCAAATAGAAGATCTTGATTTTGCAGTGAAAATGTGAAATCAGTGCAGGAAAAGACAGATTCCCTGTCTTCTTTAGCTAGCAAAATAGGACTTGAAATTAACTCATCCTGTGCCATCGTCGCTATAGTGCTAACTTTCGGTTACTGAGTTGCATGCCATAGTCATTATAGTGACAATTCATTTATTTCAATAAAACATCCGGTGTAATATTTAGATTATACATATTTCGTCCGCGTTTCCGGTGACACTTTTCAAAATGGTGAAAGAGTCCTTAGTTACGAGCGATGCCGAGCGAGAAAATATAAGAGAAAAATCGAAAATTTTTAATTTTTGATGATGTAGATAGGGGTATGGACATGGCCTGTGATCACCCCACTGCTTTTGAATGTATCCCAAGTAGATCTAGACATGGTAGACGACTGGAGAAAGTAGTTAGGAGGTTATTTCAGACATTAATTTAGCGAGAATGCAACATAGAATCACAATACGAGATCGACAAGTAGATCTAGACATCTCAGATGGTAAGTAGTGTAGATCTAGACCCAGCTGATGGTGAGCTGGGCACAGTCATTGTCTAAAAACATCACATTACTTCTTTTTTTCCTAAAAAACTCGACATTTATGAAATTTTCATACATTTAGTTATACTTTGAAACATAATAAGTGCACGGAAGTACATGGAAATACTGTTTTCCATTCCATTTTACAACTATACCCCCTAACATATCAAGACCCACGTTTTTTGTGTGGCACGGACGGGAATGTCCACTTTTTTTTTTTCTGAGCACGGGAAGAGTTAATGAGGAAAAAAACAAAAATAATGAAACTTCTCATTAATCACAAAGGAAAAGTATACATAGAAGGAACAGCTGTTGATGAAGTAAACCAGTTTGCATACCTTGGCAGCTACATAGACCAGGATAGTGACACCAGGAAGTTAGAATTAGAATTGCAAAAGCAGCATTGTCCTTCAAAAATCTTGAGAACATATGGAATTCAAAAGTTATAAGCACAAAAACCAAGTTAAGATTATTCAATTCAAATGTGATATCCACCCTCATTTATGCATGTGAAAGCTGGAAATCAACTAAAGAAATAGACAAGAAATTAGACTCTTTTGAAAACAAATGCCTATGGAAAATACTCGGCATCAAGTGGAATGAATTCAAGAACAATGCAGAGATAAGACAGATGAGCAAACAACAAGTCTCATGGGTGATCAGAAAAAGAAAATGGACATATGTAGTCCATGTGATGAGAAGAAACAATCAGAGAATACCAAAACAAGCTATCAAGTGGAGCACAAAAGGCCGAAGAAAAAGAGGTCAACCACTTGAAACACTAAAGAGGACATTGTTAAGAGAAACCAGTTTAGTTAGCGTAATATCCCTTGATGAAGTTGAAAGACTTGCTGCAAACAGGAAAACTTGACAAACAACTATGCGAGCCCTATGTGATGTTTAACGGCACGGGAAGGATATAAGAATGTAAGTCCTTTAAATAACTGATTCCCTTTCTTTCATGCCTAGCTGTAGTCATCTTTTTTATATTTCCAGAAATTTTAATGACTGTTTTTCTTGTTTCTTATTAGCTCATGATGTTCTGCAGCTTCTCAGTTTCATTTGTGTTTTTTATTGTCCATTTCTTGTGTATATAAAATATATTCATTGAGATATTTTTCACTGTTTCTTGTATTTAGTGCTGAAATGGCCATTGCATAGCAGTTACTGCCTAATTACTTTTCATCATCATCATCATTATCATCATTTCATGCTATCTCCCCATGGAAAGTTGGCTGCAATGAATCTCCACAACTTTTAGCATTCATCAACAAATGAAACCATGCTTCAGACTGATTTACAATTTACATTTAATTTTAAAAAGATGTATTTCAGTAATTTTTTTTCATATACATGAGCTGTAATCTCTTGAAGTGTAAAAGCCATTTCAGGTTTTTTTTTAAGTGCTATAAATAGTCAGTTATTTGTATCAGATTCTTCTCAATTTTAATTTGTCCGGTCACCTACAAGAAATCCCTCATGCCTGTTCTCACCTACATTAATATGGTAAATAAACACCATTCTTGAACATCAGGTTTGACCATTTTTTAAATGGTTATTATAATGTTGGAAAAAAGAAACGCATCAAATACAGTGTTGTCATTTAAACTGAAGTTTGCTGATCAGATAAGGGCAAATTGCATGAAACATTCACTTGGACATCATCTTCACATACTGACCTGAATTGTACTCGGCAGGTGATTCATGAGCACAGAAAAGCAACACAATCAAAACAGCATTTTTGACAATAACTCATGATAGGTTAAAAATAATCCCATGTAACTTACTGAGCACAAAGCTCACTGACTGTGTTATTGAATATCTGTAAAAGATTGACGCTCCCCAAATCAATTCATTTGAAAATTCAGAGCACAAGTATGGCTATCTCACTACAGAACAACTACTCATCATCATTGAGTGTTTACAGACTGGACAGTCACAAAGTGTAGTGACCAGACAATTTAATGTGGTTGGAAGCACATTAGTTGCCCTTGGAGATGACTTCAAGAAACTGGCTCAGTTGCAGACTGGCCGAGCAGTGGAAGTCCCATAGTCACAACTCCTGCCGAAGACCACTTCATATGGCTGCGTCATCTCAGGAATCGATTTGCATCTGCATCCTCAACAGTCCAGTCAGTGACAACAGGTTGTCAAATTTCAGATCAAACTCTCAATAACCAGCTGTGTACTGGTGTTTGGGCTAGAAGACCATACAGAGGTCCTGTTCTTATGGACTGGCATCGCCAGTACTGACTGCAGTGGGCGAACCAGCATCGTCAATGGGCCATTGAGAATGATTGGAGAAGGGTTTGGTTTAGTAATGAATCATTCTTTCTGCTCCAGTGACATGATAGATTGAGAAGAGTTTACTGCAGGATCCATGAGCGCTACACCCAGAACTGCATGAATGAGGCTTCTCCACATGGTGGTGGAGGTGTACTGGTGTGGGGAACGATCAGCTTCATGGGAAGAAGTGACATGGTGCAAACTGAAGGATGCCTGAATGCCCAACAATTCATTCATTCATTCATTCATTTGCATGTCCCTTGCAGAACTTTGCCTCCCAAACAGCACTCCTGTAGGCCTCTCGGTTGTGAGCAAGATGGCCTGCTGCTGCAGCATCCATTTGCAGATCGTCAACAATGTCTTGCAACCATCTTCGTTTTGGTCTTCCTCTTTTTCTTTTTCCCATTATGTATCCTTCCAATACGGTCTTCTCTAAATTATCATGACATTTAATGTGTCCAAAATATTTAAGTTTTCTCTCTTTAATCCTCTTTACTAGCCAGCCTTCTTCAATATTAAGTTCTTGTAGTATAGATATATTTGTTCTTTTTTGTGTCCATGATATTTGAAGAACTCTTCTGTGTGCATTTACATTCAAAGGCATTTATGTGTTTCTCAGCTGTTTTATTAAGTGTCCAGGTTTCACAGGCATATGTTGCAATGGGAAAAATGCATGCCCTAAAAAATCTTATTTTTGTAGTTCTGTCTGTTACTCTCCACAGATTCTTTAGTTGTTTTACTTTCTGAAGAGCGATAGATATCCTTTTAATTTTCCTCATTGTATCTCCATTATTAGTTAGCAGTGATCCGAGATATTCAAAACTCTCCACTTCTTCCAATTTTTCCTCATTGATACATATTTCAGCTGCCTTGTTTGTTTTTTCAGTTGTCATCAATTTAGGAACAGAGTGGGAGAAATAATTCCTGCCTGAGGAACGCCTTGGCTCAGGGTAACTCTGTGGCTTAGTTTTCCATTCATTTTTACCCTGGCTGTTCTGTATCTGAATAAATCTTGTATCCACCAAAACATTGTTCCTTCACCCTTGTTGTTGAGTTGTTTAAAGAGGAGACCTTTTTTCCATACTTTGTCAAATGCTTGTGTTAGATCTACAAAGGTTGCCAGAACTTTTTTCTTTTGGAAAGAGTTTTCTATTTCTTGGGTTAGGTAGATGAGCTGATCTTCTGTGCTGTGATGTTTCCTGTATGCTGACTGCATTGTTTATCAGGTGATTTTTTTCTAGGTGTTGCATCATTCTGGTGTTGACCATCCTTTCCATCACTTTGCCCATGCAGAATAGAAGGCTGATAGGTCCGTGGCTGGATTTGTTGTGTTTGTTTTTTTTCTGATGGGATTGCCTCTCTCTATCTGTCAGGAAATTTTCTGAAGCTCCTGGACTGGTTGTAGATGTGAAGGAGGACTGTTTTTACTACTGGTCCCATGTTCTTTATTATTTCATTTGTTATTCTGTCTTTTCCAGATGACTTCTTGTCTTTTAGTTTTTGTGTAGCCTTATTGATTTTTTCCATGATGAATGTTGTGATGAATGTTGCCATCATGTATGTGTCTGGATTTTGCTGTTTAATCCTTTCTTTGAGTTCTGCTTTTACTTCCTGCAAGTGTCTTTTAGCCAACACAAGAAAGCAATACTCAGAAAGATAAACAGTCATAGTCTACAGGATGAAAATACTAAGAGTAATTTTAATCTGGAACTTACCAAACAGTTCGCTTCATTCAGTGAGGTAGAGGAGACAGATATAGATGAATTATGGCATTCTTACAGCACAGCCATAATTACAGCAGCTAAAACAAGTGCTGGACTGCAAACAACAAGTAAAAAAGCATAGATATCAGATAACATATCAAAATACATACATGAAAGATGAGCAGCCAAATTAGCCATGTTGAATGTAAAGACAGATATTGGAAGAGATTTGGCAAAAGCAACATACAAAGAACTAGACAATAAAGTAAAAAAGTTCAGCTAGAAAGAATAAAAAAGAATACATGGACAATATGGAGAAAGAAGCAGAGAAGGCAGCAAAAACAGGAGACCACAAAACTCTATATAACATACAAAAGAGGCAAACAGGGACTATTGCATCCAAAGAAAGACCTTAGCAAAACTGGCACACTATTAACATCAAGTAGAGACCAAAAGCAAAGATGGGCCGAACACTTCAAAGAATCAACCACACTCAAAAGAATTGATAGACCTTGAAACTGACTTACCATTCCCACAGCTAAATGACAACCTAGATGAAATTACATTGCATGAAATTGAAACAGCAATGAATCTAATGGCTAACAACAAAGCTCCAGGTGAAGATGAAATAACAGCCGAAATGTTAAAAGTTATTAGCATTGACAACATGAAACAACTACAGAGAGTTTTTAATAAAGTTTGGAAAGAAGAAAAAGTCCCTTCTAAATGGAAAAAAAGAATTATTGTTTAGCGATTGCAATAACTAGAGAGGACTAACCTTACTATCAGTTGTGTCAAAAGTATGTTGCACAGTTATTCTGAATAGAATTAAAGATATAGTGGATGCTGCAATGAGATAAGAAAAAGCAGGATTTCAAAAAAGGAGAAGCTGTCTCAGCCAGATCTTTACTCTAAGAATAATACTTGAAGAACATATCGAAAGGCAAAAATCATTAATCCTCAACTTCAGAGACTTTAAAAAGGCATTTGATAGCATACACAGAGATTTATTGTGGAGAATTTTAAGAATATGTGAAATACCATCTAAGATTGTCAACATCATTAGAGACCTCTGCAATGGATATGTTTGTGCAGTGAACACAGAAGAAGGAATGAGTGAATGGTTCCAAATTGAAACAGGCGTGAAACAAGGATGTATATTATCTCCCTTGCTGTTTGCAATTGCCATAGACTTCACAATGAAAAAATGCTGCATGGGTAAAACGGGCATTAATTGGGTACATGAGACCTAACTGGAAGATCTTGATTTTGCAGATGACATAACTCTTATCAGTGACAATGTGAAATGCGCAAGTAAAAACAGATACCCTGTCTTCAAAGGCTAGTAAAATAGAATTTGAAATTAACAACAATAAAACAAAAATATTAAAGCTTCTAATTAACCCTGAAGGACAAATATATGTAGAAGGAACAGCTGTTGAAGAAGTAAACCATTTTGATATATCTCTGCAGCTACGTAGACCAGGATGGTTACACCAGAAAGGAAGTCAGAATTCGAATTGCAAAAGCAGCATTGACCTTCAAGAATCTTGAGAACATATGGCATTCAAAAGTTATAAGCACAAAAAGCAGCACGGGAAGGATGTAAGATGTGCCTTTTGGGTATTGTTGTGATGCTCTCATTTCTATAATGATCTGCCAGGATTTTTGCTGCCATTTTCCCACCATGATATTTTCCAGCTTCTTCTTTGACTGTGTTGGGCTGGCTTGTTGATTTATCTTCGTTTATGGATCTGATCAGGTTCCACAGTTTGTTAACAACAGGCTCAGGGAACTAGTTTTATTCATTCCATGCTCTTTGACATTCAGCCATCTTCCTATTGTTGAAAGCTTCTTTAGTGTTACTGTATGTTTTGATATTCTCAGTGGTTGAGTTGCACTCCATTTTTTCTCTGGCTTCAGATAGGTCATTGTGCAGCTTCTCTAGTTCTCTGCTCCAGTAGGGTGTCTCTTTTGCCTCTGGGTATGGACTTCTTGGCAGCTTCCAGGATTATGTTTGTTAGGACTTTGACAATGTGGTTTATGTTGTTGTCAGGCACTGCTGGTGTGGTTGCTCTCTGTATTGGTCCGAATTTGCTTTTTTGAAGTTCCAGGCAGCAGCTATGTTAGGTTGTTTTGGTCGCTCTTCTCCATAGATTTTGAATGTGACTGCACATGGTCACTTCCCCCTAGTTGTGTGTTGACTGTTCTGACTGTAAGTCAATGTATGTCGGCTGTTGCTGCAGCAAGGTCAGGTGTGCTTGATTTTTTCCGTGCTCTGGAATAGTAGGTTGGTTTGTCTTTTGGTCAGTTAATGAGGGTTAGTTTGTTGTCTGTCATCCAGTCTTCCAGTTCTTCTCCATTGTATCTGTAAAAGTGTAAAAGGTCTTTTCTTCACAGATTCCAAAGAGCCAGTGGACCGCAAGTTAAGAACCGCAGGATTAATACATTTTCTGTGATGTTCTTTGTGCTAAAAAATAGTTACTTGGGTGGATTCAGAACATTCATGAGATCTGTTCAAATATATAGATGGTATATTTTTATTTAAACCATGCTATTTAGGATTCTAGAATTGTGGATCTGGAAAATGAAGTACAGCAGCTTGAAGATAAACTGTTAAAAGCTAAGGAAGACAGTGCAGGTCTCTTGTCATCTAGCTGCAGAGAAACATCTTTCAGAGAACTAGCCAGTGCCAAAGAGAAGCTCCTAAACATAGAGGTAGAGTAAAATTTTATTATATGGTGAATAACTTCAACTTCCAAATGTGCATATGAAGGTACACACTTTTTGTTGGAAATATGAGAAGCTTAGAAAACTAAAACATCTATCGTAGAGTACATTTTTTTATGAATTGCAGTGTTTTAACTGTTTACTTTTCCCAAATATAACATCTATGCTGAATCGGATGCATTATATGCATGTGTATGTCTTAGATATTTCTTTATTTTTAGTCCATATGTTAAATGTTTTGGTCATTTCCTTTAAATAAAGACAGTATAGAGTGTATATAGGCTATAATTATTTCAGTTTTATTTAAAACCCTAACAGGGTTATGCACTGCATAGTGTAACCATTCTAAAATGAAAAACTCTGAAGTTCAGAATTCATCTTGCTCCCATATGTTTGGGTGAATGATTTTGGACCTGTCTGATTACTACCTTTTTTTTTTGTAATAAATTTTCTGTATACAATGTTCATTCATTCATTCATTTGCATGTCCCTTGCAGAACTTTGCCTCCCAAACAGCACTCCTGTAGGCCTCTCGGTTGTGAGCAAGATGACCTGCTGCTAATGCTTCCATTTGCAGATCATCAACAATGTCTTGCAGCCATCTTCACCTTGGTCTTCCTCTCTTTCTTTTTCCCATTATGTACCCTTCCAAGATGGTTTTCTCTACATTATCATGACGTTTAATGTGTCCAAAATATTTCAGTTTTCTCTCTTTAATCCTCTTTACTAGCCAGCCTTCCTCAGTATTAAGTTCTTGTAGTATGGATATATTTGTTCTTTTTTATGTCCATGATATTTGAAGAACTCTTCTGTGGCATTTACATTCAAAGGCATTTATGTGTTTCTCAGCTGTTTTGTTAAGTGTCCAGGTCTCACAGGCATATATTACAGTGGGAAAGATGCATGCCTTTAAAAATCTTATAAGTAAGTATACAATGTAAGATCCAAAAATTTATCCCACACAAAACACTGAATGTAGTTCAGAGTTCTGCCACAAAACAAAACATGAACCATTGTCCATATAGCATCATGCTGTGCATATCATTTAATCTTTCAAGCCTCTTTATTTGCAAAGTGTTAATTATATTTAGTGATCATTTTCAATAAAATGCCTCCATTACGGTTACCTCTTCATGATTGGAAACAAAAAAAGGCATACAGAGAGAGATAACATACATAGGGAGAGTGAACACAACTGCCATTTTGTTTTTAGTTAAAACTTGCTGGACACTCAAGGCTGTGTGAGTAGGGCATTGTCCTGGTACATGAAACAAGTTTCCTCTCTCACACAATTCTGAATGGTTTGTCCACATGCAGTGACAAGATTGTAGAAATATTATAGATGATATAACAACATGCTAGAACAGTCTGGTGAAATTTTCTAACATTTTCTTCATTTCTGCTCATGGAAAGGTGGCCAGAATGTGTTTGGTCATCAACTGACACCATCTCTTTTGAAACAAATCACTTATAAACATTGTGCTCATGATTTTATCTTAAGAACTTTTTAAAAATATTTTAACACTTTCAACTGACATTTTCCAAGAAGGAAAAAAGAATTTTCATATTCTCTCACTGTTCTTTAATGTCAGTCATTTTAGTGTGTTGGGGGGGGGGGGGGGAATTATCAAACACTGTAGAAAAAAAAACAGCAAAAAACTGATAAACAGTGGAATCCCAGTCTAATTTTTCTGTTTTATGTTTATGCACATTTTACATGTACAGCGTAATTTAAGTTTCAGTTTTAAGTTTTCTCAAATTTACATTTAACCTCTAGTTAATGAACAATTTTTGTAGCTAGACACAAAAATGTGATTGTTATTTAACATTCAGACAATTTTGCATGCATTTTTTTTTGCAGCCAACAAACAACAACCCCTCAATCTTGGTTTGATTTATTCTTTGAAAAGGAAATAAAATTATGAAGAAGACTGTAACCACCTAGACAGAAAGCAAGATTGCAAAATATCCATACTGCTGGCTATGCACTTTTTCTCTGCTGCTTGGAGTGATGTGACACCTCAAACAGTGATTAATTGTTTTAGAAAAGCTGGTTTCTCTCCAATCACAGATATGCCTCAAGCAGTACCTAGAGATGAAATACCAGTAATTTAAGACTAGAGTCAGCTAGTGCAAAAGAAAAGCATTTCTTTCAAAGACTATGTGAAATGTGACACTAACACTATTACAGTTGAAGAAATCTGCAGTTCATTCATAACAAAGAAAGAGAAAGATTATTAGCAACCACCTGCTCCTGTGCCATGTTTTAGTGAAGCTGTTTCTGCACCAGATATTGTGCAATGATGCATGTCATTCAGCATTGATTACACAAGTGTAGAAAGACTTGGTTGGTTGGAGACAGCATTATTTTTAGGAAGGACGTTTAAACATGATCTAGAGCTGTTCTAAGTGTACTACTCTATGGAAGTGAATGCTGGAAAATCACCAAAACCATAGAAAACAAGTTGAATTCTTTCCAGACTAAATGTTTACGAAGAATTAGAAAAATATTTTGGCCAAACACCATAAGAAATAACATCTTATTAGCAGAAATGCAGATGAAACCACTGACAATAGTTATTGAGGAAAGACACTGGCGATGGTTGGGACATGTGCTCCGAATGACTGACAACTCACTACCAAAAATAGCACTAAGATGGACACCACGGGGGAACAGAAGTAAGGGTAGGCCAAAAGAGACATGGAGAAGAACAACAGAAAGGATGTTGAGCAATAGAGGGCTCACCTGGGCAAGAGCAGAAAAAAAGGCGAAGGACAGGCATTTGTGGAAAACCCTTGCAGAAGCCCCATGTGCCCTGGGCACTTAAGGTTCAGAGAGAGAGAGAGAGAGCTGGGCATAAGGCCAACCTTATCCTGAGTGCATAGCTGGCAGTATGGAGGTGACTCTAGATGGGGATGAAAGGAATTGTTACGGAAAATTGCAACAAAACTAGCTAAGTCAAGGGTGATGCATCAGGGATACCAATTCCAAAGAACTCAGAGATTGAAAGAATGCATTCACCAGCTCCAAATATGTGACAAAGATTGAATTCTGGAATGTAAGAGTAATGGCACCACTTTCAAAAGCTGTTCAAGTAATCTGAGAAATGGATAGATACTACCTAGATGTACCATAAGTGTTTCAGGCAGAGACAGTGGGAAATACCAAGAAGGAGTAGGTATAATTATGACAAATGTAGCAGCAGAGACAGTGGAAAATACCAAGAAGGAGTAGGTATAATTATGACAAATGTAGCAGCAAAGAGCCTTATAGAGTGGGAACCAGCAAACAGTTGTATAATAAGAGCATGATACAAGCTAAGACATGGAAGAATGACAATCATGCAATGTTATGCACCCGATGATGAAATACAAGGGTCATACCAAAAGTCGTGAGCAAAATTTTTTTTAACTCAGAATTTATAGATAGAGAAAATATAAATGTATCACCATAATCAGAATCCTTTTCTTCACTTTTCAACATAATCTCCATTTCTCTGCACACATTTTTCCCATCGCTCTGCAAGTTTGAAAATACCTTCCCAGTAGAATTCTATTCCAGCTGACCGAAGGCACAGATGCACTGCTGTGTTGACGTTCTCTCCTGTGTTGTAGTGTTTGCCTCACATTTGTTCTTTCACAAAACCGAAAAGATGGTAATCACTGAGTGCCTGGTTGGGACCATAGGCAGGGTGTGGAAGAATTTCCCAACCTACTTTCTGAATTTCCTCAGTTGTCTGGTGAGCAGAGTTTTTCTCATAGTTTTGTGATGTTCAGGCACAAACTTTTCTATAGCCTAGGGTTTCAATCATTTACTGTAACGCATTGTGTCCTACTCCAACATTTACAGTGATTTCAGATACTATGACACGTCTGCCTTGTTTAATGATGTCGTCAACCCTTCCACGTAGCATTCAGTGGAGGGTGACAGCTGCGAGGCATATCATGGATGCTCGTGTTTCCATCTTTGAAATGTTTTACTCACCTCCTAACGCTGCTAGCACCCATACACACATCTCCATAAGCAAGTTGAAGTCTTTGGTGAATTTCAACAGCGGTGATTTCCTCTTTAACGAGGAACTCAATAACAGCATGTTGACGAAATGAAACTTCAGCACTCTCCATTTTGTTTCTGCTCCACTTGGTCACGTGACACATGATGGTAATGTCATGTGACCTCTACATGAAGTGCAAAGGATGCAGATTTAGGTGATACAAGTATATTTTCTCAGTCTATAAATTCTGATTTTTTAAAAAATGTTTTCTCACGACTTTTGGTATGACCCCCGTAAAAGATGATTTCTATCGCCAATTACAACAACTTAGGAACAAAGTCCCTAAATACGACATCCTGATTGTCATGGGAGACTTCAACGCCAAGGACGAAAAAGATAACACTGATGTTGAAAAAGTAACGGGGAAAGAAGAAATTGATATGGTAAATGAGAATTGAGGAAGATTAATTGAACTATGTATAACAGAGGCCATGGTCATAGGAGGAACAATATTTCCACACAAAGAGATACTTAACATAGACATCCCCAGATAATAGAACCAGAAATCAAATAGACTATTTTTGTATCAGAAAGCAATTCAGAACATCTTTGATGGTGACCACAATAACTGAAAAGCCAAAGACAAGAACTCAGTACGCAGAAACAGCCACAGCCTACAGGAAGAAAATACTAACAGGAATTTCAGTCTGGACCTTAACAGTTATTTCACAGCATTCAATGAGGTAGATGAGATAGATCAATCAGTATTCATTTGTATGTCCCTTCCAGAACTTTGCTTCCTGTAACAGCTCTCCTGTAGGCCTCCTGGTTGTAAGCAAGATGCCCTGCTGCTGATGCATCCATTTGCAGATTATCAACGATGTCTTGCAGCCATCTTTGCCTTTGTCTTCCTCTCTTTCTTTTTCCCATTATGTACGTTCCATAATGGTCTTCTCTAAATTATCATGATGTTTAATGTGTCCAAAATATTTAAGTATATATGAGATAGATATAGATGAATTATGGAGTTTTTATGGCCCAGCCATAATGAAAGCAACAAAAGCAAGAACTAGACTGCAAAAAACAAATAGAAAAGCATGTATGTCGGAAAACACATGAAAATACATGTATGAAAGACAAGCAGGCAAATTTGTTGCAAATCTTGGAAAAGATTTGTCTACAGCAACATTCAGTGAACTAGACAGTAAAGTAAAAACTTCAGCTAGAAGAGATAAAAGAGAATACATGGACAATATGGCAAAAGAAGCAGAGAAGGCAGCAAAAACAGGAGACAGCAAAACTCTATATAACATACAGCAGAGGCTAACGGGTACTATTACATCCAAAGAAAGACCAATCTTTAGCAAAACTGACCTTCTATTAACATCAGGTAAAGACCAAAAACAAAGAATTAGAATTGCAAAAGCACCATTGACCTTCATGAATCTTGAGAATATATGGCACTCAAAAGTTATAAGCACAAAAATCAAGCTAATATTATTCAATTCACATGTAATATCTGCCATCATTTATGCATGTGAAAGCTGGAAAACAACTAAAGAAATAGACAACAAATTAGACTCTGTATAAAATGGAACGAATTCAAGAACAGTGTAGAGATAAGGCAGATGAGGGAACAGCAACTTGTTTCAGGATGATCAAAAAAGGAGATGGGCATATATCAGTCACATGATGAGAAGAAAGAGTCAGAAAATCCCAAAACAAGCTATGAAGTGGAACACAGCAGACTAAAGAGAAAGAGGTTGACCACGGGAAACTCTAAAGAGGACATTGTTAAGAGAGGCCAAATTAGTAAGCATAAAATCCCTTGATGAGGTTGAAAAACTCATCGAAAACAGGAAGACTTGGTGAACTATCATGCAACCCCTATGTGACATTTGACGGGATGGGAAGGATGTAAGATGTAAGTTAAGATTTAAACACAGGCAAACAACACTGAAAAAGTGTTTCAGCAAGTAATAAATAAATAAAAATGATGAACCCATTTTTAAAATATATTTTCAATGATTTCACTTAAATATGAACTTGCATTGCTTTTTTTTTTTCATGAAAAATTTTCCATTCTACATGGCTGTGTTGGCTGTCTGGTTATATCAGCATGGTGCTTCTTCAGGTAGGGGTTTATTTACATTAAACCCCTATTCTAAGTTTGGCTCAGTTTTAGGCTCGAATCTTATGGTCCCTGGGGAAAGTGTTCAATGGGTTTCACTGTATGTGCACAGCACAATACCACTTGACAGTTTACATACTGTGTGCTTATGATATACAGTGGCAGAACTCTGAACCATGTCCAGTTTACACAGGAGCTTCGAAATATGGTAACTTCTGGTTTCTTCCTCATATTTTAATGATTCACACATAAGGTACAGCAGGGTTTATTTATGAGTAGTAGTTAAAAGAGCACATACTAGAGTGATGACATGGTTATCATAGCTTGTGAATCAGAGCTGGCCAGGACTCTATTCCAGCTGTTCGTATTGCTCTAATTAACTGGATTATATTCTCCTTTAGCTAAGAAACCTGATTTGTGTTTCCAATACAGGTCTTCAGGCAAGCCACCATTATCCATTTCTCATTTGACATGATGCCTATGTTTAAATATTATCACAGCATTGACTACAAAGAGCAGTCAGGATGATAAGAATAAAGAACACTATTCAATAGCATGAGTTACTGTATAGGTTATCTTTGTCTTATTAGATGCAGACCTTAAAAAATGAGATTGGCAAGAAAGAAACAGAAATGGCAAGTCTCCTTCTAAAGGTGGAGACTTTGGAACGACAGCAAACAGAAAGAGAAGATTATTTAGCAGTGCTAAAGGACCAGGTTGCATCAAAAGAACAACAGACAGGCATGTTGCAAGCAGATGTAAGTACAATTATGAATAACAGAAATCATCACAGATGCATGTTGGGGTAGTTCCTCTTTGGAGATCTGAAAAGAAAAAAAAAATTAAACTAAGCAAACTTAATGAAGAGGATGAGAAAGAATACTAGAAGAAAATAAGAGAATTGTCTATAAAATTACACAGAGAAACACAATCAATGGAGGAGAAGAGAGTTCTCTTCAAAGCTAGCATTATAAAAGCAGCAAGAGAAACTTGCATAATTACACAAAAAAAGTATGGGAAATAAAATAACAAGATAGTGGAATGATCTGGGGTAAGAAAAACACAAAATGAATATAAAAAATGGATAGAATAACCAAAACTAAGACTTCATTGCAGAAAGATGTTTAAAGAGACTAAGAAAAGAAGCCAAGATAAAATCTTGCCAAGAATGCAGTGAAACAGTTATTACAAAGAGATTATGAAAGTGCAGTGAAAAAGATCCTCAACCCAACAGAGATTGTGAACAATGAAAAGCTGATAGGCAAACAAAAACTTGTACTAGAAAGTTATAAGCAGTACTTCAGCAAGCTCATTATATAATGTGAAATATATCAACACTGAAATAACACAAACTACTCCACAGAACTTAAGCCAAAAGCCAGAAATATTACTAGATGAAAGTAGAGAATCCATTTGAATGGCCCTGATAATCCTGGATGTGATGAAGTATCCAAAAGGTTAATCAGACTTGCAAGTGGGTCTGAATAGTCTGGCTGCACAGACTATAACCAGATGTTAGCAAAATACCCTTGGATTAAAGAAGTGCAATAATTATGCTCATATGGTAGAATAAAAAGTCAGTGAATGAGACTACAGTCAGTATTGTAACTGAACTGTACTGGAAAAATATACTAGCAGTCCTGGGAAAAAACAGTTGCCAATAATTAACACATAGGTGAGTGAAACTCAGGTGGAATTTAGGAAAAATAGAGGCACTGCAGATGAAATCTTTGCTTTAAGACAGCTAACAGAAAAATTGAATACAGTTAGATGCAGCACATAATCTGTGTAGATCAGAAAAAAACCATTTGATAGAGTAGACAAAAACTATGGTTTGTGTACACATCTGATCAGCCTGTGCAAAAAAAAAAATATGACAATAGCCAGTGTCTAGAATCAGAATAAATATGGGATGCTCTGAACTGTTCTTCATAAAATCTGTAGTGAGGCAGGGTTTTGATATTGTCTCCCTTATCTATTCAAAATGTACATAAACAAAATCTGCAAAACCACCATATGGTGTAATATACACATGCACACACACTGAGCTGTCTGAACCCAAACTCTCAAAATGTTGCTCTTAGACTTACAGCACCCCATGTAAAGATTGTAGCATGTAGTATGAATCAGTGTGCCAAGTGGTCTGGATCTAGGCTTTTCTGTAGTGAGTAGTGACTTTTATGCAATTGTCTGGCGATTTTCACATTGAATACGAGTACTGTTCACAAAGTTTCTGGACCGAAGGTTTTTTTCCAAGAAACTGTATCATGCATCGAAGTGGCACCAAGGCATGAGTTGTAGTAACCATTCCTGAGTGCATGTGCAAAATCTTAACTAATTTATCTTCAGTTATTCGCACAGCACAAGCCTCCAAGTGAACACATACTTGCAGTTTCTGGCACTTTTCAACATGGAACTTTAACAGCATGTATGCAATGATTTCTGCATTCGCCTTGGGAAAACTGGTGCTGAAACTTTTGAAAAGCTACAGTCAGCTTTTGGTGAGTCCTGCCGAAGTCAGTTGATGTTTGAGTGGTTTTCCTACTTCAAAAGTTGACACTGATCATTTGAAGATGACCACCACCCTGACAGACTAGCTACCTCACACACCAATAAGAGTATTGTGCTAACGGTCAGAGAGATAGAGAAAATAGGAGTTGCTACTTGCCATAAAATTCTAACCAAAGATGAGACGTGTCAGTGAAACTCATGTCCCATCTGACTGCGGAACAAGAGGAAGATTGCATGTCATTTTGCACTGACCTCCTTGAGTGAGCCCAGAACAGTCCCAACTTCATGTCATCAGTGATCACTGGTGATGAAAGATGGGTATATGGGTATGGCCCAGAAACAAAGCTAATGTCATCCGGTGGAGAACATCATAATCTCTTTGACTGAAGAAGGCACAGTAGGTGAAGTCCACATCAAGACCATGATGATTGCGTTCTTCGACACTGATGGACTAATCCATCATGAATACATCCTAGAGGACAGACAGTGAATACGGAATTCTCCATAGCAGTCCAACAACACCTCATTGATGCTGTGTGCAGATGCTGTCCTGAGAAATTGCATACAACCATTTGGATCCTTCACCATTACAATGCCCCTGCACACATGTCTATCAAAGCAAATGAATTTTTGGCAAAATGCCACATTCTGTTGTTTCCACACTCTCCATTCATCTGATCTTGCTTCCTGTGACTTCTTATTCCCGCATCTGAGGAAAGCATTGAAAGGTCACCAATTCGATGAAGTTGAAGAGATTCAAACAAATGTGATGAGACAAATGATTCACAAAGTGACTTCCAGAGGTGCTTCCATAAATTGCAGGACCGGTGGAATGAGTGTATAAAATCACAAGGAGCCTACTTTGAAGGAGATGAGACCAAAAAGCCAGGATGTATACACTTGTAGGTAAAAAAAAATTCAGTCCTGGAACTTTGTGAATAGCTGTCATATAACAAAGGAGCAGTGAGTTTCCATAAAATTTTGTGTGAATTTCTCACACAAATATTCTCTTAATAATTTCTGCCACAGAAACTCTGGCAAAGATTCAACAAGCATTAGGTGAGCAATCTCTTGGTTGGGCATGCATTATTCAA
Organism: Achatina immaculata; assembly: GCA_009760885.1. NCBI lineage: Eukaryota > Metazoa > Mollusca > Gastropoda > Stylommatophora > Achatinidae > Lissachatina > Lissachatina immaculata. The sequence continues at coordinate 754,911 of CM019704.1, forward strand.
GGTTGGTCAAACATCAGTTCCTTTCTTGCTCTGTCTTTTCCCATGTGGTCTTGCTTATCCATTCCTCTTTTTCTGATATCCCAGAACCTCTTTTTGTTGTTTCCTGTAATGTTTCATTGAACTCTAGATTGGACATTTCTACTTTGTCTTATAGGACACTGAAGTGGTTCTTAGTAACTATCGAGAATTCATTTATTGTTGACTGGTCTTTCAGTTTTGAAAGACCAGCAAACAAGAAATGTATCAAAATGGAGTCTATGAAAATGATACCCAGTATGTTTTTTGGTATCAGGAAACAAATCGGTTACAATTCAGCAAAGGTTTAGAAGGTTTGTAAATAAGTATGGATGAGATCTGCCAGATATTAAAAGCATCATCTTATCTTATATCTTTCCCATGCTGTTAAACGGCAAGCTTTTCAACCTCCTCATTGGATTTTATGCCTATTAATTTGCATAATATTATTAAAAGTGTCATACTAAATACAACATGTCTAGTTTACCAATTCCTGATATTTAAACTTCTATGGCAAGGATAATGAATGCTTTAGCAACGGTGATTAAAAATTTTCTGAGTTGAGGTAACATTTTAAAAAAAACATGTCTGTTCCTTCCACAGTTCTTGTATAATGTATGAAATCAGGGAAAAAACCATGTGCTCAACTTGTACAGCATAACTTTCCTCCAGCATACTGTCAGTCAATGTCAGAGATGGACATTAACAACTAAATACATGTATCAGAAGAAAATATCATGACAGAAGTGAGATCCTCCTGGGAACAACTGTGTTAAGAACACACCTATCTTAACATAGTCTTTGTGAGACTGGAAACATAGATCTGATTGCTTAAAAACTCTGACCTACTTCTGTAGCCCAGAAACCTGTAACAATCAACACTAATTGTAATTGTTATATTTGTAAAGTGTAATGTCAAGATGGTGACATGGAGATCACCAACGGGGATGAGGAATGTCTGTGAAACCAATGAATCCAGGATGTGACAAATCAATGGGTCTCTACAACAGTGGCTATCACAGTGAGGTAAACAAAACAGAGCTAACAGACTATAGGTGGCTGGGAATGGATATCACTGAAGCACTCATTCAATTCCTCATCCCAAAGTCAGAGTGTGTCTGTGGAACTGCCTCAGAGCCACTGGGGCTGATGTAGAGAAGGGGCTTAAATATGGTCACCAGAGGCTGAAAAAGTTTTGACCAGGCCAGCCTACACCACTGTTTTCATGACAGTACAAGCAAGATCACAATCTGCCCTAGTAAGGAAAGGTGTTAAAATCGAAGGTACCCAGCCAGAGGCGCATCGCAAAAATCAGGGTACCACGAATTATCACTAATGCAATGTTCGTATCTGCAGTTTTTAAACATGGTGCTTGCCCTGTGAAGATTAACCAGGCAGGAGTAGTGCCAGGCCCCCTGCCTCGAAAGGGTCCACCCTATGGTACTGAAAGTCCTCTCAGTTCGTTTTATGGAGACAGGAGACTTGAGAGTGGTGCTGCTGGCCAGAAAATACACAAGCAGCAAACCACCAGAAAACAAGAGCTTAAAATAATGCAGTGGAATGCTGAGGGTGTCAGAGTATTAGAGATGCCTATATTTAACTTGTATACTGAAAATATAATGAGGAATGTTAGAGAAGATGAAGACAATCTTACATCCTCCAATGCCGCTAAATGTCATCCGTGGTAGTTTGCCAAGTTTTCCTGTTTTTTGGCGAGTTTTTCAACTTCATCAAGGAATGTTATGCCTACTAAACTGGCCTCTATTAACATTGTCCTCTTTAGAGTTTCACGTGATCGACCTCCTTTTCTTCAGCCTGTTGTGTTCCACTTGATAGCTTGTTTTGGTATTCTCTGTTTCTTCTCATCACATGGCCAACATATATCCACCTTCTTTTTCTGGTCACCCATGAGACAGGTTGTTGTTTGCTCATCTGTCTTATCTCTGCGTTGTTCTTGAATTTGTTCCACTTTATACAGAGTATTTTCCTTAGACCTTTGTTTTCGAAAGAGTCTAATTTCTTTTCTATTTCTTTAGTTGTTTTCCAGCTTTCGCATGCATAAATGAGGGTGGATATTTGAATTTACTAATCTTAACTTGGTTTTTGTGCTTAGAACTTTTGAATGCCATATGTTCTCAAGATACATGAAGGTCAATGCTGCTTTCGCAATTTGAATTCTAACTTCCTTTCTGGTGTCACTATCCTGGTCTGTGTAGCTGCTGAAATATGCAAAATGGTTTATCTCTTCAACAGCTATTCTTTCTATGTATATTTTTCCTTCTCGATTAATGAGGTTTCATTATTTTTGTTTTTTCCTTGTTAATTTCAAATCCTATTTTACTAGTCATTGAAGACACGGTATCTGTTTTTTTCTTGCATTGAGTTCACATTGTCACTGATAAGAGTTATGTCATCTGCAAAATCAAAATCTTCCAGTTGGGTCTCATGTACCCAATTAATGCCCATTTACATGTGCAGCATTTTTTCATTATGAAGTCTATGGCAATTGCAAAAAACAAGGGAGATATTATGCATCCTTTTTTCACGCCTGTTTCAATCTGGAACCATTCACTCATTCCTTCTTCTGTGTTCACTGCACAGACATATCCATTGCAGAGGTCTCTAATGATGTTGACAGTCTTAGATGGTATTCCATATATTCTTAAAATTCTCCACAATAAATCTCTGTGTATGCTATCAAATGCCTTTTTAAAGTCTCTGAAGTTGAGGATTAATGATTTTTGCCTTTCGATATGTTCTTCAAGTATTATTCTTAGAGTAAAGATCTGGTTGAGACAGCTTCTCCCTTTTTGAAATCCTGCTTTTTCTTCTCTCATTGCAGCATCCACTATATCTTGAATCCTATTCAGAATAACTGTGCAAAATACTTTTAACACAACTGATAGTAAAGTTACTCCTCTCCAGTTATTGTAATTGGTAAGATTGCCTTTTTTCGGTATTTTAACAATGATTCTTTTTTTCCATTTGAAGGGGCCTTCTTTCCAAACTTTATTAAACATTCTCTGTAGTTGTTTCATGTTGTCGCAGTTAATAGCTTTTAACATTTTGGCTATTTCATCTTCACCTGCAGTTTTGCTGTTACCCATTAGATTCACTGCTGTTTCAGTTTCATTCAATGTAATTTCATCTAGGTTGACATTTAGCTGTGGAATTGTTGAAAAAATTCTTTTGAGTCTGGTCGATTAAGTATTTCTTGGAAGTGTTTGGCCCATCTTTGCTTTTGGTCTTTACTTGATGTTAATAATGTGCCAGTTTTGCTAAGGATTGATCTTTCTTTGGATGCAATAGTCCCTGTTTGCCTCTTTTGTATGTTATATAAAGTTTTGCTGTCTCCTGTTTTTGCTGCCTTCCCTGCTTCTTTCTCCATATTGTCCATGTATTCTCTTTTATTCCTTCTAGCTGACTTTTTACTTTATTGTCTAGTTCTTTTATGTTGCTTTTGCCAAATCTCTTCCAAGATCTGTCTTTACATTCAACATGGCTGATTTGGCTGCTCATCTTTCATGTATGTATTTCCATATGCTCTATGCTTTTCTACTTTTTTTTTTTTTTGCAGTCCAGAACTTGTTTTAACTGCTGTAATTATGGCTGTGCAGCATATCCATACTACATGAACTTAATATTTGAAAAAGAGGATTAAACAGAGGAAGCCTAAATATTTTAGACACATTAAACATCATGATAAAGTTGGAAATCAACTTGGAGGTAATGATCATTGACCAGTCTTCCTGACCATAGAAAATGAACTCATTAATACCAGTAACCCTCATCCCTTTGGAACTATAAAATGAAAACTGGACAATGTATCCTGATGGGACAACTGTCCATGGGAGGTGGTGATATTTACAGCATATGAAGGAATTCAATGCTTGCAACCTTCAAGCACGCATGAAAACATACCCAGAGGAGCTCATAGGGACTGTAAACCATACTGGTCTGTTGAGCTGAGAAAATTGCATGATGACATGGAAATACCTCAAAAACACGCAGAAAAAAAGGCTGTGCCAAGAACACCATAATAATTGCCAACATGCTAAGGCCAAATTTCAGAAAGCCAAGCTGCAAGCCAGATGGGAAAATTGGAGAGAGAAAATGCAGCTTCTGAACTTTGAAAAGGATGGAAGGAAACTGGAAACTAATCAAACAGTTAAATGATGAGAGCACTGGAAGAAGTACAAAGATTACAGTAATAGAGAATAGAAAAACCCTTACAGATAAACGGGTAGCAGATTGGTTTGCTCGCATGTATGTACAAGACTGCAACATTGATATCGATACAGAGAAAGAGCATAAAGTGTGCATTGACCCACAGAAAAAAGAGGAACAAGGATGAAAACTGGAGGTCATCAGTCACATGCAGTGAGTTAGACCTAGCAGACAGTAAATTAAAATCAAGGAAATCACTAGGACCATGTGGAGTGTCCAATGAAATGATCAGAACCTGGGAGTGGCAGCAATGGGAAAGCTGTTGAATATTTTCAATGTCTGTTGGCACACAAGTAAGCTGCCTCAAATCTGGAAGGAAGCAAGCATGGTACTACTGCTAAAGCCAGGGGAAAAACAGTGATACAGCCTCCAGCTACAAGCCAATAAGTCTCACCTGCTGACTCTTCAAAACGACGGAAAGCATCTTTGACCCAAGGCTAAAATGGTACCTAGAAAGTGAAAACCTCGCTCTACAACAAGCAGGTTTTAGGCAGTACTACAATACAGAAGACCAAGTGACCTATCTCTTTCAAGAGATTGAGGATGCATTCCAAGACAAAAACCTTGTACTAGAAGCATGGATAGACCTGAAGAAAGACTTTGATAAAGTCTGGAAAGAAAAAAGGTCTACTGTGGAAATTGAGAAACTGATTGGAAGACACTACAAGTCCTGTTTACACAAAAGAAGAGCAAGAGTAGTATTGGATGGACACAAGCCAGAAAGTACTGCTGCGGCATGGTGTACCACAAGGAGGAGTCCTTTCATCTACACTATTCCTCGTATTCATCAAGGAAATTCCTATGGAATCAGAGTAGCACTGTATACAGAATATTTATACAGATTATTCTGTATTCAGATTGGCAGTGTATACAGATTATGTATACAGATTATTCTGTTCATGTGGTGTAATGACAAACATGTGACAATTGCTACACAGAGACTCCAAAGAACAGCAGACATCTTGACATTATGGATAAACAAATGGTGTGTAAGCATCAACACCAAGAAATCAAGTACTGCTCCGTTCACGCTCTCATCTAAACAGAAAGCAGGTAAGATATTTGTAAATTAAATATCCGTAAGGATAGATAAACACCTGACCTGACTGAGTAACTCTTGACTCAAAACTGACCTGGAAGAACACATCAGCAATGCAGAAGCAAAAGTCAGAAGAAAGCTCGCCATATTAAGAAAATTGAGTGGAACCACATGGGGAGCCAGTGGAAGAATCCTCAGGAATGTATATCAGCAAAGCATTCTACCACATTTAGAATATGGCTCAATAGCTTGATGCTCAACATCAATCACTACACTCCATAATGTAGACAAGGTAATAAAATCAGTCACCGTGGATTATCACGGGTTTCAATGAGATCCACACTAGTAGTAGAAATGGAGAAAATAGTTGGTGTTCAAGCACAAAAGAATGTAGACACACAAAGGGAGAGAAATTCCTCAGCTCTATAAGCCATCCCCTGAAGGAGAGATTCTGTAATTTAGCATGAAGGTGGCTTAAAAGAAGCAGCTTCATTCATCAGGCCAAACATCTGCATAAGCTGATACTTGACCTTCCAACTGTAGTTGCTCCATGGACTGTACCAGAGCATACACCATGGAAAGAAGGAGATTGTACACAAATAACTATTCAAACTGAAGTGAAAGGTGTGCAGAATGGTGAGATGCAAAGCAGTCCTGTAAGATCAACAGCCACATTTAGTGTGCTAGATGACAAATATCCAAGTGACACTTGGATATGTGTGTATACAGATGGATCTGCACACAATGCCATAAAGAATGGAGGGGCAGGAGCCCATATTGAATATCCAAACAACACCACTGACAAGATTTCCATACCCACTGGAAAATACTGCAACAACTATGATGCAGAAGTTAGGGCAGTTATTGCTGCAGCTGAAAAACTATAAAACTCCAGAATTGATACATGCCCTGTAGTATTTCTCACAGATGCAAAATTGGTACTGGAAGCTCTTCAGTGCAACAAACTACCAGAACTTAAGGATGCCTTGTCAAAAACTGACACACAACACATAGATTCTATACCACTGTGAGATACCAGGCAGTGAGAAAGCTGACTGTCTGGCCAAAGAGGGCACTGAAATGGAGCAACCAGGCATACCAATCACCTATAATCAGAAGAAAACATAAAAATCTGTAGGAAAAGCAAATACCACCACATGATGGCTATCACATGCTTTAGCTTGTCTCTGTTCAGAGACAGAAAGTGATGACGTTCCTTTATGAACAGGACATGGTCAGCTCCAAAGTCATATGTATACAAAGTTTAAAGTTGGTACTACTACTCTTTGTAATGTGCCTAGGCACCCCAAACTGAAATGTATCCTCCACAACCCCACCAACAATGAGACACTGAGAAGCAGTTACTGGGCCAGCGAAACCACCAAAGAAGATAAACTCTACACATGACCTACAAAAAACAGTGAAATTTATCCAAGAGACAGAACTGCTGATATAGACAGAAAATGCTTATGAAGAAGAAGTGAGATATTGGAGAATACTAATTTTAATGAGAAAGGACAGAATCAAGAAAGATGCCATCAAAACAATATTAAATTACATTTAGAAATAACAAATTAAATGTATTGGCCACATTGCATAACCACCACCAGAGATTATAACACAGAAAAAAATACTGAGAATAGAAGTGGAAAGGGAGACTGGTCCATGCAGGAAATGGATGGGGAGAATAATACAAACATTAAATATCCACTTAACATAAATCATATAAGTCTCAAGAAGTATGTTTATTCCCTCAACATTGCAAAATACCAAAGGAAAGAGATAAGTCCACAGAATTTTTTTTCCCTAAATGGTTGTCTCATGATGCATTTTCACTAGGCAGGACAGCATTATCCTCACAGGATGTTGCGATATGATTGGACATATTTCCAGTACTTTAATATCTCATTTCACACATTGAACTTCAGTTTTTGTCATCCATTTGTAAGGATGATTCCTTATAAGTGTCATCCAGAATTATATTAGGTAGGCATGGACATTCTGTGGACACACTGTAATGTGCCGTCTAATCAATCAAGTGCTGTGCCTCTTGGCATAGGCGATCATTTCTTTCCACAGTTCCCTGTCTTTAGACTTGATTATGAGATCCACCGGTGACTTTCTTCCTAGCCATACATCCAGTAACTTCTCTCTCTGTCTTCCTCTGTCTCTTCCCTCAATTTTTCCAGTTGCCACAATGTATTCCAGTTTTCCTCCTCTCAGAAAATTTCCTGTAAATCTTGCTTGTCTGCCTCTGATCTTTGCTGAAATTTGCCTTTTAACTCCAGCCTCTCTTAAGACTTCTTCGTTGGTTTTCTTAGCTGTCCATGGTACCTTCAACATCCTTCTTATGAACCACATTTCCATGACCTCCATTTCTCGCTGTACTCTCTTATTCATAGACCATGATTCACATCCATAAAACAAAATTGGCTCGATGTAACATTTAAGTACTTGGAATCTTGTTTCCATTGATATGGCACAAGATGTTTCTCATTTTCTGGAATGCTTGACTTGGCCTGAGCACATCTGCTTTTTATTTCGTTGTGACATTTCCCATCAGCTGTTATGTGATAGCTGTTCCTAAGTACTTGAATCTATCAACTTGTTTCAATTCTGTACCATTGATGGTAATGCTACATTTTGGTGGTATTCTTTTCTTGAGATGACCATCACTTCAGTCTTCTTTTTATTCAGACTAAGGCCTTTACTTTTACTTTCATGAACTACGATATCCAGAATAGCCTGTAGTGCCCTTTCACTTTTAGTAATTAGAACTGTGTCTTCTGCATACCTTAATTTACGGTTGTACCAGCCAGTTCTAAGCACATGCTTTAAAGTTATGCAGAAGATAGCATTTTTCCACTCCCCAATTTATTCTTTTTTGAGAAATGTGAACTTTTTCTGAAATAGTTACTTTTTCCAGAAAAAAAAAAAGAAAAAACTGGCATGTGTGCATGACTCACATTCATTCTCAAAAACTGTTGATGATCCATTTAAGCGTTCAGGATTGCTAACTACATTATGCAATACATGGGATTTATTGTGTAACTATGTCATTGATTTTATAAGCACAGTCTACCACAGCACTGTACAGGCACACATACATTCTGTACAAGCCTGGTTTTTTCTTTTATCAGTTTTTTTTAATTTCTTCTGTTTTCTCATACAGATTGAAGGTCTTCAGGAAAGAATTAAATGCAAAGATGGAACAATTGAGCGCAAGAATAAGGAGTCATCAGTGTTACAGGCGGAAAAGCGTCGTCTTGAACTGGATGTGTTAGAGCTCAGAGATCAGTTAGAGATAAAAGCCAGCCGAGTGAGCAGCTTGCAGAGAAAGGTGGAAATCAGAGCTTATAAAAAATATCCCACTTAATATTTATCTTTTTCATTTAGTAATGAAGACATTTACATTATTTAAGGTTTCTAGACTGCATTAATGTAAAAGCAACTTAATCTGGCTAAATATGTACTAAACGGTTATTCAGTAGCAACCCAAATTTAAGTACCATAATGACTATGTAATTTTTTTCAAATCTACAATTGCAGATCAGTTTAAAATACAGTTTATTTCATGACCACAGTTACTTGTATTTGCTTTTACTTTCAGACTGAAAGCTTAGAAGATACAATAAGAGAAAAAGAAGACCAACTTTCACAGGCTAGAGTTCGTCTCACTTCAACTTTCACAGAATCTCCCAGTGATACAACATTGTCAACTCTGGAAGAGGCCTTGGTTGAGAAGGATAAGCAAATTGAAAGGTGGACTATGTTTTGTTCACTAGTTTTATCATTTGCTGTTGTAATTTCTTTATAAAAATAATTAGCTTTATTTTTTAAAGATATTTTTTATGATCTTGGTAAAAAAAAATTGCTGTAATTGTAAGCTATTATTTAGAAGTATTTGGTGCATTTTTGAAAATTTTGTGTATCAGTTAAAGAATTTTTAAAAATGATTTTATTCTTTATTCAGACTAAAGGAGCAGAGAGACATGAGTGAGAAAGAGCACCAGGAGGAGATAGATATTTACATTAAAAAGGCCCAGGAACTTAAAGCTAGTCTTGATAATCTGCAGAAAGACATGACAGCAAAACAAACAGAGGTATATGAGTGCACTAACATGTCAAATTATAGAGCATTCTATATATACGCATCTGAATGCTGGTGTCAGATGTGCCGGAACTGAACAAAGTGTATAAATTAATTACAGTGTCATTAATATATGGTGTTGTTTATTCAGATCAATAGAATCTGCTTCTAGAACAAATGAACAAGCAGGTAGTGAGCTAGCCAGGATAGAGGTTGTGCTTGATTAAATTTAACAATTTTTTTTTCCCCACTTAAAAGAAGATTATGACAAAGAAAAGATCATAACACTAGATTGCCTTGCTAGATGAAATCATTGGCAGAGACACTTTCAGAAACACCAGCTGTGCATATAATAAAACAGGCTGAACCACAGCAAGTATAAACATCATGTCATGGTTACAAAAAAACCCAGAAGAAATTTTTTTTTAAGTGATCAGGAAAAGATCCTGACATAGAGTGAACACCAAATTGGTACCCTTGATTCTTCATATGTTCTTTGTTGTAAAAGGTAATGGCACACATATCAGTGGTCCAAAACTGAAAACAATAAAGCAGAGGAGTTTGCTGAAAGAAGATGGGATATTATAATTACCAAGTAATATTTAGTTGATTACTGTGATGAAAAGTATTCCATGACATTCAAGAAAGGATGTGGTGGAAAGGTTAAGCAGATGTAGGCATTGACCTTTGGAAATCACTTGATATTACACAACTTAATTCATAATTTTAAGGATGATATTTCCAGTGTTAGCGAAATAGATTTATTTTATCATTTCATGCTGAAAGATAGGAATCTACATATACAAACCTGTACTGGGTTCAGAAAAAGGCTATAGACCACATTTATTTCGCTGTGCTTACATACTAGATCTGATAAACAGAAGACTTTGGGACTGGGAAATTGATTTTTTTTTTTTTTTCATTAGTGATAATGCGTGTTACCCTGATTTTTGCGATGTGCCTTTTGGCTGGGTAACTCCGACTTCAGCACCTTTCCTTGCTAGGGCAGACTGTGGTCTTGCTCGGACTGCCATGAAGACAGTGTGGCTGCCCTGGCCAAAACTTTGTTTTCCAGCCTCTGGTGGCTGTACTTAAGCCCCTTCTCCATGTCAGATGGTTTTGAGACAGTTCCATAAAGACACTCTGACTATGAGATGAGTGCTTCAACGATATCCATTCCCCGCCACCCATAGTCTACTGGCTCTGTTTTGTTTACATCATTCTGATAGCCATTCTTGTAAAGACCCATAGGCTTGTCACGTCCTGGATTCATTGGTTTCACACCAGACCTCCCTCATCCCCGCCAGAGATCTCCATGTCCCCATCCGTCCACCAACCTGACATTACATTTTACAAAAATAATAATTACAATTAGTGTTGATTGCTACAAGTTTCTGGGCTACAGAGGTAGGTCAGAGTTTTTAAGCAAACAGATCTATGTTCCCTGTCTCACAAACACTATGTTAAGATAAGTGTGCTCTTAACACAGTTGTTCCCAGGGGGTGGGAAATTGATAAATCCTTTCTCAGGAGGCTAGTTATCCACCATTGTAATAAAAGATGTTTGGATGATGTCTGAAATGTTTATGCAATAATAGAAATCTACTGATAAATCCCTTCTTAGGAGACTAGTTATCCACCATTGTAATAAAAGATGTTTGGATGATGTCTGAAATGTTTATGCAATAATAGAAATCTATTGATAAATCCCTTCTTAGGAGACTAGTTATCCACCATTGTAATAAAAGATGTTTGGATGATGTCTGAAATGTTTATGCAATAATAGAAATCCTGAACTACAGTGGGACTCAAGAAACATTCTGTTTCTTTTTTTACAAAACAGTAAGATTATCTGAACAATATTCAGTTGGAATTCTTCCCACCAGAGACAATATCCATAATACATGCATTGATGTAGGCGTCGTAAATAATCTAAATATGTCATTGAAGCCATCAAAGAAAATCTCTTGATTATTAACAACATCAAAGGAAATCTGAAATATTATTTTAAAGTGATACAGCAGGTATGTTGCATAAGATTGATTTGAATACTGTTGAGATCTTTATTAATCATTGTGGCATCAGTGTTCAGACAGAATATAGAAACACTGCCAGTTGAAACAGAAATTATGCTGCAAGTGCTGCAAATTAAAGTGAAAATTTTTTTTACCCAATAGTGTATACTGCTTCAATGAAGATGACTGTGAGGAAATTATTGATCATCAAATTTTAACAAGATATCACAGGATCTCTGAATCTTTAACTAATGACAGAGATGATGTTTCTAAACTGAAGAGAATAAAACACAAAAATGCACATCAATATATTGTTGATTTATAACATTCTTTTATGCATAAAAGAAATAAAAACATTGCATGAGTGTGTACTGGATAAATATTATGATTTTTTTCAGATGCAATTAGATGAGAGAGCACTGCAGTCAAATGTGGTTCACCTAACTAAATATTTTTTCAATAATTGTATTTTTTTAATGGGGTTTTTTTTTGCATTGTTTTATTTGTTACAAAGCATCAACAATCTTTTTCATAACAAATGTATTAACATGATTTTTAGATTTGCGAATTGAGAGAAAAGACCACAGAACTTCAAGCAAAAAAATTTGAACAGGATGGAAAAATTCGTAAACTGGAATCAGAACTTCAGGAAAGAAAAACAGATTTTCAGAGGGTTACCCTAGAACTAGAAGAAGCAAGACAACAATTATCACTTCAGGTAAATTAATAGTCTGTAATAATTTGTTCAATTTGTGAATTTCGCCATTAAAGTCCTATTTCATGCATACTTGCTATTTATGAGTTATGATTATAAGGAATCTTTTTTTGTAAGGAGTTTTTTTAGGTATTGCCTAGTATCTGTTACCTTAGAAGAGCTTCAGATTTTGGCAGCTGATACCATGTTAACTCAATCAACCCCAGTGCAAAAGCATAATTGATCAATATATGCAATTTTTTTACATTTATGGGGTAAAATTGTAAAAGTCAATGTAAAAATTATTCCAGGGTGGAAAATTAGAAAATGTAAAGAGGGAAATGGAAAGGATGAAGATCAACATATTAGGAATGAGTGAAGTTAGATGGACAGGTGCAAGGAAGATAAACTCTGGTAAATATACAATAATATATTCAGGAAGTGAGAAACATGAACGAGGAGTAGGAGTAATATTTGACAAACAAACAGCAAGGACAATTGTAGGATATATGAATATCTCAGGCCGAGTCCTGCTAGCCCAACTGAAAGGACGACCAGTAAACATAAATATTATACAAGTGTATATGCCAGCGTCTGAAAGTTCTGAAGAAGATGTACAGCTATTTTATAATGACATAGAGACAGGCCTGAAACACACAAAGTCACATGAAGTTACTATAGTGATTGGAGATTTTAATGCCAAAGTTGGTAACGGAAGAACTTTAGACATCGTTGGTGACTATGGACTGGGGGAGAGGAATGACAAAGGTAGTAAATTAATTGAATGGGCAAGAATACATAGCATAGTTGTAGGAAACACCTGGTTTAAACGACATCCCCGAAGACTGGCAACATGGTGCAGCCCAGACAAAAAGACTTTTAACCAAATAGACTACGTATTAATCAACAAACGATTCCAGAATGCATTACTAATGACAGAAACCATGCCAGGAGCTGACTGCAACAGTGACCACAACCCGTTCTATGGAAAAGTTAGAATAAAGCTAAAGAAAGCAGGGAGAACAGTGAGAAACATCAAACTGAATACAGAACTTCTTAAAAATGACCAAGAACTGCGGGAACAATACAAAGTTATTATAACAAATAAATACAATGCAACAGCAAAGATAAATAGTATGGATGAACAATGGGCAATGTTAAGAGATTCTATTCACCAAACTGTTAAGGAGATAATACCACTGTAAAAAGAAGCCCCTAAAAATAAATGGATGACAGATGACATCTTGAGACTGATGGACTAGAGGAGGAGCAGTAAAAATAACCAAGAAAATGTAGCAAGATAAATAAAGAAATAAGATAATAATAATACCCACCTGGTATTCCCGTCACTGAGCACTTGAGGCACTTCATAGGAGTAGTAGAGCCACCTACTACCCCACCTCGCTCTCTGAGAATATATAGCAAGATAAATAAAGAAATAAGATGCAAATACAGAGAACCAAAGGAAGTGTGGCTAAATGAACAGTGCAGACAGATAGAGGACTCTCATAAAAAACAGCAAAAACGTGCACAAACGAATTAGTCAACTCACAGGCAGGAAAACAAAATATACCTCAGGATGCCTGAAATCAAAAGAAGGTAAAATATTAATGGGAAAAGAAGACATTGTGGACAGAGTACATCGGTGAGCTATATGGAGGAGAAATACCTGAATTAACACCAGATACTGAAAACTGTGATGGACCACCAATACTTGAAGATGAAATCATAGATGCCATCAAACACATGAAGAAAGGAAAAGTGACTGGGCATGATAATATAACAATAGAAGAAATAGAGGTGCTAGAGGAGATATGAATAAAAATAATAACCAAGTTATTGAATGACATTTACAACAGTGGTTATATGCCCAGTGACCTGCTTAAATCCATGTTTATATCACTACCAAAGAAACCAGGTGCAAAGGAATGTGATGACCACAGGACTATCAGCCTCTCATGTCACATAACAAAGCTACTTCTAAGAATTATTATGAGAAGAACAAGAAAAAAGATAAAAATGGAAATAGCAGATGAATAGTTTTTATTTGTTGAAGGAAAGGGAACACACAATGCCATTTATGCTTTACGAACACTAACAGAAAGAGCTTTAGAAGTACAGAAAGATCTCTGGTTATCCTTCATTGATTACACCAAAGCATTCGACAAGGTGAAACATAATGAAATTATTAAAATGCTTGAAGACATCAGTATAGACGGCATAGACCTTAGGATTGTAAAACATCTATACTGGCAGCAACAAACAGCAATTCGAGTTGAAAGTAGAACTGGAAAATATCAACCTATAAAACAAGGGGTGCGACAAGGATGTGTGCTATCTCCAGACCTTTTTTCTCTGTACAGCGAGAATATTCCAAGAATGATCATCACAGAACCAGGCATAAAAATTGGAGCATACAATATAAACAACTTTTGACATGCTGACGACACAGTACTGATAGCTGAGAACCAACAAGACCTGCAAAATCTCTTGGATAAAGTCTCCAAAGAAAGTGAACAGAAAGGCCTTACTTTAAACATCAAAAAGACAGAGATTATGGTTATATCTAAGACACAGAATCCACCAGCATGCAGTATAAAATTAAATGGAACTATTCTAAAGCAGGTACAGAAATTCAAATACCTTGGAGCAGTAATAACTTCAGATGGGAAATACAGAACAGAAATTAGGAATAGAATAGGCCAGGCAAAGACTGCATTTCAGAGAATGAGAATCATATTATATGACACATCCTTAACAATGAATGTTAGAAAACGAGTCCTAAAATGCTATATTGAACCTATCTTGTTATATGGAAGTGAATCATGGACAATAGACAGGTGTGCACAAAAATCATTGGAAGCAGCAGAAATGTGGTTTATTATAAGAATGTTGTGAATCCCCTGGACAGCAAAAATAACAAATGAAGAATGTATGAGAAGAGCTGGAGAGACAAAAAATCTTGTCAAAAAGATAAGAGAGAGACAATGTACTTTCATAGGACATGCAATGAGAAGAGGGGGCATTGAAAATATTATAACAACAGGAAAAATAGAAGGAAGAAAATAAAGAGGAAGACCAAGAGAAATGATACTGGACAGTCTGATGGGATGGTGTGAGAGGAGATCACCAACTGAGCTGATGGCCTGCATGAAGGATCATGTACTGTGGAGAACCATAATAGCCAACAGCAGTCGGCATGACACCTGATGATGATAATGAATGTAAAAAAGCAATTCTGTGTTCAAATATATTTATCATATGTGAAAGTACTTGTAAATGAAAGAATATTCCATGAATAAACTTTTGTGGCAAAAAAAAAAAAAACAAAAACAAACAAACTGGTGTGAAAATATGAAAATGTAATAGCACATTTTTGGGGAATATCACACTGTCATATATTTCCTCACACACTCATTGTCAATGCATTATCAATACTTTTTGTGACTATAAAACTTTTGTGTAAATAGATGCATTTTATTCCAGTGTCTGCAAAAGATAAAAAACCGTATACCGATCTCAAACAAAATGATTAAATCTTCAATTCAGCCAATTATATTTACAAATGCCACCATAAAAATGAAGAAATTGAGGTTCTGCTTTCAAGTGACGTGCAGTGACAAGTTAAATAAAATTTAGCAATGTTTGTTTAACGAAATGAAGCATCGGACGTGTTGTTGCTAGACAGTGAATGGAACAGCGACCACAGCCATTAATGGATAGATGGGATTGATTTTGTTAATTTACTTCTGTCAAGGAAGAAAAGCATGTCCTTAGGGAAGATTGTAGTAGATCTACTCATTTGCAGAAGTGTCTTGTGAAACTAGACATCTAGTGGATCTATGATGGGTGGCAGACCCTGGGTACCATTCAAAAAATGGCACACACACATACAAAATTTTTTACCACAAAAAAACATTCATATTTTTCATACTTCACAGTGGCTCTGCAACTGGAAGTCTGCTTTGAGTCATGACCTGACCAAAACTGCATACCATAAAATTTACCGTGAAGATAATTTCAGAGCTTCTGTTTTTTTAAAAGACTAAAATGTCAGCATACCAGACTTTTTTGTGATTAAAAAAAAGTATGTCACCTTTCTCTTGAGTTTGAACAGTTGCATACTTTTAGCAGTACAAAGCAATTTTTCTGTCACACATTTAGGGGTGTCACTTCACTCAAAACAGGGCAAGCAGAAAATGATAGAATTTCTAGAAAAGTTTATACAAGTTGGCGACAAGAGAAGCTGAAATTGTGGCGGAAGTGTGAATGTTTTTTTGCCTTTCTTAAGATAAACTAATGCAGGCCCAATGAAAAGATTGGAGATCCTCAGTGAAAAGAGTGGAATGCAGGGATTGTACTCAGGGGCTGCTGAGGGGGCCCAGAGGACTAGTTTTTCTCCTCTGTTCTTACTAGAGGCAGAATTCAAGAGAAAAAAAAAACACTGTAATGTTTCACATGCAGACTTCTCTAGACTTTTCTTGCTGCTAGGAGGCTACTAAGCATCCAGTCAGGATAATTGGTGCTTATCAGTCTACAATGAAAGCTTCATGTCTGTACCACATTTTCTAGCCCTTTCTACCTTCTTCTAAAGATTATACCTCCAGTTGATGGCCAACACTGGTACATGTATAGCAGTGTTCCAAATTTCTAGTTTCCAACATCATGTCCTTGCAAAGTTATATTTAGCATTTCAATATCAATGTCTGAACACAGAACTTTTAGGTTCAGAAAAGATAGAATTCATTAATGAATCCTATGAAAAGTTTTTGGATATAAATATAAGGACATTTGATAAGTAAGGTCTCCAGTTGTATAAAATAAGTTTCTGACAGTATAAAGTAATAAAACTGCTATTGAAATGAACCAGATTCATTTCCCTTATAGATTTTAAACTTGTAGTCCCCTTTTACAGCAACACATTTTTCCAACCATCTTCTTCTTCTTCGTATGTATTGTCTATCTATATATACAGTCCTGTCTTTGGAAGCATTTCACTGTTTTTTTTTTTGTTGTAATTCATGTATGGAACCGTAGAGCTTATTTTCTTTGGTGGTTTCACTGGGCCAGTAATTGCATCTCAGTGTCTTGTAGTTGGTGCAGTTTTGGAGGATAAGTTCCACAATTTGGGGCACCTGGGCACATGTACAAAGAGTAGTAGTATTAACCTTGAACTTTGTGTGTGTGTGTATATATATATATAATATTATATATGTTTGTACGTATATATATATATATAGTTGTTGCAGTATTTTCCAATGGGAATGGAAATATATATATAACTTCGGAGTTGGCTGTGTCCTGTTCAGAGATGGGAAATGGTGATTTGTTCCTTTCTGTTTAGCATGTGAGTCATAATGTGGTGGTGTTTGTGACTTCCTGTAGGTTTTTATCATGCTTTTCTTTTGATTATAGGTGATCAGTATGTCTGGTTGCTCCATTTCAGTGCCCTCTTTGGCCAAACGGTTAGCTTTCTCATTGCCTGATATCCCACAGTGGGATAGAATCCACTACAGTGTGACTGTGTTGTGAGCCAATTTTTGACAAGGCATCCTTAAGGGCTGGAAGTTTGTTGCACTGAAGAGCTTCCAGTACTGATCATGCATCTGTGAGAATTGCTATGGGGCATGTACATTTGCGGAATCTGATATTTTTCAGCTGCAGCAATAATTGCCCTAACTTCTGCATCATAGTTGTTGCAGTATTTTCCAATGGGAATGGAAATTTTGTCAGTGGTGGTGTTTGGATTTTCCAGCCATGATATCCATTAAACGTCATGATAATCTAGAGAAGACCATCTTGGAAGGGTACATAACGGGAAAAAGAAAGAGAAGAAGACCAAGGCGAAGATGGCTGCAAGACATCGTTGATGATCTCCAGATGGATCCATCAGCAGCAGGCCATCTTGCTCACAACCGAGAGGCCTACAGGAGTGCTGTTAGGGAGGCAAAGTTCCACAAGGACCATGCAAATGAATGAATGAATGATATCCATTGTTTCATTCCACTGGTGAAGAAAATTTCTTATGGTTGGTGTCTGATCCACGTGCGAACAACAGCTTTAATTTCAACATCTGATGAAAAATGCTGATATTTAAATGTCTTCTTCAATTTAGGAAACAGCTGGAAGTTGAACAGTGCCAAATTTGGGCTGTAAGGAGGCATGTGGGATAATTCTGGATTTCAGATTTGTTGCAGTTTCCTTCATTGGATCTGGTTGCTTAAAAACTCTGACCTACTTCTGTAGCTCAGAAACCTGTAGCAATCAACACTAATTGTAATTTTTATTTTTGTAAAATATCATGTCAGGATGGTGGACAGATGAGGACATGGAGATTACCGGTGGAGTTGAGGAAAGTCTGATGTGAAACCAATGAAACCAGGATATGTGACAGGCCTGTGGTTCTCTATTTGTACTTATACAAACTTCCTGTTTCTGTGAGCTGTTGTTCTTTGCAGCTGATGCTGTAGAGATGTTGAGACACAGCATCGTGTCGATGTGGGAGCGGGTTATGGCAGCTACTTTTTCAGTCCTGAAGTACAGCTAAAAAGCAGGGGGTGTGCTATGCTTCTTTAGCAGACTCCATCATCATGGGGACTATGGCAATCCCTGCCCCATTAGCCAGGCTATGCCTGTTTCTGGGGGTACCATGGAGAGGTGGGATAGGGTTTTGGTCAGCTATGGTTCACTAACCCTGACGCTGGCATATCAGCTATGGGTCGCTGATTACCTTATCAGGTGTCTTCACCCCCCTGTGGGTCTCTGCAACAAAGGCTATCACAGTGAGGTAAACAAAACAGAGCCAGCAGACTATAGGTGGTGGGGAATGGATATCGTTGAAGCACTCATTTGATTCCTCATCCCAGAGTCTCACTGGAACTGTTTCAAAACTGTTGTGCCGGATGTGGAGAAGAGGCTGGAAAACAAAGTTTTGGCCAGGCCAGCCTACACCGCTGTCTTCATGGCAGTCCAAGCAAGACCACAATCTGCCCTAGCAAAGAAAGGTTCTGAAGTCAGGGGTACCCATGCAGATGTTTGATCACAAAAATCAGAATATCACACATTATCGTTAAATGCGTATGGAGAAGAAGATGATGATGATGCAAAAGAAAATTGTTACTTTCAGGCTTGATTCTGCAGATGCTTTGCTTTAGTGATCGTAAGGTGTCACAATACCTTTGGGAATTTGCAGTCATTCCTCTGTAGTCCGAAATTCTATCCAGAAATTTGGTGAGAGTGGCTTCTTTTTTTTTTTTTTGCTGAAGGAACACTTTTATATTCTGTGGATTGCCTGTCATTTTCTGGATCATAATGATGAACCCAAGATTCATCACCAGTGGCAGTATTCAGGAGAAAAATCATCCCCTTTGAGGCAATATCAGTCAAGAAGTTCTTGAGAAACAGCTTTTCAGTGATTCTTCATGGGCTTTGTCAATTGTTGCAGAATCCATCTGGCACAGTTTTTCTGTAATTCAACATCTCATTGATATGGTGCACCCTTTCTTGAATGATACCTAACTGTAGATAAGTTTCTTTTTGCTTAATTCAGCGATTTTTTTTTTTTGAATCGTGATATCCACTTTGGCTTGATTGTGGTCAGCAGTCACTGTAATGGTTCACAATTATTCATCTCACCTTTCACCCGTGTGGTTACCTGGGCACCTGAAGAGAAAAGAATAGAACCACTGCCACCTTCCATGCATGTCATAAGAGGCGACTAAGGAGGTTGGAGGAATAGGCCAATAACCTGTTCTCTGTTAAAAAAAAACAAAAAAACTGGAGCGTTACAGAAACACAGAGAGGAATACCAGGAAACTTTGTCTTGGAAAAGGAAGGGACTCTGAAAACAGAGCGCATGACGTTGTGCAGTCAGAGCTGAAAGGAAGCTGCAGAACCAATATCCCAACTGAGTACCAGGACACCTTTTACCATTGCATGTTGAAATGTCAGACCAATGTATGAAAATGGAAAGGCTGCCATGATAGCGAGGGAATGAATAGATATAATATAAAGATCCTGAGGCTGAGTGAAACACACTGGACAGGAACAGGTAAGCTTAGACTAGCAACAGGGGAGACAATCCTATTTTCAGGTCACCAAAACCCAGATGCAACACACTCAGATGGCATGGCACTAATGCTTTCCAGAGAATCCTAGAGAGAACTGATGAGCTGGGAGGCAGTTAGCTCAAGGATAATTACAGCCTGCTTCTCAACAAAGAAGAAGGATATTAAGTTGAGTATCATCCAGGTACACAGGTTATAAGAAAGCAATGGCTCAAAAAATGGATTCGGAATAATGAACAGAAATGGAGAAAGGCTAACAGATCTATGCATGGTGAATAACCTTGTCATTGGAGGAAGTATATTTCCACATAAAACTATGCACAAAGCCACGTGTGTATCACCAGATACAGTCATGTCACTGATAACCAGATTCATCATATTTGTATCAGTAGAAGCTTTCACAGAACATAGCAAGATGTCAGAGTGAAACAGAGGTGCAAATGTAGCTTCTGGCCACCACCTACTGATAACTAAACTGAGAATGAAACTGCACCACAGAACAGACATGGCAAGGAAAAGACTGTTTACATATGGTACTGTTGGAAGACCCAGAAATCGCAAAGAACTTTAAACTGAACCTGAGCAACAGATTTCAGGTTCTGCAGGAGTTATACGAAGAAGATACACCAGATGTGAACATTGTGTGAAATAGTGCTAAAGAAATGTGGAGCAAATCATGTGAAGAGACAGTGGGATTTAAGAAACCTCAGCACAAGAAGTGGATTACATTGGAAACACTGAAGAAGACAGAAGGACAGAAATGAAAGCAAAAATAAATGACAGTAAAACAAGAGCTACAAAGGCCTCAGCTCAGATAGAATACAATTTAGATCATAAAGAGGTTAGGAAAAGTGTAAAGAAAGACAGATAGGCCTATTTTGATAATATGGCAGAAGAGGCAGCTGGTAAAAACAATATGAGAGCTCTGTATGAAATCACCAAGGAGTTAGCAAATAGACCATGTAGGATAGAAAAGCCCATCAAAAACAAGGAAGGTAAGGTAGTAACATCAGAAGAAGAGCAGATGCAAAGATGGGTGGAATACTTAAGTGGAATCCTAAATAGGCCAGCACCAGCAAAAACAGGAGATACCAGCAGCAGAGAATACTCTAGACATCAATGTAGAACCACCCAGCAAGGCCGAAATTGAACATGCTATCTCAGAGTTGAAGAGAAATAAGGCACCGGATCCAGATGGAATTGTAGCAGAAGTGCTTTTAGCGAACAAAGAAATAACAACAGAAATACTACTCTTACTATTTAGCAGGATTTGGGAAGAAGAGAATCCCAGAAGACTGGAAGGAGGCCCATCTTATAAAACTCCCTAAGAAAGGAATGTAAGAAGAGGCATCTCGCTGCTCTCAATACCCAGAAAGGTCTTCAGCAGATTTTGCTAAATAGAATTAAAACATCAGTAGATAGTAAACTAAGAGAAAAGCAACCAGGTTTCAGGCAAGGAAGATCCTGTACTGACCACATCGCTACAATGCGAATAATAGTAGAACAGTCAATGAAGTGGAATTCTTCAGTGTTACATTCATTGATTATGAGAAGGCATTTGACAGTTTAGATCGTAGAATGCTATGGAAACTACTGGAACACTATGGCATCCCACCCAAGATAACAAACCTTATAAAGACCATATATGAAGAAACAACTTGTAGAATTGTGCATAGAGGAACTCTTACAGAAAGTTTTAAAGTAGAAACAGGTGTGCAGCAGGGATGTTTGCTAACACCATTCCTGTTTCTTCCAACAATTGTTTAGATCATGAAAACTACTATCATTCATTCATTTGCATGTCCTTGCAGAACTTCGCCTCCCTAACAGCACTGGCCTCTCAGTTGTAAGCAAGATGCCTTGCTACTGATGCATCCATTTGCAGATCATCAACGATGTCTTGCATCCATCTTCGCCTTGGTCTTCCTCTCTCTTTTTCTCATTATGTACCTTCCAAGATGGTCTTCTCTAGATTATCATGACGTTTAATGTGTCCAAAATATTTAAGTTTTCTCTCTTTAATCCTCTTTACTAGCCAGCCTTCTTCAGTATTAAGTTCTTGTAGTATGGATATATTTGTTCTTTTTTGTGTCCATGATATTTGAAGAACTCTACTGTAGCATTTACATTCAAAGCCATTTATGTATTTCTCAGCTGTTCAGCTTAAAACTGCCACACAAAGGAAAAGAAATGGGTTACAATGGACATTGTGGAACCAATTGGAAGATCTTGACTTCACAGATGATGTGGCACTTTTGGCACACAGCCACACACAAATGCAAGAGAAACTTCAGATCTTAAGCAAGAATTCAGCTAAACTGGGACTATATATTAACGGACAAAAAAAAAACAAAGATAATGAAAAGTATTAGTGCAAGCAATACCCTCATGGTAATTGAGGGAGTGCCGATTGAGGAAGTAGAGTATTTCACATATTAGGAAGCATAGTGGATAAATGGGGGGAACGGAAAAGGATGTTAAAGCCAGAATAACCAAGGCCAGGACAGCATTTATCCAACTTGACAAAATATGGTCATCTAAGAACATCAAAACAAGAATCAGATTTAAGCTTTTCAGTACGTATGTAAAGACTGTCCTGCTATATGGTTTGGAGACGTGGGTTTTCTCCTTCTTCATTCACTTCTACCACCAGGACCACCCCGTGATCCTACTGAATTTACTCCATGGTCCCTGAGAGGACCACAAGAGGTTCAGAGTATCACAGGGCTTGGGCCTGTGTTCTCAGTGAGTCGCAGAAACGGTTTTGTGTGACGCTGTGTGACATTGCACCAGTTTAATCTAGAGTTGGACTTTCTCACTGGAAAACCTCGATGTGTTTTGGATATCAGCATATCCCTGCCAGGTGAGAGGTGGTGGTGGTTGCCTATCTAGACTGCATTGGTCCAGTGTCTCCGACTTCAGCATTTTGTGGTCGTGGCCACTACCCTTCCTAGTTGTGACCAGGATGGAGCTTTTGTCCAGGAGGACAAATCCTTACCACTAGTAAGTTTCACCCCTGGTTTAAGCTGGTTTAGGCATATTTCACCAGTATGGGTGTAGAATGGACGTGGCCAGCCTCTAGAGCAGAGATGCCATGGTAGAGTAGCTTTCACCATGAGACTACTGGACATACAGATTAAACTTCACTTTATCCTTTCCGTCACCTTTTCACAGCGGTTCCGCACGGCAACCCTGGATGCATTCTCTTCATTGGCAGGAGTTTCATCCCATGCACAGCAGTTGAAGAATCTCACCAGCAGTGTACATGGGTTATGACCAAGACAATACAACAGAGAATAAAAACATTCATGAACTACTGCTTGAGGAAACATTAAATGGCAGGACAAGAACCTATGAACCTACAAATCATGTATACAAAGTGGAGGTGAATTGGCCCCACACTGAGGAAACTTGACACCAACATAGCAAGACAGGCAGTGACATGGAATCCTCAAGGAAATAGAAAATGAGGAAGACCTAGACTTACTTGAAGAAGAGAAATTATGACAGTATTCAGAGACAAGGGATGCACATGGAAGGAATCATCACCATCATCAGATGCCATGCCAGCTGTCATTGGCTATTATGCGTCTCCACATATGATAAATATATTTGAACACAGAATTGCTTTTTTACATTCATTATCATTATCAGGTGTCATGCCGACTGCTGTTGGCTATTATGGTTCTCCACAGTACATGATCCTTCATGCAGGCCATCAGCTCAGTTGGTGATCTCCTCTCACACCATCCCATCAGACTGTCCAGTATCGTTTCTCTTGGTCTTCCTCTTGATCTTCTTCCTTCTATTTTTCCTGTTGTTATAATATTTTCAATGCCCCCTCTTCTCCTTGCATGTCCTATGAAAGTACATTGTCTCTCTCTTATCTTTTTGACAAGATTTTTTGTCTCTCCAGCTCTTCTCATACATTGTTCATTTGTTATTTTTGCTGTCCAGGGGATTCACAACATTCTTATAATAAACCACATTTCTGCTGCTTCCAATGATTTTTGTGCACACCTGTCTATTGTCCATGATTCACTTCCATATAACAAGATAGGTTCAATATAGCATTTTAGGACTCGTTTTCTAACATTCATTGATAAGGATGTGTTGTATAATATGTTTGTCATTCTCTGAAATGTAATCTTTGCTTGGCCTATTCTGTTCCAAGTTTCTGTTCTGTATTTCCCATCTGAAGTTATTACTGCTCCAAGGTATTTGAATTTCTGCACCTGCTTTAGAATAGTTCCATTTAATTTTATACTGCATGTTAGTGGATTCTGTTTCTTAGATATAACCATAGTCTCCTCTGTCTTTTTGATGTTTAAAGTAAGGCCTTTCTGTTCACTTTCTTTGGAGACTTTATCCAAGAGATTTTGCAGGTCTTGTTGGTTCTCAGCTATCAGTACTGTGTCATCAGCATGTCAAAAATTGTTAATATTGTATGCTCCAATTTTTATGCCTGGTTCTGTGATGATCATTCTTGGAATATTCTCGCTGTACAGAGAAAAAAGGTCTGGAGATAAGCACACATCCTTGTCGCACCCCTTGTTTTATAGGTTGATATTTTCCAGTTCTATTTTCAACTCGAATTGCTGCTTGTTGCTGCCAGTATAGATGTTTTACAATCCTCAGGTCTTTGCCGTCTATATTGATGTCTTAAGGATTTTAATAATTTCATTATGTTTCACCTTGTCGAATGCTTTGGTGTAATCAATGAACCATAAGTAGAGATCTTTCTGTACTTCTAAAGCTCTTTCTGTTAGTGTTCGTAAAGCATAAATGACATGGAAGGGGGCAGAGAATAATTCCCAGAACAGGGATGTCTGGAGAGCCTTTATCCATGCCCTATGGTCTGAAGGGAGTGAAAGGCGAGGATGATGATGATAATCATCATCATCTCACCTTTACTACTTATTTTGGCATGTAGGACCTGCTTGCAGACATTTTTCACACCGTACAACTATTGACATAAATTGAATTCATAGGTCTATGAATTTAAAGTGAAGTACAACCTTCTAGTGTCAAAAACTATTACATATTGCTGCTTTATACGTAACTAGATGTAGCGCTCAGTACTAACTAATAATATTTATTATGACTAAATATATAAATATACACAAAGCTGCTGCAGTGAAACTGTAATAACAAAATGTTAAAACTGTTTAAAACAAAAGTAGGAACAGTTGAAGACCATGCATTAGTGAATCATAGTGAATGTACGTGCAGGTTGAATTTTGATTATTTTTACAACACAACAAAACTTTATATTGTTCAGGTATTCTTATCTATTAACCATAGTTACTTGCTTGCTTTTTCTTTCCTCTTGTACCGTGAAGTGTTGAGGGGAGATGGAATTGGCACTTTTGTGCCAAATGGGAGGCCTCAGTGATGGTCGTGCCATAATCAAGTGTTTCTGAGATACCATCTATCCATCTCTTTGTCCATCTTGATCTGTGTCATGTAATTCTTTGGTTGAAAGCTCTTGTGGCTGGCTGTGAGTGCATCATTCTCATTAAGTGACCAAAACACTTGATTCTTTGCTTCTCTGTATGTCATAGACAAGATGTAGTTCCTACCATCTGTCTTATGATATCATTTCTTAGCTTGTCAAACCTGGTGACATTTACTGCTTTCTTAAGTCAACTCATTTCGCATGTGGTTATTTTATTTTGTTGTTTCTTAGTAAATGCCTGTGTCTGGCATTGGTAGCGTACGTTATTCATTCGTTTTCTCTTAGTTTCAAGTAGAATGTTGGGGTGAGGAAACAGCAGAAATTGACCAAAATTAACCATATTTAACTTGACAAATATATTGTCTTACAAAAAAAAAAAGTTAACACTTCATATTTTCCCCCACAACTCGCGTATTTTGTGTTGAACTGCAGTGATTAGTGCATTAGTAGGAAAGGATAATTCAACAAAACTGAGTTTCAGACACAAACAAGGCAATACTTGAAGTGATGGGGGTTCGAAATGAAAAGTCACACTCCCTAATAACAAATGTTCCTTCCTCTTGAAGCAACCACAGCTGAACAGCAACACCACATTGAGTGGATTAAGTTTTGGATAGCAGCTTGGGGAAGATTATGCCAAGCATATATGAGTTCATTTTCAAACTTTACAAGTGTTTGAGGTGGATGTGGCACATTTTGAACAAGCGTATCCCACCAGCATGCAGTATTAAATTAAACGGAACTATTCTAAAGCAGGTGCAGAAATTCAAATACCTTGGAGCAGTAATAACTTCAGATGGGAAATGCAGAACAGAAATTAGGAACAGAATAGGCCAAGCAAAGACTGCATTTCAGAGAATGACAAACATATTAACCAACACATCCTTATCAATGAATGTTAGAAAACAAGTCTTAAAATGCTATATTGAACCTATCTTGTTATATGGAAGTGAATCATGGACAATAGGCAAGTCTGCACAAAAATCATTGGAAGCAGCAGAAATGTGGTTTATTAGAAGAATGTTGCGAATCCCCTGGACAGCAAAAATAACTAATGAAGAATGTATGAGAAGAGCTGGAGAGACAAAAAACCTTGTTAAAAAGATAGAGAGAGACAATGTACTTTCATAGGACATGAAATGAGAAGAGGGGGCATTGAAAATATTATAACAACAGGAAAAATAGAAGGAAGAAGATCAAGAGGAAGACCAAGAGAAATGATACTGGACAGTCTGACGGGATGGTGTGAGAGGAGATCACCAACTGAGCTGATGGCCTGCATGAAGGATCAGATACTCTGGAGAAGCATAATAGCCAACGCCAGTCGGCACTGCACATGATGATGATGATGATGTATCCCACATATGTTCAATAGATGACCAAGAGGTGACTTTGCTGGCCATGAACACAGAACCTGATGGAGAAATGCCATGGTTACTCTTGCTCGATGAGAGGCTGCATTGTAGTGCATAAAAGGAAAGCATTGTCCCTGGGTTTGGAAAAATGGCACAACATGAGGTGTCAGGACTTCATGTATGTATGTACCACTGTGCAGTGATGTTCCCCAAAATTGGTACCAGCTGTATTCTAAATCTAAAATATTCTTTTATTCCCCCCCCCCACATCATGATGCTGCCCCAACCAAAGTTCAAAGCTTCTCTGATGCAATTGTGAGCATATCATTCATGTCCATGTCAGTACACCCTGATCCTACCATCATACCTTTCCATCATGAATCTGGATTCATCTGAGAGTGTGACATACTGCGACTGTCTCCACGGCCATCTGACATGCACATTTACCCACTGAAGTCTATTCTGGATATGGCATAGCTGAAAGTTGAGAGTGTCGAGCAGGCTGACATGGACATATTGTTTGCTATTATTGTATTCACATGGCGTAAAAATGTTCAGCGAAACATGTCTGATGACCAGAAAGAAAGAGCCTTTTTCTGAAGATACATCAAACAATCAGATCAGGGGAATCTTGAAGAGCATATAATGATGAGAAACGTAATATCAAATTTTGTACAGACAGAAATCCTGGAAATCCCAGTAGAAGAGGAGAAGGTATGACAGACAGTAAAGTCTGCCAAAAAAGGTGCACCCAGTCCTGAGGGATGTCTCAGAGAAGCTGACAACAAGGTTATAAAGCAGATGACAGAAGATTACAGCCAGAGTTTGAAGACTGGTGTAATAGCTGATGAATGGATGCACAGTTAATTGATTCCCTTGCCAAAAATAGGCAACGGCAATACAAAACTGAATGGTTATTACATTACAAAATGCATATGGCAAGATGATTGAGAGAATTATAGCCAGGTGACTATCGGGCTTTCTAGAGACCAGTGGGCTGCTACTGAATACATTAGAAAGTTATAATCCAGGAAGAGATACAGCTAACAGCACAGCAATCCTGGCATATTATTATGAGGGATTTCAAAAAAAAAAAAAGAGGAAACTAGCTGTGCCACTTGATCTTGATGGTTCAATGACCATGAAGCATTAATAAATCCAGTGAAAGCAAAAGCCCTTTGGTGCTCACTAAACAATAGAACCATCAAAGAAAACATGCCAGAGACTTCTTATGGAAATACCCCCATTGAAAGATGTTATAACCTAAAGTACTTAAGAATCAGCTTTGACAGAACATTATCTTTCACCAAACTTATAACACCAAGTAAGGCAAGGGAAGGACTGGCTGCCATCACGGCCTAGATACAATTTCTGCAGTCACTCTCTTCATATTAATGCGAGCTATCTAAAATAGACTAAAGCCTGGGCATGCTAACACTGTCAAAACTCCAAATAACCAAACTTGAATGAGCACAAAATGAAGTGATGAGAGATACATTATAGGCTGAACCAATAACACACCAACAGCAGCAGTGAGTTACATATTGAATCTTCCTGATAGGTGCTGTTCTAGGACCCTCTGAGATCGTACACCAGCAAAACAAGAGCTGATCACACTAACAGAAATGCTCCGTTTTCCCCTGTGGTTGCTAAGGCAAAAATATTTAGCCACAGGTGCCCAGGCCCTCTTAGAAATATAGTTAAGATGTTGGCGAAAACGATCTCCTAAGGTAAACCGGTCTCCCCTATGTACTTCATACCACAACATTTGCACATAATAGCATAAATAACATTGCGTGAAGTGCAGATGAAACCCTCCTGAACTGATAACGTGAACTTAGGGAAGGAGATCTGACTAGCCTCTACAACAAACGGGCAAATGTTGCATCTGCAGTGTCCGCAACATCTGGTAACATAAAAAGTGTCATCTGTCCTAAGGCAACTTCTAACTTCCCTGTCCTGTTTGTAGGCCACTAATGGGGGTTCAGTAAAAAGTTCATGTGTATCAGGCTTGGTCTGAATGAGATGGGGATGGTGAAGCAGTATGCTTTTAACTGCCAAACTATAGGGGTGGTGTGTGAGTACCAGTTTAACCAAACTATGGGGGTGGTGTGTGAGTACCAGTTTAACTCTGTCCGAGCTACAGTGTGGTTTAGGAGTGAGGGCTTGTTGCCGTGATATATGGCTGATGCAGTTCCAAGATGATGAAAGAACATGTTCTGGATAGCCACGTTGTCAGAAGAAATCTAGCATTTTGTGGCCTTGATCCTGGAAATCCAAATCCTCAGTACACAAACGTCACAACCTAAGAAGCTGGGAAAAAGGAATAGAGTCCTTACACAATCTGGGATGGGAGCAAGAGTACAAGAGATAGCGGTGAGAGTCTGTAGGTTTATAGTGGACGGAAGTAGTAAGCCTGGTAGGGCCAATAGTAACGGCAATGTCGAGAAAGTTAGCGGAAGTAGTAGAGACATGGGAGGTGAAAGAAATGACAGGATTGTACTCCTTAATCAAACTGATAAAGTTGTCAAGATCTTCCTCTGGCATTGATGTGACCCCAATGCCATCATCTATGTAGCATCTATAGAAGGCTGGAAAGGGGCCTCTGTTGGCTCTCAGAACCTTGTGTTCGAAGTGGCCCATAAACAGACATGTATAGCTGGGGCCCATTTTGGTACCCATGGCCACACCACTAATCTGGTTGAAGTAAAGGTCATTGAATTCAAACAAATTGAGTTGGAGGACAAGTCGTGTAAGGCACAGAATAGTAGACTTAGGAAGAGAGGAATTTCATATTTTGTTCACAAAGAACCTAACAGCCTGAAGTCCCTGATCATGTGAGATGGATGTGTATAAGGACACTACATCAAGAGTGAAGGTACGGTAGGTGTGACCAGGCAGGAGTGTAAGGGTCTCAAAAGCAGTGAGAGCATGATTCGTGTCCTTAAGATAAGTGGGCAGACTAGTGACAAGAGGTTGAAAAATGCTGTCCAGAAAGTCAGATATTTGTTCTGTAGGGCAGGAACAAGCAGACATGGGCCTTCACAGGTTGCCTGGTTTGTGTATCTTAGGGTGTAGATAAAAGTATGGTTTATTAGGGAATCAGCTGTCGCGGATGTAAAGATGAGTTGCAGAGGGAGGAAGACAGTCTTGTGGATGAGTTCATTGATCGTGTCACGAACATGGTGGTTGTTGGCTAAAGTCAGATCTTGAGGGCGAGAGGTATAAAATTCAGTGTTGTTCAGCTGGCCCATGGCCTCTTGGATATACAATTCTTTCTTCCAAGAAACAATTGCCCCACCCTTGTCTGCACTCTTGATCACATTATCTTGTCTGTGCTGGAGTTATGAAAGTGCGCACTGCTCCCTGGGAGTCGGATTAGAGTGGTCAGCAGGCACAATATCTGGATATAGGGACCAAGAATCCCCATGCTGAGATTATGATGGAACATTACAGTCCCAAAGTGAATGTGTTTTGTGTCATTTCCAGAAGACGTGTGTTTGGCCCTTTCTTTGCAGGAAAGGTGTACCTGAACATGTTGGAGAATTGGTTAATGCCACAACTCATGAATGAGGTGGAACAGGAGTTTATTTACCAACAAGGCAGGGCCCCACCACATTGGCATTTGCAGGTCTGGGAGTACCTAAATGGACACATATTAGCTCAATGGATTGGTTGTGTGGGACCCTTGAACATCATCTTATGCATATCGCCACCACTGTCACCATTCCTGACAGTGTGCAATTTCTTCCAGTGGGGTTTCGTCTTGGACAGTGTTTACATCCCTCCACTTCATAAGACAGCCAGAATTGTGAAGACCAATAAAGAACATCACATGTGCTCAAGAGGGTTTGGTGAGAATGGGAGTACTGGCTGAATGTCAGCTGTGCTTACTTGGGGCTTAGGTCAAGTGCATTTAAGGTCAATATGAAACTGCAAATATTCCTTTTGTCAAAAAGTGGTAATACCATATATTTCTGTTCAGTGTTAGTGAAAATATGGTCTTACAAAATCGACCAATAATTTTTTTTGTGTGCACATCCTGTATATTCACTGGTTACCAGCATTAACAAACAACACAGTAAGGAGAGGGCAGGATAACCATCACTCACCTGTTTATGGGATGGCCAGACCAATGTCTTGATCATGAGTCAGAGTGAAATGACATGAAACCAAAGAGAAAGAAGGCATGCACAGTTTAGTTAGAGCTTGCCTGAGGAAGTCAATGTATTCTGTGTGAGAGAAATACAATTTCACATGTATCTTCAAGATGTTAATAAAAACCTTGTATGGATCAGATCCCCCCATGTGGTACCCAGGATCTGCAAAGAATAGGACCACTGTACCCTACCACGCATGATCGTAAAAGGCGACTAAGGAGGGTTCGGCATAGGGCCAGCAACCCTATCTGGTAAAAAAAAACTATCAGACTGCTACAGAAACAGAAGCAAGGAAAAAACAAATGCAGGTGGAAGGAGAAATGCTTATCAGGAAACTGAGCCCATGAAGGTTGTGAATGAAAGCCAGCCAATGGAAGTCCCCAGCCCGACTGCAGACCTCCTGGAACCTAAAAACAAGATGCAAATAGGCAG
The DNA here is from genome assembly GCA_009760885.1 of Achatina immaculata. Classification (NCBI taxonomy): domain Eukaryota; kingdom Metazoa; phylum Mollusca; class Gastropoda; order Stylommatophora; family Achatinidae; genus Lissachatina; species Lissachatina immaculata. The sequence continues at coordinate 786,461 of CM019704.1, forward strand.
CTGGAATGTAAGAACACTTAACCAGACTGGAAAACTAGCACAAACCATCAAGGAAATGCACAGATACAAACTAGACATACTAGGAATACAAGAAGCAAGATGGACAGGACAAGGCAGAAGGAAATTAACAACACAGCACACAGACGATACAATAATATAGTCAGGTAAAGAAGATCATCATGAGGGAGGAGTAGCATTGATTATAACAAAAGAAGCATCAAGAGCATTGCTGAAATGGACCCCTATAAATGAGATATTATTATATGCACGCTTCAACTCAAGATTCACGAAGCTGTCTATTATAATTTGTTACGCACCAACAGAAGCAGCTGAAGAGGAATTAAAAGAAGATTTTTACAATAGCCTCCAAGCCACAGTAGAAACAATACCCAAGCATGATATGCTACTCATTTTGGGCAACTTCAATGCAAAAGTAGGTGAAGGAAATGAAGATAGAAAAAGAATCATGGGAAGAGTAGGAATCAGAGAAATAAAAGAAAATGCAGAAAGACTGTGCAGTTTCTGTGAAGAAAACATGATGACCATTGGAGGGACAATTTTCCAACATAAAAACATCCATAAAGTGACTTGTAGGTCCCCAGATAAAACCACAGAAAACCAAATCGATCACATACTGATAAACAACAAGTGGAAACGGTCACTACAAGATATGTGAGCAAGGAAAGGAACAGATGTAGGAAGTGATCACAACCTTCTGGTAGTAAAAGTCAAACTAAAATTAAGGAAACTCAAAATCGGAGAACACAGAAAGATACGTTTTGATACAACAAAACTGAAAGACCAGCAAACAAGAAATGAATTCTCAATAGTATTTAAGAACCGCTTCAGTGTCCTACAAGACAAAGCAGAAATGTCCATACCAGAGTTCAATAAAACACTACAGGAAACAGCAGAAGAGGTGCTGGGATATCGGAAATGGAGAAAAGAGGAATGGATAGGCAAGACCACATGGGAAAAAATAGAGCAAGGAAAAGAAATCAAGAAAAAATTACTGAACACCAAATCACAACGGCTTAAAGAACAAGTTTTAAGTAATTATGCACAAAAAGACAAAGAAGTGAAGGAATCATGCCGTCAAGATAAGCGTCAATACTATGACAACTTAGCAGAAGCAGCAGAGAAAGCAGCATATGCAAATAACATGAAAACCATATACAAAATCACAAAGCAGATGACAGCTAACTTCAGCACAAGATGTGAGAGTGCAATAAAGACACATAATGGACAACTGGTCAGTGGAGAAAGAGAAAAAATTGAAAGAAGGAGGGAACACTTTAACACCATACTAAACAGAACACAAGCAGCATAAACAATAGACATACCTGAAGCAAAAACGGAACTAAACATCAATACAGGACCAATAACAACAAATGAAGTAAAGGTGACGATAAAGAAGCTAAAATTAGACAGGGCACCAGGCGAAGATGAAGTGACTGATGAGATGTTGAAAGCAGAAGAAACAGAAACACCAAAACAACTTTGCTGGATACTACAATAAATTTGGGATCTAGAAAAAGCTCCAGAGGAGTGGAAAACTGGCCTTATAGTAAAACTACCAAAGAAGGGTGACTTTAGAGATTGCGGGAACTGGAGAGAAGCATTACCCTACTGCCACTCACCAGTAAAGTATTTTGCAGAATAATCATCAATAGAATTGTACCAGCACTTGAGGGAAAACTTCGGAAAGAGCAGGCAGGATTTAGGAAAGGAAGATCATGCATAGACCACATATTTGTACTTAGACAAATATTAGAACAGGCAAATGAGTGGCATAGCACAACATATGCATTGTTTATAGATTTTGAGAAAGCCTTTGACAGTGTCAACAGAGATGCAGTGTGGAAAATCCTAAGATGGCATAGCCTCCCCCATAAGATAGTGAATGTAATCAAAGCTCTGTACGAGGGTTTTGAGTGCAAAGTGATCTGTGGGAAACATACCTCCAGCAACTTTAGGGTACAAACAGGAGTGAAGCAGGGATGTGTACTATCATTCATTCATTTGCATGTCCCTTGCGGAACTTTGCCTCCCAAACAGCACTCCTGTAGGCCTCTCAGTTGTGAGCAAGATGGCCTGCTGCTGTTGCATCCATTTCCAGATCGTCAACGATGTCTTGCAGCCATCTTCACCTTGGTCTTCCTCTTTTTCTTTTTCCCATTTTGTATCCTTCCAATATGGTCTTCTCTAAATTATCATGACATTTAATGTGTCCAAAATATTTAAGTTTTCTCTCTTTAATCCTCTTTACTAGCCAGCCTTCTTCAGTATTAAGCTCTTGTAGTATAGATATATTTGTTCTTTTTTGTGTCCACGATATTTGGAGAACTCTTCTGTAACATTTACATTCAAAGGCATTTATGTGTTTCTCAGCTGTTTTGTTAAGCGTCCAGGTCTCATAGGCATATGTTGCGATGGGAAAGATGCATGCCCTTAAAAATCTTATTTTTGTGGTTCTGTCTGCTCCTCTCCACAGATTCTTTATTTGTTTTACTTTCTGAAGAGCGATAGATGTCCTCCTTTTAATTTCCCTCATTGTATCTCCATTATTATTTAGTAGTGATCCAGGATATTCAAAACTCTCCACTTCTTCCAGTTTTTCCTCATTGATACATATTTCAGTTGCCTTGTTTGTTTTGTCAGTTGTCATCACTTTAGTTTTCTTTGCATTAAGATAGAGGTTCTGCTCTTCGCTGTTCTTGCAGACTGACATAGTTAGTTTTTCCATTTTTTTGTGTGTGTTGTGGACAGTAATACTGTGTCATCAGCATATCTAATCTCTGGTATTTCATAACCTCCAATTGTTATGGCATCGTAATATTCTTTGTCTACATCTTCTCTAACATTCCTCATTATATTTTCAGTATACAAGTTAAATAAGTAAGGTGACAATATGCACCCCTGACGGACCCCTTGTTTTATGTCAAACCATGTTGTTGTTTCACTATTTATTCTTACTGCTCCTTGTTGGTCTAGATACAGCAGTGATATTAACTGTATCAAATGTGTTGGAAATCCCATTTTTTTCCATTATTTCCCAAAGTTTCTGGTGTTGTACACAATCAAATACCTTTGAGTAGTCAATAAAAGCTAAATATAGATTCACATTAAACTCTCTGCATTTCTCTATTATTAATCTTATATTGAATATATGATCTCTTGATCCTCTTCCTTGCCTGAAACCAGCTTGGCGACTTCTTCTTCTATTTTCTTTCGAAGTCTACCCATTATGATTTTTAACAGAATTTTACTGGCATGACTAATCAGGGCAACAGTTCTGTAGTTGGTGCATAATTTCAGGTTACCCTTTTTTGGCAGTGGTATGAATACATTTCTTTTCCATTCTTTTGGCCAAATACCTGAATGCCATATCTTTTTACATAGTGCATGATAGATTGTTGCACACTCCTTTCCTCCTGCTTTAATAAATTCAGCTTCTTCTTCTTCTTCGTTCGCACTGTCTGTCTATATCTGCAGTCCTGTCTCTTTTATAAATTTCACTGTTTTTTGTAATTCATGTATGGAACCATAGAGCTTATCTTCTTTAGTGGTTTCACTGGGCCAGTAATTATTTCTCAGTGTCTCGTAGTTGATGCAGTTCTGGAGGATATGTTCCACAGTTTGGGGCACCTGGGCACATGTACATAGATTAGTAGTACCAACCTTAAACTTTGTATACATATGACTTCGGAGTCGGCTGTGTCCTGTTCGGAGATGGAAGATGGTAACTTGTTCCTTTCTGTTTAGCATGTGATAGTCATCATGTGGTGGTGTTTGTGGCTTCCTGTAGGTTTTTATCATGCTTTTCTTCTGATTATAAGTGATTGGTATGTACTAACTAATAATGGAGATACAATGAGGGAAATTAAAAGGAGGACATCTATTGCTCTTCAGAAAGTAAAACAAATAAAGCATCTGTGGAGAGGAGCAGACAGAACCACAAAAATAAGATTTTTAAGGGCATGCATCTTTCCTATCGCAACATATGCCTGTGAGACCTGGACACTTAACAAAACAGCTGAGAAGCACATAAATGCCTTTGAATGTAAATGCTATAGAAGAGTTCTCCAAATATCGTGGACACAAAAAAGAACAAATATATCTATACTACAAGATCTTAATATTGAAGAAGGCTGGCTAGTAAAGAGGATTAAAGAGAGAAAACTTAAATATTTTGGCCACATTAAACGTCATGATAATTTAGAGAAGACCGTATTGGAAGGATACATAATGGGAAAAAGAAAAAGAGGAAGACCGAAACGAAGATGGCTGCAAGACATCGTTGATGATCTGGAAATGGATGCAGCAGCAGCAGGCCATCTTGCTCACAACCGAGAGGCCTACAGGAGTGCTGTTTGGGAGGCAAAGTTCCGCAAGGGACATGCAAAGGAATGAATGAATGAATGGTATGTCTGGTTGCTCCATTTCAGTGCCCTCTTTGGCCAGGTGGTCAGCTTTCTCATTGCCTGGTATCCCACAGTGGGAGGGAATCCATTGCAAAGTGACTCCATGTTGTAAGCCAATTTTTGACAAGGCATCCTTAAGGTCTGGTAGTTTGTTGCACTGAAGAGCCTCCAGTACTGATCTTGCATCTGTGAGAATTACTACAGGACATGTATCAATTCTGGAGTCTGATAGTTTTTCAACTGCAGCAATAATTGCCCTAACTTCTGCATCAAAGTTGTTGCAGTATTTACCAGTGGGTATGGAAATCTTGTCAATGGTGTTGTTTGGATATTCAATATATGCTCCTGCCCCTCCATTCTTTATGGCATTATGTGCAGATCCATCTGTATACACACGTATCCAGGTGTCACATGGATATCTGTCATCTAGAACACTAAGTGTGGCTGTTGATCTTACAAGACTGCTCTGCATCTCACCATTCTGCACACCTTTCACTTCAGTCTGAATAGTTATTTGTGTATAATCTGCTTCTTTCCATGGTGTATGCTCTGGTACAGATGATAATGGAGTGACTACAGTTGGAAGGTCTGGTATCAGCTTACGCATACGCTTGGCCTGATGAATGAAGCTGCTTCTTTTAAGCCGTCCTAATGCCAAGTTATTGAATCTCTCCTTCAGGGGATGGCTTACAGAGCTAAGGAATTTTTCTCCCATGGTCATGACCTTTGTGTCTCTACGTTCCTTTAGCGGTTGAACACCAACTATTTTCTGCATTTCTACTATTGGTGTGGACCTCATGGCACCTGTGATAATCCGTAGTGACTGATTTTGAACCTTGTCTAGATTATGCAGCGTAGTGTTTGATTCTGTGCACCAAGATGTTGAGCCATATTCTAAATGTGGTAGAATACTTTGCTGATATACATTCTTGAGGATTCTTTCACTAGCTCCCCATGTGGTTCCACTCAATTTTCTTAATATGGCTAGTTTTCTTCTGGCTTTTGCTTCTGCACTGTTGATGTGTTGCTTCCACGTCAGTTTTGAGTCAAGAGTCACTCCTAAGTAAGTGGGTTGGTTGTCCATCCTTAAGGGTATTTCATTTACAAAGATCTTACCTGCTTTCTGTTTAGATGAGAGGGTGAACAGAGTGGTACTTGATTTCTCTGTGTTGATACTTACACACCATTTGTTTGTCCATGATGTCAAGATGTCTGCTGCTCTTTGGAGTCTCTGTGTAGCAACTGTCGCATATTCATCTGTACACCACATGACCAGATCATCTGCATACAGTGCCGCTTTGATTCCATAGGGAAGTTCCTTGACCAGGTCATTAATGAATACAAGGAATAGTGTAGGCGAAAGGACTCCTCCTTGTGGTACACCGTGTCGCAGAAGTACTTTCTGGCTTTTGTGTCCATCCATTACTACTCTAGCTCTTCTATTGTGTAAATAGGACTTTATCCAGTTGTACAGTCTTCCATTCACATTGCAGTTTCTTAGTTTCCACAGCAGACCTTTTTTCCATACTTTATCAGAGGCTTTCTTCAGGTCTATCCACGCTGCTAGTACAAGGTTTTTCTCTTGGAATGCATCCTCAATCTCTTGAGAGAGATAGGTCACTTGATCTTCCGTACTGTAGTACTGCCTAAAACCTGCTTGTTGTGGAACAAGAAGGTTTTCACTTTCTAGGTACCATTTTAGCCTCAGGTCAATGATGCGTTCCATCGTTTTGCATAGGCAGCTAGTGAGACTGATTGGCCTGTAGCTGGAGGCAGTATCACTGTTTTTCCCTGGTTTTAGCAGTGGTACCATGCTTGCTTCCTTCCAGATTTGAGGTAACTTACCTGTGCTCCAGCACATATTGAAAATATCCAACAGCTTTCTCATTGCTGCCATTCCCAGGTTCTTGATCATTTCATTGGACACTCCATCTGGTCGTGGTGATTTCCTTGGTTTCAGTTTACTGACTGGTAGGTCTAACTCACTGCGTGTGATTGGTGCATCCATGACCTCCACTTTTCTGACTTGTTCCTCCTCTTTCTGTGGCTCGATGCGCACTGTACGCTCCTTCTCTGGATGGATATCAATGTTGCAGTCCTGTGCAAACATACGAGCAAAGTGATCTGCTACCTGCTTACCTGTAAGAGTTTTCCCATCCTCTATTAGTATACTTCTTCCAGTACTCTCATCATTTAACTGTTTGATTAGTTTCCACAGTTTCCTTCCATCCTTTTCAAAGTTTAGGGACTCTGTTTTCTCTCTCCAACTTTCCCGTCTGGCTTGCAGCTTTGCTCTCTGAAATTTGGCTTTAGAATGTTGGTAATTATTGTGGTGTTCTTGGCATGGTCTATTTTCTGCTTGCTTTCGAGCTGCTTCCACGTCATCATGGAGTTTTCCCAGCTCACTAGACCAGTATGGTTTATAGTCCCTACGAGCTCCTCTGGGAATGGTTTCACGAGCGGCCTGAAGGATACAAGCATTGAATTCCTTCACTATGCTGTTAATATCCTTACCTTCTATGGACAGCTGTCCCACCAGGATACCTGTACGATGTCTGTACATTGTCCAGTTTGCTTTTTTATAGTTCCATCTGGGGAGAGGGTTACTGGTGTTAAGGAGTTCATTTTCTATTGTCAGGAAGACTGGTCGATGGTCGCTACCTCCAAGTTGTTTTCTAACTTCACGTGTAATGTTCCACTTCAGATCTGGAGAGTGGAATGCCAGATCTGGTGTTGATTTTGTATGCCACGCCCTTGAGTAAAATGTTGGGGCATCCATTGGCTGGTTGATCAGGAGAAGTCCATTATCATCCTGCTAGCTCTCAACTTCCTCTCCTCTCTTGTCTATGTGGTCATAGCCCCAGCTCTGGGAATGACTGTTAAAATCACCACAGACCATCAGTCTCTCTTTGTGTGGGATTGTTCCTACAGCAAGTGGCCGGTCATTAGGACAGTAATAGTTAAGGAGGTGGAAATCTGTATTACTACTTTTTAGGTGGATCATCTGGTATTCGGCTCCTTCCATGTACACTCCCACCTGACATGCGCTGATGTTATTCTTAACAAGTGTGAGTACTCCTCCTTTTCTTCTGTCCTGTCGGTCTGATCTAAAACACTGGTAACCTCTGATTTTAAAGGCAGCATCTTTGGTTAGGTGTGTCTCCTGTATGCAGCATATACTTACCTGCTCTGCAAAAAGTATGTTCTCTAGTTCAACCTTTTTGCTATAGCCATCTCTAACACTGCTGACACCCTCAGCATTCCACTGCATTATTTTAAGTTCTTGGTTTTTGGCTGTTTTCTTCTGTTGTATATTTTGGCCAGTAGCTCTACTCTCATGTCTCCTGACTCCACAAGACGAACTGAGAGGACCTCCAGTAGCATTGGGTGGACCCTTTCGAGGCAGGGGGCCCGGCACTGCACCTGCCTGGTTAGTCTTCACAGGGCGAGCACCATGTTTGAAAACTGCAGATAGAGACATTTCATTAGCGATAATGCGTGTTACCCTGATTTTTGCGATGCGCCTTTTGGCTGGGTAACTCCGACTTCAGCACCTTTCCTTGCTAGGGCAGACTGTGGTCTTGCTCGGACTGCCATGAAGACAGTGTGGCTGGCCTGGCCAAAACTTTGTTTTCCAGCCTCTGGTGGCTGTACTTAAGCCCCTTCTCCATGTCAGATGGTTTTGAGACAGTTCCACAAAGACACTCTGACTTTGAGATGAGGAATCTGATGAGTGCTTCAACGATATCCATTCCCCGCCACCCATAGTCTACTGGCTCTGTTTTGTTTACATCATTCTGATAGCCATTCTTGTAAAGACCCATAGGCTTGTCACGTCCTGGATTCATTGGTTTCACACCAGACTTCCCTCATCCCCGCCAGAGATCTCCATGTCCCTATCTGTCCACCAACTTGACATTACATTTTACAAAAATAACAATTACAATTGGTGTTGATTGCTACAAGTTTCTGGGCTACAGAGGTAGGTCAGAGTTTTTAAGCAAACAGATCTATGTTCCCTGTCTCACAAACACTATGTTAAGATAAGTGTGCTCTTAACACAGTTGTTCCCAGGGGTATAAATTCAGCTGTTATCTTATCACATCCTGGTGATTTACCATTTTTCAGATTCTTTATTGCCCATAAAACTTCTTCTATTGTCGGTTCGGGTTCTTTCACCTCCAATAACAATTCACACTGTTGATTTCTGCTTCCACAGTCGGTTGTTTCATACATTCTTTTGCAATATTCCTTCCATCTTTCTAGAATTTCCCCTGTCTCTGTCAGGGTATTCCCCATCTCATCACAAATTACATTTAGCTTAGGTGTGACATTTCTCGTCAATGTCTTCATTTCTTTAAACATTTCACTATCTCTTCCACACTTCTGATGTTCTTATATTCTTTCACAACAATCTTGTATGTATTGTTTTTTGTCTTTTCTTATGTTTCTTCGTACTTCTTTTGTTAGAGTTTTATATTTCTCTTTGTTGTTGTTTGTCACTTTCCATCGTGTCTTCATTTCTCTACATTGTTTTATCAGTTCTAGTGTACCTGCTGTGATCTATCTATTCTTTTGTGTTTTCTTTACTGGAACCATGTCTTTAGCTGTTGTTATTAAGATATCTTTGGCCTATGTAGCCAAATCATCTGGTGTCATCTCCTCCTGTACAGCCATCAGGATTTTGGAATGGTTCTTCACTTCTATACCGTATTGTTCTGGTATATTTGTACGATCAAAGCAGAGTGGTCTTGATCCTGTAACTATCTTTTTTATCTTTATATTCATTGTCTGCTATTAATAACTCATGGTCCGTGTCACAATCAGCACCTGGTAAAGTTTTTGCTGATGTTATACTTGACCTCCACCTTCTCTGCACTAAAATGTAATCTATTTGATTCCTGGTTTTCCCATCAGGTGATGTCCATGTGTAAAGCCTTCTTGGATGTTGTTTAAAAAGTGTGTTAGCGATCATTAGCTCATTTTCCATGCAAAACGCCATTAGATTGTCACCTGCCTCATTTCTATGTCCTATGCTAAATTTCCCTACAACATGTCCTTCATCTTCTGCTCTTTCTGTACCAATCTTTGCATTAAAATCACCCATTATTAATACAATATCATTTTTTCGTACCTGGTCTGTTGTCATTTGCAGTGTGTTATAAACGTTTTCTACTTCCTCTTCTTCTGCTGCTGATGTAGGTGCATATATCTGGATGATTGTTACATTTCTAGGAATGCCCTTAAGTCTGATTGTTAGGATTCTATCACTTACTGGATTGTAGCCTAGTAATGCTTTTGATGTTGATTTGTCCAAATAAAAAGCCACTCCATTCTTTCCTCCTGCTTCTCCGCCAGAGTATATAAATATATTATCATTCTCGCTCTTAAAGTGTCCTGATCCTTTCAATCGATGTTCGCAGATTCCCAAAATGTGTATCCCCGTTCTTTTCATCTCGTCACTTATTACTTGATATTTTCCCTCATACATACTTCTTACATTCCATGTTCCTACTCTTATTTTTCTTTTTAGTTTGATGCAGGGGTATTCCTTGGTAACACCGTCAGGATTTTGTCCGTCATCACAATTACTAGTACTGACCTCTGCCTCACATTCTTCCCCAGTGTTAAAATTAGATCTATCTGGCCTGGGGGCGTCACCACCAGATCTTTTTCCTATTTGACTTTCCATGATTGCTGTTTGGGTTTCTTGGTATATTTCCAAAAGATAGTTTACCATTGCTTTCCTTCCGGGCAGTGACTGTACTAGTCAGTGATCATAGCCCATTGAGATCATCTGCCTACCGTCATAGAATGGTGACCATAACCAATATTATCTGTCAGCTGCTCTCCCATTCCATCCACCACCTGCTCCCATGGCTTCATGTCACCCTGATCAGGGGGCTATACTGGTACTCCACCTTGCCCAAAGGTGTCCCGTAGACTGACGGAAGTAAGGAGGCGTCTTACTTCTCCTTTGATAGGGGATACCCCTACCCCGCTAACCAATGTGTACTATCACCGACATTATTTATCTTGGCAATAGACTAGTTAATGAAGGAGGCAACATCAGACAAACGTAGAGGATTACAATGGACCCTTGACACAGTGCTGGAGGACCTTGACTTTGCGGATGACATTTGTCTACTACAAAGACATGCAAGATAAAATAAACAAGCTAACTCAGAATGCAAACAACATAGGACTAAAGATCAACGTAGGAAAGACAAAGTTAATGAAGCAAAATGTGAACAACAGAAATCTACTCAGAGTTGATAGCAAGCTAGTGGAGGAGGTCAACAAATTTGTATACCTTGGCAGCAGAGTAGTAGAAAATGGAGACAGCACAGAGGACATCAACAGCAGACTTACTAGAGCAAACCAGACTTTTACAGTGCTCCACACTGTATGGAAATCTAAAAAAACTAAGCATAAATATGAAAATCAGGATATTTAAGTGTAATGTTCTAAGTGTACTACTCTGTGGAAGTGAATGCTGGAAAATCACCAAAACCATAGAAAACAAGTTGAATTCTTTCCAGACTAAATGTTTACGAAGAATTAGAAAAATATTTTGGAAAGAAATAACATCTTGTTGGCAGAAATGCAGATGAAGCCACTGACAACAATTATTGAGGAAAGATGCTGGTGATGGTTAGGACATGTGCTTCGAATGACTGACAACTCAGTACCAAAAATAACACTAAGATGAACACCACAGGGGAACAGAAGTAAGGGTAGACCAGAAGAGACATGGAGAAGAACAACAGAAAGGATGTTGAGCAATAGAGGGCTCACCTGGGCAAGAGCAGAAAAAAAGGCGAAGGACAGGCATTTGTGGAAAACCCTTGCGGTAGCCCCATGTGCCCTGGGCACTTAAGGTTCAGAGAGAGAGAGATGGATCAGATCAACTGGACTTGTCAGTTTAGTCATGTGTTCTGGATGAAGGTTGTTTTTGGTTGTCGTAGTTGACACATAGAAGTAATCTTTAATGATGTTGCTAGTTGTGTGACAGAAATCCAACAAGTGTAATAGACAACACACACATTAGTATTTCTGTGTCTTGTCTCAAAGAACACCAGCACAGCTTATAATTAGTACTCAGAGCAGGGAATTGTGGAAAAGCATGATAGTCAACACCAGCTGTAGGGCAACAGATATTGTCTTGTTTTCTTGGAACTGCGAGCTGATGTTCTTTGCAAGATAGAACTTGTTAAAGAAATAAGGTATTAAAAGTTTGGAACTCTATTCCTGACACTTTTATCTGTTTGAAAAATCTCATTAATTTTCTCATCTGCATATATGCAGTCCTTATTCACAGTTATGAGCTTTGCAAAGCCTATTCTGCAGAATTCTCTCAATGAACATCTTGAAGCTAGTGCTGCATACATAGCCCTGAAAGTTATAAAGTATAAACCTGATATAAAGAATATATTATCCACAATGCAACAGCAGAAGCCTCACTGACTTTAATTTTAATGTGTATATGAGGGATATTTCATTTGATAATAATTTTTTTAAGTGCATTTATGAGTATTTAAGCAACAGAGCTAATCACTTGACCTATGGTGTTGAACCAAAATAAATATACAGATAGGGTTCTTCTCTTTCCAACAGATCAAGGATTGTGAACATTTTTGAGGGGGTCTCTCTAGATATTTTGATATTTAAAAAAAAAAAAACCCAACATATACCAGCAGGAATACTTTTTTGCTGGTATATGTTGGGTTTTTTTTTTTTTAAATATCAAAATATCTAGAGAGACCCCCTCAAAAATGTTCACAATTCCTGATCTGTTGGAAACAGAAAAACCCTATCAGTTGGCCATGAAGTGTTGACAGTGTGCCCCAGTTAGTAGCATAGAAAGATGTATGAAAATCCTGATGATATAGTCATCGTGGCATCAGAGTTCTTATGCAGTTTTGAACTTTTGCAGATTTGTATCTGAAACCATATCACCTACACATGTAAGATTTTTGTCTTTTGATTCTGTAAATCTGAGGATAAAAATTGGAAATAAACTTTCAGATTCATTAACTTAATAGTTAATTATTTAAAAAATTTTACAGTGGATGCCATGGTTCTGATCATAAGTAGTTTTCTTTTCTTGTATCTTTCATAGGAGAAATACGATCAGGAGTCTAGGAGAAAGGAAATGAATCAACCTGCCAATCTAAATAAACAGGAAAGTAAACATCTTGAAGCAGAAATAGATAGACTGCAAGACATGCTGAAAGAAACTGAAAGTGACAGATTGGAAAAGGAGAATGAAATTAAAGAATTACGAGAGTGAGTTTATATTTATAGGATTCTTATTCAAAAATGTTTAATTGAATAGTCTGACATGTAACAGACAGTACCATTCACTTACTTGCCTTAAAATCTGTGACGTGGTGCAGTAGTCAAAAATACTGTATTTCCTCAAATAAAATTATGATTCGGAATTTATTAGAACATGGCATCTATTTGCAGAATTCCATTTACAGTTCTGCACCATCTGTGTTATCCTATACAGCATGTCTCTTCATAGAAAGACAGACTTGACCTGGCATTTATTTCAGACCCACTATTTTTTTAAACATGACTCCATCCCATTCACTTGATGTAGACAACTATATCATACGTAGCATTTAACTCATCGACTGCCATCCTTGCTATAGCGAGGTCTTCCAGTTAGTCTAGTGACTGCCATCATTGTTATAGCGAGGTTTGTTTCGTTGCAGCATAAAACCAGTGTAACTTTTAATTGTACACGATTTATCTGCGCATGTCTTGTGGCTAACAACCGAGTTAAATCGATTTTTTAAATTAAGAAATGTCAATATTTATTGTGATTTCGGAGGGATAAGGATATGTCTTATGACCAGACCACTGTTCCTGAATGTACTCCAAGTACATCTAGACCTATTAAATGGACTGGAGAAATAGAAGGTTACTTCAGACATTATTTTAGTGAGAATTCCACCACACGATGAGATCGGATGAAAATTTAAGTAGATCTGGACATTGCCGATGGTAAACATTGTATATCTAGGTATCACCAGTGGTGAGCAGTATACAGTTATCAGCTAAAATCATCACACTACTTTTTTCATAAAAAACTCTTCATTAATGAAATCTTCTTACATTTACAGCTATTTTCATGCATAATATGTATACTTTTAAAGTGGAAATACTTTGTACATTCACTTTTACAACTATACCCCTATACATATCAAGACCCGCACTTTTTGTGTGGCGCAGATGGGAATGTCCGCATTTTTTTCTGTGGCATGGGAAGAGTTAATCAGGGAAATATGGTACTCATATGACTATTCTTACATGTGTCAATTTCATTTGTTTCTTTATGCTGTGTCTGCTTGTTAGATGCTTGAAGTGTGGAGTAATCATGAGTAAGAATAAAAAAAAAAGTAAAGCAGTTTAATTAAAAATTAAATTTCATGGATGGAAGCTTATACTGTGCCAATACATGTTTGGAATGGCTGATGGATAGTTTGAATATGAAATATGCTCAGAGCAGTGCTCTGCCCTTAGTCTAGTTGGAGTCAAGGTCAAATAAACATGAATGCTCTGCTGTGAGGATACATTATTGTTTAACACTGTAGTGAGATTTCTTTGGACAGATGGAGCAAAGCCTGCTGAAATTCACCATAAGATGTTGGCTCAGTATGGAATTTAAAACAGCATGATGTCAGGTTTATGAATGGGCAGAAAAATGTATGGTGGAAAGAGCAAGTGTAACAGACAAAGCTTGATCTGATTGGCCAACATCAACCACATATTGTACTGTGCATTTCCAAGCCACTCATTGGCCATGCATATATATTATTTTAATTTTTTTTTTCTATTGTGGTTACTACATAATCTTCATATTACATTTACTTTTTGATTCTCCCACTAATTTTATTTTACCCTAGTTGGAAGATGACTAGCTAAATGTAGTTTTCCTTCAACACCTCCATACTTGACTCATGTTGTTATAGAATTTAACATGTATTTTCCTGGGCAGAGGCTTGGATATGATATGCCAATTCCATGGTGTTTGTACTCATCCCATAGTATGTTACCTGATTTCTCGTGGGGATGTGTTAAAAGGGTTACAAGACCTCTGTGACTTCTCTCAATGAACTGAAGTCAGAATTATTGCTGTGGTTAAAACAGCTACACCAAAAATGCTGGAGAACACTTGAAGAAAAATTGAATACTGCTTGGACATCTTACATGCCATAAAAGTTGCACATGGCGAAGTTGTTTAGCATTCTACAATACTGATTCTACATTAAGAGTTAACACTTTCATATTCTGTAATTATTCACTTCATGAACAGGCAGTTCTACTCACAATTCTTTACTCTAAAAAAAACACAAACTTTCTGCTATCATTTCCATCATGGACTATGCTTGAAATTCCATTTCCAAGTTGTGGCTCAGCCATCATCATCCCAGTGTACTTCTGACGATGATCCTTTCTCTCATTTCTCACAACAGTCTTCCAGCTGGACCCCATCTGCAGGAATGTATCAATCCCTGGACCTCTATATTGATCACACCCTTCTTGAAATTTACAAGCTTCACCTTTCTCTTGCACAACACTCTGACCTGACCCCCTATTTATTTGAAGGACACTAATCACATTCTCACTGCTTTTGAGACACTATCCCTCCTGCCTGGTCACACTCTTGATGTAGTGTCCTTTTATACATCCATCCCTCTTGATGAGGGACTTCAGGCTGTCTAGTTCTTTCTTAACAATTACATTTTGTAATGTTCCTACATCCACTATTCTGTGCCTTACATGACTTGTTCTTAAACTCAGCTAATTTGAATTCAATGGCCTATATTTTGACCAGATTAGCAGTGTGGCAATGGGTACCAAAATGGGTCCTAGCTACATATGTCTGTTCATGGCCCATTTCAAACACAAGATTTCAGAATCTTATAGAACTCCCTTTCCACCCTTCTATAATTGCTGCTTTGATGATGACATCCGTGTCACATCCATGCCAGAGGAATACCTTGACAACTTTATCAGTTTTATTAAGAAATTCAATCCTTTCCACCCTTCTGTAATTGCTGCTTTGATGATGACATCCGTGTCACATCCATGCCAGAGGAATACCTTGGCAATTTTATCAGTTTTATTAAGAAATTCAATCCTGTTATTTCTTTCACCTCTCATGTCTCTGTAACTTCTGTTAATGTTCTTGACATTGCCTTCACTGTTGGTCCTTCTGGACTTACCACTTCTGTCTACTATAAACCTACTGACTCTTGTACTCCTCCCACCCCAGATCATGTAAGGACTCTGTTCCTTTTTCCCAGCTTGTAACATTTGTGTACTGAGGGTATTGATTTCCATGATCAAGCTCACAAGATGTTAGATTTCTTCCGCCACTGCGGTTATCCAGATCATGTTCTCGCTTTGTCCTGGAACCACATCAGCTATATCTCATAACAAGCCCTCACTCCTAAACACCCCTGCAATTCGGACAGAGTGAAATTTGTACTCACGCACCACCCCCATAGTTTGGCAGTTAAGGAGAACTTGTTTCATTATCTCCATCTCCTCCAATGCCGAGCCTGATACACATGAACTTTTTTGGGTAACCCCCATTGGCGACCTACAGTCGGGACAAGAACCTCAAGGGCTACTAGTTCGAAGTCACCTCATGACATAGGACAAGCAATACTTTCCCATTTATTGTTGAGGTTACCCAGGTTTCCTTCCCGAAGTCCACACTGTCAGTTCAGGAGGGCTTTATCTGCACTTCATGTAATGTCATTTATGTCATTATGTGCAAGCATTGTGATATGAAGTATATAGGGGAGACCGGTTTACACTTAGGAGATCGTTTTCATCAACACCTTGACAATATATCTCAGAAGGCATGGACACCAGTAGCAAAACAATTCTGCCAAAGAACTACCAAGGAAAATGGAACATTTCTGTTACTGCAAACCACTCCTGTTCTTCCATTGAATGTTCCCATAAAGTTTTCCATAAGTGCCTTATTTTCCATGCTGGCTGTCTCCACCCAGCTGGAATTAACAACAAATTCAGGTTTCTTTAAACCCCTTCAAATTTCCATCTACTTTCTGCTACCTACACTGCACTTTCTTTCTTTTTTTCAGCTCCACTTATTCCGCTGCAGTTTTAACTTTATCGCCCCGTCTTCTGTAGCAGCCTCCAAGTGTTTATAGCTTTCTTGCCTCTTTCTGTACCCCTCCCTCTATTGTTCTCTTGCTTTCCATCCATGCTGATTAAGGTTTCTGATTGGCTGAAGTTTTGGAGTTATTGTCCTACATCATTCACGTTGTTCCCACCCTACAGTTCCATTTACCTGGGCCTTTTATGCTTGTCTGTCAAAGCAGGAGGAAACCAAAAGGCTAAGTTTTTTTTTTTAATACGTTGTGTTGTCCTTGTATGTAATCCTTGAAAAAGGCATATACTGAAATATTGGATGTTGTATGTTCTTCATTTATACATTATCATCTTCCTTATTCTCTGTCATTTGTGTTTCTGCTCAGTTTCCTCATTTTCTTTATCATTTTGTAAGCAGAACCATACACCTCTATTTACCTTATTACTAAACCAGTTTTACCACAGGCATCATCTCTTTCATATTCTTTAAGCAGTTTTCTTGTTTCTGGTTTAATAATTAATTATACGAAACCCCAACAATAATTCTGAATCACCCTATTTGAAAATTTAACCTTGGCATCATTATTAACAGTTCTATTATAGCTTCTTGCTATTTACAAGCATGATTATGTTATTTATTTATGCAAAAAACTTCCGTATGTAGTAGATATTAAAACATGACTTTTCTGAACTTCATGGTACTTTTGATGAATTCTATACAGTTAAAATAAAAAGCAGCATCAATCTTCAAGAATCTTGAGAACATATGGAATTCAAAAGTTATAAGCACAAAAACCAAGTTAAGACTATTCAATTCAAATGTAATATCCACCCTCATTTATGCATGCGAAAGCTGGAAAACAACTAAAGAAATAGAAAAGAAATTAGACTCTTTTGAAAACAAATGCCTAAGGAAAATACTCGGCATCAAGTGGAATGAATTCAAGAACAATGCAGAGATAAGACAGATGACTGAACAACAACCAGTCTCACGGGTGATCAGGAAAAGGAGATGGACATATGTTGGTCACTTGATGAGAAGAAATGATCAGAGAATCCCAAAACAAGCTATCAAGTGGAACACAACAGGCCGAAGAAAAAGGGGCAGACCGCGTGAAACTCTAAAGAGGACATTATTAAGAGAGGCCAAGTTAACAGGCATAACATCCTTTGATGAGGTTGAAAGACTCGCCGAAGACAGGAAAAATTGGCGAACTACTTTGCGAGCCCTATGTGACGTCTAACGGCACGGGAAGGATATAAGATAAGATATAAGATAAAATATCTCAAAGGTAACATTATTCTAAATTTCTTTGTGGAAGATTAAACTCAGTTGTCACAGGTTGTCTTTCTGTATAATTTATTAATATAAGATTAAACTCAGTTGTCACAGGTTGTCTTTCTGTATAATTTATTAATATCTGGTGCATGCAAATGACTGATATAAATTAATTGACCAAATGAAGTCTTAAGAAATAAGACATGTGATTCATGATATCACTCTGCTAAATCAGGAAAAAAAAGGGGTAAATTTGATAAATTCTTTACCCATGCACAAGTTTACAAGGAGATATTATGATGAGAATTTTTTTAAAAAATCATTTAATGCTGGTCCAGTCAAATATTGCAAAAGACTGTTGTTTTCTTAAAGATGAAGAGGGCAGTAAATTTTAATTGAAAAAAAAAAAAAAATTCAATTACAACAGGATTGTAATTTGGTACAATATTTTTCAAGTGTAGAAGCATTTTTCCACAATCTAGGTGAAGTTGAGAATGGATTTCTTCTGATGTTAATTTGACATGTTGTAGACATGTGCTGCTTTTGATCAGTCCATTTTTGCTAGTGATTGATTGATTGATTGATTGATCTTTATTTCAAAAGGGTTAAGAATTGGGCACGCAGGCCCGTCTGACATTCTGCCCTTTTGTTGATTTTTCTGTTGATGAACTGCAAGATGTTATGCTGTTTTGGTATTGTTTGCTGCATCATTGTTATACTGGGGGGGTTTTTTTGATGTGATTATTAGTGATACACAAAATAGTGTTTTATTTTTGTTCAAAACTTTGATGTTCTGTGTTCATGGCCATGACAATATTCATTATTACATGAGATTTAATTACTGTCAGTTCATTTACCTCGGGTACTAGATCATGTTCTGAAGGACACTGAGGATGATTGCCATCAGTTCGGTGGTAAATGTATCATTTTGAGGTAGGGTAGGGATGTGGAATGGGTTTTTTAAATGGGTTACGTACATTTATGAGGTATGTCTGAAAAATTACCCCTTAGCATCACATTAAAAATGGTTTTATCACCAACATGCTTTTGTATGCTCCATATGTTTACACAAGATATTAAAGCTGTTACTGTTTTTTTTTAATTAGTCAGTTATTTGGAAACATTTAATCAGTAATTTGACCACTTAAGTAATATGTGAAAAAAATATCTGAAAAAGTATTTTTTCATTATTTTTTTCCATTCTGAAAAGCTAAACAGCAACAACCATTCTGTGTATATAATTATTACAATTATATATCAAAATTTAAGCAGGTGGTTAAATTGTTTAAAGATAAAAGGCAAACCAAATTAAAAACATAAAATTGTAAAATCTTGGTAAGCTGCAGAGTTTTCTTTACCCGTACAATCATGAAGACAAAATTTAAAGCTGCAAAATTATGGTTTGTGAAGTTTTCTTCAACATACAAGTAGTCACAAAGACATACCAGCACACTCACATTTTTAGGTAGCAAGGAGGCTCTACTTTAGTCCATAATACCTGGATAAACTAATAAAGGGCTCTACTTCTTTTTACCTAAATAACTCTGCATTTATGAAATATTCATACATTTAGTTATACTTTGAAACATAATAAGTACACGGAGGTACATGGAAATACTGTTTTCCATTCCATTTTACAACTATACTCCCTAACACATCAAGACCCGCGTTTTTTGTGTGCACAGACGGGAATGTCTGCTTTTTTTTTCTAGGCACGGGAAGAGTTAACAGGTCCCAATTTAACAGTTAACTATGGCTTCACACTCAGTTAGAATGATCTGAAATTTCATATGCAAATACAGGAAACATCAAATGTAAAATTTTACTTTTTTATAATTATTACTGGCTGAGAAAAAAATGTGGGGCATTACTTTCTGAATGATCCTCATACATATTTTTCAGCAATCACAAACTCATTTGTGACTGTGTACTTGGAAATTTTCTCCAGTCAGAATCCAGTGGTTGTGCTCTTTTGTAATTTGTTAGATGCTCAGTATGGTACTATTGTATGGTATCATTGACTTCTAACAATTTGGCTAGCATTAAATAAGTGCTGTTCTAGATTATTAACACATCTAACTGTATTGAGGTGATTTCAGCTCAGATGTGTGGCTGAAATGTGTTTAAAATGTCTAACTAAATGTCTACACAGCTCTGGAAGAGATGAATTGCTTGCCTTCATGCCCTCCAATGTGCTTAATTGAATATTTTGTGCTGTACACCATATAGCTATACTCCATTAGCCTAATTGCAGCGACTATGTTTCTTGTGGTGTCGGTCACACTACATCAGTGAGATCAGCAATGGCTTAGAAAAATCTTTATGCAGTCCAGACACAATTGCAGCAGTGTGTCATTTAGTAACAAGTTAGCAGTCTAAAGTAACTGATCTAAATTTCTACTCTGAATTTATCTGAGAACTTCTTGTGCTTATGACTTGTTTACCAATGTTAAAAAAAAACCTCAGAATAACACAGTTTTCCACATATATATATATATATATATATATATATATATATATACACACACACATATTCACATATATATCATCATATATTTGTGCAATCATTCTGTTGATTGCTCAGTGATTCAGTACAATTAAGTTTTGCTTTAGCGAGAGATCATCTACTACATCTGTGGAGTGTCCTGAATTAGCAGTCCATTGGGCAATGGGCATTGTTAAATCCTTGATCATTCACTGGTTTGCCCACCTGACCTGATAAATACTTTTTTTTTTTCAAACTTCACTGTTCACTAGCTTTGTTTTTCTGTGCATTAGCCATGAATATCTGTAATAAAGGTGATAAGTCAGTGATATTTAAAGTGTCACAATATATGAATTGTTTGTTGCAATGAAGGCAGTTAATATTCTTACCATCTTTGACTTTTCCACCTGCATGTAACTTTAATCCAAATTATTCACTTAATTTTTGACTTAAATGTTTTACACTGTTATTTGTTGCTATGTTATTTATTCCAGAAATGTTTCATTTCTGATAATATACTTAAGAAAATTAATTAAGAATTATTAAATTTTCTTAAAATATACAAATAAATAAATAAAATATTGAAAGAGACATGTTTTTTTTTTTATCTTGCAGATCAATGCTTTTCAAATGAGAAAACCAAATAAATAAATGTAAAATATGTAAATATTTATGAGTTATTTTAAAACTTCTATATTTTTCATATATTTTTACAGATTGGTGAAAGAATACAAACAGAAAATGGGAACGTTAAAAAGAAACCAACAAACAGAGAAGAAGAAAAATGCTCAGTTGTTGGAAGAAGCTAGAAAAAGGGAAGACTCCATGACTGATGATGCATCTCATCTCTCAGTGAGTAGGGTTGTATTTATTCATACATCTTGCATCTTTCTTGTGCCGTTAAATGTCACATAGGGCTCACATGGTAGTTTACCAAATTTTCCTGTTTTCAGTGAGCTTTTAAACCTCATCAGGGGATGTTATGCCCGCTAAACTGGCCTCTCTTATTTCACATGGTTGACCTCTTTTTCTTCAGCCTTCCACTTGATAGCTTGTTTGGGGATTCTCTGACTGTTTCTTTTCATCACATGACTGTCCATCTCCTTTTTCTGATCACCCTTGAGACAGGTCGTTGTTTTCCCATCTGTCTTATCTCTGCATTGTTCTTTATACTTTATACTGAGTATTTTCATTAGGCATTTGTTTTCAAAAGAGTCTAATTTGTTGTCTATTTCTTTAGTTGTTTTCCAGTTTTCATATGCATAAATGAGGATGGATATTACATTTGAATTATGTATCTATTACAACTTGTATACTGAAAATATAATGAGGAATGTTAGAGAAGATGTAGACAAAGAATATTACGATGTCATAACAATTGGAGGTTATGAAATACCAGATATTAAATATGCTGATGACACAGTATTACTGTCCACAACACAAAAAGGAATGGAAAAACTAATTATGTCAGTCTGTAAGAACAGCAAATAGCAAAATCTCTATCTTAATGCGAAGAAAACTAAATTGATGACAACTAACAAAACAAACAAGGCAGCTTAAATATGTATCAATGAGGAAAAACTGGAAGAAGTGGAGAGTTTTGAATATCTTGGATCACTACTAATAATGGAGATACAATGAAGGAAATTAAAAAGGAGGGCATCTGTCGCTCATCAGAAAGTAAAACAACTAAAGAATCTGTGGACAGGAACAGACAGAACTACAAAAATAAGATTTTTAAGGGCATGCATCTTTCTCATGGCAACTTATGCCTGTGAGACCTGGACACTTAACAAAACACATAAATGCCTTCAAATGTAAATGCTACAGCAGAGTTCTTCAGATATCATGGACACAAAAAAGAACAAATATATTCATACTACAAGAACTTAAATATTTTGGACACATTAGACGTCATGATAATGTAGAGAAGACAGTCTTGGAAGGGTACATAATGAGAAAAAGAAAGAGAGGAAGACCAAGGTGAAGTTGGCTGCAGGACATCGTTGATAATCTGCAAATGGATGCATCAGCAGCAGGCCATCTTGCTCACAACCAAGAGGCCTACAGGAGTGCTGTTGGGGAGACAGTTCCTCAAGGAACATGCAAATGAGTGAATGAATGATCTATTACAATCCATTTAATTCTGAAGGTAGATAGGGGAATGAAAATTTTTGTCAATCTTTTTTCATGAAAAAAATCACATTGTTGTCTGAATTAATCATTGTAGTGCATAATGATAATAATATTTAGTAACATATTTACATATTTAGTAAATAAATTTAGTGTCAGTTCAGCATTTTCATGTGCAAATAAAAATTGTTTGAAGTTATTGGAATGCATTTTCTGTGCCTGTGAGCACACACTGTGTTGTTAATAATAAATGTTTACAGACACAGAAAAGTGTTTTTTTGTATGATGGTGACAAATTATATGGCCAGAGGGTTTGTTTTATATTGTGGATGGGAACTTTAGTCTTCTTCTTCTTCTTCGCTCGCTTCTATCACCAAGACCACCCCATAATCCTACTGAATTTACTCCTGTGGTCCTCAGTGGGTCCTGTGGTCCCCGAAAGGACTACATGAGATCCCCGAGAGGATCACAAGAGGTTCAGCGTATTGCAGGGCTTGAACCTGTATTCTTGGTGGGTCTCAGAAGCGGGATTGCATGACACTGTGGTTTTCGTTGCACCAGTTTAATCTAGAGTTGGACTTCTCACCGAAAAACCTTGACGTGTTTTGGATATGAGTATATCCCCTCTAGGTGAGAGGTGGTTGCCCATCTAGCCTGGAGTTGGTTTAAGCATATTTCACCAGTATGGATGTAGAATGGACGTGGCCGACCTCTAGAGCAGAGGTGCCGTGGTATAAGTAGCTCTCACTGCAAGACTACTGGACATACTGATTAAGCTTCACTTTATCCTTTCCATCACCTTCTCACATTGACGCCGCACAAAAAGCCTGGTTGCTTTTCCTCATTTTCTTCATTGGCCGGGAGGAGTTTCACTCCACGCACAGCATCCGGAGTCTCGCCAGCACCGTCTTAACCCCTGGGTTAAGCCAGTTCAGACAATTCACCCGGTTTGAGTGTACATGGGACGTGGCCAGCCTCCATACCAGAGGCGCCATGATTTGACCAGTCCTGACCTCGAGACTTACTCCTGTCTTTCACCTTTTCCACAGTGCTGCACGGCAACCCATAATCAGACCTTTCTTCACTGGCCAGGAGGAGCCCCACTCCACACACGGCAGCTGAAGAATCTCACCACCAATGGTAGATGAGCTACCAAACATGACTCTCATTTACCCGAAACATCTGGTTTTCAGGCGCCAGATATTCACCTTTGCCCTTCTCCTGTCAGTTTAAACAGTTCTGCCACGAGAAAGCCAGGAGCTGGACTTGACTGCCAGAGGCTATTTGAGATGCACGCCATTGGAGTGGAGAGTGTATCCTCCACCCCATCTCCGGCAATAAAAAGTAAAACAACTAAAGAATCTGTGGAGAGGAACAGACAGAACTACAAAAATAAGATTTTTAAAGGCATGCATCTTTCCCATCGCAACATGTACCTGTGAGACCTGGACACTTAACGAAACAGCTGAGAAACACATAAATGCCTTTGAATGTGAATACTATAGAACAGTTCTTTAAATATATGAGCACAAAAAAAAACAAATATATCTATACACATTCATTTTCAGAACTTTCCCTCCCTAACAGAACTCCTGTAGGCCTCTCGGTTGTGAGCAAGATGGCCCGCTGTTGATGCATCCATTTGCAGATCATCAATGATGCCTTGCAGCGTTGGTCTTCCTCATTTTCCCATTATATACCCTTCCAAGGCGGTTTTCTCTGGATTATCATGACGTTTAATATGTCTAAAATATTTAAGTTTTCTTTGTTTAATCCTCTATACTAGCCAGCCTATATCCATACTATAAGAACTTAATATTGAAGAAGGTTGGCTGGTGAATAGGATTAAAGAGAGAAAACTTAAATATTTTGGACAGATTAAATGTCATGATAATTTAGAGAAAACAGTCTTGGAAGGATACATTATAGGAAAAAGAAAGATAGGAAGATCAAGGCAAAGATGGCGCAAGACATCATTGATGATTTGCAAATGGATGCATCAGCAGCAAGGCATTTTGCTTACAACTGAGAGGCCTACAGAAAGCGAAGTTCCGCAAGGGACATACAAATGACTGAACAACACACTAGCACTGATTATACTGTGATATTTTAACCTGACTGAGGCTTTGAGATAGTTCTTAAGCAGATCACAGTATGCTTTGTTGTTGATAGTGGTTCCTCTAGGCATGTAATGTTCCAGAATTGGGCCTTAATGTTTCAAGAAAAGCGTGATCATCAATTTTTCTGCCACGGTCTATCATCATCAAGTGCAGTGCCAACTGGCATTGGCTATTCTGCTTCTCCTGAGTACATGATCCTTCATGCAGGCCATCAGTTCAGTTGGTGATCTCCTCTCACGCCATCCCTTCAGACTGTCCAGTATCATTTCTCTTGGTCTTCCTCTTGATCTTCTTCCCTCTATTTTTCCTGTTGTTATAATATTTTCAATGCCCCCTCATCTCATTGCATGCCCTATGAAAGTACATTGTCTCTGTCTTATCTTTTTGACAAGATTTTTTGTCTCTCCAGCGCTTCTCATACACTCTTCATTAATTATTTTTGCTGTCCAGGGGATTCACAACATTCTTCTAATAAACTACATTTCTGCTGCTTCCAATGATTTTTGTGCACACCTGCCTATTGTGCATGATTCACTTCTATATAACAAGATAGGTTCAATATAGCATTTTAGGACTCATTTTCTAACATTCATTGATAAAGATGTGTTAGCTAATATGTTTCTCATTCTCTGAAATGCAATCTTTGCTTGGCCTATTCTGTTCCTAATTTCTGTTCTGCATTTCCCATCTGAAGTTATTACTGTTCCAAGGTATTTGAATTTCTGCACCTGCTTTAGAATAGTTCCGTTTAATTTTACTCCGCATGTTGGTGGAGTCTGTTTCTTAGATATAACCATAGTCTGTCTTTTTGATGTTCAAAGTAAGGCCTTTCTAATCGTTTCCTTTAGCGACTTTATCCAAGAGATTTTGCAGGTCTTGTTGGTTCTCAGCTATCAGTACTGTGTCGTCAGCATATCGAAGGTTGTTAATATTGTATCCTCAAATCTTTATGCCAGGTTCTGTGATGATCATTCTTAGAATATTCTCACTGTACAAAGAAAAAAGGTCTGGAGATAGCACACATCCTTGTCGCACCCCTTGTTTTATAGATTGATATTTTCCAGTTCTATTTTCAACTCGAATTGCTGCTTGTTGCTTCCAGTATAGATGTTTTACAGTCCTCAGGTCTTTGCCGTCTATATTGATGTCTTCAAGCATTTTAATAATTTCATTATGTTTCACCTTGTCGAATGTCTTGGTGTAATCAGTGAAGCATAAGTACAGATCTTTCTGTACTTCTAAAGCTCTTTCTGTTAGTGTTTGTAAAGCATAAATGGCATTGTGTGTTCCCTTTCCTTCAACAAATCCAAACTGTTTATCTGCTAGTTCTATTTTCATCTTTTTCCTTGTTCTTCTTATAATAATTCAAGGTGTATGGAAATTCTTTATTTAAATGAGGAAGAATGTCACCACTGCTTGGTTCACTTTGTCTCTGGCTTAAAATAATGTACCCAGCATTGATCTCCAGTTACTGTATGCGGTAGAAAGCTATCTCATTCTGCTTCATAATGTCATAAAAATTTCACAAACATCCTCATTATGTTATTTCAGATGGGGTTGAGTTGTTTTGATATCCTACCTGGCGGAGATTTTTGCACTGCAGAATGTCATGAATATTGTGCACCAAGCCATGACTAATCTTCATTTCTCCATCCACGTCATTGATTTCTTAGCCTCTGGTTTTGCTGTATCATTCATTCTACTTTCATGTTAGTGTCAGATATATTCACAGTGTGATACTCCACTTTTCTAAACTTCCTGTGCCACTTGCGAATTACCTGGACAGCAAAAATAACTAATGGAGAATGACTGAAATGAGTTGGAGATAGAAAAAAATTTTGTCAAAACAGTAAGAGAGACACAATGTACTTTTATGGGACATGCAGTGAGAAGAGGGGGCATTGAAAATATTACAACAACAGGAAAAATAGAAGGAAGAAGATCAAGAGAAATGATACTGGACAGTCTGACAAGATGGTGTGAGAGGAGATCGCCATTTGAGCTAGTGGCCAGCATGAAGGATCATGTACTCAGGAGAAGCATAATACCCAACACCAGTCGGCATGGCACATGGTGGTGGTGGTGGTGATTGCTGTGACTGTACCCATTCCGTAAGTACACAATGGACATTTAATGTCATTATTCCGAAGTCTGCTGAATCAGTCAGACACTTGGTGTCACACTGTCTACACATGTTTATTTTATACACATGGTTTTGTAACCACCTACTAGAGAGCTGTTAGGGAGGCAGAGTTCTGCAAGTCAAATGACTGAGTCAAATGACTGACTGGTTTTATAATTTTGTACTAGGACTGCTTTGCTGTTCTTAAATGGATGCAACTCTCCAGACTTTTTGTGAACATTATTATATAATGAAGAGAAGTTTGATAGATTTAGAGATAAAAAAATGGATGTGTAGAGCATAATAACATTGATATATAACTTAAATATTTGAGTTTTCACACCCATAATGTAGAATGCTGATAAGGCACTCACTAAGTCTTTTTCTTTTTCACACACATACGTATACAGTCATTAAATGTCAATCCTTACAAATAGTGAACTGCTAAAATAGAAAATTAGGTCACTGATGGTTGAATGGGCATTTGATATGGATGAATCCAGAACAGTCAACTGCATGTACATACTACTCAAAAACATCTAGATATAGGGTGCAAGGATGGCCAAGGAAAAATTGGATAGATGGAGTGAAATCGCACACTGGGAAAAAAAACAAGACAGCTACACAGGCCCCTCACTTTGCTCAGGACAAATGTCTTAAACTTCATGAGATGCTAATGACATAAGCAGACTGATAAGAAAAAAGAAGAAGAAAATGATATACTGAAAATTAATACCATTTCTAATTAATTTTAATACTCTGTAAAATCAAAATGAGTAACTGACTGATGAGATATGAGGGCTATTTCAGAATCAACCTTCGATTGACTAGTAAATATAAACTAGTTGCCATGGCAATATGACACCATTTCCTGTAGAAACTAGTAAAGTGTTATCTTGATAAAAGCGTGTCCACAATCTATTTCATTCAGTTGTGCGTGAGTAGAGACCCAGTATGTATGGATCCCAGAATCACTAATGCCACCAGCTATGAGGTCATGGTACAACAAGAAACTTAATTCAGACTGATGAACTTATTTTAAAAAGTCAACGAAGTCGTGTGTAAAAAAAATATTTCGTGATTTCATATCTTTCTGGTGAATTTCTTTGAATTTCAAGAACTATTCTGGTTTGAATTATCACTGGGCTTATTTGAAGACTTAGTGTGCATCCACTGTTTGGATTGTTCATTTATGAATACCACCAGTGTTTTGTCCCCAGTTACAATTCTTTCAAAACATCCCCCTCTTCCTATTAGCGCAGAAGATATGTCAAAGCTGGATCCATTGTTGGAGCTTTGTGAATGTCAGTCACTTGTTTTGGTCCTCACTGGGCACAGAACTCGGGGTAACCCCGTCTTCATTCTTGAGTTATAATGTCTTTTCCAGTCTCTATCATTCTTTTCAGAATCATCTCTGGATTAATCAAATGAGCATCTCTCTGTTATCCTTTGTATCTTCTTTATGACCTTCTAATATCCTGCAGTGCAGAAAAGGGTATTTATTTCTGGTTTAAATGCATGGAAGAGATCTAGGATGTTGTCAGACTTTGGAATTTCATGATTGTCTACTATCCTTTTGATCTATACCATACCAGACCACCACTTTTTTTTTCTGGATCATATCATAGATTTCTTTCTTCCTCCCCTTTACTACCATTGAGTATGCAAGGTGTGTTTTAAAAAAGTGAAAACACTACTTTTTTTTAAAAAGGCATGCCAACTGACACAGAATGTGGTGAAGTTACTGAGCACATCTAGCACCAATTTTGACAACAAGCTGCCGTTTACCCGATTTCGCTGTGAGCATTAGTCATCAAGCTACATCCACTGAAGCAAGCACATACACAAGCTGTTTGTCAGATTAGTGACAAAGTGACAACAAAGGAGCTTAAAGAACAAGTTTTTTGCTGCAAACTTGGTAAACATTTTACAGAGGCATGGCTTTTATTTAACCAAGCATACTGAGAGAACTGTGTAAGCTGAATGCAGTGCTATAAGTGGTTTAAGCATTTTAAAGAGCGGAAAAACATTGGTTGATGAAGATCCCAGGCCTGGATGATTTTCCACATCAACAGATGATGACCATGTTGAGAGAGTTTGTGCTGATTCATGGAAGTCATCATTTAACTGTCTGAGAAGTTGCAGATGAAATATCAGGATAGTATCTTGCCATCGAATTTTGACTGAAAACTTCAGGTGCATTGCATCAGTGCAAAATTCGTGGCTGTTGACTTGACGATCAGAAAGAGAACCATGTTGAAATAAGTCAGTAACTGCTTTCCATTGCAAATGGTAATGGAAACTTTAATTTTAAGAATGTCACAACAGGAGATGAGATTTGGATTTATGACTGTGATGTTGAAACCAAGATGCTATCTTTGCAGTAGATGGAGAAAGGGTCTCCTCAACCAAAGAAAACCATGGATGAATCGGTTAAAGGTCAGGATGTTGTTGGTTGTATATTTGATTGCAAAGGCATTGGCCACTATGAATGTATACCATATGGTCAGATGGTAAACAAACAACTGTACCAGAAAGTTTTAACATGTTTCAGGGATGCTGTGCTCAGGAATAGGCCTGAAATGTGGGAAAACCAGACTTGGATGTTGCACCACGACAATGCTCCAGCTCACAGTTATCAGGCACAACATCAAACATCCATTGTGCCGTATCCACCCTATCGTATATCTGGATATGGTCCCGGCAGACTTTTTCCTGTTTTCGAAACTTAAAACCACTTTGAAAGGATGTCATTTCCAAACCAAAGAGAAGCTTTAGGAAAGTGTGATAAGAAAACAGCAGGCATTGCAAAATATGCTTAACCAGGAGACATTCCAACAGTGGAAGAAATGTTGGGAATAGCATATTGCCAATAGAGGGGATTACTTTGAATGGAACAGTGCTTAAAATGTGAAATGAGCACTTATCTCTTTATACCAAAAGTTTGCTCTCTTTTTTTTTTTTTGGACCATTCATTCATTTGCATGTCCCTTGCAGAACTTTGCCTTCCTGACAGCACTCCTGTAGGCCTCTCAGTTGTGAGAAAGATGGCATGATGTCTTAAGCCATCTTCGCTTTTGTCTTCCTCTCTTTCTTTTTCCCATTATGTACCCTTCCAAGATGGTCTTCTCTAGATTATTATGACTTTTAATGTGTCCAAAATATTTAAATTTTCTCTTTTTAATCCTCTTTACTAGCCAGCCTTCTTCAATATTAAGTTCTTTTAGTATGGATATATTTGTTCTTTTTTTTTTTTGTGTCCATGATATTTGAAGAACTCTACTGTAGCATTTACATTCGAAGGCATTTATGTGTTTCTCAGCTGTTTTGTTAAGTGTCCAGGTCTCACAGGCATATGTTGCAATGGGAAAGACGCATGCCCTTAAAAATCTTATTTTTATAGTTCTGTCTGTTCCTCTTCACAGATTCTTTAGTTTTTTTACTTTCTTAAGAGCGATAGATGTCCTCCTTTTAATTTCCCTCATTGTATCTCCATTATTAGTTAATAATGATCCAAGATATTCAAAACTCTCTACTTCTTCCAGTTTTTCCTCATTGATACATATTTCAGCTTTTTTTGGACCACACTTTGTATTTTTACAGCATTCAAAATGTCTGCATGCCAGTGTGGGTGTTTCTTTATGTAATTATATATAATGCACATAGGTGCATTAAATTAAATATTATTTTCCACCACATTACCTTTTCCTTTAAAGTCAATTTTGACCATAAAGATGCAAAGGCAATTTTTCTGTGTCCTAAAGAATGAGGTTCAAGAGTAAATGTGCATTATGTTGACCTTCAGTAATAACATGGGAGATATATTCTGAAAAAAAGAAAATTATATTTTGCGTCATACTATAGTCATAATGTTAAATTGGTTATGTCATTAATTATTGTGAGAAATTTTCATATTTATGTAGAATGTGATCAAGAAAAGTAATGATCGTGTGGAGGAGTTAGAGGAAGCTTTGAGACAGAGTGTAATCATCACTGCAGAAAGAGAAATGGCTATGGCAGAACTTCAGGGACAAATTGAGGATGCCAAAGCTGCAGTAAGTCACATATTACATATTTTCATTTTTGTCAATTTCCTACATGGATTTTCTGATTTAAGGCTTAGATTAGATTGCTTTTTATGCTTTATATATTGTGTTCTTAGAAATTCCAAAGGTATGAATAAATCTTAAGCTAGTATATTCTGGTATAATTCTGATACACACCAGAAAGAATCCCCAGGGTCCATTCATCTTCTAAAAATGGTACCAGAGAAATATTGGAAGATAAATATGGTAAAAAATGATACTGACGCATGACATTTTATGTTGTGGAAATACAGGCCTGATACCGTATCGCTGCTATGCATTATTGGCATGGAAATGGGAATTTTACCTTCATATATTTTGTGATCATTTCTGCTAAGATTTTCCAGGTCAAACTCCCTCCTCCTCCTCATCTTCTTTACGCCTATCTGAGCCATAGGCCATTAACAAAGGCTCTCCATTTTTTTCTGTCTTGGGCTGCTTCTTCTATCTATCTCCAGATGTAGTCCATCTTTTTGGTTTCTGCTTCAAGACTCCTTCACTAGGTGTTTCTAGGCCTTTCTTGCTTCCTCTTACCCTGGGGATTTCAGGTGAGGGCCTTTCTGGATATGTTAATTGTAGACCTTCAGAGTGTATGTCCAGTCCATCTCCAGTGTTTTTTCATTATCATTTCTTTCACTGTGGTGTGGTTCGTTTTCTGCCATAACTCTGTATTGCTGGATGTTGTCGGGCCATCTAATCTGAAAGATCTTCTGTAGGTAGGTGTTAACAAAGGTCTGCAGTCTCTCTGTACTTTTGACTGATGCTGTCCATGTTTCTGATCCAGCTCCAACACTACAATTTAAATGTTTTGTTATGACTGAAGATTATATTGTAAGTTAAATTATATGAAACAAAACAGTTTAAATTATCTTTGTTAAAAAAGAAAAATGACCATCCAGTGCAGTAATTTTTCTATTATTTGCCAAATCATTAAATATAAAGTTATTAAACCTACTGGCTTTGCCTGACAATTCTTGTGATTTGTGGACCTAAACTTCTGTCATGAGATATTTTTAAATATATACCATCAGTTTTGTCAGAAAAGATTGTCATCATACATTGATTGTCATAATTCAGGTATTGGTTATGCCTGCAGTGATGTTTACTTACTTTATTAAGCATTTTTCCCCCTGCCAAAAAAAAAAATATTTAACAGATGGATGAAATGCATGTTGAAGTTGAATTACTGCAGCAGACTTCACACATATATGAAGAAAAACTAACAGCTTTGACTAAACAGATAGAAGAAAAAGACATCCACCTGAAAAGGTTCAGTCTAGAAAGACAGAAACAGCTTCAAGAGATTTATGAAATGAAGTAAGTAACATGCTGTTATCTTGTTTTGTTTTATCAGGTGATGACTGTGATCAACACAGATAAATAATAATAGTAATGTGCGATTTGTGAAGAATCATTTTGCTGAGCAGCTCTCATAACTGATTCTGCCAGTGTTATATTTGCATAAATGGTCACAGTAACAGCAATCAATGCTTCTGTTGCATGGTCCAGTCTCCTTATTCTTGCATCTTTTTTTTTTTTTAATTAGCCCTTGTTTCCTCTTCAAATTAAGCTGGATGATTTACAGATTTTCTGTGAGCCTGCTGTTTTCTTATCACACTTTCCTGAAGCTCTTCTATGGTTTGGAAATGACATCCGTTCAAAGTTGTTTTAAGTTTCAGAAACAGGAAAAAGTCTGCTGGAGAACAGGGTTTGATAGGGCACAATGGATGTTTGATGTTGTACCTGATGGTCACCTTCTCCCTCTGAATTTCACCAATGTACTGTTTGTTTGAGGCCTATCTTTACCACATGCCCCAACCATCATCATATTATTCTGGTAATGTCATCATGGATGGGAACTTGCATGCTGTTTTTTAACATCCCTTGAACAAAATACATGACAGTGAATAATTTGCAAAAAAATGTAGCCTTCATGATTAGTGACAGATGTTCATTATTTCATTAGACAGGAATCTATTCAAGCTGCCATCAGTGAAAAAGATTCCACATTGGCACTTCTTGAAATGACAAGTACAAAGAATCAGAAGAACATGGAAGAGATTGACAGACTTACGCAGGAAAAACATAAATTGCAGTCACAGTTGAGAGAAGTGGTTTGTAATTTGAATTTTTTTTATGCATGAAGTAAAATATAAGCTTTAGCAAAATGACAAATTCATCAGAAATATGGCTCATTTATATATTTGCCCATAACTAAGGCTTTACATAATATTGCTGTAGGTATTTACATTATATACTCACAGGTGACATTCAAGATGGCGGAAGTATTTTAACGCTCTTGTCAGCATGCATTTCAACATGGATTCACTGGATCTAATAATAAAGGTGTATGGTGTAGTTTTACAAAGTGGCAGAGGGAGTGAGTAAAGTGAGAAAAAACAAATAGAAAGCATGAAAATATATAAATGAAAAACATACAACATCTGATATTTCAGCATGAGCCTTTTTTCAAGGATTACATACAGACAAAAACGAGTAACTAAATGAAAAACTTATCTTAATATGGCTTCCTCCAGAAATAGGAAACAGAGAAATGTGTGTCCACTAGACGAGGCATAGAGAATACGTGAGGCCACACAAAGGATAAGTTGATCGAGCCAATCGTAAAGAAGAGGTGGAGAGGGAGAGGAAAACAGGTGGTTGAAGAGGGGGGAGGGCAATAGAAACGTGATAGCTGCTAGAGGAGAAGGTGTTTGGGAGGGGAGGAGTTAAGCGGAGAGATAATGAATGAAGAACATAAACACCTGCAGGGAGAAAATGTGAAACTAGTGAACAGGGCAAGGCCCTATAAACACCTATTGGTCACCAGAGAAGAAGAGAAGGTGGCGATAGGGAGTGGGAACTAGGAGAAAGAAACAAGAAAGTAGAGTTTAAAAAAAAAGAAGTGGAGGGGGGTGTGGAAAACTAAAGAAGTTAAAGAAAGCTGAAGACATTGTTAATTCCAGCTGGGTGGAGATAGCCAGCCTGGAAAATAATAAGATGTCCAGGCCCTCTTAGAAATATCATTAAAATGTTGGCGAAAACGATCTCCTAAGCGTAAACCGGTCTCCCATATGTACTTCATACCACAACGTTTGCGCATAATAGCATAAATAACATTGCATGAAGTGCAGGTGAAACCCACCTGAACTGATAACATGGACTTAGGGAAGGAGATCTGGCTAGCCTCAAGCACAACAAACAGGCAAGTGTTGCATCTATGGCGTCCACAATATCTGGTAACATAAAAAGTGTCATCTGTCTTAAGGTGACTTTGAACTAAAAGGTCCCTGAGGTTCTTGTCCTGTCTGTAGGCCACCAATGGGGGTTCCCCAAAAAGTTCACGTGTATCAGGCTCAGTCTGGAGGAGATGGAGATGGCGAAACAATATGTTTTTAACTGCCAAACTATGAGGGTGGTGTGTGAGTACCAGTTTAACTCTGTCCGAGCTACAGTGCGGTTTAGGAGTGAGGGCTTGTTGCCATGATATATGTCTGTAACACAATAATTGGTGTATAAGTATACAACTATACACTAAGCACGGCAGTAAAGCTGTGATACCAGAATGTATAAAATCGGAAAAAAGTAGGAGCAGCTTTATTACTTAACAATTACAAAGTTGTGACGTTTCAGCGTGAGCCTTAATCATACAAAAACATACAGGACGAAGAAATAGAGAGAGGAGATAAAGTATAGATTCACATGAAAAATTGCAAGGTGTGGCTTGTCCGGCGGTGTGTGTCGGGAATGGATCTGGTAGGACGTGGAAATTGTTTAAATAGAGACCTGTGACATGTGGTCGGTGGGTTGTAACTGGGGGTGGTGGATGGGGAACCGGGGAGGGGAGAGAGAGTGACGTACTACTGGCCTAGCTAGGAGAAATTGAAACAGGTGATTGGGGAAGAGGGGTTGCAGAGAAAATAGCGGGGTTGCAGAGTGATGCTGTGAGGAAGTTTGAAAAGTAAGAAGGGGTGGATTTAGTGGAGAGGTACTATAATGATTGAAGAAGATGATGTTACGTGTAACTAAACAGCGAGTTTAACCCATGTGGTTCCAGCGTCCCATAATTTTGAATGCAGCGGTTCTCAAGTGCCAGGCGGCTTGTGTCATCTGCGTGACATTGTTTAATGGCTGTTACCAGAAAATCAGATTTGCCTCTGTGGTTGGGGCCATTGAAATGATTTGGGACTGGTTTCGAAGCATGCTGGGCGATGTCGTACAGATGTTTTTGCATGCGGTCCCCTAATCTGAGGCCAGTCTCACCGATATATGTTATCCTGCATCTTTTGCAAATGATGACATATATCACATTTCGGGACTCGCATGTGAATCCCTCATGAAGAGTGAGGATAGTTTTGGGAAAGGTGATTGTTTTCGTTTCCCAAACTACAGGGCAGGTAATGCAGCGGGGGCTGTTACATTTTCTGGTGCCAACATATGTAAGGCTCTGCTTCAAGTGGCTGTGGACGAGGATGTCCTTAAGGTTTGGCTCATGTTTGTATGCCAATAGGGATGGATCAGAGAAAATGTCACGAGTGTCAGAGTCGAGTTGGATTATCGGCCAAACCTTAAGGACATCCTCGTCCACAGCCACTTGAAGCAGAGCCTTACATATGTTGGCACCAGAAAATGTAACCGCCCCCACTGCGTTACCTGCCCTGTAGTTTGGGAAACGAAAACATTCACATGCGAGTCCCGAAATGTGATATATGTCATCGTTTGCAAAAGATGCAGGATAACATATATCGGTGAGACTGGCCTCAGATTAGGGGACCGCATGCAAAAACATCTGTACGACATCGCCCAGCATGCTTCGAAACCAGTCCCAAATCATTTCAATGGCCCCAACCACAGAGGCAAATCTGATTTTCTGGTAATAGCCATTAAACAATGTCATGCAGATGACACAAGCCGCCTGGCACTTGAGAACCGCTGCATTCAAAATTACGGGACGCTGGAACCACATGGGTTAAACTCGCTGTTTAGTTACACGTAACATCATCTTCTTCAATCATTATAGTACCTCTCCACTAAATCCACCCCTTCTTACTTTTCAAACTTCCTCACAGCATCACTCTGCAACCCCGCTATTTTCTCTGCAACCCCTCTTCCCCAATCACCTGTTTCAATTTCTCCTAGCTAGGCCAGTAGTACGTCACTCTCTCTCCCCTCCCCGGTTCCCCATCCACCACCCCCAGTTACATCCCACCGACCACATGTCACAGGTCTCTATTTAAACAATTTCCACGTCCTACCAGATCCATTCCCGACACACACCGCCGGACAAGCCACACCTTGCAATTTTTCATGTGAATCTATACTTTATCTCCTCTCTCTATTTCTTCGTCCTGTATGTTTTTGTATGATTAAGGCTCACGCTGAAACGTCACAACTTTGTAATCGTTAACTAATAAAGCTGCTCCTACTTTTTTCCGATTTTATACATTCTGATATATGTCTGATGCAGTTCCAAGATTATGAAAGAACATGTTCTGGATAGCCATGTTGATGGAAGAAATCTAGCATTTTATGGCCTTGATCCTGGAAATCCAAATCCTCAGTACACAAATGTTCTAAGGTAGTTTGTATCCCTCCTGATATTCCTCTTTCGGATGATGAGTTTTCTGCCCTGGTGAAAAGTTTACAGTTTGTTCCTCTCCATTCTTCTGCTGACCGGTTCACTCTCCTTCAAGATGTCCACCGTTTTCATCGCAGACTGCGTTTGAAGTTCCATTTCCAAGACACATTACAACCTTCATCATCCTAATCTACTTCCGATGATGACCCTTTTCTCTCGCTTCTCTAAACAACCATTCACCTGGACACCTTCAGCTGGAGTGTCTTGTTCCTTGGACCTCTACATTGATCACACTCTTCACGAATCCGCCAGCTTCGCCTTCCCCGTGTATGACACTCTAACCTGACCCCTAGGGAGCAGCGCGCACTTTCACAACTCCAGTGCAAACAAGATATCATGATCAAGAGTGCAGACAAGGGCAGGGCACTTGTTTGTTGGAAGAAAGATTTGTATATCCAAGAGGCCATGGGCCAGCTGAGCAACACTGAATTTTATACCTCTCACCCTCAAGATCCGACTATGGCTAACAATCACCATATGTTTATGACACAGTCAATGAACCCATCCACGAGACTGGTCTTTCTCCCTCTGCTACTCATCTTCACATCCTTGACAGCTGCTTAGGGAAGTCATCCTTTTATCTGCTCTCCAAGATTCACAAACCAGACAACCCTGGAAGGCCCATAATGTCTGCTTGTTCCTGCCCTACAGAGCAAATCTCTGACTTTCTGGACAGCATTTTTCGACCTCTTGTCACTAGTCTGCCTACTTATCTTAAGAACACAAGTCATGCTCACATTCCTTCTGAGACCCTTACACTCCTGCCTGGTCACACCTACCTTATCTTCACTCCTGATGTAGTGTTCTTATACACATCCATCTCACATGATCAGGGACTTCAGGCCGTCAAGTTCTTTCTGAACAAAAGACACAATGCTTCTACTGTTATGCCTACTATTCTGCGCCTTACAGGACTTGTCCTCCAATTCAATTCTTTTGAATTGAATGCCCTTTACTTCGACCAGATTGCTGTGGTTCCCAGCTATGCATGTCTGTTCATGGACTGCTTCAAACACAGGGTTCTGAGAGGCTTCAGAGGCCCATTTCAAGCCTTCTATAGATGCTACATAGATGATGGCATTGGGGTCACATCAATGCCAGAGGAAGATCTTGACAACTTTCACCTGCCATGTCTCTACCATTCATTCATTCATTTGCATGTCCCATGTGGAGCTTTGCCTCCCTAACAGCACTCCTGTAGGCCTCTCAGTTATGAGCAAGATGGCCTGCTGCTGATGCATCCATTTGCAGATCATCAACAATGTCTTGCAGCCATCTTCACCTTGGTCTTCCTCTCTTTCTTTTTCCCATTATTACCCTTCCAAGACGGTTTTCTCTAGATTATCATGACGTTTAATGTGTCCAAAATATTTAAGTTTTATCTCTTTAATACTTTTTACTAGCCAGCCTTCTTCAGTATTAAGTTCTTGTAGTATGGATATATTTGTTCTTTTTTGTGTCCATGATATTTGAAGAACTCTTCCGTAGCATTTACATTCAAAGGCATTTATGTGTTTCTCAGCTGTTTTGTTAAGTGTCCAGGTCTCACAGGTATATGTTGCGATTGGAAAAATGCATGCCCCTAAAAATCTTATTTTTGTGGTTCTGTCTGTTCCTTTCTACAGATTCTTTAGTTGTTTTACTTTCTTAAGAGCGATAGATGTCCTCCTTTTAATTTCCCTCATTGTGTCTCCATTATTAGTTATCAGTGATCCCAGATATTAAAAACTCTTCACTTCTTCCAGTTTTTCCTCAGTGATATATATATATCACCTGCCTTGTTTGTTTTGTCAGTTGTCATCACTTTAGTCTTCTTCGCATTAAGATAGAGGTTTTGCTCTTCGTTGTTATGACGGACTGACATAATTAGTTTTTCCATTCGTTTTTATGTTGTGGACAGTAATACTGTGTCATCAGCATATCTAATCTCTGGTATTTCATAACCTCCAATTGTTATGGCATCGTAATATTCTTTATCTACATCTTCTCTAACATTCCTCATTATATTTTCAATATACAAGTTAAATAAGTAAGGCGACAATATGCATCCGTGACGGACCCCTTGTTTTATGTCAAACCAAGTTGTTGTTTCACCATTTATTCTTACTGCTGCTTGTTGGTCTAGATACAGTAGTGATGTTAATTGTATCAGATGTGTTGGAAATCCCATTTTTTTTCCATTACTTCCCAAAGTTTCTGGTGTTGTACATAATCAAATGCCTTCGAGTAGTCAATAAAAGCTAAATATAGATTCACATTAAACTCTCTGCATTTCTTTATTATTAATCTTATATTGAATATATGATCTCTTGATCCTCTTCCTTGCCTGAAACCAGCTTGGACCATATTGACATCTTCTTCTATTTTCTTACGAAGTCTACCCATTATGATTTTTAACAGAATTTTACTGCCATGACTAATCAGGGCAACAATTCTGTAGTTGGTGCATAATTTCAGGTTACCCTTTTTTGGCAGTGGTATGAATATAGTTCTTTTCCATTCTTTTGGCCAAATACCTGAATGCCATATCTTTTTACATAGTGCATGATAGATTTTTGCACATTCCTTTCCTCCTGCTTTAATAAATTCAGCTGTTATCTCATCACATCCTGGTGATTTACCATTTTTCAGATTCTTTATTGCCCACAAAACTTCTTCTGTTGTCAGTTCGAGTTCTTTCTCCTCCAATAATAATTCACACTGTTGATTTCTGCTTTCACAGTCAGTTGTTTCATACATTCCTCTGCAATATTCCTTCCATCTTTCTGGAATTTCCTCTGTCTCTATCAAGGTATTCCCCATCTCATCACAAATTACATTTAGCTTAGGTGTGACATTTCTCATCAATGTCTTCATTTCTTTAAACATTTCACTATCTCTTCCACACTTCTGATGTCCTTGTATTCTTTCACAACAATCTTGTATGTATTGTTTTTTGTTTTTTCTTATGTTTCTTCATACTAAAGATTTATATTCCTCTTTGTTGTTGTTTGTCACTTTCCACCGAGTCTTCATTTCTCTACATTGTTTTATCAGTTCTAGTGTACCTGCTGTAATCCATCCATTCTTTTGTGTTTTCTTTACTGGAACCATGTCTTTAGCTGTTGTTATTAAGATATCTCTGGCCTGTGTAGCTAAATTATCTGGTGTCATCTCCTCCTGTACAGCCATCAGGATTGATGGTCTTCTTGGATGTTGTTTAAAAAGTGTGTTAGCAATCATTAGCTGATTTTCCATGCAAAAAGCCATTAGATTGTCACCTGCCTCTTTTCTGTGTCCTATGCTGAATTTCCCTACAACATTTCCTTCATCTTCTGTTCTTTCTGTACCAATTTTTGCATTTAAATCCCCCATTATTAATACAATATCGTTATTCCGTACCTGGTCTGTCATCATTTACAATGTGTTATAAAAGTATTCTACTTCCTCTTCTTCTGCTGCTGATGTAGGTGCATATATCTGGATGATTGTTACATTTCTAGGAGTGCCCTTAAGTCTGATTGTGAAGATTCTATCACTTACTGGATTGTAACCTAGTAATGCTCTTGATGTTGGTTTGTCCAAGTAAAAAGTTCTTTCCTCCTACTTCTCCACCAGAGTATATAAAAATATTATCATTCTCACTCTTGAAGTGTCCTGAACCCTTCCATCGATGTTCACAGATTCCCAAAATGTGTATCCCCATTCTTTTCATCTCATCACTTATTATTTGATGCATCCCCTCATACATACTTCTTACATTCCATGTTCCTACTCTTATTTTTCTTTTTAGTTTGATGCAGGGGTTTTCCTTAGTAACACCGTCAGGATTTTGTCCATCATCACAATTACTAGTACTGACCTCTGTCTCACACTCTTCCCCAGTGTTAAAATTAGATTTATCTGGCCAGGGGCCTCACCACCAGATCTTTTTCCTATTTGACTTTCCATGATTGCTGTTTGGGTTTCTTGGTATATTTTCAGAAGATAGTTTACCATTGCTTTCCTTCTGGGGAGTGACTGTACTAGTCAAGTAATTGTAGCCATTGTCCCTACATTGAGATCATCTGCCTACCATCATAGAATGGTGACCATAACCAATATTATCTGTCGGCTGCTGTCCCATTCCATCCACCACCTGCTCTTACGGCTTCATGTCACCCTGATCGGGGAGCTGTACTGGTACTCCACCTTGCCTAAGGGTGTCCCATAGATTAACGGAGGTAAGGAGGCCTCTTACTTCTCCTCTGTCTCTACCACTTCCACTAACTTTCTCGACATTGCCATTATTATTGGCCCTACCGGGCTTACTACTCCTATCCACTATAAACATACAAACTCTCACAGCTGTATCTTGAACTCTTCCTCCCATCCCAGATCATGTAAACTCTTTTCTTTTTTCCCAGCTTCTTAGGTTGTAATGTTTGTGTACTGAGGATTTGGATTTCCAGGATCAAGGCCATAAAATGCTAGATTTCTTCCGTCAACATGGTTATCCAGAACATGTTCTCTCATCATCTTGGAACCGCATCAGACATATATCATGGCAACAAGCCCTCACTCCTAAACCGCACTGTAGCTCGGACAGAGTTAAACTGGTACTCATGCATCACCCTCATCGTTTGGCAGTTAAAAACATATTGTTTCGCCATCTCCATCTCCTCCAGGCTGAGCCTGATACACGTGAACTTTTTGCCCATTGGTGGCCTACAGACAGGACAAGAACCTTAGGGACCTTTTAGTTCAAAGTCGCCTTAAGATAGATGACACTTTTTATGTTACCAGACATTGTGGACGCCATAGATGCAACACTTGTCCATTTGTTGTTGTTGAGGCTAGCCAGATCTCCTTCCCTAAGTCCATGTTATCAGTTCAGGAGGGTTTCACCTGCACTTCATGCAATGTTATTTATGCTATTATGTGCAAACGTTGTGGTATGAAGTACATATGAGAGACCGGTTTACACTTAGGAGATCGTTTTCGCCAACATCTTAATAATATTTCTAAGAGGGCCTGGACACCTGTGGCTAAACATTTTTGCCTTGGCAACCACAGGGGAAAACAGGACATTTCTGTTAGTGCGATCCGCTCTTCTTCTGCTGATGTACGATCTCGGAGGGTCCTAGAACAGCGCCTTATTTTCCAGACTGGCTGTCTCCACCCAGCTGGAATTAACAGTGTCTTCAGCTTTCTTTAACTTCTTTAGTTTTCCCACCCCTCCCCCCACTTCTTCTTTTTTTTTTTTTTACTCTACTTTCTTGTTTATTTCTCCCAGTTCCCACTCCCTATCGCCACCTTCTCTTCTTCTCTGGCGACCTATAGGTGTTTATAGGGTCTTGTCCTGTTCACTAGTTTCACATTTTCTCCCTGCAGGTGTTTATGTTCTTCATTCATTATCTTTCTGCTTCCCCTCTCCCCCCGACACTTTCTCCTCTAACGGCCATCATGTTTCTATTGCCCTTCCCCATCCTTCAAACATCTGTTTTCCTCTCTCTCCACCTCTTCTTTACTATTGGCTCTGTCAGCTTATCTTTTGTGTGGCCTTGCGTGGTCTCTTTGCCTCATCTAGTGGACACACATTTCTCTGTTTCCTACTTCTGGAGGAGGCCATATTAAATAAGTTTTTCGTTTAGTTATTTGTTTTTTGTCTTGTTTGTTATATGTAATCCTCGAAAAAGACTCACGCCGAAATATCGGATGTTGTATGTTTTTCATTTATACATTCTCATACTTTCTATTCATTTTTTTCTCACTTTACTCACTCCCTCTGCCACTTTGTAAAACTATATCATACTCCTCTATCTACTTTTATTATTTGAACCAGTTTTACCTTTTGTCTTTCACTGGATCTGTCACATTTTCTGAATCATGAGGTGGGTGTAAGGTTGATAGCTTTGCACAAAGACCCATCTAGGGGTGACTCTAGGTGAGGAAAACATATTTGTTATGGAAACTCATAACAAACCAAGAATCATACTAGGTCAGGTGTAACACATAGAATACCAAAATGAAGAACTCTGTTCCTTTAAGGAGAAAACAGAAATAAAAAAATACATTAAACAGCTCAAAATATCTGACAAAGATTGTATTCTGGAATTTGAGAACACTGGCAACACCATCAAAACTGCTCCAGTAATATGAGAAAATGGATAGATAACACCTAGATATACTGGGCATCAGTGAAATGCGATGGTGCTCAAAGTACAAGCTGGGGCAGCATTGTGGGTACTGCATTGTTAGGAATGAACCTGGTGAACAGAAAGAAAATGATGCAACTAGCAACAAGAGAGCAATACTCATATTCAAACATAGATCTGGTTCTGATATCCACAAAAACCTTGCTGGACACACACTGGGAGGCCCTGGCATATTAGAAGTGATCATCTCCCCTGCACTGTGAGAATTAATAAAATTGGGAAATGTTGTTACAAAAAGACAAGACATGGATTTAAATATGAGCACCTAAGAATGGTCAAAGAAGCTGACAACAAGGTAGTAAAGCAGATGACAAGATCATAACCAGAGCTCGAAGACTAATAATCAAGGAATTGCTTCATAGTTACTTGATTCCCTTGCCAAAAATAGGTAGACAATACAAAACTGAATATTTATTGAATATTACAAAATGTATATGGCAAAGTGTTTTATAGCCAGGCAACTATCAAGCTTTCTAGAGACCAGCGGGGTGCTACCAAATACATTAAGAAGTCATTGTCCAGGAAGATATACAATTACACAGCAATACTGGCATATATGAGGGATTCCAAAGAAAAGAGGAAGAAACTGTAGTTGTGGCACTTAATCTTGAGGATGCATACAACAGAGTGGATTATACAACGATGTTGACACTTCTGATGGAGTTTTGGGTAGAGGCAAGATTAGTCTGATAGATAGCTTCAATGCTGGTAAGGTGATCAGTTGCCTTGAGATTATGGATCTCAGAGCCTAGAATAATTGCATCTGGGCTGCCTCAAGAATCTCCCTTGTCTCCTGTGCTATTCAGTGTATATTCTACTGGCATTGCACTTTTATTTGGGAATGGTGTAGGGTGAAAGCTGACCTACACTGATGAGCATGGGAGGTGTAGAAAGGAACAATGATACAGAAAAGAGTGGATCGTATAATAGGCTGGTGTGAGTGTAACAGTATGGTGATAAACCCTGAAAAACCTAGCATTCTGTGGTGCTCATTAAATAACAGAATTGTAATATCTGAAGTTCCAATTGTGAAATGTTGGGGACAAGATATTAAGGAGAACACATTTCATGCAGTGTCTAGGAATCACATTTGACCGATCCTTGTTCTTTTCACATGTGAACAGTGTAATACAAAAGGCCAGGAAAGCATTGGGAGCAGTTAGGCTAATGGCTGCAGCAAATTTTCCACACTGCACTATTCTTACTGATGCAGGCGCTGGTGATGTCACCATTGGAGTATGTTCTAGGCCTACTTACCCTGTCAGATGCATACCTGAACAGACTAGAGCATGTACAGAGCGAGGCAATAAAAGTAGCCTTGGGCTGCATCAGGGATACTCTTGTAGTGGACATGCGCTTTCTGCTTGATATGTTGAGTGTGAGGTTAAAACACAAGTATGCTCGGGTAAAGCCATACATCAGGTTTGCTGGCATGAAGGACCATCCTCTCCATTAGGAGCTGGGGTTGATAAAGGGTGGACACATCAGTGAGGCAGATTCTGGATGGCTGAGGCTGAGGATACAATAATGTCAGTGTGCGATATAGATGAGGTACCAAAAGGTGATGATTGGTTACTGGTAGCTAAAAAAGAAGAGCCATGAATGTAGAGACTGAGCACAGGGGCAGTTGATCTTTGGGTTCAAGATCTCATCCAGCATCACTGTGTGTCTTCTGACACAGTAATATATACAGATGGCTCAATGTCTCAGGTGGTTGGGGTTTTGTTGTCTGTATATAGAAGAGTAGTACACAGGGTTCAGGAGTCACTATATCAAGCTTGTGAATGGAAATTAAGGCTGTGTTGGCAGCAGTGGAATGCCTAGTTGCCCATGACCATCATTATGACAGATTCACAGTGTTTCATAAGATTCAGAAAAA
This sequence comes from Achatina immaculata, assembly GCA_009760885.1. Lineage (NCBI taxonomy): Eukaryota > Metazoa > Mollusca > Gastropoda > Stylommatophora > Achatinidae > Lissachatina > Lissachatina immaculata. The sequence goes on from CM019704.1 coordinate 830,943, forward strand.
AGTTGCTTAAAAAAGAATGAATTCGTCTGTTAAGCCAGTCTGCTGCAATGAGCTTAATGTGGCTTTATTGTCCAGGACAGGTGGGAGTACATGGCATTGAAGTGGCAGATTTGATGGACAGGCAAAAGTAATGGCAGGCTGAGAAATGGGTGACATTGCTAAAGCTATATTGGAAAGACTGGAAGAAAATGAAGTGATTGCTGGAGCTGGGACAAATTAAGAGTGCTGGTAGAAAATGTGTGGCAGAACATGTAAAGAACCAATATTTAATGGGAATTACTAGCAAACATACCCTTGGATGAATACTGTGGCATGTGGCAAAGCATATATGGGGCTGTCCTGAATGCAATGTGAGAGGCCTGATTTTTTAACCTTTGATTCCCCTGGGAACAACTATGTTAAGAACACACTTATCTTAACATAGTCTTTGTGAGACAGGGAACATAGATCTGATTTCTTAAAAACTCTGACCTACTTCTGTAGCCCAGAAACCTGTAGCAGTCAACACTTATTGTAAAATTACAATTAGAAGACTTTTAAGATTTTTTTAAAAGATTTTTGTAAAATGTAATGTCAGGATGGTAGGCAGAAGAGCTCATGGTGATGACTAGTAATAATAATCATAACAAGGATTCAGTGCCATAGTGTCATACCTGCTGAAAGATCATGTAGGAACTTTAGATCTAGAAAACCACGATGACAGACAAGATGAACTGATTGAATGGACAAATGGTAATGATAAAATCGTAGGCAAAACTTAGTTCCAACAGCATTCAGAAAGCATTTGGAAAAGTATGCAGTCAAGAAGACTTGAAATGTGCATATTGCTGTTCTTGGGTGGGAGGGAGGTTGGAGGTTATGGTGTGAATAAAAATATAATTTTTTTTTTATTTTTCAGACGGCAAAACGTATGAAGTTAATGCAGAGAGAATCTAATGACGAGGACAGTGATAGATCAGAAAATGTCATGAACTCTCCCATTCATCATCAATCCATGCTTGAAAAGATTGAATCAGCAACCTTTTCACCATCTGGTCAATCTCCATGCAGTGTTAAACTAGTGGAAGATTCTTTTAAATCCACGATAGCTGTGACAGAGCAGTCAGCATCAAACACAGATCTCTGTCTTGCTATTTTTCCCAGTAAAGAGGACACTAAAGACTCATAGCATAAGTTGATTTATTGATATAATGTGACATTTATGCTGATATTTACTTAGATTGTATTATTTCAATACATTTTATACATAATTTATCATTCTGGGCAAAATGAGAAATTATGATTTTGCTCAGTGTATTTTTAGTATTAGTTTGGTGTACATATATTAGTTAGGATTAGTTTTTTCTTAATTATTCTCCGTTACTATTTTTTTCTGATGATGATAAATATAATTATTTTGACAGCAACTGCATAAAATTTTCTTGTTAATTATAAACTAGGGCAGTACTCTGTACTTAGTTATGAGCTAAAAAAAAAATCTGTGTCCAATAGCATTTGCATGCTGTAGGAGAGTTAAGTGTTAGTGCCTTCACATTTTTAGGTCACTACAGCATTTGAGGTATGGAAACTATTACCTGTCCTCTCTGCTTTTGTTTTCCTGGGGAAGCTCTGGGTACCCATATTTCGAGGCTGGTGCCAGATCTGAAAAAATTCCACCCAACAAAATCAGACCAGGGACCTTTTCATTAGTTTTGGTGCATAACATGAAATAAACCAAGTTTTGGTTTTTTTTTTTAACACACAGAAATAAATGGCGAGCCATTGGGAGACAGTTGCACTTCATCTCTACATCTAGCAGTAAATGAGGAAAGACAAGACACAGAGAAGTGTATGTCAGCGCACAGTTGTCCATTTCAGATATACAAGTATATGCATGAACATTCATACACAAACACACACACTGAAAAACTGCTAACATATCACCAGAGAAGTACCCTGAGGAGTTGTGTTGTACTTCTTGGGGTACTTCTCTGATGATCCAATATCCCCTTCAAATCTGCTTGATTTTCAGATGTATGGACCTTGTCTTTACTTGGGTATGGATTGGCAGAGCTGAGAATGGGAAAGAACAAAATGGCCAAGGCACTTTCTACATACCAGTTGCCCAGGCAAAGCAGTATTTGTAGGCACAGCTAATATCTGCTTGCTTCACTGCCATTATATACATAATATGAACAGTATTTAAATTTGTTGTAGGCCTTATTACCTCACACATTTCTCATCTTAAAAATTCTTCAGTATCATGTATTGAGCTTTATTTTTAGGTTTTAATTGATCAATAACAGTTATGCAAAATAGTTAAGTCAAATTCTGGAACAATTGTTTTCTTCTTTTTTCCTCATTGTTTTATTCCATTTTGCCATTGCTAAATCTTTACTGTTGGAGTAGAGACAAACAAAAGTTTGATTTTTAACTAATGATTTTTAACATTAAGATAGAAGTGAAGTATATGACATTAAGAAGAGAACATGGGAATTAGAAACATTGCAGGCTAGACCAGTCAAAGCTGATCAAATTCAGATTGTGTGCGTGTGCATGTGTTTTTTGTTTATTTATATTAGTTGTGTTGTCATTGATATCTCTCTTTCTATGTAAGAACTGGTTTAAAACAAACATTATCCTCATTACTATTCAACCTAGTATTAGAAAAGATAAATCACAAAAGTGAAAGGAGAAAGTACAAAAGTGCAAGTGAAAATACTGGGATATGGTGATGACAATTTATTGGGTTAAACTATGCAAGAAGTCAGCGGTACCAGCATACACCAGAGAGATGTGGTACTAAAAGTGGGCCTGACCATCACTAAAATAAGACAGAGTATATGAAGATATCAAGAGACCCAGGGCAGAATGATACAGATTATATATAATTGTTGGAGATATGACCATCAGGAAAACAGAAGCATACAAATTAGGCACAACTTCCAGAAGCTGCAGAGTACAAGAGGGAATAAAATATACTTTGACCCACAGTACCTGTTAAAATCTAAAATCCTGTCCCAAAACACCCAAGATAATAATCTGCACAACTATAACAAGATAGCCATTATGAATGGATCAGAAACATAAGGTTAAACAATGTTGAACAACAACTGCAAAACAAGTTGAACAACTGCAAGTCTTTGTGAATAAGATCCTGAGAAGAATATTTGGGCCCATAAAGGATACCAGGAATGGGGAATGGAGAGCTAGAAAGAACATTGAACTTAATAGCTTATTTAAATACAGCAGATTATAACATGTTGAAACAGAACAGATTGCACTGATTGTATCAAGTGGAAAGAATGGAAGAGAACAGAGAAACAAAAATAATGTGTATACAAGAGATGAGAGGTAGACCAAGACAGAGATGGAGAGACAAAATAGAGGATAAATAGGAAATTAGTCACCAACTAGAGAGAGTATTCAGAATAGCAAACTTTTTCTGCAGCAGTGAGCCATCGTGGCTCAGAAACCTGAGAAAGAAGAAACTATACATCTCTGCCTTGGCTACTATAGTACGAAGCTTGTCAGTTATTGCTCATTTTTCACTGTAAATCTAACAGTACTGATGGATTGTTGGTGATCTACATCCCCTGGCCACCCACCACATTTTTGTTTTTGGCAGAAACAACGTAGCAGAATCTGATGAGGATGCATTTTTAAACACTGAAATATATTTTTATCTCCTTTTCTCCTAACTTGAGCAGTTTATATGGAATAAAGATTTTTTTTTAGAATATATATCTCAGGCGTCACAGTTCTTTCTTTCTGTCAGATTCATTAAATTTTACAATGGCATAGCAGTATTGCATGTAGTCAGCCTTTTTTCTGCCTTTTTTTCCTTTTATGTGTTCTTTATCATGGATTTGATTTAGTTTATTAATATTTTGTAGAGTTGCATCAGAAACAAAAAAAATACTGAATGCTGCCAACAAACCCAGAGGCAGGAGACACCCTTCTGAAACCAAAAACTTCAACAGTTGAACATCTACGCAAGATATACAACATAGAAAGACCCTAACTGAAGCAAACATTACAGAACACAACATACAAGTGATATTCCAAAGAGAAAAATTCCTGAAGAAAAGACACACAGCCACTAAACACAAGACTGTGGAAATCACAAAAACAACTAAATGAAGAGAACACAGTCATCAAAGAAATAAATAAGCCCATACTAGGAAACAGGCTATCAATATTCTGGCACATTTCTGTGCAAAAGAGTGTTGATGCTGAGGGCTGGAACCAAAAACCCTTCTCCAGGCACAATAATCACTTCCAGACTTGTTTAAAATAACTAAACCAAGTAACTCAAAATCTGAAACATGAAGAAGATCCCTGGACCAGATCAGCCCTTAAGGACTGAAATTAGATATGAAATAAGACGCCTTATGTGCATGTTCACCGAAAGGATAGATCTATTGTATTTTTTTTTACTGGATGTCAATTTGTGCACGAACTTGTTTTCAGACAGCCGAGTAGCCTTTTGGTGAAGAATAATAGAGAAAAGAATTTCATCATCATCATCAGGTGCTGTGCCGACTGGCGTTGGATATTATGCTTCTCCAGAGTACACGATCCTTCATGCAGCCCATTAGCTTAGTTGGTGATCTCCTCTCACACCATCTCATCTGACTGTCCAGTATCATTTCTCATTTCTCTTGATCCTCTTCTGGCTCTTCTTCCCTCTTTTTCCTGCTATATTTTCAATACCCCCTCTTCTCATTGTCTCTTATTTTTTTTTTTTTTGGACAAGATTTTTTTCAACTCATCTTGAACATTATCTATAAGTTATTTTTGCTGTCCGGGGAATTTACGTCATCATCATCATCATGTGCCGTGCCGACTGGCGTTGGCTATTATGCTTCTCCAGAGTACGCGATCCTTCATACAGGCCATCAGCTCAGTTGGTGATCTCCTCTCACACCATCCAGTCAGACTGTCCAGTATCATTTCTCTTGGTCTTCCTCTTGATCTTCTTCCTTCTATTTTTCCTGTTGTTATAATATTTTCAATGCCCCCTCTTCTCATTGCATGTCCTATGAAAGTACATTGTCTCTCTCTTATCATTTTGACAAGGTTTTTTGTCTCTCCAGCTCTTCTCCTACATTCTTCATTAGTTATTTTTGCTGTCCAGGGGATTCGCAACATTCTTCTAATAAACCACATTTCTGCTGCTTCCAATGATTTTTGTGCAGACTTGCCTATTGTCCATGATTCACTTCCATATAACAAGATAAGTTCAATATAGCATTTTAGGACTCGTTTTCTAACATTCATTGATAAGGATGTGTTGTATAATATGTTTCTCATTCTCTGAAATGCAGTCTTTGCTTGGCCTATTCTGTTCCTAATTTCTGTTCTGCATTTCCCATCTGAAGTTATTACTGCTCCAAGGTATTTGAATTTCTGCACCTGTTTTAGAATAGTTCCGTTTAATACTGCATGCTGGTGGATTCTGTTTTTTAGATATAACCATAGTCTCTGTCTTTTTGATGTTCAAAGTAAGGCCTTTCTGTTCACTTTCTTTAGCGACTTTATCCAAGAGATTTTGCAGGTGTTGTTGGTTCTCAGCTATCAGTACTGTGTCGTCAGCATACTGAAGGTTGTTAATATTGTATCCTCCAATTTTTATGCCTGGTGGAATTTACGTGTTCAAATTAAAATCAACGGGAAAAGAATTTTTAAAATGTTATCTAATAAACAGATTCTGTGTATGTGGTCAATATCATATATGCCAAATCTCACAGTAAACTTCATTCTGCTCACTCACCTGTATTTTATGCAGGTGCGTTTATACATTATTAATATATTCGCTGTCCACGCGTATACATTATACACATGTGCCCACTTATAAGCATCCATCCCAAAAAAAAGGAAACGTCCAACTAATAAGCTAACCTATTGGGCTACTTGCTTTTGAAATAATAATAACTTGGCTACTGTAATAATAATAATATATGTAATATAATATATAATTATATTAATATGGGGACCGGCTAGCGTAGTGGTTAGAGCACTCGTCTAGCAACCGAATGGTTGAGGTTCGAATCACCAGCTGATTTTTTTTCCGACCACTACAGCCTCGAGAAAATCTAGGAAGGAAAGGATCTGGCCAACCCTACCTCAAACGCCCAGCATGAGGTCTCTAACAGCATTTGCTATGGGATTATCTATGTAATATAATATGTAATAATCAGTAATAATAATAACTTGGCTGCTGACAATAAAAACTCGAGAAAAAGATTACTGTCAGAATATATGAAAAGAACGAAAAAAAAAAAAAAAGAAATATCAGACCCACGAAGATACCTTATGGAAATAATTCAAAACCCATTATCACCATCCTTGAGACGTGGCTTAAGAGCTGTACTAGAGTCAAAATGAAGAGAAAAAAAATAGGAACATGACCAATTTATAAGTATGCGTTTTGCATACCACACTACATACCAATGAAGAAAACTGAGCAATGCATATGATCTCGGAACACAGAACACCTAGGAGCTGCCAAAGCAATAATGTAGGAGGCAGTAACAGTGGCAGAAGAATGGGCAGAAACATGGTGAATCCACATTTTTTTAAAAAATCCGTGCAGGTGTAAAATTTAATATTTAACATGAGCATCTCACTTTGAAGAAACAGAAAACAAAGCTACGGATGTCAGTGTAGCAAAGAGTCATGAATTATATTTTCTGGTATCAACATATGTAAGGCTCAGTTCATGTGGCCTGTAGACGAGACATGACCCTAGCATCAATGGGGACGGATCCTATTCACTAATATCCAGATTCTGCCTGTAAGGTCATGATAGGCGTGCTTTAGTGTACATGCGAATAGGAGAACGCTTTGCGAATAACTATTTGGGTAGGAGAGGAGGCAGCGTAATGGTTTTGGGAGGAATTTCTTCTTCTTCTTCGTTCGCACAGTCCTGTCTCTTTTATAAATTTCACTGTTTTTTGTAATTCATGTATGGAACCATAGAGCTTATCTTCTTTAGTGGTTTCACTGGGCCAGTAATTATTTCTCAGTGTCTCGTATTTGGTGCAGTTTTGGAGGATATATTCCACAGGTGGAGCACCTGGGCACATGTACAAAGAGTGATAGTACCAACCTTAAACTTTGTATACATATGACTTCGGAGTCGGCTGTATCCTGTTTGGAGATGGAAAATGGTTCCTTTCTGTTTAGCATGTGGTGGTGTTTGTGGCTTCCTGTAGGTTTTTATCATGCTTTTCTTCTGATTATAGGTGATTGGTATGTCTGGTTGCTCCACGTTCAGCTTTCTCATTGCCTGGTATCCCACAGTGGGAGGTAATCCACTGCAAGGTGGATTGTAAGCCAATTTTTTTACAAGGCATCCTTAAGGTTCGGTAGTTTGTTGCACTGAAGAACTTCCAATACTGATCTTGCATCTGTGAGAATTACTACGGGGATAGTTCTGGATAGTTTTTCAACTGTAGCAATAATTGCCAGTAATCTGCATCAAAGTTGTTGCAGTGGGTATGGGTCAGTGGTGTTGTTTGGATATTCAATATGTGCTCCTGCCCCTCCATTCTTTATGGCATTGTGTGCAGATCCGTCTGTATACTGTATACACAGACGGATCCTGCACAGGTGTTATATGGATATTTATCTAGAACACTAGTGAGGCTGTTGATTACAAGACTGCTCTGCATCTCACCATTCTGCACACCTTTCACTTCAGTCTGAATAGTTATTTGTGTATAATCTGCTTCTTTCCATGGTGTATGCTCTGGTACAGATGATAATGGAGCGACTAGATTTGGAAGGTCAGGTATCAGCTTCATACGCTTGGCCTGATGAATGAAGCTGCTTCTTTTAAGTCGTCTTAGTGCCAAGTTATTCAAGGGGATGGCTTACAGAGCTGAGGAATTTTTCTCCCATGGTCTCTACGTTCCTTTAGCGCTTGAACACCAACTATTTTCTACATTTGGTGTGGATCTCATGGCACCTGTGATAATCCGTAGTGACTGATTTTGTACCTTGTCAGCGTAGTGTTTGATGCTGTGCACCAAGATGTTGAGCCATATTCTAAATGTGGTAGAATACTTTGCTGATATACAGCTCCCCATGTGGTTCCACTTAATTTTTTTAATATGGCTTTTGCTTCTGCACTGTTGATGTGTTGCTTCCAGGTCAGTTTTGAGTCAAGAGTCACTCCTAAGTAGGTTATTTCATAAGGACATTTCATTTACATGTTTAGATGAGAGAGTGAACAGTGTGGTACTTGTTTACACACCATTTAGTTTGTCCATGATGAAGATGTCTGCTGCTCTTTGAAGTCTCTATGTAGCAACTGTCGCGTATTCATCTGTACCACATGACCAGATCATCTGCACACAGTGCCGGTTTGATTTTTGAAATTCCTTGTGGTACACCGTGTCACAGCAGTACTTTCTGGCATTTGTATCCATCCATTATATTGCAGTTTCTTAGCTTCCACGGAGACTTTTTTTTCCATACTTTATCAAAGGCTTTCTTCAGCTGCTAGTACAAGGTTTTTTTTCTTGGAATGCATCCTCATTCTCATCAGAGAGATAAGTCAGTTATCTTCTGTACTGGCTAAATCCTGCTTCTTCTGAAATGACAGGTTTCTCTCTCCAACTTTTACGTCTGGCTCTCCGAAATTTAGCCTTAGCATGTTGGTAATTATTGGCATGTATGAGCCACGTCATCGTGGAGTTTTTCAGCTCATTAGACTATATGGTTTATAATCCCTATGAGATCCTCTGAGAATGGTTTCACGGGCGGCCTGAATGATACAAGCATTGAATTCCTTCACTATGCTTGTCCCACGAGGATACCTGTACGATGTCTGCACATTGTCCAATTTTATTGTGTATAATTCTATCTGGGGAGAGGGCTACTGGTGTTAAGGAGTTCATTTTCTATTGTCAGGAAGACCGGTCGATGGTCGCTACCTCCAAGTTGTTTTCCACCTTCAGGTCGAGATCTAGTGTTGTGGTTGTATGCCAAGCCATTATCATCCTGCCATTATCATCCTGCCGGTTGAAAAACCGTCTCCTCCCTTGTCTATGTCTATAGCCCGAGCTCTAGGAATGTTTGTTAAAATCTCCATAGAACATCAGTCTCACTTTGTGTGGGATTATTTCTAGAGCAAGTTGGCGGTCATTAGGAGGTATTACTGTATTACTGGTTTTTATATGGATCATCTCGTATTCGGCTCCTTCCATGTACATTCCCATATGCGCTGATGTTACTTTACAAGTGTGAGCATTCCTCTTTTTCTGTCCATCTTTGGTTAGGTGTGTCTCTCTGCAAAGAGTATGTTCTCTGGTTCCATTTTTTTTGCTTATAGCCATCTCTAACACTGCTGACACCCTCAACATTCCAGTTTTCTTCCGTATTTTTTGGCCACTAGCTCTACTCTCATTGTCTCATGACTCCACAAGATGAACTGAGAGGACCTCCAGTAGCATTGTGTGGATTCTTTCTAGGCAGGGCTGGGTGGTTAGTTTTCACAGTTTTCACAGTTTTCACTATGTTTGAAAACTACAGATAAGAAACATTTCATTAACGATAATGCGTGGCATCCTGATTTTTGCGATGCCCCTTTTCGGCTGGGTAACTCAGACCAGCAACTTTCCTTGCTAGTGCAGACTTGCTCGGACTTCAATGAAGACAGTGTGGCTGGCCTGGCCAAAACTTTCCAGTCTATGTACCAGAAGTCCCTTCTCCGTGTCAGACGGTTTTGAGACAGTTCCACAACTTTTGGGATGTGGAATCATCATAAGGATGCTTCAACGATATCCATTCAACGCCACCTATAGTCTACTGGCTCTGTTATGTAACATCATTCTGATAGACATTGTTGTAAAGACACGTCCTAGATTCATTCACCAGACTTTCCTCATCCCCACCAGAGTTCTCCATGCCCCCTTACGTCCACAAACCTATTTTACAAAAATAACAATTACGATTAGTGCTGATTGCTACAAGTTTCTGGGCTACAGAAGTAGGCCAGAGTTCTCAAACAAACAGATCTATGTTCCCTGTCTCACAAACAAGATGATAAAGCGTTAAACACAGTTGTTGCCAGGGGAATTGAATGAATGAATTGTCATAAAAAAATCTATTCTCAAAAATGTTTTCACTAAATCTCTCTCTCTCTGAACCTTAAGTGCCCAGGGCACATGGGGCTTCCTCAAGGGTTTTCCACAAATGCCTGTCTTTCGCCTTTTTTTCTGCTCTTGCCCAGGTGAGCCCTCTATTGCTCAACATCCTTTCTGTTGTTCTTCTCCATGTCTCTTTTGGTCTACCCTTACTTCTGCTCCCCTGTGGTGTCCATCTTAGTGCTATTTTTGGTAGTGAGTTGTCAGTCATTCGGAGCACATGTCCCAACCATCGCCAGCGTCTTTCCTCAATAATTGTTGTCAGTGGTTTCATCTGCATTTCTGCCAATAAAATGTTATTTCTTATGGTGTTTGGCCAAAATATTTTTTTAATTCTACGTAAACATTTAGTCTGGAAAGAATTCAACTTGTTTTCTATGGTTTTGGTGATTTTCCAGCATTCACTTCCATAGAGTAGTAAACTTAGAACATTACTCTTAAATATCCTGATTTTCATATTTATGCTTAGTTTATTTGATTTCCATATATTCTGTAGCATTGCAAAAGCCTGGTTTGCTCTAGTAAGTCTGCTGTTGATGTCCTCTGTGCTGTCTCCATTTTCTACTACTCTGCTGCCAAGGTATACAAATTCGTTGACCTCCTCCACTAACTTGTTATCTACTCTGAGTACATTTCTGTTGTTCACATTTTGCTTCATTAACTTTGTCTTTCCTACATTGATCTTTAGTCCTATGTTGTTTGCATTCTGGGTTAACTTGTTTATTTTATCTTGCATATCTTTGTGACTGCTTGATAATAGACAAATGTCGTCCGCAAAGTCAAGGTCCTCCAGCACTGTGTCAAGGGTCCATTGTAATCCTCTGCGTTTGTCTGATGTTGCCTCCTTCATTAACCAGTCTACTGCCAAGATAAATAATGTTGGTGATAGTACACATCCCTGTTTCACTCCTGTTTGTACCCTAAAGCTGCTGGAGGTATGTTCTCCACAGATAACTTTGCACTGAAAACCCTCGTATAGGGCTTTGATTACATTAACTATTTTATGGGGGAGGCCATGCCATCTTAGGATTTTCCACAGTGCATCTCTGTTGACACTGTCAAAAGCTTTCTCAAAATCTATGAATAATGCATATGTTGTGCTATGCCACTCATTTGCCTGTTCTAATATTTGTCTAAGTACAAATATATGGTCTATGCATGATCTTCCTTTCCTAAATCCTGCCTGCTCTTTCCGAAGTTTTTCCTCAAGTGTTGGTACAATTCTGTTGATGATTATTCTGCAAAATACTTTACTAGTGAGTGGCAGTAGGGTAATGCCTCTCCAGTTCCCGCAATCTCTGAGGTCACCCTTCTTTGGTAGTTTTACTATAAGACCAGTTTTCCACTCCTCTGGGGCTTTTTCTAAATCCCAAATTTGTTGTAATATCCGGCAAAGTTGTTTTGGTGTTTCTGTTTCTTCTGCTTTCAACATCTCAGCAGTCACTTCATCTTCACCTGGTGCCCTGTCTGATTTTAGCATCTTTATCGCCTCTTTTACTTCATTTATTGTTATTGGTCCTGTATTGATGTTTAGTTCCGCTTTTGCTTCAGGTATATCTATTGCTTGTGCTGCTTGTGTTCTGTTTAGTAGGGTGTTAAAGTGTTCCCTCCATCTTTCAATTTTTTCTCTTTCTCCACTGATCAGTTGTCCATTTTGTGTTCTTACTGCACTTTCACATCTTGTATTGAAGTTACCTGTCATCTGCTTTGTGATTTTATATATGGTTTTCATGTCATTTGTATATGCTGCTTTCTCTGCTGTTTCTGCTAAGTTGTCATAATATTGACGTTTATCTTGACGGCATGATTCCTTCACTTCTTTGTCTTTTTGTGCATAATTACTTAAAACTCGTTCCTTAAGCCGTTGTGATTTGGTGTTCAGTAATTTTTTCTTGATTTCTTTTCTTTGCTCTATCTTTTCCCATGTGGTCTCACTTATCCATTCCTCTTTTCTCCTTTTCCGATATCCCAGCACCTCTTTTGCTGTTTCCTGTAGTGTTTTATTGAACTCTAATATGGACATTTCTGCGTCATCTTGTAGGACACTGAAGCGGTTCTTAAGTATTATTGAGAATTCATTTCTTGTTTGCTGGTCTATCAGTTTTCTTGTATCAAAATGTATCTTTCTGTGTTCTCCGATTCTGGCTTTCCTTAATTTTAGTTTTATTTTTGCTACCAGAAGGTTGTGATCACTTCCTATATCTGCTCCTTTCCTTGCTCGCACATCTTGTAGTGACCGTTTCCACTTGTTGTTTATTAGTATGTGATCGATTTGGTTTTCTGTGGTTTTATCTGGTGACCTCCAAGTCACTTTATGGATGTTTTTGTGTTGGAAAATTGTCCCTCCGATGGTCATCATGTTTTCTTCACAGAAAATGCACAGTCTTTCTCCATTTTCATTTATTTCTCCGATTCCTTCTCTTCCCTCTTCATTTCCTTCACCTACTTTTGCATTGAAGTCGCCCAAGATGAGTAGCATATCATGCTTGGGTATTGTTTCTACTGTGGCTTGGAGGCTAAAAATCTTCTTTTAATTCCTCTTCAGCTGCTTCTGTTGGTGCATAACAAACTATAATAGACAGCTTCGTGAATCTTGAGTTGAACCGTGCATATAATAATCTCTCATTTATTGGGGTCCATTTCAGCAATGCTCTTGATGCTTCTTTTGTTATAATCAATGCTACTCCTCCTTCATGAAGATCTTCTTTACCTGACCATATTATTGTATCTTCTGTGTGCTGTGTTGTTAATTTCCTTCTGCCTTGTCCTGTCCATCTTGCTTCTTGTATTCCTAGTATGTCTAGTTTGTATCTGTGCATTTCCTTGATGGTTTGTGCTAGTTTTCCAGTCTGGTTTAGTGTTCTTACATTCCAGCTGCCTATTTGCATCTTTTGTTTAGGTTCCAGGAGGTCTGCAGTCGGGCTGGGGACTTCCAGTGGCTGGCTTTCATCCACAACCTTCATGGGTTCAGTTTCCTGATAAGCATTTCTCCTTCCACCTGCATTTGCTTTTTCCCTTGCTTCTGTTTCTGTAGCAGTCTGATAGTTTTTTACCAGATAGGGTTGCTGGCCCTATGCTGAACCCTCCTTAGTCGCCTTTTACGATCATGCATGGTAGGGTACTTTTCACTAAATACGACCACAAATTTTCTTTCTTCTCAGCACTAATCAACCAGTGCAAATTCCCAACAGAAAATCTGGACTCAGGAAAGATGAAACGGACAAAATCGTTTCTAATACCTTGTCCATATGTTGCTCTCTCACATCTTGTGCTGAACTTACCTGCTTTATGATTTTGTATATGGTTTTCATATCATTTGCATATGCTGCTTTCTCAGCTGCTCTCTGCTAAGTTGTCATAGTACGGCATGATTCCTTCACTTCCTTTTCTTTTTGTTCTTTTAGCCGTTGTGATCTGGTGTTTATTAACTTTTTTCTTTTCTATGTTCAACGTGGTCCCATGTCTTGCTTATCTTTTCTCCATTTCCTATATCCCAGCACCTCTTTTGCTGTTTTATATAACTAGTATTCTGCTTCGTCTTGTAGGAAGGACACTGAGGCAAGAACTTATTGACAATTCATTCCTAATCGTCTTATTTTAGTTTTATTTTTGCTACCAGAATGTTATGATCACTTCGTATCTTGTAGTGACCGTTTCCACTTTGTTAGTATGTGATCGATTTGGTTTTCATCTGGGGACTTCAATTTTGTCATTAATTTTATGTTGAAAAATATGGAAAATCATGTTTTCTTCACAGAAACTGCACTTCTCCAATGCTGTTCCCACGATTCTTCTTGTCATTTCCCTCACCTAATTTTGCATTGAAGTTGCCCAAAATGAGTAGCTGTGGCTTGTAGGCTGTTGAAAAATCTTTTTCCTCAGCTGTTGGTGCATAACAAACAGCTTCGTGAATGGAGTTGAAGCATGCATATCTCTCATTTATAGGGGTCCATTTCAGTAATGCTCTTGATGTTTCTTTTGTTGCAATCAATGCTACTTCATGATGATCTTTACCTCACCATATTATTGTATCTTCTGTGTGCTGTGTTGTTAAGTGGCTGGTTTTCATCCACATGGATCATGTGGTCGCTCCATGGACATGAATCTGTATGCGGTTGCACAATGCATGATGCTCATTAATCGACAACGCAACAGCGCACACTTCTAACGTGGTATTTCGACACTTCCTTCTGGGGCGAATTAGTTCTTCTGCGTTCAAGGTTGTTGGTCACTTTAGATCCTGCAAAGCACGCCGTCCTCTCCAGATAAGAGCCTGAAGCATGTGTCCTCTGGCCATGTCTCACGCCTCATGTCTGCATGGTTTATGCACTCTTGTTCTGGAAATATTTTGAGTCGATGCAGGTGGCTCAATAGTCTGCAGTGGGCTGTCCTTAGGCGAAAGAGGATGGTTTGTAGTTGTATTGTATCGGGCTCATTGTCGCATTTCATCTGCACTAGTTAAGGATTATTGGATGACTGCTGCCAGCTTTGGATAAAGCTGTCACTTATTTCATTGCCAGCTGTTCCACAGTGTAGAGCCCTTGTTGTTGACACAGTTCTGTTTTGATTTCCTGTGGGTTCTTTGTTGTTTTTAGAGATTCCAGTCTTGGAGTCTGTGAAAAAGGCTATTTTGTGTAGTAGGTGCTAGTTTTCTGAGGGCTTCAAGGAAGCACTGCAATTTGAAGGAAATCTTTCCCTTCGCGAAGGTCATTTTGGCTTTCTCAACAATCAACGCCACAACCTCCATTTTTTACTGCTTTTTCTTCAAATCCATCTGTGTCCAATCAGCATTGAGTATTAATTCTTATGATGTATTTTTCTGAGACAGCCTAGTGGAAGTGTCTTGCATGTCCATGTTTGCATTGTCCATGTTTGCTGCTCGTGTGGTAACGATTTTGACTAATATATTTTTTTTCCAGGTCAAATGGAAATTGCGGATTTTAGCTTGTGCCCTTTTGATTTCCGAGAGTGTATTATTTGACGTGCGCTGTTTTTTCGATGTTGATCAAAGTTGTCACATGCCTCGGAGAAGTTCAATTTTAAATTTACACAGTAATCGGCATCTGTGATTTTGAGGCAGCTTAAATATCCTGGAGTCGTCAGATTATCCAATTTCTACTGTCCTCTAGCTGATTTTCTCCAGAGTGAGCAGCCCTGACGTTACAGATCTGGTAGATGTTATTAAATTCTGGTTTCTTATATAGAATTTTACAAAGTTTTCTGGATACCTCCATTTCTCTTTAAAAGACAAGATGAACTATATTATATATTATATTATAATATATATTATATGAGGTGACCATAACATGGAAGCAATGGAATGTGTTTCGGCAAAAACTCACAGATGTGTTCAAGGGCATTGTCACGATGAAGGATCCAAATGTGCCGGTACGCAACTTCTCAAGACTGTCTTGCGTATTGCGTCGCGCACACGTGCCGCAGTATGTGAGATGGATAGTTTACCAGGACTGTGATATTCAAACGATGCCAGTATCGCTTTTGAACCGGGGGAAGCACTCAAATGGACTCACCAAAAGCTGATTGATCAGTTTTCCCGAGGCGAACGCACGTAAGCCCGGAACCTGCAGCACTGACTATGGTGACTACCTACGGACAGTCTCACGAGATTAAATAATGACATGGTTTGTTTTTACAAATCATGAGATCATATGATAAAGGTTTTTATTTATGATACAGAAAGTAAAGATGTACCAGAATTCATGATTCCCTTCTCTCTCTTTTTCTTGGTACCGTCTTAGGCAGTTTTTTACAGTCAAAGGCTGACGGTTTGTGTCTGGTGTGTTGCGTTTTAACGTTTTCATCCAGTCATCAGACTGGAATAGGGTAAATATGTACATAAAAACTTGTAGACTTCATGACACTGAATACTTTTGACAAGTTTTTTTAAATAATAATGAATAAATGCTTTCTCTCTGTAAAATACCTCAACAGATTTGTTTCACAAATTTGTTTCATTTATTCGCTTTGTCGAAATAGATCTGAGAAAATTATATTCTTTTTTTTTTCTTCTTAACTTTATTGCTCATTGCTGTTCATTCATTCTTTCACACACAAGAGACCATCAATCTTATTTTCAGAACACTCCATGCACTGACTCCACAACAAAACTGATCACATACTGATCTGTGAGGTTTTTGTTTCAGTTTTGCAAGTTTTAATGATTTTTTTTTCCCGTCGGTAGCTGCCATCAGCTACATTTCACTTTTCCTGGTCAGTCAATTAATTCTGATCAACAGGTCAATTAATTAATTAAATTAAGTATTTGCACTACACCAGCTTCCAGAGATAACAAATTCCGTCTTGGGAATCACTGTAGTTAAACGTGAGGTAGCTGTTGAAAGAAGAATCCTTGATTACAAACTTCGTTCTGTATGTGTTTGAATAGTTAAGAACGGATACAAAATCGTGACTGTGAGGATGACAGTAGATGAATTTGATGATGTTAACCGATCTATAATATAATGGCGGCTGCTGTCTAGTGGTTTCATTTTCATGTATATTACATTTAATACTTTGGTTACAGTGTCAGTAGTCTGAGCCCAATGGGCTAGTGTGTATTTCTGTGGTTCCTCTTCTTTTCATGTCTTGCATCAGTTTTCCGCTGGATGCGCTGTGTGCTATGTGTCAGAAACTCGCTAATCTATAAGTGACTGTAGGTAGGGGAAAGATGCTTACTTTTTATTGGTGGGTGGTTTGTTGTCGTATTATGTGTGATTTTTTTAAAAACAATTTGACATAAAACAAGGTGGACACCAGGGGTGCATATTTTGTGTATCGTGAAAATATATTGAAGAATGTTAGAGAAGTAGACAGAGAATATAAGATGACATAAGTTATGAAATGTGATAAAACAGTACTATTAAAAAGGAATGGAAAACACACTGGAGTAAGTGAAGAATCAAAACCTCCATCCCAAATCATCTAAATCAGACAAAACAAATAAGTTAGCTGAAAAATAAATAAGAAAAGTAAATAACTATAGAAGCTGTGGAGACGGATTTAAACAAAAAAAAAATAGAGCAACATCATGGAAACAAAAAAGAACAAATATATAGATGCAACTATGCTGGATAGAGTTGTTTTTTGGATATGATAATAATATTTTTGTTAATCTAGAAAACACCACTTTGGAAGGCGGAAAAAGAAAGAAAGAAGATCTAGGTGAAGATGGTTGATGGATCATCAGCAGCAGGGCATCTTGCTTACACCGGAGAGGCCTACATGAGTGTTGTTTTTTAAAAAAAAACCCAATCATTTTCGGACTGAAGAGTTGGGGGTCCTGACAACACAGGAGGAACTGGCCGTGGTCGTGAAGCTGATGGAATATTAGTACTATAAAATAATTTTTTTCATCAGCATCCTGCGATAAGCCTTTCACCGCCGTAAGGTGTTCGAAAAAAAAGTACACTGAACATAATAGCTTACTGAAATACAGCAGATTATAACGTTCGAACAGAACAGATTGTTCTGGTTGGATCAAGTGGAAAGAACGGAGAAACAAAAATAATGTGTATACAAGAGATGAATGAAATGAAACTGAGAGGTAGACCAAGACAGAGATGCAGAGACAAATTATGCATTTTTATTATAATTTTGCAAATTATGCAAGTTCTTGCTTTGTGGCAGTTTTCTTCTGTTGTAGTTTTTGGTCAGTAGCTCTATTCTCATTGTCTCATGACTCCACAAGATGAACTGAGAGGACCTCCAGTAGCATTGTGTGGATTCTTTCTAGGCAGGGGGGCCGGCACTGCACCTGGGTGGTTAGTTTTCACAGTTTTCACCATGTTTGAAAACTACAGATAGCAACATTTCATTAACGATAATGCGTGGCATCCTGATTTTTGCGATGCCCCTTTTTGGCTGGGTAACTTCAGCACCTATCCTTGCTAGTGCAGACTTGCTCGGACTTCAATGAAGACAGTGTGGATGGCCTGGCCAAAACTTTCCAGTCTATGTACCAGAAGTCCCTTCTCCGTGTCAGACGGTTTTGAGACAGTTCCACAACTTTGGGATGTGGAATCTGATGAGTGCTTCAACGATATCCATTCAACGCCACCTATAGTCTACTGGCTCTGTTATGTACATCATTCTGATAGACATTGTTGTAAAGACACGTCCTAGATTCATTCACCAGACTTTCCTCATCCCCGCCAGAGTTCTCCATGTCCCCTTACGTCCACAAACCTATTTTACAAAAATAACAATTACGATTAGTGCTGATTGCTACAAGTTTCTGGGCTACAGAAGTTCAGAGTTCTTTCTCAAACAGATCTATGAAATCTATGTGTTAAGAAAACACTTATCTTAACGCTTTATCATCTTGTTTGTGTGACAGGGATCACACAAACAAGATGATAAAGCGTTAAGATAAGTGTTTTCTTAACACAGTTGTTACCAGAGGAATTGAATGAATTAATTGTCATAAAAAATCTATTCTCAAAAATGTTTTCACTAAATACGACCACAAATTTTCTTTCTTCTCAGCACTAATCAATCAGTGCAAACTCCAAACAGAAAAGCTGGACTCAGGAAAGATGAAACGGACAAAATCGTTTCTAATACCTTGTCCATATGTTGCACTCTCACATCTTGTGCTGAACTTACCTGCTTTATGTATTTTCATGTCATTTGCATATGCTGCTTTCTCAGCTGCTTCTGCTAAGTTGTCATAGTACGGCATGATTCCTTCACTTCCTTTTCTTTTTGTTCTTTTAGCCTTTGTGATTTGGTGTTTATAAATTTTTTTCTTTTCTATGCTCAACGTGGTCCCATGTGGTCTTGCTTATCCGTTCCTCTTTTCTCCAGCACCTCTTTTGCTGTTTTATATAACTAGTATTCTGTATTCTGTCCTTGTAAGAAGGACACTGAAGCAAGAACTTATTGACAATTCATTCCTAATCGTCTTATTTTAGTTTTATTTTTGCTCATTAATCGACAACGCAACAGCGCACACTTCGTACATCTGTTCTTTTCCTTGCTCGCACATCTTCTAGTGACCACTTTGTTAGTATGTGATCGATTTGGTTTTCATCTGGGGACTTCAATTTTGTCATCCATTTTATGTTGAAAAATATGGAAAATCCGATGGTCATCATGTTCTCTTCACAGAAACTGCACTTCTCCGATGCTGTTCCCACGACTCTTCTTCTGTCATTTCCCTCACCTAATTTTGCATTGACTTAATTTTGCATTGAAGTCGCCCAAGATGCATAGCATATCATGCTTGAGTATTGTTTTACTGTGGCTTGGAGGCTTTTTTTTTCCTCAGCTGTTGGTGCATAACAAACAGCTTCGTGAATGGAGTTGAAGCATGCATATCTCATTTATAGGGATCCATTTCAGTAATGCTCTTGATGTTTCTTTTGTTACAATCAATGCTACTTCATGATGATCTTCTTTACCTGACCATATTGTATCTTCTGTGTACTGTGTTGTTAAGTTCCTTCTGCCTTGAGTTACATCTTGCTTCTTGTATGTCTAGTGCATTTTCTTGATGGTTTGTGCTCTGGTTAAGCGTTCTTTACATTCCAGCTGCCTATTTTCATCTTTAGGTTCCATGAACTCTGCAGTCAGGCTGGGGACTTCCAGTGGCTGGCTTTCATCCACATGGATCATGTGGTCGCTCCATGGACATGAATCTGTATGCGGTTGCACAATGCATGATGCTCATTAATCGACAACGCAACAGCGCACACTTCTAACGTGGTATTTCGACACTTCCTTCTGGGGCGAATTAGTTCTTCTGCGTTCAAGGTTGTTGGTCACTTTAGATCCTGATTCCTGGCAAAGCACGCCGTCCTCTCCAGATAAGAGCCTGAAGCATGTGTCCTCTGGCCATGTCTCACGCCTCATATCTGCATGGTTTATGCACTCTTTTTCTGGAAATATTTTGAGTCGATGCAGGTGGCTCAATAATCTGCAGTGGGCTGTCCTTAGGCGAAAGAGGATGGTTTGTAGTTGTACTGTATCGGGCTCATTGTCGCATTTCATCTGCACTAGTTAAGGATTATTGGATGACTGCTGCCAGCTTTGGATAAAGCTGTCACTTACTTCATTATGTCAACAACAAGGCTGTCACTTATTTCATTGTCTTGTTCCACAGTGTAGGGCCCTTGTTGTTGACACAACAGTTCTGTTTTGATTTCCTGTGGGTTCTTTGTTATTTTTAGAGATTCCAGTCTTGGAGTCTGTGAAGAAGGCTATTTTGTGTAGTGGGTGCTAGTTTTCTGAGGGCTTCAAGGAAGCACTGTAATTTGAAGGAAATCCTTCCCGTCGCGAAGGTAATTTTGGTTTTGTCAACAATCAACACCACAACCTCCATTTTTTACTGCTTTTTCTGCAAATCCATCTGTGTCCAATCAGGTCAGTTTGCCTTGGCGAGGACTTTTATTTTTTTCATAGTGACTGTGCTCTTCCACAATATGGAGTGGTTTATTATATACTTCATGAGAGGTCTTTGTAATGTTGAACCTGGTTCTTTTCAGTCTGTGGACTCCTGTTCACAGGGTGGATTGTCAGGAGTATAATAGTTTTTCTTTCCGCCTGACCTCGAGAGGTTTTTTCTTGTGCAAGCGTTTTATTGTATCCTTAAGGCTTTTTTGAGCGTATCCTTGTAACGTTTCTAGATTATTTTTTTTTTGCCCTCCAGCTTTCTGTTTTCTGTTCCCCATTATAGGAGCTGTTTGGGCAGTTGAGTGTTACTCATTCTGACTACGCACAGCATTGATGCTTGGAATATTAGTTCTTATGATGTATTTTTCTGAGACAGCCTAGTGGAAGTGTTGTCTTGCATGTCCATGTTTGTTTCGGCTGGTTGTGTGGTAACGATTTTGACTAATATATTTTTTTCCAGGCCAAATGGAAATTGCGGATTTTAGCTTGTGCCCTTTTGATTTCCGAGAGTGTATTATTTGTCGTGCGCTGTTTTTTCGATGTTGATCAAAGTTGTCACATGCCTCGGAGAAGTTCAAGAATATACTGATACTGAACAGTCTGATGGGTACGAAAGGAGATCAGGAACTGAGCTGATGGCTGCATAAAGGATCTCTGGAGAAGCATTATTAGTTAACGTCAGTCGGCACGGTACATCATGATGACCCGATTTCATATATTTTTCATTTATCTTTTTTTTTTTTTACAAATTTCAAAACTTGTCTTTTTCCCCTTAAATATGCTTCATTCTTGAATTAGGTAATTTTTTTCAGTGCACTATTTAGCAATTTTGTGAAGGACATACACGATGATTCTAAACTGTAAATGCTTATGTTGTGTGCAAGAAAATCCAATTTGCCTCAGCTCATCTGACCATCCCAAATTTCCTATTTTCCAGGAGTGTACAGTATTGGCTGGCTGAAAAGATTCTCATGCTGGGTGTTCTAAAACTGGATGAGGATGAGCTGGATAATCCCTATATCCACAGAATGAAGAAATTAGGAGATGCCAATACTCAATTTAGATAGATGTGGCTTAGGATTCTACAGTGTTCCGTCATTAGACGGAAGATTGTGGATTGCTGTAGTTGATCACTATGATTCTTTTTTTTTTTCCATTTCCAGTTTTTTTTTAAATATAAAAGCAAAATTCTCCCATTAAATGATAGCAGTGGCCAATTTTGTACCAAACTTTTTTTTTAAAACTATAAATGCGTTTTCACACGTGAACACATTTCACCCACTTTTTTAAGTTAATGAATCGCGAGATTCAGCAGTAGTAAATATGCGGACATGAAAGTTGCCGTTCACGTAAGAAAAAAAAATGGCTGTAAATATCTTATCTTATATCTTATATCCTTCCCGTGCCGTTAAACGTCACATAGGGCTCGCAAAGTAGTTCGCCAATTGTTCCTCTCTTCGGCGAGTCTTTCAACCTCATCAAAGGATTTTATGCCTGTTAATTTGGCCTCTCTTAATAATGTCCTCTTCAGAGTTTCACGCGGTCTGCCTCTTTTTCTTCGGCCTGTTGATAGCTTGTTTTGGGATTCTCTGATCATTTCTTCTCATCAAGTGACCAACATATGTCCATCTCCTTTTCCTCATCACCCATGAGACTGGTTGTTCAGTCATCTGTCTTATCTCTGCATTGTTCTTGAATTCATTCCACTTGATGCCGAGTATTTTCCTTAGGCATTTGTTTTCAAAAGAGTCTAATTTCTTTTCTTTAGTTGTTTTCCAGCTTTCGCATGCATAAATGAGGGTGGATATTACATTTGAATTGTAAATATGATGTACCTCGAAAACAGTATTCGGTGATTGTCAGCACCATAGTCGTGCGACTCACCATCCACCGTATAGTCTCGAACTTTTACCATGGCGCTATTGCACACTTAAGGACGAATTCAGTTCACTGGAAGAAGAAGCTAGAATGAGATATTTCTTTTCAAAGAAATGGAATGTACCACAAAACCTCGTTGGCTGAGGAAGTTATGGTCTGTGTGATACACTGTTACGTACCAACGAGAACACTGCAAAGTATGTTACTTGCAAAATGTTGCACGTGACGAAGTTTTGGTACTCCGGATCTGCAAAGGACCATTGTAGTCTACCACTTCATCGTAAATAGCGACTGGTTAAAAAAAAATGTTTTGCATGACTAGCTGCCGTAGTTTGTTGGTCTATGCTGTTTCTTTTTCTACTTGGTTCTTTGTTTTTTTGTCTGTTGTGAGATGTTCCAAATTTCCTTTAGTGAATGTCTGTTTTTCTTGCCGGGACTTTTCTTTGAATTTGTTTCTTATTTGTCTCTTTTGACGAACAATCTGTGAATATCTTTCAGATGTGTTTTTTGAATGGAGATGTTTTGTTTATTAAGAGATACTGGATGAGAATGACGATATCTTGACAGCTACACCCACATTTCATCCATCCAGTAAATTGTGGGTTGTTACCGCCGACAGCGACGTCCATAATACAAAAAGCATTCCTCTCCGTTTCACATCCAAACGTAAAATGAACACTCTTTTTTTTCTCAGCCCAATGGAAAGTTCAGAACGAGACATACAAAATACCCTTTCTCAAAACACGGCAGTTTTATCAGTTAAACGTATTCGTATACGGACATCAAAGACAAGCCCGGATCGGGACGCCCCTCTACAACCAATGATCCCTGTTGCCGTAGCCCTGCGCAACTAGTTTTTGCACAACCTCCGCTTCAACAGCAGGTAGTCTCGACGTATCCTCCACTATCTCACACTCTAGCAAGAGCAGAGACGTTGTCTGTCGCCAACTGTAAATGTTTTTTTTTTTTTTTGGCAATTAGTTCCGTTTGGTGGTTCCATGGACAGGGATTATAAATATTATCAACTGAACCGAGTACTTCTTTCAGGACGACAACGCACCAGCGCACAGTTCTAACCTGGTACGTGAACAAGTAACGCAACTCTCTTAAGAGCGAATTTTCCATGGAAATAGTGGTGTGAAAGATTTCTTCTTCGAAGAATCAAGGTTGTTGGTTACTTCTGATCTCTAATCTCATGGCAAAGCCCCGCAAAGCCCCGCAGTCCGCTCCAGATCCTGGTAGGAGCCTCAAAGTTTTTGTCCCAAGCTTGTGTCCACTGTCCATTATGAACTCAAGAAGAAGCTGTCTGCACTCTGCAAATTAGGATGAGAGAGAAGCGTATCTTCGCAAGGCCATCCTTCAGAAACTCGAATGCCATTCTTGGTGAGCCACGATTTCCTAAAAATGGGGAAATTAAACGGGAAATGAAACGGGAAATGAAAAGGAGACGGCATTTCAGCAATGGCTATGACCTTCTCAGCTCCTGAGAAGGTCATAGTCATTGCCTCCAGACGACACCGAAATACTTGGTATCTGAAGCTGTAAAAGTATAGCTTGACATTGTGTTCGCGAAATCGGTTGAATACCATCTGAACATCCTTATGGTCTTCTATCGTTCCATCAGTATTGAGTGCAAAAAGGTAGATGGTGCAAAAGCAATATTTCAATGGAAACAGTCAAGATGGCTGAAAGCTGACCTGCTGTGCATCATCCAAAGTGCTGAAAAACTTGCCTTTTCCAATCTTCAATGCGTCGCAAAGTGATAGTGAACGCATCACAGCATCGAGTGCAACAGGAACGATGTGTACCAAGACTACTGGTGATGACCAAACAATGGTGCAGGAAATGATTCCATCACACAACATATCAATGGTGTAGGAAATGATTCCATCACACAACATGTCAATGGTGCAGGAAATGATTCCATCACACAACATATTCTCGACGACCTTCTCAATCACCTCTTACTTGCTAACGGTGTACGATATGGTTTCTTGGGGATTGGCGGATGATCGCCGGTATCAATAGCGGATGATCGTCGGTATCAATCTCCATCTGAACTGTCGAGATGTGAGAGATCTCAGAATCATTCGGCAGAGATATCTGTGTCAACTTATTGTTCGACGATAGTGTCTCAGACAATCTACTTTCCGAGTACATCCGCATTTCAGCTTGATGTGTTTTGCTAGAATGATTTACTAAGTGATTAGTGTGGAGCTCACAAACTGAGTCTACCAACTCTATGTCCAGTTATGGCAGTAAGAATGATGTGGCACTACCCTGAACCATATAAGAACTGTGTGGGTTTTTTACCTTCAGAAAATTAAGATTGACATAACGTGGACATAATGCTGCAAGAAGAATGGAGGCAATTTGTGGATCTTCTCTAAATTAATCTTTTTATTGTGAAGTGTATTTAGATTTTTATGACAACACCTGAACAAGAATGGCGGAACGGTTCATGTTATAAAGGCAATGTGAAGCCGTAGCACCAGCAATAGAGATAGGTAACTCTTGGCAATTACTCTCATGGAAGCTACAGTAATTCTGGCAGGCAGAGTTTTGGGGAGACGGTAGAATACATAATCCTTGTCTGTTGACACTAGTTCCTGTGTCCAATAGAAACAAGGATTGGCAGCCACCGAGAATAATGGTGTAGCATGCGAAATTGAAACACCTAGATGGTGTAGAGATAGGGTCGGACACACGGAAGCTATTCGTGCACCGACTCGTTAAATCGTTGCCGATTATTTTGAGGCTGCTGCCTACAAAATCTGGCAATATGGCCACTGTCTTCCACAGTTAAAGCATGTATTTTCTTGTGGTGTACGAACATGATGCTACGATCTTCTCTTTGTGGAGCTAAACCTGTTGACTTTTCTTGACGTGAACTCAGCTGCACTTTTTCAATCAGGACGGAGAACCTGAAAAAAATACTGTCTGGACACAGACTTTATCATAGTTTCTTTTAAACAAAGCTTGACTGTTTTGATGCATCTTGGGAGTAGGGCATCCGTGAATACTGCACCAGTCGGAGACTGAGCCAGCTAATTCCGCTGCAGTGTAGGATTGTGGCTAGCAAGTTGTAACCACCATAGCGTGCTAGCAAAACCGCCACTAACTCAAAAAGTGCAAACTGTGAGAGAGGCTTGGTTTTGATTTTCCGAAAACAGCCGATTCGGGGGATACTCGGTGTATGTCTTTGGGTCATATATGAAGGCATACAGCCGGGTATGTGATAGTGGAATATCTGGATGTGTATTATTGGTTTCTGATACTGTGTTGTGGACTGTTCTGCCATGAACCCAAACTGTTGCAGCTCATTGTGTAAATTTATATATATATATATATATATATATATATAATGTATTATAAACCCAAACACATTCATCTATTACTTCATTTCTCGGCTTGACAACCATGGTATCCCTCTCTTTTCTTTCCATTTTCCCCGCCCCTTCTTTCGTTGGGTGGTCGGTAACACTAATGGTAATATGCAGCTGCGTTGCCTTCTACAAGTCTTCTCTATCAAGTTCCTCTTCCTCAGGCTTTTGGTTGGACACCAAAAATCGGAGGGCACATTCATTTGTCTGTGATATTTTAAAACAATAGACGTGGCTTACTTATGATTCTGCAGTGTCCAGGTCTTTTCTGGTATTTCTGTAGTTTTTCGATTTCCATTTTTTTTTTAATTTCAAGAGTCAAATATTTAATAATTTCATTATGTTTCACATTGTCAAATGCCTTGGTGTAATCAATAAAGCATAAGTAGAGATCTTTCTGTACTTCTAAAGCTCTTTCTGTTAGTGTTCGTAAAGCATAAATGGCATTGTGTGTTCAACAAATCCAAACTGTTCATCTGCTAAATATTTCCATTTTTATCTTTTTCCTTGTTCTTCTCATAATTATTCTCAGAAGTAGCTTCGTTATGTGACATGAGAGCCTGATAGTCCGGTGGTCGTCACATTCCTTTGCACCTGGTTTCTTTGGTAGCGCTATAAACGTGGATTTAATCAGGTCACTGTTGTAAATGTCATTCAATAACTTGGTTATTATTTTTATTCATGTCTCCTCTTGTACCTCTATTCCTTCTATTGTCAGGCCCAGTCGCTTTTCCTTTCTTCATGTGTTTGATGGCATCTATGATTTCATCTTCAAGTATTGGCGGTCCATCACAGTTTTCAGTATCTGGTGTTAATTCTGGTCTTTCTCCTCCATATAGCTCACCGATACATTCTGTCCACGTCTTCTTTTCCCATTAACATTTTACCTTCTTTCGATTTCAGGCATCCTGTGGTATATTTTGTTTTCCTGCCTGTGGGTTCATTAATTCGTTTGTGCATCTGTCTGCACTGTTCATTTAACCACACTTCTTTTGCTTCTCTGCATTTGCATATTATTTCTTTATTTATCTTGCTATATTTTTCCTCGTTATTTTTACTCCTCCTCTTTTCCATCAGTCCTAAGATGTCTGTCATCCATTTATTTTTAGAGGCTTCTGTTTTTGGTGGTATTATCTCCTTAACAGTTTGGTGGATAGAATCTCTTAACATTTCCCATTGTTCATCTATACTATTTATCTTTGCTATTGGATTGTATCTATTTGTTATAACTTTGGATTGTTCTCGCAGTTCTTGGTCATTTTTAAGAAGTTCTGTATTCAGTTTGGTGTTTCTCACTTTTCTGTCTGCTTTCTTTAGTTTTATTCTAACTTTCCACGGAGTGGATCATGGTCACTATTAGTCAGCTCCTGGCATGGTTTTTGTTGTCAGTAATGCATTGCGGAATCGTTTGTTGATCAATATGTAGTCTATCTGGTTAAAAGTCTTTTTGTCTGGGCTGCACCACTTTGCCAGTCTTCGAGGATGTTGTTTAAACCAGGTGTTTCCTACAACCATGCGGTGTATTCTTGCCCACTCAATTAATTTATAACCTCTGTCATTCCTCTCTCCCAGTCCATAGTCACCAACGATGTCTGAAGTTCTTCCTTTACCAACTTTGGCATTAAAATCTCCTATGACTTTATGTGACGTTGTAATTTTTTAATATTTGTAAATAAAATTAGTTGCTACTAAATGTCACTAAAATGTTCTGCATACAGGGTGGCCTTTTTTTAAAATTTGTACATACTTCACGAAAACATTCTTACATGTAGGATGATATTCCTACTAAAATGTCCTCTTTAGAGTTTTACGTAGTCAGCTTCTTTTTTTCTTAGGCCTTTTGTGCTTCACTTTGATTGCTTGTTTGGTGATTCTCTAGTTGTTTCTTCTCAGTATAAGACCGACATATGTACATGTTTTTCTGATCACCCATGAGACCATCTACATTTTTCTTATTTCATTACACTGAGTATTTTCCTGAGGCATATGTTTTCAAAAGATAATTTACTGTCCATTGCTTTAGTGGTTTTCCAGGTTTCACATATATAAATGAGGACGGGAATTTGAAACAAATAATCTTAACGTAATTTTTGTGCTTATAACTTTTGAATGCCATGTGTTCACAAGATTCTTTCATTTGAAAAAAAAAAAAAGAGAGAGAGAATGCAAGAAATGGTTTTCAAAGGTATTTGAAGTAGATTTTCAGGCTGCCAAGAAAATTATGCATTGCTATAAAAATGGGATTTCCAACACATTTGATACAATTAACATCGCTGCTGTATCTAGACCAACAAGCAGCAGTATGATTAAATGGTGAAACAACTTGGTTTGACATAAAACAAGGGGTCCATATTGTCGCCTTACTTATTTAACTTGTACACTGAAAACATAATGAGGAATGTTAGAGAAGATTAGACAAAGAATATTACGATGCAATAACAATTGGAGGTTACAAAATACCAGAGATTAGATATGCTGATGACACAGAAAAAAAAGGAATTGAAAAACTAATTATGTCAGTCCATAAGAAGAGCGAAGAGCAAAACCTCTATCTTAATGCGAAGAAAACTAAACTGATGACAAAACAAACAAGGCAGCTGAAATATGTATCAATGAGGAAATACTGGAAGAAGAGAGTTTTGAATATCTTGGATCACTACTAATAATGGAGATACTTTCTTCAGAAAGTAAAACAACTAAAGAATCTGTGGAGAGGAACAGACAGAAACACAAAAATAGGATTTTTAAGGGCACGCATCTTTCCCATCGCGACATATGCCTGTGAGACCTGGACAGCTGAGAAACACATAAATGCCTTTGAATGTAAATGCTATAGATGAGTCCTTCAAATATCATGGACACAAAAAAAAGAACAAATATATCCATACTACATGAACTGAAGAAGGTTGGCTAGTAGAGGATTAAATAAAGAAAAATATTTTGGACATATTAAATGTCACGATAATCTAGAGAAGACCATCTTGGAAGGGTACATAATGGGAAAGAGAGGAAAAGACCAAGGCGAAGATGGCTGCAAGACATCATTGATGATCTGCAAATGGACAAATCAACAGCAGAGCATCTTGCTTACAACCGAGAGGCCTACATTAGAGCTGTTAGGGAGGCAAAGTTCCACAAGGGACACGCAAATGACTGACTGACTGAATTATAATTGTATAATTTATAGTCATATATGTTGAATTCTGAGGCTATCAGGAAATCAGAATGTTAAACAAAGGTGTGTAGGTATTCATTTAGCACTGAATTATGTGATGTGCTCATGACCAGGCATGAAAAAGTTCTGGATTTATTCACACTTCATTCAAATAAACATCTTCCAAGCCTGTGTAGATTTGTATGCAAAATGACACTGATATTTAGCAGCATATATATATATATATGTGTGTGAAAATGTGATCTATACAATGAAGTTTATCAAGAACTGCTACAGGAGCTGTCTCAGAAATTCTTCTCTTCTTCATTTTCTGAGACTGGCAACTACAGAAACTGAGGTGGAATCTGCTCTGGTTAATGCAGCAGACTGTCCTTATCTGTAACACTGAACAATGATACTGTAGGGGAGTGTAATTTTTATCATACACATTTTTTTAATGCATCAGAAAGTTAGTAAAATATATTTGGATTTGATACTGGCAATTTTTGAAATGGGAATTGCAGTATTTATTATTTTCTTTTGATTACATTTTGTGGAAGCCTAACTCAGAAAATAAGTGCATTAACATGAACTAAAGCTTACCTGACTTCAGAAATCAAGGTTGGCTAGTTAGGAAAAGTTTAATTTTATATTAACCTAAAATGTTTTAACTGAAATACAAGATATAAAGTTCTTTTCTTAAAGACATGTTAAAATATCTGAAAAGACTAATTAAATACAATCAATTCACCATAACTGTCATATTTTTTCTTCTAATTTTTATGTAAGTTGGAGAACTAGTTGATTTATCAGCAGCCTGCACCTCAATTTTTGCATAGTTGTGGAACTTGATGCCAATGAAGTTTGACACTCCTGCGTTAGTGGAATCATTTACATTGTACATATTTAGTTCCTTTATACAAATGTGTTTGATGAGAAGGTTTATGTGAATGTTTTGTCATTTTATTAATGCTTATCATGTATCTGATGTACTATGTTTGTAATAGAATGAATGTTGTGCTTGCTTGCCCAATTCCCTTTGAAAATAACATTTGTTCATTCAACCTCATATATTTGAGGAGAGGTGTGTGTATGAGAGAAGAACTCAATATCTGAGGCACATGGGATATGTTAGGTTCACCATCCTTACACTTTGGGTACCCTCTTTAAAAACAACATCATTAAATGTAGCAGTTGATCACAACAGCCCTATTTTGCTTTATACTTCTTTTCGTGTCCTTTATTTAACTCTCAGCTATTTTATCCTTGCAGAAATACTCTATCACTGTATGTTTAAAACCTGTCATCCTGCCTTTTGTAACTAAGAGACTAATGCTGCATCAGAAAAAAAAAATAGGTTAATTGACTTGGTAGTTATACTTATGGAATCCGGGGTTCCTCTGACATCTGGAACATGCAACAACGCAGTTCAAAAGCTCACAAATTAAGGCAGAATTTCAGGTATGAATTGACAAAAACCTTAAAAAAGAATAGGCTCACCCCTGTGGCAAGTCAAAATGAATTTTTCATGCAGAACTAAAAACAATGCAGGAAAGACAAAATGGGGTAGCATGAGGTATCCATTATAATGTTTCAGAAGCAGTTTTTACTACATATTCTTGGGTGTGATAATGATAATGCATTTGAAATGAAATGCTACAGCAGGGGACTTAGAGTGAATAGAATGAAAATAAAATAAATAAATATTAATAGGATTAGGTGTCACACAACTGGTCTGTTAACACCATAAAAATTAAGCTGAGATACTTCACCCACATCAAAAGACGCAACAGCTTGGAGAAGCTGAAAGTGTATGGCATGGTGCCTGGCAAAGGAGAAAAGGGTCGATTTTATAGCAGGACTCAGGACATCATGGAAAGTCTGAATGTGTTATTTGCAAGACACTGGTCAGCTTGCGCAACATCATATTGCATTCAGGAAGACAGTGAGAGGGACAATGTTCTGGAAAGGACATGTCACATGAATGAATTTGATTATGATAAAAAACTGTATTTAACTCTTTCCGTGCCTTTGGTCACTTTTATAACATTTCCGGTTTCCCAATGCTTACCAATAAAACAACCGGTGTAACATTTAGATTGTACATATTTCGTCCGTGATTCCGGTGACACTTTTCAAAATGGCGAAAGAGTGCCTAGTTACGAGCGATGCTGAGAGAGAAAAAGGAAGAGAAAGACCAAAATTTGTCAATTTTTGATGATGTAGATAGGGGTATGGACATGGCCTGTGACCACCCCACTGCTCTTGAATGTATCCCAAGTAGATCTAGACATATAAGACGACAGGAGAAGTAGTTAGAAGGTTATTTCAGACATTAATTTAGCGAGAAAGCAACATAGAATCAGAATATGAGATCGACACGTAGATCTACACATCTCAGATGGTAAGTAGTGCATATCTAGACCCAGCCGATGGTGAGCTAGGCACAATCAGTGTCTAAAAATATCACATTACTTCTTTTTTCCTAAAAAACTCTGCATTTGTGAAATTTTCATTCATTCAGTTATACTTTGAAACATAATAAGTATACGGAAGTATATGGAAATACTGTTTTCCATTCCATTTTACAACTATACCCCCTAACCATATCAAGACCCGCGCTTTCACTCTGGCACGTATCTGAACGTCTGTGTTTCTTCCTGTGGCACGGAAAGAGTTAAGTGATGTAGAATGTGTCATCATTCTGCCAGCCAATTCAAAATATTGTATAAAGGATCTCATCATTCACTCCACCAATGTTTTCTGTTCACTCAATTTTTTTCACTCAATTCATTAATTTTCAAAAATGGTTGCCATTGAAACAGTCTTGATGACAAATTGTGATTAAATATCTTTCCCTTATTTATTTTCTGATTTTTATAAAAAAAAAAAAGATTGTTTTGTTTATGACTACAGAGAACTGACAGAATACATTATTTGAAAAATAATATATAATTATCCAAAATATGAAAGCTACTCATTTTCATCCATAACAAAACATTGGATTTATATCCAACAATATTCAGAGAGAATTTAAAAGTAATTAAATCTGTTAAAAGATGATTTATGAAGGGTACTGAAAAGTTATTGACCTGACCCATGTCCCAAAATGAAAGTGTAATTTTGTCACAGTAGCTGGAAAAAAGTGTTATTTTATAAATTAAACTGCCACTCTGCAATATCATAGTGCTAATTTTTAAATTTTTTCAGATCAATAACTGAACCACAGTAACAAAAGTGTAGAACTTAGGCTTCAGAAAACTGAAGGAAATCCATGAATCTATGCTGCAAACTGAAGGACAAGTGGCCATCACATGCTGTGATGAAGTGGTGTACTAACTTTCAGTGTGGAGATTTCAGACTGAAGATGCAGCAATATATGTAAGAGCTTTCACCTACAGAAACTGTTGATCATGTTCGTGACCTGAATTTGGCACAACAATGAACTCTGGCCAAAACAAATGCACAGAGATATCCAGAGAATGTGTTGGGTTTATATATACATGAGTATTTTGGTCAGCAGAAACTGGCGGTCAAGTGGATGCTGAAATATCAATAAGAAACAAAATCAAGTGGACATCAACAAGTTGATTATATAGCTTTCTGAATGACCTGGTGCAAATTATTTGGAAATATAACTGGTGATGAAACTTGATTATACAGTGAGACCAAACAAATCCTTCAAGTGGTGATTCTCAGGTTCTTCATTCTTCTTCTTCAGCTTTCCAAGGCATTAAGGCTCATTGCTGCAGACAGTTCACCTGTATCTTCTCTGTCCAGTTGGTGACACCAATTTCTTTTATATCCTCTTCTATGCTGTCTTTCCAATGTTCTTCATAGCCAAATAAATTAAAGTTAACAGGAAAGTCATGGCTACTGCTTTTTTTTGGGGCGGATAAGGAATGTATTCTGATGACTGGTTATTTTCTAAAGGGTCAAACAGTTAATGCAGAATCAATTCTAACTTGCTGTAAAGGAAGAACTGAAAGAAAAACAATATGGACAATGCACCTGCTCACAAGATGTTGGCTGGTTTGAAAAATTTGGGGTCTGATTATCCACACTGCTCATCAGATATTCCTCTTTCTGAATATTTGTTTCTCAACCGTTAAAAGTGTTTGAAAGGGAGGAAATTTTTTAATGATTTGGTAGCAATAGCAGAACAGAGCAGTATTTCAGTGACCATCTTATATATCCTTCTCGTGCTGTTAAACGTTACACAGGCTCCGCATAGTAGTTCGCCAAGATTTCTTGTCTTCATCAAGTTTTTAAATCTCATCAAGGCATGTTATGTCCACTGAACTGGCCTTCTTTGGCATGCTGTGTTCCAGTTGATAGTTTGTTTGGGGATCCTCAGATTGTTTCTTCTCAACACATGACTGACATCCATCTTCTCTTCTTTTTTTGATCACCCATGAGACATGATGTTGTTTGTTCATCTGTCTTATCTTTGCGTTGTTCTTGAATATGTTCCAGAATATTTTCCTTAGGCATTTGTTTTCGAAAAAGTCTAACTTCTCGTCTATTTCTTGAGTTATTTTCCAGCTTTCATATGCATAAATGAGGGTGGATATTAAATTGAATCACCCGTGTGGTACCCGGGATCTGCAAAGAATAGGACCACTGTACCCTACCACGCATGATCGTAAAAGGCGACTAAGGAGGGTTCGGCATAGGGCCGGCAACCCTATCTGGTAAAAAAAACTATCAGACTGCTACAGAA
The DNA here is from genome assembly GCA_009760885.1 of Achatina immaculata. Lineage (NCBI taxonomy): Eukaryota > Metazoa > Mollusca > Gastropoda > Stylommatophora > Achatinidae > Lissachatina > Lissachatina immaculata. The sequence continues at coordinate 864,630 of CM019704.1, forward strand.
ACGGAAGCAAAGGAAGAAACAAATGCATGTGGAAGGAGAAATGCATATCAGGAAACTGAGCCCATGAAGGTTGTGGATGAAAGCCAGCCACTGGAAGTCCCCAGCCTGACTGCAGACCTTCTGGAACCTAAACACAAGATGCAAATCGGCAGCTGGAATGTAAGAACACTTAACCAGCCTGGAAAACTAGCACAAACCATCAAGGAAATGCAGATACAAACTAGACATACTAGGAATACAAGAAGCAAGATGGACAGGACAAGGCAGAAGGAAATTAACAACACAGCACACAGACGATACAATAATATGGTCAGGTAAAGAAAATCTTCATGAAGGAGGAGTAGCATTGATTATAACAAAAGAAGCATCAAGAGCATTGCTGAAATGCACCCCAATAAATGAGAGATTATTATATGCACGCTTCAACAAGATTCACGAAGCTGTCTATTATAGTTTGTTATGCACCAACAGAAGCAGCTGAAGAGGAATTAAAAGAAGATTTTTACAACAGCCTCCAAGTCACAGTAGAAACAATACCCAGGCATGATGTGCTACGCATCTTGGGCGACTTCAATGCAAAAGTAGGTGAAGGAAATGAAGATAGAAGAAGAATCATGGGAAGAGAAGGAATTGGAGAAATAAATGAAAATGGAGAAAGACTGTGCAGTTTCTGTGAAGAAAACATGATGACCATCGGAGGGACAATTTTCCAACATAAAAACATCCATAAGGTGACTTGGAGGTCACCAGATAAAAACACAGAAAACCAAATCGATCACATACTAATAAACAACAAGTGGAAATGGTCACTACAAGATATGCGAGCAAGGAAAGGAGTAGATGTAGGAAGTGATCACAACCTTCTGGTAGCAAAAATAAAACTAAAATTAAGGAAAGTCAAAATCGGAGAACACAGAAAGATATGTTTTGATACAAGAAAACTGAAAGACCAGCAAACAAGAAATGAATTCTCAATAGTACTTAAGAACCGCTTCAGTGTCCTACAAGACGAAGCAGAAATGTCCATACTAGAGTTCAATAAAACACTACAGGAAACAGCAAAAGAGGTGCTGGGATATTGGAAACGGAGAAAAGAAGAATGGATAAGCAAGACCACATGGGAAAAGATAGAGCAAAGAAAAGAAATCAAGAAAAAATTACTGAACACCAAATCACAACGGCTTAAAGAACAAGTTTTAAGTAATTATGCACAAAAAGACAAAGAAGTGAAGGAGTCATGCCGTCAAGATAAACGTCAATACTATGACAACTTAGCAGAAGCAGGAGAGAAAGCAGCATACACAAATGACATGAAAACCATATATAAAATCACAAAGCAGATGACAGGTAAGTTCAACACAAGATGTGAAAGTGCAGTAAGGACACAAAATGGACAACTGGTCAGTGGAGAAAGAGAAAAAATTGAAAGATGGAGGGAACACTTTAACACCCTACTAAACAGAACACAAACAACACAAACAATAGACATACCTGAAGCAAAAACGGAACATCAATACAGGACCAATAACAATAAGTGAAGTAAAGGAGGCGATAAAGAAGCTAAAATCAGACAGGGCACCAGGTGAAGATGAAGTGACTGCTGAGACGTTGAAAGCAGAAGAAACAGAAACACCAAAACAACTTTGCCGGATATTACAACAAATTTGGGATCTAGAAAAAAGCCCCAGAGTGGAAAACTGGGCTTATAGTAAAACTACCAAAGAAGGGTGACCTCAGAGACTGTGGGAACTGGAGTGGCATTGCCCTACTGCCACTCACCAGTAAAGTATTTTGCAGAATAATCATCAACAGAATTGTACTAACACTTGAGGAAAAACTTCGGAAAGAGCAGGCAGGATTTAGGAAAGGAAGATCATGCATAGACCACATATTTGTACTTAGACAAATATTAGAACAGGCAAATGAGTGGCATAGCACAATATATGCATTATTCATAGATTCTGAGAAAGCCTCTGACAGTGTCAACAGAGATGCACTGTGGAAAATCCTAAGATGGCATGGCCTCCCCCACAAGATAGTAAATGTAATCAAAGCCCTATATGAGGGTTTTCAGTGCAAAGTGATCTGTGGAGAACATACCTCCAGCAGCTTTAGGGTACAAACAGGAGTGAAACAGGGATGTGTACTATCACCAACATTATTTATCTTGGCAGTAGACTGGTGAGGCAACATCAGACAAATGCAGAGGATTACAATCGACCTTTGACACAGTGCTGGAGGACCTTGACTTTGCGGATGACATTTGTCTATTATCAAGCAGTCACAAAGATATGCAAGATAAAATAATCAAGCTAACTCAGAATGCAAACAACATAGGACTAAAGATCAACGTAGGAAAGACAAAGTTAATGAAGCAAAATGTGAACAACAGAAATGTACTCAGAGTAGATAGCAAGTTAGTGGAGGAGGTCAATGAATTTGTATACCTTTGCAGTAGAGTAGTAGAAAATGGAGACAGCACAGAGGACATCAACAGTAGACTTACTAGAGCAAACCAGGCTTTTGCAGTGTTGCAGAATATATGGAAATAAAAAAAAACTAAGCATAAATATGAAAATCAGGATATTTAAGAGTAATGTTCTAAGTGTGCTACTCTATGGAAGTGAATGCTGGAAAATCACCAAAACCATAGAAAACAAGTTGAATTCTTTCCAGACTAAATGTTTACGAAGAATTAAGAAAATATTCTGGCCAAACACCATAAGAAATAACATCTTATTGGCAGAAATGCAGATGAAGCCACTGACAACAATTATTGAGGAAAGATGCTGGTGATGGTTGGGACATGTGCTCCGAATGACTGACAACTCACTACCAAAAATAGCACTAAGATGGACACCACAGGGGAACAGAAGTAAGGGCAGACCAAAAGAGACATGGAGAAGAACAGAAAGGATGTTGAGCAATAGAGAGCTCACCTGGGCAAGAGCAGAAAAAAAGGCGAAGGACAGGGATTTGTGGAAAACCCTTGCAGAAGCCCCATGTGCCCTGGGCACTTAAGGTTCAGAGAGAGAGATTAAATTGAATAATCTTAACTTAGTTTTTGTGCTTATAACTTTTGAATGCCATGTTCTCAAGATTCTGGAAGGCCAATGCTGCTTTTGCAATTCGAATTCTAACTTCCTTTCTGGTGTCACCATCCTGGTCTGTGTAGCTGCTGAGATATGCAAAATGGTTTACTTCTTCAATATCTGTTCTTTCTATGTATATTTGTCCTATTACATTATTATCCTACGTATATTATCTATTACATGGTCACTGAAATCCCCAAAGTCAATCGAGCATTGGGGATTTCAGTGACCATATAATAGATTTTTTTGTTGTTGAAAGCTTAAAGAAACTTGAGAAATGATGTGCTGAGTGTGTTAACTCTAGGATGAATATGCAAAATGAAGTGAGAGTTTCATAGCGTTTACCTTCCCTTCTTAGTCCTGTCATTTAACTTTTCAGCACCCCCTTATATACTTGGTAAATTTACTTAGTTCACATATCAACCTGTGTAACATCATGAATAAAAATTATATACTATTAATCATCATCTGTTATTTTATATACAGAAATGTCAATAAGCAAGAAACAGCTGTTATGGCATCATTCGTAAAGCTCCATCCAAGCGTATGACCTCACCATTCACAAGAGGATTTTCAATTATGCTCTGAACCAAATGAGCATACTCATCAGGATGACCTAGACGAGGTGGAAAAGGAATGGTGCTTGCAAGGAACTTTCTCACTTTCTCTGGAAGACTGGCTAATAACGGGGTGTCAAATAATCCTGGAACAGAACAAACACATAGAATACTTATATGAGTACTCTATATAAAAAAACTGTAATAAATAAGAATAATTCATTGATACAGTGATCATCATCATCAGGTGCCATGCCGACTGGCGTTGGCTATTATACTTCTCCAGAGTACCCGATCCTTCATGCAGGCCATCAGTTCAGTTGGTGATCTCATCTCACACCATCCCATCAGACTGTCCAGTATCATTTCTCTTGGTCTTCCTCTTGATCTTCTTCCTTCTATTTTTCCTGTTGTTATAATATTTTCAATGCCCCCTCTTCTCATTGCATGTCCAATGAAAGTACATTGTCTCTCTCTTATCTTTTTGACAAGGTTTTTTGTCTCTCCAACTCTTCTCATACATTCTTCATTAGTTATTTTTGCTGTCCAGGGGATTCGCAACATTCTTCTAATAAACCACATTTCTGCTGCTTCTAATGATTTTTGTGCAGGATACAGTGATACATTTAAAAAAAAAAAAAAAAAAAGAATTCACGCTGGTTTTCAAACATAACTAAAATGCAACAACATATGAGGTGGTATCAGAAAGTCCCTGGACTGGTTATAAAAAAAAAAAAAGTCCTAACACAGGGTCACAAAACTGTATGTACAAACTGAAGTTGTGCCGACAGTAGAGGCAGACTTAGCAGGTCAATGTCCTGTGTACATTTGTTGAACAGTATGGTCATGGCAACTATACTCTGGGAACCACAATTATTTCCATACTGAAGCCTGATTGTCCAGCACTTTCTGGAACTCTGGGAACCACAATTATTTCCATACTGAAGCCTGATTGTCCAGCACTTTCTGTCTCCTACATGGAGACATTTTTTAAAAAAAAAATGTTCCAAGAAGGAATTCTTGTTGGCTGCCCATCTGTATCTTTGTCATCCTTTTGCTTTTACAATCTTGGTTTTTTCTGTACAAGACTTTTTCCTTCAGTATTTGTTTTCAATTCTTATTAACCATAAAGGAAAAACATACATAGAAGGAATAGCTATTGAAGAAGCAAACCACTTTGCATATCTTGGCAGCTACATAGACCAGGATGGTGACACCAGAAAGGAAGTTAGAATTGCAAAAGGAGCCTTCAAGAATCTTGAGAACATATGGCATTCAAAAGTTATAAGCACAAAAACCAAGTTAATATTATTTAACTCACCATCATTTATGCACATGAAAGCTGGAAAAGAACTTAAAGAAACAGACAAGAAATTAGGCTCTTTTGAAAATAAATGCCTACGGAAAATACTCTGTATCAAGTGGAACGAATTCAAGAACAAAGCAGAGACAAGACAGATGAGCAAACAACAACCTGTCTCATGGGTGATCAGAAAAAGAAGATGGACATATACTGCTCATGTGCTGAGAAGAAACAACCAGAGAATCCAAAAACAAGCCATCAAGTGGAACACAAAAGGCTGAAGAAAAAAAGGTTGACCACTTGAAACTCTAAAGAGGACATTGTTAAGAGAAGCCAGTTTTAGTGGGAATAACACACCTTGATGAGGCTGATAAGCCGAAAACAGGAAATATTGGCAAACTACCATATGACGTTTAACGGCACAGGAAGGATGTAAGAGGAAATGTTATATTTTTAAAGTGTCCCACTAATGTATCTTTAATGTTTCGTACAAACGAATTAGTGAAATTACAGGCTGGAAGGCAAAATATACTACAGGGTGCCTGAAATCAAAAGAAGGTAAAATATTAATGGGAAAAGAAGACATTGTGGACAGGTGAACAGAGTACATCAGAGCTAAATGGAGGAGAAAGACCAGAATTAACATCAGATACTGAAAACTGTGACAGACCACCAATACTTGAAGATGAAATCATAGATGCCATCAAAAACATGAAGAAAGGAAAAGTAACTGAGCCTGATAATATAACAATAGAAGAAATAGAGGTGCTAGAGGAGATAGGAATAAAAATAATAACCAAGTTTACTGAATGACATTTACAATAGTGGTTATATGCCCAGCTTAAATCCACATTTTTAGCACTTATCAAAGAAATGTGATGACCACCGGACTATCAGATTCTCATGTCACATAACGAAGCTACTTCTGAGAATAATTATGAGAAGAACAAGGAAAAAGATAAAAATGGAAATAGCAGATGAACAGTTTGGATTTATTGAAGGAAAGGGAACACACAATGCCATTTATGCTTTACGAACACTAACAGAAAGAGCTTTAGGAGTACAGAAAGATCTCTACTTATGCTTCATTGATTACACCAAGGCATTTGACAAGGTGAAACATAATGAAATTAAAACGCTTGAAGACATCAATACAGATGGCAAAGACCTGAGGATTGTAAAACATCTATACTGGCAGCAAGAAGCAGCAATTCGAGTTGAAAACAGAACTGGAAAACATCAACCTATAAGACACGGAGCAAAAAAGACAGAATATGGTTATATCTAAGAAACAGAATCCACTAACATGCAGCATAAAATTAAACGGTGCAGAAATTCAAATACCTTGGAGCAGTAATAACTTCAGATGGGAAATGCAGAACAGAAATTAGGAACAGTAAAGGCCAAGCAAAGACTGCATTTCAGAGAATGAGAGACATATTATGCACCACATCCTTATCAATAAATGTTAGAAAACGAGTCCTAAAATGCTATACTGAACTTATCTTGTTATATGGAAGTGAATCATGGACAACAGGCAATTCTGCACAAAAATCATTGGAAGCAGCAGAAATGTGGTTTATTAGAAGAATGATGCAAATCCCCTGGACAGCAAAAATAACTAATGAAGAATGTATGAGAAGAGCTGGAGATACAAAAAAATCTTGTCAAAAAGATAAGAGAGAGACAATTTACCTTCATGGGACATGCAATGAGAAGAGGGGGCATTGAAAATATTATAACAACAGGAAAAATAGAAGGAAGAAGATCAAGAGGAAGACAAGAGAAATGATACTGGACAGTCTGACGGGATGGTGTGAGAGGAGATCAATTGAACTGATGGCCTGCATGAAGGATCGTGTACTCTGGAGAAGCATATAAGCCAACGTCAGTCGGCACGGCACCTGATGATGATAATATGTTACATATATTTTTCATTGTATCTTTTTTTAAAAAGTTATTTCAAAACTTGCCTTTTTCGCCTTAATGAAGTATGCTTCATTCTTTGATACTCCCTATTAGGTCATTTTTTTTTCCTAAGCATTTTTTTCAGTGCAATATTTAGCAATTTTGTGGAGACACACTTGATGATTCTAAACTGTAAAGACTATGTTGTGTGCAAGTAAATCCAGTTTGCCTCAGTTCATTAAAGCTCATCTGACCATCCCAATTTTCCTGTTCTATTGTTATTAGGACGCAGAAGTGTACAGTACTAATCGGGCTGATTGGCTGGCTGAAAAGATTCTCATGCTGAGTGTGCTAAAACTGGACAAATTGGACACCTCAAAGACCACTATGGACAAACTGCATGGGAATGAAGAGTTGGATAATCCCTAGAATGAAGAAATTAGGAGATGCCAATTCTCAACTGTCAGGGAAATCTTTTGTTTGGTCAGCTTTTTTTTTAATGGTATTGATAATATCTGCTCAATCCACTGCCTACTATTCCTCTAATCACTGATATCCTTTAACGGCTCTCTGTCACAGTTTAAAAAAATGAAGATGATATGTATCATCTGCAGATGTTCAAGCCACCAGAGTTCGAGGTTCAAGTCCCAGATAATTCTCTTGTCATTTTCTTTTCTCACATGTCTAGAAGTGCTTTACGATTTTGTTCAAGGTTTAACCATACAATACTGCTCTGTTATATGCAATATATATACAATATATGCTCTGTTACTTTACTGTGTGAAAGCTTTGTTGTCTCCTATTTGTAAAAATTTTTATCTGAAGCCATAAAATGAAACAAGCTTTATGTAAAAAGTACTTCTTTATTTCTTATCCTTGTCCAGGATGCACCAGATATTTAACATCATGTGTATGTTTGTGTCTCAAACCTGCAAGAGACTGAATCTAAGTGACAGAATTTCTGTGTCAAGGCCTTGTTTCTTTTCTAGGTGTCATGATTTTTGGTCAGACAGGCACAGATGGCTTAGCTATCAGTGTGTTTGGTGGGATGCCTAGCACTTTTCTAAATACTTCTGTCTTCTGGGAGTTTGTGTCTTGTGTTAGCTGTTCTGCTATAGCACTGGAGTTTTTTAGTTTCAGTCTAATATTAAGCTTCTGTTTATCAACCACTATTCTGTTACGATGGTCTGGGGGAATGCGTTTTCTCTCTCTACTGCCTCAACGGTTGACTTTTCTTATCTAGTAGCTCTGTGTTTGCATCAGTTTCACATGCAGCTGTGAGCGTTGATATCATTCCCTCACAAATGAAATGGAGGGCTTGGTTCTGGATTCTGTCTGCTTGTGTATGAGAGCTCTTTGATGCTGTGATCTGTGTGTGTGTGTGTGTGGGGGGGGGGGGGGGCACTTGTAATCTATTATAGATCTAGGAAGTAGTGCTAAATAGCTCTACAACAAGCCCATTGAAATACTGCCATTTTGAATGCTGTTACTGTAGTCTTTATATAGATAGTATTTCTAATATTTATCTGACAGGTTGCTTCACTCATATGACATGTCCTTTCCAGAACACTGTCCCTCTTGCAGCCTCTCTGAATGCAATACAGTCTTGTGCAAGTTGACCAGCATCTTGTAAAGATGCATTCGGACTTTCTGTGATGTCCTGATTCCACCTGTGGCAAGGTTATCCCTTTTCTCTTTCACCAGGCACTATGCCTTCTACTATAACCTCTCCAAGCTATTGTGTTTCTTGATGTAGCCGAAGTATCTCAGCTTTTTAATTTTTATGGTGTTAACGAGCCAGTTTTCTGTGACACCTAATCCCATTAGTATCTCTTTATTTGATTTTCATTCTATCCATGATATTCTAAGTGTTCTTCTGTAAAATTTATTTCAAATGCTGTTATTCTCTTTTGCAGTGATTTGTTAAGTGTCCATGTTTCGCATCCATATGTTGCCACTATGAATATGTATGCTCTTAGTAAACATAACTTTGTTTTCTTGTTGGTACACTGCCACATACTCTTCATCTGTGCTAGTTTCTGTGATGCAACTGCTATTCTTCTTTTGACTTCCACTGCACAGTTGTCATTGGTGGTGATGATTGAACCCAGGTTGCTAAGTATCTTCATATTTAGTGACATCAGGCCAGGTGTATACTTTTTGTTATGTTTTTAATTCACCCATGATATGATTTATACATGGTTCCTTACTCAGTTCTCAGTTTCCACATACACAATGTAGAAAGTGTATTTCACATAGCTATCTGTTAGAGAACCACTCTAGATACAATCAGCAGACAAGTGGGGCTGAACATCAATATACAGAAGTCAGAAATAATGAAAGTAAATATACACAAACAAGCAGCAATTAAAATTAATTACCAAAACCTAACAGAAGCAGATACCTTCACCTACTTTGGCAGCACATTAACACCGGATGGAGGAACACATAAAGAACAGAATACATAAAGCAAGAACAGCTTTCATAAATCTTAGAAACATATGGAAGTCTTCCCAGTACAGTACCAGAATCAAAACAAAACCTCCAAAGTTGTGTGTTATCCATACTTCTCTATGGAGCAGAATGCTGGAGAACAACTGAAAAGGAAATGAGCAAATTATCCTTGTTCCAAATGACCTGCCTCAGAAAGATTTTAAATATTTACTGGCCACAGACAATGAATAATAGAGACCTACTTGCCCAATCTGAACTAGAAGATATGCATGTCATAGCAAAACTGGAAATAGATTGGTCATGTGCTCCAAAGAGACCCCATCAACATTGGTAAAACAGCAATGTGATGGACACCTGATTGAAAAAGAAAGAGAGGGCACCCAAGGCTACCTGGCAGAGAACTGCAGAAACAGAAATAAGTAGCATGGAGCACAAATGGGGCACAATACAAAGACTGCCTGCAGACCATGAGAGGTGGAGAGAGTTTGTTGCTGCCCTGCAAGACACTACAGGGCGTAATGGATGCTGAGTGCTTAGCCGATCACTGACGAAGGACACAGGATGAATAAAGCCTCGCACATCTGTCTGATATATCTTGTGAGAAGAGCAACCGAGTCAATGGCAGTGAAGTCACTTAAAATTAGTTCATTCTAAACTCAAGACAAAAACAGCAGTCCCCTTGTCTCAACTACCTGGTTCCATGCCTCACCAGATGCTTGAAATTGTGGATAAAACCAAGTACTAAATAATATACATTTTTTTAACATACACATAATACAGTTATTAAGAAAATTATATACATAAGACTCATTAAAGTTTCTCTTTGACTTGGTAGAATTGCCAATATCACTAATTTAGTGCTTAAAATAAGCCAAAATAAATTATACAATGCACTGTACTGCAGTTACAGCAATACCATGAGCATGTAGATTGCACCATGGATGCTATATCATAGCTGTGTGCACAGGATTCATATCAGGCAAAGGAGATGGACATATGTTGGTCACTTGATGAGAAGAAATGATCAGAGAATCCCAAAACAAGCTATCAAGTGGAACACAACAGGCCGAAGAAAAAGGGGCAGACCGCGTGAAACTCTGAAGAGGACATTATTAAGAGAGGCCAAGTTAACAGGCATAAAATCCTTTGTTGAGGTTGAAAGACTCGCCGAAGACAGGAAAAATTGGCGAACTACTTTGCGAGCCCTATGTGACGTCTAACGGCACGGGAAGGATATAAGATAATATAAGAAAGGCTGGTAGGCAGGCGAGTGCAAAATTTATAACCTAAAATTGATGAATTTGTAAATTTTGGAATTTAAAAAAATATTTTCAAACCACAAGTAACTGAAGCAGAATACAGCTGGACTACCATATACAAAACCAGACAAAAACTTTTTACTGCAAAAAATGTAAATGATGTCGGAATGAAGGGCGCCAGGGGATGACAGCAGTTTGTGAATAAACAGCTGTCTTGCTCATACCTGGTGCAATAGTGACAACACGAATGCCATGAGTTGCTAAATCTCTTGCAATAGGCAAAGTCATTCCCACAATAGCTCCCTTACTGGCAGAATATGCTGCTTGACCTATCTGACCATCAAAGGCTGCTACACTGGCTGTATTCACTATAACTCCTCGCTGACCATCTGCATTTGGTTCATTTTCACCAATCAGACCTGCAGCAAGGCGGATGACATTGAAGGTGCCTACAGTATTTACCTGTAGATTAAAAACATAATTGCACAATAATATTTATTTTTCAAAATAATGCTTATGTTATGTAAGAGGCTTATGTCTTACCCTTCATGTGCCATTAAATGTCACACAGGGCTTGCATGGTAGTTCACCAAATCTAACCATTATAAAAAAGTGAAAAATAAGCAAGTTTTAACACCATGACAAATTAAACCCTTTCACTGCTATAGATGTATTTAGACATTTTCCCACATTTCTGTTAAGGATGTTTTAACATGTTTTGAGATGTCAGTGCTTCTAGCGCTAACAATGTGTTAACATGTTCTGTCTTTTACTAGTTGCTACTATAAACTGCTATAGTTGTTTAGCTATTTTTAAGAGTATGTGGCCCCGTTTCAGCAAATGGGACTTGTCAACAAGTCGGCACCAATGTTATTTTTGCCTCATGTGAAAAGGGTTATTATTCATGTACACATGTTCATTGCAGTTCTGTGTTCATTTAATATTATGCACTACGCTGGTATTTCATGGTCATGTTGCATTAAGTATATTATAGAATGTTTCTTATATCATTGATAGAAAATGAATTTATATGTAAGCTCTTAGAATTTCTTACTAAGGGTAACAATGAAGATTAAATTAAAATACATTGTTCTAACGGCAAAGAATTGCAAACAGTAAATTGGAGCACTTATGTCCAGCTATACTATGGACTGGATGATTGGCAAGAATGAACAAGTTGAAATAAATACTTGCTGATAAATTCTTTACTTCAATCACCCGCGTTCTGTGGAATTAAGTCCCAGAACAGCTTTTTTTGTTTTTTTTTTTGTTATTTTTAAGAATGTTGAATGCCCACAACATCTGACCTTTCAGAGACAGTTCCCATTAATAGATTTGTCAACATCAAGAAAGTGTTGTTGCCAATTCAATAAGAGTGTTATGTGTGCATAAGATAAAAGAGGACAGGAAACAAGATACATGCCCAAAGACTGATGTTGCATATTTTACATTTCACATACAAAAACATTATTGAAAAAAATGTTTTTTTTTGCTCTCTTTTTTTTTTTTACATGTAAAAATCATTCCCTGAAAAGTTTCAGCCACCAAGAAGATAAATAGCAATATGTGACGAGAATGCCAAAAAATAATCACAGAGAGTTGCAGTAAGTCTTAGATTTTCAGGTGACAAAAAGTATTCAGCACCAAGGGAAAATCTGCAAGCTGAAATATGTAGCATAGCAGGCCACAGTGTGAAAAGTGAACATAGCAACAAAATGGTTAAATTGCCTGTAACATGGTGCCTATGCCCAACAGTGAACCCTGCAGTGTTATGGTTGGATAGATTTCTATGAAGGAGTGAAAGGGAAAATCAGTATTAGGTTCTCGGTATCATCACGAACGAGATGCTCCCACCTGTGCCAGTGAATATTGCACACTGTTCATTACTGATCCTTTGTATAAGTCCTTGATGATGAGCCGCTCAGTGAGGACGCCATTTTTGGAACTACAAAAGTCCAAATGTGAAACTATTCAGCATCACTCTCAGCATGAACTCTGTAGTTAAGGCGCCAAGCCAAACCAGAAAACACAAAGACCATTATAGTTCACCACTGGCCGAGCACACATAATGAAGAATCATCAATGCTGTATAAAGTTCACAGCTCACAGTGGTGCCACAGCACTATCTCAGTACCACACAGAACCAGACTGAAAACTCAAAAACCTGGGGACTGTCAAAGTCAAAGTCACTGAAGAAGGCTGGCTAGTAAAGAGGATTAAACAAAGAAAACTTAAATTTTTTGGACACATTAAATGTCATGACAATCTAGAGAAGACCATTTTGGAAGGGAAAGAGAGGAAGACCAAGGCGGAGATGACTGCAAGACATCGTTGATAATCTGCAAATAGTTGCATCAGTAGCAGGCAATCTTGCTTACAACTGAGAGGCCTACAGGAGAGCTCTTAAAGAGGCAAAGTTCCACAAGGGACAAATGACTGATTGAGCCGATAAATCAGGGGAAATGGAAAAGGATGTTAAATCTAGAATAACAAAGGCCAGGAGAGCATTTATCCAACTTAACAAAATATGTGGATCAAAAAACATCAAAACAGGAACCAAACTTAGGCTATTCAGTACTAAAGACTATTCTACTGTATGATTCGGTGACATGAGTGATGACTAAGGAAATACAACAGAGGATACAAACATTCATGAACTACTATTTGAGGACGACTTCAGACATTAAATAGCAGGACAAGATCAGGAATGAGGAGGCCTGTGAAAGACCAGGACAAGAGCCTATGAACCAATAAATCATGTCTAGGAAATGGAGGTGGATTGGTCACACACTGAGGAAACCTGACACAAGAATAACAAGACAGGCACTGACATGGAATCCTCAGAGAAACAGAAATTAACCAAGACCTAGAAATACTTGGGGATGGGAAATTATGACAGTGCTTAAGGACAAGAGATACAATGAAAGTAAGCAGAAAATAATTTCAAGAACAGAGAAGACTAGAGAGCCTTTATCTGTGGCCTATGCTCTCATCGGAGTGAAAGGTGATGATGATGATAACTTCATGTTAATCATACTGTATTATTATATATATTTTTTTTTTTTGCAGCATGTCTGCTAAAATAGTCATCTCTTTCTCTTTTCTTTTGATGGTTTGTAGGATCATGTGAGAAATCTTACCAAAGACTGAAAAAGTAGCTACAGGAATGACAGATGTGACTATAAATATTTACCATCAATACTCTTTGGAAATCAGTCAACTCATGAGGACGCTTTTTGTTGAAGTTGTAAGTTTTGTAAGCAACACCAATTCCGGCACAGTTAACTACAGCATCAAGTCGACCAAACTGATTTCTTGTGAGATCTAAAGCTTTAATAACATCTTCCTCAGACGTGACCTACAACAACATATTTTTTAAAAAATTATGAATATGACCCCCCCCCAAAAAAAAAAAACCACGCAGGCACACACACACAGAAGACAGAGCAGAAATACCATAATAATTTTGAAATAGGAAATTTGGCACTAAAACAATGTTTCCCAACTGAAACACTTAATTCCTTTCAATTGGTTCCACAATGTCCATTGTAACCCATTTCTTTTCCCTTGTGTAGTAGTTTTCATGATCCAATCAACTGCTAGAAGAAATATGAATGGTGAAAGCAAATATCCCTGCTGCACACCTGTTTTAAGTTTAAAACTTTCAGTTACTCCATGCACGATTCTACAAGTTGTTCTTTTATATAAGGTCTTTATAAGCTTTGTTATCTTGGCTGGGATACCATAGTGTTCTAGTAGTTTCCATAGCATTCTACGATCTAAACTATCAAATGCCTTCTTGTAATCAATGAATGTAACTAATAGTGAAGAATTGCACTCCATTGGCTGTTCTACCATTATTCGGATTGTAGCAATGTGGTCAGCACAGGATCTTCCTTGCCTGAAGCTTGCTTGCTTTTCTCTTAGTTTACTATCTACTGATTCTATTTAGCAAAATCCTACTGAAGACCTTGCTGGGTATTGAGAGTAGGGAGATGCCTCTATAGTTCTTACATTCTAATAGATCTCCTATCTTAGGGAGTTTTATAAGATGGGCCTCCTTCCAGTCCTCTAGGACCTTCTCTTCTTCCCAAATCCTGCTAAATAGTAAAAGTAGTACTTCTGTTGTTATTTCTGCGATCACTAAGAGCACTCTGCTACAACTCCATCTGGACCCAGTGCCTTATTTCTCTTCAACTCTGAGATAGCATATTCAAATTTGGCTTTGTTGGGTAGCTCTACATTGATATCTAGAGTATTCTCTGCTGCTGATATCTCCTCTGTTTCTGTCAGTGGTGGCATATTTAGGATTCCGCTGAAGTATTCCACCCATCTTTGCATCTGCTCTTCTTCTGATGTTACTACCTTACCTTCCTTGTTTTTGATGGGCTTTTCTACTCTACATGGTCTATTTGCCAACTTCTTGGTGATCTCATACAGAGCTCTCATGCTGTTTTTGCCAGCTGCCTCTTCTGCTTGCCCCTACATGGTCTATTTGCCAACTTCTTGGTGATCTCATACAGGGCTCTCATATTGTTTTTACCAGCTGCCTCTTCTGCTTGTCCCGCCATATTATCAAAATAGGTACGTCTGTCTTTCTTTAAGCTTTTCCTCACCTCTTTATGTGCCAAATTGTATTCTGTCTGAGCTGAGGCATTTGCAGCTCTTGTTTTACTGTCATTTATTTTTGCTTTCATTTTTGTCCTTCTGTCTATCTTCTTCAGTGTTTTCAATGTAATTCACTCCTCGTGTTGAGGTTTTTAAAATCCTACTGTCTCTTCATATGACTTTCTCCACATTTCTTTACCACTATTCCATACAATGTTCAGGTCTAGTGTATCTTCTTCATATAACCCCTGCAGAACCTGAAATATGTTGCTTAGTTTCAAAGTTCTTTGCGATTTCTGGGTCTAACAGTACCATATTGTATCTTTTCCTTGCCATGTCTGTTTTATGGTGTTTCCTCAGCTTCATTCTCAGCACTTTGCTTTGGACCAAAGTCTGAAACTCCCTACGACGCTAATGACATGAGCAGACAGAAAAGAAAAAGAAGTTTCAAGAGATGAAGGCTTACTCGGTCTTTGGTATTTTGAAGTTTTGCCTTTTTTTTTTATAAAGGTACTAAGTTATCTTCAAAGCTTGGCAGTTTAAAATGTATTATTTCATCATCTCCTTCTCCAAACTAAGCCCAACATGCATGAATTTTTTTGAGGAACCTTCCTTGGTGATATACAAATGGGACAAGAACTTGAAGGATCTCTTAATCAGGAGTCATTTCAGATCTTTCTCTTGCACCAGACACTGCAGTCAAAGCAGGTACAATACCTGTCTGTTCTGTGTTCAAATAACCTGGGCAACTCTCCTCCAAGTACACATTCTCTATCCACAAGGACTTCACCTGCATGTCTTGTAATATATAATATATGCAGTACTACACAAGGATTCCAGCATGATATAAACAGAAGACTAGCTTACATTTAGACTGATTTTAGCAACATCTGAATGACATATCCACCATGGCATTCAAACCTGTATCTTTGCATCACACTCAACAGGTGTACAGTAGCTACAGAATATTTCAGCCACAGTCATCTGTTCACATTGCTTCAAACTGTGAATTTGCAAAAAAATATGAAATTCCAGGCTGGTTGTCTCTACCTAGGTTAACATTATTCTAAATTCTGCCTTCCCTGAACTCTTTTTTCCACATGTTGTTTGTGCCACAATAGTGTAGGGGTTAGCGCATTCATGTGCCGATCAGAAGGCCTATGGTTTATTTTCACACTTGGGTCGATTTTTTTTTTTTTTGGACCGACTAGCACTGGGGTCAACTCAGCCTCCAAAATATGAGTACTTTGGGTTTTCCTAGGATAACAAAAGCAGTAAAGACAAGTGCTGGTAATCCCTAACTTAAAAGCTGTAGTAGCATAGAAATGTGAAGACTCCAACACTTTACGCCCCCTGCAACATGCAAATGCCACAGGACACAGATAATTTTTAGATCTTTGTTTCATCTGACGAGACTTAATTCCCAAATTTTGCTTCCTTTGAATTTTTTTCATGCAGTGTCATATTTTCCCACATGATCTCCAGGTTGGTTAGGGTTTAATAATAGCACTCTCTCACTTCTCCACCAATAACCTTCTAGAATTGACAGCTTCTTTGTTCATATCCTTCATATTCTTCAGTCTTTCATGATACACTCAGTCATGTTCTTTTAACAAAGCATATCTCTATCAGATGATTTTTTTTTCTGCATTTGTCTCTTGCAACTGTCCTCTCTGTTACCCTTCATAAAAGGTCTCATTACTGAAGTATTTGGGTTTTTTTTTCTTCAGTTGTTCTCATTATCTACAAATGTTCTTTTTTCTTCCTCTTTCTTTTTGTAAAAACCAAAGCATATACTTCTGTCTTGCTCCACTGCTCTTCTTTAAATAAATAAATAAATTTATTTATTTCTCAGTCCATTGCACTGTGCTAAAGAGGAATAATAATTACAGGAGAGTAACAAGACATACATGAAAAAAAAAATTTTAAGTTGAGGTGATATGTCAGGTGACAAACTACAAGGAGAATTAATGATCTAATTTATTGCACGAACTAGCACAGAACACAAATTCACTGCAATAAATCTGTGGAAGGAAGTTAGAAGTTAATATGGTGGGAGTAAGCTTTACTGACCTGTTAGATGATAGTCATATTTCAGCATTTTCCATATACAACAACAAACGAAAAGGGACAACAGATAATTTAATTAAAGAAAGACTAATGTAAAATTTAACAAGCTAGTAAATAAAAAACTAGTGGAAATTACTGTAAATCTCATATAAACACTGAACATGCAATTCTTTAGAGCTGATTGTTGTTATTATTGATTGAAAAAAAGGCAAGAGCAAAATATTCCACTGCTATCTTGTAAAGTAAAGCTTTCTCTCACTGATTTTAACCATCATGGATAAACACAAACTTACATTGACTGGAGCAAAAGCACAGTTATTTCCAAGTGTCTTGGCAATTTCTTGTCCATTTGATGTTGGCAAATCACACAAGACAACTTTTGCTCCCTCTCTAATAAATCTTTTCACTGTTGCCTGCCCAAGGCCTGATGCACCACCTGTCACTAAACCTACAATATTCTGTGATCAATGAGAACAAATGTAAGTCCTTAAGGACACAGAAGATGGCAAATGCTGTCCATAATTTTAGCAATGGTAAAAAACAAAATACATATGCCTGTGAGACCTGGACACTTAACAAAACAGCTGAGAAACACATAAATGCCTTTCTTCTTCGCTCGCTTCTACCACCAAAATCACCCCGTGATCCTTCTGAATTTACTCCTGTGGTCCTTGATAGGTCCTGTGGTCCCCGAAAGGACCACATGAGGATCCATGAGAGGATCACAAGAGGTTCAGAGTATTGCAGGGCTTGAGCCTGTATTCTTGGTGGAAATGTGTGACACCGTGGTTTTCGTTGAACTAGTTTAATCTAGAGTTCGACTTTCTCACCGGAAAACCTTGACGTGTTTTGGATATCAGTATATCCCCACTGGGTGAGAGGTGGTTGCCCATCCAGCCTAGAGTTGGACTTTCTCACAGGAAAACTTCGACGTGTTTTGGGATACCAGTGTATCCCCGCCGGGTGAGAGGTGGTTGCCTATCGAGTCCAGTGTTGGACTTTCTCACCAGAAAACCTCAGCATGATTAGGATATGTATACATCTCCACCGGGTGAGAGGTGGTTGCTTATCTAGACTGCACAGGTTCAGTGTCTCTGACTTCAGCATTTTGAGGTTGTGGCCGCTACCTTTCCTAGTTGTGACCAAGATGGAGCTTTTGTCCAGGAGGATGAATCCTCGCCACTAGTAAGTTTCACTCCTGGGTTAAGCCGGTTTAGGCATATTATCCTAGAAATGCAGAAAATGGTGTTCAAGCGCTAAAGGAACATAGAGACACAAAGGTCATGACCATGGGAAAGAAATTCCTTAGCTCTGTAAGCCATTCCCTGAAGAAGAGATTCAATAACTTGGCATTAAGCCGGCTTAAAAGAAGCAGCTTCATTCACCAGGCCAAGCGTATGCGTAAGCTGATACCTGACCTTCCAACTGTAGTCACTCCATTATCATCTGTACCAGAGCATGCACCATGGAAAGAAGCAGATTATACACAAATAAATATTCAGACTGAAGTGAAAGGTGTGCAGAATGGTGAGATGCAAAGCAGCCTTGTAAGGTCAACAGCCACACTTAGTGTGCTAGATGACAAATATCCATGTGACACCTGGATATGTGTGTATACAGACGGATCTGCACACAATGCCATAAAGAATGGAGGGGCAGAAGCACATACTGAATATCCAAACACCACCTCTGACAAGATTTCCATACCCACTGGAAAATACTGCAACAACTTTGATGCAGAAGTTAGGGCAATTATTGCTGCAGTTGAAAAACTATCAGACTCCAGAATTGTAGAGTGGTCTTGACGTCATAAGAGGCGAGTTAGTTCACTGCACTGAGTATGTCATTTGTAATGTGATCAGCTGTTGGTATCCAATTTTCAAGGGCCTGGAGAACAGACTGGGAGTCTTAGAAAATAACAAGGTTTTTTGTGTGAGACGTGGTGCTTTTGTATTTGGTAGTGGTGGGTGGCAGGGCTGCTAATATTGCCTGCATCTCAGCATCATAAATGAAGCAGTGAGATCTACAAGGAGCAGAAATGTGCCTTGTTGTCTTGTCTGGAAACATGAGTACCCCATATCCTGCACTGTCTGTTTCCTTGAATGCTGACCCATCAGTGTATGCACAGATCCAGTCCTTGGGGTAGGAATCTATGGTCTTCAGTGCACACAGCTTTAGGGTGTTGGGATCTGATGATTTGTTCACTAATTTGTTCTTGAGTCTGGTGTTAGTTTGAGGAAGTGTGTAGCTTGTGTTTGGTGGGATGCCTGGTACTTTTGTAAGTTCTTCTGTCTTCAGGGAGTTTGTCTCTTGTGCTTTTAACTGTTCTTCTATGTGCACTGGAGTTTTCAGTTAGGAAAACTATTCTGTTAGTATGGTCTGGGGCATGCGTTTATATCTTTCTACTGCCTCAATGGTCGACTTTTCCTGGTTCTATGTTTACATCAGTTTCACATGTAGTTGATCTCATTGCCCCACAGATGAAATGAACAGCTTGGTTCTGGATTCTGTCTACTTGTGTGCAATAGCTTTGATGCTGTGACTTGTAGGGAGAGGCTGTAATCTATTATTATAGATTTAACATATCCTGTGTACACTTGTCTGATTGTTGCTTTGTCAGCACCCCAGAATGTACCTGTAAGCCACTTGAATAAGTTTAGTCTTTTGGATGCTTTTTCTGCTAATCCATCTATAAACTTCTTAAAATTCAATTTTCTGTATAGTTTCACACCGAGGTATGTTGGATTTTTTTTTTCATGATGAGTACCATCAAGAGTTATTTTCAGTTCTGTCTTTGCTAGTTTGTTGCTAAGAGTGAAGGCTGTATATGTAGTTTTACTAACATTGATCTTCAACTTCCAGAAATTGCAATAGGCTGATATGGTGAGGAGGGCTCCATCAAGTCTCTCAGCAGCCAGCTGCTGGTCTGTTCCACTAGTCCATATGACAAGGTCATTGGCAAACATGGCTTTGTGAGTGTTCAATAGGTCGGCGAGTTCATTTATAAAGATTAGGAACAAGGTGCAGCTAAGAGCAGAACCTTGTGGCAGTCCATGGTGCGTTTGTTTGACAGTCTGTTATTGATCTGAGTTTGTATGGTCCTGTTACTCAGGTAGTTTTTAACCCATTGATACATTTCTGCATGTATGCACATGTTCTGCATCTTTAACAGTAGGCCTTTTCACCAGACCATGTTATATGCCTGCTGTAATCTACAAAGACATCTACAGAATTTCTCTTGTGTAAAAAAAAACTGTCTTTCACAATTTGAGTGAGGAGAAATAGCTGGTCTTCGGTTCTTGATCCTTTTTGTCTGAATCACTAGACGGGACTCGACCAGAGATTCACATTGGCTTAGGGTTAGTTTGTTTTGTCTTGGTATGTTATCTAAGAGTTTCCAAGCCTTCTTTCCTTCAGTTCTGAGGTTGAGATTGCTGCGTATGCTTAATCACTTCACTTTCTTTGCTTTTTTAGTTTCAAGTCTAACCTTATTTACTTACATCTTACATCCTTCCCGTGCCGCTAAACATCACCGTAGCTGTTAGTTTATTGTTTTCTGGAGTAGGGTTTTTCTCTGCATTCTACCTGGCTGATTTTCTTTTTTTGACTAAGTCTTCCGGAGATTTTGTCTCTCTCTCTCTGAACCTTAAGTACCCAGGGCACATGGGGCTTCCGCAAGGGTTTTCCACAAATGCCTGTCTTTCGAGTTTTTTTCTGCTCTTGCCCACGTGAGCCCTCTATTGCTCAACATCCTTTCTGTTGTTCTTCTCCATGTCTCTTTTGGTCTACCCTTACTTCTGCTCCCCTGTGGTGTCCATCTTAGTGCTATTTTTGGTAGTGAGTTGTCAGTCATTCGGAGCACATGTCCCAACCATCGCCAGCGTCTTTCCTCAATAATTGTTGTCAGTGGTTTCATCTGCATTTCTGCCAATAAAATGTTATTTCTTATGGTGTTTGGCCAAAATATTTTTTAAATTCTACGTAAACATTTAGTCTGGAAAGAATTCAACTTGTTTTCTATGGTTTTGGTGATTTTCCAGCATTCACTTCCATAGAGTAGTACACTTAGAACATTACTCTTAAATATCCTGATTTTCATATTTATGCTTAGTTTATTTGATTTCCATATATTCTGTAGCATTGCAAAAGCCTGGTTTGCTCTAGTAAGTCTGCTGTTGATGTCCTCTGTGCTGTCTCCATTTTCTACTACTCTGCTGCCAAGGTATACAAATTCGTTGACCTCCTCCACTAACTTGTTATCTACTCTGAGTACATTTCTGTTGTTCACATTTTGCTTCATTAACTTTGTCTTTCCTACATTGATCTTTAGTCCTATGTTGTTTGCATTCTGGGTTAACTTGTTTATTTTATCTTGCATATCTTTGTGACTGCTTGATAATAGACAAATGTCGTCCGCAAAGTCAAGGTCCTCCAGCACTGTGTCAAGGGTCCATTGTAATCCTCTGCGTTTGTCTGATGTTGCCTCCTTCATTAACCAGTCTACTGCCAAGATAAATAATGTTGGTGATAGTACACATCCCTATTTCACTCCTGTTTGTACCCTAAATCTGCTGGAGGTATGTTCTCCACAGATAACTTTGCACTGAAAACCCTCGTATAGGGCTTTGATTACATTAACTATTTTATGGGGGAGGCCATGCCATCTTAGGATTTTCCACAGTGCATCTCTGTTGACACTGTCAAAGGCTTTCTCAAAATCTATGAATAATGCATATGTTGTGCTATGCCACTCATTTGCCTGTTCTAATATTTGTCTAAGTACAAATATATGGTCTATGCATGATCTTCCTTTCCTAAATCCTGCCTGCTCTTTCCGAAGTTTTTCCTCAAGTGTTGGTACAATTCTGTTGATGATTATTCTGCAAAATACTTTACTAGTGAGTGGCAGTAGGGTAATGCCTCTCCAGTTCCCGCAATCTCTGAGGTCACCCTTCTTTGGTAGTTTTACTATAAGACCAGTTTTCCACTCCTCTGGGGCTTTTTCTAAATCCCAAATTTGTTGTAATATCCGGCAAAGTTGTTTCTGTTTCTTCTGCTTTCAACATCTCAGCAGTCACTTCATCTTCACCTGGTGCCCTGTCTGATTTTAGCATCTTTATCGCCTCTTTTACTTCATTTATTGTTATTGGTCCTGTATTGATGTTTAGTTCCGCTTTTGCTTCAGGTATATCTATTGCTTGTGCTGCTTGTGTTCTGTTTAGTAGGGTGTTAAAGTGTTCCCTCCATCTTTCAATTTTTTCTCTTTCTCCACTGACCAGTTGTCCATTTTGTGTTCTTACTGCACTTTCACATCTTGTATTGAAGTTACCTGTCATCTGCTTTGTGATTTTATATATGGTTTTCATGTCATTTGTATATGCTGCTTTCTCTGCTGTTTCTGCTAAGTTGTCATAATATTGACGTTTATCTTGACGGCATGATTCCTTCACTTCTTTGTCTTTTTGTGCATAATTACTTAAAACTCGTTCTTTAAGCCGTTGTGATTTGGTGTTCAGTAATTTTTTCTTGATTTCTTTTCTTTGCTCTATCTTTTCCCATGTGGTCTCACTTATCCATTCCTCTTTTCTCCTTTTCCGATATCCCAGCACCTCTTTTGCTGTTTCCTGTAGTGTTTTATTGAACTCTAATATGGACATTTCTGCTTCATCTTGTAGGACACTGAAGCGGTTCTTAAGTATTATTGAGAATTCATTTCTTGTTTGCTGGTCTATCAGTTTTCTTGTATCAAAATGTATCTTTATGTGTTCTCCGATTCTGGCTTTCCTTAATTTTAGTTTTATTTTTGCTACCAGAAGGTTGTGATCACTTCCTATATCTGCTCCTTTCCTTGCTCGCACATCTTGTAGTGACCGTTTCCACTTGTTGTTTATTAGTATGTGATCGATTTGGTTTTCTGTGGTTTTATCTGAGGACCTCCAAGTCACTTTATGGATGTTTTTGTGTTGGAAAATTGTCCCTCCGATGGTCATCATGTTTTCTTCACAGAAAATGCACAGTCTTTCTCCATTTTCATTTATTTCTCCGATTCCTTCTCTTCCCATGATTCTTCTTCTATCTTCATTTCCTTCACCTACTTTTGCATTGAAGTCGCCCAAGATGAGTAGCATATCATGCTTGGGTATTGTTTCTACTGTGGCTTGGAGGCTGTTGTAAAAATCTTCTTTTAATTCCTCTTCAGCTGCTTCTGTTGGTGCATAACAAACTATAATAGACAGCTTCGTGAATCTTGAGTTGAACCGTGCATATAATAATCTCTCATTTATTGGGGTCCATTTCAGCAATGCTCTTGATGCTTCTTTTGTTATAATCAATGCTACTCCTCCTTCATGAAGATCTTCTTTACCTGACCATATTATTGTATCTTCTGTGTGCTGTGTTGTTAATTTCCTTCTGCCTTGTCCTGTCCATCTTGCTTCTTGTATTCCTAGTATGTCTAGTTTGTATCTGTGCATTTCCTTGATGGTTTGTGCTAGTTTTCCAGTCTGGTTTAGTGTTCTTACATTCCAGCTGCCTATTTGCATCTTTTGTTTAGGTTCCAGGAGGTCTGCAGTCGGGCTGGGGACTTCCAGTGGCTGGCTTTCATCCACAACCTTCATGGGCTCAGTTTCCTGATAAGCATTTCTCCTTCCACCTGCATTTGCTTTTTCCCTTGCTTCTGTTTCTGTAGCAGTCTGATAGTTTTTTACCAGATAGGGTTGCTGGCCCTATGCTGAACCCTCCTTAGTCGCCTTTTACGATCATGCATGGTAGGGTACAGTGGTCCTATTCTTTGCAGATCCCGGGTACCACACGGGGGAGATTTTGTCTAGAAAGGGCTATATTTCTTTCTGCATCCTCTGGGGATTGTTTTGTAGGCTACTCCAAATATGGCTTGGGCTATGTTGGTGTAGAATGTGTCAACGTTTGTGTTGTCATTTATTTTTAATAGGTTTTCACCTGTTTGTGTTCCAAAGTTTTCCCAGTCTGCTTTTCTATAAATCCAGTGGGGAGTTTTTGTGATCTTTGGTTTCATGTGTGAGATATTTGTAGTAGGATGGGGCAATGGTTACTTCTTATGTCATAAAGCACTCTCAAAGTACAATTGCTGTTGATGTCTGCTGAGACAATGGTGAGGTGAGGTCTAAATGTATATCCAGAGGCTCTGTGGAAGAGTGCTGGTGGGGAGGAGGAGCATCGTAATAGTATCATGTTGCTGGTGTTGCATAGCTCTTCAATGTTGTTACCCATAGGGTTTTGGTCTGTGTATCCTAGTGATGGAAGATGTGCATTAAAATCTGCAATGATAGTTTTCTGCATGTCTGTGCTATGTATGTTGATTTGGCTTTTAGAATTTGGGGGACAATAAACATTATACAGAGTGTACCGCAGTCCATCTTGCCATACTGTTATCTCTTGGATATCATTCTCACTGCATTTTCTGTTTTGAGCTTCTCGGATGTCATTTTTCAAGAGTGTGGCAATACCCCTGCATTTACTACATTCACATCTGTACATGGTGTATCCAGGTACTGAGTGATCTTTTCCATATAGAAAGGTTTCTTGTATGATCACAATATGGATGTTGATGTTTTTCAGCTGTCTGCTTAATTCTGAGGCCTTTGGCCTAAGTCCAGAAATGTTGATTTGATGAATGGTTAGTGAGCCCCTTGCAGCGTGGGACCCACCTGGTGCAGACCTTTTACGAGGCAACGCCTAGGCTCTTATGATTTTCTTTTTGTTTCTGACATTTTCATATTGGGTTTTTTGTCTTAAGTCTTTCTTTCATACCCAGGAGGCCTCTCCAGTGAGAAGCTGAGATCAGGCCCCAAGTGCAACATTGGCCCCACTCAACAGCTTTGAGACGGTTTTACAGAAACCCTCCGACTTTGGGATGAGGGATCAAATGGGTGCTTCAATGATGTCCATTCCCCACCTATAGTGTGCTTTGTTTGCCTCATTCTGATAGCCACTGTTGTAGAGACCCACAGGCTTGTCACATCAGATTTTCCTCATCCCCACAGGTGATCTCTTGTATCCCCCATCCCAACCAGCCTACCACAGCCCCAGGACAAGGTCTCGGCTCCACCTACTGACGGGTGTGCAATGTCAAAAGCTGGAGGGCCTTCTATCCTAGGAGGAATGTTTTGTGCTTATCATTTTTCCCACAGAGCATTTTGTCTGAGTTATCTGACACTCCTATAATAGACAAGAAGCTACTAGCAGATTTCTCAGTTCTATGTTCCCTCTTTATTTTACAGAAAGTTCTGTTCCCTACAAATTCTGCCTTATAAGAGGGTGACATTCAATGTTCCCTCTTAAGGTATTGTAGTTAGTTTGCAAAATTTTAAATTCATGTCGAAATATGCTGTCAAAAAACATTCTGTGCACAAATGTGTGTTGTATTGTCAAATGACAAAGTACACTTTAAAGTTCTCATAGAAAAACAAAAGAAATTGAAAAAAAAAAATGAACTCGTGTAGCACAGAGTAACATAAAGAAACTTAAAAGTAGTAGTTTTATATTTATTTGTGCAGCATACAAATTTTGCTGCGCTGCAAGTTTTTTTTGTGTGCGTACATAAGGCATGATAGGATTACCTTCACTTTACCTATATTTTGCCATTTATTCAAATACTGATGTCACTTATATATCACTATTTTAAAATCTTACAGCATATACTATTGTTTGGTCACAGAAAAAAAAGTCCGGTGACAGAACATATCCTTATCTTAACCTCACTTTCTTTATTTATATTCATCATCATCATCAGGTGCCATGCTGATTTGTGTTGTACAGTGTGGTACCTGGGATCTGCAAAGAATAGGACCACTGTACCCTACCACGCATGCTCCTAAAAGGCGACTAAGGAGGGTTCGGCATAGGGCCAGCAATCCTATCTGGTAAAAATATAACTATCAGACTGCTACAGAAACAGAAGCAAGGAAAAAACAAATGTAGGTGGAAGGAGAAATGCTTATCAGGAAACTGAGCCCATGAAGGTTGTGGATGAAAGCCAGCCACTGGAAGTCCCCAGCCCGACTGCAGACCTTCTGGAACCTAAACACAAGATGCAAATAGGCAGCTGGAAAACAAGAACACTTAATCAGACTTGAAAACTAGCACAAACCATCAAGGAAATGCACAGATACAAACTAGACATACTAGGAATACAAGAAGCAAGATGGACAGGACAAGGCAGAAGGAAATTAACAACACAGCACACAGAAGATACAATAATATGGTCAGGAAAAGAAGACCATCATGAAGGAGGAGTAGCATTGATTATAACAAAAGAAGCATCAAGAGCATTGCTGAAATGGACCCATATAAATGAGAAATTATTATATGCACACTTCAACTCAAGATTCACGAAGCTGTCTACTATAGTTTGTTATGCACCAACAGAAGCAGCTGAAGAGGAATTAAAAGAAGATTTTTACAACAGCCTCCAAGCCACAGTAGAAACAATACCCAGGCATGATGTGCTACGCATCTTGGGCGACTTCAATGCAAAAGTAGGTGAAGGAAATGAAGATAGAAGAAGAATCATGGGAAGAGAAGAAATCGGAGAAATAAATGAAAATGGAGAAAGACTGCATTTTCTGTGAAGAAAACATGATGACCATTGGAGGGAAAATTTTCCAACATAAAAACATCCATAAAGTGACTTGGAGGTCCTCAGATAAAACCACAGAAAACCAAATCGATCACATACTAATAAACAACAAATGGAAACGGTCACTACAAGATATGCGAGCAAGGAAAGGAGCAGATGTAGGAAGTGATCACAACCTTCTGGTAGTAAAAATAAAACTCTTCCCGTGCGTATGGTCGAATTTTTCGACACTTCCGGTATACCGAAGCTACCGTATGGTCGAAAATTCGACAATTTTATTTCTCGAAAGCAGTCCAATCCACCTTTCACTTTGAAAATTAACTGTGCATGTCAGAATTAACCTTCTTCCTTTCTACTCAGCGTGGGAGTGTGAAGTAGACATTTTCTGAAGCTCTGTGTTCATTTTTTGTGCAAATTTTCAAAGTATATCGAACTGTGGACACGCCCTTTGACATGGCAGATTTTACTGAATGTACCTCCCGTAGTTCTAGACCTGTTAGAAGGAGTACAGCAGCTTTTAGAGAGATGTTAGCGACAATAACTGGTAGGAAAACTGTCAGTACTGACGAGAAATCTGACCGGTGTGATTCTGACAGTGATACTGATCTTGACAATGGTTCTCAGTCTGACATTGATAGTAGTGTAGTAGACAGTGACAATGACTATCGTCCGTCGACAAGTACAGCTACGTCTGCTCCTCCACCTGCCAAAAGGCAAAAGAGGAATGTTTCTGCGGCTCAAACAGCAGATGCAGAACCAGAATCACCATGGAGATTAGCACAGGTAGATGAAGTAGTAGGTACTGCTACTGAAGAATATGATGGCAGTGGTGTGTTGCAATGATAGGACACTTTTGACTTTTTTCCTGGGACTTTTCACGGAGGATGTTGTGGACAGTCTCATTAGCAGCATAAATGAATATGCTGCTATGAAACTTAGCCAACCTGAGAATGTAAAGAAGTGCAGTAGACTACAGCAGTGGGTACCTGTTGATCGTCCAGAAATTTATAAATTTCTGTCGACACTAGTAGCCATGAGCATTCAACCTAAACCCAAAATCGGTGACTATTGGAGCACCAAATCATACTTTCACAGTGCATTTTTTGGACAGACGTTGGCCAGGGATCGGTTTCAGCTGATATACAACACCATGTTGCATGTTGGTGAAGCTGATAGTGAAGGCAAGTCCAAAATTGAGCCATTTCTACATCAGGTATTGGCATCATTTCAGGCAGCCTATTACCCCCACACTGAGTTGAGCATTGATGAGATGGTAATTGGCTACAAAGGACGCTGGAAGCACAAGCAGTACAATAAAACCAAACCGTCGAAATATCATATCAAGACATTTGGCCTTTGTGACTCCAACACAGGCTATGTTTTCAACCTGCTGGTATATTTTGGCGGTAACACCTCGTACAGCTCTGCCAGTGCTGTTTTTGATACACTGATGCAGCCACTCACAGCTTTACATCACTTATATGCAGACAGGTTTTACACCAGTCTTCCACTGATTTCATTTTTGTAGGACAAAGGCCACAATTACACTGGCATGTTGAATGTCTTGCGTAAAGATTTTCCTCAGGTGCTAAAAACTCTCACAGTACCTTTGAAAAGGCCAATCTACTATGTGAGAGATGATGAGCACAAGCTTCTTTGTGTCTCCTGGAGGGAAAAGGAAAAAAATAAACCTGTCCATGTTGTGACAACACATGGAAAAAGCAACCAGAATTCGTGTTGTCAGTGAAGAGCAACCAGAAAAGGAGGAATATGAAAAGCCTGCTGTCATTCACACATACAACCAGTGTATGAATGGCTGTGACAGGGTTGATCAAATGGTCTCCTACTATGGCTTTCATGGAAGAAAGACTGTGAAGTGGTGGAAAAAGATCTTCACTTGGATTTTGGAAGTTGTGCAGGTGAATGCTCACATCTTATATTTGTATTGTGAGGAGCCTGCCAGGGAACAGAGATCTCTGGTCTTTTTCAAGGAACACCTCATTGAAGCCCTGAGATCCCTGGCAGCCGCCAGCACCAATCCTGCTGCTATTGTGTCATCTCAGATACCACCGGGAAGGAAAGCAAAGCCACCAGTAAACAACAGGTACACAGGTAGTCACCTCACTCATTCGTTGTGCCTACTGTGGCAAAGGCAAAAAGATAGTGAGGACAAGGTTCTACTGCACAGGGTGCCAGGACAAACCTCATCTGTGTCCAGCAGAATGTTTTTTCAGTTATCATCAGCCATCTTGAGCAAGATGCTACTGATTCACCAACTTCATTTGCCTGTGCTTGTCTGCATTTTCTGTTTGGGCCATCTCTTTCTTTTCATTCCAACTTGGTTGTCTTTATTTCCTATCCATGTCTTGGACTGGAGACAACAGATGACAGTGTGTTGTAAAGTGTTCATGTGTTGTTCTGTAAATATTTTTTCCATATTTCTTGTAAATATATTCTGTACATGTTTTTTTTTGTACATATGAAATGTTTTTTATATTGTTTGTCTGCTCGCTGCCAGCTGTAACACTGATAATAAGTCCTGCACATAAATCTACAGCTCTGTTGGTAAGTAGATATCTCTTTTATTTGTTCTTTGTAATTTTGTTTGTTTTTGGTAGTCTGAAAATTTTTTCTCATTTTCTCAACAGATTTTTTTTTCTACCAAAATATGCATTTATTTACTTTTTTCTAATTTCAGGGCCACCCAGTCAGCAGCACCTTTTTATCAGTCAGTGCCAGGCCACCCAGTCAGCAGCAGCCTTTTATCAGTCAGTAAAAGGGCCACCCAGTCAGCAGCACCCTTTTATCAGTCAGTGCCAGGCCACCCAGTCAGCAGCAGCCTTTTATCAGTCAGTAAAAGGGCCACCCAGTCAGCAGCAGCCTTTTATCAGTCAGTGCCAGGCCACCCAGTCAGCAGCAGCCTTTTATCAGTCAGTAAAAGGGCCACCCAGTCAGCAGCAGCCTTTTATCAGTCAGTAACAGGGCCACCCAGTCCGCAGCAGCTCTTAGCAGCTCTCTATCAGAAGACCCTGAAGAAAATTGCCAAATAATTCCTGACCAGGTCAATCATCACTTTAGTCTGCACCATAACCAGGTCCTTTTCAGGACCACCCCAGTCATCACTTTAGTCTGCACCATAACCAGGTCCTTTTCAGGACCACCCCATTCTTCAAGGAGATTGTTCTCAAACTGAATAAAACCAAACTTTGTTCTGCTTCTTTTATCTTTTCTTCCTACTTTTATTCTTCTGCTTCTGTTCTTTTTTTTCAATTTGTGTAAAAAGTGATATTTCTTGGAAGGAATTCATTGTATCTTCAATTTTTGTGTAACAAGTGGATATTTACAGCTCTTGGTAAGTAGACAACCATTAGTTTAGTGTTTTAGAGATTTTTTTTTTGGGGGGGGGGGGGCCTAATAATTTGTCTAATTTTCTCACCAGTTATTTTTTCCTACAAAAACTATACATTTTTGGAAACTTCATTCATTTACCTTTTGTTTAATGTACATATACTACTTTTTTAAACATGGAAATAACATTTTAAATTCAATTTTTCAACTATACCCGTCAATTTTCACCAATATTCTAAACACCCGCGCATTTTGTCCCGCACACAACGGTACGTCCGCTTTTTCCCTCCCGCACGGAAATAGCTAAAATTAAGGAAAGCCAAAATCAGAGAACACAGAAAGATATGTTTTGATACAAGAAAACTGAAAGACCAGCAAACAAGGAATGAATTCTCAATAGTACTTAAGAACCGCTTCAGTGTCCTACAACACGAAGCAGAAATGTCCATACTAGAGTTCAATAAAACACTACAGGAAACGGCAAAGAGGTGCTGGGATATCAGAAACAGAGAAAAGAGGAATGGATAAGCAAGAACACATGGGAAAAGATAGAGCAAAGAAAAGAAATCAAGAAAAAATTACTGAACATCAAATCACAACGGCTTAAAGAACAAGTTTTAAGTAATTATGCACAAAAAGACAAAGAAGTGAAGGAATCATGCCGTCAAGATAAACATCAATACTATGACAACTTAGCAGAAGCAGAGAAAGCAGCATATATAACATCACAAAGCAGATGACAGCTAATGTCAGCACAAGATGTGAGAGTGCAGTAGGGACACATAATGGACAACTGGTCAGTGGAGAAAGAGAAAAAATTGAAAGATGGAGGGAACACTTTAACACACTACTAAACAGAACACAAACAACACAAACAATAGACATACCTGAAGCAAAAACAGAACTAAATATCAATACAGGACCAATAGCAATAAGTGAAGTAAAGGAGGCGATAAAGAAGCTAAAATTAGACAGGGCACCAGGTGAAGATGAAGTTACTGCTGAGATGTTGAAAGCAGAAGAAACAGAAACACCAAAACAACTTTGCCAGATACAACAACAAATTTGGGATCTAGAAAAAGCTCTAGAAGAGTGGAAAACTGGCCTTATAGTAAAACTACCAAAAAAAGGGTGACCACAGAGATTGCGGGAACTGGAGAGGCATTACCCTACTGCCACTCACCAGTAAAGTATTTTGCAGAACAATCATCAACAGAATTGTACCAGCACTTGAGGGAAAACTTCGGAAAGAGCAGACAGTATTTAGGAAAGGAAGATCATGCATAGACCACATATTTGTACTTAGACAAATAAAAGAACAAGCAAATGAGTGGAATATCACAACATAAGCATTGTTTATAGATTTTGAGAAAGCCTTTGACAGTGTCAACAGATGCAGTGTGGAAAATCCTAAGATGGCATGGCCTCCCTATAAGATAGTGAATGCAATCTAAGCTCTATACGAGGGTTTTCAGTGCAAAGTGATCTGTGGAGAACATACCTCCAGCAGCTTTAGGGTACACACAGGAGTAAACCAGGGATGTGTACTATCACCAACATTATCTTGGCAGCAGACTGGTTAATGAAGGAGGCAAAATCAGACAAATGCAGAGGATTACAATGGACCCTTGATACAGTGCTGAAGGACCTTGACTTTGTGGATGACATTTGTCTACTATCAAGCAGCCACAAAGATATGTAAGATAAAATAAACAAGCTAACTCAGAATGCAAACAACATAGGACTAAAGATTAATGTAGGAAAGACAAAGTTAATGAAGCAAAATGTGAACAACAGAAATCTACTCAGAGTAGATAGCAAGTTAGTGAAGGAGGTCAATGAATTTGTATACCTTTGCAGTAGAGTAGTAGAAAATGGAGACAGCACAGAGGACATCAACAGCAGACTTACTAGAGCAAACCAGACTTTTGCAGTGCTGCAGACTGTATGGAAATCTAAAAAACAAAGCATTAATACGAAAATCAGGATATTTAAGAGTAATGTTCTAAGTGCACTACTCTATGGAAGTGAATGCTGGAAAATCACCAAAACTATAGAAAATAAGTTGAATTCTTTCCAGACTAAATGTTTACGAAGAATTAGAAAAATATTTTGGCCAAACCCCATAAGAAATAACATCTTGTTGGCAGAAATGAAGATGAAGCCACTGACAGCAATTATTGAGGAAAGACGCTGGCGATGGTTGGGACATGTGCTCTGAATGACTGACAACTCACTACCAAAAATAGCACTAAGATGGACACCACAGGGGAACAGAAGTAAGGGTAGACCAAAAGAGACATGGAGAAAAAGAACAGAAAGGATGCTGAGCAATAGAGGGCTCACCTGGGCAAGAGCAGAAAAAAGGGCAAAGGACAGTCATATGTGGAAAACCCTTGCAGAAGCCCCATGTGCCCTGGGCACTTAAGATTCAGAGAGAGAGAGAGATTATGCATCTCCAGAGTACCCAATCCCTCATGTGCACCATTAGGTCAGTTGGTGATCTCTCACACCATCTCCTCATAACTTTTCCTGTTACAATATTTTCAATGCCCCCTCTTCTCATTGCATGTCCCTGAAAGTACACTGTCTCTCTTTTATTTTCTGATATTTTATTTATATCAGGGATAGCTACAAGTCTAGATAATAACAATGTGGAAATAGTAAGAGCATTAGAAGAATGTAGATTAGACAAGATCACAGATTTAAGTAAAGGACTTGAAAACATCATATTATAGCACTTTCAAAGATGACTAAATCAGTGGATTGCACCAACTACAAAACTTTCAAACACCTTTTTTTTTGGAGGTGCAAGATAGCGCAGTTTGCTAGTACACTGTTCTCTCATGGCTAGACAGCTACTCGTCCTACTGGAGTCTGTGGTCCGAATCCCAGGTGAATCTCTTGTGATTTTTTCTTTCTCTCACGTTCCACTAAAGTGCTTTGTCTACAATTTTTTCAAGGTCTAGTCCTACAAAA
Organism: Achatina immaculata; assembly: GCA_009760885.1. Taxonomy (NCBI): domain Eukaryota; kingdom Metazoa; phylum Mollusca; class Gastropoda; order Stylommatophora; family Achatinidae; genus Lissachatina; species Lissachatina immaculata. The sequence continues at coordinate 897,824 of CM019704.1, forward strand.
CTGTGTTATCTTACTTTCATCATCATCGCCTTTCACTCCTTTGAGAGCACAGGCCACAAATAAAGGCTCTCCAGTCATCCCTGTTCTTGGAATTATTCTCTGCTTCCGTCCATGTCTCTGAGCACTGTCAGAATTTCTCTTCTCTGTGTAAGTCTAGGTCTTCCTCATTTTCTATTTCCTTGAGGGTTCCATTTCAGTGCCTGTATTGCTATGCACCTCCACTTCCTAGACATGATTTGTAGGTTTATAGGTTCTTGTCCTGCCCTTTCTCAGACCTCCTCGTTCCTGATCTTGTCCTGCCATTTAACGTTTAAAATCCTCCTCAAGCAGTAATTCATGAATGTTTGTATCTTCTGTTGTATTGTCTTGGTCATAACCCATGTCTCTGAACCATATCTTATCTTATATCCTTCCTGTGCCGTTAAACGTCACATAGGGCTCGCAAAGTAGTTCGCCAATTTTTCCTCTCTTCGGCGAGTCTTTCAACCTCATCAAAGGATTTTATGCCTGTTAATTTGGCCTCTCTTAATAATGTCCTCTTCAGAGTTTCATGCGGTCTGCCTCTTTTTCTTCGGCCTTTTGTGTTCCACTTGATAGCTTGTTTTGGGATTCTCTGATCATTTCTTCTCATCAAGTGACCAACATATGTCCATCTCCTTTTCCTCATCACCCATGAGACTGGTTGTTGTTCAGTCATCTGTCTTATCTCTGCATTGTTCTTGAATTCATTCCAAATGATGCCGAGTATTTTCCTTAGGCATTTGTTTTCAAAAGAGTCTAATTTCTTGTCTATTTCTTTAGTTGTTTTCCAGCTTTCGCATGCATAAATGAGGGTGGATATTACATTTGAATTGAATAGTCTTAACTTGGTTTTTGTGCTTATAACTTTTGAATTCCATATGTTCTCAAGATTCTTGAAGATTGATGCTGCTTTTGCAATTCTGATACTAACTTCCTTTCTAGTGTTATCATCCTGGTCTATGTAGCTGCCAAGGTATGCAAATTGATTGACTTCTTCAATATCTGTCCCTTCTATGTGTATTTTTCCATTTTGATTGAGAGGAATTTTCATTATTTTTGTTTTATCCTTGTTAATTTCAAGTCCTATTTTGCTAGCCAGTGAAGACAGGCTATCTGTTTCTTCTTGCATGAAATTCACATTATTACTGATAAGAGTTATGTCATCAGCAAAATCAAGATCTTCTAGTTGGGTCCCATGTACCCAGTCAATACCTGTGTTACCTGTGCAGCATTTTTTCACTATGAAGTCTACTGTAATCCCAACAAGTAAAGGAGACAGTATACATCCTTGTTTCATGCCTGTTTCAATCTGGAACCATTTACCCATCCCTTCTTCTGTCTTGACTGCACAAACATATCCATTGTAGAAGTCCTTAATGATGTTGACAATTTTAGATGGTATTCCATATAGACTTAAAATTCTCCATAATGAATCTCTGTGTATGCTATCAAATGCCTTTTTAAAATCTATGAAGTTCAGTATTAATGGTTTCTGCTTTTCAATATGTTCTTCAAGTATTATTCTGAGAGTAAAGATCTGGTCGAGACAGCTTCCCCTTTTCGAAATCCTGCTTGTTCTTCTCTCACTGCAGTATCCACTATATCTTTGAGTCTATTCAAAATGACCTTGCAAAATACTTTTGACACAACTGATATTAAGGTTACTCCTCTCAAGTTGTTACAGTCACTAAGGTTGCCCTTTTTTGGTATTTTAACAATGATTCCTTTCTTCCAATTAGAAGGGACCTTTTCTTCTTTCCAAATCTTGTTAAACATTCTCTGTAGTTGTCTCATGTTGTCACTATTGATAGCTTTTAGCATTTCGGCTGTTATTTCATCTTCACTTGCAGGTTTGTTGTTAGCCATTAAATTCACTGCTGTTTCAATTTCATGCAATTTAATTTCATCTAGGTTGACATTTAGTTGTGGGGCTGGTAAGTCAGTTTCAAGGTTTAACATATAGCAGGACAGTATTTACATTTGTACTGAAAAGCCTAAGTTTGGTTCTTGTTTTGATGTTCTTAGATGACTGCATTTTGTTAAGTTGGATAAATGCTGTCCTGGCCTTGGTTATTCTAGATTTAACATCCTTTTCCATTCCCCCCTATTTATCTACCATGCTGTCTAAATATGTGAAATACTCTACTTCTTCAATTGGCACTCCCTCAATTACCATGAGGCTATTGCTTGCACTATTACTTTTCATTATCTTTGTTTTTTTGTCTGTCAATATATAGTCCCAGTTTAGCTGAATTCTCACTTAAGATCTGAAGTTTCTCTTCCATTTGTGTGTGGCTGTGTACCAGAACTGCCAAATCATCTGCGAAGTCAAGATCTTCCAACTGGCTCCACAATGTCCACTGTAACCCATTTCTTTTCCTTTGTGTGGTAGTTTTCATGATCCAATCAATTGATAGAAGAAATAGGAATGGTGATAGCAAACATCCCTGCCGCACGCCTGTTTCCACTTTAAAACTTTCTGTGAGAGTTCCTCCATGCATGATTCTACAAGTTGATCCTTCATATACAGTCTTTATAAGCTTTGTTATCTTGGCCGGGATACCATAGTGTTCTAGTAGTTTCTATAACATTTTACGATATAAACTATTGAATGCCTTCTTGTAATCAATGAATATAACTAACAGTGAAGAATTCCACTCCATTGGCTGTTCTACTGTTATTCACACTGTAGCGATGTGATCAGTACAGGATATTCCTTTCCTGAAACCTGCTTGCTCTTCTCTTAGTTTATTATCTACTGATGTTTTAACTCTATTTAGCAAAAATCCTGCTGAAGACCTCGCCGGATACTGAAAGCAGGGAGATGCCTCTATAGTTCTTACATTCTAATAGATCTCCTTTCTTCTTATCTTATCTTATATCTTATATCCTTCCCGTGCCGTTAGACGTCACATAGGGCTCGCAAAGTAGTTCGCCAATTTTTCCTGTCTTCGGCGAGTCTTTCAACCTCATCAAAGGATTTTATGCCTGTTAACTTGGCTTCTCTTAATAATGTCCTCTTCAGAGTTTCACGCGGTCTGCCCCTTTTTCTTCGGCCTGTTGATCTCCTTTCTTAGGGAGTTTTATAAGATGGGCCTTCTTCCAGTTCTCTGGGACCTTCTCTTCTTCCCAAATCCTGCTAAATAGTAAGAGTAGTATTTCTGCTTTTATTTCTTTGTTCGCTAAAAGCACTTCTGCTACAATTCCATCTGGACCAGGTGCTTTATTTCTCTTCAACTCTGATATAGCATGTTCAATTTGGCATTGCTGGGTGGTTCTACACTGATGTATAGAGTATTTTCTGCTGCTGGTATCTCTTCTGTTTCTGTCGGTGGTGGCCTATTTAGGATTCCGCTAAGTATTCCACCCATCTTTGCATTGCTCTTCTTCTGATGTTGCTACCTTATCTCCCTTGTTTTTGATGGACTTTATTATCCTACATGGTCTATTTGCCAACTTCTTGGTGATTTCATACAGAGCTCTCATATTGTTTTTTACCAGCTGCCTCTTCTGCATGTCCCGCCATATTATCAAAATAGGCATGTCTGTCTTTCTTTATGCCTTTTCTAACTTCTTTATTGGCCAAATTATGTTTTATCAGATCTGAGGCCTTTGCAGCTCTTGTTTTACTGTCATTTATTTTTGCTTTCATTTCTGTCATTCTGTCTTCTTCAGTGTTTCCAATGTAATCCACTCCTTGTGCTGAGGTTTCTTAAATCCCACTGTCTCTTCACATGATTTGCTCCACATTTCTTCAGCGGTATTCCACAGTGTTCACATCTGGTGCATCATCTTCATACAACTCCTGCAGAACCTGAAATCTGTTGCTCAGTTTCAGTTTAAAGTTTTCTGTGATTTATGGATATTCCAACAGTATCATATTATATCTTTTCCTGTCTATTTTGTGGTGCTTCTTCAGTTTCATTCTCAGTTTAGTTATCAGTAGGTGGTGGTCAGATCTGCATCTCATTTCACTCTGACATCTTGTAATGATTATCTTACTTTACTCGACTACAAAACTATACATTTAATTAGCCACACAACAAAGATACTGCTCCTTGTCACTCATGAGAGAATCAGAAATAGAAATTAATGATTGAGAATTTGGATTTTTTAATGAGCAGCATAGCACAACATATGCACTGTTTATAGATTTTGAAAAAGCCTTTGAAAGTGTCAACAGAGAAGCATTGTGGAGAATCCTAAGATGGCATGGCCTCCCCCATAAGGTAGTGAATGTAATCAAAGCCCTATACAAGGGTTTTCAGTGCAAAGTGATCTGTGGAGAATATACCTCCAGCAGCTTTAGGGCATAAACAGGAGTGAAGCAAGGATTTGTACTATCACCAACATTATTTATCTTGGCAGTAGACTGGTTAATGAAGGAGGCAACATCAGACAAATGCAGAGGATTACAATGGACCCTTGACACAGTGCTAGAGGACTTTGACTTTGCGTATGACATCTGTCTATTATCAAGCAGCCACATAGATATGCAAGATAAAATAAGCAAGCTAACTCAGAATGCAAACAACAGAGGACTAAAGATAACATAGGAAAGACAAAGTTAATGAAGCAAAATGTGAACAACAGAAATGTACTCAGAGTAGACACCAAGTTAATGGAGGAAGTCATTGATTCATTCATTCATTTGCATGTCCCTTGCGGAACTTTGTCTCCTATAGGCCTCTCGGTTGTGAGCAAGATGGCCTGCTGCTGATGCATCCATTTGCAAATCATCAACAATGTCTTACAGCCATCTTCACCTTGGTATTCCTTTCTTTCTTTTTCCCATTATGTACCCTCCAAAGATGGTTTTCTCTAGATTATCATCACATTTAATGTGCCCAAAATATTTAAGTTTTCTCTCTTTAATCCTCTTTACTAGCTAGCCTCTTCAATATTAAGTTCTTGTAGTATAGATATATTTGTTCTTTTTTGTGTCCATGATATTTGAATAACTCTTCTGCAGCATTTACATTCAAAAGCATTTATGTGTTTCTCAGCTGTTTTGTTACGTGTCCAGGTCTCACAGGCATATGTTGCGATGGCAAAGATGCATGCCTTAAAAATCTTATTTCTGTAGTTCTGTCTGTTCCTGTCCACAGATTCTTTAGTTGTTTTACTTTCTGAAGAGCGATAGATGTTCTTTTAATTTCCCTCATTGTATCTCCATTATAAGTTAGTAATGATCCAAGATATTCAAAACTCTCCACCTCTTCCAGTTTTTCCTTACTGATACATATTTCACCTGCCTTATTTGTTTTGTCAGTTGTCATCAATTTAGTTTTCTTTGCATTAAGATAGAGGTTTTGGTCTTCACTGTTCTTACAGACTGACATAATTAGTTTTTCCATTCCTTTTTGTGTTGTGGACAGTAATACTGTGTCATAAGCATATCTAATCTCTGGTATTTCATAACCTCCAATTGTTATGGGATCATAATATTCTTTGTCTACATCTTCTCTAACATTCCTCGTTACGTTTTCAGTATACAAGTTAAATAAGTCAAGTTAAATAAGTAAGCTGACAATATGCACCTCTGACGGATCCCTTGTTTTATGTCAAACCAAGTTATTTTATGCCAAACCAAGTTATTTCACCATTTATTCTTACTACTGCAGTGATTTTAATTGTATCAAATGTGCTGGAAATCCCATTTTTTCCATTATTTCCCACAGTTTCTGGTGTTGTACACAATCAAAAGCCTCTGAGTAGTCTATAAAGGATAAATATAGATTCATATTAAACTCTGCATTTCTCTATTATTAAACTTATATTGAATATATGATCTCTTGATCCTCTTCCTTGCCTGAAACCAGTTTGGACCATATTGACTTCTATTTTCTTACAAAGTCTACCCATTATGATTTTTAACAGAATTTTACTGGCATGACTAATCAAGGCAACAGTTCTGTAGTTTGTGCATAATTTCAGGTTACCCTTTTTTTGGTAGTGGTATGAATACAGTTCTTTTCCATTATTTTGGCCAAATTCCTGAATGCCATATCTTTTTACATAGTGCATGATAGATTGTTGCACATTCCTTTCCTTCTGCTTTAATAAGTTCAGTAGTTATCTCATCACATCCTGGTGATTTACTACTTTTCAGATTCTTTATTGCCCACAAAACTTCTTCTATTGTCGGTTCGGGTTCTTTCTCCTCCAATAATAATTCACGCTGTTGATTTCTGCTTTCACAGTCAGTTGTTTCATACATTCCTCTGCAATATTCCTTCCATCTTTCTAGAATTCCCTCTGTCTCTGTCAAGGTATTCCCCATCTCGTCACAAATTACATTTAGCTTAGGTGTGATATTTCTCATCACCGTCTTCATTTCTTTAAACATTTCACTATCTCTTCCGCACTTCTGATGTCCTTCTATTCTTTCAGAACAAGCTTGTATGTATTGTTTTTTTGTCTTTTCTTATGTTTTTTCATACTTCTTTTGTTAAAGATTTATATTCCTCTTTGTTGTTGTTTGTCACTTTCCATTGCATCTTCATTTCTCTACATTGTTTTATCAGTTCTAGTGTGCCTGCTGTAATCCATCTATTCTTTTGTGTTTTCTTTACTGGAATCATGTCTTTAGCTGTTGTTATTAAGATATCTCTTGCCTGCATAGCCAATTCATCTGGTGTCATCTCCTCATGTACAGCCATCAGGATTTCGAAAGTTCTTCACTTCTATACCGTATTGTACTGGTATTTTTGTAAGATCAAAGCGGAGTGGTCTTGATCCTGTAACTGTCTTTTTTATCTTTATCTTCATTGTCTGCTGTTAATAACTCATGGTCTGTGTCACAATCAGCACCTGGTAAAGTTTTTGCTGATATTATACTTAATCTCCACCTTCTTTGCAACTAAAATGTAATCTATTTGATTCTTGGTTTTCCCATCAGGTGATGTCCATGTGTAAAGTCTTCTTAGATACTGTTTAAAAAGTGTGTTAGCAATCATTAGCTCATTTTCGATGTAAAAACTCATTAGATTGTCACCTGCTGATTTATAAATTTTGCATATTTTCTAAAATATGCTAAATTTCCATACAACATATCTTTCATCTTCTGCTCTTTCTGTGCCAATCTTTGCATTAAAATCCATTATTATTAATACAATATCCACACCTGGTCTATCGTCGTTTGCAGTGTGTTATAAAAGTCTTATACTTCCTTTTCTTCTGCTGTTGATGTAGTTGCATATATCTGGATGATTGTTATATTTCTAGGAGTGCCATTAAGTCTGATTGCGAGGATTCTATCACTTACTGGATTGTAACCTAGTAAAGCTTTTGATGTTGATTTGTCCAAGTAAAAAGCCACTCCATTCTTTCCTCCTAATTCTCCACCAAAGTATATAAAGATATTATCATTCTTGCTCTTGAAGTGTCCTGATCCTTTCCATCGATGTTCACAGACTCCTAAAATGTGTATCCCCACTCTTTTCATCTCATGAATGAATGAATAATCTTTATTTTTCTTTACCCTTGAAAAATAAAGATTATTCATTCATTCATCACTTATTATTTTATACTTTCCCTCATACATACTTCTTACACTCCATGTTCCTACTCTTATTTTTCTTTTTAGTTTGATGCAGGGGTTTTCCTTGGTAACACCATCAGGATTTTGTCCGTCATCACAATTACTAGTACTGAGCTCTTCACACTCTTCCCCAGTGTTAAAATTAGATCTAACTGGCCTGGGGGCCTCACCACCAGATCTTTTTTCCTATTTGACTTTCCATGTTGCTGTTTGAGTTTCTTGGTATATTTCCAGAAGATAGTTTACTATTGCTTTCCTTCCAGGCAATGACTGTACTAGTCAGTGATTGTAGCCATTGTTCCTACATTGAAGATCATCTGCCTACCATCATAGAATGGTGACCATAAACAATATTATCTGTCGGTTGCTCTTCCATTCCATCCACCACTTGCTCCCATGGCTTCATGTCACCCTGATCGGGGGGGGGGGGGGGGGGGGGCGGGCTATAAGGGTACTTCACCTTGCCCAAGGGTGTCCCGTAAACTGACGATCTTTACTGTATCTAATTAGATCACACTGCAACATATGCCTGCAAGACCTGGACACTTAATAAAACAGCTGAGAAACACATAAATCCCTTTGAATGTAAATGCTGCAGAAGAGTTCTTCAAATATCATGGACACAAAAAAGAACAAATATATCCATACTACAAGAACTTAGTAGTGAAGAAGGTTGGCTAGTAATGAAGATTAAACAGTGAAAATTTAAATATTCTGGATATGTTAAACGTCATAATAATTTAAAGAAGACAATCTTGGAAGCGTACATAATGGGAAAAAAAGAAGAGGAAGACCAAGGCGAAGATGGTTGCAATACATCGTTGATGATCTCCAAATGGACGCATCAGCAGCAGGGCATCTTGCTTACAAGCGAGAGGTCTACAGGAGTGCTGTTAGGGAGGCAAAGTTCCGCAAGGGACATGCAAATGCCTAACTGAATAAGATCACATTTTATTCCAGTAATGTTCAATGTTTAACAAAAAGAAAATATCATTACCTCTGCACTTTACTGGATGTGCGCAAAGTAGTTTTGCGCCACAACTGTACAGTTTGGACCTATTCTCGATTTTGTCCTAACAAGTATGCTCTCCTAACCATACAAATATCTTGTTTCTACCTCAAATTTATAAACAAACTCTCCTCAGACATGCTCATTTACCTTTAGCGTTCCTGTTATGGACATTCTTGTCAATTATAACTTGGCGGTCTGGTTAGCTGAGTGGTTATGCAAACAACTAGTACAAAGTACAGACAGCGTGCTTACATTTCGTTGTAGAGCTGAGCAGGAACCGAATTAAGGAATTGGATCTTTCTGTCATTCCGGTTAAAATTGTACTCGGTTCTTACAAACCGATTCTCGTTACAACCCGATTACTGAAATGTAGGAGCAGCTTTATTACTTAACGATTACAAAGTTGTGACGTTTCTGCGTGAGCCTTAATCATACAAAAACATACAGGACGAAGAAATAGAGAGAGGAGATAAAGTATAGATTCACATGAATACTATTTAAAAAAATGTTTTTAAAGAGTACTTAGTTGTAAATTCTACGTAGAATTAAAAAAATATTTTGGCCAAACACCATAAGAAATAACATCTTATTGGCAGAAATGCAGATGAAACCACTGACAACAATTATTGAGGAAAGACGCTGGCGATGGTTGGGACATGTGCTCCGAATGACTGACAACTCACTACCAAAAATAGCACTAAGATGGACACCACAGGGGAGCAGAAGTAAGGGTAGACCAAAAGAGACATGGAGAAGAACAACAGAAAGGATGTTGAGCAATAGAGGGCTCATCTGGGCAAGAGCAGAAAAAAAGGCGAAAGACAGGCATTTGTGGAAAACCCTTGCGGAAGCCCCATGTGCCCTGGGCACTTAAGGTTCAGAGAGAGAGAGAGTTGTAAATTGTAAGGTGTGGCTTGTCCGGCGGTGCGTGTCAGGAATGGATCTAGTGGGACGTGGAGACTGTTTAAATAGAGACCTGTGACATGTGGTCAGTGGGTTGTAACTGGGGGTGGTGGATGGGGAACCGGGGAGGGGAGACAGAGTGATGCAATACCGACCTAGCTAGGAGAAATTGAAACAGATGATTGGGGAAGAGGGATTGCAGAGAAGAGAGGTTGCAGAGAAAATAGCGGGGTTGCAGAGTGATGCTGTGAGGAAGTTTGAAAAGTAAGAAGGGGTGGATTTAGTGGAGAGGTACTATAATGATTGAAGAAGATGATGTTACGTGTAACTAAACAGCGAGTTTAACCCATGTGGTTCCAGCGTCCCGTAATTTTGAATGCAGCGGTTCTCAAGTGCCAGGCGGCTTGTGTCATCTGCGTGACATTGTTTAATGGCTGTTACCGGAAAATCAGATTTGCCTCTGTGGTTGGGGCAATTGAAATTATTAGGGACTGGTTTCGAAGCATGCTGGGCGATGTCGTACAGATGTTTTTGCATGCGGTCCCCTAATCTGAGGCCAGTCTCACTGATATATGTTATCCTGCATCTTTTGCAAACGATGACATACATCACATTTCGGGACTCGCATGTGAATCCCTCATGAAGAGTGAGGATAGTTTTGGGAAAGGTGATTGTTTTTGTTTCCCAAACTACGTGGCATGTAACGCAGCGGTGGCTGTTACATTTTCTGGTGCCAACATATGTAAGGCTCTGCTTCAAGTGGCTGTGGACGAGGATGTCCTTGAGGTTTGGCTCACGTTTGTATGCCAATATGGGTGGATCAGAGAAAATGTCACGAGTGTCGGAGTCGAGTTGGATTATCGGCAGATGACGATAAAGAATTTTCTTAACCATCTGACCGTGCGGGTGGAAAGGCAGTACTAACTTAACTCTGTCAGATGGAGTAACAGGCTTTTTCCTGAATACTTCTTTGCGGCTCACTAGTTGGATACGGTTGAAGGCTTTACGAAGGACCTTTTCTGTGTAGTGGAGATGACGGAAAAATTCTAATAACTTGTTGGACTGATCTATAATAAATAATAAATCTATAAACCGATTACTCATACAGAGTAATATCCTCTTGAAACTGCCTTAGAAGCCCGAAATCGGTTCCAGGTAGGAGTAGAAAACCGTTTTGTGAGTGCATGAATAAAATCGTTTTGCTTGACATCAACAGCGTAAGTTGATGCATATAAAGGAGGGAGTTTGAAAGTAAAAACGCTCCGTGTCATTTTACAGCTGTCCCTCCCCAGTATATACTTCTCCTGCGTTCGAGGTTGTTGGTCACTACAAAGCATGATCCCTGTCGACATGGCAAAGCCTGCAGTCCTCTCCAGATCCTGATAGGAGCCCCAAAGCTTTTGTCCCATGCTTGTGTCCTCTGGCCATGTCTCACGCCTCAGGTCTACATGGTTTAGACACTCTTGTAAGAATATGTTCTGGAGTCTGGACTCCACTACCACGTGGACACTCGTCTGTGTGAGACATTTTGACTCGATGCAGGTGGCTCAGTGGTCTGTCATTAGGCGAAAGAGGATGGTTTGCTGATGTCTTTGTAGTTGGTGTATTGCATCTGGTTCGTTGCTGTATATTGTTTTAAAAAAAAGAAAGAAACGCAGCAAATACAATGTTGCGATTTAAACTGAAGTTTACTGATCAGACAAGGACAAATTGCATGAACCGTTCACTTGGATATCAACTTCACATGCTGACCTGAATTGTACTCAGCAGATGATTCATGAGCACAGACAAGCTACACTAGTCATAACAGGATTTTTGACAATAACTCATGACAGGTTCACGAGATTTCTGTGAAACTTACTGAACACAAAACTCACTGACCATGTTATTGAATCCCTATAAAAGATTGAGGCTCCTCGAATCAATTCATTTGAAAATTCAGTGAGCAAGTATGGCTCATCTCACTACAGAACAATGACTCATCATCTTTGGACGTTTACAGACTGGACAGTCGCAAAGTGAAGTGGCCAGACTAACAGTGGTTAGAAGCACCATTAGCCCGCCTTTGGAGATGATTTCAAGAAACTGGCTCAGTTGCAGACCGGCCACGCAGTGGAATACCCATAGTCACAACTCCTACCGAAGACCGCTTCATACGGCTGCGTCGCCTCAGGAATCGATTTTGCATCCGCGTCCTCAACAGTCCAGTCAATGACAGCAGCTCTTCGAATTTCAGATCAAACGATCAGGAACAATGTTCCCTCTAATGGTTTGTGGTCTGTGTGGAAAATGTTCAGCTCGTGTGCAAAAAAGTGTGTGTGTGCAAATGTACATATAATATATATATACACACACAATGCAGAGATAAGACAGATGACTGAACAACAACCAGTCTCATGGGTGATGAGGAGAAGGAGATGGACATATGTTGGTCACATGATGAGAAGAAATGATCAGAGAATCCCAAAACAAGCTATCAAGTGGAACACAACAGGCCAAAGAAAAAGAGACAGACCGCGTGAAACTCCGCGTGAAACACCGCGTGAAGAGGACAATGTTAAGAGAAGGCCAAATTAACAGATATAAAATCCTTTGATGAGGTTGAAAGACTCGTGTGTATATATATATATATATATATATATATATATATATATATATATATACACATCGTAAATGCCTGTACATTTATTAACAGGATAAACCTGGTGTACTTTTCAATTAGTGGTATTTAGTTTATTGCAATGGAATTCTTTGTTTAATTATTCAGTGATTCTGCTACAGTACTACAGAAACTACGAGATAAAAGACTAGATGAAACATCCGATCCGAAAGTAAATTTTTCAACAAGAAAGAAACAGTGAAGGAAAAACATGTACCATCACTGTATTTTTCTTGATCGCAATTATAGCACGGAGTAACATCATGGAAACTGGAAAATAAAAATAGCAGTTTCATGTTTCTTTTTGCACGGCTCAAAAAATGTTGTGCGCGGTATGATTTTTTTCGCTGCGCAGGCGCACAGCTTAGATGGAGCAGTGGTCAGGAACCGGCTGCACGACGCTGGTCGTTGGGCTATAAGACACTACAGAAGTCCTGTTCTTACGGACCGGCATCGCCCGAACAGATAGCAATGGGCGAACCAGCATCGTCAGTGGACCGTTGCGAATGATTGGAGAAGGGTTTGGTTTAGTGATGAATCATTCTTTCCGCTCCAGCAACACGATAGTGGGAGAAGAGTTAACCGCAGAGTCCACGAGCGCTACATCGCGTGGACGAGGCTCCTCCCCATGGTGGTGGAAGTGTACTGGTATGGGGGACGATCAACTTCATGGGAAGAAGTGACATGGTGCAAAGTGAAGTTTTATACTTCAAAACTTAAAATGTGTTTTTTTCCTTATATTTATATTAGCTTTTTATTGTATTCTATACTTCATAATTTTACACATATGACTTACAATCTGGAAAAAATACTGTGGTGGGGGTGGGGGGGACACCCCTCTAGAGGAGCCTAGGGGTGGAGGTGGGATGGGGGTGACATGTAAAAATAATCGAAAACGACCGATATTAGTGTCGAATCCATAGATTTATGGGTCGCTGAGATGAATAGTGACACTCCCGATGCCGTTGTTACAAGTTCAGCCTTCATCGGCATGGGGGGAAACTCGGGCTGGGGGTGACATGTACAAAGAGAAGGAGAGAGATGTAGAGAGAGAGGGAAAGAACGAGGGAGAGAGGTGGGCATAGAGAGATATATTTGAGATCGCAAATTTCTCCCACCAACAACTTTATGTTACTTGCTCACGGGTAGGTACATTCAAGAATTTGTTTATTCTTGCTCCTGGAGGTGAAACTAAAAATGTTGTTTATAATCAAGTTTTGAATTAAATAAATATTATAGTGCATTTGTACATTTATACTTTTCAATACCTGTAAATAACATTTCTTCAATAGTACACTATAGACAGAATTCATTTTTTTCCCTGTCTAATAGACGGTTGGGATAAATAAATATTCTGACAACGCCATGTAATGAGCTAATATATATATATATATATATATATATTATATATACTGATCGTTAATACACTTTTTAAACAACATACAAGAAGACTTTACACATGGACATCACCTGATGGGAAAAAACCCAGAATCAAATAGATTACATTTCAATGCAAAGAAGGTGGAGATCAAGTATAACATCAGCAAAAACTTTACCAGGTGCTGATTGTGACACAGACCATGAGTTATTAACAGCAGACAATGAAGATAAAGATAAAAAGACAGTTACGGGATCAAGACCACTCCGCTTTGATCTTACAACAATACCAGTACAATACGGTATAGAAGTGAAGAACTTTCGAAATCCTGATGGAGGAGATGACATCAGATGAATTGGCTATGCAGGCAAGAGATATCTTAATGACAACATCTAAAGACATGGTTCCAGTAAAGAAAACACAAAAGAATAGGTAGATTACAGCAGGCACACTAGAACTGATAAAACAATGTAGAGAAATGAAGACGCAATGGAAAGTAACAAACAACAACAAAGAGGAATATAAATCTTTAACAAAAGAAGTACGAAAAAACATAAGAAAAGACCAAAAAAAAAAAAAACAATACATACAAGAATTCTTCAAACATCATGGACACAAAAAAGAACAAATATATCTATACTACAAGAACTTAATATTGAAAAATGCTGGCTAGTAAAGAGGATTAAAGAGATAAAACTTAAATATTTTGGACACATTAAACGTCATGATAATCTAGAGAAGATCGCCTTTGAAGGTACATAATGGGAAAAAGAATGAGAGGAAGACCAAAGCGAAGATGGCTGCAAGACATCGTTGATGATCTGTAAATGGATACATCAGCAGCAGGCCATCTTTCTCACAACCGAGAAGCCTACAGGAGTGCTGTTAAGGGAGGCAAAATTCCGCAAGGGACATGCAAATGAATGAATGAACCAAGGGAAATAATTCGCAGTATCGGTTCCATGAAACTCGAGTACGCGAAATATTCGGTTCCTAATAAAAGCGACTGGTTCCCATCTCAACCGAGCACTGGCTTTCACCGGAAGAAGCGAAAAAACCGATTCCTAAGTCAGTTCATACTCAGCGCAAGCGTCAGATGTGAAAGTGGAAAATGTGGTGATGTGTGTTCTCTTAATGAAAACATTTTAGTTTTCATGAATGGTTTCACTTAAGTTGACGTGTGCCAATATTCGTAATATTTATATTTCAAATCGACGCCAAAGTATATTGAATCTTGAAGATACTGCCGAGTGCTTGATTTATAGCAATCTCGTTATCAGATGAGAAAACTAGTATTTATCGTCATAATTATGTGTTAGCTGAGTATTAGCGCACGTACTTTAGTGAAGGACGGGATATTAGATTAAAATGACAAAGAATGAGCTGCTTCCTTGGTCAAATGCAAGAATACAAAAGCATTGCCATTGATAAATTTGATGGGAAGAATCTTCAGTGCACAGCCTTTTTCCTGTCACACTGTCACAAAGGTAAAAGAAGCAGTCAAATATTGTTAGAGAAATTAGAATAGATCACATCAAGAAAGTCATTGTTAGGCAGAAAATCATCATTCTTACATAGAAAATGTAGGAATTGCTATGTATGTTTTGAAATCTTCTCTTGTAAATCATGTAAAAATGATAAGTGATAATTCTGTGAACTCAGTATCAGTATGTTTTGTTAAATCTTGCATAACCATTACCTGACAGCCTTGACTGATGTTCACATATAAAATCATTAGTCATATAAATATATTATTTCTTACAGTCCTTCACTACAACTTACGGATAACCAGTTGGTCAAAAGAATCCACAATTGTATTTGTTTGTAGTTTATTCAAATAAGAGGTTTCAACTGTCGGTTTCCTTATGATTGTAAACATTTCTGGTTTGGAGTTATCCCCATGCCTGCCACAGGATTTATTTTTTGCTGTTTTAATTCTTTTGTTAAAATACTTCAATGTTAGAGAAGATGTAGACAAAGAATATTACGATGCCATAACAATTGGAGGTTATGAAATACCAGAGATTAGGTGTGATGATGACACAGTATTACTGTCCACAACACAAAAAGGAATGGAAAAACTAATTATGTCAGTCCGTAAGAACAGCAAAAGAGCAAAACCTCTATCTTAATGTGAAGAAAACTAAATTGATGACAATTGACAAAACAAACAAGGCAGCTGAAATACGTATCAATGAGGAAAAACTGGAAGAAGTGGAGAATTTTGAATCTCTTGGATCACTACTAACTAATAATGGAGATACAATGAGGGAAATTAAAAGGAGGACATCTATTGCTCTTCAGAAAGTAAAACAACTAAAGAATCTGTGGAGAGGAACAGACAGAACTACAAAAATAAGATTTTGAAGGGCATGCATCTTTCCCATTGCATTATATGCCTGTGAGATCTGGACACTTAACAAAACAGCTGAGAAACACATAAATGCCTTTGAATGTAAATGCTGCAGAAGAGTTATTCAAATATCATGGACATACAAAAGTACAAATATATCTATACTACAAGAATTTAATATTTAAGAAGGCTAGCTAGTAAAGAGGATTAAAAAGAGAAAACTTAAATATTCTGGATGCATTAAACGTTATTATAATCTAGAGAAGACCATCTTGGAAGGATACATAATGGGAAAAATAAAGAGAGGAAGACCAAGGCGAAGATGGCTGCAAGACATCGTTGATGATCTGCAAATGGATGCATCAGCAGCAGGCCATCTTTCTCACAGCCGAGAGGTCTACAGGAGTACTGTTATGGAGGCAAAGTTCCGCAAGGGACATGCAGATGAATGATGATGATGAGTTTCAGTCAGAAACCAGGAAGGAAGTTAGTATTAGAATTGCAAAAACAGCATTGTCCTTAAAAAATCTTGAGAATATATGGCATTAAAAAGTTATAAGAACAAAAACTAAGTTAAGATTATTCAATTCAAATGTGATATCCACCCTCATTTATGCATGCGAAAGCTGGAAATCAACTAAAGAAATAGACAAGAAATTAGACTCTTCTGAAAACAAATGCCTCAGGAAAATACTTGGTATAAAGTGGAATGAATTTAAGAACAACACAGAGATAAGACAGATTAGCAAAGAACAACCTGTCTCATGGGTGATCAGAAAAAGAATATGAACATAAGCCATGTGATGAGAAGAAACAATCATAGAATACCAAAACAAACTATCAAGTGGAGCACAACAGGCCGAAGAAAAAGAGGTTGACCACGTGAAACTCTAAACAGGACATTGTTAAGAAAAGCCAGTTTAATGGGCATAACATCCCATGATGAAGTTGAAAAACACACCGAAAATAGGAAAACTTGGCAAACAACTATGCGAGCCCTATGTGATGTTTAACAGCATGAGAAAGATGTAAGATGTAAGAATTTAATTCTAGAACTTACCAAACATTTCGCAGCACTCAGTGAGGTAGAGGAGACAGATATAGATGAATTATGGAATTCTTGCAGCACAGCTATAATCACAACAGCAAAAGCAAGTGCTGGACTGCAAAAAACAAGTAGAAAAGCATGGATATCTGATAACACATGGAAACACATACATGAAAGACAAATTAGCCATGTTGAATGTAAAGATAGATCTTGGAAGATTTGGCACAAGCAGCATACAAAGAACTAGACAATAAAGTACAAACTTCACCTAGAAGGGATAAAAGAGAATACTTGGACAATATGGCGAAAGAAGGAGAGAAGGCAACAAAAACAGGAGACAGCAAAACTCTATATAACATACAAAAGAAGGTAACAGATATTATTGCATCTAAAGAAAGACCAATCTTAGCAAAACTGGCATCCTATTAACATCAAGTAAAGACCAAAAGCCACCTGTGTGGTACCCGGGATCGGCAAAGAATAGGACCACTGTACCCTACCACGCATGATCGTAAAAGGCGACTAAGGAGGGTTCGGCATAGGGCCAGCAGTCCTATCTGGTAAAAAAACTATCAGACTGCTACAGAAACGGAAGCAAAGGAAAAAACAAATGCAGGTGGAAGGAGAAATGCGTATCAGGAAACTGAGCCCATCAAGGTTGTGGATGAAAGCCTGCCACTGGAAATCCCCAGCCCGACTGCAGACCTCCTGGAACCTAAACACAAGATGCAAATAGGCAGCTGGAATGTAAGAACACTTAACCAGACTGGAAAACTAGCACAAACCATCAAGGAAATGCACAGATACAAACTAGACATACTAGGAATACAAGAAGCAAGATGGACAGAACAAGGCAGAGGGAAAAAAAAAAGACCAAAAGCAAAGATGGCCCAAACATTTCCAAGAAATACTTAATCGACCACACCCAAATGAATTAATAAATCTTGAAACCAATCCTACAAATAAATGTCAATATAGACGAAATTAATTACATTGAAACTGAAGCAGCAGTGAATCTAATGGTTAACAACAAAGATTAGGTGAAGATGAAATAACAGCCAAAATATTAAAAGCTATTAACAGTGATAATATTAGCCAACTGCAGAGAATGTTTAATAAAGTTTGGAAAGAAGAAAAGGTCCCTTGTAAATGGAAAAAAGGAATCATTGTTAAAATACCCCCCCCCCCCCCCCCCCCAAAAAAAAAAAAGGCAACCTTAGTGACTGCAATAACTGAAGAGGAGTTAACTTGCTATCAGTTGTGTCAAAAGCATTTTGCAAAGTTATTTTGAATAGAATTAAAAATATAGTGGATACTACAACAAGAGAGGAACAAGCAGGATTTCGAAAAGGGAGAAGCTGTCTTGACCAGATCTTTACTCTAAGAATAATACTTGAAGAACATATTGAAAAGCAAAAACCATTGATCCTGAACTTCATAGACTTTGAAAAGGCATTTGATAGCAACACAGAGAATTTTAAGAATATATGGAATACCATCTAAAATTGTCGAAATTATTAGGGATCTCTACAATGGATATGTTTGTGCAGTCAACACCAAAGAAGGAATGAGTAAATTTTGATTGAAACAGGCATGAAACAAAGATGTATATTATCTCCCTTACTTTTTTGGAATTGCCGTAGATTTCATAATTAGAAAATGGTGCACAGATAAAACGGGCATTGATTGGGTACATGGGACACAACTAGAAGATCTTGATTTTGCAGATTACATAACTCTTATCAGTGACAATGTGAAATCAATGCAGGGAAAAACAGATACCCGGTCTTCAATAGCTAGTAAAATCGGACTTGAAATTAACAAGGAAAAGACAAAAATAATGAAACTTCTCATTAATCATGAAGGAAAAATATATCTAGTTTTTTTCCAGGAGGATGAATCCTCGCCACTAGTAAGTTTCACCCCTGGGTTAAGCCAGTTTAGGCATATTATCCCAATATGGATGTATTTAGGATGTGACCGACCTCTAGAGCGGAGGTACTGTGACATGAGTAGTCATCAACTTTCACCCCTGGGTTAAGCTGGTTTAGGCATATTTCACCAGTATGGGTGTATATCAGATGTGGCCGGCCTATAGAGCAGAGGTGCCATGGTATGAGTAGCTCTCACCGTGAGACTACTGGACATACTGATTAAACTTCATTTTGTCCTTTCCATCACCTTTTCCACAGCGGTGCCACATGGCAATCCTAATCGCATTTTCGCATTTCCTTCATTGGCCAGGAGGAGTTTCACCCCATGTGTGGCAGCTGAAGAATCTCTCCAGCAGTGTCTTAGTTTAACCCCTGGGTTAAGTTGGTTTAGGCAGTCTGCCCCAGTATGGGTGTATGTAGGACATACGCCTCTAGAGCAGAGGTGCCGTGATTTGAGTAGCTCTGACCTCGAGACTACTGGTTGCTTCACTTAATCCTTTCCTTCACCTTTTCCACAGCGGCGCAACGTGGCAACCCTAATCGTATTTTTCTTCATTGGCTGGGAGGAGTTTCACCCCACACACAGCAGCTGAAGAATCTCGCCAGCAGCGTGTAGGCACTCTGACCTCCATAATATATCCCTCATCATATATAATGATTCCGGTGAGAAAGTCCAACTCTGGCCTAGGTGGGCTAACACCTCTCACCCAGCGGGGATATGCTGATATCTAAAACATGTCGAGGTCTTCCGGTGAGACAGTCCAACTCTAGACTAAACTGGTGCAACGAAAACCACGGTGTCACGCAATCCCGCTTCCAGGACCCACCAAGAATGCAGGCTCAAGCCCTGCGATACTCTGAACCCCATATGGTCCTCTCAGGGATCTCATGTGGTCCCCAAAAGGACCACACGGGAGACCACAGGACTTAACGTGGACCACAGGTGTAAATTCAGTTGATCGTGGGGCAGTCTTGGTGGTAGAAGCGAACGAAGAAGAAGAAGATATATAATGATGTCATAATGATGACATTGTACATGATGATGTTTATTTTTAGAAACAAAGAGAGTGCTAGAGTGACTATATAGTTATCAGAACCATCAAAACCGCAGCTGACAAAGACCCTGTCTCATCTTCATTTGGGATCACTGCTTCAGATGATGACGTCATTCTCATCAAACTGTATGTTGGCCTCCTTGTCTTCAAGGAGCAAAGCAGTAATCTTAAGTAATAATGGTGGACACTAAATGTTCTTTATGACATTGTATAGTCCTGGTTTTATCAGCTGTGTCAGATGTCTTTGTAAAGTCAGCAAAAGCAGTTAGGAGAGGCACTTTTTGTCCTATGAATTTTCCTTAAAGCTGCCTAAATGTGAAGAGTACGTCATATGACAGTATGACAAGGTAGGGGATAGTGTGAACAAGTAACAGCATAAGACACTAAGTTTATTTAATTTGGTATTCATCCCTTAGGGATTTATAGATGTTCCCTACTATAACAGAGAGAATAATGATGTGAAAATGTGGTGTGATCAAGATGTTTACTTAAGATTAAATTTGTTCCTAGTTATGTTTTAGAAGATATGACAAAAGACAGGACATACATTAAGCTTTGAAATTTAATTTAAGAGCTTGGTACAGTAGCCCATCCTGAACCAGGATTTGTGAAGAACTCACCCTATCAGTTTCTGCATACAAGGATAACTTGTGCAAAGGTTTTCTCTTTTATACTTAGCAGAGATTAATAATTACTGAGCCAGCTGAGTTCCATGTCTGTGAGAGTTGTTTTTCTGGTCTATCAGTTCTTTGTTACATCTAGAATATTATGTACAGATTACATTATCCTTACATTCCATGTGGAGTCTAATGCTTTCTTTCATATTTCTGGTTTTGTTCAGAAGAACACTAAGCAGCAGCAGTAGAACAGAACATTTTGAATGGCATTTTCCATTTCAGATCACATGGTGGGATTAAACCATCCTTGCTTTGCTGAGAGTCTGAACTCTAGGTAAGAGCAGTCATCTATATTCTTGCTAGTTCTTATATAAATCAGTGAATTTGGTATGTATGATATAGTATTTAAAACCAGTATGAAATTAGTCTGTGTATAATTAGAACAAATGCAGGACATTCCAAACCATTAATCATAACATTTGCAGTGAGGCAGGGTTGTGCACTGTTTCCTTTACTTTTCTTAACACACATTGACAGCATCTGCAAAGTAACCAACATGCGTAGTAAAAATTCCATCATGAAACTGCCTGACAGACCAGTTCCAAAATAATACCAACACCCTTCAAAAAACATTCAGACAACATACATAATAAGTGGACCATAAATTAACTCATTTTTTGGTGATGATCAAGCACTTATAGCCACATCAGAGGAAGACCTACAGGAGAACATGGATAACTTAGCAAGCACATGTAAAGACCACAACATGAAAATCAGTGCTGAAAAAAAAGTGAAAGCCATGGTCATGACCAGAGAAGAAATCCCAGCAAAGATCTTCCTGGCCAATCAGTTTTTCAAACAAGTGAAGCATTTCAAATGCTTATGGAGTATAATATCATCCTCTGGGAAAATCGATACTGAAATTGAGAACAGGTGCAATAAAGCAAATCAAGTCATTGGACATATGACACTTTTACTGAAAAACATATATCACAATTGAAGCAAAAAAGACCATTGTACAATTTGATCTTCCTCCCAGGTGTGTTCTGTCAATGTCTGACATGAAATGGACATGAAAAGCTAAAAATATAAGGAAAATCATCACAGCAGAATTGATATGTTTAAGGAGACTACTAAATATAACAAAGAGAGCCAAATCAGAAATGATACCAGCAGGGCAAGGATTGCAGTAACACCAGTACTACACTACATCCAGAAACAACAAATCAGATAGTTTGGCCACATTCATGTTTTTTGCCAGACAGCATACCACAGAAAAATTCATCCTAAGAATTGTAGGAAGCAGAGACAAGAGCCCATACAAGAGGTGGAGGGAGAAAATTATAGAAACCTTAAATATCCCATTGTATGAAGCAAATCACCTAGCCCTATCAGTTTGTTCCCTCAGTACTTAAAGGTATAAGAAAAAGGAGGCAAGAAAAGATGTAGTATTAAAAAGTTGTCTGTATGAAACTGAACCTTTTGGTTTTAATTAACAGTTTAATTTTATGCAACAGACAAGAAGAAGAAACTGTTAAACACCATCTGCTGGACTGCAGTGCATTGAAGGACCTTTGGAAGAACCTGATACCACCAAACTCCTCAGTCACCGACATTCTGTATGGAGATGTAGAACAGCTGAAGAAGACCTGTACGTTTCATTATCTGGCATAAGGAAAAAAGTGAAAACTCGTAAACCCGGGGATCGGAAAAGTCAGATTCAAATTTATGTCTTGAAACTTTGTATTATATTTGTGATCATCCCAAAGCATCATACAGTCTTATATATCTTATATGTCCTTCCCGTGCCGTTAAACGTCACATAGGGCTCGTAAAGTAGTTCGCCAATTTTTCCTGTCTTCGGTGAGTGGTACAGTGGTACAGGTGAAAAACTACTCTTATGAATAATCTGAGCTAATTTAAGAAAATTTAAGAATATTTAAGAGTAATGTTCTAAATGTGCTACTCTATGGAAGTGAATGCTGGAAAATAACCATAACCATAGAAAACAAGTTGAATTCTTTCCAGACTAAATGTTTACGAAGAATTAGAAAAATATTTTGGCCAAACACCATAAGAAATAACATCTTGTTGGCAGAAATGCAGATGAAGCCACTGACAGCAATTATTGAGGAAAGATGCTGGCGATGGTTGGGACATGTGCCCCAAATGACTGACAACTCACTACCAAAAATAGCACTAAGATGGACACCACAGGGGAACAGAAGTAAGAGTAGACCAAAAGAGACATGGAGAAGAACAACAGAGAGGATGTTGAGCATTAGAGGGCTTACCTGGGCAAGAGCAGAAAAAAAGACAAAGGATAGGCATTTGTGGAAAATCCTTGTGGAAGCCCCATGTGCCTTGGGCACTTGAGGTTCAGAGAAAGAGAGAATTTAAGGAAAAAAAAAAAATTTTTTTGGATATTTCAACTAGACATAACAGTGCTTTTCTGCAATCTGTACTAAAAAGAAACAAAATAAAGCCAGCCTCCCCCCCCCCCCCCTTTTTTTTTTTTCATTGCTGTTATTATTCAGCTCAGGATGGCAAGATGTCTTGGTGTCATTAAGTCACAGGAATGTTGTATTTTAAACAAAAATTATTTTGTAAATGGAGGATGCCATATCAGATAGAAACACTGATACATGTTTGTTTTTTATATGTGTGCCATATAATGGTAACATTTCTTTTCATGTTAGATAATTGTTTTGAATTAAGTTGGTACATTTTTTATTGTAAATATTTAATGGATAATACATGAGATATCCGTTTAAAAATTTTTGATTGTTTTTTATTCTTAGAAATGGTGTTTTCTTGTACTGCTCGGAAATTACTCGCATGCTGCTTCTTGCAGAGAAAGACTATGGTCATCTAAATAACTATATAGTAAGTTACTAAGTTTTTCTATTCAGGGTGACATACAAGATGGCGGGAGCTTTTTAACGCTCTTGCTGGCATACTTGCATATGAGTCTTCTGCGTCGCCACACATCGTAAAATGGGAGTTGGGGATGAGGCCAACAACCTCATCCTGAGACCCATCTAGAGTTTACTCTAGATGGGGAAAAACCCTGCTGTCATGGAATCTCGCAACAGTTGTAACAGAACATCAAGGTCACCAACTCTGCATGCCATTGACAAGTATAATAAAAGCACAATACAAATTAAGGCATGGAAGAATGACTGTCATACAATGCTATGCACCCACGTATGATACAGATGATGAAATAAAAGATGATTTCTATTATCAACTACAACTTATCAACAAAGTACCTAAACATGATATCTTAATTGTCATGGGAGACTTCAGTGCCAAGATAGGAAAAAAGAACACCAATGTCGAAAAAGTAATGGGTAAAGAAGGAATTGATACTATAAATCAGAATGGAGAAAGATTAATTGAAATACGAGGGATGATTGATAAGTTCACAGCCTAAGGTACAACGGATTATTTGTGGACAACTTTTTTGAGTAATTTCTCAACATAGTCCCCTTGCAAGTTTATGCACTTAGTCCAGCGATCCTGGAGCATACGGATCCCTTCTTTGTAAAAGTCAGCATCTTGTGCCAGTAGAAAGTGGTCTACAGCATTAATGACATCATCATCTGAAGCAAATTTGTGACCACTGAGTTCTTTTTTTAGTTTGGTAAACAGATAATAGTCCAAAGGAGCCAAATCTGGGGAATAAGGAGGATGTTCAAGAAGCTGGAAGCCGCATTCATGAATGCCAGGCATTGCCACTACCGACTTGTGAACTGGAGCATTGTCTTGATGAAAGATGACTCCTCTCGTCAATTTCCCTCAACGCTTTTCCTTCATTTTGACCTGCAGTTGCTTCACAAGATTAGCGTAATAGGCCCTGGTGATCATTCTACCCTTTTGAAGATAGTCTACCTATAGCTCTCTCTGAACCTTAAGTGCCCGGGGCACAAGGGGTTTCCACAAGGGTTTTCCACAAATGCTTGTCCTTTTGCATTTTTCTTTGCTCTTGCCCAGGTGAGCCCTCTATTGCTAAACATTCTCTCTGTTGTTCTTCTCCATGTCTCTTTTGGTCTACCCTTACTTCTGTTCCCCTGTGGTGTCCATCTTAGTGCTATTTTTGGTAGTGAGTTGTCAGTCATTCAACCATCGCCAATATCTTTCCTCAATAATTGCTATCAGTGGCTTCATCTGCGTTTTTGCCAACAAAATGTTATTTCTTATGGTGTTTGGCCAAAATATGGCTACCAATAGCACACCTTCTGAATCCCAAAAGATGGAAGCCATCACTTTGCCTGCAGACAGAACCACCCTTACTTTCTTTAGAGGTGGGGATCCATGATGTTTCCACTGCTTTGGTTGTTCTTTGGCTTCTGGTGGGAAATGATGAACCCAGGTCTCATCCATAGTCACAAATTGCTGAAGAAACTTTTAAGGATCTGCAGAAAAATGGCCAAGATTGTATCTTGACATGTTGAGACACTGTCATTTGTGATCAGCTCTAAGAAGTTTTGGGACCCATCGAACAGAGACCTTTGTTATTTAAAGATCATTGTGAATAATGGCATGAATGCGTTCCTGGTAGATGCCCAACTCAGTAGCAATGTACTACTCAGTTGTCGATCCTCCATTATTATGTCATGGATTCTGCCGGTGGTTTAATCTGTTGTTTCTGTTCTTGGTCTTCCTGGACGGGGATCATCTTCCAGACTCTCCCTTCCATTTTTGAATTGAACTGCCCATTTCTTCACTGTGCTGTAAGAAGGGACACTCTCCCCTAGAGTCTCTACCATATCCTCATGGATTTCCTTCGATGATAAGCCATTGATGCAGAGGTAGCGAATGACTGCTCAGTGAGAAATTTTATCCATTTTCTCAATTTCTGCCACTCCTTACCACTTCAGTAGCCTGTGGAAAAAAAAAAAAGCAAGTGCTGGACTGCAGTCAACAAATAGAAAAGCATGGATATCAGATAATACATAGATTAGCCATGTTCAATGTAAAGTCAGATCTTGGAAAAGTTTTGACAAAAGCAACATATAAAGAACTATACAATAAAGTAAAAAGTTCAGCTAGAAGAGACAAAAGAGAATATACAGAGAGTTTAGAACAGCGCATGGAGTGTCCATGCATCCATGGCAGGAAATTTAACACTCAGCGTGGCATGAAGATACACAGAACAAAGAAAGGATGTAGTGGTTCCTCGCTGCTCAATACTCAACAGTGCACTGTGACGCCAGTCTCAGATAAGACATTAGAAGATCTCTGTCAGGATATAATCCACAGTACAGGGAATATTCAGGTTGGGTCAGGCAGCAGGGAGGCAATGCAGCCCTCTGACGAGACCAGAGACAAGAATAACTTTCTACCAGCAAGTGCAAAAAGCATATGGGAAAACCTAGATGCTGGATTATGCAAAGAACTGGACAAACAGCTAAGAGGAAAAAACCGGGAGCAAAAACTGGAAGCATTTGGTAATGTCATATATCTTCACTGCCACAAAGAATTTGGAACCAAACAAGTAAAAAGAGAAAAAGTGACACCAAGAAAGTCCAGAAGACAGAGGAAAATAGAAGCAATAAGACAGCAGAAGAACCATTACCGGAAAATGTTCAATAAGGCACATGAATCAGAAAAAGGACTAAGACAGGTTTGGCAGCATCTAAAATCCCAGCACAATGCCCTTTGCAGAGCTGAAAGACTATGTAAAAAGAAGAGGAAAACCAGATACGCAAGAGAGAAGTTCTACAGAGATCCCTTCAGATTTGCCAAGCAGTTATTTGAACAGCTAAAATCAGGTACGCTGAAAGCAGGTAAGGAGGTGCTCGAGGAACATCTGAGCAAGACATACTCTGATAAAAATCAGCATACACCTCTTGAGCAGATGAAAGGTCTAGTGTGGTCCTGTGCACCAGGCAGCAAATTCAAATGCAGCCCACCAACCTTACAAGAAGTAGAGAGCGTTGTAAGAAAAGCTAAAGGCAAGTCAGCACCAGGCCCAAATCGCGTTCCTTACATACTATACAAAAGATGCCCTGAAGTACTAAAGAAGCTTCATAAACTACGAACAGCATGGACCAAAGGAGTCATATGTAAAGAATGGAAAAAGGCTAACGGAGTATACATCCCCAAGGAGCAGAATTCCACTGGAATCAACCAGTTCAGACCGATCTCACTTCTGAATATGGAAGGAAAGATATTCTTCTCTGTGATGGAAAAGAGACTAACAACATACCTCCTAGACAATGGTTACATTGATACATCAGTGCAGAAGGGAGGAATCCCAGGTTTCCCAGGATGTCTCAAGCATGCGTCGATGATTTGGGAAGCTATTCAGCAGGCAAAATCTGGAAAGCAAGATCTACAGGTAATATGGCTTGACCTAGCCAATGTGTATGGCTCAGTACCGCACCAGATGATATGGCTAGCACTAGACATGTATCATGTGCCAAAAGAAATCACAGATATGCTGAAAAGATACTTCACAGGGTTCCTCATGAGGTTTGGAACATCAGGATATATTACAAGATGGATCGAGCTCCAGGTAGTGGGATGTACAGTATCTTCCATACTGTTCGTACTAGCCATGCAAGTAATCCTGAGAGCAGCAGAAGGAGCAGCAGAAGGCTCAAGATTCAGAAATGGATGTCAAATGCCACCACTAAAAGCATTCATGGATGACACAACAGTAATAACAACCAGTGAAGCACAGGCACGAAAGATGTTAGAGCGTTTGGACAGCCTTATCTTATAGTGCCGCATGAGCTTCAAGCCAAAGAAGTCAAGAAGCCTGTCACTCATAAAAGGGAAAGTGATAGAAAGATCATACACAGTGGCAAAACAAATAATCCCGACTGTAGGGGAAGAGCCTTGGCAGAGTATATGATGCATCCATGAAGGACTCAAGAGCTGTGAAGCAGGTTAAAGAATTGGTGCAGAATGGACTGAGCATCATAGACAAAAGCAGGCTACTTCCTCTGATGATCTGAAGGAGTTGTGTTGTTGTTGTTCCACTCTCTACAGTAGAGAGTTTCCTGCATATAGACAATATGGCAAAAGAAGCAGAAAATGCAGCAAAACTGTATATAATATACAGAAGAAGATAACAGGTGATATTACCTCCAGAGAAAGACCAGTCTGTAACAAAACAGGCAACCTATTAACATCAAGTAAGTACCAAAAGCTTCCATGTGGTACACGGGATCTGCAAAGAATAGGACCACTATACCCTATCACGCATGATCGTAAAAGGCGACTAAGGAGGGTTCGGCATAGGGCCAGCAACCCTATCTGGTAAAAAAACTATCAGACTGCTACAGAAATGGAAGCAAGGAAAAAACAAATGTAGGTGGAAGCAAAAATGCTTATCAGGAAACTGAGCCCATGAAGGTTGTGGATGAAACCCAGCCACTAGAAGTCCCCAGCCCGACTGCAGACCTTCTGGAACCTAAACACAAGATGCAAATAGGCAGCTGGAAAACAAGAACACTTAATCAGACTGGAAAACTAGCACAAACCATCAAGGAAATGCACAGATACAAACTAGACATACTAGGAATACAAGAAGCAAGATGGACAGGACAAGGCAGAAGGAAATTAACAACACAGCACACAGAAGATACAATAATATGGTCAGGAAAAGAAGACCATCATGAAGGAGGAGTAGCATTGATTATAACAAAAGAAGCATCAAGAGCATTGCTGAAATGGACCCATATAAATGAGAAATTATTATATGCACACTTCAACTCAAGATTCACGAAGCTGTCTACTATAGTTTGTTATGCACCAACAGAAGCAGCTGAAGAGGAATTAAAAGAAGATTTTTACAACAGCCTCCAAGTCACAGTAGAAACAATACCCAGGCATGATGTGCTACGCATCTTGGGCGACTTCAATGCAAAAGTAGGTGAAGGAAATGAAGATAGAAGAAGAATCATGGGAAGAGAAGAAATCGGAGAAATAAATGAAAATGGAGAAAGACTGTGCATTTTCTGTGAAGAAAACATGATGACCATCAGAGGGAAAATTTTCCAACATAAAAACATCCATAAAGTGACTTGGAGGTCCCCAGATAAAACACAGAAAACCAAATCGATCACATACTAATAAACAACAAGTGGAAACAGTCATTACAAGATGTGCGAGCAAGGAAAGGAGCAGATGTAGGAAGTGATCACAACCTTCTGGTAGCAAAAATAAAACTAAAATTAAGGAAAGCCAAAATCAGAGAACACAGAAAGACACGTTTTGATACAACAAAACTGAAAGACCGGCGAACAAGGAATGAATTCTCAATAGTACTTAAGAACCACTCCAGAGTCCTACAAGACGAAGCAGAAATGTCCATACTAGAGTTCAATAAAACAATACAGGAAACAGCAAAATAGGTGCTGGGATATTGGAAACGGAGAAAAGAAGAATGGATAAGCAAGACCACATGGGAAAAGAGAGAGCAAAGAAAGGAAATAAGAAAAAATTACACCAAATCACAAAGGCTAAAAGGACAAGTTTTAAGTAATTATGCACAAAAAGACAAAGAAGTAAAGGAATCATGCCGTCAAGATAAACATCAATACTATGACAACTTAGCAGAAGCAGCAGAGAAAACAGCGTATGCAAATGAAAACCATATATAAAATCACAAAACAGATGACAGGTAACTTCAGCACAAGATGTGAGAGTGCAGTAAGGACACATAAGGGACAACTGGTCAGTGGAGAAAGAGAACAAATTGAAAGATGGAAAGAACACTTTAACATCCTACTAAACAGAACACAAGCAGCACAAACAATAGACATACCTGAAGCAAAAACAGAACTAAACATCAATACAGGACCAATAACAATAGTGAAATAAAGTAGGCAATAAAGAAGCTAAAATTAGATAGGGCACCAGGTGAAGATGAATGGACTGCTGCGATGTTGAAAGCAGAAGGTACAGAAACACCAAAACATCTCTGCTGGATACTACAACAAATTTGGGATCTAGAAAAAAGCTCTAGAAGAGTGGAAAACTGGCCTTATAATAAAACTACCAAAAAAAGTGTGACCTCAGAGATTGCGGGAACTGGAGAGGCATTACCCTACTGCCACTCACCAGTAGAGTATTTTGCAAAATAATCATCAACAGAATTGTACCAGCACTTGATGGAAAACTTCGGAAAGAGCAGGCAGGATTTAGGAAAGGATTGATCACATATTTGTACTTAGAGCAGGCAAATGAGTGGCATAGCACAATATATACATTGTTTATAGATTTTGAGAAAGCCTTTGACAGTATCAACAAAGATGCAGTGTGGAAAATCCTAAGATGGCATGGCCTCCCTATAAGATAGTGAATGTAATCAAAGCCCTTTATGAGGGTTTTCAGTGCAAATTGATCTGTGGAGAACATACCTCCAGCAGCTTTAGGGTACAAACAGGAGTGAAGCAGGGATGTGTACTGTCACTAATATTATTTATCTTGGCAGTAGACTGGTTAATGAAGGAGGTAACATCAGACAAACACAGGATTACAATGGAGCCTTGACACAGTGCTGGAGGACCTTGACTTCGTGGATGACATTTGTCTACTATCAAGCAGCCACAAAGATATGCAAGATAAAATAAATAAGCTAACTCATAATGCAAACAACATAGGATTAAAGATCAACATAAGAAAGGCAACGTTAATGAAGCAAAAATGTGAACAACAGAAATGTACTCAGAGTAGATTAGTGGAGGAGGTCAATGAGTTTGTATATAGAGTAGTAGAAAATGGAGACAGCACAGAGGACATCAACAGCAGACTTACTAGAGCAAACCAGGCTTTTGTAATGCTGCAGACTATAAGGAAATCAAAAAAACGAAGCATGAATACGAAATTCAGGATATTTAAGAGTAATGTTCTAAGTGTACTACTCTATGGAAGTGAGTGCTGGAAAATCTCCAAAATCATAGAAAACAAGTTGAATCCTTTCCAGACTAAATGTTTACGAAGAATTAGAAAAATATTTTGACCAAACACCATAAGAAATAACGTCTTGTTGGCAGAAACGCAGATGAAGCCACTGATAGCAGTTATTG
Source organism: Achatina immaculata (assembly GCA_009760885.1). Classification (NCBI taxonomy): domain Eukaryota; kingdom Metazoa; phylum Mollusca; class Gastropoda; order Stylommatophora; family Achatinidae; genus Lissachatina; species Lissachatina immaculata. The sequence goes on from CM019704.1 coordinate 928,393, forward strand.
AGGAAAGATGCTGGCGATGGTTGGGACATGTGCCTCAAATGACTGACAACTCACTACCAAAAATAGCACTAAGATGGACACCACAGGGGAACAGAAGTAAGGGTAGACCAAAAGAGACATGGAGAAGAACAACAGAGAGGATGTTGAGCAATAGAGGGCTCACCTGGGCAAGAGCAGAAAAAAAGGCAAAGGATAGGCATTTGTGGAATACCCTTGTGGAAATCCCATGTGCTCTTGGCACTTGAGGTTCAGAGAGAGAGAGGGAAGGACCAAAAGCAAAGATGGGCCGAACACTTCCATGAAATACTTAATCGACCACACCCAAACGAATTAATAAATCTTGAAACTGATTTACCAGTCCCACAACTAAATGTCAGCTTAGATGAATTTACACTGAATGAAATTGAAACAGCAGTGATTCTAATGTCTAAGCTGCAGCTGAAGATGAAATAGCAAAATGTTAAAAGCTATTAACAGTGACAACATGAGCCAACTACAAAGAATGTTTAATAAAATGTGGAAAGAAGAAAAGGTCCCTTCTAAATAGAAAAAGGGAATCATTGTTAAAATACCTAAAAAAGGCAACCTCAGTGACTGCAACTACTGGAGGGGTGTAATCTTACTATCAGTTGTGTCAAAGGTGTTTTGTAAAGTGATTCTGAATAGAATTAAAGATGTAGTGGATACTGCAATAAGAGAACAGGCAGAATTTCGAAAAAGGAGAAACTGTCTCGACCAGCTCTTTACTCTAAGAATAATACTTGAAGAACATATTGAAAAGCAGAGAACACAGTTTTGTAGGATTAGACCTCAAAATCATAGGCAAAGCACTTTAGTGAGACACGAGAGAAAGAAAAATCACAAGAGAATTACCTGAGATTTGAACACGGACTCCGGTAGGACAAGCAGCCATCTAGCTACGAGAGAACAGCGTACTGTCGGCTTAGCCAACTATCACCCTGCTTGAAAAAAAAGGTGTTTTATTGACATAGTCTTTAGTAACTGTTCAGTAGACACGAGGGATCGTGACACCCAGAAAGAAACGAGGTCATGACACAGAAATTCCATAGTTTAGATTCAGTCTTTCTAGCAGGTACCAACTTTTAGACAAACATACACACGATCTCCTGTCATGTCTGGTGCAGACTTGAACAGTAATAACAAATGAACAAATACTTATTACATGAAGTTATTTTCAGGTATAGTTTTAAGGAACAATTTTTTATAAATAGGAAACTATGAGGCTTTGGTACAGTAAAGTAAGAGAACACAGTTTTGTAGGACACCAGACATGGCAGGAGACCGTGTGTGTTTGTCTAAAAGTTGAATCTAAGCGACGGTATTTCTATGTCATGACTTCATTTCTTTCCTGGTGTCACAATCCCTCGTGTCTACTGAACAGTTACTAAAGACTATGTCAATAAAACACCTTTTTTTTTTGGGGGGTGGTAGTTGGCTAAGTCAATAGTATGCTGTTTTCTCGTGGCTAGACGGCTGCTCGTCCTAGCGGAGTCCGTGTTCGAATCCCAGGTAATTCTTTTGTGATTTTACTTTCTCTCACGTCTCACTAAAGTGCTTTGTCTACGATTTTTTCGAGGTCTATTCCTACAAAACTGTGTTCTCTTACTTTACCATATCAAAGCCTCGTAGTTTCCTATTTATAAAAAATTGTTCATTGAAAAGCAGAAACCATTAATCCTGAACTTCAGAGACTTTAAAAAAGCATTTGATAGCATACACAGAGATTCTTTGTGGAGAATTTTAAGACTATATGGAATACCATCTAAAATTGTCAACATCATTAGAGATCTCTACAATGGATATGTTTGTGCAGTCAAGACAGAAGAAGGAATGAGTGAAATGTCAGATTGAAACAGGCATGAAACAAAGATGTATATTATCTCCCTTTCTTTTTGGAATTGTCATAGACTTTATAATGAAAAGATGCTGTACAGGTAAAACTGGCATTGAAAACTGGGACCCAAATAGAAGATCTTGACTTTGCAGATGACATAACTCTTATCAGTGACAATGTGAAATTGATGCAAGAAAAAACAAATTCCCTGTCTTCCCTGGCTAGCAAAATAGGTCTTGAAATTAACAAAGACAAAACAAAAATAATGAAACTTCTCATTAATCAAGAAGGAAAAATATTTATGTGGAAGGAACAGTTGTTGTTGAAGTAAACCAAATTGCATACCTTGGCAGCTACATAGACCAGGATGGTGACATCAGGAGGGATTGCAAAAGCAGCATTGTCTTTCAAAAGTCTTGATAACATATGGCATTTTTAAGTTATAAGCACAAAAACCAAGTTAAGATTATTCAATTCAAATGTAATATCCACCCTGATTTATGCATGCGAAAACTGGAAATCAACTAAAGAAATAGATAAGAAATTAGACTCTTTTGAAAACAAATGCTTCAGGAAAATACTTGGCATAAAGTGGAATGAATTTAAGAACAACACAGAGATAAGATATAAGAAGTTATTAAGTGCTTAAGGCTACACATGAAAAAATTATTTGAATGCTTTTTAGAGCAAAATATTCTGTAATAAATTTTTTTTGTTTACTAAATTTCACATGTTTCAAAATACAGTTTTCACTGCTCTCCCTGTGCCAGATATCTGACAAAGACCAAATAAGATTAAAGTGCCATATACAATATCTTTATATCATGTATAAAATAGTCTAGTGGAGTGAATCTATTGATAACAAAAAATAAATTGACAGAGAAAGATCAGCTACACAATTAAACTAATACACATGAATTTATGAAGCATAAATATACATAGTCATGTAACAGCTTATTGTTTGCTATTAGGAAAAAAAACTGAAAGGCAGAGGAAAAGTGGATCAGTATGGTTAGAACATATATTTAAAATACCAAAAGTGATTGTGGGAGATGTAATAAGAAAAATGTTACACAACGTAGCACTTAATAAAAGCATGAAGTGAACTGCTGTTTCTATAATTAGTGCTCATTATGATAGTATTTTGTGAAGAAGTCTGTAAAAATTATTTTTTAAAATTTTAATTAATAGAGATTAAAATTTCAGAGAAACTGAGTTGGACAGAAATATAAGGCTGGCTGCAGAATGTGAGAGGTGAAGAGAAATTTTTACTGTCTTGAAAGATACCACAAAACAAATTGAATTGTTACTGCTTTGTTAGTTAGCATTTAAAGAAAACATGAATCTTTTTGTCTTTTTTAAGTGTTGCAGGCAGCTTGATTTTTGGCATCTGATCTAAACCATGTAGTATGGCCTCATGTGTTGTCATATCTTTCCTCTTCAGAATGCTGTTTACATCTTCGATCCATCTCTTTTTAAGTCATCCTGTTTTTCTGTTTCCTTGCACATTTTTAGGTGGCATGCATATGCAGATGCATGACTAAGATTCACTCCCATCAAATGGCCAAACCAGTACATCCTTTGTCTTTCAGTATACTGTAACTGGTTTTGTTAACATGATTGAGAGTCATCTTCTTTCTTGCCTTGTCTCTTCTTGTGCTTATTCACTACTTTCCTCTTTACATATCACAGATGACAGTTTTTTCATTCTAGATGGTGTTGTTCAAGCCTGACCGTGGCAAGGGTGTTGATACAGCCAGATGTCATGCCTGTATCTAGAGGCTCAGGTGCTTCAGTATTGGGACAGTTTAATAAGCTACTTTATTTATTGTGTTCCTGTTTCCTTATCTCTGTCAATTATTCCATCACAGTTTACTCAGGTACACATGGTACCCAGGCATTTAAATATCTCCATTTGTTATAGGACCGTGTTTCTAATCTGAATGTTCAATAAAGGTTGTGTTCTGTTTGTTTCCGTTCTGTTTTGGTTGTGTTAGTTTTCATTTGGGGAGCTTGACAGTGTAGTAAGAGAGTTCGTCTCTTTTAGCAGTTGGAAACTGCCTTAGCTAAGTATGCACTGCTCATCAACAGAAAACACACAAATCTGAGTAGATCGTTATTTATAGGTTCATTTGTGTAGATTTTTATTTAACTTACTTGTGTACTATTTACAAATATTATGAACAGCTGAGGTGATATACACCAGTGCCTTAAGCTTGAGTTCACTTTAAACCATTTAGAGATACCAGCTTTTGTTCATACACTTTCATCCTTATTTTTTTATATATTGCTCCTGTGCAGCCTAGCTTTCCTTAAAATTGTATTCTTCTAAGATCTTCTACAGGAAGTTTCTGCTTACCTTGCCAGAAACTTGATAAATGAATTCTGTATTCATTTTCAGGTTGCATTTAAACTAATTTTTCCACTCAGCTCAGTATAAGTATTGCAACAGTACATTTATTCTTTCTGAATTTTTTTTTTTTCCCAACATCACCAAGAATGTGGATGAAATTTTTAAAAATATAAAAATATCAGCCTTTTTTTCCCCAGCACGTTCTCAAAGTAGGTCTGCCACAGCCAGTTAGAATTTCAAGTAACAGTATGCTGAAGGTAAATATTTATTTTTATTTTACCTGTACTCTTAAACACCACATGAGGGTGCCATGTTCGGTCAGGAAAATGCTTCCAGTGATCATTTTATGAATTTAGATGATTTTTTTAAAAAAGGTTATAGATGGCTTATGAAATATTTATTTTGTGCTTATAAACTGACCATACTGGCATTTAATTTTGACTTTTTATTCAGTTTCAAGATAATATTGTTGAAAAAAAAATTCTGTAAGCTAGGATTTAAGTGCACAGGCATTTTTTCCACATTATACACTTTTTTTTTAAATGTAAAAAAGTGTGTAGAATTTTATATTACTGTGATTGCTAGTGTTTTCCCCCGATCAGGGTGACGTGAAGCCATGGGAGCAGGTGGTTGGTGGAATGGGAGAGCATCCGACAGATAATGTTAGTTATGGTCACTATTCTATGATGGTAGGCAGATGATCTCAATGTAGGGACAATGGCTGCGATCACTGACTAGTACAGCCACTGCCTGGAAGAAAGCAGTGGTAAACTATCTTCTGGAATATACCAAGAAACCCAAATAGCAACATGGAAAGTCAAATAGGAAAAAAGATCTAGTGGTGAGGCCCCCAGTCCAGTTAGATCTAATTTTAACACTGGGGAAGAGTGTGAGACAGAGTTCAATACTAGTAATTGTGATGACAGACAAAATCCTGATGGTGTTACTAAGGAAAACCCCTGCATCAAACTAAAAAAGAAAATAAGAGTAGGAACATGGAATGTAAGAAGTATGTATGAGGGAAAGTATCAAATAATAAGTGACAAGATGAAAAGAATGGGGATACACATTTTGGGAATCTGCGAACATCGATGGAAAGGATCAGGACATGCCAAGAACGAGAATGATAATATCTTTATATGCTCTGGTGGAGAAGTAGGAGGAAAGAATGGAGTGGCTTTTTATTTGGACAAATCAACATCAAAAGCTTTACTAGGTTACAATCCAGTAAGTGATAGATTCACAATCAGACTTAATGGCACTCCTAGAAATGTAACAATCATCCAGATATATGCAACTACATCAGCAGCAGAAGAGGAAGTATAAGACTTTTATAACACACTGCAAACGACGATAGACCAGGTATGGAAAATGATATTGTATTAATAATGGGGGATTTTAATGCAAAGATTGGTACAGAAAGAGCAGAAGATGGACATGTTGTAGGGAAATTTAGCATAGGACATAGAAATGAGGCAGGTGACAATCTAATGGCTTTTTGCATGGAAAATGAGTTAATGATCACAAACACACTTTTTAAACAATATCCAAGACACATGGACATCACCTGATGGGAAAACCAAGATCAAATAGATTACAGTTTAGTTGCAAAGAAGGTGGAGATCAAGTATAACGTCAGCAAAAACTTTACCAAGTGCTGATTGTGACACAGACCATAAGTTATTAATAGCAGACAATGAAGATAGAGGTCAAAAAGACATTTAGGGCATCAAGACCACTCCACTTTGATCTTACTAAAATATCAGAACAATATGGTATAGAAATGAAGAACCATTTCGAAATCCTGATAGGTGTACAGGAGGAGATGACACCAGATGAATTGGCTACACAGGCAAGAGATATCTTAATAACAACAGCTAAAGACATGGTTCTAGTAAAGAAAACACACAAGAATAGGTGGATTACAGCAGGCACACTAGAACTGATAAAACAACATAGAAAAATAAAGACACACTGGAAAGTGACAAACAACAACAAAGAGGAATATAAATCTTTAACAAAAGAAGTACGAAAAAACATAAGAAAAGACAAAAAACAGTACATACAAGATTGTTGTGAAAGAATAGAAGGACATCAGAAGTGTGAAAGAGAAAGTGAAATGTTTAAAGAAATGAAGACGTTGACGAGAAATGTCACACCTAAGCTAAACGTAATTTGTGACGAGATGGGGAATACCTTGACAGAGACAGAGGGAATTCTAGAAAGATGGAAGGAATATTGCAGAGGAATGTATGAAACAACTGACTGTGAAAGCAGAAATCAACAGTGTGAATTATTATTGAAGCAGAAAGAACCCGAACCGACAATAGAAGAAGTTTTATGGGCAATAAAGAATCTGAAAAATAGTAAATCACCTGTATGTGATGAGATAACAGCTGAACTTATTAAAGCAGGAGGAAAGGAATGAGCAATAATCTATCATGCACTATGTAAAAAGATATGGCATTCAGGTATTTGGCCAAAAGAATGGAAAAGAACTGTATTCATACCACTTCCAAAGTAGGGTAACCTTAAATTATGCACAAACTACAGAACTGTTGCCCTGATCAGTCATGCCAGTAAAATTCTGTTAAAAATCATAATGTGTAGACTTTGTAAGAAAATAGAAGAAGAAGTCAATATGGTCCAGACTGGTTTCAGGCAAGGAAGAAGATCAAGAGATCATATATTCAATATAAGATTAATAATAGAGAAATGCAGAGTGAATCTATCTAATGTGAATCTATATTTATCCTTTATAGACTAATCAAAGGCATTTGATTGTATACAACACCAGAAACTTTGGGAAATAATGGAAAAAAATGGGATTTCCAACATATTTGATACAATTAACATCACTACTGTATCTAGACCAACAGACAGCAGTAAGAATAAATGGTGAAACAACTTGGTTTGACATAAAACAAGGGATCCGTCAGAGATGCATATTGTCACCGTACTTATTTAACTTGTATACTGAAAAATGTAACGAGGAATGTTAGAGAAGATGTAGACAAAGAATGTTACGATGCCATAACAATTGGAGGTTATGAAATACCAAAGATTAGTTATGCTGATGACACCATATTACTGTACACAACACAAAACAGAATTGAAAAACTAATTATATCAGTCTGTAAAAATACCGAAGAGCAAAACCTCTATCTTAATGCAAAGAAAACTAAATTGATGACAACTGACAAAACAAACAAGGCAGCTGATATATGTATCAATGAGGAAAAACTGGAAGAAGTGGAGAGTTTTGAATATCTAGGATCACTACTAACTAATAATGGAGATACAATGAGGGAAATTAAAAGGAGGACATCTATTGCTCTTCAGAAAGTAAAACAACTAAAGAATCTGTGGAGAGGAACAGACAGAACTACAAAGTAAAATTTTTAAGGGCATGCATCTTTCCCATTGCAACATATGCCTGTGAGACATGGACATTTAACAAAATAGCTGAGAAATACATAAATGCCTTTGAATGTAAATGCTACAGAAGAGTTCTTCAAATATGGACACAAAAAAGAACAAATATATCCATACAAGAACTTAATATTGGAGAAGGCTAGCTAGTAAAGAGGATTAAAGAGAGAAAACTTAAATATTTTGGACACATTAAACGTTATGATAATCTAGAGAAGACCGTCTTGGAAGGGTACATAATGGGAAAAAGACAGAGAGGAGACCAAGGCGAAGATGGCTGCAAGACATCATTGATGATCTTCAAATGGATGCATCAGCACCAGGCTATCTTGCTAACAACTGAGAGGCCTACAGGAGTGCTGTTAGGGAGGCAAAGTTCCGCAAGGGACATGCAAATGAATGAATGAATACTAGCGTTTTAGCCATAAATGACAAGTAAAGGTTAGAAAGAAAAACCTGTCACTTTTTTGATGATAAGAATTATTACAGATTTCAGAACCATATATGTGCATAATCTGTGGAACACACAATAATTAGTGATATGTCTACACCCATACCCAAAGCACTGCAGGAAAGCTGTGATACCACAATGTATAAAGTAGGAAAAAAAATAGGAACAGGTTTATTGCTTAACAAACACAAAACTGTTATGTTTTGGGTTTAGCCTTAATCATACAAATACAAACAGGATGAAGAAATAGAGAGAGGGGATAAACTATAGATTCACATGAATCCTATGTTAAGGAAATAATAAATAAATGAAATGAGTGAACACAGCTCAGTCTTGGAAGAATACAAGTGGAAACTTGAATTAGCCGTTCCAAAACAACTAGTTCTGCGTTCATTCTGAAATGTGCAAAAATGTGCATGTTGGAGTGTAGAGGATGTTTTAATAGAAATGTGATATGTGATAGTAGGTGATGGTAGTGAATGGGGAAAGAGGAGAGAGTTAGAGAATGGTAACCTAACTAGGAGAAGGTGAAATAAATGATTATGATTGTGGTAGAGGTGTTGCAAAACAGTGATGTATGTAGGTTCTGAATTATGTGCAACAAATGAAAATCGAGCTTAGTGGAGAGGGATTATGATAGTGGAAGAGAATGTTATGTGTTTATGAATAATGAGTTTAAACGTTGTGGTGCCAGCATCCCACAGTCCTGAATGTAGTGGTTCTCAAGCGCCAGGTGGCCTGTGTCATCTGCGTGACATTGATGGTTGTTACCAGAAAATCAGATTTCCCTCATGGTTGGGGCCATTGAAATGATTTGGGACTTCTTTTGAAGCATGCTGGGTGATATTGTACAGGTGTTTCTGCATTCGGTCCCCTAGTCTGAGGCCAGTTTCACCAATATAAGTTATCCTGCATCTTTTGCATACGATGACATACATTATGAGACTCACATGTGAATCCCTCATGAAGAGTGATACACAATAATTAGTGTATAAGTATTCAGCTATACACAAAGTACTGAAGTAAAGCAGAATGTATAAACTAAGAAAAAAGTAGGAGCAGCTTTATTACTTAACGACTACGAAGTTGTGATGTTTCGGTGTGAGCTTTAATCATACAAAAACATACAGGACAAAGAAATAGAGAGAGGAGATAAAGTATAGATTCACATGAATGTTATATTAAAAAAAAATAATAACAATAAGAGCACTTAGCTGTAACTTGTAAGATGTGGCTTGTCCGACGATGTGTCAGAAATGGGCATGATAGAGCATAGAGATGGAGACCTGTGATGTGTGGTCGGTGGGTCTTAACTATGGGTGGTGGGTGGGGAAACCGTGGAGGGGAGAGAGTGATACAGTGTTAACTTAGCCAGGAGAAGGTGTCACTATCTTCAGGTGCCATGCTGACTGGCGTTGGCTAATATGTTTCTCCGGAGTACACGATCCTTCATGCAGGCCATCAGCTCAGTTGGTGATCTCCTCTCACACCATCCCATCAGACTGTCCAGTATCATTTCTCTTGGTCTTCCTCTTGATCTTCTTCCTTCTATTTTTCCTGTTGTTATATTTTCAATGCACCCTCTTCTCATTGCATGTCCTATGAAAGTACATTGTCTCTCTCTTATCTTTTTGACAAGGTTTTTTGTCTCTCCAGCTCTTCTCATTCATTCTTCATTAGTTATTTTTGCTGTCCAGGGGATTCGCAACATTCTTCTAATAAACCACATTTCTGCTACTTCCAATGATTTTTGTGCAGTCTTGCCTATTGTCCATGATTCACTTCCATATAACAAGATAGGTTCAATATAGCATTTTAGGACTTGTTTTCTAATATTCATTGATAAGGATGTGTTGGTTAATATGTTTCTCATTCTCTGAAATGCATTCTTTGCTTGGCCTATTCTGTTCCTAATTTCTTTTCTGCATTTCCCATCTGAAGTTATTACTGCTCCAAGGTATTTGAATTTCTGCACCTGCTTTAGAATAGTTCCATTTAATTTAATACTGCATGCTGGTGGATTCTGTTTCTTAGATATAACCATAGTCTCTGTCTTTTTGATGTTCAGAGTAAGGCCTTTCTGTTCACTTTCTTTGGCCACTTTATCCAAGAGATTTTGCAGGTCTTGTTGGTTCTCAGCTATCAGTACTGTGTCGTCAGCATACCGAAGATTGTTAATATTGTATCCTCCAATTTTTATGCCTGGTTCTGTGATGATCGTTCTTAGAATATTCTCACTGTACAGAGAAAAAAGGTCTGGAGATAGTACACATCCTTGTTGCACCCCTTGTTTTATAGATTGATATTTTACAGTTCTATTTTCAACTCGAACTGCTGCTTCTTGCTGCCAGTATAGATGTTTTACAATTCTCAGGTCTTTGCCGTCTATATTGATGTTTTCAAGCATTTTAATAATTTCATTGTTTCACCTTGTCGAATGCCTTGGTGTAATCAGTGAAGCATAAGTAGAGATCTTTCTGTACTTCTAAAGCTCTTTCTGTTAGTGTTTGTAAAGCATAAATGGCATTGTGTGTTCCCTTTCCTTCGACAAATCCAAACTGTTCATCTGCTATTTCCATTTTTATCTTTTTCCTTGTTCTTCTCATAATTATTCTCAGAAGTAGCTTCGTTATGTGACATGAGAGGCTGATAGTCCGGTGGTCATCACATTCCTTTGCACCTGGTTTTTTTGATAGTGCTATAAATGTGGATTTAATCAGGTCATTAGGAATATAACCACTGTTGTAAATGTCGTTTAATAACTTGGTTATTATTTTTATTCCTGTCTTCTCTAGTACCTCTATTTCTTCTATTGTTATATTATCAGGTCCAGTCACTTTTCCTTTCTTCATGTGTTTGATGGCATCTATGATTTCATCTTCAAGTATTGGTGGTCCATCACAGTTTTCAGTATCTGGTGTTAATTCTGGTCTTTCTCCTCCATATAGCTCACCGATATACTCTGTCCACCATGTCTTCTTTTCCCATTAACATTTTACCTTCTTTTGATTTCAGGCTTCCTGTGGTATATTTTGTTTTCCTGCCTGTGAGTTCACTAATTCATTTGTGCATGTTTTTGCTGTCTTTATTATGAAAGTCCTCTATCTGTCTGCACTGTTCATTTAACCACACTTATTTTGCTTCTCTGCATTTGCGTCTTATTTCTTTATTTATCTTGCTATATTTTTCTTGGTTATTTTTACTCCTCCTCCATCAGTCCTAAGATGTTGTCTGTCATCCATTTGTTTTTAGAGGCTTCTTTTTTTGGTGGTACTATCTCCTTAACAGTTTGGTGGATAGAATCTCTTAACATTTGCCATTGTTCATCTATACTATTTGTCTTTGCTATTGCATTGTATCTATTTGTTATAATAACTTTGTAATGTTCTCGCAGTTCTTGGTTATTTTTAGGAGTACTGTATTCAGTTTGATGTTTCTCACTTTTCTGCATGTTTTCTTTAGCTTTATTCTAATTTTTGTACAGAGTGGGTCATGGTCACTGTTGCAATCAGCTCCTGGCATGGTTTTTGTTGTCAGTAATGCATTGCGGAATTGTTTGTTGATTAATATGTAGTTTATCTGGTTAAAAGTCTTTTTGTCTGGGCTGCGCCATGTTGCCAGTCTTCGAGGTGTTTCCTACAACCATTCTGTGTATTCTTGGCCATTCAATTAATTTACAACCTCTGTCATTCCTCTCCCCTAGTCCATAGTCACCAATGATGTCTGAAGTTCATCCTTTACCAACTTTGGCATTAAAATCTCCCATGACTATGGTAAAGTCATGTGACTTTGTGTGTTTTAGTGCTGTCTCTTTGTCATTATACTAACAAGTTCAGAATAGCAACATAGAATGTTAGAACTTTATTCCAGGCAGGAAAATTAGAAAATGTAAAGATGGAAATGGAAAGGATGAAAATCAACATATTAGAAATGAGTGAAGTTAGATGGACAGGTGCAGGGAAGATAAACTCTGATAAATATACAATAATATATTCAGGAAGTGAGAAACATGAATGAGGAGTAGGAATAATATTTGACAAACAAACAGCAAGGACAATTGTAGGATATTTGAACATCTCGGACCGAGTCCTGCTAGCCCGACTGAAAGGACGACCAATGAACACAAATATTATACAGGCGTACGCTCCAACATCTGAAAGTTCTGAAGAAGATGTACAAATATTTTATAATGGTATAGAGACATAGAGGAGAAGGTGTAATAGATGATTATAGTTAGGGTTGTAATGTGATGCCGTGAGGAGGTTCTGAACTATGTGTAACAAGTAAGAGAAGGAAGTGGAGCTTAGTGGAGAGGGATTATAATTGTTGAAGAGGAGAATATTAGCTGAATAGCGAGTTTAACCAGTTTGGTTCCAGTGTCCCATAATCCTGAATGTAGTGGTTCTCAAGCGCTAGGTGGTTTGTGTCATCTGTGTGACAGTGTTTGATGGCTGTTACCAGAAAATCAGATTTGCCTCTGTGGTTGAGGCCATTGAAATGATTTGGGACTAGTTTCGAAGCTTGCTGGGCGATGTCATACAGATGTTTCTGCATGCAGCCCCCTAGTCTAAGGCCAGTCTCATCAATATACGTTATCCTGTATCTTTTACATATGATGACATATATCACATTACAGGACTCACATGTGAATCCTTCATGCAGAGTGAGGATAGTTTTGGGAAAAGTGATCGTTTTTGTTTCCCAGACTACAGGGCAGGTAACGCAGTGGGGGTGGTTACATTTTCTGGTGCCAACATATGTAAGGCTCCACTTCAAGTGGCTGTGGACGAGGATGTCCTTAAGATTTGGCTCACGCTTGTATGCTAATAGGGGTGGATCAGAGAAAATGTTGTGAGTGTCAGGGTCGAGTTGCATTAGTGGCAGATGACAATAAAGAATTTTTTTAACCATCTGACAGTGCGGGTAGTACTAACTTGACTCTGTTAGATGAGGTAACAGGTTTTTAACTGAATGCTTCTTTGCAGCTACTAGTTGGGTACGGATGAAGGCTTCACGAAGGAAATTTTCTAAGTAATGACGATGACGGAAAAATTCTAATAATTTGTTGGACTGATATATATGCCATATGCAGCAAAGATGGAGGAATTGGGAGTATGTGATGGAGTTCTTATAGGCTTCAGGGTGGGAGGAAGTGTAAAGTAAATAGGTGTAGCTGTCAGTGGGCTTGTAAAATACAGAGGTAACAAGTCTGTTTGTGCCAATAGATATGTTAATGTCTAAAAAGTTGACAGAATTGTCAGAAATTTCATAAGTGAATTTATGTTCTTATTAAGTGAATTGGTGAATTCAATACATTTTTTTAGCTTGTCCTGTGGAAGTCCTAATGAAACTTTTCAAATTTGCATTAACACACTTCCCTCTATTTTCCTATTATACTTCAGCTATTTCAGCATTGGGTGTTCTGAAGTCTTACTGAAATAAAAGTTGCACTTTCCATTTTGAAAGCTTTGATATAGTAGATTGAAGATTTTGAGAATAACATTGGAGGTCACAGTAAGAAACATTGAAAATCCAAGAACATAGTGAAATGAATGATGCTAGTCTTGAGATTAAGCATAAGAATTGGAAGATGGATTCGTCACATTGTACTTGTGAAATAGAATAGACAATAGAAATGCGCCATAAATAGGACCTTTCAAGGAGAGAAAGTTTAAGATAAGTCCAACCGCACTTGTAGATTAGCCATTGAAAATGAATTCCAGTATACAGGACAAACTAGTTTGGAAGACTGGGAAGTCAAAGACTGAGGATTGATGAAGATGATGATACAGTAAGACTTCATACAATTTACTATTCTCTATTCCCTATGTGCATGGAAGGCACATTTGTACAAGTTCATATTTTCACTTTCATTTACCTATCTGTAACTGATGAAGTCCTACAGGAGTGCTGTTAGGGAGGCAAAGTTCTGCAAGGGACATGCAAATGAATGAATGAATGAACTGATGAAGTCAGCTCTGAACTATTCGTTTGTGCCTTTTGCTTTTTTTTTTTTTTTAAAATCTGAGTCAGGTAGCAAATGTTTATTCACAACAATACACCTGATTCCTTAGTTTCATTGCAACGGTTGTTATGAATTGTTTATTTGATGATATTGTTGAAACTGTGAGGGTGAGTTAAAAAAGTAACCCCCTTTTTTTTTAAATGAATAAAATGTGCAAATATGATTGATGCTATGATGGCTGCAGTGGGCTTTCCACAGCTCATGTCTGTTCTTGCTGATGCGTGTGCTGGTGCTGTCACCATTGGAGTATGGTCTTGGCCTGGTCACCCTGTCAGTTGCACAGCTGAACAAACTTGAGCATGTACAGAATGAAGCAATGAGATTGGTCTTGGGTTGCACCAGGGATACTCCAGTGACAGCCATGTGCTTTCCTCTTGATATGCTGATATGAGGTCTGGTAGCAAGTATGTTCAGGTAAAAGCATACACCAGGGTTGCTGGCATGAAGGACCATCCTCTCCATAAGGAGCTGGGGTTGATAAAGAGAAGACACATCAAACAAAGCAGATCCTGGATGGCTGAGGTGGAGGATACAATAAAGTCAATTTGCAATCTAAATGAGGTGCCTAAAGGTTATGATTGGTTACGGATGCAGGACTGACTTCAGCTAACAAAAGTTATTATGCTCACTCTCTCTCTCTGTGAACCTTAAGTGCCCAGGGCACATGGTGCTTCCGCAAGGGGTTTTCCACAAATGCCTGTCCATTGCCTTCTTTTCCACTCCCACTCCCGCTCCATCAATTGCTCAGCATCCTCTGTTGTTCTTCTCTATGTCTCTTTTGGTTTACCCTTATTTCTGTTCCTCTGTGGTGTCCATCTTAGTGTTATTTTTGGTAGTGAGTCACTCAGAGCACATGTCCCAATCATCTCCAGCGTCTCTCCTCAATAATTGCTGTCAGTGGCTTCATCTGCATTTCTGCCAACAAGATGTTATTTCTTATGGTGTTTGGCCAAAATATTTGTCTAATTCTTTGTAAACATTTAATCTATGGTTTTGGTAATTTTCCAGCATTCACTTCCATAGAGTAGTACACTTAGAACATTACTCTTAAATATTCTGATTTTCATCTTCATGGTTCGTTTTTTTAGATTTCCATATAGTCTGCAGCATTTGCAAAAGCCTGGTTTGCTCTAGTAAGTCTGCTGTTGATGTCCTCTGTGCTGTCTCCATTTTCTACTACTCTGCTGCCAAGATATACAAATTCGTTGACCTCCTCCACTAATCTACTCAGAGTACATTTCTGTTGTTCACATTTTGCTTCATTAACTTTGTCTTTCTTATGTTGATCTTTAATCCTATGTTGTTTGCATTCTGAGTTAGCTTGTTTATTTTATCTTGCATACCTTTGTGGCTGCTTGATAGTAGACAGATGTCATCCGCAAAGTCAAGGTCCTCCAGCACTGTGTCAAGGGTCCATTGTAATCCTCTGCGTTTGTCTGATGTTACCTCCATCATTAACCAGTCTACTGCCAAGATAAATAATGTTGGTGATAGTACACATCCCTGCTTCACTCCTGTTTGTATCCTAAAGCTGCTGGAGGTATGTTCTCCACAGATCAATTTGCACTGAAAACCCTCATATAGGGCTTTGATTACATTCACTATCTTATAGGGAGGCCATGTCATCTTAGAATTTTCCACAGTGCATCTCTGTTGACACTGTCAAAGGCATTCTCAGAATCTAAAAACAGTGCATATGTTGTGCTATTCCACTCATTTGCCTGCTCTAATATTTGTCTAAGTACAAATATGTGATCTGTGCATGATCTTCCTTTCCCAAATCCTGCCTGCTCTCTTCCGAATTTTTCCCTCAAATGCTGGTACAATTCTGCAAAAATACTTTACTGGTGAGTGGCAGGAGGGTAATGCTTCTCCAGTTCCCGCAAAATTAAACATAAAGATTATTCATTCATTAATTCAATCTCTGAGGTCACCCTTGTTTGGTAGTTTTACTATAAAGCCAGTTTTCCACTCCTCTGGAGTTTTTTCTACATCCCAAATTTGTTGTAGTATCTGGTAGAGTTATTTTGGTGTTTCTGTTTCTTCTGCTTTCAACATCTCAGCAGTAACTTCATCTTCACCTAGTGTCTGTAGTCACCAAAAAAGCACATAATATAGTCAAATTTTGATTTTTTGCAGGAAAATTGCTGCTGCTATATTTTTAGCATTAATACAATTTTATGTGCATTTAAAAATGTGGATGATTGTATAATCTGGAGTTTATACTCATTCAAGATATTACATAAAGGTGATTGATTGATGAGATTTTTTATATAGTAAAAAATAATTGACATTCTTCCTACATAAACATCAGCAATCATTTCAGTGGTGTAATAAATGAATCAACCACATGAAGCAGGACACTCCATTTTGCTTCATTTAGTTTATCCTTTGTCCGGAGCTTCTGAATTATTTTCTGATATTTCTAAACCAGGAAGATTATTATGTGAATGTGACACCCATCTCAGCAGGACACTGCCCTGGATCTGTCATGTGAGAAATACTGTTTTTGTAATTCATTTAGCCATTTATGGTAATTTATCATAATTTGATCACATGCATTTTGGCATGCTGGGAGTGGAAAGTTGTGGAGATTATTTGCACAGTAAGCAAATTCAGATGTAAATAAAATATATTCATCTTTTATATGCCTGAATTAAAATATATTAATCAATAATTCTTTAGTTGTTAAGGATGTTCAGGATATTCTAGTTTTGTTGTGCTGTATTAGTGGTTCAGATTTTTTAAGACATTGTGTATTTGTGTTCAAGGTGTCAAGGGTCTGCAAGATGTTTGTATGTTTTCATCAGCTGAATGGTTAGGTGCTTGGTTTACTAATCTGGTGGTACTGGGTTCAATTCCCAACAGTGAGTTTTTTCTGGTACACAACAAAAAGACCCCAGGATCCATCCAGCCTCTAAAAATTGGTACCAGAGAAATCTGGGAAAGTAAATGCAGCCAGATGTGATACTGACCACATCACACTTTCATGTGCTGAAGGTCATGGAAATGCAGGCCTAATACTATATTCCCAGTATACCTTAATGGCACAGAAAGAATAGTTTTACCTTTTACCTTCTGTAGACTATCAAACTTTTCCCACTATGATTGACGTTGCAGATTTGTTTTTAATACTCATCTGATTACCATGCATACAGAATTTGTGGCAGCAAAAAAAATTATAATTTTTTGCTGTATATTGAACTGTTTTGGAGTGAACATTTACTTAACATTATATAATCAAACACGATTTAATAACTTAAATTTCTCAGGGCGCTCAGTCAATCAGTCATTTACGTGTCCCTTGCAGAACTTTGCCTCCCTAACAGCTCTCCTGTAGGCCTCTTGGTTGTAGGCAAGATGGCCTGCTGCTGATACATCCATTTGCATATTATCAACGATGTCTTGCAGCCATCTTCGCCTTGGTCTTCCTCTATTTCTTTTTCCCATTATGTACCCTTCCAAGACAGTCTTCTCTAAATTATCATGACATTTAATGTGTCAAAAATATTTAAGTTTTCTCTCTTTAATCCTCTTTACTAGCCAGCCTTCTTCAGTATTAAGTTGTAGTATGGATATATTTGTTCTTTTCTGTGTCCATGATATTTGAATAACTCTTCTGCAGCATTTACATTCAAAGGCATTTATGTGTTTCTCATCTGTTTTGTTAAGTGTCCAGGTCTTCAAGGCATATGTTGCGATGGGAAAGACGCATGCCCTTAAAAATCTTATTTTTGTGGTTCTGTCTGTTTCTCTCCAGAGCTTCTTTAGTTGTTTTACTTACTGAAGAGTGATAGATATACACCTTTTAATCTTCCTCATTGTATCTCTATTATGTAATGATCCAAGATATTCAAAACTCTCCACCTCTTCCAATTTTTCCTCATTGATACATATTTCAGCTGCCTTATTTGTTTTGTCAGTTGTCATCAGTTTAGTTTTATTCGCATTATGGTAGAGGTTTTGCTCTTCACTATTCTTACAGACTGACATAATTAGTTTTTCCATTCCTTTTTATGTTGTGGACAGTAATACTGAGGCTGGTTCAGGTTTTTATTTAGGTTTGCCAGAAAACATGAGTCTTGTCTTCATTCAGTTCAGTCTGTTCTTTGAGATAAACATTTGTCATGAGAAATGACTGTTAAAATAACTGATGTGTATCTCATTATCATATATTTTAGACTGTACTTTTATATTCTTTTCCTGCTCTCAGTATTCATACGTACTGTGTTCTAACACAATAGTATCACTTCTCTACATCACACTTTACTTGCAGCATACTTTTTTAAAAAAAAAATGCATCTGGAAAAAACAATCTTATCTTCACAAAAGTCTGAACATGTTTGAAGTTCATGTCTCTTTTTTATTATCAGGTTTCTTTTTGAAGGTCATGAGGGCACTTGTTTATATACTGGTGACTTTCGGTGGGAGATCAATCACACTGCAAGTATAGGTGCTTTCAAGCATGAGAACAGGTGAATGCAGAATGCTTGTTGAGATTCTTTGTCCTGACTGCTGTCAGCAGCAAAATGTACTAGATGCACCCATGATGATGAGGAAATGTAAATTTTAACCATACCATATATATGATCATATGCTTATATATGCACCAATTGTAGTAGCTAATTGAATCAAGACAGCTCATTTGATGAGGTATACCGAGTCAAACTTCATGAGTTAACAGCCCATCAGATTTTTCATAATGTCAGCTGATGGAGATTAAAATTAGTTTCATGACATACATAGGGTTGCCAGACATCCTGGTTTAATGGGACAGTCGCTGTTTTTGCAGAAAAAATTTACTGTCCTGACAGGACACATATTTGTTTCGGTTTATGTTTTTTATTTCAAATGAAACAAGTTTGCATTCGAATTCTTCTCTTTCCCTATGATTTCAGGTTAGCAGAACTGCTATACACATTTTAAAACAACAGCAGAAACTTAATGTGTTATTTCTGTCTCAGAGTTGGAATTGGTGGAACTCATGAGTATCATTTCATTTTTCATTCTTTTGTCATGGTGAGAGAGATGTTTTCTATTGGCGACATGATGTCTCCTCCACAGCTCCACAGCAAAAGAAAACAAGGAACTGTATTGCAAAACAGTTAATCTGCAGCATCTTTTCTGTTCATTGTCTTATAGTTTATTTATATGTATTTTTGGAGGCTACAATGGGTACAAGTTTTATATGCTTTAGTGAGAAAAATATCTGTTTTACCATGATCCATGTCATAGCCCTAAAAATTGATAATGTGTCATCTCTTTGAGATTTATAATTAGTGAAAGAAAGAAAAATAAGTGCTTTTTCACTATTGATGGTGTTGAAATCCATGTTCTTTTTTATGCTATTGCTGTTACAATAATTGCATGAAGTGTTTTCAAAATGTCTAAGAGAAAATGTTCCTTTCAGGAAAATTATTCACAGGAATGGTTTTTTATAAAACGAAGGGGAAATGACCATGGAACAGAATGTAAATTGTGTGTTACATTGTCATTGCGCATGGCAGAGGAGTGGATATAAAAGACCACATAGCAGGCGAACAACATAAACATGTATTCAGTAAGCACTTCTAAAAGACAACAGTTACTTTGTGGCCAAATCTTCTGAAGTGGAAAAATCAATACAAGCAGCAGAATTGACAGTGTGCTATCAACAATTAAATATCATATGTCATTCATTTCATTGGATTGCACTACCAAGTTAAACTTTATAATTTTTAATGATTTCAAAACAACAAAAAATTTGGCATTGGGGAGAACTAAAGCAACAGCAACATTAAAATCCATTTTAGCTCCTGATGCTACCACATAATTATGTGATGATTTAGCAAAGGCCCACTATTTTAGTATTAGGACCAACTTCAGTAACCATGACACTGAGAAAATTTTTCCATTGTTCAGTACTTTAGTTCTAAAAAGTCTTGATTATCCTATATAAAAATCCCCTAAGCAAGTCGTATCTTTGGTTTGTCCAAAGCCCAGTGAGTGTCCATTTAATAGAGAAGTACTTAAACTGGAGAAGGCAGATAGTAATGTGTTAGAAGTGGGTGTAATTTTATATGAAACCCTTACAATGATCAGTAGAAAAAAGAAAGATTTCTTCTAAAAGTGAAATCTTTTTGTGAAACAAGCAGAAGATGGAGTAGGCCTATCAGCTACAGAGGTGGATGACATCTTTGAATGAATTTTCCATCTGTAAGTGTATGTTGTTAGACTGTACCATTTTGGTTTGAAGTGAAAGGGACTGTAAAGTTTCTACAAGACAAGGGGCATTTAAGTGATGATTCACTATTGTTTGATCAATTCACATATCTGAAGCACTGTATTGAAGCAGTACTCACAAAGGAGAAGGGCAGTTGGAATACCAAATCCAGTCAGGAGAATTGGACCTATTTCTTTGGACAGTCTGACCCCCTGGGAACAACTGTGTTATGAACACACTTATCTTAACATAGTCTTTATGAAACAGGGAACATCAGATATGATTGGTTAAAAAAACTCTGACCTACTCCTGTAACCCAGAAACCTGTAGCAACCAACATTATTTGTTATTGCTATAAAATATGTCACCTTTTTATAAGGCAATATTTTTAGGGAACAGAAAACTTTCTGTAAAAGAAAGAGGGAATATAAAACTGAGAAATCTGCTAGTAGCCTCTTGTTTATTATAGGAGTGTCAGATAGCTCAGACAAAATGCTATGTACATTAAGAAAACCCACTCACCTGTGGGAAAAATGACAAGCACAAATGCCCCTCCTAGGATAGAATGCCGAGAGCTTTTGATATTGCACACCCATCAGTAGGTGGAGCTGAGATCTTGGCCTGGGGCTGCGCTGGGCTGTTCAGGATGGTGGATGGATGGGGACACAGAGATCACCTGTGGGGATGGGGAAAGTCTGGAATTAAACGAGTCCAAGACATGACATGCCTATGGGTCTCTACAAAAATAGCTATCAGAATGAGGCAAACACAGCAGCTAGCAGACTATAGGTGGCAGGGAAAGGACATCGTTGAAGCACCGTAGGATCCTTCATTCCAAAGTTGGAGTGTCTCTGTGAAACTGTCTCATAGCTGTTGGATGGGCCAGTGTTGCACTTAGGGCTTGATCTCAGCTTCCCACTGGAGAGGCCTCCTGGGTATGAAAGAAAGACTTAGGACAAAAACCTCAATATGAAAATGTCAGAATTGAAAAGAAAACCATACGAGCCTGGACGTCACCTCGTAAAAGGTCAGCTCAGGTGGTTCACCCCCTATCTACCCTGAGCGAAAAATCAGGTACGGGGAGCACACTAAATATTCTTCAAATCAACATTTTTAGACTTAGGCCAAAGGCCTCAGAATTAAGCAGACAGTTGGAAAAAAGTCAACATCCATATTGCAATTATACATGAAACCCTTCTATATGGAAAAAAATCACTCATTGCCTGGATACACCATGTACAAATGTGAATGTGGTAAATGCAGGGGTATTGCCACACTCTTGAGAAATGACATCCAAGGAGAAGTTAAAAACAGAAAGTGCAGTAAGAATGATATCCAAGCGATAATAGTCTAGCATGATGGACTGCGGTATACTCTAAAATGTTTATTGTCTCCCAAATTCTGAAAGTCAAATCAACATACACAGCCCAGACATGCTGAAAACTATCATTGCAGGAGATTTTTATGTACATCTACCATTACTAGGATACAAAGACCGAAATCTAATGGGAAACAACATTGAAGAGCTATGCAACACCAGCAGCATGATAATACTGCAAGACTCCTCCACAGAGCCACTGGATGCACATACAGACCTGACCTCACCATTGTCTCAGCAGTCATCCATAATGATTGTACTCTGCTTGATGACATAGGAAGCAACCATCACCCCATCCTTCTACAAATTTCTCACACAAGAAACCAAAGACCATACAAACTTCCTTGCTGGAATTATGGAAAAGCAGATTGGGAAAAATTCAGAACACAAACAGATGAAAACCTATCAAAATTAAATGACAACACAAACATTGACACACTCTACACCAACATAATCCAAGCTATGCTTGGAATAGCCTACAAAACAATCCCCCAAGATGCAGAAAGAACCCCTTCTGGACAAAATCTGTGGAAAACTTAGTCAAAAAAGAAGAGCAGCCAGGAAGAATGCAGAGAAAAACCCTACTCCAGAAAACAGAATAGAATACAATAAACTAACATCTAAGGTAAGTCTCGAAACTAAAAAAAGCAAAGAAAGAGAAGTGGTTAAGCACATGTAGCAATCTCAACCTCAGAAATGAAGGAAAGAAGGCCTGAAAACTCTTAGATAACATGTCAGGAAAAAAACAAGCTAACCTTAAGCCAATGCGAATCTCTGGTCGAGTCCTCTCAAGTGACCCAAACAAAGCCAGTACTTTTAACAAATTTTTGCTGCCACCAACAAATCCTTCAACAAGAAAGTACTTGACAAGCTGCTGGGAAAAGTTCTGAGAAGTAAAGAGAAATCTAGCTTGGCAAACATTCCACTTTTTGAGGAAAACTTTACCATCCATGAACTCCAGAGTGCTATGTGTAAGCTACAGCTAAGAAAAACACCAGGACCAGACAAAATGTCAAATGAAATGATCCTTCACCTGGACCCAGTAGGAAAGTCCATATTGCTCAACTTCATTAACAAGACCTGCAAAGTGGAGTACTACCAAAATCTTGGAAATCAACCATAGTTAGCACCTATCCTGAAAAAAGGAAAGCCAGAAGATGGCCTAAAAAGCTTTAGACCAATCTCACTGACTTCCAACATTGGTAAGCTAGCAGAATGAATGCTTAGCAATAGGCTGTACTGGTGGTTGGAATCCTTGGGGTATCTCAGTAACTTTCAGGCAGGCTTCCACAAAGGATCAAGAACTGAAGACCAGCTATTTCTCCTCATTCAGAGTGTAAAAGACAGTTTTCTACACAAGAGAAACCCTGTAGCTGTATTTGTAGACTTCCAGCAGGCATATGACAGGGTCTGGCGAAAAGGCCTACTGTTAAAGATACAAAACATGGGTATATATGGAAAAATGTATCAATGGGTTAAAAACTACCCGAATAACAGGACCATACAAACTCAGGTCAATAACAGACTGTCAAACAAATGCATCCTGGAGGAAGGTCTGCCACAAGGTTCTGCTCTTAGCTGCATCTTGTTCCTAATCTTTATAAATGACCTCCCTGAACTGTTAACACCCACAAAGCCATGTTTACCAATGACCTTGTCATATGGACTGGTGGAACAGAACTGCAGCTGGCTGCTGAGAGACTTAATGGAGCCCTCCTCACCTATTGCAATTTCTGGAAGTTGAATATCAATGTTATTAAAACTACATATACAGCCTTCACTCTTAGCAACAGACTAGCAAAGACAGAACTGAAAATAACTCTTGATGGTGCTCAAATCATGAAAGAAAAAAATCCAGCATACCTTGGTGTGAAACTAGACAGAAAATTGAACTTTAAAGAGTTCATGGATGGAGTTGCAGAAAAAGCATCCAAAAGACTAAATTTATTCAAATGACTTCCAAGTACATCCTGGGGTGCTGACAAAGCTGCACTAGGACAAATTTACACAGGATATGTTAGATCTATAATAGATTACAACCTCCCCCTACAGGTCACAGCATCAAAGAGCTCTTGTACACAAGTAGACAGAATCCAGAACCAAGCCGTTCATTTCATTTGTGAGGCAGTGAGATCAACGCACACAGCTGCATGTAAAATTGATGCAAGCATAGAGCCATTAGATGTAAGACATGAAAAGTCAACCATTGAGGCCGTAGAAAGATATAAACATGCCCCCAGACCATCCTAACAGAACAGTGGTTGATAAATGGAAGCATAATAATAGACTGAAACTGAAAACTCCAGTGCACATAGCAGAACAGTACAAACTCCCTGAAGACAGAGAACTTACAAAAGTACCAGACATCCCAACATTGAGCAAGTGACACCTTTATTGAAAAACAACCACTTCACAAATGAAACAGAAATGCACTGTGCAATACAGTCTTTGCCTAAACATTGAAGTTATGTCAAACTTTGAATGCTAATAGCTAAAAATAAAACTATCATGACAGAAAGATGTTTAAGGAGAATACTAAATGTAGCAAGAAGAAAGAAAATCAGATATGACACCATCAGGGCAATGGTTGGAATAGCATAAGTATTACTTTGCACCCAGAAACAATAGATCAAATCATTTGCACATTACACAACTATTGGTAGATAGCATAGCATAGAAAACATTCATGCTAAGAACTGCAGAAAATAGGAAGAGGCTGTCCAGTCAGCGCACCTGTCCTTGCTAGAGGAGGAGGGAGGAAATTACAGAAGCATTATATTAAGCAAACTTCTGAGCCATATCAAGATGTCTGTTTTCACCCTCAGTATTAAAAGTATTAAAAAACATTTTACATCCTTCCCATGCTGTTAAATGTCACATAGGGTAGTTCACTAAGTTTTCTTGTATTTAAACCTCATCGTGGGATTTTATGCCTACTTGTTTGGCCTCTCTTAACATCTTCTTTAGAGTTACACACGGTTGACCCCTTTTTCTTTGGCCTGTTTTGTTCCATTTGATAGCTTGTTTTTGGGATTTGCTGATTGTTTCTTCTTATGTAACTGAATTATGTCAATCTCCTTTTTCACCAATGAGACAGGTTTGTTCACTCATCTGCCTTATTTCTGCATTGTTCTTGAATTTGTTCCACTTTATACTGAGTATTTTCCTTAGGCATTTGTTTTCAAAAGAGTCTAATTTGTTGTTTATTTCTTTTGCATGCATAAATGATTACATTTGACTTGAATAATATTAACTTGGTTTTCATGGCAATAACTTGAGTGCCATACGTTCTCAAGATTCTTAAGGTCAGTGCTCGTTTTGCAATTCTAACTTCCTTTCTGGTGTCACCATCCTGTCTACATAGCTGCTGAAGTATGAAAATTGGTTTACTTCTTCAACAAGTGTTCTTTCTAAGTTATTTTTTTTCTTCTTGATTAATGGGAAGTTTCTTTATTTTTATTTCTTTCCTTGTTAATTTCAAGACATATTTTACTAGCCAGTGAAGACAGAGTATCTGTTTTTTCTTGCATCGATTTCACATTGTCACTGATAAGAGTTATGTCATCTGCATCCCCTGGGAACAACTGTGTTAAGAACACACTTATCTTAACATAGTCTTTGTGAGACAGGAAACATAGATCTGTTTGCTTAAAAACTCTGAGTTACTTCTGTAGCCAAGATACCTGTAGCAATCAATACTAATTGTAATTGTTATTTTTGTAAAATGTAAATCTGGTGTGAGACCAATAAAACCAGGACGTGACAAGCCTATGAGTCTTTACAACAGTGGCTGTCAGAATGATGTAAACAAAACAGAGCCAGCAGACTATAGGTGGCGGGAAATGGATATCATTAGGCACTCATCAGATTCCTCATCCCAAAGTCGGAGTGTCTCTATGGAATTGTCTCAAAGTCATTTGACAAGCCATCGTTGCATGCTGGATCTGACATGGAGAAGGAGCTTAAGTACAGCCACTATTCATTCATCATTCATTTGCATGTCCCTTGCGGAACTTTGCCTCCCTAACAGCACTCCTGTGAGAAAGATGGCCTGCTGCTGATGCATCCATTTGCACATCATCAACGATGTCTTGCAGTCATCTTTGCCTTGGTCTTTCTCTCTTTCTTTTTCCCATTATATACCCTTCCAAGATGGTTTTCTCTAGATTATCATGATGTTCAATGTGTCCAAAATATTTAAGTTTTCTCTCTTTAATCTTCTTTACTAGCCACCCTTCTTCAATATTAAGTTCTTGTAGTAAAGAGGCAGATCGTGTGAAACTCTGAAGAGGACATTGTTAAGAGAGGCCAAATTAACAGGCATGAAATCCCTTGATGAGCTTGAAAGACTCCCTGAAGACAGGAAAAATTGGCAAACTACTTTGCGAGCCCTATGTAACGTTTAACGGCACGGGAAGTATGGATATATTTGTTCTTTTTTGTGTCCATGATATTTGAAGAACTCTTCTGTAGCATTTACCTTCAAAAGCATTTATGTGTTTCTCAGCTGTTTTGTTAAGTGTCCAGGTCTTACAGGCATATGTTGTGATGGGAAAGATGCATCATCATGTGCCATGCCGACTGGCGTTGGCTATTATGCTTCTCCAGAGTACGCGATCCTTCATGCAGGCCATCAGCTCAGTTGGTGATCTCCTCTCACACCATCCCGTCAGACTGTCCAGTATCATTTCTCTTGGTCTTCCTCTTGATCTTCTTCCTTCTATTTTTCCTGTTGTTATAATATTTTCAATGCCCCCTCTTCTCATTGCATGTCCTATGAAAGTACATTGTCTCTTTCTTATCTTTTTGACAAGGTTTTTTGTCTCTCCAGCTCTTCTCATACATTCTTCATTAGTTATTTTTGCTGTCCAGGGGATTCGCAACATTCTTCTAATAAACCACATTTCTGCTGCTTCCAATGATTTTTGTGCAGACTTGCCTGTTGTCCATGATTCACTTCCATATAACAAGATAGGTTCAATATAGCATTTTAGGACTTGTTTTCTAACATTCATTGATAAGGATGTGTTGGTCAATATGTTTGTCATTCTCTGAAATGCAGTCTTTGCTTGGCCTATTCTGTTCCTAATTTCTTTTCTGCATTTCCCATCTGAAGTTATTACTGCTCCAAGGTATTTGAATTTCTGCACCTGCTTTAGAACAGTTCCGTTTAATTTAATACTGCATGCTGGTGGATTCTGTTTCTTAGATATAACCATAGTCTCTGTCTTTTTGATGTTCAGAGTAAGGCCTTTCTGTTCACTTTCTTTGGCCACTTTATCCAAGAGATTTTGCAGGTCTTGTTGGTTCTCAGCTATCAGTACTGTGTCGTCAGCATACCGAAGGTTGTTAATATTGTATCCTCCAATTTTTATGCCTGGTTCTGTGATGATTGTTCTTAGAATATTCTCACTATACAGAGAAAAAAGGTCTGGAGATAGTACACATCCTTGTCGCACCCCTTGTTTTATAGGTTGATATTTTCCAATTCTATTTTCAACTCGAACTGCTGCTTGTTGCTGCCAGTATAGATGTTTTACAATCCTCAGGTCTTTGCCGTCTATATTGATGTTTTCAAGCATTTTAATAATTTCATTATGTTTCACCTTGTCAAATGCCTTGGTGTAATCAATGAAGCATAAGTAGAGATCTTTCTGTACTTCTAAAGCTCTTTCTGTTAGTGTTTGTAAAGCATAAATGGCATTGTGTGTTCCCTTTCCTTCAACAAATCCAAACTGTTCATCTGCTATTTCCATTTTTATCTTTTTCCTTGTTCTTCTCATAATTATTCTCAGAAGTAGCTTCGTTATGTGACATGAGAGGCTGATAGTCCGGTGGTCGTCACATTCCTTTGCACCTGGTTTCTTTGGTAGTGCTATAAACGTGGATTTAATCAGGTCACTGGGAATATAATCACTGTTGTAAATGTCATTCAGTAACTTGGTTATTATTTTTATTCCTGTCTCCTCTAGTGCCTCTATTTCTTCTATTGTTATATTATCAGGCCCAGTTGCTTTTCCTTTCTTCATGTGTTTGATGGCATCTATGATTTCATCTTCAAGTATTGGTGGTCCCTCACAGTTTTCAGTATCTGGTATTAATTCTGGTCTTTCTCCTCCATATAGCTCACCGATATACTCTGTCCACAATGTCTTCTTTTCCCATTAACATTTTACCTTCTTTCGATTTCAGGCATCCCGTGGTATATTTTGTTTTCCTGCCTGTGAGTTCATTAATTCGTTTGTGCATGTTTTTGCTGTCTTTAATATGAGAGTCCTCTATCTGTCTGCACTGCTCATTTAACCACACTTCTTTTGCTTCTCTGCATTTGCGTCTTATTTCTTTATTTATCTTGCTATATTTTTTCTCGTTATTTTTACTCCTCTTCCTCTTGTCCATCAGTCCTAAGGAAAGATGCATGCCCTTAAAAATCTTATTTTTGTAGTTCTGTCTGTTCCTCTCCACAGATTCTTTAGTTTTACTTTCTGAAGAGCGGTATATGTCCTCCCCTTAATTTCCCTCATTGTATCTCCATTATTAGTTAGCAGTGATCCAAGATATTCAAAACTCTCCACTTCTTCCAGTGTTTCTAACCACCAGAGGCAAGAAAACAAAGTTTTGGCCAGGCCAGCCTACACCACTGTCTTCATGGCAGTCCGAGCAAGACCGCAGTCTGCTCTAGCAAGGAAAGGTGCTGAAATCGGAGGTACCTAGCCAAAAGGTGCATCGTAAAAATCAGGGTACCATGCGTCATCACCAGTATGCGTACAAAGAAGAATAAGAAGAAGATGCAAAATCAAGATCTTCTAGTTGGGTCCCATGTATCCAGTCAATGCCCATTTTACCTGTGCAGCATTTTTTCATTTTGAAGTCTATGGCAGTTCCAAAAAGCAAAGGAGATAGTATACATCCTTGTTTCATGCCTGTTTCAGTCTGGAACCATTCACTCATTCCTTCTTCCATGTTGACTGCACAAATATATCCATTGTAGAGATCCCTAATGATGTTGACAATTTTAGATGGTATTCCATATATTCATGAATTACAAAAAACAGTGAAATTTATCCAAGAGACAGGACTGCAGATATAGACAGATAATGCGAATGAAGAAGAAGAAGACATATATTCTTAAAATTATCTCCAATGAATCTCTTTGTATGCTATGAAATGCCTTTTTAAAGTCTGTGAAGTTCAGGATTAATGGTTTTTGCTTTTCAATATGTTCTTCAAGTTGGTCTGTACTTGATGTTAAAAGAATGCCAGTTTTGGTAAAGAGTGGTCTTTCTTTGGATGTAATAGTACCTGTTAGCCTCTTTTGTATGTTGTATAGAGCTTTGGTGTCTCCTGTTCTTTCTGCTTTCTCTGCTGCTTTCACCATAATGTCTGTGTATTCTCTCTTATTTCTTCTTCCTGAAGTTTTTACGTTATTGTCTAGTTCTTTATGTTTCTTTTGCCAAATCTTTTCTAAGATGTCTTTACATTCAACATGGCTAATTTGACTGCTTATCTTTCATGTATGTATTTACGTGTGTTTTCCAATATCCATGGTTTTCTATTTGTTTTTTTTGCAGTCCAGTGCATGCTTTTGCTGCTGTGATTATGGCTATGCTGAAAGACTTCCATGGTTCATCTATATCTATCTCCTCTACTCACTGAGTGGTGCGAAATGATTGGCAAGTTCCAGATTGAAATTCTTGTATTCTTGTTGGCTGTGGCTGTTTATCTTTCTGGGTATTGATTTCTTGTGTTGGCTTTTCAGTTTTAGCCTTATTTTCCCTATACACAGTTATGGTCACTGTTGACATCTGCATCTCTATATGCTCTTTTATCTATCAGAGATTTTCTGAATTGCTTTCTAATACAAAAATGGTCTGTCTGATTTCTGGTTCTATCATCTTTAGATATCCATGTTGATTTATGTATTTCTTTGTGTGGAAATATTGTTCTTCCAAGGACCATGCCCTCTGTTAGACATAGTTCAATTAATCTTTCTTCATTCTGATTTACCATTTCAATTCCTTCCCCATTTCTTTTGTGACATCAGTGTTGTCATTTCCTAACTTGGTGTTGAAGTATCCCATGACATTACGATGTCATGTTTAGGGACTTTGTTCCTAAG
This sequence comes from Achatina immaculata, assembly GCA_009760885.1. Classification (NCBI taxonomy): domain Eukaryota; kingdom Metazoa; phylum Mollusca; class Gastropoda; order Stylommatophora; family Achatinidae; genus Lissachatina; species Lissachatina immaculata. Next base: position 958,208 of record CM019704.1, read on the forward strand.
TTGTTGTAGTTGGTGATATTTCATTATCTGCATCATTCATGGATGCATAACATTGTATGATTATCATTCTTCCATGTCTTAATTTGTATCATGCTCTTCTTATAAGACTGTTTGCTGGTTCCCATTCTATAAAGCTCTTTGCTGCTACATTTGACATATTATACTCACTTCTTCTTGGTATTTCCCATCGTCTCTGCCTGAATGCTTTATAAACTTAGAGTTTTTGCTGTTCTGTTCCCTGCTTCTGGCCATCGCATTTCACTGATGCCCAGTACATCTAGGTGGTATCTATCCATTTCTTGGATTACTTGAGCAGTTTTTGATTGTGCTGCCAGTTTTCTTACATTCCAGAATCCAGTTTTTGTCGTATATTTGGAGCCAATGAACGTGTGCTTCCATAGGAACTACAAAAAAGAAAAAGTCAAATTTATTCAAGAGCCAGAACTGCAGACTGCAGATATAGACAAAAAAAATGTTTGTGAAGAAGAAGATGGATAATTTATATAGAGCTATTTCCAGTGTGGAAAAAAAGGTTTGCTACTGACAAGCTCTAGATAATGAATCTCACTCTTAGCTATTTAATGAGGTAACACCAGGTACAAAAGCATGTGGACACCACTCCTGTATTTTTAATTTTTGCACAAATCCAGACTTAAATTATCTTTCTTGAATATCGCGTCTGTTTCTCTCCCTGTATGAGACCTGTGATAATATGGTTGTGGCAGAGATAAAAATCCTTTACTTTTATAGTGTCCAATTGCTGCACATTAGCCATTGCACACATTCTTGCTCTAGGTATTATTATTGTGTCTAGAGCAAGTGAATTATTACATAATGTCTAGTCATGCACCAGGTAAAACTGAACAGGTCATAATTTCAAATTAGATATGTCTGACTGCACACATGGGAACAACATCACTGAAGCATTGGTCATCTTACTAAAAAAAAAAAAGAGCTGCAGTAAAATTGTCAAGTTGAGTCACTGAAAATGTGAAGTCATAAGATGATTCTGAGTTGCTATTCTACATCTTCATGTTGCTTGACCGCAAATGCCGTAACTGGGCTCAGGGTAGAACAGAAGTCCAAGTGCAGGAACAGGTTCAGCAACACTCCAAAGCACATGACCTTATGATCTCCATGGACGGGTCCATTGTACAAGGGCTAAAAAGTGGATGGAACTACTATGTTGTTTACTGCAATGGCAAACTGGTGGTGAGTAAATCAAGAGCCTATGCAACCACTGCTTCAAGCATGATAATGGAGGTGCAGACAGCATCAGAAACAATTTCCTGGTCAGTGAAGCAGGATGCCTCATATGGGGGTCATTGTGACAGACTCCCAAAGTGTGTTATGGATAATTGAGAGGCATTTTTTCCACAGGGAATGGGTCCAGCTTCTAGAGGGTTCTTGTTTATCCAGTCTGATGTGGATCTATGGCCCAGGTCATGCAGGAGTCAAAAGCAATAAGAAAACAGACAGTCTAGCAAACACAGCATCAATTCCGGGTGCCCTTAGAATGGATAAGGAGGAGATTGCAAGAGCTAATTTGGACAGGTTGCATATGAAGGATGACATTGAAATGAATGATAAAAATCACATCAGGAGGATGATAGATTTGGGGGAGGAGAGGGGAGCTGGTTTAGCAAGTGGTTTTTCCAAACAAAGTGGTTTAGCATGCTCTACTCTCAACCAGTATGTGGCTGGTTCCATCAGCAAGCAGATGCTTCAGTGGGTGTTGGAACAATAGATGGAGTACATTTGGGAATGCCCAGAGTGTAGGAATGCCAGTCTTTGATTACAGATTACAGAAGTTGAGAACTTAAAGCAACTCGAGTTGCTCTCAAATCTGAGTCAATCAGCTTGAATCTGCATCTCTCTTTGATTCCATATTCATTTAGAATTTGTGACAATACAAAGTCACTTTAGTCATTGGTTTCTCAAAAAATGCTTGATAAAAAATTAATTATGATACTTTAAAATTATAATACAAACTGGTCAGTGTGGTATGTTCACAATAACACGGGTTATATTGTAGCATTAACTGGTTTTAAGATAGTCACTTTTTTCTTCTGTTCCTTTCAATTAGTGCTGGCATGTGGTTATTTCAGTAGAATGATATGTAAAACAGATAGTTCGAATTATAGACTAGTTTTAAATTCACACTGCTTCATGGTCATCATTTCCTATGCATTTTATAAATTTTACCATGATGTATATGTAATGTTGGCTTTTTAAACTTATTAATATTTGTGAATATTTAATTTTGTTTCATTCCGGTTGTACTTTCAACATTTCACAAACATCTTATTGTGTGAGATAAAACTGCTCTGAAATAATGAAACATTATTTTGTCTGTGAAAACAGCTATAATGTGATCTCATATGCTTAATCAGGTTGAAAGAAATCAAGAGTATGTATGTTGACACAACATTCTGCATACCAGGAGCATATCATATTCCAAAGCGCAGTGAATGTGTTGGTGCTGCTTTGACTTTAGTCTCTGACTGGTTACAGCAATCTTCATTGCATGTTGTTCTGATCTCTTGCCCAGCCAAATATGGCTATGAACACTTACTAATGGAATTGTCCAAAAGACTGAACATCAAGGTATTTAACCTATCATTATAAAACATCTAAATTATGTTTATTTAATTGTTGCTTAATAAGATGTTGTTATTATGTTAGGCATTATCAGTTTTTGTGTTGACCTTATTGATAAAAATAATTGATGAAGTCAGCAATTATAAATGCATTATTTATGGCTAATAAAAATTACATTATATGAATGTGATGTTCTTTTTACATTTTAGCAAGATACATTTAGTGAATATTTATGGAATATGCATAATACCAAAGATATTAAATATGAAAATGTGTTGAGGAAAATTTTTCTTCTTAAACCAGATCCATGTTCCAGAATGGAAAGTCAAGATTTATGATCAGATTCCTGAACTGAGAAATGTTTTTACATGTGACCCAGATCAGGCACGTGTCCATGCATGTTCACCAAAGGTGAGATGTTGGCATTACTTGTTCTAATTTTTTTTTTTCCATATAATTTTCTGTTAATGCACTAAACTGTGTAACACATCCTCCAAACAGCAGCAATAATACACTGAGAGGTAATTGCTGGCGCAGTGAAACCATAAAAAAGTTTAGCTCAATGGTTCCATATCATCTTACATCTTTTCCGTGCCGTTAAACATCACATAGGGCTCAGATGGTAGTTCACCAAGTTTTTCAAACTCATCAAGGGATTTTATGCCTTCTAATTTTTTTAACAATGTCCTCATTAGAGTTTCGCGTGGTTGACCTCTTCCTATTTTGTACCATTTCGTAGCTTGTTTTGGGATTCTCTGATAGTTCTATATCATTCATTCATTCATTTGTATATCCCTTGCGGAACTTTGCCTCCCTAACAGCACTCCTGTAGGCCTCTCGGCTGTGAGCAAGATGGCCTGGTGCTGATGCATCCATTTGCAGATCATCATCGATGTCTTGCAACCATCTTCGCCTTGGTCTTCCTCTCTCTCTTTTTCCCATTATGTACCCTTCCAAGACTTTTTTTTTTTTTTTATTGTTCTATATAGGAACTACAAAAAAAAACAAACAAAAAACCAGATTTATTCAAGAGATAGAACTGCAGGAAACGCTATTACATTTTTTGGATGATTTTTGCTATAGAACTAAAGTAATGCTTATGTAGATGGAGCATCTCAATTTAATGGCTTTTTCACTGGGAAACTGATACTTCAGAACATCAACAGCCTATATGTCACTCTCTGATCATGATTGCAGTATGGCATTTTTACTGAGAAAATTTCCAGTTTGAAAAATCAGAACACAATGCATCTAGTTGTATTTTAAATAAATATAAACAGTATTAAGACTTGACTTTGACTTTTCCTATCTACGGGTTTGCAGGTTTTCACTGTCTTGTTTTTTTCTTGGTAATGTTCTCATCTATCCATGCACATCATTCATTTCTACTTCTACAGATCTTCACCATGTTGTCTTTGATCAGCATCTCTCTTCCCTTTAGGTGTCAATCACATGAGTATTTTAGTAATGTTGCTGATGTTTTTTTTAACACATCAATCCATTTCAGGTTTCTTGTTCTTTTATTATTTGCATGCCTTTCTGTTTGCATTGGGCAAGTAGGTCTCTGTTATTTATTGTTTGTGGCCAGTAAATATTCAAAATCTTTCTAAGCCAGGTTGTATGGAATGAGGATAATTTGTCCATTTCCTTTCACGGTGTTCTTCAGCATTATGCTTCATAGAGAAGTATGAATAGCACAAAGCTTTGGTACAGTTTTATTTTGGTTCTAATATTGTTCTGGCTTTAATCATTTACTGTGTCTTTATTTGTACCTCCATCAGGTGTTAGTATGCTGCCAAGGTGTGTGAAGGCATGTTTCTGTTTCATACTTTGCTCATTAATATTAATTGCTGTTTGGTTTTATATGTTCAGTTTCATTGTTTCTGATTTATTGATATTGATATTCAGTTCCATTTGTCTGCTTTTTTGCACCTGGAGTGTTTTTTTTTCTCCTGTGTATTTTGGTGAGTGTTTATTAATATTGGTTGTATCATCTGCATAATCCATATAATCATGGTAGAGAAAATTTTCCAGTTAATATCTATTTTGGAAACATATGTTGTTTTGTTCAACACCCAGTCTGTGATAATGATAAGGATAGTCAACAGAGTCCTTGTCTAACCTGTTTTCATCTTAGAATCTTTACAGCTTTGACCAGCACTACAGGTGAAATTGGATGTAATTGGTATTTTGCATTTAGTTGTTCTAAAGAACTGGAGTTTTTAGATTTCAGAGTATATATATGCACCAGAGATATCTTAATAACAACAGCTAAAGACATGGTTCCAGTAAAGAAAACACACAAGAATGGATGATTACACTAGAACTGATAAAACAACATAGAGAAATGAAGATGCAATGGAAAGGGACAAACAATAAAGAGGAGTATAAATCTTTAACAAAAGAAGTATGAAGAAACATAAGAAAAGACAAAAACAATACATACAAGATTGTTGTGAAAGAATATAAGGACGTCAGAAGTGTGGAAGAGATAGTGAAATGTTTAAAGAAATGAAGACATTGATGAGAAATGTCACACCTAAGCTAAATGTAATTTGTGATGAGATGGGGAATACCTTGACAGAGACAGAGAAAATTCTAGAAAGATGGAAGGAATATTGCACAGGAATGTATGAAACAACTGACTGTGAAAGCAGAAATCAACAGTGTGAATTATTATTGGAGGAGAAAGAACTCAAACTGACAATAGAAGAAGTTTTATGGGCAATAAAGAATCTGAAAAATGGTAAATCACTTGTATGTGATGAGATAACAGCTGAACTTATTAAAGCAGGAGGAAAGGAATGTGCAACAATCTATCATGCACTATGTAAAAAGGTATGGCATTCAGGAATTTGGCCAAAAGAATGGAAAAGAACTGTATTCACACTACCAAAAAAGAGTAACCTTAAATTATGCACAAACTACAGAACTGTTGCCCTGATTAGTTATGCCAGTAAAATTGTGTTAAAAACTGTAATGGGTAGACTTTGTAAGAAATAGAAGAAAAAGTCAATATGGTCCAAACTGGTTTCAGGCAAGGAAGAGGATCAAGAGATCATATATTCAGTATAAGATTAATAATAGAGAAATGCAGAGAGTTTAATGTGAATCCATATTTATCCTTTATAGACTACTCAAAAGCATTTGATTGTGTACAACACCAGAAACTTTGGGAAATAATGGAAAAAATAGGATTTCCAACACATTTGATACAAATAACATCACTGCTGCATATAGCCCAACTGGCAGCAGTAAGAATAAATGGTGAAACAACAACTTGGTTTGACATAAAACAAGGGGTGTGTCAGGGGTGCATATTGTCGCCTTAGTTATTTAACTTGTATACTGAAAATATAATGAGGAATGTTAGAGAAGATGTAGACAAAGAATATTACGGTGCCATAACAATTGGAAGCTATGAAATACCAGAGATTAGATATGCTGATGACATAGTATTACTGTCCACAACACAAAAAGGAATGGAAAAACTAATAATGTCAGTCCGTAAGAACAGCGAAGAGCAAAACCTCTATCTTAATGCAAAGAAAACTAAATTGATGACAACCGACAAAACAAACAAGCCAGCTGAAATACGTATCAATGAGGAAAAACTGTAAGAAGTGGAGAGATTGAATATCTTGGATCACTACTAACTAATAATGGAGATAGGTTCTAAGGACTGTAAATGCATCTCAAACAGCCTCTAGCAGTCAAGTCCAGCTCCTGGCCTTCCCGTGGCAGAACTGTTTAAACTGACAGGAGAAGGGGCGAGGGCAAATATCTGGCGCTTGAAAACCAGATACTTAGGGTAGATGAGTGGCACGTTTGGTAGCTCATCTGCCACTGTTGGCGAGATTTTTCAGTTGCCGTGCGTGGAGCGGTGCTCCTCCCGGCCAATGAAGAAAGGTGCAAATGAGGTTGCTGCGCAGCATCACTGCGGAAAAGGTGATAGAAAGGATAAAGCAAAGCAAACAGTCAAATCACGGCACCTCTGGTCTGGAGGTCGGCCACATCCTGAGTGCAGTCATATCGGATGAAATGCATGAACCGGCTTGTCCCAGAGGTTAAGACACTGCTGGTGAGACTCTTCAATTGCCGCGCGTGGAGTGAAGCTCCTCCCGGTCAAGGAAGAAATGCGGAAAAGAAATAAAGGTTGCTGTGCGTTGCCGATGGGAAAGGTGGTGGAAAGGATAAAGTGAAGTTTAATCGGTATGTCCAGTAGTATCGCTATGAGAGCTATACATACCATGGCACCTCTGCTAGACATGTCATGCCACCTCCGCTCTAGAGGTCAGCATGCCTGATATACACCCATACTGGTGACTTGCCTAAACCGGCTCACACCAGGGGTGAATCTTGAAGGCTATGCATGTCACAGTACCTCTGCTCTAGAGGTCGGTCACGTCCCAAACACGCCCATACTGGGATATGCCTAAACCGGCTCAACCCAGGGGTGGAAGTCACTAGTGGCGAGGTTTCGTCCTCCTGGACAAAAGCTCCATCCTGGTCACAACTAGGAAGGGTAGCGGCCATGACCGCAAAATGCTGAAGTCAGAGACACTGGACCAGGGCAGTCTAGATAGGCAACCACCTCTCACCCAGCGGGAATGTTTGCGTATCCTAATCACTCTGAGGTTTTCCGGTGAGATAGTCCAACTCTGGACTGGATGGACAACCACCTCTCACCCAGTGGTGATACACGGTTATCTCAAAACACGTCGAGGTTTTCCGGTGAGAAGGTCCAACTCTGGCCTGGGTGGGCTACCGCCTCTCACCCAGCGGGGATGCACTGATATCCTAAACACGTCGAGGTCTTTCTCTACAGGAGTGCTGTTAGGGAGGCAAAGTTCTGCAAGGGACATGCAAATGAATGAATGAATGAATATATATATATATATGAATATATATATATATATATCTGAACCTTAAGTGCCCAGGGCACATGGGGCTTCTGCAAGGGTTTTCCACAAATGCCTGTCCTTAGCCTTTTTTTCTGCTCCTGCCTAGGTGAGCCCTCTATTGCTCAACATCCTTTCTGTTGTTCTTCTCCATGTCTCTTTTGGTCTACCCTTATTTTTGTACCCCTGTGGTGTCCATTATAAATTTATATATATATATAATATATATATTATATATATATATATATATATAATATATATATATATATAATATATATATATATATATATATATATATATAATATATATATATATATACATACATATATATATATATCAGCTAATACTCACAGGATTAAGATGAAAGGGAAAAAAAATGTCACAGAAGTACAGCTGAGATTCTTTCTTTTGAACTTAGTTGATTTGGCTGACAATATTACATGTTTCCAGGTGACACAGTCTGAAGATTATTTTATTTGACTGTATTAAAAAAATTCTCACAAGAAGCTGAAAACTTTAACAGATCTGTAAAGATTATGCAGGTCTTAGTTTTAAATAAATGACCTTATACATCATTATCCAGATCTAATGTATCCATTTTTTCTTCTCAGAATTTTTAATTAAAAAAAAAATGTTTTTCTCACTCTTTCATTCCATGCTAAAATGTTTATTCATGCAGCTGTTTTTTGTTTTATGTTATTTATTCACTGGCTGAAGAAAACATTTTTGTAGTGTAAACTTAAATCAATTACTGCACAAGAAAAACTTTCTGTAAGGTGACTTGTCTGTTTCATTATGTGGTTACTGAGAAATGTGACAGTGCTTAAGTTATGCACTTTTTTCTAGTATATTTTTGTTCCAGTATACAGTATAACATGTTCAGGCATACCAACGCGCTGAATAATAAAAACCACTAGCATAAAAGACTGAGAACTTATAAAAGTTAAGAATTCTTAAAAGAATTTTTTTACAATCTTAACCAGGTAGGACATTCACATTTCCTGCCATGTCAGACAACTGGAGCAGAAGGTAAAAAATTCTGTGTATTGCGTTTGCGACCGTCAGCAATGTGGTTCACATCAGAAAAAGTCAGATCAGAAACTGATGATCTCGTAGTGGCCCCTGAATCATCAGGAGGCTTGTATCGTGTCTGTTACTCCATGCATTCCTCATACAGGTAATTAACTTTCTGATGATGCAGTGCTATTATCAAATTATAAAAGACATTTAAAAAAAAGGAAATAATTTAAAGCATTGTCTGAATAACAATGCTTGATTTTTCATGAAAATAAATGAAAAAGAAAGATGAGTAGCAGCAAAAAGAAATACCTGTAGATGAACAATGTCACAACATACTTGCTCATCAGCATAATCTGATCATCATCATCTTTTTTAAAGAATAGAACAGTAGAAGAATGCATCATTTTTAGGGCATATTATTTCTCTTGCAATATGTGGTTTAAGTGGATTTCGGTGGCTTTTCTAGGAATGTAATAGAATATGTCATAATGGCATGTGTATGATTCTAATATGTAAAGCTGCACATCCAGCAGTTCATATGAAAAGGCGAGGTTTTATACCATAATACTTACTGTAGATATTATTTGTGCATATTTATACAACATTATATGCTAGAGTGGAAAATTTCCATGTGCTGACTGATATGTAAATAGGAACATAAGTTGTGAGTGAAGTGTGTGTAAAATTTGTTGTAGTAGTAATAAATTTTATGTGTGTGAGATTAATTTCCCCCAATGTAGCAAGTGATATTTTAAAAATCTGCAAGTTCTAGTCTACAGTGAATCATTTTAATGGTAAATTTATATTTATGTGATAAAAAAATATCTAAACTAGATTTATTAAAAAAAAACAAGGAACTACAAGAATTGCCAGTCTGTAATTTAATCATCTTTGAAATAGTCCCCTTTTGAAGCAACACATTTACCCCAGTGCTGTTTCCACAGCTAAAAGCATCTTTTGATGTCATCTTCCAATATCAAGAACAGCTGCCTGATTGCATTCTGTTGTATCTCCTAGACATCTGAAAATCTTCTCTAAAGTGGTATTTTATTTTTGGGAATAGGGAAAAGTCACAGGAAGCGATGTCAGGTGAATATGGTGGCTGTTGGATCTGTGGAATGTGGTGCTTAGCAAGAAACTGTTGCACAAGTTGTGATACATGGCCAGGCACATTGTCATAGTGGAGTTTCCACTTGACACTCTCATGCAAAGTGACAAACTGTGACCCTTAAACACTGCAAAGCTTCACAGTAGTATTCCTTGTTGATTGTCTGTCCTGATGGAGTGTATTCATGATGCACAATTCCATTATAATTTAAAAAAAAAAAAAGTATTATCTTAAAATTGCTGCGGCCCTGTTTTTTGGGTCTGGGAGACATCAGTGTCTTCCGTTACAAAGACTGGGCCTTAGTTTCAGGCTCACATCCACAACTGTGTATTAAGAACATTGCTTTCAACACATTCAAGCAGTCATCAGCAGCCAAACCATGGGCCTGTTTCTGGTTAGCTGAGAGCAATGTTGGCACAAATTTAAATGAGACATATCTCATGCCCAAATTATCTGTAAGAATTGACTGTTTCGAACCAAAGTATAAGTCTTCAGATAACTCACGAAAAGTAAGTCAGCAGTTTTGCAGCACAGATGCATAGATAATTTCAATATTTTTTTTCATTTCTACTGGTTGCAGGCCTCCCTGTTCATCACTGTCTACACTTTCACAACCATCTTTGGCATGAGTTTATACCACTCATGAACTTGTGTATGATTCATACATTCCTCCCCATAGACTATCTGTAACTTTAAATATGTGTCTTTTGTGACAAAGACACAAAAAATATTAATCGCAATCTTAAGCTTATAATCTTCAGTTCATACTTATGCAGTGAAATCAGCTACCAAAACATAAGCAAGTGTCTTGATTTGTCTCAGGACTGAAAAAAGCAAACTGTTGAAAAATATAAACATCATATTTCCTTTTCTTCTCTCATTATTTGGACAGATTACAGGTAGCGTTTATTAAGACATATAGAAGGCTGTGTGTATTTGTTCAAATGGATGTTTGTCCTCAACAGTGAGATTCGTGACTTGGTGAGCTACTTACAGCCAGAGCATGCATACCCAAATGTAGTACCAGTATCTGATACAAGCTTGAAAAATGTAAGTTAGAACAGTTTGTTTGGCTTTAAAAATTTACTTGATGAAAAAAATGTTTAATTGTATGTTACTTTGCACATGCCACTCATAGTTCCATGTATTGAACAAATTATAGTCAAATTTCATCTGTTCACCACGTCAGTTTAAGAAGACTTATTCCAGAAAGCAAGACCTTTTGTTTAGCATATTTAAAAGCACTAAAGAAATCATTTGATTGAGCCAGCTATCCATTTTGTCCACAAAAAAAAAATGCCACAAATACAAGCAGAGACTACTAAATCAACAAATGTATAGAAATGCTGTTTGTGATGGGAACTGTGAGACCCATATTTTGGCAACTCCCTGAAAATTTGGTAAGACAATAATAGTGTCTAAGTATATAACTATACATGAAGCACTGCAGTAAAGCTGTGATACTAGAATGTATAAAACAGGAAAAAGTAGGAGCAGCTTTATTACTTAACGATTACAAAGTTGTGACGTTTCGGCGTGAGCCTTAATCATACAAAAACATACAGGACGAAGAAGTAGAGAGAGAGGAGATAAAGTATAGATTCACATGAATGCTATTTAAAATAATAAAAAAAAATAATAAAAAAAAATTTTTTTTTCTAAAGAGACCTGTGACATGTGGTTGGTGGGTTGTAACTGGGGGTGGTGGATGGGGAACCGGGGAAGGGAGAGAGAGTGTGTGATGCAATATTGACCTAGCTAGGAGAAGTTGAAACAGATGATTGGGGAAGAGGGGTTGCAGAGTGATGCTGTGAGGAAGTTTGAAAAGTAAGAAGGGGTGGACTTTGTGGAGAGGTACTGTAATAATTGAAGAGAATGTTACATGTAACTAAACAGCGAGTTTAACCCATGTGGTTCCAGCGTCCCATAATTTTGAATGCAGTGTTCTCAAGTGCCAGGCGGCTTGTGTCATCTGTGTGACATTGTTTGATGGCTGTTACCAGAAAGTCAGATTTGCCTCTGTGGTTGGGGCCATTAAATGATTTGGGACTGGTTTCGAAGCATGCTGGGTGATGCCGTACAGATGTTTTTGCATGCGGTCCCCTAATCTGAGGCCAGTCTCACCAATATATGTTATCCTGCATCTTTTGCAAATGATGACATATATCACATTACAGGACTCGCATGTGAATCCCTCATGAAGGGTGAGGATAGTTTTGAGAAAGATGATTGTTTTCGTTTCCCAGACTACAGGGCAGGTAACGCAGCAGGGCGGTTACATTTTCTGGCGCCAACATATGTAAAGCTCTGCTTCAGGTGGCTGTGGATGAGGATGTCCTTAAGGTTTGGCTCATGTTTGTATGCCAATAGGGGTGGATCAGAGAAAATGTCGCGAGTGTCGGAGTCGTGTTGGATTATCGGCCGATGACGATAAAGAATTTTCTTAACTATTTGACCGTGCGGGTGGAAAGGCAGTACTAACTTAACTCTGTCAGATGGAGTAACAGGCTTTTTCCTGAATACTTCTTTACGGCTGTTACTCCATGTTAAGTTAGTACTGCCTTTCCACCTGCACGGTCAAATGGTTAAGAAAATTCTTTATCGTCATCTGCCGATAATCCAACACGACTCCGACACTCGCGACATTTTCTCTGATCCACCCCTATTGGCATACAAACATGAGCCAAACCTTAAGGACATCCTCGTCCACAGCCACCTGAAGCAGAGCCTTACATATGTCGGCGCCAGAAAATGTAACCGCCCCTGCTGCGTTACCTGCCCTGTAGTCTGGGAAACGAAAACAATCACCTTTCCCAAAACTATCCTCACCCTTCATGAGGGATTCACATGCGAGTCCTGTAATGTGATATATGTCATCATTTGCAAAAGATGCAGGATAACATATATTGGTGAGACTGGCCTCAGATTAGGGGACCGCATGCAAAAACATCTGTACGACATCACCCAGCATGCTTCGAAACCAGTCCCAAATCATCTAATGGCCCCAACCACAGAGGCAAATCTGACTTTCTGGTAACAGCCATCAAACAATGTCACGCAGATGACACAAGCCGCCTGGCACTTGAGAACACTGCATTCAAAATTATGGGACGCTGGAACCACATGGATTAAACTCGCTGTTTAGTTACATGTAACATTCTCTTCAATTATTACAGTACCTCTCCACAAAGTCCACCCCTTCTTACTTTTCAAACTTCCTCACAGCATCACTCTGCAACCCCTCTTCCCCAATCATCTGTTTCAACTTCTCCTAGCTAGGTCAAAATTGCATCACACACTCTCTCTCCCTTCCCCGGTTCCCCATCCACCACCCCCAGTTACAACCCACCAACCACAGGTCTCTATTTAAAGTCTAACGTTCTACTAAATCCATTCCTGACACACACCGCCGGACAAGCCACACCTTACAATTTACAGCTAAGTACATGTGAATCTATACTTTATCTCCTCTCTCTGCTTCTTTGTCCTATATGTTTTTGTATAATTAAGGCTCACGCCGAAACGTCACAACTTTGTAATCGTTAAGTAATAAAGTGGCTCCTACTTTTTCCTGTTTTATACATGAAAATTTGGTAAGAATCTGGACATAAAAACAATGTTAGAAGAAAGTTTTGGGGTGTATAAAATTGCCACCAAACAGCCATGAAATGAGTTTTAAAAAATCAAGACACTGACTGAGAAATGATGGCAAAAGTTTTCTACTTCTGCACAGTTGGAAGCAAAGTTAAAAAAAAATTCAGCTGTTAATATTCTCTGTGACATGTTTTGAAAATCCGTTACATTGACCCCATGCAAAACATCCTGCTCCACCAATCAGGAAATTGCTTCTGATGCTGCCTGTACTTATGGTCTCATGCTTGAAGTAGTGGTTCCATAGGTTTCTGATTTACTGGCAACCAGTGTTTTTAAGGGTGTTGTAAATGAATCTACATAAACAAATGTCTGTGGAAACTTTTATATCAGCTCAGGTGTTCATATGTTTTTCTGGAGGCTTTTTTTTGTCCACATAATATTGCATTTCTTGGTTTCTAACTTACCAAGAATGTAATATGCATTTCTGAGGGATATCTTGCACTGTCATACAGTAACTAACATGATTAATACTATCGGCCATTAAAAACACACCACTTTATTTTTTTATTTCTTTTTTAGCCATAAATTGCACTAGATTTAAGATACATAAAACCACTGATTTCGTATTTCTCATCCATTTACGGACATAAATTTGCTGCATTCTTAAACGTGACACATTTCAGAAGCAGCTTATAAGCAGTTGTCTACCTTTGATGTAAAAAACAAAATTCACACTGTCATAAAGTTGCAGTCATCATCAATACTATGTATGATTGAAACACCCCACCCCACCGCAGGCTTGGCATTGATATCTCATGCTGTTGCAAAGTGTTTGAAAAAATGTTTGGTGTATAGCGTTCCAATCTGCAATGAGTGCAGATCATTCATAGTGTTGATGTCACACTGACATCTTCAGTTCATCCTACTTGTGTTCATGTCAGGAGAGTTTGCAGGCCAACCCAGCACAAGAAAAAGGTTGCTGCACTAAGAAATTCCTGCTAATGTTAGCTTTCATGCTGAAAGACTCTCAGATCTGGATGATTTTGGAAGATGGGCACTACGATATGCCACAGTGATAATGTAGACATCAGCAGCAACATTAACTCTGAAAATGTGAAGTGGAGTACAGTGGTTATGGGAGAATCCACTTCCCTACTTATACATACTTGTCTTGCTGAACTACACACCCAATGACATATCTTTCTCCAGGACATGCCACATGCAATTTCTCCTATCAGCAAAAGACACTTAAAGCAGCTTTCATAGGCAACCAGTATGCCTTTGCAATGGACAACATATCCTTATCTACTTTTTTAGGCCCTGTGCCACTGACCCGTATGTGAAGATCACAAGGTCATGTGGTTTGGAGTGAAGCTGAGGCTGTTCCTGCACCTGGGCTTCTGTTTTAACCTGAGCCCAGACTCGGTATTCATAGCCAAGCTGGATCACAACCTTCATTAGATTCTGCATATTTGACACTTTAGTCCATTCTGGTTCTAGGGATCTGCTTTGAGTTGCAGACTGCTGACAGTGTCTCTTCTGCCTCTGCCTCTCTTGATGCACTTGCTTTTTGCTGAGTTCAGCTATGGTAGGAGGTAGTTTGCTGTGCCAGCAGTCCTGAGGTATGTCTTCACTAGTACATACTTATGCCTTACTTTCATGCTGGACATATCCAGCAAGTAGCGCATAGCTATGGTTGGAGTGTCCTTGATGCACCCCAGAATTGCACTCATGGCCTCATTTTGGAGTCTTTTTAGCTTGATTATCTGAGTTGTGGACAAAATCAGAAGGCTGAGGCCATACTCAACCACTGACATCACTAACGCCTGCATTACCAGGAAGAATTGTCCGTTATGGCAGACCAGCACTTGCCATGGTCTTCACTGCATTGAGACCTTTCTTTGCTTTCTAAGTGATCATCTCCACATCGTGAGTGAAAGAAAGTGTCCTGTCAAACACGATCCCAAGATATTTCAAAATTCTCTTTTGATATATTCACCATTGCATTACACTGCATTACACAGGGTGGTCTTTGCAGATCTGTTATCTAATGAACACCACAGGGTTTTGGCCATAGTGGGGTTTATCACTGCATTATTGTCCTCACATGGGTTGCCATGATATAGTCAGTATTTTCCTGAATGTGAACAAACATCCTTTGTTTGCATTTTCCATGTACATATGTCAGGATGTCATCAGCATATGTGAGTGTTTGGCCAGGACCAACTGGTGCAGTTGTGATGTTGAAAAACACTGGTGACAGTGAAGAGCCTTGAGGTAGTCCTGGTGCAATGATCCTGGGCTCTGAGGTCCATGATTCATATCACAGTGCCATAGTTCTCTTTAGAATCACTGAGACTACCCACCGCACAATCCAGATATCAGTACCCATTTCTGTCATAAGGCACAAGAGTGTTATAGGCATCTTCCAGATCCAGTGCAACAACTGCTGTCTCTTCTTTTCTTTTCTCTGAAACACTTCATATACTACATACGCCAGTATGGATGCATTGCTTGCTGTGTATCTACCAGGTCAGTAGCTGTCCAGTGTGCCTGGAAGCTATCTACCATTCTCCAATTCCCATATCAGTTTCTTAGCCATGATCTCCAGCACCTTTTTCATGGTTATGATATGGTACACTGCCGATTTGGTGTTGTCTTTGTGTGGCTTAGGTAATGGCAACAGATAGCTGTGTAGCCGTTTCTTTAGTGTCTTGCTAGAATTTATACTTGCTTTATACTGGCTTTATCTTTCACTGCTTCCTGCACAAAATCCTCCCAGTACCATCTTTTTTTGATACTGCAGCCAGGGCTTTAAAGGTATGTGTGGCAAGATCTTTTGCAACCTTATCCTTTACTCCTGTCCTATCGTCATTTTTATTCTGCAACTTCCACACTGTTTTGTCAGGGTGCGTTTCATCTCCCAACCCTTTTGATTTCCTCTGTTGACCTTGGGGGCTGATGAAAGCCCTTTCTTGTGAACTTTCTCTTCCAGGCTACTTGTTGTGTTCTGTTGGGTGGTGTCTGGTTAGAGCGCTCATGCTTGAATGCTTTTTACTTGCTTAAACTTGCCGAATGTGTGTGCCAAATTTCAAAGTCATGCTGCTTTTAAAAAGGTCATATGTGAAGAAAAAATTGATTTACACGTGGTTTATGCCAAATTTAAAGTAAACATCACATTGCTGGGAATATATCATTACATTAACTGTCACATCTGCATGCATTCGGAGCTTGAAAATCAGCCACATACATAAACATTTTATGCTTCACAATAGTTCAGTAAAGTGGTGCATTTTTACTGGAGGGTAGTTTAGTTTGCATTGACTTACATGGATTGTGAGCAAATGCTTTTTGAATACTTTTTAAACATTTTTTTCAGATGCTTAATCTTTCTCTTCCTGACATGTAATGATTTGAAAACAGATTGATCTCCACTTGCAATATCATGTCATCACTTCAAAGAATTTTTACCCATCATTATATTTAGAGGTGACTCTAGATGGGGAAAAAACCTGCTGTTATGGAAACTCGCAACATTTGTAACCGAGCATCAAGGACACCAACTCTGTATGCCGTTGACAATGATTGAAAATTCGTCAGCCCCAAATGCATAACAAAAATCGTATTTTGGAATGTAAGAATGATGACCATAACAACAAACACTCTCAGGTAATAAAAGAAATGGATAGATATCACCTAGATGTGTTGGGCATCATGCAGGAAACTCTACTGTAGAGAGCGGAACAACAACACAACTCCTTCAGATCATCAGAGGAAGTACCCCCTCTCAGACAAGTGTTTCGGCCCTATTAAACTCCTGACACTCTAAGGGGTGTGGGCCCCTCTGGGTCATGCCTCCAAAAGGTCTTGTGTTGGGCATCAGTGAAATGCGATGGCCAGAAGAAGGGAAAAGAACGGCGGAAAACTATAAGTTAATACTATATTCCAGCAGAGGCAATGAGAAATACCAGGAAGGAGTGGGTATAATTATGTTATCTTCGGCAGCAAATAGCCTTTCAGAATGGGAACCAATAAACAGTCATATGATAAGAGCACAATACAAAATAAGGCACAGAAGAATGACAATCATACAATGCTATGCACCCACGAACGATGCAGATGATGAAATAAAAGATGATTTTTGTTACCAACTACAACAACTCATCAACAAAGTGCCTAAACATGTCATCTTGAGTGTCATGGGAGACTTCAACACCAAAGGTAGGAAAGATAACACAGACGTCGAAAAAGTAATGGGGAAAGAAGGAATTGATACAATAAATCAGAATGGAGAAAGATTAATTGAAATATGTCTAACAGAGGAGGAACAGTATTTTCACACAAAGAAATACATAAAACAACATGGATATCTAAAGATGATATAACCAGAAACCAGATAGATCATTTTTGTATTTGAAAACAATTCTGAACATCTCTGATAGATGTAAGAGCATATAGGGGTGCAGATGTCAACAGTGATCATAACCTGTGTATAGGGAAGATAAGACTTAAACTGAAAAGCCAACACAAGAAATCAGTACTCAGAAAGATAAATACCCATAGCCTACAAGAAGAAAATACCAACAGTAATTTCAATCTTGAACTTACCAAACATTTCACAGCACTCAGTGAGATAAATGAGACAGATATAGATGAATTATGGAATTCTTACAGCACAGCCATAATCACGGCAACAAAAGCAAGTGCTGGACTGCAATCAACAAGTAGAAAAGCATGGATATCAGATAATACATGGAATACATACATGAAAGACGAGCAGTCACATTAGTCATGTTGACAGATCTTGGAATAGTTTTGGCAAAAGCAACATACAAAGAACTAGACAATGAAGTAAAAAGTTCAGCTAGAAGAGACAAAAGAGAATACATGGACAATACAGCAAAAGAAGCAGCAAATGCAGCAAAAACAAGAGACAGCAAAACTCTATATAACGTACAGAAGAAGCTAACAGGTGCTATTACCTCCAGAGAAAGACCAGTCTTTAGCAAAACAGGCAACCTATTGACATCAAGTAAAGACCAAAAGCAAAGATGGGCGGAACATTTCCAAGAAATACTTAATCGACCACACTCAAATGAATTAATAAATCTTGAAATTGATTTACCAGTTCCACAACTAAATGTCAACTTAGATGAAGTTACACTGAAGGAAATTGAAACATCGGTGAATCTAATGGCTAACAACAAAGCTGTAGGTGAAGATGAAATAACAGTTGAAATGTTAAAAGCTATTAACAGTGAAAACATGAGCAAATTACAAAAAATGTTTAATAAAATTTGGAAAGAAGAAAAGGTCCCTTGTAAATGGAAAAAAAGGTATCATTGTTAAAATACCTAAAAAAGGCAGCCTCAGTGACTGCAATAACTGGAGGGGTGTAACCTTATTATCAGTTGTGTCAAAGGTGTTTTGTAAAGTGATTCTGAATGAATTAAGGATGTAGTGGATACTGCAATGAGAGAAGAACAGGCAGGATTTAAAAGGGAGAAGCTGTCTCGATCAGATCTTTACTCTGAGAATAATACTTGAAGAGCATATTGAAAAGCAAAAACCATTAATCCTGAACTTTATAGACTTTAAAAGGCATACATTCTTGTGGAGAATTTTAAGACTATATAGAATACCATCTAAAATTATCAACATCATTAGAGATCTTTACGACGGATATGTTTGTACAGTCAAGACAGAAGAAGGAATAAGCGAATGGTTTCAGATTGAAACAGGCGTGAAACAAGGTTGTATATTATCTCCCTTGCTTTTTGGAATTGCCATAGACTTTATAATGAAAAGATGCTGTACAGGTAAAACTGGCACTGATTGGGTACATGGGACCGAACTGGAAGATCTTGATTTTGCAGATGACATAATTCTTATCATTGACAGTGTGAAATCAGTGCAGGAAAAAACAGATTCCCTGTCTTCCTTAGCTAGCAAAATAGGTATTGAAGTTAACACAGACAAAACAAAAATTTCTCATTGATCAAGAAAGAAAAATATACATAGAAGGAACAGCTGTCGATGAAGTAAACCTCAGCTGCTACATAGACCAGGATGGTGACACCAGGAAGGAAAGTAGAATTAGAATTGCAAAAGCAGCATTGTCTTTAAAAAATCTTGAGAACATGTGGAATTCAGAAGTTATAAGCACAAAAACCAAGTTACGATCATTCAATTCAAATGTGATATCCACCCTCATTTATACATATGAAAGCTGGAAACGAACTAAAGAAATAGACGAGAAATTAGACTCTTTTGGTTTGCTGCTGGCGAGATTCTTCGGTTGCCGCATGTGGAGCAAAACTCCTGGCCAATGAAGAAAATGAGGAGAACCAATCAAGGTTGCCATGTGGCGGTGATGTGAAAAGGTGATGGAAGGGATAAAGCGAAGCTTAATCGGTATGTCCAGTAGTCTCGGGGCGAGAGCTACTCATAACATGGCACCTGTGCTCTAGAGGCTGGCCGTGTCCATTCTACATCCATACTGGTGAAATGTGCCTAAACCGGCTTAAACCAGGGGTGAAACTTGATGGCTTCTCATGTCACGGTACCTCCGCTCTAGAGGTCAGTCATGTCCTAAACACGCCCATATTGGGATAATATGCCTAAACCGCACAACCCAGGGTTGAAACTCACTAGTGGCGAGGATCCATCCTCCTGGACAAAAGCTCCATCCTGGTCACAATTAGGAAAGGTAGTGGCCACGACCACAAAATGCTGAAGTCGGAGACACTGGAACAGTGCAGTCTAGATAGGCAACCACCTTTCACTCGGCGGGGATGTATGCGTATCCTAATCACACTAAGGTTTTTTGGTGAGAAGGTCCAATGCTGGACTGGATGGGCAACCACCTCTCACCCGGCAGTGATACACAAGTATCTCAAAACACGTCAAGGTCTTCCGGTGAGAAAGTCCAACTCTAGGCTAGATGGGCAACCACCTCTCACCCAGCGGGGATATACTCATATCCAAAACACATCAAGGTTTTCCCATGAGAAAGTCCAACTCTAGCTTAAATTGGTGCAACGAAAACCACCGTGTCATGCAAGCCTGCTTCTAAGACCCACCAAGAATACAGGCTCAAGCCCTGTGATACTCAGAACCTCTTGTGATCCTCATGGGGACCACGGGACCTATTGAGGACCACAGGAGTAAATTCAATAGGATCACAGGGTAGTCTTGATGGTAGAAGCGAATGAAGAAGAAGACTTTTGAAAACAAATGCCTCAGGAAAATACTTGTATAAAGTGGAATGAATTTAAGAAAAACACAGAGATAAGACAGAATAGTGTATAGGTATACAACTATACACAAAGCACTGCAGTAAATCTGTGTACCAGAGTGTATAAACTAGAAAAAAAAAGTAGAAACAGCTTTATTATTTCGTAATGATTACAAAGTTGTAACATTTCAGCGTGAGCCTTAATGATACAAAAACATACAGGACAAAGAAATAAAGAGGAGATAAACTATAAATTCACATGAATGCTATGTTAAAAAACAAAAAAAAAGGAAATAAAATGAATAGGGCACTTAGCTATAACTTGTAGATGTGGCTTGTCCGACACTGTGTGTCAGAAATGCACATGGTGGAATTTATAAATGTTTAAATGGAGGCTTGTGATGTGTGATGGGTGGGTCGTAACTGAGGGTGGTGGGTGGGTAAATCTTGGAGGGGAGAGAGAGTGATACACTGTTAACCTAGCCAGGAGAAGGTGAAATAGATGATTATAGTTAGGGTAGAGGGGTTGTAATGTGATGCTATGAGAAGGTACTGAACTATGTGTAACAAGTGAGAAGGGAATGGAGCTTAGTGGAGAGGGGTTATGATTGTTGAAGAGGAGAATGTTAGGTGTAGCTGAATAACGAGTTCAATCTGTGCGGTTCCAGCATCCCATAATCCTGAATGTAGCCATATCTACTTAGAAGTTATAGCTAAGTGCCCTATTCATTTTATTTCCTTTTTTTTGTTTTTTAACATAGCATTCACGTGAATTTATAGTTTATCTCCTCTCTATTTCCTTGTCCTGTATGTTTTTGTATGATTAACTCTTCCCTTGCCATAGTCGCTATAGTGATAACTTCCGGTTACTGAGTTGCATGCCATTGTCGTTATAGTGACAATTCATTTGTTTCAATAAAACAACCGGTGTAACATTTAGATGTGTACATATTTCGTCCCCTTTCTGGTGACACTTTTCAAAATGGTGAAAGAGTCCTTAGTTACAAGCAATGCCGAGCGAGAAAAAGGAAGAGAAACATTGAAAATGTTAAATTTTTGATGATGTGGATAGGGGTATGGACATGGCCTGTGACCACTCCACTGCTCTTGAATGTATCTCTAGTAGATCTAGACATATTAGATGACTGGAGAAGTAGTTAGGAGGTTATTTCAGACATTAATTTAGCGAGAATGCAACATAGAATCACAATACGAGATCGACAAGTAGATCTAGACATCTGAGATGGTAAGTAGTGCATATCTAGACCTAGCCGATGGTGAGCTGGGCACAATCATTGTCTAAAAACATCACATTACTTCTTTTTCCCTAAAAAACTCTGCATTTATGAAATTTTCATACATTTAATTATACTTTGAAACATAATAAGTACGCGGAAGTACATGGAAATGTTTTCCGCTCCATTTTACAACTATACCCCCAACATATCAAGACCCGCAGTTTTTGTGTGGCCCAGGAAGACTTAAGGCTCTCGCTGAAACGTTACAACTTTGTAATCATTAAGTAATAAAGCTGTTCCTACTTTTTTCCCAGTTTATACATTCAGAGATAAGACAGATGAGCAAACAACATGTCTCATGGGTGATCAGAAAAAGAAGATGTAGGCCATGTGATGAGAAGAAACAATCAGAGAATACCAAAACAAACTATCAAGTGGACCAAAACAGGCCAAAGAAAAAGAGGTCAACCACATGAAACTCTAAAGGACATTGTTAAGAGAAGCCAGGTTAGTGGGCATAACATCCCTTGGTGAAGTTGAAAGACTCGCCAAAAACAGGAAAACTTGGCAAACAACTATGCAAGCCCTATGTGACGTTTAACGGCACAGGAAGGATGTAAGATATTTATGAATATGTCATGTCTGTCAATATGATCTCTTTAAATGCTTTATATCTTATATATATCCTTCCCATGCTTGTAAACATAGTTAAAGGTAGTTCGCCAATTGTTCCTGTTTTCGGCAAGCTTTTGAACCTCATCAAGGGATTTTATGCCTATTAATTTGGCATTATAAGCACCCACCATTTTGTAATGAATGAATGTAATATTTTGTGAAACTGACTGATGTTGTAATATTCTATATGCTGTGAAAACAGTTGATGCTATTGATTTATGTACATAATCATCATTTTTAATCCATATGCAGGAAATAACTGGATGCTGCATTAAAATAATATGGCATTTTGTATATCAAAGAACTACTTATACCTTGTATTAACTTAAGAAGTTAAATATCAAACAAATGCTACAAACACAGACATCATCCACAAACCATTTCAGCATTTTGTAAGTTTCAGTATTAAGTATGCGCAAACTTTTTGTTAGTTATGAATATTTGCGTAGCAAACTTCTCATGCACACATTAGAGAGAACATTACTGGTCACCTTTAACCAGAAATTAAACATGATAAAGGCTTGCAGGAGGTCACAGTTATCACCATATGATCACCATCACCTAGAAAACAGAACAAGTGATAATTTTCCACCTCAGAACAGGACACAATCAACTGTGAAATCACATGTATACTAAGTTTGTTAAGAATGATAATTCCCCACTTTGTGCATGTGCCTAGGCACCTAAAACACATCCTCTGAAATAGCACCAACTGTGAATCACTGAGATATGCCTACAGGCTCAATAAAATGACACAAGAAGCTAAGCTCTACAGTTCAATACATGAACAACAAAAAACTGCCCAGTTGATCCAGAGACAAAACTGCATATACAGACTATAAGAAGCACATATGAAGAAGAAGCTAAAAGTAATATATAAAGTTCTTTCTGTAAGAGCAGCTGTAGTGTTTTCTTGTAACAAGTTTTGACTGTAAGAAGTTTTATTATGATAGTTAACATTAAATAAGTTGTGTATTATTCATGTGTGATCTATCATTTTTCACTCATTCATTTTTCAAAATTTTATCTCTGAACCAGAGATTCAACATTGAAGTTTTGAACTCATAACTAAAATGTGAAATACATTAATTTTTCTGTTAGGTTATGGCTAGGCTAAATAGTTTTCTCAAGCATCCCAGCAAGTTGAGAATCACACCTGCATACTTTCAGCCTTTAGGAGGTCTTAGAAATGTGCTTGTTCAGAGGAAGATACAGCTGGAATCATGTAAGCATATTAAATGCAATTTTGTCTTACATTCATCAGCATTAGATTCCACACCGGCTGGTGTGGTTGTTACACTTCTCTACAGTTCTCAGTCCTTGATATTTGCCATCAGTTCAGTTGGTGATTTTTAACTGCCATAAAGTGACCAGGATTCTCTTCTTTTGACCTTTCCCTTCCCCTTTTCTTGTTTATTTTTCTTATTATGATGTTTCTTTTTTCATATATCCAATGAATGATGGGTGTCATTTTCTTATGCATTTAATTAGGTTCTTCATATCCTTTTGTTAGATATTCCGTTTGTTGTATTAGCAATCCATGGTATTCTTTATATTCTTCTAAGAAACATCTCTGTTGCCTCTTGTGATATTTGCATTGCATTATCCATGACTCACTTCCATTGAGTAGGATTGGTTCAATGTAGCAGTATAGAATTCTTTTTCTGATGTTCAGTGTTAGAAATGTAGAAAGGTAAAATTCCTGTTCCCATGCCATTATGGCATATTGGGGATATGATGTTAGGCCCGTATTTGGTTCTAAGGACTGTTATAGCTGGAGGTGGAGCGGGGGATACACTCTCCACACCAATGGCATGCATCTCAAATAGCATCTGACAGTCAAGTCCAGCTCCTGGCCTTCTTGTGGCAGAACTGTTCAAACTGACAGGAGAAGGGGCGAAGGCGAATATCTGGCGCCTGAAAGCCAGATGCTTCAGGTAGATGAGAGTCATGTTTGGTAGCTCATCTACTGCTGCTGGCAAGATTCTTTAGCTGCCGTGCGTGGAGTGGGGTTCCTCCCAGCCAGTGAATAAAGGTGCGAACAGGGTTGCCGCGCAGCACCATTGTGGAAAAGGTGAAAGAAAGGATTAAGTGAAGTAAACAGTAGTCAAATCATGGCACCTCTGGACTGGAGGATGGCCACATCCTGTGTGCACTCATATCGGGCGAAATGTCTAAACCAACTTAACCCAGAGGTTAAGACACTGCTGGTGAGATACTTTGGATGCCACGCGTGAAGAAAATGCGAAAAAGAAATTAGGGTTGCCATGTGGCACTGATGTGAAAATGTGATGGAAAAGATAAAGTGAAGCTTAGTCGGTATGTCCAGTGGTCTCGGAGCGAGAGCTACTCATACCATGGCACCTGTGCTCTAGAGGCTGGCCACGTCCGATATATACCCATACTGGTGAAATATGTCTAACCTGGCTTAAACCAGGGGTGAACTCGATGGCTACACATGTCATGGTACCTCCGCTCTAGAGGTCGTCACGTCCTAAACACGCCCATACTGGGATAATACGTCTAAACTGGCTCAACCCAGGGTTGAAACTTACTAGTGGCGAGGATTTGTCCTCCTGGACAAAAGCTCTGTCCTGGTCACACCTGGGAAGGGTAGCGGTCACGACCACATAATGCTGAAGTTGGAGACACTGGACCAGTGCAGTCTAGATAGGCAACCACCTCTCAACCGGTGGAGATGTATGCGTATCCTAATCACGCTGAGGTTTTCCAGTGAGAAAGTCCAACACTGGACTGGATGGGCAAGCACCTCTCACCCAGCAGGGATATACTCATATCCAAAATACTTGAGGTTTTCCGGTGAGAAAGTCCAACTCTAGATTAAACTGGTGCAACAGAAACCAGTTTCACGCATTCCCAGTTCTGAGACCAACCAAGAATACAGGCTCAAGCCCTGCAATACTCTAAACCTCTTGTGGTCCTCTCATGGATCTTGTGTGGTCCTTTCGGGGACCATGGGACCTATCGAGGACCACAGGAGTAAATTCAGGAAGATCACGCTGCGGTCTTGGTGGTAGAAGCGAACAAAGAAGAAGGTCTGTATTTTCCATGACCTTTGGCACATGAAAGTATTAGAGATGTGTTACATAATATTTTACAATTAAATTTAAAAATTTTGATAGGCAAAAATTAACAGAAATGACAGGAGTAGTAGCATAAACTATGAAAATAGATATGCTGGCAATTCAGTATACATCACAGTGATTGAGACAAACTGCTGTCCTTTCTGTTATTCAAGAGTAAGTGTTCTGTTAAAGATCTCAAGATGAAAATTGTGCAGGAAAGGAACAAATGTGCTGCATGCATAAATTCAAAGCAAGCAAAAAGTGATTCATCGGATTCAAGACCACCATGCATTTCTTTTTCACAAAACACTTCACATAAATATTTTTTATCACATATTCTGTAAGCTTAGTAATGTCTTTATATGTCATATAACATCAGTGAATTAACATGATATCTTGGGAATTAATCTAGGAATTAATATCGTTGCTCTTGGGACATGTACATGCTCCACTGTCTCTTTCAGCAACCACTAAAGAGTATGAACACTAATTGTGCCAGTCAGCTGTTAGTTCTGGCAACCTTGAATTCTACCAGCCAGCTACCTGACTCTTCCTTTCCCCCATCCTCATACCTCTATTCTTCATCTCTGTAGATATATATTATCAACACACGCCCTTTCCTCTTCCTGTCCCAGTTCCTCAGTCACCAACTTCAGTGTAACCGTCCTTGTCCATATGAAACACCTGTTGCATTAGTGTTATGAGCAACATAATTGGCTGCCTCATTGCCTCTCACTTTCACATATCCTAGGCAATATATCGAGTCAACCTGGTGATACTGGATTTTCCTTAAAGCTGAACCCATTTCTGATGTAGCAAATCTCTCTCTGTCTTGCAAAACATGGTTTGAGAGTCCATCACCACCACCCTGTATGTATGTGTATCATCCTGCCAAACTAGCCAAGATAGAGCCTTGGTCACTGCCTCAGTTTCCATCTACATGCTTGATATAATCGTACAGGGTGCTCCTGCATTCTGTGCTGCCAGATTGTCTCACCTAGAGACAATAAAGCCCCATCCACTTTTTTTTGCCTCACAGCTCTGAGCCGTCAGTAAAGATGATGGATCATATGGTTTAGCATGAGTGTAAATGAGCTCCTGAATTGCAGACTCAGTCCTGCCTCTCATCCATTCTCTATATTCTCTACCAAGCAAGGTTATGATCACTCTGGTTAGGCTGTTGGTGTCATCTCTCACCTCTGTGCATTGTGGGACCTTTTACTATGTCTTCCACACCACACACAACATTAAGAGACATTTCACCTTCAGTTCATTCATGAACTACCATGTTTAATATGAGAGCCTTTTATTACCACCTGTGATTTATGCAGGGGATGAGTGGTGTTGCTGACCACTGTGAGATAGCCTTTACCTGTGCAACTTTGTGTCTGATCCTATTGCCAGGCACGCCCACTATATAATGAATGGTCACAACTGGAGTATTTTTTTTTTTAGCAACCCAGAACACTCCACATAGCTTCATTTTGAATTCTGTCCAATCTGTCAATTTGGGTGCAAAGTCAGTAGACCAAAATTGTAATCGATCAGTGATAACACCAGTGTCCTCATTAACCCTCCACTGCTGCATATCCTGCCTAACCACTACCTTAATAACACTTAAGTCTTTTTTGTGCTCATTGTATGACATGGTAAATGTAATGTTGGTAAGACAATGATTGATCAGATGTTATACAAGGTCATACAGAAAAATCAGAATTTATACATAGAGAAAATATAAATTATCACCTTATCTGCATCATTTGCACTTTATGTAGAGGTCACATGATGTCACTATCATGTGTCACATGACCACGCAGAGCATAAACAAAATGGGTGGTGCTGAAGTTTTGTTTTGTCAATGTGCTGTTATTGAATTCCTCGTTAAAGAGGAAATCCCCGCTGCTGAAATTCACCAAAGACTTCGACTTGCTTATGGAGACATGTGTATGGGTGCTACCAGTGTTAGGAGGTGGGTGAAACATTTCAAAGATGGAAACACAAGCATCCAAGATATGCCTCGCAGTGGTGGCCCTCAAACTGCCTCCACTAAATGCAACATGGAATGGGTTGACGACATCATTAAAGAAGACAGACGTGTCACGGTATCTGAAATCACTGAAAATCTTGGAATAGGACACAGTGCAGTACAGGAAATGATTGAAACCCTAGGCTATAAAAAAATTTGTGCTCGCTGAGTCCCACAGGAGAGAACGTCCAGAAAACAGTGTGCCTGTGTTGTCAGTCAGCTGGAACGAAATTCTACTGGGAGGGTATTTTCAAACTTGCACAGTGATGGGAAAAATGTGTGCAGAGAAACAGAGATTATGTTGTAAAGTGAAGAAAAGGATACAGATTAAGGTGATGCATTTATATTTTCTCTATCTATAAATTCTGATTTTTAAAAAAAATTTTTGCTCAAGACTTTCGGTATGACCCTCGTACATAGGTACTTTAGGTCATACATCACACTTTCATGTGCTGAAGGTCATGAAAAATACAGGCCTAACACTGTATTCCCCAATATGCCTTAATGGAATGGAAATGGAAATTTTACCTTTTCCTTTAAGTCATGCAACCTCTTGACCTGCAACCCATCTTTGATGAATCTGTTGTTCATAGAACACTATAACACCTGTGCCTTACATTGGTTGATCACTGTATTGTAATTATCATATCAATTGAACAAATGATCATAGATGTTTGCATATCTCAGGCCATCTCAATCCTATTATGCCCTTGTTTGTAGATCAGTTTGGCATAGGTGAGACTTCTGCCTACCCCCATACTTGGTAATCAGGCAATATTGGCAGTATAGATATTAAACAAAATTGGTGATAATGGAGATCCCTGTGGAAGACCCGGTGCTATTTCTGTTGACTCCAAGATCCGAAAAGAACCAAACTATAAAATAACGAACCAGGATATCAACATGGCAGCAATCTAGCAAGTCAGCCAAGGATTTATTTCCATCTCTGTGAGGAGAGAGATAAGTCTTTTGTAGCACACCTGATTATCTGCATCCTTCAGTCAATGGCAGCCACCACTGTCTCATCCTGTCTTTGAAAACCCTCAAAATATCATATGCGAGGACTGAAGCATTAGTTACAGTGTCTCTACCAAGGCAATATCCACCAAGCGTCTCTGGTAGTTTATCTTGAACCTCTAGATCATGAGATAATCAGTCTTTTTCATGACTTTGCCAAATACATTTTGCATGATAATTATTCAGTAACTACCCATTTTAGAATGATCCTTACCAGGTTTAATTATTGGTGTCAGATAGCTGTGCACTAGTATACCAGTATCTTCCTGTACCTAAGCTTTAATTATATTCTGCAGTTATCTTCACTGGCATATTCTCATTGATATGGACTGTAGGTTATGCCATCTGGACCTGAGGCACTCAGAATGACCTTGTCAGTGATCCCTCTTACCTCTTCTGTAATTAAAGCCCCCTCAAATTCCATGTCATTCATTTGCTTGTCCTTTGTGGAAATTTGCCTCACTAACAGCACTCCTGTAGGCCTCTCGGTTGTGAGAAAGATGGCCTGCTGCTGATGCATCCATTTGCATGTCATCAACTTGCAGCCATCTTCGCCTTGGTCTTCCTCTCTTTCTTTTTCCCATTATATACCATTCCAAGACAGTCTTCTCTAGATTATCATCATGTTTAATGTGTCCAAAATATTTCAGTTTTCTCTCTTTAATCCTCTTTACTAGCCAGCCTTCTTCAATATTAATTTCTTGTAGTATGGATATATTTATTCTTTTTTGTGTCCATGATATTTGAAGAACTCTTCTGTAGCATTTATATTCAAAGACATTTATGTGTTTTTCAGCTGTTTTGTTAAGTATCCAGGTCTCACAAGCATATGTTGCGATGGGAAAGATACATGCCCTTAAAAATCTTATTTTTGTAGTTTCTGTCTGTTCCTCTCCACAGATTCTTTAGTTGTTTTACTTTCTGAAGAGCGATAGATGTCCTCCTTTTAATTTCCCTCATTGTATCTCCATTATTAGTTAGTAGTGATCCAAGATATTCAAAACTCTCCACTTCTTCCAATTTTTCTCCATTGATACATATTTCAGCTGCTTTGTTTTGTCAGTTGTCATCAATTTAGTATTCTGCACATTAACTCTTCCCATGCCACAGAAAAAAACACAGACATTCCCGTTGTGCCACACAAAAAGCGCGGGTCTTGATATGTATAGGGAGTATAGTTGTAAAAGTGAATGTACAAGGTATTTCCACTTTAAAAGTATACATATTATGCATGAAAATAGCTGTAAATGTAAGATTTCATAAATGAAGAGTTTTTTAGGAAAAAAGAACTAGTGTGATGATTTTAGCTGATAATTGTGTACTGCTTACCATCGGCGATGCCTAGATGTACAATGTTTACCATCAGCAGTGTCCAGATCTACTTAAATTTTCATATTATCTCATCATGTGGTGGCATTCTCACTAAAATAATATCTGAAATAACCTTCTAACTACTTCTCAAGTCCATTTAATAGGTCTAGATATCCTTGGGGTACATTCAGGAACAGTGGTCAGGTCATAGGACATGTTCTTATGCCTCTGAAATCACAATAAATATTGACATTTCTCAGTTAAAAACATCGATTTCACTCGGTTGTTAGCCACGCTTTGGATTGAACTATGAAAGTCACCAGAAATGCGCAGATAAATCATGTACAATTAAAAGTTACACTGGTTTTACACGACAACGAAGCATACCTCGCTATAGTGATGATGGCAGTCACTAGACTAACCAGAATACCTCACTATAGCAAGGATGGCAGTCGATGAATTAAGATAGAGGTTTTGCTCTTCGCTGTTCTTACAGACTGACATAATTAGTTTTTCCATTCCTTTTTGTGTTCGGGACAGTAATACTGTGCCTTATTCTCCTTCTTCTTCATCATCTTCGTTCGCTTCTACTACCAAGACAGCCCATGATCCTACTGAATTTATGCCTGTGGTCCTCGTTAAGTCCCGTGGTCCCCGAAAGAACCACACGAGATCCCCAAGAGAACCGCAAGAGGTTCAGAGTATCATACGGCTTCAGCCTTTATTCTTAGTGGGTCTCAGAAGCAGGATTGCGTGACACCATGGTTTTCGTTGCACCAGTTTAGTCTAGAGTTGGACTTTCTCACCGGAAAACCTCGACGTGTTTTGGATGTCAGTATATCCCCGCTGGGTGAGAGGTGGTACCCCACCCAAGGCCAGAGTTGGACTTTCTCACCGGAAAACCTCGACGTGTTTTGAGATACCCTTGTATCACCGACGGGTGAGAGGTAGTTGCTCATCTAGTCCAGTGTTGGGCTTTCTCACTGGAAAACTTCAGTGTGATTAGAATACGCATAACATCCCCACCGGGTGAGATGTGGTTGCCTATCTAGATTACTCTGGTCCAGTGTCTCCAACTTCAGCATTTTGTGGTCGTGGCCGCTACCCTTCCTAGTTGTGACCAAGATGGAGCTTTTGTCCAGGAGGACGATACCTCGCCACTAGTGACTTCTACCCCTGGGTTAAGCCGGTTTAGGCATATTATCCCAGTATGGGCGTGTTTAGGACGTGACCGACCTCTAAAGCAGAGGTACCATGACTTACGTAGCCTTCAAGTGTGAGCCGGTTTAGACATATTTCACCACTATGGGTGTATATCAGACCTCTAGAGTGGAGGTGGCGTGACATGCCTAGCCATCAAGTTTCACCCCTGGTGTATGCCGGTTTAGGCATATTTCACCAGTGTAGGTGTATTTTGGACGTGGCCAGCCTCTAGAGCAGAGGCGCCTTGATATATGTAGCTCTCGCAGCGATACTACTAGACATACCAAGTAAACTTCACCTTTTCACATCGGCGCCGTATAGCAACCCTTATTTCTTTTCCGCAGTTTCTTCCTACTCCACGCGCTGCATCCGAAGAGTCTCGCCAGCAGTGTCTTAACCTCTGGGTTAAGCCGGTTCAGGCATTTCACCCGATATGAGCGCACTAAGGACGTGGCTGACCTCCAGACCAGAGGTGCCATGATTTGACTGTTTGCTTCGCTTTATCCTTTCTACAACCTTTTCCGCAGTGGTGCCACACAGCAACCCCATTTTGCACCTTTCTTTACTGGCCGAGGAACACTGTTCCACGCACGGCAGCTGAAGAATCTCGCCAGCAGCAGTAGATGAGCTACCAAACATACCTCTCATCTACCCTAAGTGTCTGGTTTTCAGGCGCCAAATATTTGCTTTCGCCCCCTCTCCTGTCAGTCAGTTCTGCCACAAGAAGGCCAGGAGCTGGACTTGACTGCCAGAGGCTATTTGAGACGCACGCTGTTGGAGCGGAGAGCGAATTCTCCACCCCCACCTCCGGCAATAACAGTCCTTAGAACCTAATACTGTGTCACCTGCATATCTAATCTCTGGTATTTCATAACCTCCATTTGTTATGGCATCATAATATTCTTTGTCTACATCTTTTCTAACATTCCTCATTATATTTTCAGTATGCAACTTTAATAAGTAAGCCTAACAATATGCACCCTTGTTTTATGTCAAACCAAGTTGTTGTTTCACCATTTATTCTTACTGCTACCTGTTGGTCTAGATACAGCAGTAATGTTAATTGTATCAAATATCCAATTTTTTCCATTATTTCCCAGTTTCTGGTGTTGTACACAATCAAATGCCTTTGAGTAGTCTATAAAAGCTAAATATAGATTCACATTAAACTCTCCACATTTCTCTATTATTAATCTTATATTGAATCTCTTGATTCTCTTCCTTTCCTGAAACCAACTTGGACCATATTGACTTCTTCTATTTTCTTATGAAGTCTACCCATTATGATTTTTAACAGAATTTTACTGGCATAACTAACCAGGGCAGCAGTTCTGTAGTTTGTCATAATTTCATGTTGCCCTTTTTTTGCAGTGATATGAATACTGTTCTTTTCCATTCTTTTGGCCAAATACCTGAATGCCATATCTTTTTATATAGTGCATTATAGATTGTTGCACATTCCTTTCCTCCTGCTTTATTAAGTTCAGGTGTTATTTCATAAATGTGATAAAGGGCAGAATGTAAGACGGGCCTGCGTGCCCAAATCTTTACCCTTGAAAAATAAAGATTATTCATTCATTCATTCATTCATTCATTCATTCACATCCTGGTGATTTACCATTTTTCAGATTCTCTATTGCCCTAAAACTTCTTCTGTTGTCAGTTCTGGTTCTTTCTCCTCCAAAAATAATTCACACCATTGATTTCTACTTTCACAGTCACTTGTTTCATACATTCCTCTGCAATATTCCTTCCATCTTTCTATAATTTCCTCTGTCTCTGTCAAGATGTTCCCCATCTTGTCACAAATTACATTTAGGTTAGGTGTGACATTCCCCGTCAATGTCTTCATTTCTTGAAATATTTCACTATCTCTTCCACACTTCTAATGTCCTTCTATTCTTTCACAACAATCTTGTATGTATTGTTTTTTGTCTTTTCTTATGTTTCTTTGTACTTCTTTTGTTGAAGATTTTTCTACATTGTTTTATCAGTTCTAGTATGCCTGCTGTAATCCATCCATTCTTGTGTGTTTTCTTTACTGGAACCACGTCTTTAGCTGTTGTTATTAACTCATCCTGTGCCATCGTTGCTATAGTGAGAACTTCCGGTTACTGAGTTGCGTGCCATTGTCGTTATAGTGACAATTCATTTGTTTCAATAAAACAACCGGTGTAATATTTAGATTATACATATTTTGTCCGCCTTTCCGGTGACACTTTTCAAAATGGTGAAAAAGTCCTTAGTTACGAGCAAAGCTGAGCTGGGGTATGGACATGGCCTATGACCACCCCACTGCTCTTCAATGTATCCCAAGTAGATGTAGACATATTTAGACAACTGGATAAGTAGTTAGGAGGTTATTTCAGACATTAATTCAGTGAGAATGCAACATAGAATCACAATACGAGATCGACTAGTAGATCTAGACATCTGAGATGGTAAGTGGTGCATATCTAGACCTAGCCGATGGTGAGCTGGGCACAGTCATTGTCTAAAAACATCACATTACTTTTTTTTTCCTAAAATACTCTGCATTTATGAAATTTTCATACATTTAATTATACTTTGAAACATAATAAGTACACGGAAGTATATGGAAATACTGTTTTCCGCTCCATTTTACAACTATACCCCCAACATATCGAGACCTGCACTTTTATTCTGGCACCAACTGAACGTCAGTGTTTCTTCCTGTGGCATGGGAAGAGTTAAGATATCTCTGGCCTGCATAGCCAGTTCATCTTTTGTCATCTCCTCCTGTACAGCCATCAGGATTTCAGAATGGTTCTTCACTTCTGTACCGTATTGTTCTGGTATTTATGTAAGATCAAAGTGGAGTGGTCTTGATTCCGTTAACTGTCTTTTTTATCTTTATCTTCATGTCTGCCATTAATAACTCATGGTCCATGTCACAATCAGCACTTGGTAAAGTTTTTGCTGATGTTATACTTGATCTCCTCCTTCTTTGCACTAAAATGTAATCTAATTTGACTCTTGATTTTCCCATCAGATGATGTCCATGTGTAAAGTCTTCATGGATGTTGTTTAAAAAGTGTGTTAGCGATCATTAGCTCATTTTCCATGCAAAACGCCATTAGATTGTCACCTGCCTCTTTTTTGTGTCCTATGCTAAATTTCCCCACAACATATCCTACGTCTTCTGCTCTTTCTGTACCATTCTTTGCATTAAAATCTCCCATTATTGATACAATATCATTTTTCTGTACCTGGTCTATCGTCATTTGCAGTGTACACACTGCAAATTCCATGTGCATGATAAAAAATGTGTTTATTTGGATATTTTAAAAATCATTCCAAAATGTGAATCTGCTTTTACCTCATTTAGAAGTGTTATAAATGCTTAGTTTTTTTAGATGTTAATACAAGGAGTGATTGATAAGTTCTCGGCATAAAATAGAACAGATTATTTGTGGACAACTTTTTGGAGTTATTTCTCAATATAGTCCCCTTCCAAGTTTATGCACTTAGTCCAGCGATCCTGGGGCATATGGATCCCTTCTTTGTAAAAGTCAGCATCTTGTGTCAGTAGAAAGTGGTCTACAGCATGAATGATGTCTCATCTGAAGCAAATTTGTGACACTGAGCTCCTTTTTTGAATTTGGTAAACAGGTAATAGTCTGAAGGGGACAAATCTGGCGAATAAGGAGGATGTTCAAGAAGCTAGAAGCTGCATTCATGAATGCCAGCCATTGCCACCACCGACTTGTGAACTGGAGCATTGTCTTGATGAAACATGACTTCTCTCGTCAATTTCCCTCAATGCTTTTCCTTCAGTTTGACCTGCAGTTGCTTCACAAGATTAGTATAATAGGCCCTGGTGACCGTTCTGCCCTTTTGAAGATAGTCTACCAATAGCACACCTTCTGGATAGTCTACCAGTAGCACACCTTCTGAATCCCAAAAGATGGAACTCATTACTTTGCCTGAAGACAGAACCACCCTTGCTTTCTTTGGAGGTGGGGATCCATGATGTTTCCACTGTTTTGTGGTTTCTAGTTTAAAATGATGAACCCAAGTCTCATCCATAGTCACAAATTGCAGAAGAAACTTTTTAGGATGTGCAGAAAAATAGCCAAGATTTTCTCTTGACATGTTGAGATGATGTCATTTGTGATCAGCTCTAAGAAGTTCCAGGACCCATCGAGCAGAGACCTTTGTCATTTGAAGATCATTGTGAATAATGGCATGAACACATTCCTGGGAGATGCCCAACTCAGTAGCAATGTACTGCTCAGGTAGTCGTCGATCGTCCATTATCATGTCATGGATTCTGCCAGTGGTTTCATTGGTGGTTACTGTTCTTGGTCTTCCTGGACATGGATCATCTTCGAGACTCTCCCTTCCATATTTGAATTAAACTGCCCATTTTTTCACTGTGGTGTAAGAAGGGACACTCCACTCTCCCCAAGTGTCTCTACCATATCCTCATGGATCTCCATTGATGATAAGCCCTTGATGCATAGATAGCAAATGAGAAATTGTATCCATTTTCTCAATTTCTGTCACCCCTTACCTCTTCAGTAGCTTGTTAAAAAAAAATTGGTTGCAGGTAATTTCTTGAAACTTGGTGTTTAATCTTACATTAACCTGGTCTACAAATGCACCTAATATCAACTGTGTGTTTCAAGTATTTGTATCTTATGCTGAGAACTTATCAGTCACCCCATGTAACTGCCTGACAATTTTTTTTTTCCCTTTATGATGGATTAGATTCATTATGCAGCATCTTTGTTTACATTTTAAAAAATTGTTTGGTTAAAACAGTCTTTATGATTTCACATACATTAGTTTCTTGATTTCACATAAATTAGTTCTCTTTAGTGTGCACTGTTTGAATGTGTATGCCTAATTTTAATCTGAAGAAAAAACTGTATTTTCCAAAACTTTAAAATTCAGATGATGAGCCAGTGTTCAGCAGCCCAGAAACAGACACAAGTAAGAGAATTAAGAAAAAATGGATTAGCAGTGGACAGTTAACTCCTCAAGCTGGGCTCAGAAAATTTATAATAAATGATAATACTAGATTTGACAAAGGATTAACAGTAAATGAACCATGTAATAGTTTCACATCAGCATCACACTCATCTTTTAAGATCTCACTTATCAGCAGTGAAAAAATGCAGTTATTTTCAAATGATGGAGATGATGATGAGTCAACATTTCTTACATCATTTATAGAGCAACAGAAGTTTGGAAAAACAGAAGCTATGATCAATAATGCTGAACTTGATACAGAAGATGAAAGATATAGGCAGGGGAAATTATCAGAAGGATGTAGTAATACACAAAAAATGAAAGAGGTATTCCACAGAGAGGTGAACGGAGTCAAACTCAGCAGTTCTAATAATGAGGTAGTGAAAACTGCAACAGAATGTGCAGAAAATGTGAGCAATAGTGATTTCACTTGTGCGCATACTTGTTATGAAAATAATTGTAATGATCAGAATGCAGACAGTGATAATGGTGATGAAATTGTCTTTAGTTCACAGGTTTCAACAACTGAGAATAAATTTCACATTTGTAAAAACATTATATCAAAAAAAGCCCAAATATTTCAGAAGCAAGTAAATCTGAATGGGAGTGTCTTATCTTCAAGTAAAATTTCTGTGACAGAGGAAAGTGACACTCATAATTCAGCTTGGCCTGACATTAAAGAGGCAGTAACAATTTTGTCATCATCATCAGAGAGTTCACAAGGTACAGATGAAGAAGAATCCCAGATATTTTGGTCAGCTAATGATTTTTCAAAAGTTAACAATTATATTACAGAGAAATCTAGTGGTCAAATGTCTAATGACATTTTAACAGTGAAAGACAACAATGTTGGTTTTGCTGGCAAAAAATTTGGTATATCAAATGATTTTGATGACTGTAATGTTAAAGAAAGTTTGTCTCTGACACAAGCAGAAAAGAAAATTTTTGATGCCACCCCAGAACAATTGAAAGTGAAAAGCAGAGTAAAGAAAAGTCATTCATCATTAAAAAAGAAACTATCATTCTTACCATGTGTTAGTATATTAAATTCTGATGATTCATGTAGCATGAAAAAATTTAGAAAAGAAATTTGTGAGAATGAGCTTGCAGAAATTAGTGCAAGAGGCAGGTGTGTTATGGGAAGTGATATCCCTGTGTACAGTAGACAGCAAACATGTTATGTCAATGAAACTGCTGAAACTGGCAGACATTTGGCAAAAGTGTGCAATAAATACCCTCCAGAACATTTTTATCTGTTGAAATCTGATTTGTTTCACTGCAAACATAACCTCTGTCAGCATGATTCAGTTGCATCATGTTTAGAAATGAAACAAAATGAATGTAAGGAATATGTTACTGCAAACAGTAATTTTGCTATTAAACTTGACAACTGTGAATCACAAGATAATCCTCAAACCCAGGCAGGAAGAAGCTTTAAAGAAAACATTAACCAAAATGTTGTAACCTCACAGAAACCAGTGTGGATAGATTTGACAAATGATAATATTATTGATTTAACATCAGATAATTCTGAGTAACATTTACTGTATGAAAAAATTTTTAGCATTGCATAAGCAGATGTTTGTTATGTTTTCAGTTGTTGAAAGTATTTTTTATATATATTTATTCTGTGTGAGAGAAGACACTATATCAGTCTTTAATAAGATATTAGTATGAATACAGGTAGCCATGGTAAAATGAATGATTGTTTCCAAACTACTTTTTAATGGTGATATTTTGTTCTAGTAAAATAACATTTCACACCACTAAACATATTTACATTTTGGATTGAAATTTTAACTTTTCCTTTGCCGTGAGCTGTTTAAATGGCTGTGTAAAATGATCATTCTGTGGTGCACAATTTGTAGGATGTAATTGGGAAATTTGTCATTTTAAACTGGCCAAAATCAGTTTTTTTCACTTCCTATGCATTCCTTCTAATGTTAAAAGCATGCTATAGTGTTCAGCTAAACATTTAATTCTTCTTCTTCTTCTTTGTTCGCACTGTCTGTCTATATCTGCAGTCCTGTCTCTTGGATAAATTTCACTGTTTTTTGTAATTCATGTATGGAACCATAGAGCTTATCTTCTTTAGTGGTTTCACTGGGCTAGTAATTATTTCTCAGTGACTCGTAGTTGATGCAGTTCTGGAGGATATGTTCCACAGTTTGGGGCACCTGGGCACATGTACACAGATTAGTAGCACCAACCTTAAACTTTGTATACATATGACTTCGGAGTCGGCTGTGTCCTGTTCGGAGACAGAAGATGGTGACTTGTTCCTTTCTGTTTAGCATGTGATAGTCATCATGTGGTGGTGTTTGTGGCTTCCTGTAGGTTTTTATCATGCTTTTCTTCTGATTATAAGTGATTGGTATGTCTGGTTGCTCCATTTCAGTGCCCTCTTTGGCCAGTTGGTCAGCTTTCTCATTGCCTGGTATCCCACAGTGGGAGGGAATCCATTGCAAAGTGACTCCATGATGTAAGCCAATTTTTGACAAGGCATCCTTAAGGTCTGGTAGTTTGTTGCACTGAAGAGCCTCCAGTACTGATCTTGCATCTGTGAGAATTACTACAGGACATGTATCAATTCTGGAGTCTGATAGTTTTTCAACTGCAGCAATAATTGCCCTAACTTCTGCATCAAAGTTGTTGCAGTATTTACCAGTGGGTATGGAAATCTTGTCAATGGTGTTGTTTGGATATTCAATATATGCTCCTGCCCCTCCATTCTTTATGGCATTATGTGCAGATCCATCTGTATACACACGTATCCAGGTGTCACATGGATATTTGTCATTTAGAACACTAAGTGTGGCTGTTGATCTTACAAGACTACTCTGCATCTCACCATTCTGCACACCTTTCACTTCAGTCTGAATAGATATTTGTGTATAATCTGCTTCTTTCCATGGTGTATGCTCTGGTACAGATGATAATGGAGCGTGCTGGAAGGTCAGGTATCAGCTTACGCATATGCTTGGCCTGATGAATGAAGCTGCTTCTTTTAAGCCGTCCTAATGCCAAGTTATTGAATCTCTCCTTCAGGGGATGGCTTACAGAGCTAAGGAATTTTTCTCCCATGGTCATGACCTTTGTGTCTCTACGTTCCTTTAGCGCTTGAATACCAACTATTTTCTGCGTTTCTACTATTGGTGTGGACCTCATGGCACCTGTGATAATCCGTAGTGACTGATTTTGAACCTTGTCTAGATTATGCAGCGTAGTGTTTGATGCTGTGCACCAAGATGTTGAGCCATATTCTAAATGTGGTAGAATACTTTGCTGATATACATTCTTGAGGATTCTTTCACTAGCTCCCCATGTGGTTCCACTCAATTTTCTTAATATGGCTAGTTTTCTTCTGGCTTTTGCTTCTGCACTGTTGATGTGTTGCTTCCACGTCAGTTTTGAGTCAAGAGTCACTCCTAAGTAAGTGGGTTGGTTGTCCATCCTTAAGGGTATTTCATTTACAAAGATCTTACCTGCTTTCTGTTTAGATGAGAGGGTGAACAGAGTGGTACTTGATTTCTCTGTGTTGATACTTACACACCATTTGTTTGTCCATGATGTCAAGATGTCTGCTGCTCTTTGGAGTCTCTGTGTAGCAACTGTCACATATTCATCTGCACACCACATGACCAGATCATCTGCATACAGTGCCGCTTTGATTCCATAGGGAAGTTCCTTGACCAGGTCATTAATGAATACAAGGAATAGTGTAGGCGAAAGGACTCCTCCTTGTGGTACACCGTGTCGCAGAAGTACTTTCTGGCTGTTGTGTCCATCCATTACTACTCTAGCTCTTCTATTGTGTAAATAGGACTTTATCCAGTTGTACAGTCTTCCATTCACATTGCAGTTTCTTAGTTTCCACAGCAGACCTTTTTTCCATACTTTATCAAAGGCTTTCTTCAGGTCTATCCACGCTGCTAGTACAAGGTTTTTCTCTTGGAATGCATCCTCAATCTCTTAAGAGAGATAGGTCACTTGATCTTCCGTACTGTAGTACTGCCTAAATCCTGCTTGTTGTGGAACGAGAAGGTTTTCACTTTCTAGGTACCATTTTAGCCTCAGGTCAATGATGCGTTCCATCGTTTTGCATAGGCAGCTAGTGAGACTGATTGGCCTGTAGCTGGAGGCAGTATCACTGTTTTTCCCTGGTTTTAACAGTGGTACCATGCTTGCTTCCTTCCAGATTTGAGGTAATTTACCTGTGCTCCAGCACATATTGAAAATATCCAACAGCTTTCCCATTGCTGCCATTCCCAGGTTCTTGATCATTTCATTGGACACTCCATCTGGTCCTGGTGATTTCCTTGGTTTCAGTTTACTAACTGCTAGGTCTAACTCACTGCGTGTGATTGGTGCATCCATGACCTCCACTTTTCTGACTTGTTCCTCCTCTTTCTGTGGCTCGATGCGAGCAAAGTGATCTGCTACCTGCTTACCTGTAAGAGTTTTCCCATCCTCTATTAGTGTAACCTTTATACTTCTTCCAGTACTCTCATCATTTAACTGTTTGATTAGTTTCCACAGTTTCCTTCCATCCTTTTCAAAGTTTAGGGACTCTGTTTTCTCTCTCCAACTTTCCCGTCTGGCTTGCAGCTTTGCTCTCTGAAATTTGGCCTTAGAATGTTGGTAATTATTGTGGTGTTCTTGGCATGGTCTATTTTCTGCTTGCTTTCGAGCTGCTTCCACGTCATCATGGAGTTTTCCCAGCTCACTAGACCAGTATGGTTTATAGTCCCTGCGAGCTCCTCTGGGAATGGTTTCACGAGCGGCCTGAAGGATACAAGCATTGAAGTCCTTCACTATACTGTTAATATCCTACATTTAATTCAAATTTCAGGTGATTTATAATTTTTTTTTTCAATAGCAAATAATGGCAACATCCAGTGTTTTTTTTTTCAGACATCAGATGAAGCTAGTAAGCTCACAGAATCAATTTTGAATGAGGAAATTCATTCAGGCAGTAGTGATACCCATTTATGATAATTCAAGTTTGTCATTCTATGATAGTCATGATGGCATTTTTCAAAGATGTTTAAACAATAAAGAAAGGGTATCAACAACAAATATATATATATATATAGTATGTTAGATAGTAAAGATGTCATGATAAACAGTGAAGTGAAAATATATGAGAGGTGGAAAGGATAATTCAAATGGCTGTTAAACTGTGAAGACCTTACCATCACTGTACAACAGATAGAAATAATTACATGTAACCCAGTATGGACGGACCTGAAATGGAAGAAATAATGATAGCTGTAGTTCTATAGATACAGCAGCTGAAAAACAAAACAGCAGGGTGTGATAAAATATACAAGTATGCAGAAATGATTCGTAATATAAAAAGGATATGCAAACAAAACAGATATAGTAGGAGAAACTTTACAAGACAGACCACTGAAGTCTTCAAGCATCTGAAAGAACAAGTTGAAAAAGTGGGACTAAAAGTAAAC
Source organism: Achatina immaculata (assembly GCA_009760885.1). Lineage (NCBI taxonomy): Eukaryota > Metazoa > Mollusca > Gastropoda > Stylommatophora > Achatinidae > Lissachatina > Lissachatina immaculata. The sequence goes on from CM019704.1 coordinate 999,691, forward strand.
CAGGAGAAAACTGAATACACGAGAATAGCAATATCAAAAGATAAACATGAAGATCATAGCCAAATAGAAAATATAAAGAGTAAAAGAATGGATTCCTATAGATACCTAGGAACAATATTCATTTGATCAAACACTAGAAGAAATGATATAAGTGTTAGAATACAAGCAGGAAACGAGATATATTTTGTTCTTAGACAATTGTTACAATCAGAAATTCTATCCCACAACACCAAACTAAACATATATAAGACACAGATTAGACCAGTTATACTGTATGAGTCAGAAACATGGAAGTGCAACTAAACTAAATGAAAACCAAATACAAATACTTTAGAACAGAATCCTGAGAAGAATTTATGGACCAGTAAGAAGACCTATAACACAGTAATGGAAGAAGTAACAAGACATATTGTTTAATATTTGCTTATAACAACCATGATGAAAAAACAATAGACTAAGATGGTTCAGGCATTTAGAGAGAATGGAGGGGGATAGACAAAACAAAGATAGCTTGTCCAGAAGTGATGAAAGGGGACAGACCAAAATGTAGACCTAGACAATGATGGCAAGACAACTTAGAAGATATATATGCTCTTGGTATCAACAATTGGCAAGAAAAGATCAAGAACAGAGAGGAATGGAGACTTGTTTTGTTTGCAGCAATGAGCCACAGTAAATGCTGAATTCAGCAGCTGCTCAAAGAAGAAAAAGAATGATGACATTGTAAGTGTAGTAGAAAAAAGAACTTGGTCACAATAGATTAAACAGAAAGGTAAAGAGAAATATGAAACCAAGACTTGTTTCTAATACGTGGCAATCAGTGGAAAGTAAACATCTTGTGAAATTTATAGGTAAGAACAAAGAATGTGCTTATCGCAGCATGAAAGAAAAGCAATGAAGATCAAGTCCACACTTCTGTATTGTTTTGTACCATATATACAAAAAGTATCACATAATTCTAATATTTGATAGATTTCCAGCTGAACCTGAAGTAAAATCTACTTGGTCTGGGGGAATTATATAAATAGCATTGCATTATTTTTTACATGTTATTTTTTATTTTTTTATTTTTCATTCAGATGACCATTTCTTAATTATGAGTGAGAAATATATTCTATGGAAGTTTTTTATATTGTTTTTTTTAAATATTATGTTATATTATCTTTTTTTTGTGTGCCCAGATCATATATATATATATATATATTTTATATGTGTGTGTGTGTGTGCGTGCGCATGTGTGTGTGTTAATATGTATCTGAAACTCATCAAAAACATATAATGGCAGCAATCAGCAGCAATGAAGGTTGAGAACCATTCCAAGATATAAAATTGGGAGTGAGGCAAGGATGTGTTCTATCTCCCGATCTCTTCTCCTTGTACAGTGAAAACATAATGAGAAATATAGAGAGCTTGGCAGGAGTATCAGTTGGCGGGTACAACCGTAACAACTTATGCAGACGACACAGTTCTGATTACTAAACATGAAGGGGAGCTACAGTCTCTTGTGGATATCGTGATTCATGAAAGTAAAGCTCTCAGTCTGAATAAAAAGAAGACTGAAGTGATGGTTATCTCAAAGAAAAAAATACCACCAAAATGTAGCATTACCATCGATGGCACAGAACTGAAACACACTGATAGATTCAAGTACTTAGGAACGATTATAACAGCTGATGGGAAATGTCACAATGAAAGAAAAAAGAGACATGCTCAGGCCAAGTCAGCATTCCAGCAAATGAGAAACATCTTGTGCAACTGATCCTATCAGTGGAAACAAGATTCCGAGTACTTAAATGTTACTTCAAGCCAGGTTTGTTTTATGGATGTGAAGCATGGTCCATGAATAAGAGAGTACAGTGAGAAATGGAGGGCATGGAAATGTGGTTCATAAGAAGGATGTTGAAGGTACCATGAACAGCTAAGAAAACCAATGAAGAAGTCTTAAGAGAGGCAGGAGTTCAAAGGCAAATTATAGCAAAGATCAGAGGCAGACAAGCGAGATTTGTAGGACATTTTCTGAGAAGAGGAAAATTGGAGCACGTTGTGGCAGCTGGAAAAATTGAAGGAAGAAGAGACAGAGGAAGACAGAGAGAGAAGTTACTGGATGGGCTGTCAGTGTGGCTAGGAAGAAAGTCACCGGCAGATCTCATAATCAAGTCTAAAGACAGGGAAATGATTGCCTACGCCATGTGGCACGGCAGTTGATTGATTGATTGATATTATATTGTGTTATATTATATTATACCATATTATACTATATTATATTATTAGTCAGTCATTTGCATGTACCTTGTGGAACTTTTCCTCCCTAGCATTTCTTGGTTGTAAACAAGATGCCCTGCTGCTGATGCATCCATTATCAGCAATGTATTGTATTATATTATATTATATTATACCGTCTATAAAAAAGAAACGCCAGGTAAAGAAAATCTTCATGTAGGAGTAGTAGCATTGATTATAACAAAAGAAGCATCAAGAGCATTGCTGAAATGGACCCCAATAAATGAGAGATTATTATATACACGCTTCAACTCAAGATTCACGAAGCTGTCTATTATAGTTTGTTATGCACCAACAGAAGCAGCTGAAGAGGAATTAAAAGAAGATTTTTACAACAGCCTCCAAGCCACAGTAGAAACAATACCCAAGCATGATATGCTGCTCATCTTGGGCGACTTCAATGCAAAAGTAGGTGAAGGAAATGAAGATAGAAGAAGAATCATGGGAAGAGAAGGAATCGGAGAAATAAATGAAAATGGAGAAAGACTGTGCAGTTTCTGTGAAGAAAACATGATGACCATCGGAGGGACAATTTTCCAACACAAAAACATCCATAAAGTGACTTGGAGGTCCTCAGATAAAACCACAGAAAACCAAATCGATCACATACTAATAAACAACAAGTGGAAACGGTCACTACAAGATGTGCGAGCAAGGAAAGGAGCAGATATAGGAAGTGATCACAACCTTCTGGTAGCAAAAATAAAACTAAAACTAAGGAAAGCCAAAATCGGAGAACACAGAAAGATACGTTTTGATACAACAAAACTGAAAGACCAGCAAACAAGAAATGAATTCTCAATAATACTTAAGAACTGCTTCAGTGTCCTACAAGACGAAGCAGAAATGTCCATACTAGAGTTTAATAAAACACTACAGGAAACAGCAAGAGGTGCTGGGATATCAGAAATGGAAAAAAGAGGAATGGATAAGCAAGACCACATGGGAAAAGATAAAGCAAAGAAAAGAAATCAAGAAAAAATTACTGAACACCAAATCACAACGGCTTAAAGAACAAGTTTTAAGTAATTATGCACAAAAAGACAAAGAAGTGAAGGAATCATGCCGTCAAGATAAACGTCAATACTATGACAACTTAGCAGAAGCAGCAGAGAAAGCAGCATACACAAATGACATGAAAACCATATATAAAATCACAAAGCAGATGACAGGTAAGTTCAACACAAGATGTGTAAGTGCAGTAAGGACACAAAATGGACAACTGGTCAGTGGAGAACGAGAAAAAATTGAAAGATGGAGGGAACACTTTAACACCCTACTAAACAGAACACAAGCAGCACAAACAATAGACATACCTGAAGCAAAAACGGAACTAAACATCAATACAGGACCAATAACAATAAATGAAGTAAAGGAGGCGATAAAGAAGCTAAAATCAGACAGGGCACCAGGTGAAGATGAAGTGACTGCTGAGATGTTGAAAGCAGAAGAAACAGAAACACCAAAACAACTTTGCCAGATATTACAACAAATTTGGGATCTAGAAAAAGCCCCAGAGGAGTGGAAAACTAGGCTTATAGTAAAACTACCAAAGAAAGGTGACCTCAGAGATTGCGGGAACTAGAGAGGCATTACCCTACTGCCACTCACCAGTAAAGTATTTTGCAGAATAATCATCAACAGAATTGTACCAACACTTGAAGAAAAACTTAGGAAAGAGCGGGCAGGATTTAGGAAAGGAAGATCATGCATAGACCACATATTTGTACTTAAGACAAATATTAGAACAGGCAAATGAGTGGCATAGCACAACATATGCATTATTCATAGATTTTGAGAAAGCCTTTGACAGTGTCAACAGAGATGCACTGTGGAAAATCCTAAGATGGCATGGCCTCCCCCACAAGATAGTAAATGTAATCAAAGCCCTATATGAGGGTTTTCAGTGCAAAGTGATCCGTGGAGAACATACCTCCAGCAGCTTTAGGATACAAACAGGAGTGAAACAGGGATGTGTACTATCACCAACATTATTTATCTTGGCAGCAGACTGGTTAATGAAGGAGGCAACATCAGACAAATGCAGAGGATTACAATCGACCTTTGACACAGTGCTGGAGGACCTTGACTTTGCGGACGACATTTGTCTATTATCAAGCAGTCACAAAGATATGCAAGATAAAATAAACAAGCTAACTCAGAATGCAAACAACATAGGATTAAAGATCAACGTAGGAAAGACAAAGTTAATGAAGCAAAATGTGAACAACAGAAATGTACTCAGAGTAGATAGCAAGTTAGAGGAGGAGGTCAACGAATTTGTATACCTTGGCAGCAGAGTAGTAGAAAATGGAGACAGCACAGAGGACATCAACAGTAGACTTATTAGAGCAAACCAGGCTTTTGCAGTGCTGCAGACTATATGGAAATCAAAAAAACTAAGCATAAATATGAAAATCAGGATATTTAAGAGTAATGTTCTAAGTGTACTACTCTATGGAAGTGAATGCTGGAAAATCACCAAAACCATAGAAAACAAGTTGAATTCTTTCCAGACTAAATGTTTACGAAGAATTAGGAAAATATTCTGGCCAAAAACCATAAGAAATAACATCTTATTGGCAGAAATGCAGATGAAGCCACTGACAACAATTATTGAGGAAATACGCTGGCGATGGTTGGGACATGTGCTCCGAATGACTGATAACTCACTACCAAAAATAGCACTAAGATGGACACCACAGGGGAACAGAAATAAGGGTAGACCAAAAGAGACATGGAGAAGAACAACAGAAAGGATGTTGAGCAATAGAGGGCTCACGTGGGCAAAAGCAGAAAAAAAGGCGAAGGACAGGCATTTGTGGAAAACCCTTGCAGAAGCCCCATGTGCCCTGGGCACTTAAGGTTCAGAGAGAGAGAGAGATAAAAAAGAAACACATAACTACTGATGAGCCAGTTTTAGCCAGAACTTTGATATTCTATAGCTTTTTAAAGTGCACACAATAATACCTAAGGGTTTAAAGACTCACTTGACAGTTTCTTGCATCTGTGTGAGGAGAATTTGTTAGTCCCAGGGGTTCTCAAGTTAGTATGGCTTGCATCAATCAGCGACTGGCATCTCCTGGGCATAGATGCGATCATATGTCTGATGTATGCCTGTGGGATGGCTGCCCACTCTTCCTGGAGTGCCTGCCACAGATCACGATGATTGGCTTGAGAAACATTTCAGTGACAAACACATCTTTGCAGCTCATTCCGTAGATGCTCAATCGGATTCATGTCTGGAGACAGGGAAGGGTGAGAATATTGTTGGCAGTCAGGAACTGTGTGGTGAACCGTGCAGAATGGGGTCTGGCGTTGTCCTGTTGAAACACAGACATTTGCGCAGCCAAAAATGGAAGGACATGGGGTCGAAGAATTTCATTGATGTATCGTTGCACATTCAAGCTTCCTTCAGTCTGCACCAATGGACTCCTTCCATTGAAATTGATCATTCTCCATGCCATTACACCTCCACCAGCATGCGGCAGAGCTTCATCAATGAAATTTTGGGCAAAATGTTCTTCTCCGCATATCATGGTGGTGCAACAAAAAGGAAGATTCATCACTAAACCAGACACATCTCCATTGATTGTCAGTTGTCTAGGGCTGATGCTGGTTGGCCCAAACAAGTTGATTTTGGCAATGGCGTCTCATTAGAAAGGACCTCGGTGAGGTCGTCGTGCCACCAGTCCAGCTTCATGAAGTCTATTCTGGACATTTTGATCAGACACACGACATCCTGCAAGCAATGACTGGGAACTTGATGAAGCTATTGTAAACCTGTTTTGGAGGTGATGAACCAGAATAAAGTGATCATCAGCTGCTATTGTCACCCTGGGTCGTCCACTGTGGTGCTGGTCTTCAGCTGAGCTAGTGGCTTGGAAACAGTGCCAAAGTCGACTGATGGTACTCTGCTGCACATTTAAATGCCTGGCAACCTGACTTTGACTTTCGCCTGCTTGCAGGTGACCAGTAGCAATGTTTCATAAATTTTCCAATAGACGCACCATAATTGTCTGCTTGAAAATTAACTGAATTTGTTTGTGTAACCTCATCCTTTTATAGGATTTCATTTGCGTTGGAAGTGAATTTGGTAAAAAAAAAATGCATGATTAGCAAGGGCAGCTACTCTGTTCTGGCTATACATGAGAATAGCAAAATTCACACTAAATCATGGACCTGATATCTTGGTGACAGTTTTTGGTTTGGTTTGAGATACCTGGGGAAAAAAAAATTTTGTCATAACATATAAAAAATGAAGCTTATATAAGCTATGCATTTCCTTTTTTGGACAGTATATATTATATTATATTAAATATGTATTATTATATTAAATATTATATATTATTATGTGATGAGTTATGGAACCACTGGATTACATCTGAATTATAAGCAGGAAGTTTGTGATTTAAATTTTTCCTAAATGATTAAAATTCCTTTTTTCTAATTATCTCTTCTTTTCTGTGATGTAAAACTATATTTTTAAAAATAAATTTTCAGGATGTAAATATATGCAAAATAAAAGCATTTGTCATATTTTTCATCCACAACTGTGCCGACAGACATGGACTATGTGTTATTAATAGCAGACATGAAGATAAAGATTTAAAAAAAGACAGCTAGGGAATCTAAACCACTCTGCTCTGATCTTACAAAAATGCCAAAACAATATAGTATAGAGGTGAAGAACCATTTTGAGACACTGTTCACTGTACAGGAGGTGATGACACCTGATAAACTGGCTAAACAACTATAGATATCTTATTAACGGCAGCTAACGATATGGTTCCAGTAAAGAAAATGCAAAAGAATGAATGGATTACAACAGGCACATTAGAACTAATAAAACAATGTAGAGAAATGAAGACAAAGTGGAAAGTGATAAATAACAACAGGAAGGAGTATAAATCTTTAACAAAAGAAATAAGAAGAGATAACAATACGTACAGGATTGTTATGAAAGAATAGGACATCAGAAGTGTGGAAGAGATAGTGAAATGTTTAAAGAAATTAAGACATTGACAAGAAGTGTCACACCTAAACTAAATCTAATTTGTGACAAGATGGAGGAGGCAGAGGAAATTATAGAAAGATAGGAGGAATATTGCAGAGGAATGTATGATACAACTGACTGTGAAGGCAAAAATCAAAAGTGTGAATTACTGGAGGAAAAAGAACTCGAACCGACATTTGAAGAAGTTTTATAGGCATAAAGAGTCTGGGAAAATGGTAAATCACCGGAATGTGATGAGATAACATTAAGGCAGGAGGAAAGGAATGTGCTACAATATATCATGCACTACGTAAAAAGATATGGCATTCAGGTATTTGGCCAAAAGAATTCAAAAAAACACTGCCAAAAAAGGGTAACTTGAAATTATGCAAACTACAGAGCTGTTGCCCTGATTAAGTCATGCCAGTAAAATTCTATTAAAAATATTAACAGATAGATTTAAAAAGAAAATAGGAGAAATCAATATGGCCCAAGCTGGTTTCAGATAAGGAAGAGGAGCAAGAGATATTTTCACTGTAAGATTAATAATAGAGAAATGCAGAGAATTAATATTGAACCTATCTTGTTTTATGGAAGTGAATCATGGATAATAGGCAGGTCTACACAAAAGTTATTGGAAGTGGCAGAAATGTGGTTTATTAGAAGAATGTTGCGAATTCCTTGGACAGCAAAAGTAATTAATGGAGAATGTTTGAGAAGAGCTGAAGTTTAAACAAAATCTTGTAAAAAAAACAAGAGATAAAATGTACTTTTATAGAACATGCAGAGAAGAGGGGCCATTGAAAATATTATAACAGAAAAAATAGAGGGAACAAGAGCCAGGGGAAGACCAAGAGAAATGATACTGGACAGTCTGGTGAGAGGAGACCAACTGAGCTAATGGCCTGCATGAAGGATCAGGTATTCTGGAGAACCGTAATAGCCAGCACCAGTCAGCATGGCACCTGATGATGATGATGAGAGAATTTAATGTGAATCTATATTTATCTTTTATAGACTATTCAAAAACAATTATGTACAACACAAGAAACTTTTGGGAAATAATGGAAAAAATGACATTTCCAACACATGTGACAATTAATATCACCACTGTATCTAGGCCAATATATCTATACCACAAGAGCTTAATATCGAAGAAGGCTGGCTAATAAAGAGGATTAAAGAGAGAAAACTTAAATATTTTGGACACATTAAACGTCATGATAATTTAGAGAAGACCGTATTGGAAGGATACATAATGGGAACATGTAAACAAAGAATATTGCAATACCATAACAATTGAAGGTTATGAAATACCAGAGATAGATATGCTGATGACACAGTATTATTGTCTACAACACAAAAAGGAATGGGAAAACTAAATTGATGACAACGGACAAAACAAATAAGGCAGCTGAAATATGTATCAATAAGGAAAAATTGGAAGAGGTGGAGAATTTTGAATATCTTGGATCATTACTAACTAATAATGGAGATACAATGAGGGATATTAAAAGGAGGACATCTATCACTAATGAGGTATATTAAAAGGAGGACATCTATTGCTCTTCAGAAAATATAACAGCTAAAGAAGCTGTGGAGAGAAACAGACAGAACTACAAAAATAAAATTTTTAAGGACATGCATCTTTCCCATCACAACGTATGCCTGTGAGACCTGGACACTTAACAAAACAGCTGAGAAACACATAAATGCCTTTGAATGTAAATGCTACAGTCATCATCATCATGTGCCGTGCCGACTGGCGTTGGCTGTTATGCTTCTCCAGAGTACCCGATCCTTCATGCAGGCCATCAGCTCAGTTGGTGATCTCCTCTCACACCATCCAGTCAGACTGTCCAATATCATTTCTCTTGATCTTCCTCTTGATCTTCTTCCTTCTGTTTTTCCTGTTATAATATTTTCAATGCCCCCTCTTCTCATTGCATGTCCTGTGAAAGTACATTGTCTCTCTCTTATCATTTTGACAAGGTTTTTTGTCTCTCCAGCTCTTCTCATACATTCTTCATTAGTTATTTTTGCTGTCCAGGGGATTCGCAACATTCTTCTAATAAACCACATTTCTGCTGCTTCCAATGATTTTTGTGCAGACTTGCCTATTGTCCATGATTCACTTCCATATAACAAGATAGGTTCAATATAGCATTTTAAGACTCGTTTTCTAACATTCATTGATAAGGATGTGTTGGTTAATATGTTTGTCATTCTCTGAAATGCAGTCTTTGCTTGGCCTATTCTGTTCCTAATTTCTGTTCTGCATTTCCCATCTGAAGTTATTACTGCTCCAAGGTATTTGAATTTCTGCACCTGCTTTAGAATAGTTCCGTTTAATTTAATACTGCATGCTGGTGGATTCTGTTTCTTAGATATAACCATAGTCTCTGTCTTTTTGATGTTCAGAGTAAGGCCTTTCTGTTCACTTTCTTTGGCCACTTTATCCAAGAGATTTTGCAGGTCTTGGTTCTCAGCTATCGGTACTGTGTCATCAGCATACCGAAGGTTGTTAATATTGTATCCTCCAATTTTTATGCCTGGTTCTGTGATGATTGTTCTTAGAATATTCTCGCTATACAGAGAAAAAAGGTCTGGAGATAGTACACATCTTTGTCGCACCCCTTATTTTATCGGTTGATATTTTCCAATCCTATTTTCAACTCGAACTGCTGCTTCTTGCTGCCAGTATAGATGTTTTACAATCCTCAGGTCTTTGCCATCTATATTGATGTCTTCAAGCATTTTAATAATTTCATTATGTTTCACCTTGTCAAATGCCTTGGTGTAATCAATGAAGCATAAGTAGAGATCTTTCTGTACTTCTAAAACTCATTCTGTTAGTGTTCGTAAAGCATAAATGGCATTGTGTGTTCCCTTTCCTTCAACAGATCTGAACTGTTCATCTGCTATTTCCATTTTTATCTTTTTCCTTGTTCTTCTCATAATTATTCTCAGAAGTAGTTTCGTTATGTGACATGAGAGCCTGATAGTCCGGTGGTCGTCACATTCTTTTGCACCTGGTTTCTTTGGTAGTGCTATAAACATGGATTTAATCAGGTCACTGGGAATATAACCACTGTTGTAAATGTCATTCAGTAACTTGGTTATTATTTTTATTCCTGTCTCCTCTAGTGCCTCTATTTCTTCTATTGTTATATTATCAGGCCCAGTCGCTTTTCCTTTCTTCATGTGTTTGATGGCATCTATGATTTCATCTTCAAGTATTGGTGGTCCATCACAGTTTTCAGTATCTGGTGTTAATTGTGGTCTTTCTGCTCCATATAGTTCACCGATATACTCTGTCCACCTGTCCACAATGTCTTCTTTTCCCATTAACATTTTACCTTCTTTCAATTTCAGGCATCCTGTGGTATATTTTGTTTTCCTGCCTGTGAGTTCATTAATTCGTTTGTGCATGTTTTTGCTGTCTTTAATATGAGAGTCCTCTATCTGTCTGCACTGTTCATTTAACCACACTTCTTTTGCTTCTCTGCATTTGCGTCTTATTTCTTTGTTTATCTTGCTATATTTTTCCTCGTTATTTTTACTCCTCCTCCTCTTGTCCATCAGTCCTAAGATGTCGTCTGTCATCCATTTATTTTTAGAGGCTTCTTTTTTTGGTGGTATTATCTCCTTAACAGTTTGGTGGATAGAATCTCTTAACATTTCCCATTGTTCATCTATACTATTTATCTTTGCTATTGCATTGTATCTATTTGTTATAATAACTTTGTATTGTTCTCGCAGTTCTTGCTCATTTTTAAGAAGTTCTGTATTCAGTTTGGTGTTTCTCACTTTTCTGTCTGCTTTCTTTAGTTTTATTCTAACTTTTCCACAGAGTGGGTCATGGTCACTATTGCAGTCAGCTCCTGGCATGGTTTTTGTTGTCAGTAATGCATTGCGGAATCGTTTGTTGATTAATATGTAGTCTATCTGGTTAAAAGTCTTTTTGTCTGGGTTGCACCACTTTGCCAGTCTTCGAGGATGTTGTTTAAACCAGGTGTTTCCTACAACCATGCTGTGTATTCTTGCCCACTCAATTAATTTATAACCTCTGTCATTCCTCTCTCCCAGTCCATAGTCACCAACGATGTCTGAAGTTCTTCCTCTGCCAACTTTGGCATTAAAATCTCCCATGACTATGGTAACTTCTTGTGATTTTGTGTGTTTTAGTGCTGTCTCTATGTCATTATAAAATAGCTGTACATCTTCTTCAGAACTTTCAGATGTTGGAGCGTACACTTGTATAATATTTATGTTTATTGATTGTCCTTTCAGTTGGGCTAGCAGGACTCGGTCCGAGATGTTCAAATATCCTACAATTGTCCATGCTGTTTGTTCATCAAATATAGTTCCTACTCCTCATTCATGTTTCTCACTTCCTGAATATATTATTGTATATTTATCTGAGTTTATCTTCCCTGCACCTGTCCATCTAACTTCACTCATTCCTAATATGTTGTTCTTCATCCTTTCCATTTCCATCTTTACATTTTCTAATTTTCCAGTCTGGAATAAAGTTCTAACATTCCATGTTGCTATTTTGAACTTGTTAGTTTTGCCACCAGTAGCTTAATGACGATCTGGCCTCACCTGTGGCTCATGAGCTGCTCTACCGGACGAGGCTGTTCCAGAGGAACATCCATTAACGTCGTTCACGATGAATCAATTATTCTGTTCAAGCATAACTATTCTTGGGAACTACAACAGTGGTTTCCCATTGCCTTCTGTCGGTTTGTGTACGGACTCTCCGCTAGCCTTTGGACTCCTGTCCTACCCGCAAGGCAGCAGGAGCGAGAGGTTTTAAGGCGCCTCTGACCCGCCTGGTATTCCCTTCACTGAGCACCTGAGGTACTTTATAGGAGTAGTAGAGCCACCTACTACCCCACCTTGCTCTCTGAGTCTACCGCCAGTTGGTCCGGGCCTGCTTATTTGGACAACTCCTTATTCACAGGGATCCTCCATATCTGGAGGACTTTCACTATCTGCCACCTGTGACGCGCTGGGTTGGGGATGGTCGCCCCAGCTTTACCCAGTAAAGCACTAAATGCTACAGTAGAGTCCTTCAAATATGGACACACACAAAAAAAAAATATATATCCATACTACAAGAACTTAATATTGAAGAAAGTTGGCCAGTAAAGAAGATGAAACTTAAATATTGTGAACATACTAAAACTCATCGCAATATATGCCTGTGAGACCTGGACACTTAATAAAACAGCTGAGAAACACATAAATGCCTTTGAATGTAAATGCTACAGAAGAGTTCTCCAAATACTGTGGACACAAAAAAAGAACAAATATATCTATACTACAAGAGCTTAATATTGAAGAAGGCTGGCTAATAAAGAGGATTAAAGAGAGAAAACTTAAATATTTTGGACACATTAAACGTCATCATAATATAGAGAAGACCGTCTTGGAAGGATACATAATGGGAACAAGACAAAGAGGACCAAAACGAAGATGGCTGCAAGACATCGTTGACGATCTACAAATGGATGCAGCAGCAGCAGGCCATCTTGCTCACAACCAAGAGGCCTACAGGAGTGCTGTTTGGGAGCAAAGTTCCGCAAGGGACATGCAAATGAATGAATGAATGAATGAACTAAGTATCATGATAATTTAGAGAAGACGGTCTTCGAAGGGTACATAATGGGAAAAAGAAAGAGAGGAAAACCAAAGTGAAAAAGGCTGTAGGACATTGATGATCTGGGAATGGACGCATCAGCAGGAGGCTATCTTGCTTATAACCGAGAGACAAAAAGGAGAGCTGTTAGGGAGGCAAAGTTCTGCAAGGGACATGCAAATGACTGAATGACTGACTTCATGTACAACAATCGTCATCACAGACACTAACAAAAAGCTGAATACATTTAAGCAACCATACTTGTTTTGAAACAACCCAACCCACTTTCTGGCATGATAACCAACCTAGTTTCTGGTATATCAACCCTGCTTGCTTCCTGGCATCTGCTTGTTTGGCTGGATAAGAGTTCATGTTTTGTAGATGTGAAATTCAGATACTACAAATATGCTTTACATTGTTATTGTTGAAATGAAATGAAAGATAGGTCATGACAATCAGAAGCGAAGAACAAAACACATCTGTGAACATAAATGGAGAAACACTTGCATAAAAGACAAAATTCATGCACTTGGAACACATGGAAATTAATATTTCTTTTCAGCGAATTCATATTTTGTTCCAGAAGTATTGCTTTCACTGTATCTGATGTGCATATTTGTTCATAATTTGGCAGTTTTTAAGTGATGAAGAAAAAAAATGTTGCTTGTATGTAATACAGAACGATAACAGGTGTTTTATAACATATACTGCGCTGCTGGCGAGATTCTTTAGCTGCCGTGCATGGAGCGGTGCTCCTCCCGGCCAATGAAGAAAGGTGAAAAAGGGGTTGCCGCGCGGCACCACTGCGGAAAAAGTGGTAGAAAGGATAAGGCAAAGCAAACGGTCAAATCAAGGCACCTCTGGTCTGGAGGTCCGCCACGTCCTGAGTGCAGTCATATCGTGTGGAATGCATGAACCAGCTTAACCCAGAGGTTAAGACACTGCTGGCAAGACTCTTCGAATGCCGCACGTGGAGTGAAGCTCCTCCTGGTCGAGGAAGAAAATGCAGAAAAGAAATAAAGGTTGCTGTGTGGCACTGATGTGAAAAGGTGAAGGAAAAGATAATGTGAAATTTAATCGGTATGTCCAGTAGTATTGCTGCGAGAGCTACACATACCACGGCGCCTCTGCTCTAGAGGCTGGCCACATCCGAAATACACCTACACTGGTGAAATTTGCCTAAACCGGCACACACCAGGGGTGGAACTTGATGGCTAGACATGTCATGCCACCTCCCCTCTAGAGGTTGGTCACACCTGATATACATCCATTCTGGTGAATTATGCCTAAACCGGCTCACACCAGGGGTGAATCTTGAAGGCTACACATGTCACAGTACCTCTGCTCTAGAGGTTGGTCACATCCCAAACACACCCATACTGGGTTAATATGCCTAAACCAGCTCAACCCAGGGGTAGAAGTCACTAGTGGCGAGGATTCGTCCTCCTGGACAAAAGCTCCATCCTGGTCACAACTAGGACGGGTAGCGGGCACGACCACAAAATGCTGAAGTCGGAGGCACTGGACCAGTGCAGTCTAGATGGGCAACCACCTCTCACCCGGCGGGGATGTTTGCGTATCCCAATCACGCTGAGGTTTTCAGGTGAGAAAGTCCAACCCTGGACTGGATGAGCAACCACCTCTCACCCAGCGATGATACACGGGTATCTCAAAACACATCGAGGTTTTCCGGTGAGAAGGTCCAACTCTGGCCTAGGTGGGCTACCACCTCTCACCCGGTGGGGATGCACTGATATCCTAAACACGTCGAGGTCTTCCGGTGAGAACGTCCAACTCTAGACTGAACTGGTGCAACGAAAACCAGTGTCACGCAATCCGCTTTAGAGACCCACCAAGAATACAGGCTAAAGCCCTGCGATACTCTGAACCCCTTGTGGTCCTCTCAGGGATCTCGTGGTCCTTTTGGAGACCACACAGGAGACCACGGGACCTAACGAGGACCACAGGCATAAATTCAGTAGGATCACAGTGCGGTCTTGGTGGTAGAAGTGAACGAAGAAGAAGATAACATATACTATGAGAAACTTTATTCCCCCCTCCAAAAAAAAAATTCTTGTAAAATTTATGCAGAGATCTGCATACCTTCATATGTTAGTACTAGATTTGGTCACATTGCAGGTATTCTATTAGTCTTACTAGTTTTCTATCAGTTGACTTCTCATCTTAGACACACAGTATCTCAGAGGTCACCCAGGGGTTGTAACATTTAATGAAATTTCAATTCAATTCAATTGCCATGCCACGTGGTGTAGGCAATCATTTCTCTCCACAATTCCCTGTCTTTAGACTTGATTATGACATCCACTGGTGACTTTCTTCCCAGCCACACTGACAGCCCATCCAGTAACTTCTCTCTCTGTCTTCCTTTGTCTCTTCTTCCTTCAATTTTTCCATTTGCCACAGTGTGTTCCAATTTTCCTATTCTCAGAAAATGTCCTATAAATCTTGCTTGTCTGCCTCTGATCTTTGCTATAATTTGCTTTTTAACTCCAGCCTCTCTTAAGACTTCTTCATTGGTTTTCTTAGCTGTCCATGGCACCTTCAGCATCCTTCTTATGAACCATATCTCCATTTCTCACTGTACTCTCTTATTCATAGACCATGCTTCACACCCATAAAACAAAATTGGCTCAATGTAACATACAAGTACTTGGAATCTTGTTTCCATTGATATGGATCTGTTGCACAAGATGTGTCTCATTTTCTGGAATGCTGACTTGGCCTGAGCATGTCTGCTTTTTATATTTATTTAATTCCCATTAATCGTTCCTAAGTACTTGAATATATCAACTTGTTTCAGATTTGTGCCATCAGTGGTAATGATACATTTTGGTGGTATTTTTTTCTGGACCATCACTTCAGTCTTCTTTTAGTTCTGGCTGAGACCTTTATTTTTACTTTCATGAACCACGACGTCCAGAAGAGCCTGTAGCTCCCATTCTCTTTTAGCAGTTGAGACTCTGTCATCTGCATATGTTAAGTTGTTAAGGTTGTACCCATGAACTGATATTCGTGGCATATTCTCTATATTTCTCATTATGTTTTCACTGTACAAGGAGAAGAGGTCAGGAGATAAAACACATCCTTGTCTCACTCCCAATTTTATGTTTTGGAATGCTCCTATTTGGTTCTCAACCCTCAATGCTGCTGATTGCTGCCAATATATGTTTTTAATAAGTTTCAGATCTTTCCCATCTATGTTGATTTCTTCCAGCATTCTTATAATTTCTGTGTGTCTCTCTTTATCAAATGCTTTACAGTTGTCTATGAAGCATAAGTATAGGTCCTTCTTTACGTCTATTGATGATCAATGTTCTTATTATAATATATGGCGTTACTTGTACCTTTTCCTTCGACAGCCACACTGTTCTTCAGAGATTTCTGGTTTTATTTTGCTCCTGACTCTTCTCATAACAATACAAAGTAGGATTTTGGTAACATGGCTCATAAGATGGTTTGATGGTCTTCACATTCAACTGCACCTTGTTTCTTTGGTAGGGCAATGAAAATTGATTGCAAAAGGTCTAATAGGACATAGTTACTTGTAAAGATGTCATTTAACAATCTTGTAATTATTTCTATGTCAAGCTCTCCTAATGCTTCCAATTCTTCCTTGGTGATTTTATCTGATCCTGGTGCTTTGTTGTTGTTCATGTGTTTAATGGCTTCTTCCACTTCTGCTTTTATAATATGTGAGGCCTTTCATTATTATTTTGTATATCTATTTCGCTTCTATTGTCTTCATAGAGTTCTCTAACGTATTTGCTCCATCTTGCCATTATTTCATCTCTGTCCATTACTGTATGCCCCTCCTGTGACTTCAGACAACCAGTCTTGTGGTATGTCCTTTTGTTTGTTAACTCCTTTATTTGTTTGTACATATATATTGTACTATGGTCCTATATTGTTCTTGTATTGCTTTATCTTTCCGTAACAGCTCTCTGTCTAGTTCTTTGTTTTTAGCTGCTACTTTTAACCTCTTTAGCCTTATTCTCACTTTTCCTACAACTGGGATGTGGTCACTCTTGCAATCTGCGCTTGGTCTTGTTTTCACAGATATTAGTGAGTTCCTGAATAATCTGTTGATCATAATGTAATCTGTCTGGTTACGTATGTTATTATTTGGGCTTTTCCATGTCCATAGTCGCCTAGGGTGTTGTTGAAATCAACTATTTCCTATTATCATTTTATTCTTTTCTGCCCATTTAATCAACATCTCTCCTCTTTTGTTTCTGATTCCTAGTCCATATTTGCCAGTAGCTTCATTGTCTTGTTCAGTCTCTACTTTCACGTTTAAATCACCTAGCACAAAGTTTACTTCCCATAGTTTGCACTGTTTCATTGCCATGTCCAGATTGTTGTAAAATTCTTTTATCTCATCATCAGAGCTTTCTGAAGTTGGTATGTTATACTTGGATGAGATTTGTGTCTACTGGATGGGCCTATAATTTAACCATTAACACTGTCTGATATACACCAGAAGCCTTTCACAGTTCTTGCTGTCTTCTTATCCAGTATTATGATAACTCCATTTCTATGCTGGTTTCCCCCAGAATATATTATTTTGAAGTCTTTATGATCTCTGCTTCCTGCTCCAGTCCATCTCATTTCACATAAACCAAGGATGTTAATTTCCATTCTTTTCATTTTTATGTTTTCCAGTTTTCCAAGTTCTGTTAATGTTCTAATGTTCCATGTTGCAATTACTATGGTGTTGCTTTTGTTTTCTTTGCATACAGTAGTTGGATGATGATCTGGTATCACCTGTTACATGTGATGGACCCTACCGGACGAGGTGGTAACCCCCATTAACGTCGTTATGTTAAAAAACTGTGGAATGTCATGATTGTTCTTGGGAATATACCGTGTTGGTTTCCTCTTGCCTACCACTGGTTTGTTTATGGTTTACTCCACTAGCCTTTGACTCTGGCCAGAGCCTACCCTACAAGGCAGCAGGGGGTTTGAAATCAGAGTTTTCCTTCTTCTAGATGAGCTACCAAGACTAATGAGTCTCATCTAACCGAAGCGCCTGGTTTTCAGGCGCCAGATACTCGCCTTTTGCCCTTTCTCCTGTCACTTTAAACAATTCCACCACGAGAAGGCCAAGAATTGGACTGTCAGAGGCTATTTGAGACCCACGCCTTGGAGGCATTTAATTGAAGTGGAGAACTTATCCTCCACCCCACCTCCAGCTATTACAGTCCTTAGAATCTAATCTAATGAAGTTTATGGTTTTTTTTAATTTTATTTTTTTATTTTTATTTTTTTATTCATTAAAAGACAATTTTAAAAAAAGAGAAATTTTTTATTTAATATATTAAAAAATTATGCTAACTCAGTTATTCAGTTTCACAAAGATTTCTTTTGACAGCATTTTCCATAATCCACTTGAATTTCTGTAGAGATGTTTATGACCTGTCCAGAGCTTATAAACATACACACTCTTTCAGGTAGCCTGAAAGAAAATAATCAGTTCAAGCAAACATGATGGCCAAGGAATTTCTGAATATCATTAAATTATTTGGTGAACACTCCTGTTCTTGTTGATGTTTTCTGTACTAGCAGGCTGAACATAGTCTTCCAGATCTTGCAACTTGCTTGCAGTCTTAATGCTGAAAACACTGAATGAACTGACAAACCATGAAATCCGAAGACATTTTCCCAACATCGAAATATTTACAGAATCCTCTGTGTGAGAACAGTTAATTGATAAATTAAAAATAACATTTTGGTTCTAAGTCCCATTATGTATTTTTTCCATGATTAATCTTCCCGTACCGCGCCGCCCTTTAAGTCCAGTTGCGGTTTACCGTCGCATCCCACGCCACCCTTTAAGTCTTCTGAGATTTGTTTCATTGAAAACTCGATGCAACTTTTCATTTAGCCAAACAGAACTCTTCTATGCCAAAGTGTAGCTAGTTTAACATCTGGTCATGCCGGAAAAGAAAGGAAATGAAGAAGTGGATCGATTTTAGTGTACATTTTTCTACTTTTTTCGAGGTTGGTTGGTAGAATGGTCATACTGACCGACTAGACCTAGCTTACTAAATGTGTTTTTCACATCTGTAGACCTGTTAGATTTATTGGATATCAAAAGCATCCGCAATTATCGATGTTTCGGTTCCGGATACACATTCTGCATTGGATTCTGGCACATTTCAGGTATGTAAAACTCTGATTTTAGTGCTCAGCCCTAAAAAATATTTTTAGCGCCAAAAAAATCGTTCCAGCTTTTCAGAACAGTTGTTTTTTTCTATTCTTTGTTTTTTTAAAATGATAAATAACTTCATTTATGGAATCTTCTTTCATTTCCACTTATTTTAATATGAGATACACACGTGTTGATGAAGGAGTTTGTTACAATGAATTTTATAAAGGTACCCCCTTATATGAAAACACCCGCTCGGCCATGTAACATCATCATCGGTACCAACGTAACGTCCGTGTTTTTATACGCGGTACGGGAAGAGTTAAATTCTCAAATTTGTAATTAATTATCTAAAAGAAATCATCAGTAAAAAAAAAATATTTAAACCTTTAGATCACTGTTAGGACACAATATTTTATAGTTGCCTTTTATTTTGTTCTGCAAGTGTTTTTTTTTTTAAATTTGTAACTACATTCTTTTTTCATAACATGTCTATAGTTTATCATAGCAGTCCTTATAACTGATATTTTTTTAAATTTGCTTTCCTTATTTTTTAAAGTGCCTTTTTTAAAAGTGTCTTTTTTTAAAAACTATCTTCTGAGATGAATTCTCAAAATGACTGCTCTACCATCACCTATATGAATTTATTCCCCCATGTGGTACCCAGGATCTGCAAAGAATAGGACCACTGTAGTCTGCCACACATGATCGTAAAAGGCGACTAAGGGGGGGGGGGGGGAGTTAAGCATAGGCCCAGCAACCCTATCTGGTAAAAAAACTATCAGACTGCTACAGAAGCAGAAGCAAGGGAAAAAACAAATGCAGGTGGAAGGAGAAATGCTTATCAGGAAAATGAGCCCATGAAGATGTGGATGAAAGCCAGCCACTGGAAGTCCCCAGCTCGACTGCAGACCTCAGCAAATAGGCAGCTGGAATGTAAGAACACTTAACCAGACTGGAAAACTAGCACAAACCATCAAGGAAATGCACAGATACAAACTAGACTTACTAGGAATACAAAAAGCAAGATGGGCGGGACAAGGCAGAAGGAAATTAACAACACAGCACACAGAAGATACAATAATATGGTCAGGTAAAGAAGATCATCATGATGGAGGAGTAGCATTGATTGTAACAAAAGAAGCATCAAGAGCATTGCTGAAATGGACCCCTATAAATGAGATATGCACGCTTTAACTCAAGATTTACGAAGCTGTCTATTATAGTTTGTTATGCAGCTGAAGAAGAATTAAAAGAAGATTTTTACAATAGCCTCCAAGCCACAGTAGAAACAATACCCAAGCATGATATGCTGCTCATCTTGGGTGACTTCAATGTAAAAGTAGATGAGGGAAATGAAGATAGAAGAATCATGGGAAGAGAAGGAATTGGAGAAATAAATGAAAATGGAGAAAGACTTTGCAGTTTCTGTGAAGAAAACATGCTGACCATTGGAAGGACAATTTTCCAACATAAAAACATCCATAAAGTAACTTGGAGGTCCCCAGATGAAACCACAGAAAACCAAATCGATCACATACTAATAAACAACAAGTGCAAACGGTCACTATAAGATGTGCCAGCAAGGAAAGGAGCAGATGTAGGTAGTGATCACAACCTTCTGGTAGCAAAAATAAAACTAAAATTAAGGAAAACCAAAATCAGAGAACACTGAAAGATACGTTTTGATACAAGAAAACTGAAAGACCAGCAAACAAGGAGTGAATTCTCAATAGTACTCTTCCCGTGCAGGAGAAGAAACACGGACGTGTCGTTGGGTGCGGGAGTAAAAACGCGGGTGTCTGTAAGGGGGTCTAGTTGTAAAATGGAATGGAAAACAGTAGTTCCATGTACTTCCGTATACTTAATATGTTTCAAAGTACAGCTAAATGAATGAAAATTTCATAAATGCAGAGTTTTTTAAGAAAAAAGAAGTAATGTGATGTTTTTAGACACTGATTGTGGCAAGCTCACCATCGGCTAGGTCTAGATCCGCGCTACTTACCCCTACTTACCATCTGAGATGGGTGTCTGAGTGGCGAAGTGGTTAGTGCACTGGTCTCTCATGGCGAAGGTCGGAGGTTCGAATCCGGCCGGCGGCACCCCAGTCACCCAGCTGTAGAAATGGGTACCCGACTTCTTCTGGAGTTGGGGAAGGAAAGGCAGCCAGGCGTGATACTGACCATATCACTCTCTAGTGTGCTGACAGGTCAAGGAAAATATGGGCACTAACACCATATCCCTATGTGCCATGACAGGGTTACCTTTACTACTACTACCATCTGAGATGTGTAGATCTACTTGTCGATCTAGTATTGTGACTCCGTATTGCATTCTCGCTGAATGAATGTCTGAACTAACCTCCTAACTACTTCTCCAGTCGTATAAATATGTCTAGATCTACTTAGAAAACATTCAAGAGCAGCGGGGTGGCCATAGGCTATGTCCATACCCCTATCTACATCGTCAAAAATTGAAAAATGTCCATGCTTCGCGTCCTTGTTCTTGCTCGGCATCGCTCATAACTAGGCACGCATTCTCCATTTTGAAAGTGTCACCGGAATCGCGGACGAAATATGTACAATCTAAATGTTACACCGCTTGTTTTAATGAAACGAACAATTGTCGAATTTTCGACCATACGGTAGCATGGGACCACCGGAAATGTCGAAAATTCGACCATACGCACGGAAAGAGTTGAACTTCTTCAGTGTCCTACAAAACGAAACAGAAATGTCCATACTAGAGTTCAATAAAACACTACAGAAAACAGCAAAAGAGGTGCTGGGATATCGGAAACGGAGAAAAGAAGAATGGATAAGCAAGACCATATGGGAAAAGATAGAGCAAAGAAAAGAAATCAGGAAAAAATTAATGAACACCAACTCACAAAGGCTTAAAGAACAAGTTTTAAGTAATTATGCACAAAAAGACAAAGAAGTGAAGTAATCATGCCGTCAAGATAAATGTCAATACTATGACAACAGAAGCAGCAGAGAAAGCAGCATATGCAAATGACATGAAAACCATATACAAAATCACAAAGCAGATGACAGGTAACTTCAGCACAAGATGTGAAAGTGCATTAAAGACACACAAGGGACAACTGGTCAGTGGAGAAATAGAAAAAACTGAAAGATGGAGGGAACGTTTTAACACCCTACTAAACAGAACACAAGCAGTACAAACAATAGACATACCTGAAGCAAAAACGGAACTAAACATCAATACAGGACCAATAACAATAAGTGAAGTAATGTAGGCAATAAAGAAGCTAAAATTAGAAGATGAAGTGATTGCTGAGATGTTGAAAACAGAAGAAACAGAAACACCAAAACAACTCTGCCATAGAAGATGAAGTGATTGCTGAGATGTTGAAAACAGAAGAAACAGAAACACCAAAACAACTCTGCCAAATACTACAACAAATTTGGGATCTAGAAAGAGTGGAAAACTGGCATTATAGTAAAACTACCAAAGAAAGTTGATCTCAGAGATTGCAGGAACTGGAGTGGCATTACCCTACTGCCACTCACCAGTAAAGTATTTTGCAGAATAATCATCAACAGAATTGTACCAGCACTTGATGGAAAATTTCAGAAAGAGCAGGCAGGATTTAGGAAAGGAAGATCATGCCTAGACCACATATTTGTACTTAGACAAATATTAGAACAGGCAAATGAGTGGAATACCACAACATATGCATTGTTTATAGATTTTGAGAAAGATTTTGACAGTATCAACAGAGATGTAGTGTGGAAAATCCTAAGATGCCATGGCCTCCCCCATAAGATAGTGAATGTAATCAAAGCTCTTTATGAGGGTTTTCAGTGCAAAGTAATCTCCAGCAGCTTTAGGGTACAAACAGGAGTGAAGCAGGGATGTTTACAATCACTAACATTATTTATCTTGGTAGTAGACTGGTTAATGAAGGAGGCAAAATCAAGCAAGCGCAGAGGATTACAATGGACCCTTGACACTGTGCTAGAGGACCTTGACTTTGTAGATGACATTTGTCTACTATCAAGCAGCCACAAAGATATGCAAGATAAAATAAGTTAACTCAGAATGCAAAACTACATAGCACTAAAGATCAACATAGGAAAGACAAAGTTAATGAAGCAAAATGTGAACAACAGAAATCTACTCAGAGTAGATAGCAAGTTAGTGGAGGAGGTCAACAAATTTGTATACCTTGGCAGTAGAGTAGTAGAAAATGGAGACAGCACAGAGGACATCAACAGCAGATTTACTAGAGCAGACCAGGCTTTTGCAATGCTGCAGACTATATGGAAATCTAAAAAACTAATCATGAATACGAAAATCAGGATATTTAAGTGATGAATCCAGATTTTGTTTGGACTTTAATAATAATCATCTGGAGACAAGCTGGAGAGAGGTTTGCTGATTGTGCTATTGTAGAACATGACAGATATGGTTGGGGCAGTTTGATGGTCATGGTCTGGGCCAGTATCTGGACAGGCATGTATTTAGGATGGGGACTGTGAATGCCCAGAGGCATTTGGTCATCAGATCCTTCATTATTCCCCAAATGAAACAGGTTGGTGCTCAGTTTATTTTTATGCACAAACAAATGTTAAGTAGAGAGTTGGGTGTCAGTAACATCATGCCTTTTCCCTGATCTTTTGTTCTCCTGACCTTAATTCAGTGAAGCATGTTAGGAAGGGTGACTCAGAACATCTTTATCAACCCCAGACACTTTTAGCCTTGAAGTGGGTCAGTGGGTGGCAGTTTTCCATTAAATGACCTCAGCAGGCTTACTGCATCAGCTAGACACTGTGTGGAAAGGTATTTTCAATTAATACCTGCAATTGATAACAACAGGTCTCTCGTAAATTCTTTAATCATCATGTTTTAATTTTGACAGTTGCAATGTTTTTAAAGTACTTTTTTTTAAAAACTGTCTTCATTTCAGTATGAATTATCACAGAACAAATTGTGATTGGCTGTTAATTAATTATGTATAAATTGAATATTGAAAAATTATTTTACTTAATTTCATTTTTGTGTAATTTACTTGTACAAATTTTGATTGAGATTCAAACTATTGTATAACTTTTTGTGAGAAGTTTAGTATACTGTCACTATACAGTTACATATTTTTTTTACAGTCCACAATACAACTCTTATGTTCATTCTATAATTTTCATTAATATTGTCAGCATTTATATCTTCTTGGTTAAAGTGATTGTAGCAGAGTTGATTTTATTTCTTTAACCACTACATTGAAATTGTTCTTGAATACTGCAACCTGGCTCATATTTTATGTCCAGTGAAGTTATAATGTGAGAATATATACAGTATATTTACATTTCCTCTAAGAATGCTTACATATGTTTTCATTGATATGCATACAAATGAAGTTCTAATTTTGTTGACTTCTAGGTGAAATCTGTCAAAACTTAAAAGTATTTGATGGGTGCCACAGCAAGATATATGAGTTACAGTACAAATTATCCCATGGTAGCATGATACAAGGGGTGATTGATAAGTTCTTGGCATAAAGTACAATGGATTATTTGTGGACAACTTTTTTGGGTTATTTCTCAACATAGTCCCCTTCCAAGTTTATACACTTAGTCCAGAGATCCTGGAGTATATGGATCCCTTCTTTGTAAAAGTCAGCATCTTGTGCCAGTAGAAAGTGGTCTGCAGCATGAATAACGTCATCATCTGAAGCAAATTTGTGACCACTGA
Source organism: Achatina immaculata (assembly GCA_009760885.1). Classification (NCBI taxonomy): domain Eukaryota; kingdom Metazoa; phylum Mollusca; class Gastropoda; order Stylommatophora; family Achatinidae; genus Lissachatina; species Lissachatina immaculata. The sequence goes on from CM019704.1 coordinate 1,024,501, forward strand.
GCTCCTTTTTTGAGTTTGGTAAAAAGGTAATAGACCGAAGGGGCCAAATCTGGGGAATAAGGAGGATGTTCAAGAAGCTGGAACCCACATTCATGAATGCCAGCCATTGCCACCACTGACTTATGAACTGGAGCATTGTCTTAATGAAACATGACTCCTCTTGCCAATTTCCCTCGACACTTTTCCTTCAGTTTGACCCACAGTCAAGATCAGTGTAATAGGCCCTGGTGACTATTCTGCCCTTTTTTAAGATAGTCTACCAATAGCACACCTTCTGAATCCCAAAAGATGGAAACCATCACTCTGCCTGTAGACAGAACCACCCTTGCTTTTTTTGGAGGTGGGGATACATGATGTTTCCACTGCTTTGACTGTTCTTTGGTTTCTGGTTGAAAATGATGAACCCAAGTCTCATCCATAGCCACAAATTGCTGAAGAAGCTTTTCAAGATCTGCAGAAAAATGGCCAAGATTGTCAGTAGTAATATAATGCTCAGTTAGTCGTCGATCCTCCATTATCATGTCATGGATTCTGCCGGTGAATTCATCAGTGGTTACCATTCTTGATCTTCCTGGACAGGGATCATCTTCCAGAATCTCCCTTCCATGTTTGAATTGAGCTGCCCATTTTTTCACTGTGCTGTAAGAAGGGGCACTCTCTCCTAGAGTCTCTGCCATATCCTCAAGGATATCCTTCGATGATAAGCCCTTGATGCAGAGGTAGCGAATGACTGCTCGATGAGAAATGTTATCCATTTTTTCAATTTCTGCCACCCCTTACCACTTCAGTAGCCTGTACAAAAAATTGGTTGCAGTTAATTCCTTAAAACTTGGTGTTTAATCTTACATTAACTTGATCTACAAATGCACCTAATATCAAATGTTCATTTCAAGTATTTGTACTTTATGTCAAGAACCTATCAATCACCCCTCGTAAAAACTCTATTTTTCCTTGTCTAGAAATTTTTGAAATTACCCCTAAAATATTGTATACTGAGTTGATGGAATTTTTGTTACTGAAGTTTTAAAAACAAATATTTTTAATGGTTTTCTCATATTTTTGTTCAGTTTTAATATATAACTAAATACAAATATAAAAGTAAAGGTAATCCCATAGCAAATGCCATAGGGAATGAAGCATTAGAGATCTCATTATGCTTGACCATCAACATATGAGGTAGGGTGACTTTTCCTCACTGCCTTTCCTTCCCAGGTTTTCTCTGGTACCCATTTTACAAGGCTGAGTCGACCCTGAATACAAATGTACAATGCTTATTTCAGTTTGATGTGTGTTGACCAAATACAAACAATAATGGTAGATCTGTCATGGTAGTGACATTGTGAATTATTTGTTTATTCATTGTGTAATAATCAGTGTGGTGCAAGTGACCATAATCTTTTTTTTTTTCTTCTTTGGGTGTGATAAACATGTGATTAAAATCAGAGTGCTAGCTAATGTCTATTGAAGATATGAGCAATATAAGTTTAATGAGTTATAATTCAAGTTGGTGATAAGCTTTGTCAGTGTACACTTTACTTGTGGGCCTCTGCATAATGACAGAAAAACACACCACAAAAAATTTAACTATGAGTGATAAAAAATGACAGTATTATAACTGTCAAATTGTAGGTGGTGAGAAATAAGAAATTAGATCTCAGAATTAGAGAACCATCTTGACTGATATGCCCTAGCACAAGTGAAACTGTGTCTGAGAAACATTTGTGACTATTTCTGTGACTATTCTTCTAGGTGTTCATGAAAGCACTTCTGTGCTTTGCATTGCCAGAAAGGGTTTTTTTTTTCCCACTGTTGCATCTTTAAGTCTGGTGATGAAAAATATCAGGCTTTATATCCTCGCTAAACAGAAAACAGATTAAACAAAAATGAACAAAAAATGATGCTTCTCTTCATGCATCATTCAGTTTGAAAGGAACTGGCCTGGGTATTTACATTTCATACTTTGTGAAGTTTTTGCTGAGTTACCTAGTTATCTTTGAGCAGCCACCAGGTCTGTATCAGCAAACAAAAAAAATAAATAAATAAAGTTTTTAATCTGACTTTCAAACCCCGCCCCCCCCCCCCCCCCCCCCCCCAAAAAAAAAAAAACACTAAAAAACAGCTGAAACATATTCTGCACCCAAGTTGTGAACAAAAATTGCTTTACATCCATTTCTTGAATTGTGACTTAATATGACATGAATGTGGGAGTATCTAAATATTCGCAACAGTGAACAGATTATCAAATTTCACAGTCTGGTGACTAACAACAGTGAACAGGTTAACAAATGTCACACAATCTTGTGAAAATGTAAAGTACATTTGCAACAAAAAAATATCTTAAGTAATTTATACAGTAAAATGCTGCTTTAACAAGCCCGATTCATTTAAATTTTCAATATTGTGAAGTTATTGTTTGGTCTCGGACTTTTACTGTATATTTAATGGGGAAAGAATTGGTTGAAATAGTTTTACCAAACAAACAAAAATTGTTTAAAATTAAAAATCGTAATACAATTAGTATAGTGTTTACATTATTCAGCTATTGCAATGTAGTCTTGTGAAATCTCGTGGTGGTAAAACTAATCGACATTGCTTTTTCATAATGGGTTGAGCCGGGCATTACTGAAGTGACTTGTTGAATACAGTAACATCTCTATGGAAAGGGTTCATGGTTTATGGTCTTTGTCATCATCATTGCACTCCAGATATGTCAATAGGTGCTCAGACCCCTCCCCCTCCCCATAACATATCTATTTGTGTCCTGTGGGTGATAGTGCCTGTCTTGTGTTATTTTGACGAGTCCTTTCATGTGTCCAGTCTACCTCTCGTTCTTGGCTGTACCAATTTGTATTCCCAGCTCTTTCAGTCTAAGTATCTATGTGGATTTACTGCCCTTGAAGTCCTCCATTCTGCCTATCTATCTAGGTGCATTAACAATATCAGCTCGATTCAGTGGTTGTCTGTCTGTGATGATTGCAGAGCCAGCCACCCTATCAGCTGTCTCATTTCCCTGGATGCCCACGTGCTCAGTGACATAGATGAAGATGACTGCGAATCGTTGTTTTCTGTAGTGACTCAAGCCATTGCCTGCATACAGAACCTGCCTTGGCCTTCTGGATCATACTCATTGAACCACTTAGTATGCACCACGGGTATAGTCTTGTGACTCAGCCAAATTTAATGCTTTCTTTATTACCATCACCCCCATCGTCATGCTGCTTGCGGAAAGGACCACACAAGATCCCCGAGAGGACCACAAGAGGTTCAGAGTATCGCAGAGGTTGAGCCTGTATTCTCGGTGGGTCTCAGAAACGGGAATGCGTGACACTGTGGTTTTCGTTGCGCCAGTTTCTAGTTGTACTCTCTCACCGGAAAACCTCGACGTGGTTTGGATGTCAGCATATCCCCGCCGGGTGAGAGGTGATTGCCCATCCAGTTTGGCGTTGGACTTTCTCACCGGAAAACCTCAGCGTGATTAGGATACGCATATATCCCCGTCGAGTGAGAGGTGGTTGCCTATCTAGACTGCACTGGTCCAGTGTCTCCGACTTCAGCATTTTGTGGTCCCTTCCTAGTTGTGACCACGACGGAGCTTTTGTCCAGGAGGACGAATCCTCGCCACTAGTAAGTTTCACCCCTGGGTTGAACCGGTTTAGGCATACTATCCCAGTATGGGTGTATATCGGACGTGAGCCGTCTCTAGAGCAGAGGTGCCGTGGTATGAGTAGCTCTCGCCGTGAGACTACTGGACATACCGATTAAGCTTCACTTTATCCTTTCCATCACCTTTTCACATCTGCGACGCACAGCAACCCTAATTGCTTTTTCGCATTTTCTTCATTAGCCAGGAGTTTCGCTCCATGCGCGGTATCCGAAGAATCTCGCCAGCAGTGTCTTAACCCCTGGGTTAAGCCGGTTCAGGCAATTCGCCCGGTATTAGTGCACATATGACGTAGCCGGCCTCTAGACCAGAGGTGCCGTGATTTGAGCAGTCCTGACCTCGAGACTCCTGATCACTTAATCCTTTCTTTCAAATTTTCCACAGTGGCGCCGTGCGGCAACCCCATTCGCACCTTTCTTCACTTCCCGGGAGGAGCCCCGCTCCACGCACGGCAGATGAGGAATGTCGCCAGCAGCGGTAGATGGGCTACTAAACATAACTCTCACCTACCCGAAGCGTCTGGTTTTCAGGCCCCAGATGTTCGTCTTCACCCCTTCTCATGTCAGTTTGAACAGTTCTGCCACGAGAAGGCCGAGAGCTGGACTTGACTGTCAGAGGCTATTTGAGACGCACGCCTTGGAGACATTTCATTGAAGCGAAGAGCGTATCCCCCACCCCACCTCCGGCTATAACAGTCCTTAGAACTAATGCCTAAATCAAATGTAAACCTTTAGGGTGGGACATAAAAAAACAATTTTAAGTTACTTATACTGTACAACATAACATAATTACATCTTACATCCTTCCCGTGTTGTTAAATGTCACATAGGGCTCGCATATTTGCTTGCCAAGTTTTCCTGTTCTCGGCGAGTCTTTCAACTTCATCAAGGGATGTTAAGCCCACTAAACTGGCTTCTCTTAACAATGTCCTCTTTAGAGTTTCACGTGGTCAACCTCTTTTTCTTCGGCCTGTTGTGTTCCACTTGATAGCTTGTTTTGGTATTCTCTGATTGTTTCTTCTCATCACATGGCCTACATATGTCCATCTTCTTTTTTCTGATCACCCATGAGACAGGTTGTTGTTTGCTCAGCTGTCTTATATCTGCGTTCTTGAATTTGTTCCACTTTATACCAGGTGTTTTCCTTGTCCATTTGTCTAATTTCTTGTCTATTTCTTTATTTGATTTCTAGCTTACGCATGCATAAATGAGGGTGGATATCACATTAGAATTGAATAATCTTAACTTGGTTTTTGTGCTTATAACTTTTTAATTCCATATGTTCTCAAGATTTTTTAAGGACAATGCTGCTTTTGCAATTCCATTCAGTTCGATGTAACATAACATTACATTATAATAAAGAATATGTAATACCTCACCCCTTTTGACAATGCCGCTGTAGAGTATTATGTCGTGACCATAGTGGTAACTGGATCTAATGACAGAGTGGATACTGCAATGAGAGAAGAACAAGCAAGACTTCGAAAAGAAAGAAGCTGTCTTGGCCATCTTTACTCGTAAGAATAATATTTCAAGAACATATTGAAAAGGAAAACCCATTAATCCCGAACTTCATAGACTTTAAAAAACCATTTGATAGCACACACACATTCATTGTGGAGAATTTTAAGAATATATGGAACACCATCTAAAATTGTCAACATCATTAGAGATCTCTACGATGGATATATTTGTGCAGTCGAGACAGAAGAAGGAATGAGTGAATGATTTCAGATTGAAACAGGCGTGAAGCAAGGATGTATATTATCTCCCCTGTTTTTTTAAAAATTGCTATAAACTGCATAATGAAAAGATGCTGTACAGGTAAAACGGGCACTGATTGGGTACATGGGACCCAACTAGAAGATCTTGATTTAGCAGATGACATAACTATTATCCAACACATCCTTATCAATGAATGTTAGAAAACGAGTCATAAAATGCTGTGGTGAACCTATCTTGTTATATGGAAGTGAATGGTGGACAATAGGCAGGACTGCACAAAAATGGTTGGAAACAGCAGAAATGTGGTTTATTAGGAGAATGTTGCGAATCCCCTGGACACCAAAAATAACTAATGACTCCAGAGCTGGAGAGATAAAAAATCTTGTAAAAAAAAAATGAGAGACAATGTACTTTCATATGACAAGCAATGAGAAGAGGGGGCATTGAAAATATTATAACAGGAAAAATAGAAGGAAGAAGATCAAGAGGAAGACCAAGAGAAATGATACTGGACAGTCTGATGGGATGGTGTGAGAGGAGATCACCAACTGAACTGATGGCCTGCATGGAGGATCGTGTACTGTGGACAAGCATAATAGCCAACGCCAGTCGGCATGGCACCTGATGGTATTGATGATATAACTCTTATCAGTGGCACTGTGAAATCGATGTAAGAAAAAACAGATTCCTTGTCTTCATTGGCTGGCAAAATAGGTCTTGAAATTAACAAAGAGAGAACAAAAATAATTAAATTTCTCATTAACTCTTACCATGCCTCGAGACGCTTTAGCGGCCCTTCTGGTTTCTGACATGGTGTCGTGGTAGTGAATCATGTTTTATTTCATTTAAAAGCTGTTTGTATAAACTTTGAAAAATGTAGGAATAGCTTTATTACTTAACGTCTACAACGTTGTGACATTTCGGCGTGAGCCTTAATCATACAAAAACATACAGGACGAAGAAACAGAGAGAGGAGATATATATAGATTCACATGAATAATATTAAAAAGGGGGGAAAATATTTACAAAATTAAATAGCTGTAAATTGTAATGTGTGTCAGGAATGGATTTAGTAGAACGTGGAGACTATTTAAATGGAGACCTGTGATATGTGGTCGGTGGGTTTGTAACTGGGAGTGGTGGATGGGGAACCGGGGAGGGGAGAGAGAGAGTGATACAATGTTGACCTAGCCAGGAGAAGTTGAAATAGATGATTAAGGAAGAAGGGTTGCAAAGTGGTGCTGTGAGGAGGTTTGACAAGTAAGAATGGGTTCTCTCTACTGAGAGGTACTATAATGATTGAAGAGAATGTTAAGTGTAGCTGAACAGCGAGTTTAACCCATGTGGCTCCAGCGTCCCATAATTTTGAATTTCATCAGTGCTCACATTACAGCTGTCTACAAACAAACACAAGTGCCTCCATTTCATCACAACTGTGTACAGTCTCTCCCAATATCTATCCCCTTTCTTCATCGTAGATCCTTCCCGTGCCGTTAAACGTCACATAGTTGTTTGCCAAGTTTTCCTGTTTTCAGCGAGTTTTTCAGCTTCATCAAGGGATGTTATGCCCACTAAACTGGCTTCTCTTAACAATGTCCTCTTTAGAGTTTTATGTGGTCGACCTCTTTTTCTTCGGCCTGTTGTGGTCCATTTGATAGCTTGTTTTGGTATTCTCTGACTGTTTCTCTTATCACATGGCCGACATTTGTCCATCTTCTTTTTTTGATCACCCATGAGACAGGTTGTTGTTTTTGCTCATCTGTCTTATCTCTATGTTGTTCTTGAATTCGTTTCACTTTATATCAAGTACTTTCCTTATTCATTTGTTTTCAAAAGAGTATAATTTTTTGTCTATTTCTTTAGTTGATTTCCAACATACAATTATATTCATTAATGAGGGCGGATATCACATTAGAATTGAATAATCTTAACTTTATTTTTGTTCTTATAACTTGTGAATGCCATATGCTCTCAAGATTTTTTAAGGTTAATGGTGCTTCTGCAATTATATCTTCCTCCCTGGTGTAACCGTTCTGGTCTATGTAGCTGCCAATGTATGCAAATTGGTTTACTTCATCAACAGCTGTTCTTTCTACATATATTTTTCATTCTTTCCGTGTCTTAGGCAGAAAGCCGGGCGTTCAATTGGGTGCCAGAGTAAAAGCGCGGGTCTTGGTCTGTATAGGGGTATATTAGTTCAAATTGAATGAAACACAGTATTTTCATTTTAGAATTGTACTTAAGTTTCAAAATAACTAAATGCATGAAGGTTTCATAAATGCAGAGTTTTTTTTAGGAAAAAAAAAGTAACGTGATGTTTTTAGACAATAACCGTGTCCTACTTACCATCGGCTAGGTCTAGATGTACAATACGTACCATCTGAGATGCCTATAACTACTTGTCGTTCTCGTCTTGTGATCATATTGGCCATTCTAACAAAAATAATGTCTGAAATTAACCTTCTAACTACTTCTCTGGTCATTTAATACGTCTAGATCTACTTGGGTTACATTCAAGAACAGTGGTCTGGTTACAGGGTATGTCGAATACCCCTATCTCTCTCTCTCTCTCTCTCTGAACCTTAAGTGCCCAGGGCACATGGGGCTTCCGCAAGGGGTTTCCACAAATGCCTGTCCTTTGCATTTTTTTCTGCTCTTGCCCAGGTGAGTCCTCTATTGCTCAACATCCTTTCTGTTGTTCTTCTCCATGTCTCTTTTGGTCTACCCTTACTTCTGTTCCCCTGTGGTGTCCATCTTAGTGCTGTTTTTGGTAGTGAGTTTCAGTCATTCGGAGCACATGTCCCAACCATCGCCAGCGTCTTTCCTCAATAATTGCTGTCAGTGGCTTCATCTGCATCTCTGCCAACAAGATGTTGACCAAATATTTTGGCCAAACACCATAAGAAATGTATGGTGTCTGGCCAAAATATTTTTTTGTATTCTTCGTAAACATTTAGTCTGGAAAGAATTCAACTTGTTTTCTATGGTTTTAGTGATTTTCCAGCATTCACTTCCATAGAGTAGTACACTTAGAAGATTGCTCTTAAATATCCTGATTTTTGTATTTATGCTTAGTTTTTTTTAGATTTCCATATAGTCTGCAGTACTGCAAAAGCCTGGTTTGCTCTAGTAAGTCTGCTGTTGATGTCCTCTGTGCTGTCTCCATTTTCTACTACTTTACTTACTGCCAAGGTATACAAATTCGTTGACTTCCTCCACTAACTTGCTATCTACTCTGAGTACATTTCTGTTGTTCACATTTTGCTTCATTAACTTTGTCTTTCCTACGTTGATCTTTAGTCCTATGTTGTTTGCATTCTGAATTAGCTTGTTTATTTTATCTTGCATTTCTAGCCCTATCTACATCACCAAAAATTGAAATTTCTCGATCAAAATGTTTGATTTTCACGCTCGACATCACTTCGGCCATTTTGAATAGGGTTGCGGGGCATGCGCACTAAATGTTTACACTCCAAACGTTACACCCAATATTTAGTGTATAAGAATATAACTATACACGAAGCACTGCAGTAAAGCTGTGATACCAGAATGTATAAACTAGGAAAAATGTAGGAACTGCTTTATTACTTAACAACTACAAAGTTGGTGTTTGTTTGCTCGTAAACAGTTATGACATGCAAGCAAATGAAGATGAAGGAGTTCGTCTCAAGTTTGTTTAATGAAAGTATAGTTTCATTTGTTTGCCACTCTGGTGGTGTTTCTTATTATGATTTACCTTAATCGTAGAAAATGACCAATATAATAGACAACTTCAAGACCAGAAGATGTCCTATGTGGATGGTAATGACCATGAAATTCTGTATATAACCTGATCACACGATATCTTGAAGCAGATTGAGACCGAAACAAAGTGTCTCACGCTATCCAACACATTGGATATGATGTGCACTGTTTGACTTAATTGTGTTTTTTTATTGTCCGTTTAATTTAATGTAAAAATCCGTTATATCGAGGTTCACCCAGAATTTACTGCTACATTCGTTTTAGTACTATCGTCTTGATGGCACGACCTCACAACAAACGCTTGCATCTTAGATGGCAGACCGACTACACTGTTCTCTGCCAGCTTATGTTTTCCATGCATTTTCAAGATGGTTCCGCTTTTATCGGAAGAACCGGTTCATGTCCAGCGCTAATAGATGAAATCCAGTTGCTACCCTATACTGCGTTGTTTTGTTAATGTTGTATAACATTTCTGCAGACCATGATATAAACGTCACTGTCTTAGACTCTATGCTGATGTTGAGGGTTGTAGTATATCGCTAAAGGTTTCGCAAAAGCTGGCATAGTTGCAGAGGTGTATTTCCTATGTGCTGTTGACAGCGACAAGAAAGATATGGAATTAGCTGTGCAAGAAATTTGATGGTGCCCACATGCATGGAAATAAAACAATAATGTAAGCTTAGACATTGATGTAGCAGTAACAGAAAGTGACATAGTAACGAAAATTAGGAGCAGTGAAGTCTGAAGATGAAGACAGTAACTATGGCAGAAGCTTTGGTAAGTATGATAAAAGGATTATAATATCAGCTCGTGTGAAAATATCGGTGCACTGTGTCACCGAGTGCAAAAGAAATAAACATATTTCATTCGGAAATAAATAATATATTTTGTGTGTACTTATATTACATTTTTGTTGGAACAGCCTTTCGCGGTTTCACTTGCATTGTGGGGATTTTCTCACATCGTAATGGCTTGTTCTACTATAAGAAAATGAATTTTCTTCAATTTGGATGATGTCTTTCAGTTACAGAATTTGATTAAAAACAGCAGCGTTTATAACAACAGTTATGTTTATAAATGGATGATCATCACTGCACTCAGGAAAATCCACACATGCTCCAATATCATCTGCAGTATATTCCTCAGCGCACAACTAAGTGCACACACCAGGAATACAGCTTAGTCCTTACGATGCATTTCTTCACTCTCAGTTCTCATATCCGAGACTGCAATGTCAAGTCACCTCACTCAGGGTCCTCCGTTAACAATGTCAGCATCGTCTATGGTAAATACAAATCAGCCAATCTATCTGCTCTCTCATTGCCCCGAACACCAGCATGAAGGTGACACTGCGAAACTTTTATCTCTAGCCTGTGCACCAGTCCCGTCTGAATCTTTCGGATCAAGCTCAGTGAGTCGCTCAGCACACAGACGCGAACGTAAAGGTATGATTCCAGCCAGATTAATCCTTCATCACTGACATAATCGCCATCGTCATGGTGCTGATCGTCAATGCACAGGCATCGCTGTCTTCCTGGATTGTTCTGATGCAGACCAGACCCATCCGTGTAGACCACAGCATCAGCATCGTTAGTCTTGTTGGTTATGAGACAGTAGACCTCCGCGTCGACGACAACCGGGTTCTGCTTTCTGCATGACTTTTTGTTTTCATGCATCACATATCATTTGTAACAAATTCATATTTCTGTATAATCGATATTTTCAATATTTTTTGTTTATATCTGTTCTCTTCAGCGACAGCATATAGACATAATATTAGGTTTATTGTCATCATCTAAGTTTTCAGTTGTATTGAGAAAAATGAAAAGCCAAGGTTGTGTGAACTGTCCAGACAATTTTTGTTACTTTTGTGGAGAGTTTCTGATTAAAAAATATCAAAAAAATATCTTTTCCCGTGGCTTTCGTCGCTAGTGTCGCTTCCGGTTTTCCGACATGGTACGTATAGTCACTATATCGACGTTTTATTTTAAAAAAAACCGGTGTAACATTTAGATTGTACCTATTTCGTCCTCGTTTCCGGTGACACTTCAAAATGGCAAAAGAGTGCTTAGTTACGAGCGATAAAAAAGGAAGAGAAACATCGAACATTTTCAAATTTTATGATGTAGATAGGGGTATGGACATGGCCTGTGACCACACCACTGCTCTTGAATGTATTCCAAGTAGATCTAGACATATTAGACGACTGGAGAAGTAGTTAGGAGGTTATTTCAGACATTAATTTAGCGAAAATGCAACATAGATCACAGTACGAGATCGACTAGTAGATCTAGACATCTCATATGCTAAGTAGTGTGGATCTAGACGTAGCCGGTGGTGAGCTGGGGACACTCATTGTCTAAAAACATCACATTACTTCTTTTTTTTTTCATAAAAAACTCTGCATTTATGAAATCTTAATACATTTAGTTATACTTTGAAACATAATAAGTACTGTTTTCCATTCCATTTTACAACTATACCCCCTATACATACCAAGACCCACGTTTTTACTCCGGCACCCAACTGAACGTCCGCGTTTCTTCTTGTAGCACGGGAAGAAATTTTGTCAAGAAAGTGTACTGTGCCTATTTTAAAGTGAAACTTGGAGATCAAGACAAATCATGGACTCCACGCAAGGTGTGTTATGTTTGTGTAGAGGACCTAAGGAGGTGGTACAATGGAAAGACAAAAACCTTCATATATGGTGTTCCAGTGAAATGGACAGAGTTAGAAAACCACAGTGTTGACTACTACTTTTGCAGCTGTAATATTATGGGGTACAATTCCAAAAATATGAAAGTTATTGTGTATCCAAATCTTCCATCAGCTTTACGAAGTGTTCCTCATGGTCCTAGAGTTTCAGTTCCTCTTGTGTCACAAAGTATAGAAGATTCTTTCAGTGGTTCTTCTGATTCAGAGAAAAATGATACAAGCTTTCAGTGTATAAGCCAGAACCTTCAGCTCTTCACTCAGTTCTGCATCAAGACTAAAAATACTATTGGTAGGTGGAACATCTATTTGTTGGTACGGAAGTATAGAACAGGAGTTGAGTATACTCCCTACTTTTCATGGGATGGTGACTTTGTATACTGCAATGATCTTAGTGGTTTGATGCAAAAAAGGTTAGAATTAATTACATAAAAGATCGAGACTTTTCACTGACAGCTCTAAATGATGTCTAAAAGCTGTTTTATCAAATTATGGGAATAAGTTTGCTCAGGTACCTGTTGGTAATTTGGTACAAGAAAGTTATGAAAATTTAGAACTGGTCCTTGCATAAATAAAATATGCTGATCATGAATGGATGATATGTGGAAACTTGAAAGTACTGAGTATGCTTCTTGGTCAGCAGGGTGGATATTAATGTTCACTGTAATGGTTTGCAGTCTGTGTGCAAAATGTTCAGGTGCAAATATATATATATATATATATACATACACACACACACTGTAAAGGTCTGTACATTGAATAACAGGATAAACCTACTGTACTTTTCAGTTACTGGTATTTGGTTAACGGCAATGATGATTTGTTTACTTATTCAGTACAGTAGTTATTTATTTACATAGCTGTTTATCCTGTCATATTTGACTTACTATGGGTTCATTGAAATATAATCCCACCGTATGTAGAGAAGTAAATAAATTACCTCAGTTTACCAAACATTAGAAGGTTAAATTAGGCTGATAGCAGGACAGACCTAATATCCCAATCCCACACTTTGCTGTTTGACCATCTAATTATGGGTTAGAACAGAGCTACTTTCACTTTTAAAGGTGACATTCTCTAGCCCCCAAATTTATGCTTGAAAAGTACAGGGCAAAGGATACATGAGTCTTTATCAGTACCAGTTTGAACACTACAAAAACACATATTTGAGTTTCACACAATTTTGCATATTTCTACAGCGATAATAAATCTCAATCAGATTTGCATGTCCCTTGTGGAACTTTGCCTACTTACAGTTCTTCTGTAGGCCTCTCGGTTGTAAGCAGGATGCCCTGCTGCCAATGCATCCATTCGCAGATTATCAATGATGTCTTGCAGCCATCTTCACCTTGGTCTCCCTCTTTCTTTTTCCCATTATGTATATCTTTCCAAGACAGTCTTTTCTAAATTATCATGACATTTAATGTGTCCAAAATATTTTTCTATGTTTAATCCTCTTTACTAGCCAGTCTTCTTCAGTATTAAGTTCTTGTAGTATGGATATATTTGTTCTTTTCTGTATCCACGATATTTGAAGAGTCCTTCTGTAGTATTTACATTCAAAGGCATTTGTGTGTTTCTCAGCCGTTTTGTTAAGTGTCCAGGTCTCATAGGCATATGTTGATCCAAAAGTCATTTCTCAACAAGGAAACAGTACAGGAAAAACAAGTACCATCTTTGTATTTTTTTTTTTATCGCAATTATAGCACAGAGTAACATCTGGAAAGTGGAAAATAAAAGCAGCAGTTTCATTTTTCTTTCTGTTCGGTTCCAAAAATTTTGTGTGTGGTATAATTTTGTGTGTGTGTGCGGCCACGTATCTCAGAGGAAAACAATGGGTACTAGGTTCCCATATGTGAAAGTTGAGCAAAAAGTCATCATGGGGGGAAAAACGCTGACCACCAAGAAAATCTTTAGAACCTGGAAACAAGAACATTTTGTGCCTATGTTTTATTGATTCACAGAAAATTGTTATACCATTACTTCATATAAAGTTAGGCATCATGAAACAATCTGTTAAAGCCTTGTCAACTGGTGGAAACTGCGTTAAGTACCTCTGTGATATTTTCTCACCTTTCAGATACAAAGCTAAAGGAAAGCATTTTTATCAGACCAGTTATTAGATGAAAACTTCCTTTCTTCAGTGACAAAAAAATTGAGGAGGCGGCCTGGATATCTTTCAGAAATATAGTTAATAATTTTGTGGGAAATAAAAGGGACCCTGACTATGTAGTCATTGTAAAAAACATGCTGGAAAAATTAAAAAACTTGGTTAATTTGCACATATGGACTTTTTTCCCCAGAAAATCTTGACCCATTTAGCAAGAAGCAAGGAGAATGGTTCCACCAAAATGTTAAGGAAATGGAAAAAAAATATCAAGGTCAATGGGATGTTATATGATGAGGATCTGGACACTGAAAATCTAGAACTCTCATATAAGAGAAAAAAAGCAACAACCACAGCTTCACTGGCAAAAGGAAAAGGCACTGCAAGGATTTTGACTAAGTTAACATATTAGAACAGCAATGGTAATAACTTTATTCAGATGTTCTTATATCCTTCCTGTGCCGTTAAACATCACATAGGGCTTGCAAGGTAGTTTGCAGATTTTTCCTGTTTTTGGCGAGCTTTTCAACCTCATCAAGGTATTTTATGCCTATTAATTTGGCCTCTCTTAATAATGTCCTCTTTAGAGTTTCATGTGGTCAGATGTTACAGATTAGTTATTTTTATTCAGTCATGTTACAGAATTAAGTTCAGTGTACTCATACAACACGGTCACTTTGGCCAAAAATGTCTAGAAGTTCACAGGAAAACTATACATGATCGAGAAAATCTGAGGTTGTTTTTGGATTCAATGCAATGAAAATCTTTAGATGTAATACAAAATTTTGAAAAAGTCTTTATGAACTTGAATTTTGTAGGCTAGTATTATGAACTTTTCTATTCAGGATAGTTCATATTAAGTTATTTACCATTATAATTTGTTTTATTTTTGTAATTTACTTTTTCAGTTCACGCAGAATGTGCTATATTTGTGATAGTGGCATGGTGATGTAGTGGTTTGTACACTTGCCTGCTGATCAGGTCTCTGCATGCTGGCATAATTTCTTCAGACCAACTGGCACAGGGTCATCCTAGCCTAAAAAAAAGAATGTGTATCTAGGGTTTCCCTAAGAGAACAAAATGAGCAAGGACAGGTGCTGACATCCCTATCTCAAATGCTGTGATGACCTCCTATAAATGTGAAGGCACTAACATTTCACACCCCTATGGCATGTTTTGGGACATATGTTTTTTTTTTAAAGTGTGACCAGACTGCTTTCCTGCTGTCCTGGTTTGAACAGTAATGATATTCCATTAACTTTTACAACTTTTTTTTCTGTTTCTTTCTTTGCCTGCCCTCTCTCTCACACACACAAACAAAGAAAAATAATAACTAAAAAAATAAATCCAATAGTTAATGAACTGAAATAATGAAAATATCATTTGTTTATATGCAACTATACACTGTTATGGTGATATGTTTGCAATGCATATATAGAACAATTATAATAAAATAATATATTAAACATTACAGCATTGCAAATGAGCATAGTCAGCCCATACAAACTGGTGCAGTGAATTATGTGACATCAAACATAATTTTTAATTTGTTTTTATTTATTTGCTTTTGAAAAATATTTCACATATGAACCACTAAGGACAAACAATGTTTCAACAAAATGTCCCTTCCCCCTCAAATGTAAATTCATACTTTGAAGTGCAGTTCCAACTGGAAGAGCGTGTGTTCAACTTTGATCTGGGACAAAATAATAATAAAAACAACTCACAAGACCTCTGGGAGTCATGACCCTGGGGGGGGGGGCCCACTTTCCTTGGAGTTTCAGGAGTTTAATAGAGCCGAAACACTTGTCTGAGAGGGGGTACTTCCTCTGATGAATAATAGGAGTTACACTGTTGTTCTACTCTCTACAGTTGAGGGTTTCCATCATACCTCCCCAACCCAATATGCATACACATACCCCCAGTGTCTCTAATCAGTTACTGCTCTTTAACATAGTTCTCTACTCAGTTACTGTTGTTTACCAAGTAAACAGTGTAACAAATCTTCCTTATTGTTGCACATGGGTTTCAGTGCCTCTATTGAAGACAGAACTATAAAACAATTATTATTATGTAAAAGAATACTTCAAAAAGAATACTAAATAAATACAGTATTATATAAACATTTAGCAGGGTCAACCAGCATCACAGCATTCAGGACACACCGTGTCTGTTACACTTCTCCATTCTAACAATCATCGAATAGTTACTGTAATCAGTTTTGTATAAAACTGTCCATCATGTATTACAAATAGGCATGACCTTTCAGATCTTTTGTTTCCCTCAGCTCCCTCATTCACTTCATATAACTCATGATATCAGTATCACGTTGCAGTATCTTTGTCCAGCGTCACTGTGCCAACAACTGCAGCATTACCAGTCAATCTATCTGTAGTCTCATTATCTCCTACTCTTGCATAGTCCAGGCAGCG
This sequence comes from Achatina immaculata, assembly GCA_009760885.1. NCBI lineage: Eukaryota > Metazoa > Mollusca > Gastropoda > Stylommatophora > Achatinidae > Lissachatina > Lissachatina immaculata. Next base: position 1,040,881 of record CM019704.1, read on the forward strand.
CATCCATGTAAAGCTTTAAAATATTAGCCAGTAGTATCTAAATCAGATGATGGGTCACTTGAAAGTGCAGTACTGTAGTTGTATGTCAAGACTAAATTTGTGACCATTGTACAACATATTGTAAATGAGATGGTATGTTTCAAAACAATCATATTGCTGGTAATTAAGTGAAACCATATGGAAACACTCCATAAATAAAAGTAAATAGAAACAGAAATGACATCATAATCAAGGATAAGTAACTCATGAGCACAATAGAAAATACAATGTGTAGAGTGAAACAGAAAGCTGAAATCAACAGTATCTGAAAATGCAGAATGGTGAATTTCCTGGCAGAATAATGACTGGGAGATCAGGAAAGTGATGACTGTGCAGAATGAGCCTGAAAGCGTTTACAACAAAAGTGTCATACTCACATGTTGAAACTGAATAAAGTTATGAATCTAGACATTGAGCCTGAATATGTTGAAGCTGAATAAAACTGTGAATTCAGACATCCTCTTAGTGATTAACTGATCAGCTGAATCTGGGGATTTTATCATGGACAATTGCCCTAGCCAGAAAGAATTTACCCTACTCTAGCACACTGAGTTGCTTGATTAAGTCCACTTAGGGACTGCGTGTCCCCTGATATGTTCCCATCATCCACCACCACTGTTTCATAAGTTTATAGGCTTAACATTGGATATAAGTCTTCTGGAGTCAAAGGATGCTGAGGTGCTCATGAATCAGAGTTTGCATATCCCTTGTGGAACTTTGCCTTCATAACAGCTCTCCTGTAGGCCTCTTGGTTGTAAGCAAGATGCCTTGCTGCTTGTGGTTCAAGTACAGCAAAATTGTTAGAGAATGTTGAATGTTAATGAATTTAGAAAAGTGTCACAAAATATTGAATCAAGAATTCAAGATGTTTTATTAAAAAATGATCTTCTGCTCATATCACTTGCTTCATACCATTATGTTTAATCTGTATATGCCAAGATTTTTCAACTAGGGTTTTACAGAAACAGGGATTTCATGAGATGTTGCTGGGAATTTGGAAAAAGATCACAGTTTAAAAAAAAATGTATAAGCAGATTCATAGAAAAATATAATTTGTACTCAAAACAAGCACTGATAATTATTAATGATTGATAACTTACTGATCACAGTAATACACTGGATTGTAAAAGTAATTATTTTTATACAAGGGTTTTCTGAGGCTGGAAAATTATTTCAAGTGCTTCTGGGGTAAGACTAAGAAGAATGGTATAAACTAAATAATACTCATGAACTGAATGAAAGTAGTAAAATAAAGTATTTGGAATTATACAGAGAACATTTATACACAAAACCCTACATGAATTATGAATGAGTTATGAAGCTTATTTTAATGTCAGTAGGAACATTAACAAAACTAGCATTATTGAGCAGTTAAAGGGATGAAACAGATTTATGAACACTCCCTATTCCCCATAAGCATTTGTTTGGTGTGCGGTTTTATTATTAAGGAATCAGTATCTGTGCTTGCTGAAAATGGCAACTGAACTGCACTTGCTATGTCAGTGGATTATGTACTCCTCACCTTGACTCCACAGTTGAACTAGAGGACTGCAGAGAAAATGCTCAACATGGACACAACTCATAGAAGTTATCTTTCCTGGAAGGTTCTCTTATTTCACAGTTCCAGATGTCTTTTGTGGGGCCACCTCAGAAGTGGACACTATAGTGGTAAGATATACAACACTAAACACTAAGTGAAAAATTTATGATAAATGCATCACTTTTCCAAGAAAACTTGTAGACAGAAGCACCCAGAGAGGCACTTATGAAAATGGAGACAATGTGCACAATTTTGAAGTCATTGCTTTTTGTGTGTTTTTTTTTGGCAAGAAACTTCCATTTTATGATCATCTAAGTGCATTCTGAAACATTCTAAAGTTATGGAACAAGCTGATGGCAAAAAAAGACAAACCATCATAAATAAAATCCAACAGCAAATAAACAACATCACCAGGTGGTGCAACAACCGAATCACCATCACTGCTGAATATCAAAGCCTACTGAGGAAAGTGGAACACAAAGTGATAAGAAGTGAATGGCTAGAAATAACTGATAAATTAAACATCAGATGGATGTGGTGTCCGAGTCATGCCGGGGTTGACAGAAACAATAAGGCTGATCAACTAGCAAGGTTCAAATTGGAGAGCTTCATCAAAATGGACAAACTAGACTTATACAAATCCATCAAACAACTCAAGGAACAATTGCAAAGTAATTTCCTCTAATGCACCTAACATGCACAACTCGCTGCATTACACGTAGCCAAGAGCAGTGGATGCAAATCCCAACAAAATGGTAGATCACGTGCAACACACAACAAACACAACATTGGAATCTCTCTCTCTGAACCTTAAGTGCCCAGGGCACATGGGGCTTCCGCAAGGGTTTTCCACAAATGCCCGTCCTTTGCCTTTTTTTCTGCTCTTGCCCAGGTGAGCCCTCTATTGTTCAACATCCTCTCTGTTGTTCTCTGTCTCTTTTGGTTTACCCTTACTTGTGTTCCCCTGTGGTGTGTCCATCTTAGTGCTATTTTTGGTAGTGAGCTGTCAGTCATTCGGAGCACATGTCCTAAGCATTGACAGTGTCTTTCTTCAATAACTGCTGTCAGTGGCTTCATCTGCATTTCTGCCAACACTGGAATCATTTCTCTAAAAATATTGAAAGACATCCTGGTGTCAAAGGCTGAACATGTAAGGGCATGCCCTCATTGTAATGAGGCTGCTCCTAGGACCAGAAACAGAGTTAGGCCCTTTTTAACAGTTACAGTTACAGGAATAAGTTGAAAATGTTCCTGTACATTATGAAACACCAAAAAAATAATATTACACAGCATGAATTCATAATTCAATCTTTTCAACTTTTCATTCACATTTTGTAGCAGTATCACCACATTTAATATTTGACTAATATTAACCATTTTGCTGTTACGCTCACAGTGTGTGCTATGACCCACTGTGCTACATGATTCTGCTTGTGTGGCCCTGGTGTTGAAAAAAGTGTTACCTGAAACCTAAAGACTTACTGCAGTTCTTTGTGATTATTTTTCCCCATTCATATTACATACATCTTCTTGATGATTAAAACTTCTTCAGTGAATGATTTTTATATAAAAAGAAAAAAGGAAAAAAAAAAGAAAAGGTTTTTTGTGTGTGAACTGTTCCAAAACATAGCATAACACACAATGCAACATCAGTCTTTGTGGACATATACTGTTCAAAAAAAGAAATGCAGCAAATATGATGTTGCGATTTAAACTGGTTGCGATTTAAACTGAAGTTGCCTGAAACATTCACCTGGACATCAACTTCACATGCTGACCTGAACTGTACATAGCAGATGATTCATGAGCAGAGAAAAGTGATACTAGTCAAAACAGCATTTCTGACAATAACTCATGACAGGTTGATGAGAATCCTGTGAAACTTACTGAACACAAAAATCACTGACCATGTTATTGAATGCCTATAAAAGATTGATGCTCCTTGAATCAACTCATTTTGATTGATGCTCCTTGAATCAACTCATTTTAAAATTCAATGCGCAATTATGGCTCATCTCACTACAGAACAACGACTCATCATCTTTGGACGTTTACAGACTGGACAGTCACAAAGTGTAGTGGCCAGACAATTTAATATGGTTAAAAGCACCATTAGTTGCCTCTGGAGATGATTTCAAGAAGCTGGTTCAGTTGCAGACTGGCCATGCAATGGAAGACCCATAGTCACAACTCTTACCAAAGACTGCTTTATATGATTGCGTCACCTCAGGAATCGATTTGCATCTGCGTCCTCAATAGTCCGGTCAATGATAGCAGCTTGTCAAATTTCAGATCAAATAGTCAGGAACTGGTTGCATGATGCTGGTCTTTTGGCTAGAACACCCTACAGAGGCCCTGTTCTTACGGACCGGCATCGGCAGAATCGACTGTAGTGGGCGAACCAGCATCATCAATGGACTGTTGCAAATGACCGGAGAAGGGTTTGGTTTAGTGATGAATCACTCTTTCTGCTCCAGCGACATGATAGATGGACAGAAGTTTACCACAGAGTCCATGAACTGCATGGATGAGGCTCCTCCACGCGGTGTACTGGTGTGGGGGGCAATCAACTTCATGGGAAGAAGTGACCTGATGCAAATTGAAGGATGCATGAATGCCCAACGATACATCACTGAAATTCTTCGTACTCACGTTCTTCCACTTCTGGCTGCACCAGGGTCGATTTTTCAGTGGATAATGCTTGACCTCAAGTGGCACAACTCACCACCCACTTCCTCGCTGACAACAACATCCAGACCATTCCGTGGCCACCAGGCATAAACCCAATAGAACACTTATGGATGAATTGAACTGACAAGTCCGCCAGTGAGACGTGGCGCCAACCAATCTCCAACAGTTGTCTCTTGCACTGCAGGAAGAGTGGGCAGCCATCCCACAACAACAGATCCAATGGCTAATCAGATCCATGTCAAGGAGATGTTGTTCTCTGATACAGTTGAGGCCATACACCTTACTGAAATGGAGGCCTCAGTCGCAAAGAATAAAAGTCCAAACCATCACTTCATTGTTAAAGTCTTAAAGTTTCTTCATGCCAAAACTGAAACATTAATTCTGTAAAATAAAATTTTGATTCAAGTTTAAAATTTAGTGTCCATTACGACTACATTAGTGTTGCATTTCTTTTTTAGAACAGTATATATCTTGTTTCCTGTTGTTTTTTATTTTTTGCGCGCGCGCACGCATGCACACACACACACACACACACACACACACACACAAATACATCTTCTCAAAGGGCCCTTTTTCTTCAGTGTTGATGATCTTATTGATGAGAAATGTCTCTGAAAAGTCAATTGCCATAGGCATCAGTGACAATGTCTGAGAAAAACAAAATTCTCAAAAGTAATAATAAGCTGTCCCAGGACATAATTCCACTGAACACAGGAGACTGAACCAAAAAACCTTTTGACAAATACTCATGTATTTTCAGCTTTTTAAAATTCTTGCCAATCATCCAGTGGATGGGCATAAGTGCTCTGCTTATCTTGTTTAGTGTAAGAATTATGTATTTCAATTTTGTCTTCACTACTGTTATTAGTAAGAAAGTCTACATGCAAATTCGTTTTTAGGCCATGATATAAGAAAGATTTTATAATATACTAAATGCAGCATGACCATGAAATAATATTGTAATGTAAGATGGAACAATGGAACGTAATGAACACATATAGAGTTCTGATAACTCTTCCTGCAGAAAAAAATAACATTGGAACCGACTTGTTAACAAGTCCTGCTTGTTGGAACATGGCCACATATAACTAAAAATAGCTACTGTGATTCTCCCATTGCTGAATGACTATAGTAGTTTATAGCAGTGTCTATTAAAATTAAGAATGGCTTAACATGCTGTTAGCACCAGGGGAGAAGAAATCTTGGAATGTATTAAAATAATCATTTATCATACATACTGACTATTTTAAGCATTCATATACATACATCTCATGCTCATTCATCAGTTTATTACAGCTAAAAATATATGGAAATTCTAATCGGTCACAATTATAATATTATCACAAGGTCTCTGAGGTTGCCAGCATTTTTGTGTGATCTGTCTTCAACTCAACGGGAGAAGACACACTACTCATGCTGAATAAGATAGCAATCAGTGATTCATAGGTGTGACTCCTTGCATCTAGACTGACAAACCACAGCCAGCTAAGACCCTATTCTCCCTGTTATGCTTCTGAAAACACACTGCCTAAGGGAATGGAAGACGAACCCAGTCCCTAAAATGCGTCAAACCGAAGTCATAGTACTAGGCCAAACAGCACAGAACTGTGACACAACACAACCAAATCTCTTTGAATCATCTTCTGATATATAACCAGAATTGTTAAAAGATAAAAATATAAATATGCATCATCTTGTATTGTTCACATTCAGTTCTTGTAATATTTACAGCTATGGACAGTATCATTCAGGATTATTTATTCAATGATCTCACATTTGTATATTAATATAAAATGTACAATTCATGTCAATATGGTAAAAACTGAATTTATCCGGTTATGAAATCTGTGTTACCACTCAAGTTTACAAATATTCAAGACACTCAAACTACTACTCACGCTTCAAATTAATACTCTTGGTCCAATGCTAAACAAAATGCACTTGCATGTCTGAAAAATTTGTCACAATTTCTACGTACTGTTTGTAATGAAGAAAAAGAATGATGATTCAAGAAATCTCAAACAAACATTCTTCACAGAACTTTAGTTGCCAGATTTTTCCTGCATACTCATCAAACTTTACTTTTCCAAGAAGGTCAACCAGTTTAGGCTGCAGGAGAATTACAATTTTATTAAAATACTTTTGCACCATATCTACATATAAAAAAAGAAAAATTATGGGCTGGACTGGCATAATGGAAAAAAAAAAGGCTATGGTCACAATGATGTGAGATAATAAAAAAAACAACTTTCACAACACCTAATTCCATGTACAAGTATATATTGTGACCATGACACAAATTTTGTGTGGCAGATTTCTGCATTAATATCATTAACAGTTGATGATAAACTGTTATTTTTCTGTGCAAGAATATTGTCATTGTGTAAAACAGTCTCAGCAACTTTTTCTTTGATCAGACATAACAGATGTTGCATCTTCCTGGAACTGCAAATGGGATTTCTTATTAATCAGCATGTGAAGGTATTGAATCACATGCACTACACTGAATAGGAGTGGGTTACAGTGGCTTGCTTGAAGACCTACAGTGAGTCCAAAAAAAAAACCCTCCCAGCTGCAAGCTTGGACTATCAGCCAGGCTGAATCTGCTGCTAGGAGTACCAAATAAGGTGTGAAATAGCTCTGCCTGAATATCTTGACAACACAGTAATCTTTGCTCCCATTACCATATGTGTATTTATTTGCACACAAGGTGTGTCTAAAAAGTTCGGTAAATGGTCCGATATCTCAACTGCAACATGGGCCAGGTTCGTGGCCATGCACATGGCTATCCAGAGACACACTGAGAAGTGTCACCTAGTGTGGAGTACATGTGACTGACAAGGTAAACCTGCTGCAGGCAGATGAATGTGAGAGGTAAGTGAGAGATAAGGTCACAGTGCAATGGAGCAAGGAGTGGACATTAAGTTCTGCTATAAATTGGAGAAAGTGGCAATGGAAATGCATGAAATGTTGACGCAAGTGTACAAGATGGAAGCTGTGAGCAGAAAATGTGTTTACAACTGGTTCAAACACTTTTCATGACAGGAAGGAAATGAATAAGAATGAGCCACGTTTGGGTTGGCCATTGACATGCAGAAAAACAGACATGATCAAGCAAGTGCGACAAATGCTGGCATAAGACTGACAATTGATGGCAAAGGAATTGGGCACTAACAATACCATTGTCTGTGACGACCTGGGTAAGCAGAAGAACTGTTCCCGCTTTATGTCACACAAGCTGACAGATGAACAGGAAGCAAAATGGATGGAAACCTCTCATTACCACGGGTGACCAGGATCCATCCTTTCTGCAAACCATCGTCACAGGGGATGAGATTGTACTGCTACGAGTACAATCCAGAATCTTCTATTTCCCCCCTTGAAAGGTGCCATGAAAGGCGCATGTTTTGTGGACGTGGCGGCAATCCAAGAATGTGTAACAGCGGTTCTGCGATCAACTCCTAAAGAGGTCTTTGTTGATAGTTTCTAGAAGCTTTATGAATGTTGTCAAAAGTGTGTTGTGAAGGATGCCAATAATTTTGAAGGTCAATAAAGGTAATTTGTTTTTCTTCTGTTTTGTTTGTTTTCTGATACCATTCACTGAACTTTTTAGACATACCACATAATAAATTCACGCATCAATAATTTTTTCCTATCATTATTTAAAAATGCATTTTTCCTTCTCCCGGTTGTCAGTAGTCCCATTTTGTCTAAGAAATATTTTAAAACATTTAAAAGCTGCACACATTCTAAAACATTTAAAAGCTGCACACATTCTTTATAAGTTTTACAATTCTCTGCAAAATCAGTTTTGTTTGGTTAGCGGGGTAGGGGTATCCTTTGTCAAAGGAGAAGTAAGACACCTCCTTACCATCATTAGTCTAGGGACACCCTTGGGCAAGGTGGAGTACTTGTATAGCTGCCGCCCCCCCCCAATTACGTAAAGTCATGGGAGTAGGTGGTGGATGGACTGGGATAGCAGCCAAAAGATAATGTTCATTATGGTCACCATTCTATGATAGTAGGAAGATGATCTCAATGTAGGGACAATGGCTACGATTACTGACAGTCATTGCCCGGAAGGAAAGCAATGGTAACTACCTTCTGGAAATATACCAAGAAACCCAAACAGCAACATGGAAGGTCAGATAGGAAAAAGATCTGGTGGTGAGTCCCCCAGGCCAGATAGATCTAATTTTAACACCGGGGAAGAGTGTGAGACAGAGGTCAATACTAGTAACTGTGATGATAGACAAAAACCTGACGGCTTTATCAAGGAAAACTCCTGCATCAAACTAAAAAAGAAAAGAGTAGGAACATGGAATGTGAGAAATATGTATGAGGGAAAGTATCAAATAATAAGTGACGAGATGGAAAGAATGAAGATACACATTTTGGGAATCTGTGAACACTGATGGAAAGAATCAGGACACTTCAAGAACGAAAATGATGGTATTTTTATATACTATTAGGAGGGAAGAATGGAGTGGCTTTTTACTTGCACAGATTAACATCAAAAGCATTACTAGGTTACAACCCAGTAAATGACAAAATCCTCACTATCAGATAAAGGCACCCCTAGAAGTGTAACAATTATCTAGATATATGCACCTACATCAGCAGCAGCAGAAGAGGATGTAGAATTTTATAATACATTGCAAACAATGATAGACTAGATATGAAAAAAAATATTGTATTTAATAATGGGCAATTTTAATGCAAAGATTGGTACAGAAAGAGCAGAAGACAAAGAATATGTTTTGGGAAAATTTAGCATAGGACACAGAAATGAGGCAGGTGACAATCTAGTTGTGTTTTGCATGGAAAATGAGCGAATGGTCGCTAACACACTTTTTTAGACAACACTGAAGAAAACTTTACACATGGACATCACCTGATAGTAAAACCAAGAATTACATTTTAGTGCAAATAAGGTGAAAATCAAGTATAACTTCAGCAAAAAACTACCAGGTGCCAACTGTGACACGGACCATAAGTTATTAATAGCAGACATGAAGATAAGAAAGACAGAGGATCAAGACCATTCTGCTTTGCATCTTACAAAAATACCAGAACAATATACGAGGGGTGTTCTGAAAGTGTTGCACCACATCGTTTTTTTCAGCTAATAATGAAGACGGAAGCATGAAATTTTGCACTTTAAATATGGCATGTGCCGATTGTGTGAACCAAATTTATGTGTAACCGGCCAAAGAATATGGCTGCCCTAACCACTGAAATGGAATGTGTTAGCAACTTGTGGTATAAGCAGCAAATTGTGATAGAATTTCTCATTGCAGAGAAGGAAATTGTTGTGAACATTCACAAGCATCTATGTGTGTATGGAAGTTTTGCAGTCGACAGGAGTACAGTCAGTCGCTGGGTTCAGAGAATCAAATAATCAATAAGTGGAGATAAAGAGTTGCATGATCGGTTGTGCTGTGGACATCCTGCCACAGCCACCACGGCAGAAATGTTGAAATTTGCTGAGGGCATTAGTCTTACTGATAGGCTTATCAATTCAACAATTGCCCTTAAATCTGTCAGTCAGCAATGGTAGAGCAAATGCAGTTATAAAAGCTCTTGGATTTTCTAAGGTTTGTGCAAAATGGGTTCCTCGAAGTCTCACAAATGACCATCAATTGCAAAGGAAAGCAATTTCTTCTGAATCAGTTGAGTGCTGAGGGAGAGAACTTTCTGGCTAAGATCGCAACAGGTGACGAAACTTGGGCACATCATTTTGAACCTGAGACAAAAAAGACAGCCAATGGAGTGGCATCATCCGCAATCACCATGAAGAAAGAAATTCAAGACAACTCCTTCAGCTGGAAAGGTCATGATCACTGTCTTTTGGGACACTGAAGGTGTGATTCTTGTGGATGTTATGCCAAGAGGAGAGACAATCAATTCGCAAGCTTACATTAAAACATTGAAAAAAAACTCAATCAACATTTTCGCAGGAGTTCAACCACACAAGAATCCAGCAGACCTGCTTCTCCTTCATGACAATGCACACCCTCACACAAGTCTGGCAACACGGGAAGCAATCACCAAATTTGTTGGACTATGGTCCCGATTTGGCACCCTCTGATTTCTATCTGTTTGGTCCACTTAAAGATGCACTCCGAGGGGTAAGATTTGAAGATGATAAAGGAGTGATTCATGCAGCGAAGAAATGGCTACATAATGAAGAGAAAATCTGGTACGGGCTAGGAATACATGCACTTGTTTCGCGCTGGCATTAAGACGTACAAGTTGATGGGGATTATGCTGAATAATACCAATGTTTATATGGCATATCCATGTATATTGTGTATAAATTTCATGCTTTTTAAATAAACAGCTCCTGAGAAAAACGATGTGGTGCATTGTGCAGAAAGTAATTTCTGAATGTCCCTCATAGTATAGAAGTGAAGAACTATTTTGAGACACTGATGGCCATACAAGATCAGGAATGAGGAGGTCTGGGAAAGGGCAGGACAAAAACCTATAAACCTACAAATCATGTCTAGGAAGTGCAGGTGGATTGGAAACAGGAAACACAAACCAACATAGCAAGACAGGCACTGACATGGAGAAGAGAAATTATGACAGTGCTCAGAGACCAGGGATGTACATGTCACATGGAAGGAAGCAGAGAATAATTCCAAGAACAGGGATGACTGGAGAGCCTTTATCCGTGGCCTATGCTCTCAAGGGAGTGAAAGGCGATGATGATGGCTGTACAGGAGATGACATCTGATGAATTGGCTACACAGGCTAGAGATATCTTAACATATAGATATGGTTCTAATAAAGAAAACACAAAATAATTGAATGGATTACAGCAGCCACATTAGAACTAATAAAACAACACAGAAATGAAGATGAAATGGAAAGTGACAAATAACAACAGGAAGGAATATAAATCTTTAACAAAAGAAATAAGAAACATAAGAAGAGAAAAAAAACAATACATACAGGATTGTCATGAAAGAACAGAAGGACATCAGAAGTGTGGAAGAGATAGTGAAATGTTTAAAGAAATGAAGACATTGGCAGGAACTGTCACATCTAAGCTAAATGTAATTTGTGACGAGATAGGGAAGACCTTGACAGAGACAGAGGAAATTCTAGAAAGATGGAAGGAACATTGCAGAGGAATGTATGATACAACTGACTGTGAAAGCAAAAATCAACAGTGTGAATTATTATTGGAGGAGAAAGAACCCGAACTGACAATAGAAGTTTTATGGGCAACAGATAATCTGAAAAATGGTTAATCACCAGGATATGATAACAGCTGAGCTTATTAAAACAGAAGGAAAGGAATGTGCAGCAATCTGTCATGCACTATGTGAAAAGATATGGCATTCAGGTATTTGGCCAAAAGAATGGAAAAGAACTGTATTCATATCATTGCTGGAGAAGGGTAACTTGAAATTATGCACAAACTACAAAACTGTTGCCCTGATAGTCATGCCAGTAAAATTCTATTAAAAATCATAATGTGTAGACTTCAAAAGAAAATAGGAGAAATCATTATGGTCCAAGCTGGTTTTAGACAAGGAAGAGGAACAAGAGATCATATTTTCAACATAAGATTAATCATAGAGAAAAGCAGAGAATTTAATGTGAATCTATATTATATCTCATAGATATTCAAAAGCATCTGATTGTGTACAACACCAGAAACTTTGGGAAATAATGGAAAAAATGGGATTTCCAACACATGTGACACAATTAATATCACTGCTGTATCTAGGCCAACAGGTAGCAGTAAGAATAAATGGTGAAACAATAACTTGGTTTGACATAAAACAAGGGGTCCGTCAGGGGTGCATATTGTCACTGTACCTATTTAACTCGTATACTGAAAATATAATGAGCAACATTGAGAAGATGTAGACATATGTTATGGCATATTATGATGCCATAACAAATGGAGGTTATGAATTACCAGAGATTAGATATGTTGATGACACAGTACTACTGTCCACAACACACAAAGGAATGGAAAAAATGATGCCAGTCCATAAGAACAGTGAAGAGCAAAACTTCTACCTTAATGCAAAGAAAACTAAACTGATGACAACTGACAAAACAAATAAGGCAGCTGAAATATATATCAATGAGAAAAAAACTGGAAGAAGTGGAGAGTTTTGAATATCTTGGATCATTACCAACTAATAATGGAATACAATGAGGGATATTAGGAGGACATCTGTTGCTCCTCAAAAAATAAAACAATTAAAGAGGCTGTGGAGAGGGACAGACAGAACTACAAAAATAAGATTTTTAAAGGCATGCATCTTTCCCATTGCAACATATGCCTGTGAGAGCTGGACAATTTTAATAAAATAGCTGAGAAACACATAAATGCCTTTGAATGTAAATGCTACAGAAGAGTCCTTCAAATATCATGGACACAAAAAAAGAACAAATATCCATACTACAAGAACTAATATTGAAGAAAGTTGGCTAGAAAGGAAGATTAAATATTTTGGACATATTAAACGTCATAATTTAGAGAGGACAGTCTTGGAAGGGTACATAATGTGAAAATGAAAGAGAGGAAGACCAAGGCGAAGAAGGTTGTAAGACATTGTTGATGATATGCGAATGGAGGCATCAGCAGCAGGGCATCCTGCTTACAAACGAGAGACCTACAGGAGAGCTGTTAGGGAGGCAAAATTCTGCATGGGACATGCAAATGACTGACTGACTGAGGGAAAAAAAATGCTGTACAGCCTTTTCTTTATACTCCACTACTTTATAAATTACGAACATGGTCTTTATTTGCTTTACAAATATCTTAATCCATGTTGTGTCATATAAATGGTGTCTGTCACAATAGGACAAAAAAAAGTTGATTTTTACAGTAAGTTTATGTGCAAACATAAATGAGTAACTATAACTGAAATGTCAGCACCTGTGATTTAATCTGGATCTGTGAATAAATCACCCTCACAGATGTATGTGAAACTAAAAAAAAAGAAAATTTTCTGTTTCCTGTAATACAGATTCACAAAATGCACCTACCTCCACTTCATCTTCATCAATCTTATTAAGAATTTCATAAGCCTTTTTCAGTGCAATGTAGCCAACACCTTTTATACAGTCTCTGTGAATAATATCAGTGGTGAATTAAATACAGACATTTAAAATGGTATTATTTAAAGATTATTATTATGGAACATTATTAAAACAACAACCAGGCTTGATTCTATTAGTGAAAATAAGAACTGAAAATGGTGAATTTTATTTCTCTGTGCTGATCAGTTTTGTCAGATTTGCTTGCAAAGGATGACAGTAAATGGTACTATCAGTGGTTTTCAAACCATTGTCAGTGGCTACCCCATGAAAATTCAAAATGAAATAAAACTTCACAGAAAAGCTCTCAGCAAGGGATCCCAAGGCAGATGGCGTAGTTCTTTTCAACATGTCTTCTGGCACTACTTCTGATTCTGCAAGATTTCCAGGTATCTGGACCTTGTCCTTCCACTGGGGCTGACTGGCAGAATTGATATTGTGTGTATGCATCTTCTCCTTTACATATTGTCCAGGCGCAGGAAAATGCACTCACTGGAGATTCTATTTCAGTTAAGTTTCGATAACTGAAAAGAGGCTTAGCAAATGATGTTCTACAGCTAAGATTTACCTGCTTCAAAACCATTTCCTATGATGAAAAATGCCATTATGTTGTAATCTAAGCATGACAGGCTATGTGACATATTGTAGAATTTACTTATTGATTTTATACATCCTTCTGTGCTGTTAAATGTCACATAGGGCTCGCATAGTTGTTTGGCAAGTTTTCCTGTTCTCGGCAAGTCTTTCAACTTCATCAAGGGATGTTATGCCCCCTAAACTGGCTTCTCTTAACAATGTCCTCTTTAGAGTTTCACATGGTCAACCTCTTTTTCTTTGGCCTGTTGTGCTCCACTTGACTGGTATTCTCTGATTGTTTCTTCTCATCACATGGCCTACAAATGTCCATCTTCTTTTTCTGATCACCAGTGAGACAGGTTGTTGTTTGCTCAGCTGTCTTATATCTGCGTTCTTGAATTTGTTCCACAAATGAACAAGGAAAACACTTAGTATAAAATACCAAGTGTTTTCCATGTTCATTTATTTTCAAAAGAGTCTAATTTCTTGTCTATTTCTTTAGTTGGTTTCCAGCTTTCACGTGCATAAATGAGGGTGGATATAACATTTGAATTGAATAATCTTAACTTGGTTTTTGTGCTTATAACTTTTGAACTCCATATGTTCTCAAAATTTTTTAAGGATAATGCTGCTTTTGCACTTCTAACTTTCATCCTGGTGTCACCATCCTGGTCTATGTAGCTGCCAAGGTATGCAAATTGGTTTACTTCATCAACAGCTGTTCCTTCTACATATATTTTTCCTTCTTGATTAATGAGATGATTTTATAGCTGGATGTTTATTACATCACTATATCATCTTTTTCATCAGCTTATGACACTACCTAAGCATTCTTTTAATCTACTAAATAACTCTTCTTCGTCTCCGTGATCTCCTAATGCTTCCGTCGTCCACGGTGCATCTCTGATACTCCGGCTTAAATAGGTAGCCTTTCTCTCCCGGGTATTGGTGCCCAAAGATTACAGCTGTGCCTGGAACACCTCCGGCAGCGGTACCCACCGGACGACCTTCTACTCCAGGTTCTCCCTCTTCCATTGTCTTCCAGAAAGGTTCCCCAGGTCAGATGTTAAGGAGTTTAATCAGCAGTATTACTCTCACTCTCTCTGTCTCCATCAACAAGTAACGATCACTCTGAAAAAATCAGATGTTTTGGTTACTAGGAAAAATTGAAAGATTTTTTAACTTCACAAGATGCCACTCTGGACTACACCATATAACAATGTGAAACAGTACAATCTCCTCCACAGTAACATATAAGTTATACAAAATTACTCATCTATAACACAACACATAAAATATAACAAAAGTGGCACTTAGTGATGCTCATTTTCTAATACTACTTGAAGAGACAACTTCTAAGTCCTTATTTCAATCCTGTGGTAGTGGCTTCTTCTTACAATTCTCTCAGTTACAGCTTCTACACATTCCATATTCTTTTGGCATACTTTACTTAAGCTCACAAAATTCATGTGCCCACACACACAACAAAATGTTTAATAATGCAGTGCACTGAACTGCATCAACATATAACATTTAACAAATAATAACAAATGAGATCAAATGAATGCATTGCAGAATTACATATGAAATGTGTATCAGTTATAATCATGAAAGTGTAACATTTCCCTACCCTTTCCACTAACTCAATCTTACACTTAAAACACTTATAATGAACTCTATTCACCACGTATACTCACAAAACACTCCATGTCTGATATATGAAAACTTACAAGAAATATACATTGCCACAGATAATGCTGGCTGGTCAGCAATCTGGGATCAAGACATTCCATTCACCTGACATGATGACACATATGATATCTGAAGCACAAATACATCAGATACATGACAGACACGATCCCCCATCCTGCCGCCATGAGCGTACACACAAGACTGAATAACTGAACTCATTCCACTCTTAACCTGCCATACAATCATGTGAGAAAGACATGCCCCAGTCCCTGAGAAAATGTGAAAAGACTACAAACTTGAATTTTCAAACCGGCCACGTTTAAACACTCAGGTTTAAACACTCTTCACAGTATCATGTGGGTGACTAATGCCTCAATAATTTTTTGATTTAAAAAAGAACTAAACACTGCAGCTCAAACACTTCTGGTAATTAATTTTTTTTTCAGTGGAGAGTTGGTATCATAACAAACCTGCCATTGTTAAAAATAAAATAAAAATGAATTGTGAAAAAAAAATTACTTTATTAAAAAATGTACTTGGGATATTGTCTTGATATTTAAAAGCTTCAGATAATGTAGTGAGTAGCTTATTAAGTATTGTCTCCATTTCTCTAGTACAAGCTCAGGTTTGCATACTGCTCACTGTTAACATTGTTCACAATCTCAGCACAGAGATAACAACACAACTGACCCTTAAAAACCCAAACTAGACATGCTTCTAGCTGAAATCTGAGAAACCCCCTGGAAGGGCCCAATGAATAAAGCTTCAGGACATGATTCTTCTTCTGCTTCAGTCTTCCTAGAATTGCAAGCTGGTGTTCTTTGCAGCCAATGTGGTGAATTTGTTAAGACACACATTGTATTGGCTTGGAAGCAGGTCAAGATAGGTATATTTTAACTCTTCCCGTGCCTTGTGTTATCACAGTAACAATTTCGGTTTTTGACTTGAGTGCCATGGGACACTAATGCTAAATGCTTTGTTTCATTAAAAAACCAGTGTAATGTTTAGATTGTAAACATTTAGTGCGTATGCCCCATGACCCTGTTCATCATGGCCGAAGAGTGCTTAGTAACAAGGGAGAAAATCAAACTTTTCGTCGTGAATTTTCAATTTCTGATGATGTAGATAGGGATATGGGCATACCCTGTGATCAATTATATGCACTTCTTGAATATATCCCAAGTAGATTTAGACATATATTAAATGACTGGAGAAGTAGTTAGAAGGTTATTTCAGGCATTGTTTTAGTGAGAATGCAACATATCATATAAAGTGCAATAGGAAATATGGGGTTACCAGTCATCTAATAAATCTGTGTAAGAGTCTGTACAACAACGGAAGTGGCATCATCAGAGCAATAGGAGGACATTCTGAGCCCTTTATTATTAAATCTGGTGTTCGGCAAGGTTGCATCTTATCACCGCTGCTATTTATAACATATATCGATAACATCTGTAGAGAAGCTGGACTGATAAGGACAGCAAAAAATCAACAAAATGAAATTAGAACAAACAGAAGACAACATAACCATAAATGAACTATTATTTGCAGATGACCAAGCTCTAGTTGCCGACTCAGAAGAAGGCTAGCAAGATCACATTAATAGATTGAATGATGCATGCAAAGAACACAAAATTAGCCTAAGCAAAACAGAAATTATGACCACTGCAAGAGTAGAAACACCAATAAACATTACACTGGAAAACCATACTATGAAGCAAGTAACGCATTTCAAATACTTCGGAAGAATTTTCTCAACAAAAGGAAACATAGACACAGAGATCAAAAACAGATGCAACAAAGTGAACCAACTTATCGGGCAAATGACTCCCATACTAAACAACAACCATGTCTCACTGTAAACCAAAAGAACTATCTATAAGACAATCTTCACGCCAACTTTGTGGTACCAATGCCAGGCATGGACACTGACAGCAAAAGACAAAAGGAAAATTAAACTGAAATGAGATTCTTGAGAAGAATTTGTGGAATATAAAGAATGGATAGAATCAGAAATGATGTCATTAGATATAAAGCAGGAGTTCAACCCATTCTGAACTATATTCAAAAACAGCAAACAAAATGGTTCATTCATGTATCATGACTACTAACAGAACGTGTACCACAGAGAGCAATGTTTTACAGACCACACAAAGGCAGAGGAAGGGGCTGCCCATGCAAATGATGGACTGATGGTATAGCAGAGTCCCTGAACATCTCAATGTATGAAGCCAACAGGCGAGCCATTGGGAGACAATTGCACTTCACTTCTACACCTAACAGTAAATGAGGAAGGACAAGACCAGACAAGACAAGGCAACATATCATCACAAGACAAGACTGACAGGTAGATCTTGGCAACTCAGATGGTAAATAATGTACATCCAGACCTAGCCGATGGTAATTATGACACAATTATTGTCTAAAAACATCATATTACTTCTTTTTTTCCTAAAAAACTCTGCATTTATGAAATCTTCATACATTTAGTTATTTTGAAACATAGTAAGTA
This sequence comes from Achatina immaculata, assembly GCA_009760885.1. NCBI lineage: Eukaryota > Metazoa > Mollusca > Gastropoda > Stylommatophora > Achatinidae > Lissachatina > Lissachatina immaculata. The sequence continues at coordinate 1,059,003 of CM019704.1, forward strand.
CACTTTTAACATGGAAATACTGTTTTTCATTCACTTTTAACTAATATACCCCTATACACATCAAGACTCACGCTTTTAATTTGGCATAAATAGAACTTCCGCGTTTTTTCCTGTGGCACAAGAAGAGTTAAGTCCCTGAGTACAGTGACTGAAATACCATTAAATGAAACTGATGGAATTTAGGAAAAACGGAAGGTTTACAGATGTCATTTCTTCAAGACCATAAACATAAAAATCAGTTAAACACTATCAGATACTGCACACAGTCTATGTAGACTAAAAAATGCATCTGATAGAGCAGAGAGATTTAAACTGTGGGAAATCTTACAACATGATGAAGTGAGTTTTCATTTGATTTAATCAACTTGTGCAAAAACCTGTATGAAAACAGTATAAAGTCTGAACAAATACAAAATACTTGGAACCATTCATTATAAAAGAGGCAGAACTGTGTACTATCTCCTCTTTTATTCATAATATACACTGACAACATCTGCAAAGAAGTTAACTTACATACTAAAAAATTCCACTACAGAATTGCCCGATAGCTCAACTCCAGAAATAATGCTGAAAACACCCTTGAGAATACATATCCAAGAGGTAGACCATAAAATAAATTTGTTTTTATTGATGACCAAGCACTTAAGAGAAATATTTACAGCAGAGCATGGGTAATCTAGCATTCTATGCCCAGTGGTATTTGTATGCCACAGGAATGTACCCTTGGTACTCTTTTTTTTTTTAGGCTGGGTATTCTGTAACTTAGCAATGGCATGTAAAAACCACAATATGAAAATCAGTGCTGAAAGAATGGAAGTCATGACCACCAAATAGTTAAATGAAGGTACTAAAGCAGGTGAAGAAAGTACATCTATATATATATATATAAATGGATGTATGTGTGTATGTATGTTCCAGCACAACTCTGGAATGCCTGAAGAAATTTCAACCAAACTTGGTACACATATGACTTACAATCTGGAAAAAAAATACTGTGGGGGTAAGACACTCCTAACACCCCTAGGGGGTCGGGAGTAACATGTACAAATAATAAAAAATGACCGATAGTGAAACTAACCCTGTGATGGAAGGGATGTAACCCCCGTTATATTTATGCACAATGCCTGCCTCATGTTGTGGGCCATGCCAGATAGCGTTGAAATGAGTAGAACTGTGTAGAACTCTCTGGAAAGTTTTAGACATCATTATGACCCAGTCTTGGACTCATGATGTTCGATTCACTCTTTTAGCTGATTGTATAAGTATTTCCTACTTTATTTGATGCATTTTGGATTCAAGTTCATTAATACTTTTTTATTTCTGTGAAGAGTTTTATATTTCTACACAGATGTAAGTACTTCATAATTTTAAATTTGTTTTTTCCTTATGTTTATATTAGCTTTTTATTGTATTCTATAATAGACTTCATTGCTCAGTGAGAGTGTGCCTTTTACTTTTCACTGCTTTTGCACATTTTATATGTGGAAAAGAAGATTGTTATTAGTTTCAGTTAGATTTAAATATTGCGACAGATCAATGATGTAAAATCGGCATGGGGGGGGGGGGCCTAGGGTGGGGGTGACATGTAAAAATAATCGAAAATGACCAATATAAGTGTCGATTCCATAGTTTTCGCGGTCGCTGAGATGAGTAGTGACACTCCAGATGTCATATAAGTCCAAGTTCAGCCCCCATCGGCATGGAGGTTGAGATGGGGTTTCTGTCTAATAGAAGATTGGGATAAATAAATACCCGGGCAACGACGGGTAATCAGCTAGTGTGATGATAAAGTAAACCATGACATACCTGAACTGTTCTTCTAAGCTTTTAGGAGATGAAGATTTACTTTATTAGAATCACTTTTTTAATTAAAATATTAAACATTTTCTAAAAGTGAATGTGGCAGCTCTGTAGTTATCTACTGAGAAAAAGGCTTCTAGATTAAATTTCATAAGACAGCCCTGAGTTTTGTTTTAATAACCCCATCAGTGGTTTCCAGATTTTTTTTTTCAGGTCACAAATCCCTGAAGACAATGATAATCCACCATGCCCCTCTATGAAAGCCACTCCCAGTACTGTTCCTGTCACCAGGTGCTAACTTAAATGAAGTAACACTGAAATCTTTTCAATAATGAGCTCTGCTGCTTTGAACAGATTGAAAATCATAAGATGAGATCTGCATACTTATCACTGACATTTCCAGAACTTTAATTCTGAATGCACCATGGGCAGTGTTATCTCCTTTCTGGTCACCACAAAACTAAGTCTGATCTTGCAGTGTCCAGAGATAAATGACAACAGTGTTTACATTTGCACTACCATGCATAAAAAAAACCGAAAAAAAACATATCTTGATGTGAACATGTAGACGGGCACTCTTTCAGACACAATAAAATATAATAATAAAGTAAAATGTTATTTGTATCTTGTAGTTTCTTCTTACTCTCTTGAAAGATGAACTTTTTTGGCCTAATTACAATTTTTAATAATGAGAAAGCTGTCTGTTTTACTGAATGAGTATTAAGTAACCTTTCATTACATCTATCATAGGGAATATTATCATTTTCATCACTTCAGTGCCTGCTCAAGTTTGTGAAATTTTTGTCTTATTGCCAGTAAAGCAAATGTAACATCTGCTTTTGAGAAGCAGCAAAATGTCTCAGCTAACTCAGAATTTGTGTTAAATTATTTGTGATCATGAATTGTCAATTTTCAGACATTTTCACTTTTACTTCATCCTTATCCATCAGGGTCACTTGTACCGCTGTGATAATAAGTGATGGTAATGAAAAAGCTCAGTTGAACACAATAAGATACTGCACATAGCTTACATATATCAAGAAAAATCATTTGGTAGAGTAGACAGATATAAACTGTGAGAAATCTTACAGCATTATGTGAGTTAGTAGTACACATCTAATTAACCTATGCAAAAACCTATACGAAAACAGTCAGTGTACAGTTAGAACAAATGCAGGATACTCTGAACCATTCATCATAAAATCTGAAGTGAGGCAGGGCTGTGTACTACCTCCCTTACTATTTGTAACATACACTGTACATCTGCAAAGAAGCTAACATACATAGTAAAAATTCCACTACATAACTCCCCAACAGCCCAACTCCAGAAAGAATGCAGATAAATCCACAACACCTTCCAGAAATCATACATAATAGGTGGACAATAAATGAACTCCCTTTTGCTGACGATCAAGCACTTATAGCTACATCAGAAAAATACCTATAGCAGAACATAGATATTTAGCAAGGGCATGTCAAAGCCACAACATGAAGATCAGTGCTGAAAAAAATGAAGTCATCACCATAGTGAGAGAAGAAATCCAAACAGAGATCTTTCTTAGACAATCAGCCCTTGAAACAAGTGAAACATTGCAGCCAGGTAGCATAATATTATCCTCAGGGACAGTTGATGCTACGACTGAGAACAGATGCAATAAAGCAAATCAGGTTATTGGACAAATGACTCCTTTACTGAAAAACAAATACATCACAACGTAAACAAAAAGGGCACTGTACAACACAATTTTCCTCCAAACTCAATGCTATCAATGTCAAACATGGACACTAACAGCCAAGAACAAAAGAAAAATCATCAAGACAGAAATGATATGTTTAAGAAGAATATTAACTGTGAAAAGGAGAGACCAAATAAGAAATGACGCCATCAGGGCAAAGGCTGGAGTAACACCAGTATTATACTATATCCAGAAACAGCAAGTCAAATGGTTTGGCCATATTACATGGTTACCACCATACAGTATATCACAGAAAACATTCACATTCACATTAGAAGTAACAGAGGAAGAGGCCACTCACGCATGAGATGGAGAGAGGAAATTACAAAAGTATTAAATATCCTATTATATGAAGCAAATCGTTGAGCCCTATCAAGATGTCTATTTGTTCCCTCAACACCGACAGGTATATGGAGAAGAAGACAAGACAATGAAAAAGCTCCTTCACCAAGCTGATTCAAGATAATCAACAGTTAAAAAATAAAAATGAGCAAGATGGCTAGAACAAAAGCAAGTAAATGAGAGTGATTAATTGTGTTTTCAATTCTCACATCAGAGACATGTAGCAGTAGGTAGGTACCTTTCTCCTAGTACTATTGAAGTAGCTCAAAGAAATGACCAGAAAATAGGATAAGCCAAATGAAAGCATAAGACAAAGGCCGTAACTTCCCATGATTAATTCTATTATGAAACAATACCCATGTACACTGTTTTGAGAATTTCATAACTGTCGGTTAAGAATCATCACAGTCACTACTACTAAGTGATTGGATGCATTAAACTTTTTGAGTAACTCAAAGACAATGCATAGTAACATCAAAGATATATTAACTTTTTTCTTTTTCATGCCTCTTTTTCACTTAAATAAATCTCCAACCCTAACCCTAACTCTAACAGATGATATAGCATGAATGTCACTTACTTGTGCAAAATTCTAATCCTGTCCATTAGTCTTGATGTATTTGTTAGGGTTTCAACACCTGAAAAGTTAGAACAAACTACTCATCTCCTTCATATTTTTTTTTTTTGTGACTTCTAAAAAATGAATATAACAAGTTATATAATGTTGTGCTTTCACTGCAGCCTAGAAATTTAAGAATGTGCTCATGTAACTGAAGATATTTTTTAAAAAAAATCTACTATAATAATAACCTGTAGTCAAACTAAGTCAGATGTCCCAGAGCAATAACTGTCTTTCAAATTGGACATGATCTACTGCAGCAATAATTGCTAAGTCAAACTAAGATCTATAAAACTAAGTTAAATGTACTCTAGTAATAACTGTTTGTCAAACTAGATATTATCAACTGCAGCAGTAATTGTTAAGTTAAACTATGTAAGATCATCATCTTGTGCCATCTCCAAATGGAAAGATGGTCCTGATGGCTCTCAAACTTATTCTATCCATTGCATTGATTTTGCACCTGTCCATCTTCTGATGTTTGTTCACCCATCTATATCTATCTCATAAGCCTGTTCTTTTCCTTCAACTTTTCTTTCAAAGCATAATTTTCGATATTGTGTTATGGGTTTTGATACGACCAGAACATTTTAATTATCAGATTTTTATGTTTTTTTCATTATTTCTTTCTTATTTTTATTTAGTGCTTGTTTGTTTTCTTTTCTGTCAATAGCATAAATTTCTTTTGTATATCACATTCAAGTGACTTAATTTCTAATTTTCTTTTGAATTTTCTTATTAAATGTCACATTTCTACACTACAGAAGAGTGTAATGTCACAAATGTGTAATATTTTTTTGTCAGTGAAGCAAAGAATGATGTAATAACTGAAAGTCATATAAATAAGACTTACTGTAGTAATAATTGCAAATCAAATGAAGAAAGATTCAGAGAACCCAGAAAAATGTCAAATAAGAAAGAGAGAAGATGGAGAAAACCTGACTGACTGATGACATGTCTAACTGATGAAAGTTTATGTCTTGAACCCCACAAAGAACTGAAAAGGTATAGAAGAAAGCTCTTCATGCTGCTTATTAATTCAAGGATGCACCTTTTCTGCGATATTTCTCATTTACAGGAGACATCATTAACTGGCTTAATGAATCCTGCATTCTAAATTAAGCAACTGCATTATAAATAAAATAAACATAATTACTCACTTGGCATGGAGACAGATTTGTAAATCTGTTGATCTCTAGAAACTTGCTGTGACAAAGATGATAAAGATGCTTCAGAATGGGGGGATTCCTCTTCAATAGGCACCAGCTCCTCCTCCTCCTCTTCTGAGTTCTCTATCATAGCATTCATTTGAAGGGTGGTGTCCAGGACAGAGATAAAATTGTTCATTTCTTTGCTTTCTCTGTGAAATGAGACAGAAACTGGTTGAATGTTTAACACTTCCCGGGCCAAAGACGAGACAATGCGCTTTCTGGTTTCCACGTATTGTTGGCTGAAAGGTGGATTCGCCGTTCTCAATGGTCATCTTATTCAAATTGTTTGTAGCTTGTTATTTAAAGTAATTTTTGGTTGTCTGTATTTTTACTGCAAAGTTAATATAATAAAATACTGTTTTATATCTTCATAACTTAAAAAAAATCGTATTCTTGTGTTTCACGAGATTTTGCAAGTCGACATTTAAAAAAATGGCCACACTTCTCTTGATGACACTGCTGCTGGCACTGAATTATGCTATGATTTGTTGTCAGACTGCCCTAGTGATGATGAAAAATCACTGTTTAATGATTCTTGTAATGAAAATGATGTGTTTCAAAGTGATTCCTGTGACGGCAATTGGATAAGACCTACAATAACTAGGCACAGAGTCGCTGCACCAGATAGTGAAAGTTCTAGTGACAACGATTCAATGCCAGGATATAATGCTCCATCAGCAGGTATTTTACATTTTTCATGTGATATAGTTGGCAGTGATATAGGTGTGTGGAGTAATACTGATTCTACACCAGTTGTTGAAAAATTTCTAGGAAATCCTGGTGTTTCAAGTGAATGTAAACAAACCAGACAGCATAGAGGAAATTTGTAGTACAATGTTTGGGAATGATTTTTTTTAACTGTTAGCTTATCATGAAAATTTATACCATGCATAGACCCAACATATGCACATACCGTAAGAACTGTCTGAAAATACAACACCTGCAGACATGAAAAAATTCTTTGGATTAATCATTTTGATGGGCCAGACTAGGAAGCCACAGTGGAAAGAGTGCTGGACAACAGACCTTCTTTTGGAAACACCAATATTTTCAAAAACAATGAGCAGAGCTTCTTCTGACATTTCTGCATTTCTTTGACAACTCTTGGACACTTCCAGAAACAGGCAGAAATAGCAAAATAAAACCTCTGCTGGATTATTTTTTGCCTAAGTTTCAGGAGTTGTATAAACCAAAACAGCAGCTTTCACTTGACGAAGGAATGATTCCTTGGAGAGACGACTGAAATTTAGGACATATAATCCTTCAAAAACTTTTTAAACAACATCCAAGAAGACTTTACATATGGACATCACCTGATGGGAAAACCAATAATCAAATAGATTACATTTTAGTGCAAAGAAGGTGGAGATCAAGTATAACATCGGCAAAAACTTTACCAGGTGCTGAATGTGACATGGACCATGAGTTATTAAGATCAGATATGAAGATAAAGATAAAAAAAAGACAGTTACAGGATCAAGACCACTCCGCTTTGATCTTACAAAAATACCAGAACAATATGGTATAGAAGAACTGTTTTGAAATCCTGATGGATGTGCAGGAGGAAATGACACCAGATGAATTGGCTACATAGGCAAGAGATATCTTAATAACAACAGCTAAAGACATGGTTCTAGTAAAGAAAATACAAAAGAATGGATGAATTACAGCAGGCACACTGATAAAACAATGTAGAGAAATTAAGACGCAATGGAAAGTGACAAACAACAACAAGGAAGAATATAAATCTTTAACAAAAGAAGTACAAAGAAACGTAAGAAAAGACAAAAAACAATACATACAAGAATGTTGTGAAAGAATACAAGGACATCAGAAGTGTGGAAGAGATAGTGAAATGTTTAAAGAAATGAAGACACTGACAAGAAATGTCATACTTAAGCTAAATGTAATTTGTGACAAGATGGGGAATACCTTGACAGAGACAGAGGAAATTCTAGAAAGATGGAAGGAATATTGCAGAGGAATGTATGATACAACTGACTGTGAAAGCAGAAATCAAAAGTGTGAATTATTATTGGAGGAGAAAGAACCCGAACTGACAATAGAAGTTTTATGGGCAACAGATAATCTGAAAAATGGTTAATCACCAGGATGTGATAACAGCTGAGCTTATTAAAACAGAAGGAAAGGAATGTGCAGCAATCTGTCATGCACTATGTGAAAAGATATGGCATTCAGGTATTTGGCCAAAAGAATGGAAAAGAACTGTATTCATACCACTGCCAAAAAAGGGTAACCCGAAACTACGCACAAACTACAGAACTGTTGCCCTGATAGTCATGCCAGTAAAATTCTGTTAAAAATCATAATGGGTAGATTTTGTAAGAAAACAGAAGAAGAAGTCAATATGGTCCAAGCTGGTTTCAGGCAAGGAAGAGGATCAAGAGATCATATATTCAATATAAGATTAATAATAGAGAGAATGTGGAGAGTTTAATGTGAATCTATATTTAGCCTCAAAGACTACTCAAAGGCATTTGATTGTGTACAATACTAGAAACTTTGGGAAATAATAGAAAAAATGGGATTTCCAACACATCTGATACAATTAACATCACTGCTGTATCTAGACCAACAAGCAGCAGTAAGAATAAATGGTGAAACAACAACTTGGTTTGACATAAAACAAGGGGTCCGTCAGGAGTGCATATTGTCGTCTTACTTATTTAACTTGTATACTGAAAATATAATGAGGAATGTTAGAGAAGATGTAGACAAAGAATATTACGATGCCATAACAATTGGAGGTTATGAAATACCAGAGATTAGATATGCTGATGACACAGTATTACTGTCCACAGCACAAAAAAGAATGGAAAAACTAATTATGTCAGTCCATAAGAACAGCGAAGAGCAAAACCTTTATCTTAATGTGATGAAAATTAAATTGATGACAAATGACAAAACAAATAAGGCAGGTGAAATATGTATCAATGAGGAAAAACTGTAAGAAGTGGAGAGTTTTGAATATCTTGGATCACTGCTAACTAATAATGGAGATACAATGAGGGAAATTAAAAAGAGGACATCTATCGCTCTTCAGAAAGTAAAACAACTAAAGAATCCGTGGAAAGGAACAGACAGAACCACAAAAATAAGATTTTTAAGGGCATGCATCTTTCCCATCGCAGCCTGTGAAACTTGGACACTTAACAAAACAGCTGAGAAACACATAAATGCCTTTGAATGTAAATGCCACAGAAAAGTTCTTCAAATATCGTGGACACAAAAAAGAACAAATATATCCATACTACAAGAACTTAATATTGAAGAAGGCTGGCTAGTTAAAAAGGATTAAAGAGAGAAAACTTAAATATTTTGGACACATTAAACATCATGATAATCTAGATAAGATCATCTTGGAAGGGTACATAATGGGAAAAAGAAAGAGAGGAAGACCAAGGCAAAGATGGCTGCAAGACATCGTTGATGATCTGCAAATGGATCCATCAGCAGCAGGCCATCTTTCTCACAACCGAGAGGCCTATAGGAGTGCTGTTATGGAGGCAAATTTCCACAAGGGACATGCAAATGAATGAATCCTTTGAAGTTAACAAAGTATGGGATCCTTGTAAGACTGGTGTGTAAGAGTGACACAGGCTACATACTAAACATGGAAATATATACAGGAGAAGGAAAGAAGCTAGAAGAAACAGTCCTGTCAGTTCTGAGCCCCTATCTTGGAATGTGGCATCATGTATATCAAGACAACTATTACAACAGAGTGTCAATAGCTGAAGTTCTACTGCAAAACAAAACCAGAGTTTGTGGAACAATTAGGAAAAACAGAAGACGGAAAAAATTTTGAAAGCTACTACCAAAGGAATAAAGAAAAGTGAAAGCACATTTTGTCGGAAAGACCAAACACTTCTTCAGGTCTGGAAAGACAAAAGAGTTGTCCACATAATATCAATAATGCACAATGCAAGAATAGTTGCTACTGGGAAGACTGACAGAAAAACTCTCTCTCTCTGAACCTTAAGTACCCAGGGCACATGGGGCTTCCGCATGGGTTTTCCACAAATGCCTGTCCTTTGCCTTTTTTCTGCTCTTGCCCAGGTGAGCTCTCTATTGCTCAACATCCTTTCTGTTGTTCTTCTCCATGTCTCTTTTGGTCTACCCTTACTTCTGTTCCCCTGTGGTGTCCATCTTAGTGCTATTTTTGATAGTGAGTTGTCAGTCATTCGGAGCACATGTCCCAAACATCGCCAGTGTCTTTCCTCAATAATTGCTGTCAGTGGCTTCATCTGCATTTCTGCCAATAAGATGTTATTTATAATGTTTTTTAATGATAGAAAAACTGGGAAGCCAAAAATGAAACCAATCTGTATTGTTTATTACAACAAGCACATGAAGGGAACAGACAGGGCTGATCAGTATTGTTTATTACAAGCACATGAAGGGAACAGACAGGGCTTATCAGTATCTTTTATACTACAACACCTTGAGGAAGACAGTGAAGTGGAACAAAAAAGTAGGATTCTATCATTAACTGTCTGTCATGAATTCTGTCATTAATTGTGCATTATTTAACTCTTACATAATCTACAGAGCCTTAAATCCTATAAGCAGTATTTGGTTGAAGTGGCAAGATTTTGGCGCTCTGAAACCAATTCTACTGTTCAAGAAATTTTAGAAACAGGTGATGAGAATGAACCCCCCTACCAAACAGCTCAAAAGGGCTCCAAGCAAGGATCCTCCAGGAAGATTATCTGGAATAGTAAAGGATCATGTCCTGGTGAAGCCTGAGGGTCAAAGCACTAAAAAAGCACCATCTAGGAAGTGCAGAGTGTGCTTGGTCAATGGGAAAAGAAGTGAAACAAGATATATTTGTAAAGTCTCACTGCATCCAGATAATTGTTTCACAAGATATCACACACTCAAAAAGTACTAGAAGGTCTCGGGAGTCTGTCTACCAAGTTGGATTACATTCCCTAAATGGTGAGTAGAGATATGCATGTTTTTCTAAGTCCACTCAAAAAACTTCATTTTTCAGAAAAATGGTTGGGAACTGGGGTGGGGGGATTGGGGGGCTGTTTCAGGGTAAATAACTGTGGTCCACAGAGTGCAAACAAATTATAACATTGCCATATGCAAAGAAAGCACTCTGGTAATTGTAAGTAACATAACTTTGAAAAATGCATATTTATTCCAAAATGTACCTGAAAACCCCTTTTTTTTCAATTAGGAATAGACACCATTGAGTAGCTCCATGTAATATAATTTTTATAGTATTGACACTGACACATACAAAAAGTGGGGCATTTTATGTTTCTCTGAAATATATCATTTCACACCAAACTCACTGAAGAATTAGACATGGCAAACTTATATACTGAAAAAATTTTCATGTACATCATCTCAACTAGAATCTTCATACTCTTACACATATCTGATTTCATGGTCATATAAAAAAATATAAGGTGTGTGCCAAATTACAAGAACAGTAATAAGTATGCATTAAATATTTTAAAAGAAAAAATAAAATTTTACAAAACTGTACACTATTCATTTATTATGTGCTGTGCTGATTAGCACTGGTGATCATGCTTCTTCATCTTGTGTGGTTCTTGATGCTATCTCTTCTTCTACATTCAGTTTCATATGCTCAGCCATCTATTGTAGACAAGAAGAATCTCATCACCTGTAGGAGTTCTTGCAAACAATTTAAATGCCATTTGGTTAGACATGTGAGATATTTTTTCTCTTGGTCTTCCTCTACTACAGATTTCTCAAGGATATTTATGTTTCATCTTCTCATGACATGACAAAGGAATTTTGACTGTGTCTTTTAACTACCATAATTTTTTTTATTCTGCAACTTCTTTACAGAACTTTTGATGTGCTTTTCTGACTGATCAGGTTACTTATAGCATTCTTCTCCAAAACCACATATCTGTTGTTTCCAATTCATTTTTCAAGCATAAGTTTAACAAATGGTACATTAGTTCTAAATAGCTCTGTAATAATATTTTTTCAAACTTGTAAGGACACAAAAAAATTAGATTATTTCATCCAACAATAAATCAGAAAAATAAATAGCCTCACAGCTAGTCACCAAACCAGCAAGAACTTCTGATACAGCTAATCAACTTCAACTAATAAGGAGAATTAACTGTAATAATAATAACAACAAAAGAACTAATAATAATAAGAATTAACAAAAATTATTTTCTATTTACCTGTCTATACTTTTTAAAATTTAAACTCAATTTTTGTAAGTTGAACTGAAACATATCCCCCACGTAACACATTTGTTCAATGGGAAATCTATGCTCAGTAAACAATGTTTCATTACATGTTTTTAAAAATTTTTGTAGGAAAATAGTTATAATATCAAAGAAACCAGGTGCAAAGGAATGTGATGACCACCAGACTATCAGCCTCTCATGTCACATAAAGAAGCTACTTCTGAGAATCATTATGAGAAGAACAAGGAAAAAGATAAAAATGGAAATAGCAGATGAACAGTTTGGATTTGTTGAAGGAAAGGGAACACACAATGCCATTTATGCTTTATGAACATTAACAGAAAGAGCTTTAGAAGTACAGAAAGATCTCAACTTATGCTTCATTGATTACACCAAGGCATTTGACAAGGTGAAACATAATGAAATTATTAAAATGCTTGAAGACATCAATATAGATGGCAAAGACCTGAGGATTGTAAAACATCTATACTAGCAGCAAGAAGCAGCAATTCAAGTAGAAAATAGAACTAGAAAATATCAACCTATAAAACAAGGGGTGCGACAAGGATGTGTACTATCTCCAGACCTTTTTTTCTCTGTACAGCGAGAATTTTCTAAGAATGATCATCACAGAACCAGGCATAAAAATTGGAGGATACAATACTAACAACCTTCGGTATGCTGATGACACAGTACTGATAGCTGAGAACCAACAAGACCTGCAAAATCTCTTAGATAAAGTGGCCAAAGAAAGTGAACAGAAAGGCCTTACTTTGAACATCAAAAAGACAGAGACTATGGTTATATCTAAGAAACAGAATCCATCAGCATGCAGTATAAAATTAAATGGAACTATTCTAAAGCAGGTGCAGAAATTCAAATACCTTGGAGCAGTAATAACTTCAGATGGGAAATGCAGAACAGAAATTAGGAACAGAATAGGCCAAGCAAAGACTGAATTTCAGAGAATGAGAAACATATTAGCCATCACATCGTTATCAATGAATGTTAGAAAACGAGTCCTAAAATGCTATATTGAACCTATCTTGTTATATGGAAGTGAATCATGGACAATAGACAGGTCTGCACAAAAATCATTGGAAGCAGCAGAAATGTGGCTTATTAGAAGAATGTTGTGAATTCCCTGGACAGCAAAAATAACTAATGAAGAATGTATGAGAAGAGCTGGAGAGACAAAAAATCTTGTCAAAAAGATAAGAGAGAGACAATGCACTTTCATAGGACATGCAATGAGAAGAGAGGGGATTGAAAATATTATAACAACAGGAGGAAACATAGAAGGAAGAAGATCAAGAGGAAGACCAAGAGAAATGATACTGGACAGTCTGATGGGATGGTGTGAGAGGAGATCACCAACTGAGCTGATGGCCTGCATGAAGGATTGTGTACTCTGGAGAAGCATAATAGCCAATGCCAGTCGGATGGGCACCTGATGATGATGATGAGTTATAACATCGCTGTACTGAGGACCCCTGTTTACAGTAAAGGCCTCTCTAGATATCTGCAGGCATTTTATGCTACATATTTAATGATTTTGTACATGAAACAATGTTTGTGTATACATTCGAGTGAATGCATATCCCTTGTGGAACTTTGCCTCCATAACAGTACTCCTGTAGGCCTCTCGGTTGTGATCAAGATGGTCTGTTGTTGATGCATCCATTTGCAGATCCTCAACGATGTCCTGCAGCCATCTTCACCTTGGTCTTCCTCTCTTTCTTTTTCCCATTATGTATCCTTCCAAGACGGTTTTCTCTAGATTATCATGACATTTAATGTGTCCAAAATATTTAAGTTTTCTCTCTTTAATACTCTTTACTAGCCAGCCTTCTTCAATATTAAGTTCTTGTAGTATGGATATATTTGTTCTTTTTTGTGTCCATGATATTTGAAGAATTCTTCTGTAGCATTTACATTCAAAGGCATTTATATGTTTCTCAGCAGTTTTGTTAAGTGTACAGGTTTCACAGGCATATGCTGCGATGGGAAAGATGCATGCCCTTAAAAATCTTATTTTTGTAGTTCTGTCTTTTCCTTTCCACAGATTCTTTAGTTGTTTTATTTTCTGAAGAGCGATAGATGTCCTCCTTTTAATTTCCCTCATTGTATCTCCATTATTAGTTAGCTGTGATCCAAGATATTAAAAACTCTCCACTTCTTCCAGTTTTTCTTCACTGATACATATATCAGCTGCCTTGTTTGTTTTGTTAGCTGTCATCAATTTAATTTTCTTCGCATTAAGATAGAGGTTTTGCTCTTCACTATTCTTACGGACTGACATAATTAGTTTTTCCATTCCTTTTGCCGTTGTGGACAATAATACTGTGTTTAGTTATGAGCGATGCTGAGCAAGAAAATGGAAGAGAAACATAGAAAATTTTCAATTTTTGATGATGTAGATAGGGGTATGGATATGGCCTTTGACCACCCCACTGCTCTTGAATGTATCCCAAGTAGATCTAGGCATATTAGACGACTGGAAAAGTAGTCAGGAGGTTATTTCAGACATTAATTTAGCGAGAATGCAACATAGAATCACAATACGAGATTGACAAGTAGATCTAGACATCTCAGATGGTAAGTAGTGTAGATCTAGACCTAGCCTATGGTGAGCTGGGCACAATCATTGTCTAAAAACATCACTTCTTTTTTCCTAAAAAAAACTCTGCACTTATGAAATTTTCATACATTTAGTTATATTTTGAAACATAATAAGTACACAGAAGTACATGTAAATACTGTTTTCCATTCCATTTTACAACTATACCCCTAACATATCAAGACCCGTGCTTTTACTCTAGCACCTAACTGAACATCCGCTTTTCTTCCTGTGGCATGGGAAGAGTTAAAGGTCAAACAAACTGATACATAATTAAGCAGAAATGGTTCAAACACATTAGACAAACCCAACCTTTTAGCCTCTCTTTCTTCTGCACTTTCTTTGTTTGTAAGTTTCTGGGAATCATCAGAGGAGCTAGTGCTGTCAGTAAGAGAAGGCTGTCTTGCTGGCTTTAATCCTGACTGATACTGACCTTCTGCTGGGAGCTGACAAAATACACAGGGGTGGATATTTTATTTACCATGACTAGGCTAAAACAACTATTAATATCTAGCCATGTGCAAAGATGTACCAAAAAGTTTTCGTAATCCTTAAAAACATATTTAAAATACATTTACAAATTTTGAACTTTAATCCACTTCAAAATTACTTCTCCTGAGATTGAATACAGGTAATCTAAGTTCTTTCCCACTGATGGAAACATTTTCTAAAATATTCATTTGGAATTCTGTCAAAGGATGACAATGTCAGCAAGAAAACACTCCCATTTCTGTTGCTGTTTCAGCAGTTGGAAACACAAATTACAAGCAGTGAGGTCAGGTAAGATGGGATAGTGTGACATCTTCTTCTTCTTCGTTCGCACTGTCTGTCTATATCTGCAGTCCTGTCTCTTGGATAAATTTCACTATTTTTTGTAATTCATGTATGGAACCATAGAGCTTATCTTCTTTAGTGGTTTCACTGGGCCAGTAATTATTTCTCAGTGACTCGTAGTTGATGCAGTTCTGGAGGATATGTTCCACAGTTTGGGGCACCTGGGCACATGTACACAGATTAGTAGTACCAACCTTAAACTTTGTATACATATGACTTCGGAGTCGGCTGTGTCCTGTTCGGAGACGGAAGATGGTGACTTGTTCCTTTCTGTTTAGCATGTGATAGTCATCATGTGGTGGTGTTTGTGGCTTCCTGTAGGTTTTTATCATGCTTTTCTTCTGATTATAAGTGATTGGTATGTCTGGCTGCTCCATTTCAGTGCCCTCTTTGGCCAGTTGGTCAGCTTTCTCATTGCCTGGTATCCCACAGTGGGAGGGAATCCATTGCAAAGTGACTCCATGTTGTAAGCCAATTTTTGACAAGGCATCCTTAAGGTCTGGTAGTTTGTTGCACTGAAGAGCCTCCAGTACTGATCTTGCATCTGTGAGAATTACTACAGGACATGTATCAATTCTGGAGTCTGATAGTTTTTCAACTGCAGCAATAATTGCCCTAACTTCTGCATCAAAGTTGTTGCAGTATTTACCAGTGGGTATGGAAATCTTGTCAATGGTGTTGTTTGGATATTCAATATATGCTCCTGCCCCTCCATTCTTTATGGCATTATGTGCAGATCCATCTGTATACACACGTATCCAGGTGTCACATGGATATTTGTCATCTAGAACACTAAGTGTGGCTGTTGATCTTACAAGACTGCTTTGCATCTCACCATTCTGCACACCTTTCACTTCAGTCTGAATAGATATTTGTGTATAATCTGCTTCTTTCCATGGTGTATGCTCTGGTACAGATGATAATGGAGCGACTACAGCTGGAAGGTCAGGTATCAGCTTACGCATACGCTTGGCCTGATGAATGAAGCTGCTTCTTTTAAGCCGTCCTAATGCCAAGTTACTGAATCTCTCCTTCAGGGGATGGCTTACAGAGCTAAGGAATTTTTCTCCCATGGTCATGACCTTTGTGTCTCTACGTTCCTTTAGCGCTTGAACACCAATTATTTTCTGCATTTCTACTATTGGTGTGGACCTCATGGCACCTGTGATAATCTGTAGTGACTGATTTTGAACCTTGTCTAGATTATGCAGCATAGTGTTTGATGCTGTGCACCAAGATGTTAAGCCATATTCTAAATGTGGTAGAATACTTTGCTGATATACATTCTTGAGGATTCTTTCACTAGCTCCCCATGTGGTTCCACTCAATTTTCTTAATATGGCTAGTTTTCTTCTGGCTTTTGCTTCTGCACTGTTGATGTGTTGCTTCCACGTCAGTTTTGAGTCAAGAGTCACTCCTAAGTAAGTGGGTTGGTTGTCCATCCTTAAGGGTATTTCATTTACAAAGATCTTACCTGCTTTCTGTTTAGATGAGAGGGTGAACAGAGTGGTACTTGATTTCTCTGTGTTGATACTTACACACCATTTGTTTGTCCATGATGTCAAGATGTCTGCTGCTCTTTGGAGTCTCTGTGTAGCAACTGTCACATATTCATCTGTACACCACATGACCAGATCATCTGCATACAGTGCCGCTTTGATTCCATAGGGAAGTTCCTTGACCAGGTCATTAATGAATACAAGGAATAGTGTAGGCGAAAGGACTCCTCCTTGTGGTACACCGTGTCGCAGCAGTACTTTCTGGCTTTTGTGACCATCCATTACTACTCTAGCTCTTCTATTGTGTAAATAGGACTTTATCCAGTTGTACAGTCTTCCATTCACATTGCAGTTTCTTAGTTTCCACAGCAGACCTTTTTTCCATACTTTATCAAAGGCTTTCTTCAGGTCTATCCACGCTGCTAGTACAAGGTTTTTCTCTTGGAATGCATCCTCAATCTCTTGAGAGAGATAGGTCACCTGATCTTCCGTACTGTAGTACTGCCTAAATCCTGCTTGTTGTGGAACGAGAAGGTTTTCACTTTCTAGGTACCATTTTAGCCTCAGGTCAATGATGCGTTCCATCGTTTTGCATAGGCAGCTAGTGAGACTGATTGGCCTGTAGCTGGAGGCAGTATCACTGTTTTTCCCTGGTTTTAGCAGTGGTACCATGCTTGCTTCCTTCCAGATTTGAGGTAACTTACCTGTGCTCCAGCACATATTGAAAATATCCAACAGCTTTCCCATTGCTGCCATTCCCAGGTTCTTGATCATTTCATTGGACACTCCATCTGGTCCTGGTGATTTCCTTGGTTTCAGTTTACTAACTGCTAGGTCTAACTCACTGCGTGTGATTGGTGCATCCATGACCTCCACTTTTCTGACTTGTTCCTCCTCTTTCTGTGGCTCGATGCGCACTGTACGCTCCTTCTCTGGATGGATATCAATGTTGCAGTCCTGTGCAAAAATGCGAGCAAAGTGATCTGCTACCTGCTTACCTGTAAGAGTTTTCCCATCCTCTATTAGTGTAACCTTTGTACTTCTTCCAGTACTCTCATCATTTAACTGTTTGATTAGTTTCCACAGTTTCCTTCCATCCTTTTCAAAGTTTAGGGACTCTGTTTTCTATCTCCAACTTTCCCGTCTGGCTTGCAGCTTTGCTCTCTGAAATTTGGCCTTAGAATGTTGGTAATTATTGTGGTGTTCTTGGCATGGTCTATTTTCTGCTTGCTTTCGAGCTGCTTCCACGTCATCATGGAGTTTTCCCAGCTCACTAGACCAGTATGGTTTATAGTCCCTGCGAGCTCCTCTGGGAATGGTTTCACGAGCGGCCTGAAGGATACAAGCATTGAATTCCTTCACTATGCTGTTAATATCCTTACCTTCTATGGACAGCTGTCCCACCAGGGTACCTGTACGATGTCTGTACATTGTCCAGTTTGCTTTTTTATAGTTCCATCTGGGGAGAGGGTTACTGGTGTTAAGGAGTTCATTTTCTATTGTCAGGAAGACTGGTCGATGGTCGCTACCTCCAAGTTGTTTTCCAACTTCACGTGTAATGTTCCACTTCAGATCTGGAGAGTGGAATGCCAGATCTGGTGTTGATTTTGTATGCCATGCCCTTGAGTAAAATGTTGGGGCATCCATTGGCTGGTTGATCAGGAGAAGTCCATTATCATCCTGCCAGCTCTCAACTTCCTCTCCTCTCTTGTCTATGTGGTCATAGCCCCAGCTCTGGGAATGACTGTTAAAATCACCACAGACCATCAGTCTCTCTTTGTGTGGGATTGTTCCTAAAGCAAGTGGGCGGTCATTAGGACAGTAATAGTTAAGGAGGTGGAAATCTGTATTACTACTTTTTAGATGGATCATCTGGTATTCGGCTCCTTCCATGTACACTCCCACCTGACATGCGCTGATGTTATTCTTAACAAGTGTGAGTACTCCTCCTTTTCTTCTGTCCTGTCCGTCTGATCTAAAGCACTGGTAGCCTCTGATTTTAAAGGCGGCATCTTTGGTTAGGTGTGTCTCCTGTATGCAGCATATACTTACCTGCTCTGCAAAAAGTATGTTCTCTAGTTCAACCTTTTTGCTATAGCCATCTCTAACACTGCTGACACCCTCAGCATTCCACTGCATTATTTTAAGTTCTTGCTTTTTGGCTATTTTCTTCTGTTGTATTTTTTGGCCAGTAGCTCTACTCTCATGTCTCCTGACTCCACAAGACAAACTGAGAGGACCTCCAGTAGCATTGGGTGGACCCTTTCGAGGCAGGGGGCCCGGCACTGCACCTGCCTGGTTAGTCTTCACAGGGCGAGCACCATGTTTGAAAACTGCAGATAGAGACATTTCATTAGCGATAATGCGTGTTACCCTGATTTTTGCGATGCGCCTTTTGGCTGGGTAACTCCGACTTCAGCACCTTTCCTTGCTAGGGCAGACTGTGGTCTTGCTCGGACTGCCATGAAGACAGTGTGGCTGGCCTGGCCAAAACTTTGTTTTCCAGCCCCTGGTGGCTGTACTTAAGCGCCTTCTCCATGTCAGATGGTTTGAGACAGTTCCACAAAGACACTCTGACTTTGAGATGAGGAATCTGATGAGTGCTTCAACGATATCCATTCCCCGCCACCCATAGTCTACTGGCTCTGTTTTGTTTACATCATTCTGATAGCCATTCTTGTAAAGACCCATAGGCTTGTCACGTCCTGGATTCATTGGTTTCACACCAGACTTCCCTCATCCCCGCCAGAGATCTCCATGTCCCCATCTGTCCACCAACCTGACATTACATTTTGCAAAAATAACAATTACAATTAGTGTTGATTGCTACAAGTTTCTGGGCTACAGAGGTAGGTCAGAGTTTTTAAGCAAACAGATCTATGTTCCCTGTCTCATAAACACTATGTTAAGATAAGTGTGCTCTTAACACAGTTGTTCCCAGGGGGAATAGTGTGACATAATTGCCTTTTTTTTTTTCCCACCCAGAAACTGTCGGATGCTAAAGACTGTGTTGGCGAGTGCAGTGTCATGGTGCAAAGACTGATCTACACTCTTCTACTTTTCTTAACATTTTTGTGGCATGCTCTTATGCAAACCTGAGTGCATTCAAGTCAAGAAAACTTCTTATGTCTGTCCTGGGGGACAAACTCACTGTGCACTGTTTAGGTTGTGTTCGTTAATGAATAAAGCTGTTCTTACTTTTTATTAAAGCCTAATTATTTGTTATCACAGCTTTACTGCAGGGCCGTGTATATTTATATAATTATTTTCATATACTTATATCTGAAAAATGTTCGTGCTTTAGTTTTTAAAAAAATGGAAAAAAAAAAGAAGAAAAATGACACAATATATATGACAGAATATTTCACATAACTATAGACTCACTGCTTCCAGCAGCATGACTCTCAACTACATCCAGTTTATGTGAGAGATTCCAATTCTAGAACATTTCTTGATCCTATCTTAACTCGTAAAGGTAAATGTGACAGCATACATCAACAGCTTTAGAAATTTCTTTCAAAACTGCATTTCAATATTCTCTTATTTTGAGATTACCAAAACTTCAACAGTCACCTTTTCTTTATCTGACTTGGTAACACTGTCTGGCACTCTTCTCAGCTTGATCCTGGCTGAGTTTGGATTTTCACATGCTGTAAAGATATTTAAATGATTAAAAATTTGCTTTCAATGTGATGCACTTTAGATCTTTCAGTTTGTACACTTTTTATGCATTTCTCTTGCACAAGCTTAAAATTACATTCAATGAGAAAAATATCTTCACTTTCAAATAATGCAGTCTACTTAGCGTGGAAGAGCTTTTGGAAAGTAATAATTTCTTAAACAATGATCACTTATCATAGCACCCTGTAACTTACATCCTGCAGAATAATTCTTTAGCTGTCGCCTTCTTTGTCTTGCAGACAGATTTGGTAAGCTCTGAAAATGGTGAAAGATTGAATAATGCTGAAATTTATTTTTAAAAATAAATTTTAAAGATATGAAAATATCTGTATGGTAACAAATTCTTCTTTTGTGCCCTTTAAAGCTCTAAAAGATTTTTTTTTTTCAACATCTGAAATACTGCACTGACTTGACAGAAAATTGATTAAGTGAAGACTGTTTTATATTCTTACAATTCTTCCTGTGGAGCATAAAAAAAAAAAAAATCTGGTTTATTCCACACTTTCCTCACTGCCATCTTTACTTTATTTACAGTTTCTCCAAGTCTATGAAGACCTAGATAAAATGTGAATCATTCTGCTTCAATTATCAAGCAACAAGGTAACTGCCACATTAAAACAATATGCAGTTAGTCTAAACAAGAACTCTGCTAGGTAATCTTCAATGACTTTAAACATGACATAAGATGTAGCACTACATAGTCTGCCAGAAAAGATGTAGTTAAACATCAAAATCAGCACACAAAACAAAAAATACACTCCATCTATAGCAACTTAAAGGTGGTTGGATCCTGACAAACAAAATTAAATTAACTCTATAACAAACTGAGAACTGTAGGAACTTTATAAAAGTTGATTCATCACAATCCAGATCTCATCAGCAAAAAAAAAAAAAAAAGTATTGCTTAGAAGTCAAACATAATAAATGCAACTACAAAACACAAAAAAAAGATTCTTTAACTTACTTTATCTGCAAAACTAGAACAATTAATTCACATTTCCTGCTCATCAAGAATTATATTTCTCTACTACTGGCTGGTTAAGTGCTTGGTTTGCTAATCCGGTGGTACCAGGTTCAGTCCCAGCAGTGGGATTATTTCTGGTACACACCAAAAAGGCACAGGGGTTCACCCAGCCTCTAAAAATGGGTACCAGAGAAGGTAAAGCTGCCAGGCGTGATACTGACCACATCACACTTTCATGTGCTGAAGGTCATGGAAAATATGGGCCTAACACCGTATTCCCCAATATGCCTTAATGGGAATTTTACTTAACACTTTGTTGACCACATACGGGAAAATCCGTATTTCTGGTTTCCGTGCGTTGTTGACCGAAAGGCGGATTTGCCGTATACGATGGTTGTCTTATTTAAACTGTTTCTAGCGTGTTATTTAAAGTAATTTTTGGTTGTTTGTATTTTTACTGTAAAGTTAATATAATAAAATATTGTTTTTACACCAGTTCTTGAAAAATTTCTAGGAAATTCTGGTGTTTCAGTGAATGTAAACAAACAAGACAGCATGGAGGAAATTTTCAGTACAGTGTTTGGCAATGATTTTTTTAAAACTGTTACCTCATCATGAAAATTTATACTGTGCACAGACACAACATATGAACAAACTACTGCCTTTTTGTCTGAAAATATAACACATTCAGACATTAACAAATTCTTTGGATTGATCATTTTGATGGGCCAGACTAGGAAGCCACACTGAACAACAGACCCTCTTCTGGAAACACCAATATTTTCAAAAACAATGAGCAGAGCTAAATTTGAGCATCTTCTGACACTTCTGCATTTCTCTGACAACTCTCAAACATTTCCAGAAACAAGTAGAATTAGCAAAATAAAACCTCTGCTGGATTATTTTTTGCCTAAATTTCAAGAGTTGTATAAACTGAAGCAGCAGCTTTCGACTGATGAAGGAAAGACGAAAGATTTGTTCACATGATATCAACAATGCACAACAGTGATTGTCTGGAATAGTAAATAATCATGTTCTGGTGAATCCTGAGGATGAAGGCACTAAAAAAGCATCATCTAGGAAGTGCAGAGTGTGCTTGGTCAATGAGAAAAAGAGTGAAACAAAATTTTTTTTGTCAAAGTTGTCAAGTTCCACTGCATTCAGATAGTTGTTTCACAAGATATCACACCCTCAAGAAGTACTAGAGGGTCTTGGGAGTCTGTCTACCAAGTTGGATTACATTCCCTAAAGGGTGAGTAGAGATATGCATGTTTTTCTAAGTTCACTCAAAAAAGTTCATTTTTCAGAAAAATGGCTGGGAACTGGGGGTTTTTCAGGGTAAATAACTGTGGTCAACAAAGTGTTAACTACTGGTTAGTTTTTTAACTTATTTAATTTTATCACCAAGGTATGTATATGTTCATTTCTTTTTTTAGTCATTTTTATTTCAGTGCAGCGTTTCTTCTTTCAGTCACCATACGCATAACTGTTTCTTGAAAATGCATTAATTTTCCACCGCTCCAACAAAGAGCGAGAGATTTGCAGGATTCCAGCATTGATGTACTGATCCTGTAAGAATTTCTTAGTCCACAAGAATAAGCTTCAAGGATAAGGAATGCATTCTTGCTGATTTTGTACAGATGGCTTTGTTTAGATATTACAAATTGTGATAATTAGCATTATTAATAAAGGCAGTCTCCTCCTTTTTTGTGACTTAATTTTTTTACACATATGTAAGCATTTCCAAGAACTTACTCATATTTCTTTCTTGACTTTGTGTGAGGCTAGAACATTTGTCCTAATTTCTATAAAAGATTTGTTGATCTCTTTGTCAGTTTGTAAATGTTTGTATAATTAAGTTCTGGCATGGAATATGTTTAGTAATTCTAGCATAAAGCTCTTCAGCTACAGAATCTCACTGTACTTGTATGCTTCTAATGAAATGCAATATAGAAAAAATGTGAAGCTTACTCTTGGTGTTTCTCCATCAAAACATCTGCTATTATCTTCCATTGAAGTGGATATACTTGAACTTCTAAAAGAGTCAGCAGACACATGTCTTTCTTCTCTGTGTTCAGGAAGACCTGCACTAGACTTGACTGAAGGTACTGGAATAGGATGAACCTTGTCTTCACTTTTCAAGTACTGTTTCTGACAATAAGATAAAAAAACACTACTTTTGTTTCACCAGTGACTTAAAAGTCCAGTTTTTTTTTTTTTTTTACTGTTGACTCCAGTGATGTCTCATATTCATGGAACTGAGTTAACACGTGATGCCAAAAGTCAGTATGTGTAGTCATATACACCAGTTCTCCTAACCTCAAGCTGCAACCCAAACTAGTGATCTCTCTATTTATTTATGTGCATATGCATGTGTGTGTGCATGTTCTTAGGTAGGATTGTGAGATGATTTTATGAAAAAAAAAAGTTCAAATTAAAAAAAAAACATTACAGGATTTTAGGGAAATCTCCTGACTTTATGTTTTGAAACCTAAATATTACAATAACCATATATGTTACTTATTTCTAAATACCCAGGAAAAAGGAATGTGCCAATTCACTTTGCATGGGCAAACTTACAATTCACAATTCTTTAAAAAAATTGCTGTCATGGACTCATAACAACTTTTAAAGTCTCAATCTTATTTTATCATTAAAGCGTTTGGGGACTTGATAAAAAGGAGTTACAAAAATTCCCAACATGCCTTCGAAATAAGCAAGAGGCATGCACTGTTTGTTTCCTAAGGTATTCATTCATTCATCTGCATGTCCCCTGCGGAACTTTGTCTCCCAAATAGCACTCCTGTAGGCCTCTCAGTTGTGAGCAAGATGCCCTGCTGCTGATGCATCCATTTGCAGATCATCATTGATATCTTGCAGCCATCTTCGCCTTGGTCTTCCTTTCTTTTTCCCATTATGTACCCTTCCAAGACGTCTTCTCATGACATTTAATGTGTCCAAAATATTTAAGTTTCTCTGTTTAATCCTCTTTACTAGCCAGCCTTCTTCAACATTAAGTTCTTGTAGTATGGATATATTTGTTCTTTTTTGTGTCCATGATATCTGAAGAGTTTAGATGCATCTACCTGCATTTACATTCAAAGGCATTTACATATTTCTCAGCTGTTTTGTTAAGTGTCCAAGTCTCACAGGCATATGTTACGATGGGAAAGATGCATGTATCTTTATTCAGACTTATTTCTATTATCTCCTTACTTTTGTCATATTTAAACTGCAGTAAAACCTATTTTAAAATTGCTCATGTGTATGAAAAATAATCAGTTTTATTTTTCTTTTATGATTATTTTTAAAAGTAGACATTTTTCTAATCAGCACAAAACTGGAATTTTTTAAACAGGTCCTTTCTTAATGTTTTGAATATTTCATAATATCTTGCAAAATGTTGGATTATTTAGAAAGTGATATTAAACATAAATTTTTTTTTGATCAATGGCAAAGTAACATCATGTTAAAGGTATTGAAATAGTTCATTTTTGTTAAATTTCAGAATATCTGTATCTTTTTAAACTTTTTCTTTTTACTATAGGAGCTGATTTTGTCAACATAGTGAAACAACATTCGAGAATAAGTAAATGGGCAAAAGAAACCCTGGTCACCAGAAAAATGATATCTGCTATAAACTCCAATTTTTACTGCTGGGGTGATTGGAAGATGATGGCAACAGGAATAGAACCCACTGCTTTCAGTCTGTGAAGCCATTCTCCTATTTATTCAGTCATTCCTGCTCTCAAATCTGCCTTTGGTTCTATGAGTGAGTGCTGAAAAGATATCGGCCTGATCAAGAAGGAATGACTCAGAGCCATGAGACTTGCATATTATTCCACATATTCACTCCAAAGTTCAACATGCTTGGCACATCATTTCTCAAATTTCATTAACTATTTTTTTTAAAAATCAGATACCTGGTCCCCTAAATACTGTTTTGTTATCACGTCTGAATTGTTAAAAAACGTTCTCCTTTTTTACTAGGAAACAGGAAAGTCAGATGGAGCAAAATCTTATGAACAGGATGGATAATCTATGCACATCTTACATCCTTCCTGTGCCGTTAAACATCACATAGTTGTGAATATTCAGTTGTGACATGCAATTGGCTTGGTAGTTCGCCAAGATGTCCTGTCTTCGGCGAGTTTTTCAATCTCATCAAGGTATGTCATGCCCACTGAATTGGCTTCTCTTAACAATATCATCTTTAGAGCTTCACGTGGTCGACCTCTTTTTCTTTGGCCTGTTGTGTTCCATTTGACAGCTTGTTTGGGGATTCTCTGATTGTTTCTTCTCATCACATGACCAAGATATGTCCATATTCTTTTTCTGATCAACCATGAGACAGACTGTTGTTTGCTCATCTGTCTGATCTTTGCGTTGGTCTTGAATTCATTCCACTTTATACCAAGTATTTTCTTTAGGCATTTATTTTCGAAAGAAAATCTATGCACAGAAACCCCAAATTCTTCAAGACATCCAATGTTTTATGAGATTTGTGATTTGACATGTCCTTCAAAAAGAGAACACCTCTCCATGACTTCCCTCACTACTTTTCTTTCATCATTTAATCAGTACAGCAGGTTAGAATAGTATTGTGCATTAACTGTTTGACCCTTCAGAAGATAGTCAATTATCAAAATGCCTTCCTTACCCCAAAAAACAGTGGTCATGACTTTTCATGCTGACTTCTGGGTCTTGAATTTCTTTGACTGTGGAGATCTTGATGTCAAAAAGCTGCCACTATATTGCTAAAAAATGCTGCAAAATCAACTTGAAGGTGTCTACTCTTCTTTATCTATGATCATTCTCATATGTTGACTTTTGAATAATCAGTGATCAGCTAGAGCTGGTGTACATCCCTATGTAGCTTTTCTTATAGGTGCTGGCCATATCTGTTTTATCTGCACCTAATATGTTTGGCACCCTGCAGAATATGTTCTCCTGTCATGTGCACATGTTGGTCAGGCCAATCTTAAGCCTGTTGAAAGTCTGTGCAGAGCTGAAAAATGATTACTTGCTACTCTCGAGTTTATAGTAGACATCATTTTTCTGGTGGCCAGGGTGTTCTTTTGTCCATTTACGTATTCTTGAATGTTATTTTTATCACTGATTTAGCCTCCTCATGTGCCATACTTGTATCAACTTGTGGTAATCTGCCACCTTCTTTTCCTAAGATATCTGCTGATTTGTTCCCAGGTATAGTACAATGGGATTTCAAGTCACTTCTCTCAAAGTCCTCTGCTTCTTTTCTAAACTCTCTGAGGGTGTTAACAATGTCAGCACCATCCACCTATGGTGGCCAAACAAGCCAGTCTGTCAGCTCTCTCACTGCCCCAGACACCAGCATGACTTGGTACAAAAATGAAGGTGACACTGTGAATTTTTTATCTCTTCAAGAACTTCAGCCAATGTCTGTGCACCAATCCCATCTGAACCTTTCAGATCATGCTCATTGAGCTGCTTATCACACAGACATGGGTGTAATTTGTGATTTCATCCAAATGGCTTTGTCACTGCCATATCTCCATCATCATGCTGCTGGTTGTAGCTGCATAGGCACTTCTGGCTTCCTGGACTGTTCTGGCATCAGAGAGTGTGATAAATGCTTCAGAGCTCTGCCGATGGCGCACAACAGACTTGTCCGTATAGATCACAGTATCTGTGTCATTAGAATTTACACTTATGACAGCACTGACCTCTGCATCAATGACAACTGGCTTCTGCTTAATGCAGCTTCTATTGTGAAGACAGAAAAGAGACATCTCTGAAACTGGTGTCTGCACCAGAACTGATATTAGTCAGCCCACAGACCTGTTGGACAATGTTTTCTGTCCAACTCATCTTCAGTCTATCTCCTTTTTTTCTTTTTTTCAACGAGATCTCTATGTAATGGGTGCTCTGTATCTTAGCTTATGCTGGGTATGCGCGTGGCCTCCAACTTTTGATTCTGTGCTTCATGGTGGGGAAATCAAGGAGAAATTTCATTGCCACACATAGGATATCTCTAGTGCAATCCAAGATAATGTACATGGCTTCATTTTGAATCTTTCCTACCTAATCTTCCAATCTGTGTTGGGCTGATGGTGAGGACAGCCAAGGCATAATTGATGGGTGAAAGGATCAGACCCTGTCTTGGATGTACAAGCTGAGAGTGTGTGGCATCACAAGGACTGACTAGCAGTATTCACAGCAAGCGAGAAGAACCATCAGTCAATACCAAACTGGCACACTTAGTCACTGTATTCTGAGGAGAAGATCACAGCACTTATGGACTTGCCCAGAGTGCAATGATAATAATCTATCTACAACATAACATAGCATAGCTGCAATGGGATGGAATCCACTGTTTTCCTACTCTTGAGAAAAATGTACATATCTGGTATATTGCTGTTTGCAGGTCAATGAGGTTTCCATCTATGTGGCTCTTTAATGCAGTAATTATTGACAATGCATCAGTCAGGAACACTGTTTTGTTTAATTTTTTTTTCTTCTGATATTTGGGCTTTTGCTGCAGTTTTACAGGGCCTCTGCCTCTACTCTGTGGATGCTGGCCAATTTTCCTGTTCCTAATGACAGCTTACTTTGTCTCCTGTTTTTTAGTATTTTTTTAGTACAATGAAATCATTTAACAGACTTCCAAAGCATGTTACAGAGAATAGAAGACATTTCTCCCGCAGGGGGTGGGCCCAGCTTCTAGAGGGCTCTTGGTTATCCAGTTTGACATGGATATACTGCTTGGGTCATGTGAAAGGCAATGAGAAAGCAGACAAGTGGACATACATTTAATCAATTCCGAGAAACCTAAGAATTGACAAGGAGGAGATTGCAAGAGTCAGTTTGGATAGGCTGTGTATGGAGGACATTGGGTTGAATGATTACAATCACATCAGGAGGATGACTGAATCAGGGGAGAAGAGTGGAAGTGGATGTTTTTCCAAAAGAAGTGGTTTAGCTCATGTTACCCACAATCAGTGTGACTGGCTCCATCAGCAGACATACACTTTAGTGGTTGTTGGAACAACAGGTGGAGCACATATGGGAATGTCTGGAGTGTGGGGATGCCAGTCTCTGATTACAGTTACAGTAAGTACAATGAGGACTCTCCCTCAACTATTTTCCACTTCACTGGTTTAAGACCCATCAGTATAATCTTGTCCAACTACCACTTGGGAAGAGTTCCTCTCTGTACTTGGTAGCCATAAAATTTGGAGTGAGACAAGGATGTGTTCTATCTCCTGACCTCTTCTCCTTGTACAGCGAAAACATAATGAGAAATACAGAGAGCTTGCTAGGAATATCAATTGGTGGGTACAACTGTAACAACTTAACATATGCAGATGACACAGTTCTGATTGCCAAAAGTGAAGGAGAGATACAGGCTCTTCTGGACATTGTGGTTCGTGAAAGTAAAAGTAAAGGTCTCAGCCTGAATAAAAAGATGACTGAAGTGATGGTCATCACAAAGAAAAGAATATCACCAAAATGTAGCATTACCATCGATGGCACAGATCTGAAACAAGTTGATAGATTCAAGTACTTAGGAACGATTATAACAGCTGATGGGAAATGTCACAATGAAATAAAAAGCAGAAGTTCTCAGCATTCCAGAAAATGAGAAACATCTTGTGTAACAGACCCATATCAATGGAAACAAGATTCAGAGTACTTAAATGTTACATTGAGCCAATTTTGTTTTATGGATGTGAAGCATGGTCCATAAGAAGGATGCTGAAGGTACCATGGACAGCTAAGAAAACCAATGAAAAAGTCTTAAGAGAGGCTGGAGTTAAAAGGCAAATTATAGCAAAGATCAGAGGCAGACAAGCAAGATTTGTAGGACATTTCCTGAGAAGAGGAAAATTGGAGCACAATGTGGCAACAGGAAAAATTGAGGGAAGAAGAGACAAAGAAAGACCGAGAGAGAAGTTACTGGATGAGCTGTTAGTGTGGCTAGGAAGAAAGTCACCAGTGGATCTCATAATAAAGTCTAAAGACAGGGAATTGTGGAGAGAATTGATTGCCTATGCCACATGGCACGGCACTTGACTGATTGACTTAGTAGCCAGAGATTTCTTAGAACATTTGCTTGATTGTTCTGGCTTCTTATCCCTGTGATGTTCTCAGTCAATTCCAGAAGTTTACGGTTCATCCATACCAGGCATGCACTAGAGGATCTGAATGGTCTGGGGATTGCTTAGGCACATATTTCTTATTATTGCCTTAGTTACGCGTATCTCTGCAAAAGCTAATGTTTAAATCTGCCTCTTCCTAATCCCTTCATTCGCTTGTGCTTTGGATGACTTTCTAATCTCATTAATTCTTCTGCCTGTCTCTGTGCTCTGATATCTCTTATATCTTCCAATACTTGCAGGCTAGGAATATTTTCCAGTTCTTGTACTGGCATAGTCCTCATCGCTCCTGTAATGATTCTCATGACTTGATTTTGTAGCTGACTGACTTCGTTCTTATAAAGTGGAACACAAAAGGTCAAAGAAAACAAGGTCGACCATGTGAAACTCTAAAGACAACATTGTTAAGGGAGTCTAGTTTAGCAGGAATAATATCCCTTGATGAGGTTGAAAAACTCGCCAAAAACAGGAAATCTTGGCAAGCTACTATGTGAGCCCTATGTGATGTTTAGTGGTACAGGAAGGATTAAGATGTAATACTTTGTTTAAGTAGCACTGTGGTGCAGATGTCTATAATCAAAGACAGGTTGCATGCATTTGGTGTAGAGCTTCTTTAGGACACTTTCATTTGCTTCCTAGGTTGTGCCAACAAGTTTTTTTCATTACTGCCATGTATGCTTGAATCTGGTTCTTCTCAATCTGAGCCTTCTACATCATGCGACTCTTGAATGTGAGTGACTCATAGGTAGATTTAGGTTTCTTCATGGTGCAATCTATGGCCATTTAGCATCAAATTTGGGCTCTGGGGCCTGGTAGATAAGGAAAATACTATGTAAGTTGTCTTTCTTTTATTGACTCTGACCAGCCATGAGTTTGGTCCAGTGATGCAACGGCTTGCTGCATTCTGTTAGTTGTGATGGTAGTGCATTTTTAATGTCTAATGAGCCAGACTGTCACCATACAAGGCATGATGGATTCTCCTGGGCATGTTCTTTGTGATATCATTAATGAAAATCAGGAAAAGCATTGATGATAGGATGCCTCCCTGTGGGACTATTTGCTCTAGAATAATCTTTTGATGGTGTGGCCTTGGGCTTTAACTTTGGCAGTTCTATTCTCAAGATACTAGCAGATCCATTTGTACATTCTTTTGCACTCCTGAGATTTTGAGTAGTTTGATTTTCATACCAGTTTTTCATACTTTGTCAAAGGCCTTCTTCAAGTCTACACACACTGCAAGGGAATTTTCTTCTCTTGAAAAGCATCTTCTGCTTCCTGAGCTATGTACGTTACTTGATCTTCAGTGTATCTGTGTTATCTGAATCCAGCTCGCTGGGAGAGTATCAGGCTCTTTTTCTTCCAGATGCCACATCAGTATGATGTTAACCATGTGCTCAAACAGTTTTCCAAGTGCAGCTCAGTAGATTGATGAATCTGTAAATGTTTGGGGTTGTTGGTGCTTTGTTTTTCTTTAGGACAAGCATCAAGATTGCATCCTTTGATATGATAGCTTTTTTTTTTTTTCAACTGCAACTGAGGATTTCTATCAGTCTCTTTTTTTTTTGCCATCTTCCCCAATCCTACTGGTCTTTCATTGGTTACTTCATCAGCACTTGGTGATTTCTTTTCTTCAGTGGATGAAGTACCTCTTCCATTTCATGCATGGTTAATTTTGGGGTCAAGTGTTCTTTGGTGACCCCCCCCCCCCCCACCTGCATGAGCCATCAGCTCTTCTTTCTTCTTTTATATCCTTTTCCCTCTCTCAGTGATGTTAGTATGGTTTGCTTGTGAGAAATGCTTCATGATGGCAATGACAAGTTGCTTTTCACTGAATATGTCTTTATTACATTGACCACATCAATACAAGAACTGGAAAAAGATTATTGGCTGCAACCAATGGAAGATATATGCGATAGCAGAGCACAGAGGCATGAGATTAGAGCCACCAAATGCACAAGAGAATGAGGGAGTTAGTTGTGCCTGCTCGTCAGCCATTATAGAAAGGCAGTCATTATTGATTAAATGCCCCTGAAAGTTTTCAGCTTGCTTCCAATTTTTGTTTAGACTCAGACTTCTCTTAAATTTAGTGGAGATGGCTTTGTGTTTGATGTTGGGTTCAGTTGGTCACTCTTTCCCAGTTGTCTCTGGTTTTTGTTAGCTGATCTCCTGACTGTTGTAGCCCTTCAGTCCAGTAAGGTCTGTAGTTGTTCCTTGCTCCTCATGGAATAGATTCAGTTGCTGATTTTAGGAGAGCTTTGTTGAAGTTTGCATCTACCATTTCCAGCTTGTTCTTTCACATGTTCCGATGCCAGAAATATTGGTCTGTCAGTGACATATTTTCCCCAGTCTGCTCATGTGTAATTCAGTATTTTGTTGTTGCAGGACATACTCTATGTTGATGGTTAGCTTTATTGGCCTGTGGCCACTTCAAGTTGGTCAAGCACCTATCTTTCAACTTTATGGTTGATGTCTCCTGTGCAGAAGGCCAGATCTAAGGTGGAAGTAGTTTGCCAGGCTCTGGAATAGTAGCTAAGTTTGTCTTTACCATTACTGATCAGGTGGAGATTGCTATCTATCTCCCAGTCCTCCACTTCATCACTTCTGCTCTTTGTTTTCTGATATCTCTACTATGGGATGGACCCTTTCAAAGCATATTCTGGCACTCTAATGCCTGATGGGTCTCCATGAGATGAGTATCACACTTCTTTCCTCTATGCCTTGGCTCCACAGAAAAAAGGAAGGTGTCCACCAGCAGCATGGGGTGGATTCTTTCAAGGCATAGGTATGGCGCTCTCGTCACCTAGTGGGTATACACAGGAAGAATACCATATTTATTCCATAAATCCATGATATCATCATGGAATGGGCTGTGTTGCACCAAGACTTCTACAGCATATCTGCTGGGTTTCCCTCCTTAACCTTTTGCTGTCCCCAGCCTATCTACAAGGCAGTAGGTGGAGTCCCTTTTGGACAGAACCTTTGCTCTTGACGTTTCTTGGGAGATCCTGCAGGTAGCTATGCTACACTGGCATAGCTCATAGGATCATTGTGATACTCAATGGTTCACTCAAACCCCACTGCGATAAAGTGTGGACTACAATGTGGATATGTGGGGTGTGTGTCTACTTGATTAATTTTTTGTCAGCTTTTAAGTATTTCAGCACCCATATTGCCAATAATTTCTGCATACTAAAATGCTCATGAATTATAAATCCAACATGTTCCCTGGATATCTGTGCCTTAGCAATTGTTTTAGATGAAATTAATCAATCTGCCAAAATCAAGGTCATGAACATAATCAACAATTTCTCAAGTTCATAATGTTGAAGGGCTTCCAGATCTTATTGCATCTTTGGTCTCAAAATTTCCATGCTGAAATTCAGAACACTGCTTCACAGTTGAGTACAATGTGCATTGTCACTCAATGTTTGCAGCATATACTCATGGATTTCCTTTGGAGTTTTCTTCTACAGGAATAGGAACTTCATGACAGTCTGGAGTTCTACATTTAAAAATTTCACACTTTTTGTTGACATGGTTCTATCACTGACCTGAAAAAAAAAAAAGCACTATGATCCTGCATATCTGCACTTCACATAAAAAAAAATACTCTTGCCGGCTACAGTGACAAAATTATGCACTGATTTTGGGATGTGAGTAGATAACGTTTCAGCACTCTCTTATTTAGCAAAGTCACTAACAGTTAATTTCAATACAAAAGAACATAAAATTCTGTAAATTCTTGTTGCACACTAAAAAATGCATAATAGTTTTGTTTCATTTAGTGTATATTATCGTATTCAGTAAAAGTCAAGCAAGATGACCATTAAAAAAATTTTCTTTCACTCAGTACACTTATTAATATATATATATATATATATTCATTTGCATGTCCCTTGTGGAACTTCGCCTCCCTAAAGCACTCCTGTAGGCCTCTCGGTTGTAAGCAAGATGCCCTGCTGCTGATGCATCCATTTGCAGATCATCAACGATGTCTTGCAGCCATCTTTGCCTTGGTCTTCCTTTCCTTCTTTTCCTCATTATGTACCCTTCCAAGATGGTCTTCTCTAGACTATCACGACGTTTAATGTGTCCAAAATATTTAAGTTTTCTCTATTTAATCCTCTTTACTAGCCAGCCTTCATCAATATTAAGTTCTTGTAGTATGGATATATTTGTTCTTTTTTGTATCCACGATATATGAAGAACTCTTCTATAGCATTTACTTTCAAAGGCATTTATGTGTTTCTCAGCTGTTTTGTTATGTGTCCAGGTCTCACAGGCATATGTTGCAATGGGAAAGATGCATGCCCTTAAAAATCTTATTTTTGTAGTTCTGTCTGTTACTCTCCACAGATTCTCCTTTTAATTTCCATCATTGTATCTCCATTATTAATTAGTAGTGATCCAAGATATTCAAAACTCTCCACTTCTTACAGTATTTCCTCATTGATATATATTTCAGCTGCCTTGTTTGTTTTGTCAGTAGTCATCAATTTAGTTTTCTTTGCACTAAGATAGAGGTTCTGCTCTTTGCTGTTCTTATGGACTGACATAATTAGTTTTTCCATTCCTTTTTGTGTTGTGGACAGTAACACTGTGTCATCAGCATATCTAATCTCTGGTATTTCATAACCTCCAATTGTTATGGCTATCAATAGTGACAACATGAGACAACTACAGAGAATGTTTAACAAGATTTGGAAACAAGAAAAGGTCCCTTCTAATTGGAAGAAAGGAATCATTGTTAAAATACCAAAAAAGGGCAACCTTAGTGATTGTAACAACTGGAGAGGAGTAACCTTAATATCAGTTGTGTCAAAAGTATTTTGCAAGGTCATTTTGAATAGACTCAAAGATATAGTGGATAATGCAATGAGAGAAGAACAAGCAGGATTTCGAAAAGGGAGAACCTGTCTCGACCAGATCTTTACTCTCAGAATAATACTTGAAGAACATATTGAAAAGCAGAAACCTTTAATACTGAACTTCATAGATTTTAAAAAGGCATTTGATAGCATACACAGAGATTCATTATGGAGAATTTTATGTCTATATGGAAGACCATCTAAAATTGTCAACATCATTAAGGACTTATACAATGGATATGGTTGTGCAGTCAAGACAGAAGAAGGGATGAGTGAATGGTTCCAGATTGAAACAGGTGTGAAACAAGGATGTATACTGTCTCCTTTGCTTTTTGGGATTACAATAGACTTCATGATGAAAAAATGCTGCACAGGTAACACAGGTATTGACTGGGTACATGGGACCCAACTAGAAGATCTTGATTTTGCTGATGACATAACTCTTATCAGTAATAATGTGAATTCCATGCAAGAAAAAACAGATAGCCTGTCTTCACTGGCTAGCAAAATAGGACTTGAAATTAACAAGGACAAAACAAAAATAATGAAAATTCCCATCAATCAAAATGGAAAAATACACATAGAAGAGACAGATATTGAAGAAGTCAATCAATTTGCATACCTTGGCAGCTACATAGACCAGGATGGTGACACTAGAAAGGAAGTTAGGATCAGAATTGCAAAAGCAGCATCAATCTTCAAGAATCTTGAGAACATATGGAATTCAAAAGTTATAAGCACAAAAACCAAGTTAAGACTATTCAATTCAAATGTAATATCCACCCTCATTTATGCATGCGAAAGCTGGAAAACAACTAAAGAAATAGAAAAGAGATTAGACTCTTTTGAAAACAAATGCCTAAGGAAAATACTCGGCATCAAGTGGAATGAATTCAAGAACAATGCAGAGATAAGACAGATGACTGAACAACCAGTCTCATGGGTGATCAGGAAAAGGAGATGGACATATGTTGGTCACTTAATGAGAAGAAATGAGCAGAGAATCCCAAAACAAGCTATCAAGTGGAACACAACAGGCCGAAGAAAAAGGGGCAGACCGCGTGAAACTCTGATCAAATGCCTTTGAGTGGTCTATAAAAGATAAATATAGATTCACATTAAACCCTCTGCATTTCTCTATTATTAATCTTATATTGAATGTATGATCTCTTGATCCTCTTCCTTGTCTGAAACCAGTTTGGACTATACTGACTTCTTATTCTATTTTCTTACGAAGTTTCCCCATTATGATTTTTAACAGAATTTTACTGGCATGACTAATCAGGGCAATAGTTCTGTAGTTTGTGCATAATTTCAGGTTACTCTTTTTTGGTAGTGGTATGAATACAGTTCTTTTCCATTCTTTTGGCCAAATACCTGAATGTCATATCTTTTTACAAAGTGCATGACAGATTGTTGCACATTCCTTTCCTCCTGCTTTAATAAGCTCAGGTGTTATCTCATCACATAATGTTGATTTATCATTTTTTCAGATTCTTTGTTGCCCATAAAACTTCTTCTATTGTTGGTTCAGGTTCTTTCTCCTTCAATAATAATTCACACTGTTGATTTCTGCTTTTACAGTCAGTTGTTTCATACATTCCTCTGCAATATTCCTTCCATTTTTCTAGAATTTCCTCTAGAAATTCTCGCCACAAATTTAGCTTAGGTGTGACATTTCTCATGAATGTCTTCACTTCTTTAAATATTTCACTATCTCTTCCACACTTCTGATGTCCTTCTATTCTTTCACAACAATCTTGTATGTACTGTTTTTTGTTGTTTCTTATGTTTCTTAGTAATTCTTTTGTTAAAGATTTATATTCCTCTTTGTTGTTGTTTGTCATTTTCCATTGGTCTTCATTTCTCTACGTTGTTTTATCAGTTCTAGTGTGCCTGCTGTAATCCATCCATTCTTTTTTGTTTTCTTTACAGGAACCATGTCTTTAACTGTTGTTATTAAGATATCTCTTGCCTGCGTAGCCAATTCATCTGGTGTCATCTCCTCCTGTACATCCATCAGGATTTCAAAACAGTTCTTCACTTCTATACCATATTGTTCTGGTATTTTTGTAAGATCAAAGCAGAGTGGTCTTGATCCCGTAACTGTCTTTTTTTTATCTTCATCTTCATGTCTGCTATTAATAACTCATGGTCTGTATCACAATCAGCACTTGGTAAAGTTTTTGCTAATGTTATATTTGATCTCCACCTTCTTTGCACTAAAATGTAATCTATTTGATTCCTGGTTTTCCCATCAGGTGATGTCCATGTGTAAAGTCTTCTTGGATGTTGTTTAAAAAGTGTGTTAGTGATCAATCGCTCATTTTCCATGCAAAACACCATTTGATTGTCACCTGCCTCATTTCTATGTCCTATGCTTATATATATATATATATATATATATATATATATATATATGATGGGAAGTCACTAAGTAACTCACAAATGCCTGTTACAAAAAAACTAAATCCGAGAGTAATTTGAAAACTTTAAATTTTTGAACCTACATTTATTCCCCTATTTTTCAACGTAATCAGCACCAACATTGATACATTTGATCCACTGTGTAATCAGTGATGCAATACCCATGGTGTAAAAATCAGGAGTCCAATTTCTGAACCATTTTTTACTTCTGTTTCATCTCTTCATCACTTGAGAATATTCTCCCACCAAGGTGGTTTTTCAATGGACCAAAAAGGTGAAAATCACTTGGAGCTAAGTCAGGACTATAGGGTGGATGTTCAAGAACTTCCCAACCCAACTGGCTAATTTTCTCTTGGGTTAACTGAGCCGTATGTGGTCTGGCATTGTCATGAAGGAGAAGCACACCTCTAGTCAGCAGACCAGGACATTTTCTTCTAACTGCATCTCGTAGCATCGACAGAACTTCACAGTATGATACAGAATTCACACTGTCACTATACTTCTGGAACTTGGTTAACAACACTCCTTGATAATCCCAGAACACTGTCAGCATAACCTTCCCCGCAGAAGGCATAATCTTGAATTTGTTTGCGCATGGCGATGATGGATATTTCCACTGCATTGAGGCACGTTTTGATTCGGGTTGGTAGTCGTGCACCCAAGACTTGTCTCCAGTAATAATCCTTTGAAGCATGTCTTCACCTTCATATGCGTAATGACAAAGATGTAATGACAAACTAAATTGGTTCATTTTGTGTTCATCATTCAGATCTCTGGGTACCCAATGTGAGGAAACTTTCCAAAAATTCAATTGCTCATGCATTATTCTGTAGGCTAAGCCATGTGAACATCCGATTGCACTTGCTACACTTTCTATTGTTACTCGTCTATCAGCTCTGATAATCTCATTCACACGTTGCACAGTCACTTCTGTTGCAATCTAAACAGGATGGCCAAGTCGGACTTTGTCAACAATTTCGGTGCATCCCTGAGAAAATTCTTTTACCCAGTTATAGACTGCTTTATGTGATAAACATTTTTCAGCATAAATTGTAATCATTTCCTTATGAATGTACTCAACTGTATGACCTTTAGCCCACAAAAATCGCACTACACTTCTCTGTTCTTTTTTGGTACACACTAACAGTTAGGTAGACATTTTGTTATTGCTTTGCTTTGCGCACGTAACTCCCAGTGCCCCCTACATACAACTATTATAAAGTTGGATGATGGTACTATCTAAGGATATATTTAAATTGTACCTGATAACTGCCACTGATAAAATATTTCAATTTGTGAGTTACTTAGTGACTTCCCCTTATATATATATATATATGCAAGGACTGCATTTCGGAGAATGAGAAACATATTATGCGACACATCCTTATCGATGAATGTTAGAAAACGAGCCTTAAAATGCTGTATTGAACCTATCTTGTTATATGGAAATGAATCATGGACAATAAGCAGGTCTGCACAAAAGTCATTGGAAACAGCAGAAATGTGGTTTATTAGAAGAATGTTGCAAATTCCCTGGACAGCAAAAATAACTAATGAAGAATGTATGAGAAGAGATGGAAAGACAAAAAATCTTGTCAAAAAGATAAGAGAGAGACAATGTACTTTCATAGGACATGCAATGAGAAGAGGGGGCATTGAAAATATTATAACAACAGGAAAAATAGAAGGAATAAGATCAAGAGGAAGACCAAGAGAAATGACACTGGACAGTCTGACAGGATGGTGTGAGAGGAGATCACCAACTAAGCTGATGGCCTGCACGAAGGATTGTGTACTCTGGAGAAGTATAATAACCAACACTAGTTGGCAAGGCACCTGATGATGATGATATATATTATATATTAATATATTTGTTACACTCAAATCATTTTTTTCTGATGAGAGAAGAAACTCATGATGACACTCTTTTACCATCACAAATAGGAGAAATCTTGAACATCAAATGTAACAGATACATGTCATTAGGACATATAGTGAATGAAAGCTCGCCCTTTACCTTGACTTTATTTAGGACAACTTTTAAGGAGTGTTGGGGAGTTGTTTTTGTATTAAAAAATGTCTCAAATGAAAGCAAAAATCTGTCCACTTGAATAATACAGTTACTCAGTATCTGACTTTTAAATTTAGGAAAAAGTCATCCTTTCCAAACTGAAAACTCACATGAGGTTCTGGAGTATTTCTATCACTTTCATTCATTTGGCCATGTGCTACACCTGGAACATCTGCTTTTTTCTGTTGCAGGTCAACTTGTGGTTCTGTGTCTTTTTGTCCTGATTTGCCATTTTTTATACGATTCCATAAAAAATTCTTCTTATGTTGTGCAATCTCTTTCTTAGAAGAAACAGCCTAATTGGAGAAAAATGTCATTATTTAATGATGCAATTTCAAATTTCTAAATCTAAGTACAAAATTCTAGAAAATAAATCAAAATCACAATTTTATGATGCAATGGACAAAGGAAAAGTAATCTTTTGTAATTTATGGATGTCAGTATCATACACAGAATTAAAAAGAAAACTGCAAATGATTTTTTTTTAAAAATGTGTTCAGTCAAATAGCTTAATCTGGCTCTGTTATCATCCAACATATGAAAAGGATGACGATTAAAAGATGTGAACTTTTGTGTTGCTTTAACATGGCACACACCAGTTAATGGGGGGAAAATAGACTTTGGAGAACTTCAGAAAGGAAAGCTGATGTTGAGAAAAACTTGGAAAAACTAAAGTTAATAAAAAATTAAAAATAAAGTTCACATCTCCAAGCCTCTTTTGTACCTTACAAAAAATTATCAGTTCACAAACGTTATCTATTCAGACATTTTCTGGGGCCAGTCTTTTCAGTTTTTCCAAGTTTTTCTCACCATCAGCTTTCCTTTCTGAAGTTCTCCAAAGTCTATTCCCCCCCCCCCCCCCCCCCCCCCCCCCCCCCCATTAACTGGTGTGTGCCATGTTAAAGCAACACAAAAGTCTCATTTCTTTTGCTGAACTTTGCAGTTTCTCTCACTTTCATCTCATTTTCCTAATTTTGTTAAAGATTTTATTAAGTCCTGGGTAATTTCTAGATTTAGTACTCTGTGCTAAATGAAAAATTCAAAGGCTTTGGGAGCTATATCATTACAGATGTGAGCATGAAGTCACATATGCTAAAATTCCAGGGTTCCATGACTGACAGATTATCTGATTTGATAGAAAGAAGATGGACATATATACAACAATTTGTACTGCATTCTTTTCCTGCTACTATATGCCAAGTTGAGCTTCAGGAGTTAATCTCCATTCAGATCTATCTTGCACAAGCCATCTCAGTTCACTTAGGCTTTTTCTGTTTGATCTCTTATGGTTCATAATACTTTTGAGCGGGGTTTCTTTTTTTCTTTATTTTGGGGCAGTCCATATTAATCAAATGTGTAAGAGACTTCGCTTATGAAGTCTCTTGTGCACATCTCATTCATCTTCTGGAAGCAGATGGAAAGTAAATGAAAATATGACTGCAGCCAGTTAAGTTTTTGAACTAAAAAAAGTGATTGGACACACATAACAAATCTGATGGTGATTTGATCATGGCAATATCATATTACATCCTTCACATGGGGCTCACATAGTAGCTTGCCAATATTTCTTCTTTTCAGCAAGATTTTCTTAATGTTCTCAAGATTCATAATGTTCAATTTTTCATAATGTTCTCAAGATTCTTGAAGGTCAATGCTGCTTTTGCAATTCTAATTCTAACTTCCTTTTTGGTGTCACCATCTTGATCTATGTAGCTGCCGAGATATACAAAATGGTTTACTTCTTCAACAGCAGTTCCTCCTATGTATATTTTTCCATCACGGTTAATGAGAAGTTTCATTGTTTTTGTTTTATCCTTGTTAAGTTAAAGTCCTATTGGAATAATATTTGACGAACAAATAGCAAGGACAACTGTAGGATATTTGAACATCTTGGAGCAAATCCTGCTAGCCCAACTGAAAGGATGACCAATAAACATAAATATTATACACTTTTTTATATGTTTGTCCAACATCTCAAAGTTCTGAAGAAGATGTAGAGCTATCTTATAATGTCATAGAGACAGCCCTAAAACACACAAAGTCACATGAAATTACTATAGTGATGGGAGATTTTAATGCCAAAGTTGGTAAAGGAAGAACTTCAGACATTGTTGGTGACTATGGACTGAGGGAGAGGAATGACAGAGTAGTAAATTAATTGAATGGGCAAGAATACATAGCTTGGTTGTAGGAAACACCTGGTTTAAACAACATCCCTGAAGACTAGCAATGTGGTGCAGCCCAGACAAAAAGACTTTTAACCAGATAGACTACATATTAGTCAACAAACGATTCCGCAGTGCATTACTGACAACAAAAACCATGCCAGGAGCCGACTGCAACAATGACCATGACCCACTCTGTGGAAAAATGAGAATAAAGCTAAAGAAAGCATGCAGAAAAGTGAGAAACACCAAACTGAATACAGAACTCCTTAAAAATTACCAAGAACTGCGAGAACAATACAAAGTTATTATAACAAATAAATAACATCTTGTTGGCAGAAATGCAGATGAAGCCACTGACAGCAATTATTGAGGAAAGACGCTGGCAATGGTTGGGACATGTGCTCTGAATGACTGACAACTCACTACCAAAAATAGCACTAAGATGGACACAACAGGGGAACAGAATTAAGAGTAGACCAAAAGAGACATGGAGAAGAACAACAGAAAGGATGTTGAGCAATAGAGGGCTCACGTGGGCAAGAGCAGAAAAAAAGGCAAAGGACAGGCATTTGTGGAAAACCCTTGCGGAAACCCCATGTGCCCTGGGCACTTAAGGTTCAGAGAGAAAGATAACAAATAGATAAAATGCAATAGCAAAGATAAATAGTACAGATGAACAATGGGCAATGTTATGAGATTCTATCCACCAAACTGTTAAGGAGATAATACCACAAAAAAAAAGCCCCTAAAAATAAATGGATGACAGACAACATCTTAGGACTGATGGACAAGAGGAGGAGGAGGAGTAAAAATAACGAGGAAAAATATAGCAAGATAAATAAAGAAATAAGATGCAAATGCAGAGAAGCAAAAGAAGTGTGGTTAAATGAACAGTGCAGACAGATAGAGGACTTTCATAATAAAGACAGCAAAAACATGCACAAATGAATTAGTGAACTC
Source organism: Achatina immaculata (assembly GCA_009760885.1). NCBI lineage: Eukaryota > Metazoa > Mollusca > Gastropoda > Stylommatophora > Achatinidae > Lissachatina > Lissachatina immaculata. Next base: position 1,101,153 of record CM019704.1, read on the forward strand.
ACAGGCAGGAAAACAAAATATACCACAGGATGCCTGAAATTGAAAGAAAGTAAAATGTTAATGGGAAAAGAAGACATTGTGGACAGGTGGAGAGAGTATATCGGTGAGCTATATAGAGGAGAAAGATCAGAATTAACACCAACTGAAAACTGATGGACCACCAATACCTGAAGATGAAATCACAGATGCCATCAAACACATGAAAAAAGGAAAAGGTACTGGGCCTGATAATATAACAATAGAAGAAATAAAGGCACTAGAGGAGATAGGAATAAAAATAATAACCAAGTTACTGAATGACATTTACAACAGTGGTTATATTCACAGTGACCTGATTAAATCCACGTTTATAGCACTACCAAAGAAACCAGGTGCAAAGGAATATGATGACCACCGGACTATCAGTCTCTCATGTCACATAATGAAGCTACTTCTGAGAATCATTATGAGAAGAACAAGAAAAATGATAAAAATGGAAATAGTAGATGAACAGTTTGGATCTGTTGAAGGAAAGGGAACACACAATGCCATTTATGCTTTATGAACACTAACAGAAAGAGCTTTAGAAGTACAGAAAGATCTCTACTTATACTTCATTGATTACACCAAGCATTTGATAAGGTGAAACATAATGAAATTATTAAAATGCTTGAAGACATCAATATAGATGGCAAAGACCTGAGGATTGTAAAACATCTATACTGGCAGCAACATGCAGCAATTCAAATTGAAAACAGAACTGGAAAATATCAACCTATAAAAACAAGGGGTGCGACAAAGACGTGTACTATCTTCAGACCTTTTTTCTCTGTACAGCGAGAATATTCTAAGAACGATCATCACAGAACCAGGCATAAAAATTGGAGGATACAATATTAACAACCTTCGGTATGCTGATGACACAGTACTGATAGCTGAGAACCAACGAGACCTGCAAAATCTCTTGGATAAAGTGGCCAAAGAAAGTGAACAGAAAGGCCTTACTCTGAACATCAAAAAGACAGAGACTATGGTTATATCTAAGAAACAGAATCCACCAGCAAGCAGTATAAAATTAAATGGAACTATTCTAAAGCAGGTGCAGAAATTCAAATACCTTGGAGCAGTAATAACTTCAGATGGGAAATGCAGTACAGAAATTAGGAACAGAATAGGCCAAGCAAAGACTGCATTTCAGAGAATGAGAAACATATTAGCCATCACATCCTTATTAATGAATGTTAGAAAACGAGTCCTAAAATGCTATATTGAACCTATCTTGTTATATGGAAGTGAATCATGGGCAACAGGCAAGTCTGCACAAAAGTCATTGGAAGCAGCAGAAATGTGGTCTATTAGAAGAATGTTGCGAATTCCCTGGACAGCAAAAATAACTAATGAAGAATGTAGGAGAAGAGCTGGAGAGATAAAAAACCTTCTCAAAAAGATAAGAGAGAGACAATGTACTTTCATAGGACATGCAATGACAAGAAGGGGCATTGAAAATATTATAACAACAGGAGGAAAAATAGAAGGAAGAAGATCAAGAGGAAGACCAAGAGAAATGATACTGGACAGTCTGACAGGATGGTGTGAGAGGAGATCACCAACTGAGCTGATGGCCTGCATGAAGGATCATATACTCTGGAGAAGCATAATACGCCAGTCGGCACGGCACCTGATGATGATGTTATTGGTAGACTATCTTCAAAAGGGCAGAAAGATCATCGGGGCCTATTACGCTAATCTTGTGATGCAACTACGGGTCAAAGTGAAGGAAAAGCGCCAAGGCAAATTGACGAGAGGAGTCATCTTTCATCAAGACAATGCTCCAGTTCACAAGTCGGTGGTGGCAATGGCTGCCATTTATGAATGCGGCTTCCAGCTTCTTGAACATCCTCCTTATTCCTCAGATTTGGTCCCTTTGGACTATTACCTGTTTACCAAACTCAAAAAATGAGCTCAGTGGTCACAAATTTGCTTCGGATGATGATGTCATTCATGTTGTACATCACTTACTACTGGCACAAGATGCTGACTTTACAAAGAAGGGATCCATATGCTCCAGGATCGCTGGACTAAGTGCATAAACTTGAAAGGGGACTATGTTGAGAAATAAGCCAAAAAAGTTGTCCACAAATAATCCATTGTACCTTATGCAGAGAACTTATCAATCAACTCTTGTACATCCTTGTTTCATGCCTGTTTCAATCTGGAACCATTGGTTCACTTTTTCTTCTGTGTTGACTGCACAAACATATCCATTGTAGAGGTCTCTAATGATGCTGACAGTCTTAGGTGGTATTCCATATATTCTTAAAATTCTCTGCAATGAATCTCTGTGTATGCTATCAAATGCCTTTTTAAAGTCTATGAAGTTCAGGATTAATGGTTTTTGCTTTTCGGTATGTTCTTCAAGTATTATTCTTAGAGTAAAGATCTGGTCAAAATTGCTTCTCTCTTTTCAAAATTTTGCTTGTTCTTCTCTCAATGCACCATCCACTATATCATTAATTCTATTTAGAATAACTTTGCAAAATACTATTGACACAACTGATAGTAAGGTTACTCTTCTCCAGTTATTGCAATCACTAAGGTTGCCTTTTTTTGGTATTTTAACAATGATTCTTTTTTTCCAATTAGAAGGGACCATTTCTTTTTTCCAAACTTCATTAAACATTCTTTGTAGTTGGCTCATGTTGTCACTGTTAATAGCTTTTAACATATTGCCTGTTATTTCATCTTCACTTGCAGCATTTGTTGTTAGCAATTAGATTCACTGCTGTTTCAATTTCATGCAATGTAATTTCATTTAAGCTGACATTCAGTTGTGGGACTGATCAGTTTCAAGGTCTATCAATTCTTCTGGGTATGGTCGATTACGTATTTCTTGGAAGTGTTCAGCCCATCTTTGCTTCTGGTCTTTACTTGATGTTAATAGGGTATACACCAATGCAGGGAAAAATAATAAACCACTGAAACAACAAAGCAAGTACATTAGTGATAAATAAAGAGGTTTATAATGCTCTTTAAAAATTTATTCAGGAATTTTAATGTCAGTTTTGAGCCTGGCGTTCTCACATAAATTTTCTCATGTCTGGCTGCAACATCTAGTTGGCTTCTAATTTTTGTTAATGAAACCACTCTGCTGAATCCATATTCAATCAAGTACAGGGTACAGAAAAAAACACCTGATTCTTTTAAAAATGAGATAAATAGGCATCACTTTGATGTAATGAATCTTTAATAGTATACTAATGAATTATAAAGAAAGATTTATCTTGAATACAAAAATTATTAGCTCTTACAACTTATATGCCTTGAAAATTATGCCTTACAAATGGTCTCTGTTACACTGCACACAGTGCTAGAGTTGATTTTGGAAGCTCAACATTACACATTCTGTGTGATGTTTTCAATCTTTTGCTTTGCACATTGTTTGAGATCATTCAATGTGGCTAGTTTCTGTAGTGTACACAACATATATGATACAATTAATATCACTGCTGTATCTAGACCAACCGGTAGTAGTGAGAATAAATGGTGAAACAACAACTTGGTTTGACATAAAACAAATGGTCTCTCAGGGGTGCACACTGTCGCTGTACTTATTTACCTGTATACTTAAAATATGAGGAATGTTACAGAAGATGTAGACAAAGAATATTACGATGCCATAAAGATTGTAGGTTATGAAATTCCAGAGACTAGATTGCTGTCCACAACACAAAAAGGAATGAAAAAACTAATTATGTCAGTCTGTAAGAATAGTGAAGAGCAAAACCTCTATCTTAATGCAAAGAAAACTAAATTGATGACAACTGACAAAACAAATAAGGCGGCTGAAATATGTATTATTGAGGAAAAATTGGAAGAGATGGAGATTTTTGTATATCTTGAATCATTACTAACTAACAATGAAGATACAATGAGTGAAATTAAAATGAGGACATCTATCGTTCTTCAAAAAGTAAAATATCTAAAAAAGCTGTGATGAGGAACAGACAGAACTACAAAAATAAGATTTTTAAGGGTATGCATCTTTCCCATCGCAACATATGCCTGTGAGACTTAACAAAACAGCTGAGAAACACATAAATGCCTTTGAATGTAAATGCTACAGAAGAGTTCTTCAAATATCATGGACACAAAAAAGAACAAATATATCCATACTACAAGAACTTAATATTGAAGAAGGTTGGCTAGTAAAGAGGACTAAATAGAGAAAATTTAAATATTTTGGACACACTGAATATTATGATAATTTAGAGAAGACCATCTTGGAAGGTTACATAATGGGAAAAAGAAAGAGAGGAAGAATAGGGTGAAGATGGCTACAAGGTATTGATAATCTGCAAATGGATGCATCAGCAGCAAGGCATCTTGGTTTTCAACCGAGAGGCCTACAGGAGAGCTGTTAGGGAGGCAAAGTTCTACAAGGGACATGCAAATGAGCGACTGACTGACTGACACAACAGCCCTTAAGTAAACCCACAGAAAAAGTCTGGGGAAATGTCTGAAGAACAGGATGGCTAATTCATACCTCCAAATCATGAAATGATGTGCCCTTCAAACAAGTTACACTCCCCAGCCATGCCCACATACTTGCTAAAACATAGGTTCTCTCATTTAGCAACAGCACTGATCTTTGAGGCAAAGAATTTGCTCTGATCCTTGAGACAAAAAATTTGCTTATAGCATCTGTGTAGCATTTACAGTCAAAGAAATAAACTCCAGTTATGCATGATGATGACAAAATAACCAAACAGTTAATTCTGGATCATGCAAAGGCCGCTGATGAAGTTCATAAGGATTTTTCCCATGTGTATCCAGCTCAGCAGGTCTAATTCTGTTTTATAACTGCACCATCAAGATGAAAATGTACCTCATTAGAACAAACCATACAACATTACAGGGTTGTTTAGAAATGATTTAGTACAGCTGTACATCTTTCAACTCTTTGTTGTTTATGTTGATTTGTCTGCATCTGAACTACCTAAATTTTGTAGGACTAGAAATGTATCCATAAGTATCCTGAAAACATGGATACAGAGCCACAGCATGCTTTGTAATGGACTGCCTTAGACCTGGGTGATTGCATTTAACATTTAGAATGGGTATGCTCCTCTGTATCCACAGGTATCAACCTGTGATTTTGTATTAACAACAGAAGCTTCTTCATATAAACAGCTCAATGGTAGCAATACAGTCATTACCAGGCCAATGGTCCTTGACAAACTGAACTCTATGCTGAAGGATATCATGTGGTGCCATGCTAGGCAGCAGATTTTGGTTTGACTCCAAAAAAAAAAAGGAATAGAAGTGTGAAGGAAAAAAATATCAATGCAGTGACCTCTTTTTTTTTTTTTACATTGCTTACTGGAATTGCCACAGACCTTATAATGAAAAGATGCTGTACAGGTAAAACCGACACTGATTGGGTACATGGGACCCAAATAGAAGATCTTGATTTTGCAGATGAAATAACTCTTATCAGTAACAATGTGAAATTGATGCAGGAAAAAACAGATTCCCTGTCTTCCTTGGCTAGCAAAATAGGTCTTGAAATTAATGAAGACAAAACAAAAATAATGAAACTTCTCATTAATCAAGAAGGAAAAATATATGTAGAAGGAACAGTTGTCGATGAAGTAAACCAATTTGCATACCTCGACAGCTACACAGACCAGGATGGTGACACCAGGAAGGAAGTTGGAATTGGAATGCAAAAGCAGCACTGACCTTCAAAAATCTTGAGAGCATATGGCATTCAAAAGTTATAAGCACAAAAACCAAGTTAAGATTATTCAATTCAAATATGATAACCACCCTCATTTATGCATGCGAAAGCTGGAAATAAACTAAAGAAATAGACAAGAAGTTAGACTCTTTTGAAGACAAATGCCTAAGGAAAATACCTGGTATAAAGTGGAACAAATTCAAGAACAACGCAGAGTTAAGGCAGATGAGCAAACAACAACCTGTCTCATGGGTGATCAGAAAAAGAAGATGGACAAATGTAGGTCATGTGATGAGAAGAAACAATCACAGAATACCAAAACAAGCTACCAAGTGGAGCACAACAGGCCAAAGAAAAAAAGAGGTTGACCACATGATACTCTAAAGACAACATTGTTAAGAGAAGCCAGTTTAGTGGGCATAACATCCACTGATGAAGTAGAAAGACTCACTGAGAACAGGAAAACTTTGCAAACAACTATGCGAGCCCTATGTGATGTTTAACGGCACGGGAAGGATGTAAGCTGAAGATGTAAGAAGAGACCTCTGAGAATTATCATCCTGGGGGTGGGCCCAGCTCCATTAAAACTGTTTATTAGTCCTTTATAATTATCCACTGTGTAACAAAACCCCACTTTTTTTCTGTTTCCTCTTTAAAATTAGTCAATTCCTATTGAAAATGGGATGAGAAAAGTGAATATGACATCAGAAAATTTGTATTAGGTCTAGTTTTCAAGATATTTAAATGTCTAAATTTGTATTAAAAAGCCTATTAATTTATTTAGCACCCTTGGTGGATGACTAAATAAAGAATAAAAACCTTACTTATTGTTTCTTTTTTTTTCTCTTGTATTCAACTTCTGGGACATCTCTTGTCACATTCCAACAGTAGCCAGCAAGCACAGATGTGTCCCACTTCCCCTGGTACCTTCTTTCCATTAATGAAATGTCTTGGTGGAAACATTCCTCATGTTCATCACTTACTGCACCACAGGAGGGTTTGGAGAATCTAGGAAGTGGATCTTGAGTGACATGTTACAACCTAATTGTTGGTATGCTGTAAAAAGTTAATTAACAGCCACAAGATAGTTTTTATTTCTTTGATTTCCCAGGAAATTGTTAACACAGATATAGAGGCTTCCCAAGCTACTTTCTCATTCCCATGAAGAATGAAATCAAAGTGTTTATCAGTTAGCAGATCCCCAATTTGAGGGCCTACAAAGATTCCTTCCTTTATTTCGCCATCACTAAGATGATGAAATTTTGTCTTCAGGCACTTGAATGCCTCTCCTTCCTGATTCACCCTCTTGACAAAGTTCTTCATTAGCCACAATTTAATATATAAAGAGGGCAGGATGATTCTGCTATGATCAACAAGAGGAATCTGCTGGACATTCTTCTTTCCAGGCTCCAGAGTTTTCCTATCAGGCCAGATTTTTCTTACGTAATGGGAAGATCTCTATCAACTGACCCATTTGCAGAGAAAACTACAATACTTGGTGTATCCTAACTAGCATTCCAAGTAAAACTGCAATAACTTTCAAATCTGCACAAATCTGCCACTGATGATTGTCACATTTTACTGCTTTGAGAAGCAATTTCATATTTTCATAGGTCTCTTTCAGTTGCACAGCATGACCTATAGGAAGAGATGGTAATGAAATGTGTAGCAAAAGAGGTTTCAAGCTTAACTTTGATCAGTCTATGAACAGTCTCCAGTCTTGTGGTTTATGTTCCATTTCCAAATTTGCCATAAGTCCATTAACAATGTTGTTTTCCATTTTGAAAAATGGAAATAAGTTTTTCTGCTGATCCCTATATGCTGACACTTTTACATTTTCCTCCAGAAGATTCCACTGCTGAAGTCTTGATGCAAGAAGTTCAGTTTTTCTTTTGGATAAGTCAAGATCTTGATAAGTCAAGATCTTGATAAGTCAAGATTATTCAGTTCATTTTGGGAAACTCTGTGTAGCTTATCCACACAGCTTTTGTGTAGCTTTTGGTGTAAATTCAAAATCTTGTACAGTCTCATCTGATACTTCTTGACTATATTCTTCATCAAGATCCATAATGTACTACTGGTCTGCTGGGACAGGAATAAGCAGAAGCTCTCCATGTGGTACCAGCCATGTAGCCGATGGAATATTTGGATACTTCAAGGTCTGATTCTTCTTTGTAGACATTCCATGTTGAAGAGAATGCATCATGCAAAATTAGCAACCACTCACATAATCTGTAGGCTCTCTCCATATCATGGGAATTGCGAAACCCATTGAGTGTCCTTACTATTCAACCAACCATAGAGTTTCACAGCACATTTATTACAGCAAATGTGAGATGCCCAGGGCTTGTCATGGTCACCTTACAACCGAAATAATAATGGTATGCTTTTTTGATTAGAGGTGTAATCTGACGTTTCTGGGATAAAAAAGGTCACTTCACCACACACGTAGCAAAAAATTGTTTGCACTATTAATACATTTTCACAGAATCTTGAAATCCAGTCCTGATACAAATTCAGGCTATTATATCACTACAAAATGTAAAAAAATATATACTTCTTGAAAATAATAAACTCTTGTATTATGAGAGAAGGAAAACTCTGATTTCAAATCCCCTGCTGCTTTGTAGGGTAGGCTCTGGCCAGAGTCAAAGGCTAGTGGAGTAAACCATAAACAAACTGGTGAAAAGCAAAGGGAAACCAACACTGTACATTCCCAAGAACAATCATGACAATCCACAATTCTCTGAATCATAACAACTTTAATGGGGGTTACAGTGGAACCATCTTGTCCGGTAGGGACCATCACATGCAACAGGTGATACCAGATTGTCATCCAACTACTGTACGCAAAGAAAACAAAAGCAACACCACAGTAATTGCTTCTGGTGCATATCAGATAGTGTTAACGGTTAAATTACAGGGCCATCCAATAGACACAAATCTCATCCAAGTATACGATCAACTTCAGAAAGCTCTGATGATGAGATAAAAGAATTTTACAACAATCTGGACATGGCAATGAAACAGTGCAAACCATGGGAAATAAACTTTGTGCTAGGTGATTTAAATGCAAAAGTAGGGACTGAACAAGACAATGAAACTACTGGCAAGTATGGACTAGGAATCAGAAATACAAGAGGAGAGATGTTGATTGAGTGGGCAGAAAAGAATAAAATGATAATAGGAAAGTAATGCCATATATATAATAAGAACACTGATCATCAATAGAAGTAAAGATGGACCTATACTTATGCTTCATAGACAACTATAAAGCATTTGATAATGTGAGACACACAGAAATTATAAAAATGCTGAAAGACATCAACATAGATGGGAAAGATCTGAAACATCAAAAACATATATTGGCAGCAATCAGGGTCGAGAACCAAATAGGAGTATTCCAAGACATAAAATTGGGAGTGAGACAAGGATGTGTTTTATCTCTCCTTGTACAGTGAAAACAAAATGAGAAATATAGAGAACATGTCAGGAATATCAGTTGGCGAGTACAACTGTAACAACTTAACACATGCAGATGACACAGTCCTGATTGCAAAAAGAGAAGGGGAGCTACAGGCTCTTCTGGACGTCATGGTTCGTGAAAGTAAAAATAAAGGTCTCAGCCTGAACAAAAAGAAGACTGAAATGATGGTCATCTGAAAAAAAAAGAATAACACCAAAATGTAGCATTACCATCGATGGCACAGATATGAAACAAGTTGATAGATTCAAGTACTTAGGAATGATTATAACAACTGATGGGAAATGTCACTATGAAATAAAAACCAGATGTGCTCAAGTCAAGTCAGCATTCCAGACAATGAGACACATCTTGTGCAACAGATCCATATCAATGGAAACAAGATTCCGAATACTTACATGTTACATTGAGCCAATTTTGTTTCATGGGTGTGAAGTATGGTCTATGAATAAGAGAGTACAGCAAGAAATGGAGGCCATGGAGATGTGGTTTGTAAGAAGGATGCCGAAGGTACCATGGACAGCTAAGAAAACCAATGAAGAAGTATTAAGAGAGGCTGGAGTTAAAAAGCAAATTATAGCAAAGATCAGAGGCAGAAAAATGAGATTTATAGGACATTTCCCGAGAAGAGGAAAATTGGAACACAGTGTGGTAACTGGAAAAATTGAAGGAAGAAGAGACAGAGGAAGACAGAGAGAAAAGTTACTGGATGGGCCGTCAGTGTGGCCAGGAAGAAAGTCACCAGCGGATCTCATAATGAAGTCTAAAGACCATTTAAATTCACTGCTGTTTCAATTTCATGCAATTTAATTTCATCTAGGTTGACATTTAGTTGTGGGGCTGGTAAGTCAGTTTCAAGGTTTAACAATTCTTTTGGGTGTGGTCGATTAAGTATTTCTTGGAAGTGTTCAGCCCATCTTTGCTTCTCATCTTTATCTGATGTTAACAGGGTTCCAGTTTTGCTAAGGATTGGTCTTTCTTTAGATGTAATAGTACCTGTTAGCCTCTTTTGTATGTTATATAAAGTTTTGCTGTCTCCTGTTTTTGCTGCTTTCTCTGCCTCTTTTGCCATATTGTCTATGTATTCTCTTTTATCCTTCTAGCTGAACTTTTTACTTTGTATGTTGCTTTCGCCAGATCTTTTTCAAGATCTGTTTTTGCATTCAACATGTCTAATTTGACTGCTCGTCTTTCATGTATATACTTCCATGTTTTATCTGATATCCATGCTTTTCTATTTGGTTTTTTCAGTCCAGCACTTGCTTTTGCTGCTGTGATTATGGCTGTGCTGTAAGAATTCCATAATTCATCTATACCTATCTCCTCAACTTCACTGGGTGTTTTGGAATGATTGGCAAGTTCCTGATTGAAATTAATGTTAGTATTTTCTTCTTGTAGGCTGTGGCTGTTTATCTTTCTGTGTACTGATTTCTTGTGTTGGCTTTTCAATTTTAGTTTTATTTTCCCTATGCACAGGTTGTGATCACTGTTGACATCTGCACCCCTATAAGCCCTTACATCTATGAGAGATGTTTTGTATTGCTTTCTAATACAAAAATGATCTATCTGGTTTCTAGTTCTATCATCTGGAGATATCCACATTGTTTTATGTATCTCTTTGTGTGGGAATATTGTGCCTCCAATGACCATGCCCTCTGTTAGACATATTTCAATCAATCTTTCTCCATTCTGATTAATCATGTCAATTCCTTCTTTCCCCCATCACTTTTTCAACGTTGGTATTATCTTTCCCTTATCTTCGTTGAAGTCCCCCATAGCAATTAGGATGTCGTGTTTAGGGACTTTGTTGATGATTTGTTGTAGTTGGTGACAGAAGTCGTCTTTCACATCATCATCTGCATCATTCGTGGGCGCATAACACTGTATTATTGTCATTCTTCTGTGTCTTAGGTTGTATCGTGCTCTTATTATATGACAGTTCACTGGTTCCCATTCTACAAGGCTATTTGTTGCTATGTTTGACATAATAATACCCACCCCATCCCGGATTTTACCATCGTTTCTGCCTGAATGTATTATTAACTTACAGTTTTCCGCTGATCTTTTACCTGCTTCTGGCCATCGCATTTCGCTGATGCCCAGTATGTCTAGATGGTATCTCTCCATGTCTTTGATGACCTGAGTAGTTTTTGTTGGTGCTGCCATCATTCTCACATTCCAGAATCCGATCTTTGTCACATGTTCGGGGCCGACGAATGAGCTCCTCGGAGTTGGCATCCCTGATGCTCGGTTGGTTTCTCTGCGAGTTTCCGTAACAATATCTTTTTTTCCCATCTGGAGTTGCCTCTACTTTCCTTATGCCTTTTACTTTTTCCTTTCACCAAAGTCATTATTTTTTTTTTCCCTTAATTTTTCAAGCATTCTGGCTGACTTTGAAAACTTCTTTCATATTTGATACATGGAGCCAATGTTTAGCTCCACACTGTAAATGATATTTCTCTGCTAGACCTATAGTATTTATTCAAACATTACTGTTAGTGCACTTTTAAAGTGGAAGAAAAGATAAAGGAACCATCTGTGTTCCACTGATTGCATCACACTGTCTTCAAGTCATCTGTGCAAATAAAAATAATGAGTGAACACATACAAAACAAAAATTAAAAATTTTACCTCTTTCACAACTGATGGCACTTGAATTTCCCGCATACATTCATTTGAGAATGACTTGACAGGCTCTTCATTTTTTCCTTTGACGGATACAAGATCAAACTGTGCAGAATCGGATGGCTTTCTAACATTGTATGTTTTCACAACACTGCCTTCTGGAGTCTGAAAAAAAAATTAAATAATGTTTATTTAACTAATACACATAAAAATCAGACTGCAAAGTTATCAAATGAAATTTCATGACACAATTTTAAAAAAAAAAGGAAAAGAAAGCATAATGAAACTGTAGATGCAGATTTGAGAATAATTTTTAACTTGCTAATAAAAGTAAAAAGTAAAAGTAATCCTGTCATGCCTTAGAAGCACATAGGGATATGGTTTTAGTGCTAATATTTTCCTTGACCTGTCAGCACACTAGAGGGTGATATGGTCATTATCATGCCTGGCCGCCTTTCCTTAATAATAATAATGTCACGAAGCTAGAAGAAAAAAATGCACGCTTAAATTATTGAAAAGTGTCTGGCACAGAGAAATATGGGACACCATCTAAACTGTTAAAAGTGCTTCTGAATAGGACCAATTATTAACTCTTTCAATCCAAAACAAACCCTACAGTATTGGTAGATCTTGTACACCTACACCAATCAATGCACAGTGACATGTAGGCAAAATCTAAATAAAATGAAAAGTATCACATTTGTAATCCAACCATAAAAAGCAGACATGCTCAGGGCAAGTCAGCATTCCTGAAAATAAGAAACATCTTGTGCAACAGATCCATATCAATGGAAACAAGATTCTTATATCCTTCCCGTGCCGTTAAACGTCACATAGGGCTCGCAAAGTAGTTCGCCAATTTCTTTGGCGAGTGTTTCAACCTCATCAATGGATTTTATGCCTGCTAATTTGGCCTATCTTAACAATGTCCTCTTCAGAGTTTCATGCGGTCTGCCTCTTTTTCTTTGGCCTGTTGTGTTCCATTTGATAGCTTGTTTTGGGATTCTCTGATCATTTCTTCTCATCAAGTGACCAACATATGTCCATCTCCTTTTCCTGATCACCCATGAGACAGGTTGTTGTTTGCCCATCTGTCTTATCTCTGCATTGTTCCTGAATTCGTTCCACTTGATGCCAAGTATTTTCCTTAGTCATTTGTTTTCAAAAGAGTCTAATCTCTTCTCTATTTCCTTAGTTAAACAAGATTCAGAGTACTTAAATATTATGTGTACACTGAGCCAATTTTGTTTTATGGATGTGAAGCATGGTCTATGAATAAGAGAGTACAGCAAGAAATGGAAGCCATGGAAATGTGGTTTATAAGGAGGATGTTGAAGGTACCATGGGCAGCTAAGAAAAGCAACGAAGAAGTCTTATGAGAGGCTGGTATTAAAAAGCAAATTACAGCAAAGATCAGAGGCAGACAAGTGAGATTTGTAGGACATTTTCTGAGAAGAATTTCTTCTCTGGAACACACTGTGGCAACTGGAAGAATTGAGAGAAGAAGGGAAAGAGGAAGACAGAGAAAGAGAAATTACTGGATGGGCTGGCAGTGTGGCTAGGAAGAAAGTCACTGGTGGATCTCATAATCAACTCAAAAGACAAGGAATTGTGGAGAGAAATGATCGCCTAAGCCACGCGGCATGGCATTTGATTGATTGAATCCAACCATATTTTTAAGTTATGGAGAGTTTGTTCCAGTTTCTATTAAAATTTCTCATAAAAATTTACTCTGGGGCAGCAAAGAAACTAATGCAGGAGTGAAAGAGTTAAAACAAATAACATATTAAATATTTGCTGTCACTTGTGGATGTTCACTTTTAAAGGATTTTAAAAAATTTTAATATGAATGTAAAAATAAAATATGCAAGCACATCTTTACATATACCTACTTAAGGTTTTTCTGTACAGATTTATTCATAAAACACAAATACCAGTATACTAGAAGCTTCTCAAGACTTGTTCCATACTATTCACATTAATTCTGAGTTTTTCCAGATAAAAAAGCTAATGAAAAAAGATGTAACTAAGATATATGAAACAAAATAATCTACTATAATGTGAAAATGCCATAATTTACATTTTAAAATGTCACTCATTGTGTTAATCTACACTGTGAAGTTGAATACATTTAAAGCTTCTTCTTTCCTTCTCATTTCTTTTAGTGCATATACTTTCATAGCTCTACGTACATATCTATTTAATCAGATTAATCCTGCATCTGTTGCCGCTCAAGTATAAATATGATTAAGGGCAGAAATCTTCCAATGTTTTCACATGCCCTAGCCATCACACTTTTCTTTTCCCATGATGATGGTTTCTGATTAAGGTCGTTTCTTACAGAAACTATTGAACACACATTTGTTCATCACCACACTCTCTTCCTATGATCCATCACATCAAGACAAAATTTGAACTTGTTCAGACAGGGGTCCAGTCAGCAGCAGTCCAGATTGTATGTTCCCTTGCCCATGCTACCCTGGCTTGTCTGTGGTTTCTTGACAAAATGGTCCAAATTATAGCTGCTCTAGACCAAAGGCCAGCCTCGTGAAGCCTATTTCTTACACTCTAAGTACATATTTGTTTGGCTGCTGCATTTTGTAGATGAATTCTGAATTGAGTGGCAGTCATGAAAGGATTACATTGTGCCAGAAGAGTGAGAAAGTGGTCACCTCTGGGTGTTGTCAAGCACTGTCCACTTCCAAAATGCATTTGGTGTACAGAACCCATTGTTTGCCATGTATCTCACATCCTGGAAATCATGCTTTGACTGACATTTTGGGCTGTAGCAACTTTCCATTGTGAGGCCCCCATTTCCAGCATTGCCATGCCTCTGGTCATCTCAGTAATGGCCAAAGCATCATCATGTAGTGTGAACACTTCAAATGACAACCTTGGCTTACACATCTCGAAAATAAATTAGGGTAATGATATTCATATGCTTCATGCACGTAAACATGGACTGCTGTGACCCAGATTTGTATAACTACAAGATGAAAAGATATGTGTGATGAAAATACAAAACACTATACAATGACAATAACTCACGATTTTTGGCAAAGCATATGAGAAAAAGTGGTCCTTAGCATGCTGTAAGTAGTATATATATATATATATATATATATATATATAATGTATGTGTAGTTCCTGGTTTGACTGTGTAAACCAAATCCTTTCATCAAGTTCATATAATACAACTATATTCAGTTTTATGTGTAACAGTTCAGACATCATTCCAGCATGTAATCTCAAATCTAATCACACAAAGAAGCTCACTGAGTGCTCACAACTTAGCACTCATGAGTCTGAGTCACTTATATTGTCGACTGTGACTGTTAGTCAGTACAAATTAAGCATATTTTCCATGCATCACATATTTATGTAGATTTATCAACTTCATACTCATATGTTCCTTTAGCTAACACTCACAGATCATTTGTCTGAATGGTTTGAGACCACATACAAACTGAACATGACTTATTTAATTATGTCCTTCCATTCACCTTGTACTGGAAAATTCTGAGCACAAACCTTAGTGATGATTTGTTAATGATGCATCACAGTATAATGCAATATATTACTAGACAGTGTCCCTTGACTTTCTTTTAGACTCACAGACTCAGGATTAAGACCTGAACTTCATAATTCTGACTAACTAAACTTCATAACTTTGACTGATTAATTATCATCATAACTCTATATTCTGACAAAGATTTCACTGCTCTCTTGACCAGAATAAATATGTTCACTATCATCCTCACTTTGCAACCAACAATTTTGCATTCATCTACAATCCTGCATTTTCCTTACAGCATTTCTTAAAGAATTTTCCACAATGATTTCTCAAAATTATGTGCTTTGGCAACAGGGCCGATCTAACGTTTTTGATAAAGGAAAGACAGTAATTTTTCAGAAGAGATTTTCACAGTGCTACCATGGTCAAAATTACATAAATCTGATTTTGTTTCAAACACTGGGCTAATCTTATCTTTTTTTACCTAGAAAACAACTTAGCCACGTTTTGAAGAAATATTCATAGCATTATCATGGTTAAAATTGCATAAATTTACTTTTGCGATACTTTTTCTTGTTTAACTAGGTCACATAAATATTCACATATATAATGAGATCACCGACAGAGTAAAATTTCTTATAGTACTGTATGGAATATTC
This sequence comes from Achatina immaculata, assembly GCA_009760885.1. Classification (NCBI taxonomy): domain Eukaryota; kingdom Metazoa; phylum Mollusca; class Gastropoda; order Stylommatophora; family Achatinidae; genus Lissachatina; species Lissachatina immaculata. Next base: position 1,117,154 of record CM019704.1, read on the forward strand.
ACTGATAAATTTTTGTAGAACCTTCATGTGTAAAATATTTTGTAGACTGTACTGGTTTATGTGCAAAAATTTAACTTCAAAGCAGAAGCCATCTTGAATCCATTCTTTCAGACAGATTTTAGTTTGCAGACTATATATAAGAACCAGCTAGTACTAGAAATGGTAATCAGAAAACTGAAAGGTGAAAGCAGTACAGAAGAACAAGCTAAAATGCTAGGATACGCTGATGACATCGACCTGGTGGGGGGGGGAATGTGCAAGAAGTCATCAGTACCTACATTCACTTGAAAGATGTGGCACTGAAAGTGGGGTTGACCATTAACCAAGATAAGACAGAGTACATGAAGATATCAAAAGACCAGAGGCAGAATGATCCAGATTATATAAATATTGGAGATACGATTATTAGGAAAGCAGAAATATACAAATATCTAGGCACAACCTTCTACAGAAGCAACATAGTAAGCGAGGAAATTAAAATCAGAATACAGATAGGGAATAAAATATACAGTCGGACTCGCTTAATGTCACATCACCAGGACCGTAAAAATATAGTGACATTAAGTGAAGTTGACATTAAGTGGGGTCATTATAAGGCCTTTAACTGGGGCAGAGTGTGTGTGTGTCCCCGTCCACCCCACATTTTCTGCATTAAACACAAACTGCCAAAGCTATCGTCATCGGATACAAAATGTAATATATATATGTAATATATTAATCACAAAATACAGTATGTCTTAGTCTTACAGTATACATATTACATCTTATATCCTTCCCATGCCATTAAATGTCACATAGGGCTCACAAAGTTGTTTGCCAAGTTTTCCTGTTCTTGGTGAGTTTTTCTACTTCATCAAGGCATGATATGCCCACTAAACTTTCCTGTGAAAAGCATTTCTTCTCTAAATTTATCATCATCCAAATATCTAGAATAAGCCATCAATATTGCTGTGTTATCCGGTAAACAAGAGTCATTAACCTGCAAAGCAAACTTCTTAGCATCTGCCATTACATCAATATGCCTCAACACTGATGAGGACTGGATTCAATAATTTCACAAGCATTTGGTTCATGACAGTTGAAATCACAACATACACTGCTGGCAGCAGTAAAGATTCACCTATACTGTGTGACTTGCTACCAGTTCGCGTAGCTCATAAGATGCAATTAAACTTTTGTCTAATTTAGCTGATTTTCAACAAACATTTTTTTTACATCTTACATCCTTCCCATGCCATTAAACGTCACATAGGGCTTGCATAGTTGTTTGCTAAGTTTTCCTGTTTTCGGCGAGTCTTTCATCTTCATCAAGAGATGTTATGCCCGCTAAATTGGCTTCTCTTAACATTGTCCTCTTTAGTGTTTCATATGGTCAACCTCTTTTTCTTCGCCCTGTTGTGCTCCACTTGATAGCTTGTTTTGGTATTCTCTGATCGTTTTTTCTCATCACATGGCCTACGTATGTCCATCTTCTTTTTCTGATCATCCATGAGACAGGTTGTTCTTTGCTAATCTGTCTTATCTCTGCGTTGTTCTTAAATTCATTCCACTTTATACCAAGTATTTTCCTGAGGCATTTCTTTTCAAAAGACTCTAATTTCTTGTCTATTTCTTTAGTTGATTTCCAGCTTTCACATGCATAAATGAGGGTTGATATCAAATTTCAATTGAATAATCTTAACTGGTTTTTGAGCTTATAACTTTTGAATTCCATATGTTCTCAAGATTTTTGAAGGACAAAGCTGCTTTTGCAATTCCAGTTCTAACTTCCTTCTTGGTGTCACCATCCTAGTCTATGTAGCTGCCAAGGTATGCAAATTGGTTTACTTCATCATCAGCTGTTCCTTCTATGTAAATATTTTTCCTTCTTGATTAATGAGAAATTTCACTAAAATCAAGCAGCAATTTGACTTGTCAGCAGTAGTAGTAAAAGAAAAAAAATGCATGATTTTGCATTGTGTGGTGATAACTGGTCTATTAATCAGACATGTTAGAGCTGTTAAGCGATCTTCAGTTTGTTTGCCACCGTGGCATTTCTGATTGTGAAAGCACAAAGCTCTGTTTGGTAGCAGTTTTTAAAACAGGCCTGCTCCATTCATGTTAAAAATATCATCTGGGCTGTACGCATCCAAAATTTTTGGAAAGCGCGAAATCCAGTCATTAACAACACTGGTGTCAATTTGGGCTGCTTCACCTTAACTCTTAGAAGATGAGAGATCCCTAAAAGGATCTTTGTGTGGCAGGCCGTTCCCAACTGAGAGCCTTATAAGGCTTTGGACTTACTTTCGTTGAAAACATGGTGTTACTTTTCATTTAACCAGTTAGAACGCTTCTGAATCCAAAGTTAAACTAGTGCTTTAAGCGTTGGAGATAAAGAATTGGATACATAGACAGTAGGGTAAAATTCAAGTTTATTTTGAGATTGAGTGGTAGAATGGTCACACCGACCGACTAGACCTATCTTACTATATGTGTTTCTCATAGCTGTAGATCTGTTAGATTTATCGGATGTCACAAACATCCATAAATATTGATTTTTCTGTGTTGAAATTTGAATGACTATGTATTCTATATTGGATTATGACACAGTTAAGGTAAGTATAAAGTAGATTTTATTGCTCAGCCCTAAAATTTTTTTAGTGTAAAAAAAAAATCGATCCATCATTTCACACCAGTTTTTTCTTTTCTTTGTTTCTTTTAATGACAAATAACTTCATTTATGCAATCTTCATTCATTTCCATTTATTTTAATGTGTGATACACACGTGGTGATCATGGAATTAAGTTGGTACAATAACTTTTATGCAGGGACCCCCGTTCTTTAAAATGTCCGTGCCCTTCTCCAATGTCCACATTGTCAGAAACTAAGGAACGGTTTGGAAGTAACGCGTCTTGAAAGAGTTCAGCAATGTTAAATGTTATGTTGTGGTGTTTTTTAAAGTGAGTACTTTTCAGCGCATTATAAGGCAAATGTAATTTCTTTGCATTTAATTTTTGCAATTATTGTCAATTGGATGTACTTTCTCAGTGATTGGGCCAGGATTTTTTGAAGCCAGAAAAGTTCTACCTGTCACTTTGGAGGAAGTTCTTTTTGAATTACCAGTCTTTCTCAATACAACATTTGATACCTTACACTTTTTTTCTTAAGTAAAGTTAAACATTCTTTACAAACAGCAGGAATTAAATGTTTCTGTGAAGTTTTTTTATTCTCTTACCTTATCTGCTGTGAGATTTAACCTTTACAAAATGTCTGCATGCTGAACCAAAGTCAAAACTGGCTGATTCTACTCCACACAATTTGAGCATTATCTTCCTACTGGCCTGATTATCCTCCAGCTGATTTCTCTATTTATTTTTTACTAGGTTTTTTATTATATACACTGGCTACAGTAACTGACAACTTCCAAATGTTTTGGTTTTATCCTTTCTTATCGGTAATTACTGGTTAACACAATCACTGCTTCCTTTGAATTTATTTTGGTTTTTATTCATTGCATATACATTTTTTTGCATTTGTTTCTTTACCACTGATGTGCTTTCACTGGGTTTAATTTGTTTTATTAGTTTAGTGAATTATACGTGAAATTTGTTTTATGGACTTTTAATCATAAGTATTACTCGTTAAAAAGAAATTCTTTGTAACATTATGGCATATAATTTATTTTTTCATCTAATGATATTTCATTACATGGTGGAAGGTTTTTTCCTTGCACTCTATGCCCTGGGCAGAAAACAAATGACACTAACTATTGTGTGAAAAATTTGGAATATAATAGTTATAATAACATGTAGTTATTTCCTTCTGACAGAATGTGGTTCATACAGATGTAAATGGACAAGCTAAAGAAGACTGACTAGATGAGCAATGTGAACAAAATGAAGACCATTATCAAACAGACTTCAAAAGTATGAACAAATGAACTGACAGGCAGAAAAAAAACACATAAAACAGGTTGTTTGAAGTCAAAGGAGAGAAAACTGATAATGGAGAAGGTGACACTGTAGAAAGGTGGACAGAATATATTAATGAACTGTACATATCTCTTGCAGAACTTTGCCTCCCTAACAATTCTTCTATAGGCCTCTCGGTTGTAAGCAAGATGCCCTGCTGCTGATGCATCCATTTGCAGATTATCAACAATGTCTTGAAGCCATCTCCACCTTGTCTTTCTCTCTTTCTTTTTTCCCATTATGTATCATTCCAAGACAGTCTTCTCTAAATTATCATGACATTTAATGTGTCCAAAATATTAAAAGTTTCTCTGTTTCATCCTCTTTACTAGCCAACCTTCTTCAATATTAAGTTCTTGTAGTATTTTCTTTTTTGTGACGGTGATATTTGAAGAATTCTTCTGTGCATTTACATTCAAAGGCATTTATGTGTTTCTCAGCTGTTTTGTTAAGTGTCCAGGTCTCACAAGTATATGTTGCGATGGGAAAGATGCACGCCATTAAAAATCTTATTTTTGTAGTTCTGTCTGTTCCTCTCCACAGCTTCTTTAGTTGTTTTACTTTCTGAAGAGCGACAGATGTCCTCCTTTTAATTTTCCTCATTGTATCTCTACTATTAGTTAGTAATGATCCAAGATATTCAAAACCCTCCACCTCTTCCAATTTTTCCTCACTGATATATATTTCAGCTGCCTTATTTGTTTTGTCAGTTGTCATCAATTTAGTTTTCTTCACATCAAGATAGAGGTTTGCTCTTCAATATTCTTACGGACTGATATAATTATTTTTTCCATTCCTTTTTGTTTTGTGGACAGTAATACTGTGTCATCAGAATTTGTGAAAATGTTAGAGGACATAAAACTGACAGCAAAGATCTGAGAAAAAAAAATACACACTGGAATCAAGAAGTAACCATCAGATAGGTAAATATCAACAAATTAAGCAAAGAGTTAGGCAAGACAGTGGCCACTTACCAGATCTGTTCCCACTACAGAGTGAAGATATCATAAGAGAAGTAAAAAAACCAGGAATTTTGAGTTGCAGGCTACAACATGAACTACCTATGATATGTAGATGATACAGTACTAATAGCCAAAAATGAAAAGATCCTATGGATCTTAGATGTAGAAGTAAAAGAAAGTGACAAAAAAAGGACTCACCCTAAATAGTAAGAAAACAGAAATAAAGGTTGTATCATGGAAGAATCCACATAAATGCAATGTTAAAGTACAACCCCAAGTTAAATGTATACAATTAATTATGTGAGGACGGTAGTAACCTCAGATAGAAAATCCATCTCTGAAACCAAGAATAAAACATAACACATACACACAAATTCATGTTATAATCTATTTTCTAAAATTATCATAGCACAATAAATAGCTTCTCAACTTCACTGTTTCCTATTTTGTTGCAAACATTTTTTTCAGCATTTCCATTATCTGGCGGACCCTATTATTTCTGTTGTTTTTCCACTATTTCATTCGTTAAATGTCATATTAAAAGATATTAAATCTTGTCTTCACGCTGGGCTGTTTTTTTTTTGTTTTGTATTTTTTATCTGATCAGTTGCTTTTTTTCTTTAAGTGGCACTTGGTCAGACTTTTCTGATATTTTCTTACTGTTTCTCTTAATTTCCTTTTTCTCTTGAGTTCTCCTGTGATCATATATTCTGTTTGTCCTCTCATAACATGTTCAAAAAACTTTGACTGTCTTTCCCTTTTTTTCTGAATTACTTTGTGTTCTTTCATTTCTCTGAGGATTTCTTAATTTGGACTTTTTTTTTTCTGTTTCGGGGTATATGCTGCATCTTTCATTAAAATATATATTTCTGTTGCTTCTAACTTTATTGTCTGAGTCTCACAAATATAAATCGATGCTGACTACTCATTCTCTTGCATTTGAAAATGTTTTTGAGCCATTCTCTCACATATCCAGTGAAAAAGAGAGCTGTACACAGAAAAAGAATGCATGAACTTGAAAACATGAGAAAAGAATATAAACATGTGACATTCTTCTCAAGACTTACTTGAGGTTTTGAAAAACTATTACTGTCTTTTGTTTTATAAGGCGGAGGTTTCTTTAGGTCATTTGGTTTTTCATGCTGTTCAGGCGTTTGAAATTCTTGCTCTGACTGTTGGAAAATGTTCTTTTCCACATGATCCAATAGAAAGTTTTTATGTTGTGACCCTTCTGTCATATGAGATGCCATCTGATTTGAAGGAAGGTGATAAAATTTTTTTAAATTGTAAACATTTTTAAAATTTTAAAAATGTAAATTTCTGTTACAAACTGCACAAAATCAAGTGAAGCATTCTCACAAAGTTATGGAATAAAGATAACAAAACTGATTCATCTGAGGTCTGTGCGAGATACATAATAACAAGAAAAATGAGAATGCTGTTAATGATTACTAGACTGCCAAAACTGAACCATGAAAAAAATCTGGACAATGAAACAATGGAGATAAGTGCGTTTATAGTACATTAAATGAAGAAGTATTACATCAGGCAAAGGAATATCTCAAACTAGTGCTGTACATAAGAAAAAGACAATCAAAGTTTCTTGAAAACACCAGGTGTTTCCATAGAAAATAAAACTAAAGTGGGAAAAGAATTTTTAAAAACTTGACTTATCTAATACAGAAAACAAAAATAAAAAAGACAAGAATTTTTACCTTCTTTGTTGTTTCCTGCCTGTCTCGTGTAATCTGTAAATAAATTCTTTTCTTCATTTTTATATGCATAAGCATAATTCAAATAAAACTCACAAAAATGCATATATGTTCTTGACCACATACTCAGAAAACGAAAAGAAAAAATTAATGAAAAAATCATAGAATTCAATGAGTGTGCCTATCAATAAAAAGTCACACCAAGTCGCATACCCTAATTACTTTTTGGGGGGATAAATGGTAGCTAGCATAATATTATTAAACTAACATAGACAAAAATATGTACTGGCCATACGTTTGGAAATCAACTGGACAAGCCAAATACTGTCTGTCTGGACCTACTCTTTTTCTTCAAGGCTTTTGACTCCTTTCAACTTTAGACCTCCTTTCTGAACCATTTCATAATCATTCATTTTTGTTTGTTAGTTGAGTGTCTGACCAGAAGTCGTTTCTGTATTTAATCAGGGTGACCTAACTCAAAATACGAGCCTGCAATAGTGCACCCATTTATACACTGTTGTTTTTACAGGAAAGTTGATTTTTAACATGTGCATGTTTATAGTACATCAAATGAAGAAGTATTACCACAGGCAAAGGTATATCTCAAACTAGCGCCATACATAAGAAAAAGACAATCAAAGTTTCTTGAACTTGTACTTGTACGAACTCCCTGTAACTGCGAGCTGTTGTTCTTTGCAGCCTGCGCTGTAGAGATGTTGAGGCAGCTACTTTTTCAGTCGCGGAGTACAGCTAAAAAGCAGGGGGTGTGCAATGCTTCTTTAGCAGACTTCACCACCATGGGGATTACGGCGATCCCTGCCCCATCAGCTAAGCTATGCCTGTTACTAGGGGTACCATGGAGAGGTGGGACAGGGTCTTGGTCAGCTATGGGTGGCTAACCCTGGTGCTGCCATATCAGCTATGGGTCGCTGATTACCTTATCGAGCATCTTCATCCCCAAGTTTCTTGAAAACATCAGTCATGAAAATAAAGCAGATGTTCTTATGATCATGATGTGAGACACAGAAAAGAAATATTTTTGTGCAATGTTTCTGTGGCCAAAGTAACTGAACTTAAGCAAATAATTAGAAACGTCCAAGCTCCAGGAACATAATTACGATTCTACTTAACAGATTTTCATTGAAAAATACAGACAAAAATTTTTTTGCGGCAGGTCTTCACCTGTGGTTTCTGAGAATGTGCACTTTTAAGCGCCTGACCAGGCCCTGCCTCCAGGGAATCTGAGGTAGAGTTTTTCTTGGAAGAGGGAACAGAAGATGATCTAGAAACTAACATTGCAGCCTGACTGGTTGGAGTATGACCGACTCGTTGACTACTGGATGAGAAAAAAAAAATTACAATTATATGATAACTAGTTTATCTGCTCAGCAGGTAACAAAAATTATCTAATTTCTCCATAATTATATGGTCTCTCACTAGTCACTTTAATTTTAAAAATTCTTCCTAATGTGTCAGCTTTCTACTACTGTTAAAGACAGATGAAATATCAGTTTTGTGTATCATTAACTCTCATCCCCAGCGTTCTACTTGCAATTTTTTTTCTAGTAAGGGTGTTGTTTCTTACTAATAACTTTTTGACTCAATATTTTACTAACACAATTTACATAATATCACAATGACATAATACAGACAGCTCTCAACATGTAAAACCAACATGTGTATATCTGTGCTTACATAAGAAATTTCTGACATATTAAAAACCTTGCAGAGAGTGCCTAGTTAAAACATAAATACATGTGAAAGTCAAGTCAAGACAAGTGTAAGTTAGCTTGCCTCAGAAAAGCAAGATGGTGACCAGTTCAGTGATATGGGAGATAAATCTTACAAGACTGGTCAATATATAGAAATGACAAGCTGTAGAACAATACAAAAACTGAAAGGTGGAGGAATATCTATAAATTTACAATTATATGTTCAGGTTTGACAAGAACAGTTTTCCAATTCAGGCATTTAAGACAGACCATGGAATTTTGTTGTCCACTACAGAGAACTAAATGTTTATACTGCACTAGGTTCATTAATGCAGATCCAACTTGCAAACTCTTTTTCAGTTGACTTGGAGATGAAATGGAGAATGATATGGAAATATGAAGGTGGACAAATGCAGGTGAACAATATCAAATGTGATCACTATTACGAATGATGCTGCTCATATAAAAGAGGCAGTTAAAGAAACAGTCAGCATGTGTATCAAATAGTTGTGGAATGTATTAATTATGTAAGTTGGGAACCATTTGCAGTTAATTTACTTTACTGCTTCAGGAAAAAAAAACTCACTTTTTCTTTGTGTTCTCAAGGAATACTGCTATGTTTTTCTTAATATATGGGTCACGCAATATTCGATTCACGCTTGGGCGCTTCTCAGGATTCTGATGTAGCATGCTTCGCATCAGTGTTAGTAAATCTGAACTATACTGGCGCGGCATAGGCGGCATCTGAAGAAGATTAACAATAATGATGTATATAAATGCACTGAAAATTTCTTCATTTCAACTTTCATAAATTGGCAGTTTTCATTTATAAAGAATAAAACAAAATTTTAGAAGTACAGCCATCAAACATCTAAGTCTATCACCAATGACTGTACATGGGTTATAAAGGAACTTAAGAGAGAACAGTTATACATCCTGAAGTTCTTGTGTTTAATTTTATTTTTAATGCACAAACTTCAGAAATTCAAATATTTTTTATTATGTGGTAAAGTCTCTGTTCTTGGAATGCTTAGCAAGTGTGCTTAAAGTTTACAACAAAAAAAAAACTCCCAAAAGGACAAACTGTTTTCAAAATGTATTCATCATTACTTTGAATCCATTAGGCTTTTGTATTTATTACACTAATTATTCAACAAGGATGGTTCATTATTTTTTTCATAGATATGAAGTGTTTCACATCATCTTACATCCTTCCCATGCTGCTAAACGTCACATAGGGCTCGCATGGTAGTTTGCCAATATTTACCGTTTTCGGTGACCTTTTCAACCTCATCAAGGGATTTTATGCCCACTAAACTGGCTTCTCTTAACAAAGTCCTCTTTAAAGTTTCATGTGGTTGACCTCTTTTTCTTTGGCCTTTTGTATTCTACTTGATAGCTTGCTTTGGGATTCTCTGGTTGTTTCTTTTCAGCACATGACTGACATATGTCCAAATTCTTTTTCTGATCACCCATGAGACAGGTTGTTGTTTGCTCATCAGTCTTATCTCTGCGTTGTTCTTGAATTTGTTTCACTTTATACCGAGTATTTTCCTGAGGCATTTGTTTTCAAAAGAGTCTAATTCCTTTAGTTGTTTTGCAGCTTTCACATGCAAAAAAAAAGAGGGTGGATATTACATCTGAATTGAATAATCTTAACTTGGTTTCACATCATGAAACTACATAATTAAAAAGACTCTTTCACATTCTATATAACAAGGTCACATAAATAATTATAAAACTGTTTCAAGAGACTACCAGAAATATATAAAATAAAACAAGTCATAAAAAAATGAACAAAAAAATTCACAGACTATATGGAGCAGACATGATCAACTGAAAGCCATGATCTTTTATTAAAAGGATGAGCTAAACATTCAACATTTTAAAACTGAGACCAAGAATGTGAAAATATTGAAGATTATTATAAACAGGACAGTTAATCAAAGTGTTAATCAAAGAGAATTCCGGTGGACAATTTACAACTCTATGTTGAGTCAGTGCAGATCTGTGTAACACTGTTAGAATATATTACAAGTATGTCTTGTTTGACCTTCCATGTTGCTGTTTGGATTTCTTGGTATATTTCCAGAAGGTAGCTTTCTTTAAACAATTGGAGGTTATGAAATACCAGAGATCAGATATGCTGATGATACAGTATTACTGTCCACAACACAAAAAGGAATGGAAAAACTAATTATGTCAGTCCGTAAGAATAGTGAAGAGCAAAATCTATATCTTAATGAGAAGAAAACTAAATTGATGACAACTGACAAAACAAACAAGGCAGCTGAAATATGTATCAATGAATAAAAACTGGAAGAGGTGGAGAGTTTTGAATGTCTTGGATTATTACTAACTAATAATGGAAATTAAAAGGAGGACATCTACTGCTCTTCAAAAAGTAAAATATCTAAAGAAGCTATGGAGAGGAACAGATAGAACTACAAAAATAAGATTTTTAATGCCATGCATCTTTCCCATCGCAACATATGTCTGTGAGACCTGAACACATAACAAAACAGCTGAGAAACAAATAAGTGCCTTTGAATGTAAATGTATTAAAATACACCATGGACACAAAAAAGAACATAGCAAATGCTGCAGGGGATGAAGTGTTAGAGACCTCATTATGCAGGGCCAACAGCGTATGAGGTAGGGTGGCCAGTTCTTTTCCTCATTGCCTTTCCTTCCCAGATTTTCTCTATCTCCATACTATAAGAACTTAATACTTAAGAAGGCTGGCTAGTAAAGAGGATTAAAGAGAGAAAACTTAAATATTTTGGACCCATTAAACGTCATGAGAATTTAGAGAAAGCTGTCTTGGAAGGATATATAATAGGATAAAGAGAGAGAGGAAGACCAAGGCGAAGATGGCTTCAAGACATTGTTGATAATCTGCAAATGGATGCATCAGCACCAGGGCATCTTGTTTACAACCGAGAGGCCTACAAAAGACCTGTTAGGGAGGCAAAGTTCAGCAAGGGACATGCAAATGACTGACTGACTGATGTCTTATTTTAAACCCATTTGATTTTCTCTTCATGTTCTGACTGCCACCCACACTTCAACAACCAATATTTAATGCCTCAACCAAATATTTAATGGTTCAACCAAATGACCTGTACTGTTAGGCTAGAACAGAGCTTTAAGAAATTACATTTTTTTTCCCATATATTTTATGCCTATCTTAGTGGACTGACCAAGTGATACTGAGAAAGAAAAGTATCTGAATTAATCTGAAACATCAAGGGCTGCATAAGATGGAAAAGAATGATCGCCAATGATATCCACCACAGCATATAATCATAACAATTTTAATCTGCACCATGTATTTAATACCTTTCAATATGCAACAAAACACATAAGGCGATTCATATATAATTCATATACAGGAAGAATTTTCTGGAAATCAACTAAAGAAACAGACAAGAAATTAGACTCTTTTGAAAACAAATGCCTCAGGAAAATACTTGGTATAAAGTGGAATGAATTTAAGAACAACGCAGAGATAAGACAGATGAGCAAACAACAACCTGTCTCATGGGTGATCGGAAAAAGAAGATGGACATATGTAGGCCATGTGATGAGAAGAAACAATCAGAGAATACCAAAACAAGCTATCAAGTGGAGCACAACAGGCAAAAGAAAATGAGGTCAACCACATGAAACTCTAGAGAGGACATTGTTAAGAGAAGCCAGTTTAGTGGGCATAACATCCCTTGATGAAGCTGAAAGACTCACCAAGTTGGCAAACAACTATGCGAGCCCTATGTGACATTTAAGGCATAGGAAGGATCTAAGGTGTAAGAATATGTCACACCATTAACAGCAAACACAAAAGCACAAATTAATTATAACTACATACCCTTCCTTTGAGAATCTTGTAGACAAGAGAATTCATGTCTATTGCATTAAATGCATGTTTCAATGTTGTCATTTCATAAACACAACAGCCTAAAGCCCATACATCAGACTGAAATAAGAAATGACTCTGAATTACATTACATTTAGATCAAAACAATACAGCAAATGTGAAACTGCACATTAACATTCTTCAAACAGAAATATTATGGAATTACAGTTCAGGTAGAGGTGGTGGGGTAATTATCAGGAAGAACAGAATTTACATTGCTTTATCTAAGTCCATCTGATAAAATATTTATTTGATTACAAATTTGCTACATAAAAATTTCAATCATACACACAAATTCTAGAACTCTGAATAAGGGTGCTTTGAACAAGACTATTGTGTTCCCATCAATTTCAGGCAGAGGTGACTACTGAAGATGAACTGTCTCTGTCTTTCTTTTATAGCTGTCTCTGTCTTTCTTAAAAATGGCAAACAGAAAAAATCAGCTATAAAAATAAAACTTTCTACTAAACTTTAGCTACATATGAAGAATTTTTTTTAATGGGAGATGAACATTTTATTTCAGAAGTTATCACCTTCAAAGATCTCCCTGATGCAACAAAAATGTTTTTGCACATAGCTGGAATGTAAGAAGATTCAATGAAAAAAATGGATGTAAAAATATATGACTGTTGAATAAAAGTGAAGAACAATATTAAAAATTTTCCCAAAATTGAAAACCAGATTAAAAGAAAATGTGGAAAAGCAATGAGTGAATTTGGATAATTTGTCAAAGAAAAATATTTATTATCGGAATCAATGAAGCAAGTTCTTCATAACACATTTTAATGAACCATAACCTCTACAACTGTTAGATGTACTTGACGGAAAAAAAAAATAATTGGGACCGATAATGATTAAATTGGTTTTCAATTCTTCTTCTTCTTCGTTCACTTCTACCACCAAAAACCGCACTGTGAACCAACGGAATTCACGCATGTGGTCCTCGTTAGGACCCGTGGTCCCCTGTGTGGTCCAAAATAGACCACTCGAGATCCACGGGAGGACCACAAGGGGTTCAGAGTATCACAGTGCTTTAGCCTGTATTCTTGGTGGGTCTCGGAAGCGGGATTGCGTGACACCGTGGTTTTCATTGCACCAGTTTAGTCTAGGGTTGGACTTTCTCACCGGAAGACCTCGACGTGTTTAGGATATCAGTGTATCCCCGCTGGGTGAGAGGCGGTAGCCTACCCAGGCCAGAGTTGGACTTTCTCACCGGAAAACCTCGACGTGTTTTGAGATACCTGTGTATCACCGCCGGGTGAGAGGTGGTTGCCCATCCAGTCCAGGGTTGGACTTTCTCACCGGAAAACCTCAGCGTGATTAGGATACGCAAACATCCCCGCCGGGTGAGAGGTGGTTGCCTATCTAGACTTCCCTGGTCCAGTGTCTCCGACTTCAGCATTTTGCGGTAGTGGCCGCTACCCTTCCTAGTTGTGACCAGGATGGAGCTTTTGTCCAGGAGGACGAATCCTCGCCACTAGTGACTTCTACCCCTGGGTTGAGCCGGTTTAGGCATTATCCCAGTATTGGTGTGTTTGGGACGGGACCGACCTCTAGGGCAGAGGTACTGTGACATGCATAGCCTTCAAGATTCACCCCTGGTATGAGCCGGTTTAGGCAAAATTCACCAGTATGGGTGTTTATCAGGCGTTACTGACCTCTAGAGGGGAGGTGGCATGACATGTCTAGCCATCAAGTTCCACCCCTGGTGTGTGCCGGTTTAGGCATATTTCACCAGTGTAGGTGTATTTCGGACGTGGCCGGCCTCTAGAGCAGAGGTGCCGTGGTATAGCTCTCGTAGCGATACTACTGGACATACCAGTTAAACTTCACTTTCCACCACCTTTTCCCGTCGGCTCCGCACAGCAACCTTTATTTCTTTTCCGCATTTACTTCCTTAACCGGGAGGAGCTTCACTCCACGCACGGCATTTGAAGAGTCTCGCCAGCAGTGTACTCTGGGACAAACCGGTTCATGCATTTCACCCGATATGACTGCACTCAGGACATGGCCAACCTCCAAACAAGAGGTGCCGTGATTTGACTGTTTGCTTCGCTTTATCCTTTCTACCACCTTTTCCGCAGTGATGCTGCGCGGCAACCTCATTTGCAAATTTCTTCATTGGCCGGGAGGAGCACCGCTCCACGCACGGCAGCTGAAGATCTCGCCAACAGCGGCAGATGAGCTACCAAACGTGCCACTCATCTACCCTAAGTAACTGGTTTTCTGGCGCCAGATATTCGCCCTCGCCCCTTCTCCTGTCAGTTTAAACAGTTCTGCCACGGGAAGGCCAGGAGCTGGACTTGACTGCCAGAGGCTGTTTGTGGCGCGTTTGCAGTCATTAGAACCACAGAAATGTATCATCTATGAAGGAAGGTGAAGATGCTGCCCAATTTGATAATCAGCAACCCATAGTTGGAATGCTGGTGTCAGGTTATCAAGCTGTAACTGAACAAAAAGCCATTTCCCATCTTTCCACTGATACCCCCAGTCAGTCTGGCTAATGGGGTTGGGACTGCCATAGTCCCCACAGTCGTAGAGTTTGTTAAAGAAGCATTGTCCACCCCCATGGTGGTGGAGTTTGTTAAAGAAGCATTGCCCACCCACATGGTGGTGGAGTTTGTTAAAGAAGCATTGCCCACCCCCATCCCCATGGTGGTGGAGTTTGTTAAAGAAGCATTGCCCACCCCCACCCCCATGGTGGTGGAGTTTGTTAAAGAAGCATTGCCCACCCCCACCCCCACAGTGGTGGAGTTTGTTAAAGAAGCACTGCCCACTCCCACAGTGGTGGAGTTTGTTAAAGAAGCATTCCCCACCCCCATCCCAATGGTGGTAGAGTTTGTTAAAGAAGCATTGCACACAGTTAAAGAAGCATTTCTCACCCCCACGGTGGTGGAGTTTGTTAAAGACGCACTGCCCACTCCCACCCCCACAGTGGTGGAGTTTGTTAAAGAACCATTGCCTACCCCCACGATGGTGGAGTTTGTTAAAGAACCATTGCCTACCCCCACGATGGTGGAGTTTGTTAAAGAACCATTGCCTACCCCCATGGTGGTGGAGTTTGTTAAAGAAGCATTGCCCACCCCCATGGTGGTGGAGTTTGTTAAAAGCATTGCCCACCCCCACTGCTTTATTTGCTCCACTCAGGAAAAAAAGTTGCTGTCTCCAACATCTTCACCACAACAACTGCAAAGAACACCAGCTCTCAGTCCAGGGAGACAAAAGAACACCAGTTCTCAGTCTGGGGAGACAAAAGAACACCAGCTCTCATTCTAGGGAGATAAAAGATCACCAGCTCTCATTCTAGGGAGACAAAAGAACACCAGCTCTCAGTCTATGGAGACAAAATAACACCAGCCCTCAGTCTAGGGAGACAAAATAACACCAGCTCTCAGTCTAGGGAGACAAAAGAACACCAGCTCTCAGTCTAGGGAGACAAAAGAACACCAGCTCTCAGTCTAGGGAAACAAAAGAACACCAGCTTTCAGTCTAGGGAGACAAAAGAACACCAGCCCTCAGTCTAGGGAGACAAAATAACACCAGCTCTCATTCTAGGGAGACAAAACAACACCAGCTAGCAGTTCAGGGAGACAAAAGAACACCAGCTCTCAGTCCAGGGAGACAAAATAACACCAGCTCTCATTCTAGGGAGACAAAAGAACATCAGCTAGCAGTTCAGGGAGACAAAAGAATGCCAGCTCTCAGTCCAGGGAGACAAAATAACACCAGCTCTCAGTCTAGGGAGACAAAATAACACCAGCTCGCAGTCCAGGGAGACAAAAGAACACCAGTTCTCATTCTAGGGAGACAAAACAACACCAGCTAGCAGTTCAGGGAGACAAAAGAACACCAGCTCTCAGTCCAGGGAGACAAAATAACACCAGCTCTCATTCTAGGGAGACAAAAGAACATCAGCTAGCAGTTCAGGGAGACAAAAGAACGCCAGCTCTCAGTCCAGGGAGACAAAATAACACCAGCTCTCAGTCTAGGGAGACAAAATAACACCAGCTCGCAGTCCAGGGAGACAAAAGAACACCAGTTCTCAGTCTAGGGAGATAAAAGAACACCAGCTTGCAGTCCAGGGAGACAAAAGAACACCAGTTCTCAGTCTAGGGAGACAAAATAACACCAGCTCTCAGTCTAGGGAGACAAAAGATCATTTATGAAGGGGTCAGGGTCAGTACAAGACATGGACAGCAGAAAAACAGCAGCATCAAAATTAGAGGTTTGTTACAGCACTCCTCAACCCTGCTTACTTCCTCAGTATATCTAACATACACATGAACAATATGAAACGCTGACATAAGACAGTTTAATATTTCAACTGTGCTTGTGAAAAAAAAACCCACCACATTAAACCTGAACTATACCCAGCAATGGATAGATGACACAAGGAAATTGGAGGATATAGATCTACAGGATATGGATCTATAGGAGGATGTAGATCTATGGGCACACTAAGACATAACTTTGAAAACATAACCCTAGAGTGCAGAGAAAATGAGATGAGAAAAATAGAACAGAAACCACAAGATCATACTAAGTGGAGGATTTTTGTCAATGCCTTGACTGGTTCTGGATGAGATGAAATATAATAATATATGACACTCTAATCATTTTCGCTGGCGATGTAACGAACAGTTTCACTCTTAAATAATGGTTGGGTGTTGTATACAATCCATCGGTGACACCACGAGGTGTTGGTGCTTACTGTTAGCAAAATGTTACCATTCTAAAATAAAACTACATGTTTCTGTCACTGGAACAAATCGTTCAATAATATACGATAACAAAATCAAACAGTGACGGTCCCAAAATCCAAGCAGCCGTCGCCTAACATTCTGTTCCACTCATTCATTGTCAACAGAGATGAAACAGCTGATTCGAAACAACTTAACAGCCACTTCAACTTACAAACGACCGACATTTAAATGTGGGTGGTTTTTTTTTACAAATGACTTTTTAAATGTTAAATAACAAAATCGTAAAATGTATTGATCTGTTTTTTTATTGAAGTAACTGATAGACATACCTGAAAATCGATCAACGTTTGATCCCTTGACTCGGCCATCTTGAAAATTCTGTTTTTTTCGGTTTTCAATTTATTCAGTTTATGAATTCAGTCCATCAAGTATCTCAACAATAATTTACACATTCTCATGTTAAACAGTAATAAAATCTTGTAGAAATACAGTATTAACCTTCGGTCCATTAGATTAATTTTTATTTTCTGAGCTTCTCTGTCATCAGTTACTTCTATTTTTAAGGACAGAAAGGACATGTGGGGTCACTCCTATATTCTGAAAGTTGTTACACAAATTTAATTTAAATTATTGCTCAAAATCTCACATTATCTTTCTCTACTAGATGCATGTAATAAAATGGGCATTGCAGTGATGTGTCAGAGGCTAGTGATATAAAACCTTCAGTTTGTTTGCACCTGTGAACAGGCATTTCTTGCCATGGGCATCATTATTCTGTCTGTAATAAATACATTATTAGATAATGACTCGTCATGAATGAAGCAAAACTCAAAACATCATAGATTCAAATTAGGTATGTCCTTCAGCACACAAGACAATGGCATCAATGAAGCATATACTGTCTTAATAGCATCATGCTGTATGAAGTAAATGTACCCATCAATTCAACTGACTACAAAATATCAAGTAGAAAGTTGAGTTCAAGTCATTATTCTTTGAGTCTTTAAGTGACTCAAAATCATATTCAAGTCTAAGACTTGAGTATACATCTCTGTTAAAGACTCTTATATCTTATATCCTTCCCGTGCCGTTAGACGTCACATAGGGCTCGCAAAGTAGTTCGCCAATTTTTCCTGTCTTCGGCGAGTCTTTCAACCTCATCAAAGGATTTTATGCCTGTTAACTTGGCCTCTCTTAATAATGTTCTCTTCAGAGTTTCACGCGGTCTGCCCCTTTTTCTTCGGCCTGTTGTGTTCCACTTGATAGCTTGTTTTGGGATTCTCTGCTCATTTCTTCTCATCAAGTGACCAACATATGTCCATCTCCTTTTCCTGATCACCCGTGAGACTGGTTGTTGTTCAGTCATCTGTCTTATCTCTGCATTGTTCTTGACTCACATAACAAATATTAAAAAGTGACAATTCTCATAGAAACAATAAATATCAAAGTAACCTACACAGAATCACTTATTTACACTCAAATAACATTTTTCTGGCAGAAAAACAAACAGAATCACTTATTTACACTCACAGAAGACATTCTAAGAAAGCTGCAGACAGTATATCACTTGCTCCACTGAGATGGGCATCAGATGGTACCTGAAGTATTCGAAGACCTAATAAGCAGTCATCGTGGAATACTCCATGAGGTAAAAGTAAATGTAAAATCCTCATTTCCAATCCATTATGGCATTTTTGGGGATATGGCATTAGGCCCATATTTCCAATACCTTGGGTACAATCACCTTCCCAGATTTCTCTGGTATCCATTTTTACAGGCTGGGTGGACTCCAGTGTTTTTTTTTATGTCATGATATGAGAAAAAAATCGCCACTGTACCAGAACCAAGTACCCCTTAGCTAATCAGGCCACCAACTAAATGAGGGGTGTAAACAAAATAAAACTTGTCTATAGTGTAAAATAACTGAAATAACTGGAGAGGAGTAACCTTACTATCAGTTGTGTCAAAAGTATTTTGCAAAGTCATTCTGAACAGAATTAAAGATGGAGTGGATACTGCAATGAGAGAAGAACAAGCAGGATTTTGAAAAGGGAGAAACTGTCTCAACCAGATCTTCACACATACTTTAAGAACATAAAGAAAACCACAAACCATTAATTCTGAATTTCATAGAGTTTAAAAAGGCATTTGACAGAATACACAGAGGTTCATTGTGGAGAATCTTAAGACTATACGGAATAACATCAAAAATTGTCAAAATCATTAAGGATCTCTACAATGGATATGTTTGTGCAGTCAACACAGAAGAAAGAATGAGGGAATGGGTCCAATGACTGAAACAGGTGTGAAACAAGGATGTATGTTATCTCCTATGCTTTTTAGAACTGCCATAGACTTTATAATGAAAAAATGTTGCATAGGTAAAATGGGTACTGACTGGGTACATGGGACCCAAATAGAAGATCTTGATTTTGCAGATGACATAACTCTTATCAGTGACAGTGTGAATTCAATGCAAGAAAAAACAGATACCTGTCTTCACTGGCTAGCAAAATAGGACTTGAAATTAACAAAGAAAAAAAACAACCTCTCATTAATCAAGAAGGAGAAATATATGTAGAAGGTCCATACATGAATTACAAAAAACAGTGAAATTTATCCAAGAGACAGGACTGCGGATGTAGACAGACAGTGCGAACGAAGAAGAAGAAGAAGAAGATATGTAGAAGGAATAGCTGTTGAAGAATAAAACCAATCTGCATATTTCGGCAGCTACATATACCTGAATGGTAACACCAGAAAGGAAGTTAGAACTGCAAACCAGCACTGACCTTCAAGAATCTTGAGAACATGTGGCACTCAAAAATTTATAAGCACAAAAACCAAGCTAAGATTATTCAATTAAAATGTAATATCCACTCTCATTTATGAATGCAAAAGCTGGAAATCAACTAAAGAAATAAACAAGAAATTAGACTCTTCTGAAAACAAATGCCTAAGGAAAATACTCAGTATAAAGTGGAATGAATCCAAGAACAATGCAGAGATAAGGCAGAAGAATGGACAACAATCTGTTTCATGGGTGATCAGAAAAAGAAGACATAAATATATAGTCATGTGATGAGAAGAAACAATCAGAGAATTCCAAAACAATTTATCAAGCTGAGCACAACATGCCAAAGAAAAAAAGTTGATCATGTGAAATTCTACAGAATACACTGTTAAGACAGGCCAATCAGTAGGCATAAAATCCTTTGATGAGATTTAAAAACTCACTGAAAACAAGAAAACTACTACCATGTGGGCCCTATGTGACATTGGAAGGATGTACGATGTAAGTAAGATGACGCATAAAGAATGAGGTGTCATCATAATTAACTGCTCATGGCTGTAATAAAGGGTAGATGAGCTTTCACAGTCTCAAGGTTCAAAATTCAGACTCCAGCTTCACTGCATTCGGGACAACCCTATATATACACCAATGCATGCTGCAGCATCCATTCAAGAATGTGTTTGCTAATACTTCTTGCCAAATGTTGGTTGTTTACGATGCGTTTTCTGCCGCACTGTTCGGATTTCCTGCCAGCACCCTTAATGTATCCTAGCTCCAGGAATCTCTTAACATCTATATTGTTCTTTCATACACTCTTCATTTTCCTGCAGTTTTTCCACTACAGCTTTAGCAATGTCACCCTTGCCCATTTTCAGCCTGCCATTTATTTTAGCCTGTCCAGAAAGTCTATCTGTCACTTCACTGCCATGTGCTCCCGCATGCCTTGGACAGTAAAGCCACGTCAGGCTTGTCACAGTTGAATGGCTTAACAGATTCTTTTTTATGCAAATTCTTCTCTATCTTATGAAGCATACTCTGTGAATCTGTCACAATGACACCAATAACCACATCATGAGAAACTATACATTTCATTGCCATTGATACAGCCTCTGCAAGACAAGAAATTAGACTCTTTTGAAAACAAATACCTAAGGAAAATACTCGGCATAAAGTGGAACAAATTCAAGAACAATGCAGAAATAAGACAGATGACTGAACAGCAACCAGTCTCATGGGTGATCAGAAAAAGGAGATGGACATATATTGGTCACCTGATGAGAATCCCAAAACAAGCTATCAAGTGGAACACAACAGGCCAAAGAAAAGAGGCAGACCATGTGAAACTCTGAAGAGGACATTGTTAAGAGATGCTAAATTAACAGGCATAAAATCCCTTGATGAGGTTGAAAGACTCGCCGAAGACAGGAAAAACTGGCAAACTAGCTTGCAAGCCCTATGTGATGTTTAATGGCACGGGAAGGATATAAGATATAAGAAGATACAGCCTCAATTTCCATTTGCATGCTTGATGTGGTGACTTCACAGGAACCTGAACCCTATGCCACTACTCTTCTATTTCAATAAACAACAAAACACCAACTACTTCTGCTGTTCCGAATCAATGATCCATCTGTATATATAACCATGGCGGAAGATCCACAGTGATGCTGGATGAGATCTTGAACCCAAAGTTCAATTTCTCTTTGCACCCAATCTTGACATTCATAGCCCTTCTATATAACAACTTTTGCTAGCTGAGGTTGGTCCTGCACCCATAACCAATCATTACCTTTAGGCAGCTCATCTAAATTCCAAACTGACTTTATTGAATCCTCTGCCTCAGTCATCCAGGATCTGCCTCATTTGATGCATCTTCCCTTTGAGGATGGTCCTTCATGCCAGCAACCCTAATGTATACCTTTGCCTAAGCATACTTATGGCTAGACCTCATACTCAGCTTATCAAGCAAAAAGCGCATGGCCACTACCGGAGTATCCCTGGTGCAACCCAAGACCACCCTCAGTAACACACAATAATTTGTGTATAAGTATACAACTATACACGAACCACTGCAGTAAAGCTGTGATACCAAAATGTATAAACTAGGAATAAAGTAGGAGCAGCTTTATTGCTTAACTCTTTCCATGCTGGAGGAAGAAACACGGACGTATGGTAGCGGATGGGACTAAAAACGCGGGTCTTGGTCTGTAAGGGGGTCTAGTTGTAAAATGGAATAGAAAACAGTATTTTCATGTACTTCCGTATACTTTGTTTCAAAGTATAGCTAAATGAATGAAAATTTCATAAATGCAGAGTTTTTTAGGAAAAAAGAAGTAATGTGATGTTTCTAGACACTGATTGTGGCCAGCTCACCATCGGTTAGGTCTAGATCTGCACTACTTACCATCTGAGATGTGTAGATCTACTTGTCGATCTCATATTTTGATTCTATGTTGCATTCTCGCTAAATTAATGTCTGAAATAACCTTCTAACTACTTCTCCCATCGTCTAATATGTCTAGATCTACTTGGGATACATTCAAGAGCAGTGGGGTGGTCACAGGCCATGTCCATACCCCTATCTACATCATCAAAAATTGAAACATTTCGTTCTTTCTCTTCCTTTTTTTCGCTTGACATCGCTCATAACTAGGCACTCTTTCGCCATTTTGAAAAGTGTCCTGGAATCGCGGACGAAATATGTACAATCTAAATGTTACACTAGTTGTTTTATTGAAACAAACTATAACGATCATATGGTAGCTTCGGGATACCGGAAATATCGCTATAGCGATTAATAGCGCGGATTGAGTTAATGATGTTCTAAAGACTGTTATTGCCAGAGGTAGGGTGGAGGATACGCTCTCCACTCCAATGGCGTGCATCTCAAATAGCCTCTGACAGTCAAGTCCAGCTCTTGGCCTTCTCATGGCAGAACTGTTTAAACTGACAGGAGAAGGGGTGAAGGCGAATATCTTGTGCCTCAAAACCAGACGCTTCAGGTAGATGAGAGTCATGTTTGGTAGCTCATCTACTGCTGCTAGCGAGATTCTTCAGTTGCTGTGATTGGAATGGGGCTCCTCCTGGCCGGTGAAGAAAGGTGCAGATGGGGTTGCTGCACGGCACCACTGTGGAAAAGGTGAAAGAAAGGATTAAGCGAATTAAACAGTAGTCAAACCACAGCACTTCTGGTCTGGAGGCTGGTCACGTCATAAGTGCACTCACATCGGCTGAAATGCCTGAACCGGCTTAACCCAGAGGTTAAGACACTGCTGGTGAGAATCTTCGGATGCTGCACATGAAGTGAAACTCATCCCGGCCAAGGAAGAAAATGCAGAAAACCAATTATGGTTGCTGTGTGGCACCGATGTGAAAAGGTGATGGAAAGTATAAAGTAAAGCTTAATCGGTATGACTAGTAGTATCGCAGTGAGAGCTACTCAAACCACAGCAACTCTGCTCTAGAGGCTAGCCAGGTCCGAAATACAGCCATACTGGTGAAATATGGCTAAACCGGCTTACACTAGGGGTGAAACTTGATGGCTATGCACATCACAGTTCTTCCGCTCTAGAGGTCGGTCATGTCTGATATACACCCATACTGGTGAAATATGCCTAAACTGGCTTACGCCAGGGGTGAAACTTGATAGCTACGTATGTCACTGTACTTCAGCTCTAGAGGTCGGTCATGTCCTAAACACGCTCATACTGGGATAATATGCCTAAACCGGCTCAACCCATGGGTGGAAGTCACTAGTGGCGAGGATTCGTCCTCCCGGACAAAAGCTCCGTCCTGTCACAACTAGGAAGGGTAGCAGCCATGACTACAAAATGCTGAAGTCGGAGACACTAGACCAGGGCAGTCTAGATAAGCAACCACCTCTCACCCAGCGGGGATTTATGCATATCCTAATCATGCTGAGGTTCTCAGGTGAGAAAGTCCAGTGATGGACTGGATGGGCAACCACCTCTCACCCGGCAGTAATACACAGGTATCTCAAAACATGTCAAGGTTTTCTGGTGAGAAAGTTCAACTCTAGCCTGGATGGGCTACCACCTCTCACCCAGCGGGGATATACTGATATCAAAAACACGTCAAGGTTTTCTGGTGAAAAAGTCCAACTCTAGATTAAACTGGTGCAATGAAAACCATGATGTCACGCAATCCCGCTTCTGAGACACACCAAGAATACAGGCTCAAGCCCTGCGATACGCGGAATCTCTTGCAGTCCTCTCAGGTATCTCGATATGAGGGATTCACATGCGAGTCCCATAATGTGATATGTCATTGTAAGCAAAAGATGCAGGATAATGTATATTGGTGAGACTGGCCTCGGATTAGAGGACCACGTGCAGAAACATCTGTACAATATTGCCCAGTATGCTTCAAAGCCCGTCCAAATCATTTCAATGGCCCCAATCACAGAGGCAAATCTGATTTTCCGGTAACAGCCATCAAACAATGTCATGCAAATGACACAAGCTGCCTAGTGGTTGAGAATCGCTACATTCAGGATTATGGGATGCTGGAACTACACAGGTTAAACTCACTATTCAGCTACACCTAACATTCTCCTCTTCAACAATTATAATCCCTCTCTACTAAGCTCCACTCCCTTCTCTCTTGTTACACATAGTTCAGAACCTCCTCACAGCATCATATTACAACCCCTCTACCCTAACTATAATCATCTATTTCACCTTCTCTTGGGTAGGTTAACATTGTACCACTCTCTCTCTCCCCCCCCCCATGGTTTCCCCACCCACCACCCCCAGTTATGACCCACTGACCACACATCACAGATCTCCATTTAAACAGTCTCTATGCTCTACCATGCCCATTTCTGACAAGCCACATCTTCTTACAAGTTACAGCTATGTGTTCTATTCATTACTAATTTTTTTTTTAACTATAGCATTCATGTGAATCTATACTTTATCTCCTCTCTCTATTTCTTCATCTTGTATGTTTTTGTATGATTAAGGCTCGTGCCAAAACATCATAATTTTGTAATCATTAAGTAATAAAGTTGCTTCTACTTTTTTCCTAGTTTAAGACCACCCTCATTGTCTTTTTCTGTACATGCTCTAGTATATGAAGTACGTTATTTATTAGTTTATCATACACTAAAATAAACCATCAGTTTTTCTTACCTTGTGGTTGTAAGGCTTATTTGTAAACAACTCTGGGCTCATGTAGTAAGGTGTACCAATCAGCGTAGTAGCCATATCACTGGCATTATCCAATATTCTGAAATTATAGATCTTTGAGCCATAAACAGAATTAACATTACACATTCTTCTATAGGTTGTACAAATAATGAATTCTTCATTTTCTTTTTGAAATTTACGAGGGGTGTTCAAAAAGTAATGCACCACATTGTTTTTTTTCAGCTAATAATGAAGATAGAAGTGTGAAATTTTGCACACTCTAAATATGGCATGTGCCGATTGTGTGAATCAAACTTATGCACAACAGGTCAAAGAATATGGCTGCCCTAATCGTTGAAATGGAGTGTGTTAGCAACTTGCAGTATAAGCAGCAAATTGTGATAGAATTCCTCGTAGCAGAGAAGGAAACTGTTGTGAACATTCACAAGCGTCTACGTGATGTGCATGGACGTTTTGCAGTCGACAGGAGTACAGTTCAGAGAATCAAAGAATCAACAAGTGGAGATATGAGTTGCATGATCGGCCTGCTGTGGACGTCCTCCACTGCCACCAAGGCAGAAATGTTGAAATGCACTGAGGGCATTATTCTTACTGACAGGCTTATCACTACTCAATAATTGGGCTTAAAGCTGTCAGTCAGCAATGGTAGTGCACATGCAGTTATAAAAGCTCTCGGATTTTCTAAGGTTTGTGCAAGATAGGTTCCTCGATGTCTCATAAATGACCATTTTGATCGCAAAGGAAAGCAATTTTTTCTGAATTGTTGGAGCATTTCAATGCTAAGGGAGATAATTTTCTGGCTAAGATCATAACAGGTGACAAAACCTTGGCACATCATTTTGAACCTAAGACAAAAATGGAGTGGCATCATCCGCAACCACCAAGAAAAAAGAAATTCAAGACAATTACTTCAGCTGGAAAGGTCATGATCACTGTCTTTTGGGACATTGAAGGTGTGGTTCTTGTGGATGTTATGCCAAGAGAAGAGACCAATCAATTCACAAGCTTACATTATGACAATGAAAAAAACTCAATCAATATTTTTGCAGAGTTCGGCCGCACAAGAATCCAGCAGACCTGCTTTTCCTTCACGACAATGCACGCCCTCACACAAGTCAGGCAACACGGGAAGCAATCACAAAATTGTGTTGGACTGTACTACCCCATTCACCCTATAGTCCCAATTTGGCACCCTCTGATTTCCATCTGTTTGGTCCACTTAAAGATGCACTCCAAAGGGATAAGATTTGAAAATGATGAAGGAGTGATTCATGCAGTGAAGAAATGGCTACACAATCAAGAGAAAATCTGGTATGGACTAGGAATACACGCATTTGTTTCGCGCTGGAGTAATGCCGTATAAGTTTATGGGGATTATGTTGAAAAATATTGATGTTCACATGACATATCCATGTATACTGTGTATAAATTTCATGCTTTTTAAATAAACAGCTCCTGAGAAAAACGATGTGGTGCATTTACTTTCTGAATGCCCCCATATTAAAAATCAACTTACATCTTACATCCTTCCTGTGCTGTTAAGCGTCACATAGGGCTCGCAAGGTAGTTTGCCAAGATTTCCTGTTTTCGGCAAGTTTTTACTTCATCAAGGCCACTAAACTGGCCTCTCTTAACAATGTCCTCTTCTGAGCTTCACATGGTTGACTTCTTTTAAAAATCAACTACTTAATATTAAATCACACCTAGTCTGACAGTTTTAGGATAAAGAGACTGCAACAAAATTAAATCTTCACAGACAGTTGTGGAAGGACTGTCACTGTACCGTCTTGCTGACAAACCAGCACCCATGGTAAGCTTCTGTGCGGATTATACTGAAAGAACATGATAAAGTATCTGGGTATAAGCTTTGATTGCAGCTTAGGATTCACAGATGATGTAGACCAAATCACAACTAAAGCCAGGAAAGGATTAGTTGCATTAAAAATAATAGCAGCAGCAAACCTTGAACAGCAAATGCTAGCTCAAGGGTTGGTCCTCTCAGTGACTGAGTATGCACTGCCAATTCTAATACTCAACCCTACACAATTAGGAAGGCTTAAGAGAACAGAGAATGAGGCAATGTGTATTATTCTTGGATGCACCAGAGACATACTGCAAGGCTATGAGGTATCTGCTAGACCTTCCTGTCATGGAGTGCAGAATACATTTTGCAAGGGTACAATCCTATCTCAAAATAAGCGCATACAGTGCACATCTACTCTACAATGAACTGATAAGAGCACAAGTCACTGACAACTATGAATTAGCATACCAACATTATTTATCTTGGCAGTAGACTGGTTAATGAAGGAGGCAACATCAGACAAACGCAGAGGATTACAATGGACCCTTGATACAGTGCTGGAGGACCTTGACTTTGCGGACGACATTTGTTTATTATCAAGCAGTCACAAAGATATGCAAGATAAAATAAACAAGCTAACTCAGAATAATAAGATTTTTAAGGGCATGCATCTTTCCCATAGCAACATATGCCTGTGAGACCTGGACACTTAACAAAACAGCTGAGAAACACATAAATGCCTTTGAATGTAAATGCTATAGAAGAGTTCTCCAAATATCGTGGACACAAAAAAGAACAAATATATCTATACTACAAGAGCTTAATATTGAAGAAGGCTGGCTAGTAAAGAGGATTAAAGAGAGAAAACTGAAATATTTTGGACACATTAAACGTCATGATAATTTAGAGAAGACCGTATTGGAAGGATACATAATGGGAAAAAGAAAAAGAGGAAGACCAAGACGAAGATGGCTGCAAGACATCGTTGACGATCTGGAAATGGATGCAACAGCAGCAGGCCATCTTGCTCACAACCGAGAGGCCTACAGGAGTGCTGTTTGGGAGGCAAAGTTCCGCAAGGGACATGCAAATGAATGAATGAATGAACTCAGAATGCAAACAACACAGGACTAAAGATCAACGTAGGAAAGACAAAGTTAATGAAGCAAAATGTGAACAATAGAAATGTACTCAGAGTAGATAACAAGTTAGTGGAGGAGGTCAACGAATTTGTATACCTTGGCAGCAGAGTAGTAGAAAATGGAGACAGCACAGAGGACATCAACAGCAGACTTACTAGAGCAAACCAGGCTTTTGCAATGCTGCAGACTATATGGAAATCAAAAAAACTAAGCATAAATATGAAAATCAGGATATTTAAGAGTAATGTTCTAAGTGTACTACTCTATGGAAGTGAATGCTGGAAAATCACCAAAACTATAGAAAACAAGTTGAATTCTTTCCAGACTAAATGTTTAAGAAGAATTAGAAAAATATTTTGGCCAAACACCATAAGAAATAACATCTTATTAGCAGAAATGCAGATGAAACCACTGACAACAATTATTGAGGAAAGACGCTGGCGATGGTTGGGACATGTGCTCCGAATGACTGACAACTCACTACCAAAAATAGCACTAAGATGGACACCACAGGGGAGCAGAAGTAAGGGTAGACCAAAAGAGACATGGAGCAGAACAACAGAAAGGATGTTGAGCAATAGAGGGCTCACCTGGGCAAGAGCAGAAAAAAAAGGCGAAGGACAGTCATTTGTGGAAAACCCTTGTGGAAGCCCCATGTGCCCTGGGCACTTAAGGTTCAGAGAGAGATGAATTAGCATTGCTGTCAAGTAGAAATGAACAATTTATCAAAAGCTCCTGACAGATGATTGATCATCAAAGATCAGGTGTTATTAGTTACTGTATACTACTGGAGATACTGAAGAGGATACCACAGTACCTATGGATGAGTCTGAAGTGCATGGATAATGGTCTCTCTTAATTAACTAAGTGTCACCACTAACTGTGGAAGGACTAAAAAATAAAACAAAATAATGCTTCATGAGTTATAACACTGAGTGGTTCTAAGGACTGTCATAGCCGGAGGTGGGGTGGAGGATACGCTCTCCACTCCAAGTAAATGTCTCCAAGGTGTGTGTCTCAAACAGCCTCTGACAGTCAAGTCCAGCTCCTGGCCTTCTTGTGGTGGAACTGTTCAAACTGACAGGAGAAGGGGCGAAGGCGAATATTTGGCGTCTGAAAGCCAGACATTTCGGGTAGAAGAGAGTCTTTTTGGTAGCTCATCTGAGAGAAGGAAAGCTCTGATTTAAAACCCACTGCTGGTGAGATTCTTCAGCTGCTGTGCATGGAGTGGGGCTTCTCCCAGCCAGTGAAGAGAGGTGCAAATGGGGTCGCCACACAGCGCCACTGTGGAAAAGGTGAAAGAAAAGATTAAGTGAAGTAATCAGTAGTCTCAAAGTCAGGACTGCTCAAATCACGGCACCTCTGCTCTGGAGCTCGGACACGTCCTATGTGCACTCATACCGGGCCTGAACTAGCTTAACCCAGGGGTTAAGACACTGCTGGCGAGATTCTTCGGATGCCACGCATGGAGTGAAACTCCTCCCAGCCAATGAAGAAAATGCGAAAAAGAAATTAGGGCTGCCATGCGGAGCCAATGTGAAAAGGTGATGGATAGGATAAAGTGAAGCTTAATCGGTATGTCAAGTAGTCTTGTAGCGAGAGCTACTCGTACCACGGCACCTCTGCTCTAGAGGCCACCCATGTCCGATATATACTAGTGAAATATGCCTAAATCGGCTTAAACCAGAGGTGAAACTTGATGGCTACTCATGTCACGGTACCTTCGCTCTAGAGGTCGGTCATGTCCTAAACACGCCCATACTGGGATAATACGCCTAAACCAGCTTAACCAAGGGGTGAAACTTACTAGTGGCAAGGATTCGTCCTCCTGGACAAAAGCTCCGTCCTGGTCACAACTAGAAAGAGTATTGGCCACGAACACAAAATGCTAAAGTCGGAGACACTGGACCAGTGCAGTCTAGACAGGCAACTTCCTCTCACTCAGTGAGGATGTATGCGTATCCTACACACGCTGAGGTTTTCTGGTGAGAAAGTCCAACAATGGACTGGATGAGCAACCACCTCTCACCCGGCGGGGATATACTGATATCCAAAAAACGTTGAGGTTTTCCAGTGAGAAGATCCAACCCTAGGCTGGATGGGCAATCACCTCTCACCCAGCGGGGATATGCTGATATCCAAACCACACCGAGGTTTTCTGGTCAGAAAGTCCAATTTAGTCCAAGTCTAGATTAAACTGGTGCAAAGAAAACAATGGTGTCACACAATCCTGTTTCTGCAACCCACCAAGAATTCAGGCCCAACCCCCACGATACTCTGAACCTCTTGTGATCCTCTCGGGGATCTCTTGTGGGCCTCTCGGGAACCACAGGGGGACCACGGGTCATACTGAGGACCACAGGAGTAAATTCAGCAGGATCACGGAGCGATCTTGGTGGTAGAACTGAACGAAGAAGAAGAAGATAACACTGAGTTATACATTCTAACTCCAGTACTGTAAAGAAAAAAAAATGATGCTAGGAATGAAAATGCAAAAACAAAAAACAAAAAAATATGCTGAGATGGTTTAGGCTACATAAGCAGTGTTACAATGCATGAAATTTTGGTACTGTGTTTACAGTTTTTATATTTATATTTTATAATTTCACTCAAAACTAACCAGCAGTCATGGGACAATCTCTGAACAGCACTTTGCTTGATAGGACTGGTGATAATTATGATTTTGACAGTGAGAAGGCAATTTAAGGAAATCCATTTGGGGTGGGGGAGGGGGGTGGTTGGGTGGTTATTGTGTGTGTGTATGCATGTGCACATGCAAGTGCAGATGTACTGAAGTGGTGAGAGATAAAGAGAGAGAGTTAAGAATCTCTGTTAATTTCATTCCTTTTTCTCAGACATTTATTTTGGCCTCAAATATAAAATTTGTTGTTGCTTCTAGAGATATATCTCCAAATAATCTTTGTTTCACTGGAGCTTTCTAGAAGGTCACAGCTGTTTCATCAACTCTTCATACAGCTAGCAGCCTTGCAAAAGAAACTTGAATTTACAGTCATGATATAAATGTATCAGTCATCACAATGGAAAACACTAAACTAAACCTGAAGATGGACGTAGCAAGCAAAGTTTAAAATGACAACCATGGATTATTAACACATTTTTCCTTTCTCAAGTGACTGTTCATTGTGAAGGTGTACAACATATGAAACAGAAAACAAAACAAATTTTCAAGTAGTTATATGAGTCAGTAAGGAAGAAGCTAGCTGAAAATTGGACCAATGAATCATGAATGTTGCATTAAAACACACTAGCTGTTGTCTGGTTTGGTGTTTCCTGGCAAAAAAACAAAGCCACCTTTATTCCCCTGCCAAGAACAGGACACATCACCCTCAATATGCACTTACACAGAGTGACCGCTGACCACACACCATACTGCACGCATTGCAACAGACAGGAAGAAGAAGCTGTTAAACACCATCTGCTGGACTGCAGTGAATTGAAGGACCTTCGGAAGAACCTAATACCACAAAACTCCTCAATCACTGACATTTTGTACGGAGGTGTAAAAAAGCTGAAGAGGACCCATATGTTTCATCATCTGACACAAAGGAAAAAGAGTGAAAACTTGTAAGCCCAGGGATTGAAAAAGTCAAAAGTCAATTCCCCAGCCATCATATTCATCTCACCTAGGTCTGTTTCCCAGAACTGAAGAGCTCATTAAATTAATGTTTTTGGAAATGACTAAAATTCAGATGCTGATCTAAGTGTGGTTTCCAAAGGTGCCTACAAGAAGTACTTCCTGAAGTAGAAAAGGTATTGGCAGTAGCGTGTCACTGGAGCTGAGGACTATTTCAAATGGGATCTTTCTAAACTGGAATATTTTTATTAATAAATTTTTACAACTCTAATCTGAGCCTTTTTTTTTTTCTTTTTTAAAAATCAAATCTCATATTTTGTGATTTGTCAATAGATAGCGTTTAGACCAAAGGTATCCAACTGGTGGCCTATGAAACTTTTTATGCAACCTGTGATTATAAAAATGCAACTCAATTGATTAAAATTAATATTTTTCTTCATAACATATAAAAACATTTTAAAAGACCCAAAAAGCAAAAATTAATACAATCAATTTAAATTTACTTCATAAATGTTACCTTTTTCTCATTTTTATCTTTGGAAAAACTAGTTGATTAACTCTAGCTATGCCACCTAAAAAAATGCGGACGTTCCAGTCAGTGCCACACAAAAAAGTGCGGGTTTTGGTATGTATAGGGGGTATAGTTGTAAAAGTGAATGTACAAAGTATTTCCACTTTAAAAGTATACATATTATGCATGAAAATAGTTGTAAATGTAAGAAGATTTCATAAATGAAGAGTTTTTTTTTTAAAAAGAAGTAGTGTGATGATTTTAGCTGATAATTGTGTAGTGCTTACCATCGGCGATGCCTAGATGCACAATGTTTACCATCTGCGATTTCTAGATCTATTTAAATTTTCATCCGACCTCATCATGTGGTAGCATTCTCACTAAAATAATGTCTGAAATAACCTTCTAAGTACTTCTCCAGTCCATTTAATAGGTCTAGATGTACTTGGGGTACATTCAGGAACAGTGGTCGGGTCATGGGACATGTCCTTATGGCTCAGAAATCACAATAAATACTGAAATTTCTCTGTTAAAACATCGATTTCGCTCAGTTGCTAGCCACACTTTGGATTGAACTATGAAGGGTCACCAGACATGCACAGATAAATCGTGTACAATAAAAAGTTTTACAATAATTTTACGTTGCAACAAAACAAAACTGCTATAACGACCATGGCAGACACTAGACTAACAGGAAGTATTCACTATATCAACCATGACAGGGAAAGAGTTAAAATGCAATCCCCCACTCAATTTCTACATACAACTGTGGTCCTCCAGACCAGTGAAATTGGACACTCCAGTTTTAGACAATACAAATAAATAACTAGCTACTTACCTTGCAATTCCCAGATCTCCAACTTTGATAATTTTACTCTTGGTTAGAAATATATTTTGTGTTTTTAGGTCACGATGAAGTATATTCCGTTCGTGCATGTACTGTTACAGAAATCAAATTTTAAAAAATGATTCTAATATTGTTTAAAATAATGCATAACAATTTATTCAAATAACAATAATAAATATAGTGTGGCAACATTTTGTTTCCTATCACTAAATCTGACATTTAACAAAACAGCTGAGAAACACATAAATGCCTCTGAATGTAAATGCTATAGAAGAGTTCTTCAAATATCATGGACACAAAAAATAATAAATATATCCATACTACAAGAACTTTATATTGAAGAAGGCTGGCTAGTAAAGAAGATTAAACAGAGAAAACTTAAATATTCTGGACATATTAAACATCATGAGAATTTAGAGAAAACAGTCTCGGAAGGGTACATAATGGGAAAAAGAAAGAGAGTAGACCAAGGCAAAGATGGTTGCAAGACATCGTTGATGATCTGCAAATGGATACATCAGCAGTAGGGCATCTTGCTTACAACCGAGATGCCTACAGATGAGCTGTTAGGGCGTAAAGTTCCGCAAGGGATATGCAAATGACTGATCACTAAATACGTTATGCCACTTTACGATGGTTTGTAGGCCTGTTATTTAGTTATATGGATGATATAGGTAAGGGTGTCTGAATAGCGAAGTGATTAGTACACTAGTCTCTCATGGTGAAGGTTGGGGAGTTCAAATCTGGCCAGAGGCGCCCCAGTCACTCATCTGTAAAAATGGGTACCCAAATTCTTCTGAAGTTAGAGAAGGCACTCAGGTGTGATGCTGACCACATCACCCTCTAGTGTGTTGACAGGTCAAGGAAAATATGGACTCTAACATCATAACTTTAAGTGCCTCTAAAGCATGACAAAGTCACCTTTATCCATTCCCTCCCTCACTTTATAACACTGCACCATACACCTCTATCTACCTTTTTTTTATTTAAACCAGTTTTACTGCAGTCACCATCCCCTTTATCTGTCACCTTTATCCTTATGATAAAGGCTGGTCAAGCCGGAAAAAAAAATTGTATACAGGTTTATGAGATTACACACTAATGATAAACACTGTTGAATTATTTATGAGATTGCGCTTGCGTGAAACAAAACATCTGCTGGTGTCTTTGTTGTGAAAGGATTAAATTTATTAATCATGTCCATATGATAGGATTAAGTTTGTTATTCATGTCCATAAATTTTGAAATAATTGTGGATACAATTTTTTCTCTCCCTGTAATTTACTTGGTGATCTAGAAATTACATTTTGAGGCCAAATGTTACGGTGCATATCTTATAAAGTATAAATGGGAAATCCCTAAAGGATGGTACATACTTTTTATGGATGTTGCTGGGAGGTTGTTAAAAAAAACAAACAAGTAAACATGTCATGAGTTATTTGTCTGGACTCAGTGAAGATGCTTGTGGCAAATAGAGTACTATTATAACTTTGATAAATTTGATGATTTTTGTAAACCACCAATAACTGTGGTATTGAAAGACATTATTTAATTTGTCAAAGAAGTTAAGTGTTTTTCATGCATTCTGATATGAAATTCATCCTGGCTGTCTTAGTTACAAATTAATGTTATATGAATCTTTGTGCTGTGCTGGTAGCATGTCACTTTTACAAGAACACTTTATCCTATTTACGCATTGTGTGTTGCTGATTTACAGGAACCTAAGGTGTACGAGTTGAAAATGAGTCCATTCCGAATATCACTGCCTGCCTACATGCAACTCAAGTGATTGATTGATGACATTATTGCTGAGACAATGTACCTAATGTGTGGTTAGAGATACAGTGAACATTCATATAATTCTTGATTAGTATATTCTAAAACAACAGATTGTGATGTGAACTTTTGAAATATTAAGACGTGATTAATTCTGATCATTGTTTCAGAAAGTGATTTATAAACTTCACATAAAATTTGAACATTATTTTGGACTCCCTTATACTGAGGGATGTTATACATTCATTTTTCTGATTGTATATACTGTATTTCATTGACAAGTCTGAATATAGCATGCTAAACACATTTCTGTTTTCTACTTCTGGAGGAGGCCACATTCAGATAAGTTCTTCATTTTTTTTGTCTCATTGTGCATGTAATCCTCGAAAAAGGCTCACGCCGAAATATCGGATGTTGTATGTTTTTCATTTATAAATTCTCATACTTTCTATTCGTTTTTTTTCTCACCTTACTCACTCCCTCCTTCACTTTGCAAAACTGCACCATACACCTCTAAATACGAAGTTACAAGTTTCAGAAGTCTGTTAACATGTAAAAATAAATCTTCTCTCATAAAGAACTTTAGTTATGTGCATACACAAATAATGACTATATATAACTGAAAATTAATAGATAAATGCTGTATGATTACTATTTCCAGAAGTAATGACATCTTCTCCCAGAAGTAATGATAATTACTAGGGTTGTTTTAAAAGCAAGGTAAAAAAAGCTAGATAAACACTGTTTTTTTTAAAAAACTGCTTTTTCTCAAGTTAGTCTCCACTGATGGCTGTGCACTTGATCCAGCTGGTTTCCAACTTTTTCATTTAATTTGCATAGTAGTTTTCCTCAAAGCCTGCAAAATACGAGTTTATGGCTGTGATGACATCTTCAACTGACAAGAATTGCTCCCCACCAAGCCAAATTTTCAAGATTGGGAAGAAGTCACACAGGGCCAAGTCTGGAGAATAGGGTGGATAAGGAATCATTTGGAAGACTAATCCATGCAGTTTTGCCATAGTGACAGTTGATTTGTGAGAAGGCATGTTGTCTTGGTGAAAGAGCACTTTTTCAGTGCCAGTCTTGGGCATTTCTGTTTGAGCTCTTCTTTCAAACGGTCAAACAATGTTGCATAACAGACTCCTGTTATTATTTTACCTTTCTCTAAATAGTCAATCACAATGATCCTTGGGGATCCTTAAGAACAGTGACCATCACTTTAGAAGTCAATGGAATGGTCTTTGCCTTCATCTGTGCACTTTCACCATTCATTGTTCACTGCTTAGATTGCTTCTCATAGTAGTGGTGGATTTGTGTTTCATCCACAGTCGCGATTCAACGCAAGAAGTACTGTAGATTGCAGTTTTAAATATCGACAAACACTGTGCTGAAATGTCCCTTCATATGAGTTTTTGGTCAAAAGTCAACAAACGAGGCACCCATCACACACAAAGCTTTTTCATGTGCAATTTTTAATTGAGGATGTTAAGAACTTGTTTAATTTCTACAGTCTCTGCTATCTTGAACACTTTCAGTCATAACAATATCACTGATTTTTTTAACAATTTCAGTCTGGTGACCTCCACAGGGTGTCTAGAGTGTGCTTCATCTTCAGTGCTTGTTCAACCACATTTAAACTCATTTATCCAAAAATAAACAGCCTTCAGTGATGGACCAGAGTCCCCCATGAAATTCAACAAACTCCACTTTGATCTATGAGGCTATCCACATCTTTAAATAAAAATGTTTTATCACTATAAGAAACTCGTTTGTGTTAATTTTTTTTATGCTACTGTTACTCTGATCAATACTAATGGCTAATGAACATTAACAACATATTGCTTTTGGTTGAAATTTTGCATGATGTAGTTTGAATACTAATACTTTTTAGCAGTGATGTCACTAACTGATTTGTGGTGCCACTTCATTTAAATTTATTTTACTTATCAAATGACCCTCCCCTCGTACTTTAAAAAATTACAGTTGGATAGAGTGTCATCAATAACACCAGTGTTCAAAAAGCAAACAGCTTCATTTCCATCTTTCCTACAATGAAATGCTACTTCTTGTTCTTTGAGAGGTTATTAAACTCTGGTTGCTTCTTTTTTTCTTTTTTCAAAAAAAAAAAAAAAAGCAGAATTATTTAATGACAAGATTTTCAGTACTAAAAGAATGCTGTTGCTCCTGCCCTGATGGCTGAGGATGTATTTCCTGTTAAAAAAGCCTTATAAGTTGATTCTTTCATTTCTTAACTTACAAATGTTTCCAAATATCTCCAATGTCTAGGCTTTTATCTAAAGAATATGACATTATTTCTTTTTTCTCAGAAGCTTTTGCGCTGACTGATTCAATACAGCAGAACTTTTCAATATATATCTAGTGATGGTTCCTTTTTTCCCACAGAGTTGCAAAGCCAGGAAGCGAACAGGCTTTTCATGATCCCTACAGCAGAGTGAATACACAGATTAGGTGAAAGGAAATAACAATAGAGAAACACAAACACATGAGTGTCAACTATTAATGAACAAAACTCTGTTTTGATAAACAGTTATGAAATATCAATGTTCTACTAATAAACTACACCCACCTGAAGAGCCATGGAAATTTGAACAAACCATTCCACTACTTGCTGTTCTTCCAGGGGAACTCCTTTTTGCTCCTTCAATCGAGCATACAAGTCTCCTCCTTCACAATATTGCATGGCTATATACAGAAAACCACCATCAGTTTCAAATGAGTCCTTATATGACACAATGTTTGGATGTTTCAACTTGGACAACAATTTGGCCTCTTGCTCTGCTGATTTCCTCTCTCGTTTGGAAGCTTTACACAAGTTCATCTTTTTCAGAACATACTGAAAGAAAAAAATCAATTACAATATATTACCCTATTGAAAAAACATGTTATTACATAACATGATAATTTTATAATTTAATCACAAAACATTTCTATATAATTATTATGAGGGCAAGTTAAAAAAAAAAGCAACATTAATTTTGTTCTAAAAAATCTAAACTGTGTAGCAGACACGTTATACCATCCCTCTTTAGATGTATGTGATTGGAGGCATGCTCACCACTGGAAATGTAACATCAGCAAACCACACCAAAGATGACTATTTCCTTGGAAGCATGCATGAGAGAATAATTGTGCTCTTGGATAGTGAAGGGGAGAAACTGGCAGATATGCATTGTAGAACGAAGATGCAGTATAGGGACATATGTATGCCACTTCAGCAGGTATATGAATGGCTCTGAAAATTTAAAAGTGGAGTGTCAAATTTGCCAGGTGCAGCTCACTCTATCCAGCCTCACATTGTGAACAGGCCTGAAACTAACACTAATGATGATGTAGGAAAACCTATGAGGTAGCTGGATAACATAAGATCAGTCAAAGCTCAGTGCACATCATTTACAAAATGAAGAAGTATTGAAAAGTCTCTGCCATGTGGGTATCAAGACAACTGACCCTCAATCTGCAAGAATGCTGTGAGGATATCTGTGAAACTTTTATGTTATGAAGCTGAAGGATATGGCTCTCTACAATGGATAGTCATTGGAGACAAATTCTGGGTATGTTACTTCTGGCAGAAGGCAAAGGAGTGGCAACAGTCTTCCTCAATGAAAGCAAAAAAGTTTTGTACAACTCTGCTGGTCACAAAAATGAATGTCATGCTCTTCTGCCCAAAGGAACCACTACCAAGAGCAACACATACTGTGATCTGTTTGAGAACTGCTTGAAAGCTGCAATCAGGTCAAAATGTTACAGTGTGTTCAGTTCTGAATGTTACAGCATGATAATGTGTGGTCTCACACAGCATGTGCAACAGCTCATCAAATTATGAATCTGTGTATGGAGTGACTTCCAGATACTGCATATTCACCTGACATTGCACCATGTAATTATCATGTGTTTTGACCCATCTAGAAAACACCATGTGGGAAGAAGTTTAGTACAGATGAAGAGATCAAATAGGCCAGAACAGTTGGCTACAGGGTCAATCATAAGATTTTTTTTCTCAAGAAATCCAGGTTAATGCCTAATGAAGTAGTGGCAGACCTGCACTGAATTTAGTATTGAAAAGTGATAAGGAGTTTTCAGTCATATTTGCACATTTTATTAAAGTTAAAAAAAAAAAAAAAATTATGGTTACTTTCTGATTCACCATTGTACTTTAAGTCTTCAAATGAGGTTCATTCTGACATGCGTTAATTTATTTTAAAGTGTCTGCTCATCTTGTTATGTTTTGTTATCAGCTATCCTTTTTTATGAAATGCTCATAAAAAATGAATTTCTGTGTTTGCAACAGTTTCTTAAGTTCCCTCCTGTCTTCTAAATGTTGCACTGTGTTATGCTCTCCAGTTTTTTTATTGTTAATTTATCACTGCACCCATCTGTGTGGTTATTGGGGCCCAGATCTGGGGAGAAAAGAAAAGACCACCGCCACCTTCCAGATATGTCGTAAAAGGCGACTAAGGAGGTAGGGAGATAGGCCAATGACCTGTTCCCTGTAAAAAACTGGAGCATTACAAAAACATGGGGAGGAAAACCAGGAAACTGTCTTGGAGAAGGAAGGGACTCTGATAACAGAGCGCATGACATTATGCAGTCAAAGCCAAAAGGAAGATGTAGAACCGATATCCCAACTGAGTACCAGGACATCTATTTACCACTGCATGTTGGAATGTTAGAACAATATATGAAAGTGGAAAGGCTGCCATGATAGCGAGAGAATAAAGATATAAAGATACTGGGGCTGAGCGAAAAACACTGGATATGAACAGGTAAGCTTAGACTAGCAACAGGGGAGACAATCCTGTTTTCAGGTCTCCAAAACCTAGATGCAACACACTCAGAGGGTGTGGTACTAATGTTATCCAGAGAGTCCCAGAG
Organism: Achatina immaculata; assembly: GCA_009760885.1. Lineage (NCBI taxonomy): Eukaryota > Metazoa > Mollusca > Gastropoda > Stylommatophora > Achatinidae > Lissachatina > Lissachatina immaculata. The sequence continues at coordinate 1,156,643 of CM019704.1, forward strand.
AGCACTTATGAGCTGAGAGGCAGTTAGCTCAAGAATAATTACAGCCTGCTTCTCAACAAAGAAGAAGGATATTAAGTTGAATATCATCCAGGTATACATGCCAACAAATGATGCAGAAGAGGTAGGAAAGGAAATTCTACAACACATTACAGGAAATCCTTGACCAACAAGGCAACAAACACATAACAATTCTAATAGGGGACATGAATGCAAAGATAGGTAAGATCAATACAGGTTATGAGAAAGTAATGGGTCAAAATGGATTAGGAATAATGAACGAAAATGAAGAAAGGCTAGATCTATGCATACTCAACAACCTTGTCACTGGAGGAAGTATACTTCCAAGTAAAACTATACACAAAGCCACGTGGGTATCACCTGAACATGTCACTGAGAATCTGATAGACCATATCTGTATCAGTAAAAGCTTTCGCAGAACACTGCAAGATGTCAGAGTGAAATGAAGTGCAGATGTAGCATTGAACCACCACATACTGAAAGCTAAACTGAGAATGAAACTGAAGAAGCACCACAAAACAGACAGCAAGGAAAAGATACAATATGGTACTCTTGGAAGATCCAGAAATCACAAAGAGCTTTAAACTGAAACTGAGCAACAGATTTCAGGTTCTGCAGGAGTTATTACTCTAAGAATAATACTTGAAGACTAACATTGAAAAGCAAAGACCGTTAATCCTGAACTTCATAGACTTTAAAAAGGCATTTGATAGCATACACAGAGAATCATTATGGAGGATTTTAAGAATATATGGAATACCATCTAAGATTGTCAACATCATTAGAGACCTCTACAATGGATATGTTTGTGCAGTCAATATAGACGAAGGAATGAGTGAATGGTTCCAGATTGAAACAGGCGTGAAACAAGGATGTATATTATCTCCCTTGCTTTTTGGAACTGCCATAGATTTCATAATGAAAAAATATTCCAAAGGTAAACCAGGCATTGATTGGGTACGTGAGATCCAACTGGAAGATCTTGATTTTAAAATGACATAACTCTTATCAGCGACACTGTGAAATCAATGCAAGTAAAAACAGATACCCTGTCTTCAATGGCTAGTAAAACAGGACTTGAAATTAACAAGGATAAAACAAAAATAATGAAGGTTCTCATTAACGATGAAGGACAAATATACGAAGAAGGAACAGCTGTTGAAGTAAACCATTCTGCATATCTCGGCAGCTATATAGACCACAATGGTGACACCAGAAAAGAAGTTAGAATTCGAATTGCCAAAGCAGCAGTGACCTTCAAGAATCTTGAGAACATATGGAATTCAAAAGTTATAAGCACAAAAACCAAGTTAAGATTATTCAATTAAAATGTAATATCCACCCTCATTTATGCATGTGAAAGCTGGAAAGCAACTAAAGAAACAGACAAGAAATTAGACTCTTTTGAAAACAAATGCCTAAGGAAAATACTCAGTATAAAGTGGAACGAATTCAAGAACAACGCTGAGATAAGACAGATGAACAAACAACAACCTGTCTCATGGGTGATCAGAAAAAGAAGATGGACATATGTCAGTCATCTAATGAGAAGAAACAATCAGAGAATCCCCAACCAAGCTATAAAATGGAACACAACAAGCCGAAGAAAAAGAAACTCTAAAGAGGAAATTGTTAAGAGAAGCCAATTCAATGGGCATAACATCCCTTGATGAGATTGAAAAACTTGCAGAAGACAGGACATCTTAGTGAACTACTATGTGACATTTAACGGCACGGGAAGGATGTACGATGTAAGGATTTATACGAAGAAGATACACTAGCTGTGACACACTGTGTGGAATAGTGCTAAATAAATGTAGATCATGTGAAGAGAAAGTGGGATTTTAGAAACCTCAGCACAAGGAATAGATTACACTGGAAATAATGAAGAAATAGACAAAAGGCCAGAAATGAAAGCAAAAACAAATGACAGTAAAACAAGAGCAGCAAAAGCCTCAGCTCAGATAGGATACAGTTTGGCCCATAAAGAGGTTAGGAAAAGCGTAAAGAATGAACGAACGAACATACTTTATTTTCAAAGGGTTAAGAATTGGGCACGCAGGCCTGTCTGCCATTCTGCCCTTCACCACACAGCTTTCACTCAGTCACAGTCATTCAGATTTTGTTAATGAGCATAATAATCATGAAGACACAATTAAATGATTACATAAATAAATAATAAACTTATTTCATGTCTATACACTCTACACTCTGATTTATGAACAACATAAACTTGCATTCTTACATTCATTCAAAACTAACAAATTTATAGAAAAGCAGTATAAAAAAGAAGATCGACATATGTTGGTCACTTGATGAGAAGAAATGATCAGAGAATCCCAAAACAAGCTATCAGGTGGAACACAACAGGTCAAAGAAAAAGAGGCAGACCACATGAAACTCTGAAGACGACACTGTTAAGAGAGGCCAAATTAACAGGCATAAAATCCCTTGATGAGGTTGAAAGACTCGCTGAAGACAGGAAAAATTGGCGAACTACTTTGCGAGCCCTACGTGACATTTAACGGCACACGAAGGATATAAAATATAAGATAAGTATAAAAAACATTACAACAATCAAGCCATACTTTAACTACTTTAGACTATGCTTAGGGAGGCATATAGTCCATATTAAACAGATGCTGACAAAGTTTAAAGTTATAAGAACGAATATTACTTATAAGTTTTACATGAATTGGTAGGGCATTTCAAAGGTGGGCAACTGAGTAAGAGAAGCTTTTTTTAAACATGTCAAGCCTTGGTTTTGGGATAATACAAGTGCTTAAGCATTGACTGTGTTTTGGGTTGGATTTGAACAACGACCACAGATAGGGTGGAGCATTGTGGGATAGAATTTTATGAATTAACTTGGCTTTATTAAAAAGAAACCTCTTCTCGAAGGGTAGAATATCAAGATGTTTGTCCTTATTTGTAATATGTGCTGCATGCTTGTCATCTATAAGCTTTACTGCTCGTTTCTGAAGTTAGTAAAGTCAGTCTATAGGACAACCTTGGGCAAGGTGGAGTACCTGTATAGCCCCCCGATCAGGGTGACGTGAAGCCATGGGAGCAGGTGGCAGATGGAATGGGAGAGCAGCCAACAGATAATGCTGGTTATGGTCACCATTCTGTGATCGTAGGCAGATGATCTTAATGTAGGGACAATGGCTACGATCAATGACTAGTACAGTCACTGCCTGGAAGGAAAGCAATGGTAAACTATCTTCTGGAAATATATCAAGAAATCCAAACAGCAACATGGAAAGTCAAATAGGACAAAGATCTGGTGGTGAGGCCCCCAGAAAAGATATATCTAATTTTAACACTGGGGAAAAGTGTGAGGCAGAGGTCAGTACTAGTAATTGTGATGATGGACAAAATCCTGACGGTGTTACCAAGGAAAACCCCTGCATCAAACTAAAAAGAAAAATAGGAACATGGAATGTAAGAAGTATGTATGAGGGAAAATATCAAATAATAAGTGACGAGATGAAAAGAACGTGGATACACATTTTGGGAACCTGCAAACATCAATGGAAAGGATCAGGACACTTTGAGAGCAAGAATGATAATATATTTATATACTCTGGTGGAGAAGTAGGAGGAAAGAATGGAGTGGCTTTTTACTTGGGCAAATCAACATCAAAAGCATTACTAGGCTACAATCCAGTAAGTGATAGAATCCTCACAATCAGACTTAAGGGGATTCCTAGAAATGTAACAATCATCCAGATATATGCACCTACATCGGCAGCAGAAGAAGAGGAAGTAGAAAACTTTTATAAGTCTGCAAACGACAAGAGACCAGGTATGGAAAAATTATATTGTATTAATGAGGGATTTTAATGCAAAGATTGGTACAGAAAGAACAGAAGATGAAGGACATGTTGTAGGGAAATTTAGCATAGGACACAGAAATGAGGCAGGTGACAATCAAATGGCATTTTGCATGGAAAATGAGCTAATGATCGCTAACACACTTTTTAAACAACATCCAAGAAGACTTTACACATGGACATCACCTGATGGGAAAACAAAGAATCAAATAGATTACATTTTAGTGCAAAGAAGGTGGAGGTCAAGTATAACATCAGCAAAAACTTTACCAGATGCTGATTGTGACACGGACCATGAGTTATTAATAGCAGACATGAAGATAAAGATAAAAAAGACAGTTACGGGATCAAGACCACTCTGCTTTGATCTCACAAAAATACCAGAACAATACGGTATAGAAGTGAAGAACAGTTTCAAAATCCTGATGGCTGTACAGGAGGAGATGACACCAGATGAATTGGCTACGCAGGCCAAAGATATCTTAATAACAACAGCTAAAGACATGGTTCCAGTAAAGAAAACACAAAAGAATGGATGGATTACGGCAGGTACACTAGAACTGATAAAACAATGTAGAGAAATGAAGACGCAATGGAAAGTGACAAACAACAACAAAGAGGAATATAAAACTTTTAAAAAAGAAACACGAAGAAACATAAGAAAAGACAAAACACAATACATACAAAATTGTTGTGAAAGAATAAAAGAACATCAGAGGTGTGGAAGAGAGAGTGAAATGTTTACAGAAATGAAGACATTGACGAGAAATGTCACACCTAAGATAAATGTAATTTGTGATGAGATGGGGAATACCTTGACAGAGACAGAGGAAATTCTAGAAAGATGGAAGGAATATTGCAGAGAAATGTATGAAATGACCAACTGTGGAAGCAGAAATCAACAGTGTGAATTTTTATTGGAGGAGAAAGAACCTGAACCGACAATAGAAGAAGTTTTATGGGCAATAAAGAATCTGAAAAATGGTAAATCACCAGGATGTGATGAAATAACAGCTGAATTTATTAAAGCAGGAGGAAAGGAATGTGCAACAATCTGTCATGCACTATGTAAAAAGATATGGCATTCAGGTATTTGGCCAGAACAATGGAAAAGAACTGTATTCACATCCCTGCCAAAAAAGGGTAACCTGAATTTATGCACAAACTACAGAACTTTTGCCCTGATTAGTCATGCCAGTAAAATTCTTTTAAAAATCATAATGGGTAGACTTCAAAAGAAAACAGAATAAGAAGTCAATATGGTCCAAACTGGTTTCAGGCAAGGAAGAGGATCAAGAGATCATATATTCAATATAAGATTAATAATAGAGAAATGCAGAGAGTTTAATGTGAATCTATATTTATCCTTTATAGACTACTCAAAGGCATTTGATTGTGTACAACACCAGAAACTTTGGGAAATAATGGAAAAAATAGGATTTCCAACACATTTGATACAATCAACATCACTGCTGTATCTAGACCAACAAGCAGCAGTAAGAATAAATGGTGAATCAACAACTTGGTCTGACATAAAACAAGGGGTCTGCCATAACAATTGGAGGTTAAGAAATACCTGAGATCAGATATGCTGATGACACAGAATTACTGTCCACAACACAAAAATGAATGGAAAAACTAATTATGTCAGTCCGTAAGAACAGTGAAGAGCAAAACCTCTATCTTAATGCAAAGAAAACTAAATTATGACAACTGACAAAACAAACAAGACAGCTGAAATATGTATCAATGAGGAAAAACTGGAAGAAGTGGAGAGTTCTGTATATCTTGGATCACTACTAACTAATAATGGAGATACAATTAGGGAAATTAAAAGGAGGACATTATCGCTCTTCAGAAAGTAAAACAACTAAAGAATCTGTGGAGAGGAACAGACAGAACCACAAAAATAAGATTTTAAGGGCATGCATCTTTCCCATCGCAGCATATGCCTGTGAGACCTGGACACTTAACAAAACAGCTGAGAAAAACATAAATGCCTTTGAATGTAAATATTACAGAAGATTTCTCCAAATATCGTGGACATAAAAAAGAACAAATATATCTATACTACAATAGCTTAATATTGAAGAAGGCTGGCTAGTAAAAAGGATTAAAGAGAAAAAAACTTAAATATTTTGGACACATTAAACATCATGATAATCTAGAGAAGACCATCTTGGAAGGGTACATAATGGGAAAAAGAAAGAGAGGAAGACCAAGGCAAAGATGGCTGCAAGACATCGTCGAGGATCTGCAAATGGATGCATCAGTGGCAGGCCATCTTGCTCACAACTGAGAGGCCTACAGGAGTGCTGTTTGGGAGGCAAAGTTCTGCAAGGGACATGCAAATGAATGAAAGTATTTTCATGTTTGACATGGAATAACCATCCCAGACTGTGGAACAGTAGTCCGAGTGTGTTTGTATCTGTGATATGTAGTATATTTTTCTGATGTCAAGAAAATGTTTAATTTGAGTAAATTGGTAAACTTTTTTGTGTAGTGAGTTTGGTTAGACTGTCTACATGATGATTCCAGCTGAGGTGGTGGTCAATCATGACACTTGAGTTTTATGTTCACTAACATTCTCTATCCGTGAAGTTTCAGCATGGTGCTGTAGTGTTGTTGTTGGTGAATTTGTTAATTTGTCTTGTTGTAATGAGCATGAATTCTGTTTTGTTTTCTGATGTTGTTGCTTCAGTTAATTAGACTATTTCAAACTGAAGAGTTGACCCAAGGTTAATACAGTCACTGTCACTAGTGTAAACTGTGTAGTCATCAGCAAAGAGATCACAAGATGATTTTTTGAGATGAAATGGAAGATCATTTATGTAGATGGTAGAGGACCAAGAATAGATCCTTGTGGAACCACAGATTAACTTGACTTAGATTTTTTTAGGCAAGCTACCTGCTGTCTGTTGGAAAGAAAAGATGTAATAAATTTTGTCAAGTCAGGGTGTAATCTGATAAGTCTCTATAAGTCTCAAGCTTTCTATCTAGGATTTCATGATCAATCATGTCAAATGGTTTTTTTAAAGTCAACAAAGACAGCACCACATAATTTATCATTGTTTATATTAGATAACCAACATTCTGTCATTTTTGTGAGAGCTATGTGGCAGGAATGTTTTGGCCTAAAACTTGACTAAGTCAACAATCAAATCATTTTCTTGCATGTGTTGTAAGGCTGTTTTTTTGTGTGTGTTTTTCTAGTGGTTTTGACAAAGTTGATAGAATGGAAATTGGTCTATAGCTTGAGGGATTTTTCTCCAAACCAGATTTTAAAAGATTTGCAATTTTAAAAGCCTGAGGAAAATGACAATGTGCAACGCACTGATTGTAAATGTATATTAATGTATCTGCAACTACTGGGGCTGAGTAGTGTAATATCTTGTTGCTAATTTCATCAAGTCCTGCTGTGTTGTTTTTTAAAGATGAAAGATAATTATAAACTTCACTAACTGACATGAAAGAAATACTTGGTTGTTTTAGATTTGCATATTTCTACCTATAAATGTATTTAATTTGCTTAAGTCAAAAGTAGGGGTTGGCTGTGAAGATTTTAAGATACTGACTTTTTCTCTGGCGTGATTGCTGAACTCTTCACAAGTTGGCACATGATTATAACTCTGCACGTCAGACTGTTTTCTCTTGTTTGCTAGAATGTTAATTGCTTTCCAGACAGAATTACTGTCTGATTTATTCTGAACTAGGTTTCTAAAGTAATTTCTCTTTTCTTGCCTAATTAAATATTGAACTCTATTTCTAAGTAATCAGTAGCTAGTGAATTCCTTATTTTTGTGGGCCTGATCCCTTTCCCTCATAACTTGCAAATATCTCAGGTGTTATCCATGGCGACTTCACTTGATGTTTAACTCTCACCTCTTTAGATAGGAACATCTTGTTAAATATATCCCTGAATGTTTTTATTCAGTATTCCAGGCCCTTATCGGGGTCAGTTAGTTGGTACACATGATCTAGAGGTGCTGCTTGTAACTTTTTTTTTTTTTAAGCTGAATTTGCTAAAACTTCTAAATTTAATACTGGTATGTTTATTCTGGGGAATGTTCAAGCCATGCTGTGTCCATGTGCAACAGGCCGGAAAGTGATCACTCAGTGATGTGTGAGGGACTTTAATTCTATAATATTTCTGGATGAGCTACATATATGTGATCTATTAGTGCGGATGATGATTCAGTTACTCAGGTAGGTTTAGTGATAATTTGTGATAAATTGTATGATAAAACAATATCATTCTATGTAGCATCTGTTTGTCTGTAATTAATACTAAAATCTCCAAGAACAATTATATCCTCTAAATTAAAAGACAAAACATAATCCATCATACTTGTAAAGTGATCACACCACGATGCTGTTGCATTTCGATTACAATACAGAAACCCAATTAAGATTGGGCTCTGCTTTGGAAGTTTCAATATCTGGTGTCTCAAAGTCTGTTCTATAGCAAGAATGTATGGCAGTGGCAATATATACAACAAATCTTGTCTCACGCTTACTAGTAGGGTCACGTCGATGTAAATTATAACCATCTATCTTAATATCTTTGTCAGTTATATTTTTGTTTAAATAACTTTCTGAAAAGCCAAAGACATGGAAGTTATGATTAACTATATTAGTTGCCTAAGAAAGTTTCCATTACAGGTGGTAAATGTTAAAATGACCAATTCTGAGACCCACAATAATTAGTGTATAAGTATACAATTAAATATGGGCACTAACACCATATCCCTATGTGCCTTTAAGGCACGAGAGGATTACCTTTACCTTTTTCAAGTATACAACTATACACAAAACACTGCAGTAAAGTGGTGATACCAAAATGTATAAACTAAGAAAAAAGTAGGAGCAGCTTTATTACTTAACAATTACAAAGTTGTGACATTTCGGCGTGAGGCTTAATCATACAAAAACATACAGGACAAAGAAATAGAGAGAGGAGATAAAGTATAGATTCACATGAATGCTATAAAAAAATAAGTAAATAAATTTTTAAAATTTAAAAAAAAAAAATTAATAATGAATAGAGCACTCAGCTGTAACTGTAAGATGTGGCTTGTTCGACGCGTGTGTCAGAAATGAGCATTGTAGAGCGCAGAGACTGTTTAAATGGAGACCTGTGATATGTGGTCGGCAGGTCATAACTGAGGGTGGTGGGTGGGGAAATCGTGGGGGGGGGGAGTGGAGGTTAGTAGAGAGGGATCATAAACGTTGAAGAGGAGAATGTTAGGTGTAGCTGAATAGTGAGTTTAACCCGTGTGGTTCCAGCGTCCCATAATCCTGAATGTAGAGGTTCTCAAATGCTAGGCAGCTTGTGTCATCTGTGTGACACTGTTTGATGGCTGTTACCAGAAAATCAGATTTGCCTCTGTGGTTGAGGCCAATGAAATGATTTGGGACTGGTTTCAAAGCATGCTGGCTGATACTGTACAGGTGTTTCTATTTTGCTAGCCAGTGAAGACAGGCTATATGTTTTTTCTTGCATGGAATTCACATTGTTACTGATACGAGTTATGTCATCAGCAAAATCAAGATCTTCTAGTTGGGTCCCATGTACCCAGTCAATACCTGTGTTACCTGTGCAGCATTTTTTCATTATGAAGTCTATTGTAATCCCAAAAAGTAAAGGAGACAGTATACATCCTTGTTTCACGCCTGTTTCAATCTGGAACCATTCACTCATCCCTTCTTCTGTCTTGACTGCACAAACATATCCACTGTATAAGTCCTTAATGATGTTGACAATTTTAGATGGTATTCCATATAGATATAAAATTCTCCATAATGAATCTCTGTGTATGCTATCAAATGCCTTTTTAAAATCTATGAAGTTCAGTATTAATGGTTTCTGCTTTTCAATATGTTCTTCAAGTATTATTCTGAGAGTAAAGATCTGGTCGAGACAGCTTCTCCCTTTTCAAAATCCAGCTTGTTCTTCTCTCATTGCAGTATCCACTATATCTTTGAGTCTATTCAAAATGACCTTGCAAAATACTTTTGACACAACTGATATTAAGGTTACTCCTCTCCAGTTGTTACAGTCACTAAGGTTGCCCTTTTTTGGTATTTTAACAATGATTCCTTTCTTCCAATTAGAAGGGACCTTTTCTTCTTTCCAAATCTTGTTAAACATTCTCTGTAGTTGTCTCATGTTGTCACTACTGATAGCTTTTAGCATTTCGGCTGTTATTTCATCTTCACCTGCAGCTTTGTTGTTAGCCATTAAATTCACTGCTGTTTCAATTTCATGCAATTTAATTTCATCTAGGTTGACATTTAGCTGTGGGGCTGGTAAGTCAGTTTCAAGGTTTAACAATTCTTTTGGGTGTGGTCGATTAAGTATTTCTTGGAAGTGTTCAGCCCATCTTTGCTTTTGGTCTTTATTTGATGTTAATAGTGTTCCACTTTTGCTAAGGATTGGTCTTTCTTTAGATTAATAGTACCTGTTAGCCTCTTTTGTATGTTATATAAAGTTTTGCTGTCTCCTGTTTTTGCTGCTTTCTCTGCCTCTTTCTACATATTGTCTATGTATTCTCTTTTATCCCTTCTAGCTGAACGTTTTACTTTCTTGTCTATTTCTTTGTATTTTGCTTTCGTCAGATCTTTTCCAAGATCTGTTTTTGCATTCAACATGTCTAATTTGACTGCTTGTCTTTCATGTATATACTTCCATGTTTTATCTGATATCCATGCTTTTCTATTTGGTTTTTCCAGTCCACCGCTTACTTTTGCTGCTGTGATTATGGCTGTGCTGTAAGAATTCCATACCTCATCTATACCTATCTCCTCAACTTCACTGGGTGTTTTGGAATGATTGGCAAGTTCCTGATTGAAATTAATGTTAGTATTTTCTTCTTGTAGGCTGTGGCTGTTTATCTTTCTGTGTACTGATTTCTTGTGTTGGCTTTTCAATTTTAGTTTTATTTTCCCTATGCACAGGTTGTAATCACTGTTGACATCTGCACCCCTAAAAGCCCTTACATCTATGAGAGATGTTCTGTACTGCTTTCTAATACAAAAATGATCTATCTGGTTTCTAGTTCTATCATCTGGAGATATCCACGTTGTTTTATGTATCTCTTTGTGTGGGAATATTGTGCCTCCAATGACCATGCCCTCTGTTAGACATATTTCAATCAATCTTTCTCCATTATGATTAACCATGTCAATTCCTTCTTTCCCCATCACTTTTTCAATGTCTGTACTATCCTTCCCTACCTTAGCATTGAAGTCCCCCATAGCAATTAGAATGTCGTGTTTAGGGACTTTGTTGATGATTTGTTGTAGTTGGTGATAGAAGTTGTTTTTCACATCATCATCTGCATCATTTGTGGGTGCATAACACTGTATTACTGAACAGTTAATAGAGTGGAATTATTCACTGTTAGTTACATTCATTGATAACAAGAAGGCATTCGATAGTTTAGATCGTAGAATGCTATCGAAACTACTGTAACACTATGGCATCCCAGTCAAGATAAAAAAGATTATAAAGACCATGTATGAAAGAACAACTTGTAGAATCGTGCATGGAGGAACTCTCACAGAAAGTGGAAACAGGCATGCAGCAGGATGCTTGCTGTCATCATTCCTATTTCTTCTAACAATTGATTGGATCATGAAAACTACCACACGAGGGAAAAGCAATGGGATACAACGGACATTGTGGAACCAATTGGAAGATCTTGACTTCACAGATGATGTGGCAGTTCTGGTACACAGCCACAAACAAATGCAAGAGAAACTTCTGATCTTAAGCAAGAATTCAGCTAAACTGGGACTATATATCAACAGACAAAAAAAAACAATGATCATGAAAAGTAATGGTGCAAACAATGGCCTCATGGTAATTGAGGGAGTGCCAAATGAGGAAGTAGAGTATTTCACATATTAGGCAACAAAGTGGATAAATATGGGGGAACAGAAAAGGATGTTAAAGCTAGAACAACCAAGGCCAGGAAAGCATTTATCCAACTTAACAAAATATGGTCATCTAAAAACTTCAAAACAAGAATCAAACTTAGGCTTTTCAATACAAACGTAAGGACTGTCCTGCTATATGGTTCGGAGACATGGGTTATGACCAAAATAAGACAACAGAGGATACAAACATTCATGAACTTCTGCTTGAGGAGGATTTTTAAAAAAAAAATGACAGGACAAGATCAGGAATGAGGTGGTCTGGGAAAGGGCAGGACAAGAACATATGAACCTACAAATCATGTCTAGCAAGTGGAAGTAGACTTGTCACACTCTGAGGAAACCCGACACCAGCATAGCAGGACAGGCACTGACATGGAATCCTCAAGGAAACAGAAAATGAGGAAGACCTAGACTTACTTGGAAAAGAGAAATTACGACAGTGCTCAGAGACAAGGGATACACGTGGAAGGAAGCAGAGAATAATTCCAAGAACAGGGATGACTGGAGAGCCTTATCTATGGATTATACTCTCAAGGGAGTGAAAGGCGATGATGATGATCATCATCATCATTGCACCTGTAATGATTCTCTGTGCCTGATTTTGTATTTTGCTAATTTTGATTCTGGAATGTAAGAACAACGGCAGCACCATCAAAAACTGCTCAGGTAATCTGTGAAATGGATAGATATCACCTAGACAGTGAAATGCATGGCCAGAAGCAAGGAAAAGAATGGTGGAAGAACCTAACTACAATCAGGGAGAGATGATGAGAAATACCAAGAAGGGCTGGGTATAAGTATGTCAACTGTAGTAGCAAAGACTCTTACAGAATGGGAACAAGTGAACAGTAATATATTAAGAGCACAATACAAAATAAAGCACAGAAGAATGACAATGCTATGCACCCACGAATGATGCAGATGATGAAAGAAAAGACGATTTCTATCACCAACTACAACAACTCACAAAGTCGCTAAACACAACATCTTAATTGTCATGGGAGACCTCAACGCCAAAGTAGGAAAAGATAACACCTACGTCAAAAAAACTAATGGCGAAAGATTAATTGAACTATGTCTAACAGTGGACAAGGTCATTGGAGGAACAATATTTCCACACAAAGAGATACATAAAACAACATGGATATCTCTAGATGATAGAACCAGAAATCAGATAGATCATTTTTGTATTAGAAAGCAACTCAGAACATCTATGATAGACGTGTAGACGTCAACAGTGATCACAATCTGTGTATATGGAAAATAAGACTAAAACTGAAAAGCCAACACAAGAACTGCTAAAACCCAGAAAGATAAACAGTTATAGCCAATAGGAAGAAAAATACTAACAGTAATTTCAATCTGGAACTTACCAAACTGTTTGCTGCATTCAATGAGGTAGAGGAGACAGTTATAGATGAATTATGGAATTCTTACAGCAAAGCTATAATCACAGCAGCAGAAGCAAGTGCTGGACTGCAAAAAAACGACAAGCTATATGTTTGTCATTCTCTGAAATGCAGTCTTTGGTTGGTCTATTCTGTTCTTAATTTCTGTTCTGCATTTCCCATCTGAAGTTATTACTGCACCAAGGTATTTGAATTTCTGCACCTGCTTGAGAATAGTTCCGTTTAATTTTTATACTGCATGTATAACCACAGTCTCTGTCTTTTTGATGTTCAAAGTAAGACCTTTGTGTTCACTTTCTTTGGCGACTTTATCCAAGAGATTTTGCAGGTCTTGTTGGTTATCAGCTGTCAGTACTGTGTCGTCAGCATACCGAAGGTTGTTAATATTGTATCCTTCAATTTTTATGCCTGGTTCTGTGATGATCGTTCTTAGAATGTTCTCGCTATACATTACGATAAATGGCTTGCTTTTGTATCTTCACGGTGTAGTGTGTATTGTTTCCACAATTATACGCTATTTTTATCTAGCTTTAAATTTTCTTTTTATCTATCCAGCTTTTTTCCTACATGTAGCATTTGCTTCTTTTAATCTGATATTGCTTTCAGTTTCTTGTTTAGTTTAAGCTAGTTCTCTTGCAGCTGTCAAGTTATCATTGAGCTGTTGGAGCTCTTCTATCCAGTATGGCTGATAATTTTTCCTTCCTCCTCATGGTATGGTTTTTAAAGCTGCTTATAAAACTGTTGCTTCACTGTTTGTTCACGGAGTTGAACAGCAGAAGTGGCTGGGGTATTGCTGGCTGGTGAAATGGAAGAGTCATGGCACAGGGTTCGGTAGCATTTGATGTCATCACATCAAGCATGCGAATGGAAATTGAGGCTGTATCGGCGGCAATGGAATAGTTAGTTGCTCGTGATGTGGTTAATGGTGTCATTGTGATAGATTCACAGAGTATGCTCCATAAGATTGAGAAGAATTTGCTTTGCAAAGAATGGGTTCAGCTGCTAAGCCAGTCAGCTGTGACAAGCCTAACATGGCTTTACCATCCAGGGCATGCAAGAGAACATGGCAATGATGTGGCAGGCAGACTGGCTGGACAGGCTAAAATATATGGCAGACTGTCAGTGGACAAGAGGACATTGCTAGAGCTGTACTGGACAGATTTAGGAAAATGAAAAGTGGGAATGGACAAACAATGTAGCTGTGAGGAGACTGCTGAAGCTAGGACAAATTAAAGGTGCTAGGAAGAAAAAACTGTGTAGCAGAAAATGCATTGTAAACAACCAACATGTGACAGACATACTCTTGGATGGATGCTGCAGCATGCAGAAGAGCATATATGGGTTTGTCCTGAATATAGTGAAGCCGGAGTTTGAATTTTGAGTAACTGGGGTCCACCTCTAGTTTTATTGGTTTGTGATCACTTCCTCTTAGTTGTACAAATATCCCTCATTCTGTTTTGCATACTATATCTCTGTTGTGAGTGCTAGGTCAGGATTGTGATAGTTCTCAATCTCCTCGACAAAAATGTTAGTTTATCATTTGCATGACTGATCAGTAGTAGACTGTTAGGAATTTCTCATTCATTAATCTTCCTCTGCTGTCTTATAAACTATGTCTCCATTGTTCTTAGTGACTATTGAAGTTCCCTGTGATTAGTCACCGAGATTGTGGTTTCTACTTACATGAGCATCACTAAGATGAACACCACAGGGGAACAGAAGTAAGGGTAGACCAAAAGAGACATGGAGAAGAACAACAGAAAGGATGTTGAGCAATAGAGGGCTCACCTAGGCAAGGGCAGAAAAAAAGGCAAAGGACAGGCATTTGTGGAAAACCCTTGCGGAAGCCCCATGTGCCCTGGGCACTTAAGGTTCAGAGAGAGAGAGAGAGTATACACTCTAGACAATTGTTTTCCTTGTATAATTATGTATAATCATTTCAGTGTTCTCTCAATCTTGTTGCTCTATTTCTTTCTCTGTTATCTGGGTTTGAATCAGTGTCATAACTTCTTCTTTGTGTCTTTCTGTCATGCTGGAAGGTGTGGTATCCTCTCAATGTCTGCCTTCAAAGTATTCTCCTGTATACTTGAAAGGTCTATGTCCTCCTCCGTGAGTTCCATCTTTTTACTTCTAACGCTTTCATTGTAGGATGTCAAATTTCTTTTGTCTCTCTTTGTGTTGTCTCTGGTCAGAAGTTTTTTTCTGCTGGTCTCTGTGTCCTAGCTGCATGGTATAAAGCAGGGTGGCCACCAGTTGCTTTGAGTTAACCTCTGAGGTTGGGGCCTGGCAGGATTCCACAGGTAGAAGACCACATCTGATCGAGATTAGTTGGAATGTCATCTGAACTTATGTTATGTTACACTGTAAATCTTCACACTACTGCATCACTTTGCAAATGGGCCCAGTATATCCATCTTTAACATGCACTTCTTTTGGGCTTGCTTCTGAGTTCATTGACTGTAGTCACTCATCCTGCAAAGCAGCAGGATTTGGGTTATGTTTTGTCTGACCCCTACCTTCAAACCTGTCTGGGTTAGGTCAGGTGCTGCTGATCCTGCTAGCATAGCTCTTTGAGTCATGTGGACACACAGGTTCTCTCAACAATGCAAGGTAACAACTCATGAGAGAGAGAAACCAATAATAATTTCTCATGGATGCTCAACACAGAAACACCAGGAGAAAGAACACTTCAGAAGATATAAGACACTAACAGCCATGCTTTACATGCAAATTTTACATTTGCAAGACTCTCCTGATGAAATGAATGGACAGCAACACTTGTCCATATGAATTTTTTAGACTTTACAGACCTCTAAAGCCTGATCAAAAAATACTTGGACTACACACAAAGGTCAATAAGTGGTAGAAGAAACTCAACTAGATATGATGTGGCTATCACTTGTGTGTTGTTGTTGAGCTCATCATGATTATTCATCACTTTAAAATATTATTGTGGTTTGTGTATAATTTGATTTTACACCAGTGTGAAATTTTGTTTAAGACTTGGAAGGACAATGACAGAAATATTTTAACTTCTGAAAACATTTTTCGCAGAAGATACTCTTGGTTGGATCAATGTTTTTAGAAGAGGTATTACTGATTTTAAAATAAAAACATTAAATGAAACACTTAGTCTTGAATTAATCTATTACTCTATTAATTTCATTATTTATGTAATATGTGAAAAGAAAAACTTGGAAACAAAATTTTTAAAATTCATTTTAAAAAGTTTAAACCATTCTATGTGGTTAAGCTAACTGTATATCATAATTTAAATGTCCTTAGTGTGGTTCTTAAAACGTTCAAAGATAAAAGACAAAAAAAAAAAAAAATGTAAAACTTAAAATTGCAAAATCATCAAAAAAGATTGAGGAATTTTCTGTAACATCTTATCTCAAAAGATGTGATCCTCTTTTCCAAAGTCAAGGCAATGTCCTTGATTTGCACCTGTATGTTGTACTCAGAAGATGTAGGATCCGAATGCTTTTCAATTTGTGTTTTATGCTGGTCATCTATGTTTTTTTTATTTAAAACAGTCTTCTAGGTGCTATTAACAGTCTCATATTAGCTTCCTGCTTGTATTATTCATTGGAGATTTCATTTTATCCATGTAACACCCCATGCTTCAAGGTTTTAACTGCTAATCATAGTTCTAAGAGAAATTCAGATTCAGTCTTCATTTTTTCAGTTGTGGCTCTGTTGTGATTTTTTTGGTCACTTTCCTACAATATTTCTTTGTAATATTATTTCTAAGGACTGTAACAGCTGTAGGTGGGGTGGAGGATAAACTCTCCACTCCAAATAAATGTTTCAAAGGCGTGCGTCTCAAATAGCCTCTGACAGTCCAAGTCCAGCTCCTGGCCTTCTCGTGGCGAAACTGACAGTAGAAGGGGCGAAAGGAGAGTAAATGGCACCTGAAAACCAGGCGCTTCAGATAGATGAGACTCGTTAGTCTTGGTTGGTAGCTCATCTAGAAGGAAAACTCTATTTCAAACCCCCTGCTGCCTTGTAGGGTAGGCTCTGGCCAGAGTCAAAGGCTAGTGGAGTAAACCATAAACAAACTGGTGGAAGGCAAGGGGAAACCAACACTCTACATTCCCAAGAACAATCATGACAATCCACAATTCTTTGAATCATAACGACATTAATGGGGGTTCCAGTGGAACCACCTTGTCCGGTAGGGACTATCACATGTGACAAGTGATACCACATCATCACCCAACTGCTGTATGCAAAGAAAACACAAGTAACACCACAGTAATTGCAACATGGAACATTAGAACACTAACAGAACTTTGAAAACAATTGAACAAGAAATGAAAAGAATGGAAATTAACATCCTTGGTTTATGTGAAATGAGATGGACTGAAGCAGGAAGCAAAGATCATAAAGACTTCAATCTGGGGGAAACATGTGGAGCTGGCATAATACTGGATAAGAAGACAGCAAGAACCATGAAAGGTTTCTGGTGCATATCGGACAGAGTCATCATCATCATCATCATGTGCCGTGCCGACTGGCGTTGGCTATTATGCTTCTCCAGAGTACCCGATCCTTCATGCAGGCCATCAGCTCAGTTGGTGATCTCCTCTCACACCATCCCGTCAGACTGTCCAGTATCATTTCTCTTGGTCGTCCTCTTGATCTTCTTCCTTCTATTTTTCCTGTTGTTATAATATTTTCAATGCCCCCTCTTCTCATTGCATGTCCTATGAAAGTACATTGTCTCTCTCTTATCATTTTGACAAGGTTTTTTGTCTCTCCAGCTCTTCTCCTACATTCTTCATTAGTTATTTTTGCTGTCCAGGGGATTCGCAACATTCTTCTAATAAACCACATTTCTGCTGCTTCCAATGATTTTTGTGCAGACTTGCCTATTGTCCATGATTCACTTCTATATAACAAGATAGGTTCAATATAGCATTTTAGGACTCGTTTTCTAACATTCATTGATAAGGATGTGTTGGTTAATATGTTTGTCATTCTCTGAAATGCAGTCTTTGCTTGGCCTATTCTGTTCCTAATTTCTGTTCTGCATTTCCCATCTGAAGTTATTACTGCTCCAAGGTATTTGAATTTCTGCACCTGCTTTAGAATAGTTCCGTTTAATTTAATACTGCATGCTGGTGGATTCTGTTTCTTAGATATAACCATAGTCTCTGTCTTTTTGATGTTCAAAGTAATGCCTTTCTGTTCACTTTCTTTGGCGACTTTATCCAAGAGATTTTGCAGGTCCTGTTGGTTCTCAGCTATCAGTACTGTGTCGTCAGCATATTGAAGGTTGTTAATATTGTATCCTCCAATTTTTATGCCTGGTTCTGTGATGATTGTTCTTAGAATATTCTCGCTATACAGAGAAAAAAGGTCTGGAGATAGTACACATCCTTGTCGCACCCCTTGTTTTATAGGTTGATATTTTCCAATTCTATTTTCAACTCGAACTGCTGCTTCTTGCTGCCAGTATAGATGTTTTACAATTCTCAGGTCTTTGCCGTCTATACTGATGTCTTCAAGCATTTTAATAATTTCATTATGTTTCACCTTGTCAAATGAGTGCTAATGGTTAAATTACAGGGCCACCCAATAGACATAAATCTCATCCAAGTATACACACCACCTTCAGAAAGTTCTGATGATGAGATAAAGGAATTTTACAACAATCTGGACATGGCAACAAAACAGTGCAAACCATGGGAAGTAAACTTTGTGCTGGGTAATTTAAATGCAAAAGTAGGGATTGAACAAGACAATGAAGTTACTGGCAAGTATGGACTAGGTATAAGAAATACAAGAGGGCAGATGTTGATTGAGTGGGCAGAAAAAAATAAAATGATAAAAGGAAATACTTCGTTTCAACAACACCCTAGGTGACTATGGGCTAGGAAAAGTCCAAATAATAACATACATAACCAGATAGATTACATTATGATCAACAGAAGATTCAGGAACTCACCAATATCTGTGAAAACAAGACCAAGCGCAGACTGCAACAGTGACAACATCCCAGTTGTAGGAAAAGTGAGAATCAGGCTAAGGAAGTTAAAGGTAGCAGCTAAAAACAAAGAACTAGATAGAGAACCGTTACGGAAAGATGAAGCAATACAAGAACAATATAGGACCATAGTACATAATAGGTATAATGCTGAGACTGAAATGACTGATGAACAACGAAATATGCTTAAAGACTCTATTCAGCAAACATCTACTGAAATCCTACCTCCAAATAAATGACACGATAAACAGGGGTGGATACAGAAGAAATTTTGCAACTAATGGATCGGAGAAGTCTTAAGGAAGATAAAGATGAATATGACAAAATAAATAAAGAAATAAGACACAAATGCAACAAAGCTAAAGAAGAGTGGCTAGATAAGAAATGTAATGAAACAGAGACACAACATCATGGAAATGCAAGAGATATGTACAAACAAATAAAGGAGTTAACAAACAAAAAGGCATACAACAAGACTGGTTGCCTGATGTCAAAGGAGGGGCATACTATAATGGACAGAGATGAAATAATGGCACTATGGTGCGAATACATTAGAGAACTCTAGGAGGACAATAGAGGCAAAATCTTACATCTTACATCCTTCCCGTGCCATTAAATAGGGCTCATATAGTTGTTTGCCAAGTTTTCCTGTTCTCAGCGAGTCTTTCATCTTCATCAAGGGATGTTATGGCCATTAAACTGGCTTCTCTTAACAATGTCCTCTTTAGAGTTTCACATGGACAACCTCTTTTTCTTCTGCCTGTTATGGTCCACTTGATAGCTTGTTTTGGTATTCTCTGATAGTTTCTTCTCATCAGATGGCCTACATATGTCCATTTTCTTTTTCTGATCACTCATGACTTGTTGTTTGCTCATTTGTCTTATCTCTGCGTTGTTCTTGAATTTGTTCCACTTTATACCACGTATTTTGCTTAGGCATTTGTTTTCAAAAGAGTCTAATTTCTTGTCTATTTCTTTAGTTGATTTCCAGCTTTCACATGCATAAATGAGGGTGGATATCACACTTGAATTGAATAATCATAATAACTTGGTTTTTGTGCTTTTGAATTCCATATGTTCTCAAGATTTTTCAAGGATAATGCTGCTTTTGCAATTTGAATTCAAACTTCCTTCCTGGTGTCACCATCCTGGTCTATGTAGCTGCCAAGGCATGCAAATTGGTTTACTTCATCAACAACTGTTCCTTCTACGTATATTTTTTTCTTCTTGATTAATAAGTTTCATTATTTTTTTGTCTTTGTTAATTTCAAGACCTATTTTGCTAGCCAAAGAAGACAGGGAATCTGTTTTTTCCTGCATCGATTTCACATTGACACTGATAAGAGTTATGTCATCTGCAAAATCAAGATCTTCTATTTGGGTCCCATGTACCCAATCAATGCCGGTTTTACCTGTACAGCATCTTTTCATTATAAAGTCTATGGCACTTCCAAAAAAGCAAGGGAGATAATATACATCCTTGTTTCACGCCTGTTTCAATCTGAAACCATTCGCTCATTCCTTTTCTGTCTTGACTGTACAAACATATCTATTGTAGAGATCTCTAATGATGTTGACAATTTTAGATGGTATTCCATATTCAACAGCATGCAGAGTTGGTGACCTTGATGTTCGGTTACAACTGTTGTGAGACTCCATGACAGCAGGGTTTTTCCCCCATCTACAGTTGCCTCTAGATGGGTCTTAAGATGAGGTTGTTGACCTCACGCCCAACTCCTGTTCACTGCAAATCAGTGTTTCCCAACATGGGGTGTAGAAAATGAGTACTGTTGCCATTTCTTTTTTGCTGAGCTAGTCATGACTGATCTGATAAGAAAGAAAACAAATACCAACACACAGTATTTTTATATATTGATGTTTTTGCTACTGTATACTAATACCACCTGATTACCCAGCGTTGCTCAGGAATTTATTAATTATTAATACTGTGGAGTGGATTTGAAATCACCATGTCTCTCCCACGGACAACCTTATGTTGCTCGCTCAAGGGTGGGTTCACCCAAGAAATTATTTATTCTTGCTCCTGGAGACAAGACTAAAAATGTTTATAATCAAGTTTTGAAAGAGGCTGGAGTTAAAAGGCAAATTACAGCAAAGATCAGAGGCAGACAAGTGAGAATTGTATGACATTTTCTGAGAAGAGGAAAACTGGAACACATTGTGGCAACTGGAAAAATTGAGGGAAGAGGAGACAGAGAAAGACAGAGAGAGAACTTACTGGATAGGCTGTTAGTGTGGCTAGAATGAAAGTCACTGGTGGATCTCATAATTAAGTCTAAAGACAGAGAATTGTGGAGAGAAATGATCGCCTATGCCACTGCATGGCACTTAATTGATTGAAAATTATTTCAATCTCTCTAGGATTTCACTGCTCTGAGTTAGTGCATTTCTATTTTGTTATTAATCACATGCAATGATGGTTTGAATTTACTAAACATATGGCAATCTTTTCCTTGTCAATTCAGCTCCTCTGTCTGGCTGCAGATATTGAGTACAGTAGTCCTTCTGTAACTGCAGGCATTTGGTTCAAAGCCTTACCGTGGATGCTTGAAACCTTGGATATTATCAAACCTTTTGTAATATATGTTTTTTTAACATATATATGTGCCTACTATACAGTTTCATTTTAAAATTATATGCATTAAGACTTCTCTTTAACTTAGAGGAACTGCTAAACCGCTATTTTTGCACTTTGAGGACATATTAAGCCAAATATACAAAGCCCTGGACAGCTGTTACAGTGATAATGTGTGTATGGATATTATTTACACTGTGCTTACATAATTGTGTGATTGGGAAACTAAGAAAGGGACAAGACTGGCATACATGAAGTTTATAAATTCAAAGTGATGAATTTATAATTTTTGGACATTTTTATTTAATATTTTCAATCTTTGGGTAACTGAAACTGTGGTTGATGAAACTGAACACCAGGAGACTACTGTGTGTACTTATTTTTGTCTTGTTTTATCCTCTTTCAGATATTTTGTCCCCCATGTGGTACCTGGGATCTGCAAAGAATAGGACCACTGTACCCTACCACGCATGATCATAAAAGGCGACTAAGGAGGGTTCGGCATAGGGCCAGAAACCCTATCTGTTAAAAAAAAACTATCAGACTGCTACAGAAACAGAAGCAAGGGAAAAAATGTAATCAAAGCCCTATATAGGTTTTCAGTGCAAAGTGATCTGTGGAGAACATATCTCCAGCAGCTTTAGGGTGAAAACAGGAGTGAAGCAGGGATGTGTACTATCACCAACATTATTTATCTTGGCAGTAGAGTGGTTAATGAAGGAGGCAACATCAGACAAATGCAGAGGATTACAATAGACCCTTGACACAGTGCTGGAGGACCTTGACTTTGCGGACAACATTTGTCTACTATGAAGCAGCCACAAAGAAATGCAAGATAAAATAAACAAGCTAACTCAGAATGCAATTAACATAGGATTAAGGATCAACATAAGAAAGACAAAGTTAATGAAGTAAAATGTGAACAATAGAAATGTACTCAGAGTAGATAGCAAGTTAGTGGAGTAGGTCAACGAATTTGTATACCTTGGCAGTAAAGTAGCAGAACATGGAGACAGCACAGAGGACATCAACAGCAGACTTACTAGAGCAAACCAGGCTTTTGCAGTGCTGCAGACTATATGGAAATCTAAAAAACCAAGCATAAATTCGAAAATCAGGATATTTAAGAGTAATGTTCTAAGTGTACTACTCTATGGAAGTGAATGCTGGAAAATCACCAAAACCATAGAAAACAAGTTGAATTCTTTCCAGATTAAATGTTTATGAAGAATTAGAAAAATATTTAGGCCAAACACCATAATAAATAACATCTTGTTGGCAGAAATGCAGATGAAGCCACTGACAGTAATTACTGAGGAAAGACGCTGGCGATGGTTGGGACATGTGCTCCGAATGACTGACAACTCACTACCAAAAATTGCACTAAGATGGACACCAGAGGGGAACAAAAGTAAGGGTAGACCAAAAGAGACATGGAGAAGAACAACAGAAAGGATGTTGAGCAATAGAGGGCTCACCTGGGCAAGAGCAGAAAAAAAGCCAAAGGAAAGGCATTTGTGGAAAACCCTTGTGGAAGCCCCATGTGCCCTGGGCACTTAAGACTCAGAGAGAGAGAGAGAGAGAGAGATATTTTGTGCATAGTTCTTGTATGTACTGCTTTCCTCATCGTGTCTTCCAAATTTAATTTTCTTTTCTTCTTCTGCCAACTTGACGGTTTCATCAGCAATGTATATTCTTTGTTTAATAACACAAATACTGTATAAGTATATAAAACTAAATATACAACTATACATGAAGCCACTGCAGTAACACTGTAATAACAAAATATTAAAACATAAGAAAAAAGTAAGAAAAGCTATATTAATTAACATTAATTAATAAAGCTGTTCCTACTTTTTTCTTAGTTTTAACATTTTTTTTTTCTTTGTCCAGCTGTCTTTCTGGAACTATTTCTGTAGCATATAAGGTTATGTTATTCCCTGCATAGCTGATTTATTCATAAAGTGTCATCTCCTTCTGAATTATTAATAGTGCATACATTTTATTTTGTACTTTGAAAGCGGAATAAGTTGGTATTTCTCTTTTTATCAAAATATGAAAAGAAAAAAAAAAAGATCTCTTTGGCACCACTTTTGACATTCTTCAGCTTTATTTTAAAACCTACTCTGAAGCCACAGTCTGATCTAGCAAGGTTTTTACTGACAGAATGCTTCTTCTAATTCACGTTCGAGGTTGTTGGTCACATTAGATCTTGATCCCTAAATTGAACACAATGTGTTCCTAAGACGGAACGTTAAATCAGCCAAAAAGAGATTTACACTGTCAAGCAAATATGATTGGTCTTGATAGAAGGATTCACAGCCATACATAGAGAATCAGTGAAGTTCTTTCAAACAACTTTCCTGAATGTGTTTTATGAATTACTTTTATGAAGGGCATATCTCTAGACAGAATGCTCCTCTTCAACAGAAGTTGACAGAAAGAACATCAAGATGTGATATAAGAGTTGGTCCTGATTTTTTTGTATACAGTATTTTACCTAACACACTTCATTCTCAGAAGATTCTAAACGCACAATGATGGGTCAGCATAAATAATGTCTTGGGGCCATATCTCTCCAAGTCTTTGTTGCTTTAGTCTAGTCTGTGTTTAGTGTCTAACTAAAAAAAAATGCTGAGTGAGGGCTTTTGATCTTTTGACAGAGAAACTATGTACTGAGTGAAGCATGAGACAGGACAAGCTGGAGGACCACAGCACCAAACTTTCTGAAGGAAGATGCCACAGGATGATGATATGTAATGACTGACAAGACTTGGATTTCTGCTTGTTATTTTGTGCATGGTTTGTCAGTAACATCAAGTCTGTATCCTCATATTATATGAATGTCCTTCAAAAATCTGAGTCACATGCTGGATGGTTAAGGTGGAAGAGATCACAAGCAGGAAAGAAGGTAAATTAGTGACAGAAAAATCGGGTTAAAAACAAAGATATACCATGAAGTATTAAAGTACATGAAAATATTAATACAGAGAGCAAGATATTGTCTAGGCAATGGAACCAGCAATCTAATTACAAATAACTTTAGTTTAAAAAATGTTTAAAAAACCACCTGCAGGAGAGAAGAAAGTAAATGCCAACAGTGAGAAGGTACTAAAGACATACATCTTCATTAGTTCACTGTACTCCCAATGGAGCATAAGGCATCAACAAAGGTTCTCCAGCCAATCCTGTCTTGAGCAAGTCAGGATACCTCAAACCATGTCTTTCCCTCTTCCTTTAGTTCTTCCTGTATTGTGCATCTCCATATCCCCAACGGCCTGCCCCTCCTTCTTTTCCTTTGAGATGTCCAATTCAAGGTGGTATAGAGGTGTCTTGTTCTTTCCATTTGTAGTATGTGGCCTAGCCATTTCCATCTTCATCTTCTGACCTCTTTAGTAAGGTTTTCTATGCCTGTTTGGTTACTTCCTCATTTGTCATGTTTTCTTCCCAGTGTATTCTTAAAATGTTGCTACAGACATACAGTGCACAATAACCATTCAGTATTCAGTATTTGGTTCTCTATATCATTGTGAACATAATCGCTCCACTGCCTGTGCCAGAGAGTACAGAACAGAATGTTCATCATCGGTCCTTTGTATCAGTCCCCTTGATGATGAGCCACTCAGTGAGGATGCCATAATAACTTCATAAAGCTACTAAAAAAAAAAAAAAACAGCAATCAGTTATCTCTTTGGACATCTGACACCTGAAATCTGCACAGATGTCACAATGACCAGGTTTCCTGAAGAGAAAGAATAGTCACCAGATATTAATTAATAAAAAAAATTACTGTAATGAAAAAATACCCACTTCAGTTACTCCTAAAGAATGAAGAACTGACTTCCACATTAAAAAATATAAAAGGCCTAAATATGACCAAAAAATTCACTCATTTAAATTACAAACTGTCTTCAAAAAACAAGATGAAACATATGAAACTTTAAACTAGAATCTGTTTCTACAGAAAAGTAAGAGAACAAATTCTGTAAGATCAGACCTTGAAAAAAATCGTAGACAAAGCACTTTAGTGAGACGTGAGAGAAAGAAAATCACAAGAGAATTACCTGGGATTCGAACATGGACTCCAGTAGGACGAGAAGCCGTCTAGCCACGAGAGAACAGCGTACTATCGACTTAGCCAACTAGCACCCCCCCAAAAAAAAGGTGTTTTGTTGAGATAGTCTCAGCAGATATGAGGGATTGTGACACCCAGAAAGAAACGAGGTTGTGACACAGAAATTCCGTAGCTTAGATTCAGTCTCTCTAGCAGGTACCAACTTTTTAGACAAACATACACACGGTCTCCTGCACGTCTGGTGTAAACTTGAACAACAATAACAAACAGAGAACAGGTGTAGTCATCCAAGTACAGCTGAAGGCAGTGTTGTGTCAACTGTAAATGAAAAAATTATCAGTCATCATAATGCCTCTTAAATGAAGAAAAATAAATGCCATGTATTATCAGATGACGAAAATACCACATAAAAATATTTCTGTTAACTAAACAGGTATTTTTGCTTATTCCATAAATGAAGTATTCAGAAGTGCTACCAAAGATTCATTGTTTACAAATGACAACATCAAAGTAAATACCTGTTTCTTGTCTTTCTTATGCTTGGCCAGCCACACCTCCCCATAGCTACCTTTACCAATAACTCTAATATGCTCAAAGTCTTCATTCCCCATTCTTAAGTTTCAAATGTTATTTATCTGTAAAAAGGCAAATATTTAACATTTGTATCAGAAGGTAGTTCTCCAAATATCGTGGACACAAAAAAGAACAAATATATCTATACTACAAGAGCTTAATATTGAAGAAGGCTGGCTAGTAAAGAGGATTAAAGAGAGAAAACTTAAATATTTTGGCCACATTAAACGTCATGATAATTTAGAGAAGACCGTATTGGAAGGATACATAATGGGAAAAAGAAAAAGAGGAAGACCGAAACGAAGATGGCTGCAAGACATCGTTGATGATCTGGAAATGGATGCAGCAGCAGCAGGCCATCTTGCTCACAACCGAGAGGCCTACAGGAGTGCTGTTTGGGAGGCAAAGTTCCGCAAGGGACAAGCAAAGGAATGAATGAATGAATCAGAAGGTATGTTAATGAAGGACACATAACAATCAGTGATGATAAAAAATCTTCATGTGCAATGACTTCTAATTTTTAATTTTACTTTTAAAAGATATTTAAGTAATCTTTCTTTGAAACTCATTTTAAGGAACTTATTAATTTCATTACTGTTTATAATAGCTTACTGAAATCAATCATACAAGAAGTCTTTATAAGTTTAGAAAAAAGTGTTCAAATATATTCACAGAAAAAAGTGTGCAGCACTATATAGAGCACTGTACATGTATTCTTGGGTGAACTGAAATAAAAGCTGGCACACAGATGTATGTGTATTGTTCATTTATTTGTGCAGTTACAACTAAAGGCAATTTTCATGGGAAGATAATCACAGTTCAAGAAAAATCACGTGCAAAGACCCATCAGTGGGAACTGAGAACAGATAAATGAAAGGCAAGTGTGTAGTTCTAATCACAACCATCTGAAAATGTAACTGTTGAATGAGAGAGTACTAAAATTCCAACAGAAACTTTTTTTCACAATGCCAAGACTGAAGCAACAACAGCGAGCAATAACTATAGGGACTGCTGCTTTGATGGTCAGCAGTATGTCAACATAGTAACACTATATCACACACTCAAGCCTGTTTCAACCAAAATGGATCCACTGATGATCACTGCAGAAGTGACCGACCAAGACTTACCACCCCTGCACAAGACAGTTACATCTGCGTCATGTGGCTTCATAACAGTTTCTCTGGGTAACATGGACTCTCAAGAACATTCCAGGTTTAATACATGTGTCAGGCAAGATGGTGCAGAACAGGCTCTGAGAGGCAAATCTCCTACCTCACAGACCTGCAGTCAGACCAGTAATGACAATTCACCATAGACAAATTCACTTGGCTTGGACCAGACAGCGCGTGGCATAGCCCCATCATCACTGGAGACAGATTCTCTTCTCTGAAGTGCAGATTGTTTGAAAGACAATGATAGGCATGGTTTGGTGTACAGGCATCAAGGAGAATGTTTTGCAGATGCCAGTGTGCTACAATGAAACAGAATGAGAAAAAGCAGTGTAATGGTTTGGGGCAGAATTTCATATACAGCCAGAACGAGCCTCATCATCATCAATGGCAATTTAACGGGTTTATGATACAGAGATGAAATCGTAACATCCTTTCCTCAATACAAATGGATTAGGGATGATATTGCAGCAAGACAGTGCTCATCCACATGTGGCATATGTGGTCAGGGACCATTTTCAACAACAGCAGATTGATGTCTTACCATGGCCAGCTGATTCCCCTTACTTGTCTCCCATCAAGCACATGTGGAATGAACTAAAGCGTAGGCTGCAAAAAAAAAAAAAAAAACTTCCTGAAAATCACACCGGTTAGCCCAAGTGTTGCAAGAAGAATGGAATGATATGCCCCAACAATGGATCCAATGTGTCATTGTCTCAACGAGAACACTGTCAAGAGTGATAACAGCCCAAGGTAAATACACAGTAAATCAAAATTTTCTTTCTTTGTGAGGGTGTCACACTGACTTGAGTTTTTCTCTTTGTATCATGACACTTTCACTGAATAACAAACTGATCACTTTGTCCATTATTCAATACTCAACCATACCATGTGCCAACTTTTATACGAGTTCATCCAAGAACATGTGCACAGTGCCCTATATAGTGCTAGACACTTACTTTTTTTCCATGAGTATATATTCTGCTACATAACATATAACGGGCAAGTTTACTGTGATTTTCTTGGTGTCATGCCGGCCTTCTGTAATTAATAAATGTACAGGGTGAACATAAAGTATTTCCCCGATATGAAACATTTATTACACACACAAAATTGTGCTAGGTACAGACATATGCTTTTAGTTTTGTTTTTTTTTTCAACTTTTACCTCAGCTCAAAACGTTTTTTTTTTTCCTTATACTTTAATCTTGTACTTCAACATCCACTTTGTGTGTTGCTGCCTGAAGAACGTCTAAGTGATACTCCATTTCTTGCCAATTTGTCTTTAATCATTGTCGCTAAAGCATAAATTATCCATGCAGGAACTGCACACTTTGCTCTTAGCATACTCCCATGAAAAATTCACAAGGGGTAGGGTGCGGTGAATGTAGTGGGGATGGCGTTGAGCCTTCCCTTTGTTTTGTGATAACATAAAACACACCGGGCTTTCTCTTTCATCGACGTCATTTTCAGACTGGTGACTACAACGTTACTTGTACAGAAAAAAACCCCTAAGAATCGGATTACTTAATATCACTCTAGCACAGTTTTTAGGATATGATTTTTTTTTCTTAATCAGGGAAGGACTTCGTGATCACCACGTAATATTTACTTTCGTGCACTCAAACCGTTCTACATTTCATTCATCTGTAATCAGTAGATCCTTCATTAGTTTTTTTACAAACAGCACACTGCATAAATACCGTTTCGACAATTCTCATGTTACTGAACTTGGTTTTATTAATCACACTTCGTATTTTGTGGTTTCTATTTGTATCTTCCTCATCTCAGATAAAAGCATTTCATTAAACGGAAGCTTACACACAAACTGGAACTATGGGATTTGTGTGGTGTCTGCTAAATGTAAACCTAGACGGGGAAAAGAAAAAAAAAAGCAGCGTGAAGGCGACAGGGTCAGTCGTAAATATATGGCAAAATGTTCCGTTTTTTCGCAATATAATAGCATTTGTATATGAAACTTGTGTTGATCGATAAAACACATGACAAACAGCACTTCAAAATGGTAGCGACGTTAGTTTACGGCATTGCAAGATAACTTTTCATAAATAAAATTTGAATAACAAACGAATTAAAAGCACACACACACACGTGTATATATATATATATATATATATATATCGGTAATCACTGCTGAAAAAAACGGACTTATCATAATCATCAAATCCTGTGTGTAATAAATGGACCGCTGTCCATAAATGGGAATTTAACATTTTCGTGCGCACGCGAACGCACCAACTGCGATGTTTTGGGTTTGAGGAACAGCATGTTTTATAAAATAAAAATAGAATACTTTTTGTCAAATCAAAGGTTGTAACAAAAGTATCAATCATAGTTAAGTATTTTGTAAGGCACTTAATACATAGTGGATGATATATTGTAGCACATTCCTTTCCCCTGGCCCTAATGAGTTCAGCTTTTATCACATCCTGGTGATTTACCATTTTTCAAAATTTATTTATTGACCATAAAACTTCAATTGTCATTTCGGGTTCGTTCTACTCCAATAATAATTCACACTGTTGATTTTTGCCTTCATAGTCAGTTGTATCATACATTCCTCTGCAATATTCCATCCATCTTTCTAGAATTTACTCTAGAACGGAAAAGAACTATATTCATACCATTGCCGAAAAAGGGTAACTTGAAATTAATGCACAGACTACAGAACCGTTGCCATGATTAGTCATGCCAGTAAAACTCTATTAAAAATCACAATTTCTTCGAAAGAAAATAAGAGAAATCAATACGGTCCAAGCTGGTTTTAAACAAAGAAGAGGAACAATAGATCATATTTTCAACGTAAGATTAATAATAGAGAAATGCAGAGAATTTAATGTGAATCTGTCATAGACTATTCAAAAGCATTTGACTGTGTACAATACCAGAAACTTTGAGAAATAATGGAAAAATTGGATTTCCAACACATGTGACCAGTTAATATCACTGCTGTATCTAAGGCCAGCAGGCAGCATATATATGGTGAAACAACTTGGTTTCACATAAAACAAGAGGTCCATCAGAGTTGCATACTGTCTCCTTACTTGTTTAACTTGTATACTGAAAATATAATGAGGAATGTTAGAGAAGATGTAGACTAAGAATATTACGATGCCATACAAATTGGAGGTTATGAAGTACCAGATTAGATTGCAGATGACACAGTATTACTGTCCACAAAGCAAAAAGGAATGGAAAAACTAATTATGTCAGTCTGTAAGAATAGTGAAGAGCAAAACCTTTATCTTAATGTGAAGAAAACTAAATTGATGACAACTGACAAAACAAATAAGGCAGCCGAAATATATATCGATGAGGAAAAATTGGAAAAGGTGAGTTTTGAATATCTTTGATAATTACTAATAGTGGAGATACAATGAGGGAAATTAGGAGGATATCTGTCGCTCTTCAGAAAATAAAACAACTAAAGAAGCTGTGGAGAGGAACAGACAGAACTACAAAAATAAGATTTTTAAGGGCATGCATCTTTCCCATCGCAACATATGCCTGTGAGACCTGGACACTTAACAAAACATCTGAGAAACGCATAAATGCTTTAGAATGTAAATGCTGCAGAAGAGTCCTTCAGATATTATGGACACAAAGAAGAACAAATATATCCATATTACAATAACTTAATATTGAAGAAGGTTAGCTAGTAAAGAAGATTAAACAGAGAAAACTTAAACATTTTCGACATTTAATGTCATGAGAATTTAGAGAAAACAGTCTTGGAAGGGTACATAATGGGAAAAAGAAAGTGAGGAAGACCAAGGCAAAGATGGCTGCAAGACATCGTTGATGATCTGCGATTGGATGCATCAGCACCAGGCCATCTTGCTTACAACCGAGACTCCTACAGGAGACCTGTTAGGGAGGCAAAGTTCTGCAAGGAACATGCAAACGACTAACTGACAGAAGGCATTTAATGTTACATGCAAAAGACTAGCAGCAGTGGTTGAAAAGTGGCCTCAACTTTAATTTCCAGAAGAGAAAAATATTGAAGTTGAACAAAGTTGTAGAGAAGATTTAATAGAGATATAGTAGAATGGTTTGATTTGATATCATTTTAACCATCCATCAAGTAAGTTACACTGAGAATGAATTTAGAGTACACTGCAATATGTGTTCAGAATTTACTAGTTCACCCTCTCTTGTTTTTACATTGTTTTTATAGGTAAAATAATTAGTATATATGAAAATAGCTATCTGGTTTCTGTTGCTTGTGTCTGTCACATTTAAATCATTTAAATTGACTGTTTCTTTCAATTTATAGCAGTTAATCAAAAAGCCTTTGACCATACGGGGAGAACTGGATGATTAGGTGAGCATGTGTGTCGCACAGGGCTCAGAAAATGGTGGAGGCAGATATCAATTTCAAGGTGTGTAATTGAAACCTGTTGCAGATTTTTTGTCAGTCGTCAAAAAATATTATTCAACATATTTAAATCATGAAATGTGGGGATGGGTGGGTAGAGGCTTGTTGCTTTTTTATTATTTTTTCTTACAAATATTCTTGCTGTTATTATCAAAGATTAGCTTATGTGTTAATATTTTTTCTTTGTAACTTAACTCTTCTTCTTCTTCAACTTTCTGAGCCATTAAGGGTCATTGCTACAGATAAAGTTTGCGTCCATTTTTCTCTTTCTAATCTTCTCTGTCCAGTTGGTGACACCAATTTCTTTTACATCCTCTTCTATGTTGTCTTCCCATCTCTGTTTTGGTCTACTTTTTGATCTTGTTTCCTTCATCTCTTGTACATACATCATTTTTGTTTATCTGTTCTCTTCCATTCTTACCATATGGCTCACCCAGCATAATCTGTTCATTTTCAAGACATTGGGATTTAAATAAGCTGTTGTTCAGCATTCTTTGTAGTTTTCCATTCTTCACTGTTGGTGTCCTTTATGGGCCCAAAGATTCTTCTTAGGATCTTATTCTCAAGTTTAAGAACTTAACCCTTACTGTCTGGAATTATTTTCCATCTGTGCAGGAATTTCATGTGTTATCTGATATCCATGCTTTTCTACTCGTTTTTTTGCAGTCCAGCACTTACTTTTGCTGCAGTGATTTTAACTGTGCTGTAAGAATTCTATAATTTATCTATATCTGTCTCCTCTACCTCATTTAATGCTATCAACTGTTTGGTAAGTTGAAATTACTGTATTTTCTTCCTGTTTGGTATGACTGTTTATCTTTCTTGTGTTGGATTTTCAGTTTTAGTCTTATTTTCCCTATGCACAGACTGTGATCACTGTTGACCGTCTGCACCTTATATACTATTATAGAGATGTTCTGAATTGCTTTCTAATACAAAAATGATCTATCTGGTTTCTGGTTCTATCATCTGGAGATATCCATGTTGTTTTATGTATCTCTTTGTGTGGAAATATTGTTCCTCCAATGACCGTGCCCTCTGTTAGACATATTTCAATTAATCTTTCTCCATTCTGATTTACCGTATCTATTCCTTCTTTCCCCGTTACTTTTTCAATGTCTGTGTTATCTTTTTCTATAATACTCGGTATAAAGTAGAACAAATTCAAAAACAATGCAGAGATAAGACAGATGAGCAAACAACAACCTGTCTCATGGGTGATCAAAAAAAGATGGACATGTGTTGGTCATGTGATGAGAATAAACAGTCAAATAATCCTGAAACAAGCTATCAAGTGGAACACAGCAGGCTAAAGAAAAATAGGTCAACCACATGAAAGAGGACATTATTAAGAGAGGCCAGTTTCATGGGCATAACATCCCTTGATGAGGTTGAAAAGCTTGCCAAAAGCAGAAAAACTTGGCAAACTACCATGTGAGTCCTATCTGATATCTAATGGCATGAGGAGGATATAAGATGTGTAGGAATTAATTTTTTTCTGAATTTTTCAGCACAAAGTGAGTTAGCTTGATATGGAATCTTTTTTGTATGCAATAAGTTAAATGTATACTATATAAGATTAAAGATAATTGATTATATAATAAAGAATATGACAGTTTTGTGTTAGAAGCATGGCATACAAAAATATCAATGAGTACTGGCAGTGTCATTCCAGACATTAAGTGTTAATTAATAGTCACAGATTTAATTAGTGATAACATATTTTCATCCAGTTTTTGCTCATTGCACATCTTTCATATCATTTCCACTTCTTACAGGGCTCGTTTTATCCTGTGAAAAGCTTCTCATCATTTTCAGTGATCATGCTAGGATTTAAAAAAATTGGTACAACTGTTCCTGTCTTTCACCTTGCATGAATTGCCTTCCGAAATACTGGTTTTGTCAGTACAGCAGTCTGTACTTTTTTCACATAATTATAGACAATATAAAATATAAGTTTCTTCTCTGACTTTTTGTTAGATCCTCTTTCACTAACACTGTTTTGTGCACCTTTGGCGTGGGTTTTTTCTCATGGAGAAATTGCATTGAAATTCACTTTTTTTTTCAGTTCACCAGGCAGTTTAGATAAGTTATTTTCTTCATGGGGACCTCTTTATGCAGTCAGCAAAGCAGAGAAAAAATAGATAAATGAAATAATTATTTCACTTTTTTCTCTTTAGAACATAATACCTGAACACTGGAGTCAGCTGCTGCGGTGCACAATATGCTTTGGATATCTTCAAGATCCTCATACATTAGAATGTGGTCACACATTTTGTAAAAGGTAAATAATCTGAGTAAATCAGAACTATGGCAATGTTTCAGTCTGATATTTATATGTCTGCTGTCCTGATCTAGAAGCACTACTGTAGCATATAAAGCATTTCTGTTTTTGCCAAACACATCTGCATGATTTCTCAGTTCTAGGTAACAAAAAAGGAACATACAAACTTCTTTCATTCAGACATGCTATAAATTAGCTGCCATAGTTTATTCCAGGTGTATTCCATTGCTTATCCTTTATAAGAATTCTCAAACAGTTCATCAAGAACTCCAGACAGATGGTCAACCAATAAAGAACAGGTGTAATAAGTTACTGTAATCTGAAGGAGATACTGAATAGGAGATTGGACCACCTATGGATGTGTCTGGAGTGCATGGATGATGATGGTCCTCAAAGTCTATCCAACAATTTCATTATTTCTTTAAAAGAGAAAGAAAGAATAGCTTAGAGAGCTTTCCAGTGACTGTTCTGTTATTTTCATGGTCAGATTCTGACAAATGACATTTTTATTTTCTAAAATCATACAACTTTTATTATAATGTCTTATCTGTGCTATCTTTAGAAATAATAATTGTTTGGCTGAAATAGATTTCTTGTTAGCTCCGTCTAATACTTTGTTCTGGGTGGCAAAACACAGTACTCAAACTATATAGGTTAGCAGTCACTGATCCACAACTCATTGTTTTGTGTCTAGGTTAGTGAACCGAAGCTAACAAAGACCTTATTCTACTTCCAGTGGTGTCTTATGGAAACAGACCATCATGGCTGAGCAAATAAAGATCAAGTAATATAAGGCATACCCCATTTAAAAAATAAACCATGCTGAAGTTGAATGTGTCAGACTGAAGTGCCCAGATATTGCACCAAACATGCTTATCATAATACAGTGTAAAAAACACCTTTCTTAGGGTGAACACAGAAGAAGATATTTTGTTCTACACAGGTGTTATCTGTCCATTCTCTTCATGTTGTTTATTCAAGAACTCAAGCAGCCTACAAAACTTATGTTAGAAATGCAACTCATTGCAAATAAACAGCATGAAGGAAGTTATGTGACATAATCATTGCAAGATCAGAGGTAAGGAGGTGTAGAGGCATTAGTAATGGATTTGTAGGAGAAAGAGGCAGTATAATTTAAGGCAGGATTTCTCAGCTGGAGTCCCATGGAATCTTAGGATTCGGTGAAAAGTTGCTAAGAATGTAACTGAAAAAATTCACAATCGTTTATAACCTAATCCACAGGAATAAATATAATTTTCTACTCAACTGAGCATTGACAGTTATTTTTTTTTATTATTACATCTACAAGGTATTGATCATATTTATGTACTGTGAGCTGTAAATAAAATAATTTTTATATAGGTGTTCCCTGAGACTGGAAATTTATTTAGATGGTTTTGCTAAGTCAGAAAGGTTGAGTGAGGCTGCTTTATCAGTGGTCAAAAGCAAAATACAAATTAACATAGGATGTCATAATTGTTGTAAATAATGAATAAGTTTTTTTTCAGCTTTTTTGAGAAATGAGCATGATAACAAAAGAGAAATGTGATAATTACTTTAAAAAATGTTGCTGCATTTGCATTAAGAAATCATATATGAGTCAAAATTTTAAACTGCAGCAAATGATAAAATTTGTTAGACTTAACTAGGGATGGGAACTAGGAACTTGACTAGACTAGGGGTGGGAATAACAGGTTATTAATTTTAAATTCAATTTATTTATTTAAATTTTACAAATGTTAATCTGAAATGAGAATGTGTCTGAGTTTGTGGCAAACAGTAGCCACCAAGAAAAAATTTAAGTAAAACAATCAAAGAAATTCAAAATAAACTTGTAGCCATTACTAAAGCTCAAACAAAAATAAACTCATTCTGAACCTTTCAACTCACATCCATACATCAGAGAGAATTCAAAAACAAAAACTTACCAGCATTCATTCTTGCTGCTGCTTGGCAGACAACAGATTCAGAGACACAATGAAAAGAAACTGCTCAGCTGTGATATGTGCCAAAGAGGAATGAACAGTATGTCTTCAGAAATATTTCTCTTGTGCTCATATCTAATATAGCATAGTAATATCACTTTGTTATATCTGTTTTTGCAGAGCAAAATATGGAGACAGGTGAACTTTTTCTGTTAACTGTTTTTTGATTTCGCATGACAAACTGTTGACCTCTTAACTATACTATTTAAAAAAAAGAAACACAACAAATACAATGTTGTGATTTAAAGTGAAGTTTGCTGATCAGACAAGGGCAAATTGCTTAAAACATTCACTTGGACATCAGCTTCATATGCTGACCTGAATTGTACTCAACAGATGATTCATGAGCACTAGTCAAATCAGCATTTTTGACAATAACTCATGACAGGTTCACAAGAATCTCGTGAAACTTACTGAGCACAAAACTCACTGATCATGTTGTTTAATGCCTATAAAAGATTTATGCTCCTTGAATCAATTCATTGAAAATTCAGTGAGCAAGAATGGCTCATCTCACTACAGAACGACTCATCATCATTGGACATTTACAGACTGGACAGTCACAAAGTGTAGTGGCCAGACATTTAAATGTGGTTAGAAGCACCATTAGTCACCTTTGGAGATGATTTCAAGAAACTGGCTCAGTTGCAGACTGGTCGCGCATTGGATGACCCATAGTCACTTCAGGAATCGATTTGCTTCTGCATCCTCAACAGTCCAGTTAATGACAGCAGCTCGTCGAATTTCAAATCAAATGGTCAGGAACCGGCTGCATGACGCAGGTCTTTGGGCTAGAAGACACTACAGAGGTTGTGTTCTTACAAACCAGCATCGCCAGAACCGACTGCAGTGGGCAAACCAGAATCATCATTGGACCATTGCAAATGATTGGAGAAGGGTTTGGTTTAGTGATGAATCATTCTTTCTGCTCCAGCGACACGATAGATGGAGAAGAGTTTACTGCATAGCCCATGAGCACTATGCCCAAAACTGTGTGGATGAGGCTTCGCCACATGGTGGTGGAGGTGTACTGGTGTGGGGGACAATTACCTTCATGGGAAGAAGTGACCTGGTGCAAATTGAAGGATGCCTGAATGCCCAATGATATGTCGCTGAAGTTCTTTGTCCTCACTTCCTTCCACTTCTGACTGCACCAGAGTTATGAAGAAAAGGTCCTTGGCAGCTTTCTCATTGATCAGTGAAGAAACCATGATTTTTACAGCAAATAATATAAATTCTTCAGTTATTGTGTGCAGTTTTTGCTATTAGTTGTTAAACTTCAGATGAGACACTCGTAGTGTTTTCATTGATAATAGATAGTTGTTACAATTTTTTTTACTATTTTCTTGATTTCCTGAGGCTCCTGCTCCTTACTTTTAGTGCTCTTCATGGCATGTCCTTATATTTAGGTCTAAGATATCTTTCCAGGCCTTTTTTTGGATAATACTTTTTAACATATAACACATTGTATTTGTTGCTTGTCTTCTGGGACTGTACATGTGAAGCTAATTTGGCAGATATTCTTTATGATAATGGCAGCAATTTTTAGGATGACTGGAAGCTTTATTTTGCTTTGAACTTGATGCACCCTTATCAACATCATCAGTACATCTACATTTCAGTGTAAGTCAGCAACCAATCTTTGGTTCAGCCAGCATCTGCTGTTATGAATTTTGCAGGATAAAATTGAAAAGTTGCTTTATTAGACAATAACAAAACACTTTTATTTTAAAAAATTGATTAAAAACTCCATACATGAAAAGGAATATGATCACTTTGAATAAATCTGTTATCACTCTGAAGTCCATATAAACACTTTCTCATACTGACTGACTCTGACTCTCTCAACCCATGAAATGTGTCTTCCTTTTATATGTGAATTTCATGGATAACATTCTGAACACAAATAGATAATTCTGGGAAATGGAGCAAGCAGGTAGTGAACTCACATAATATAGTTCTATTCATGATGACATAACTTCATGTGACATAACCAAAAAGCAGGTTTTTTTGTTCTTCATTTCCTTTTCTTTCTTTTTTTCCTTTCAGTTTTACTGTAAAAGCCCTTATGATTTATTCAAGCCTTTGTAGATCCTCCAGGGTCCACAGACCACAGGTTAAGAGTGGCTGACTTAAAACTTATTAAAATCCAAAATATCCCAACTGAACAATATAACTGCATATAAAACCACTATAAGATCAGTAGCCGTGTATGACTCAGAAAAATGGAGTGCAACAAAATAAGATGAAAAATAGCTATTGTTCTGAGAATTAGAATCTTAAGAATTTTTGGGTCCACCGGAAAATATAACAGTGGAGTGTGGAGAGACAGAACAGAGAATCCATAGTTTGTACAGTGCATCACTAATCACCTCCACAGTTAAAAA
This sequence comes from Achatina immaculata, assembly GCA_009760885.1. Taxonomy (NCBI): domain Eukaryota; kingdom Metazoa; phylum Mollusca; class Gastropoda; order Stylommatophora; family Achatinidae; genus Lissachatina; species Lissachatina immaculata. Next base: position 1,195,303 of record CM019704.1, read on the forward strand.
CTAACATATATTAATGGCTGGGTCATATAGAAAGAGTGGAAAAGAAAGTTGTCAAATCAGAATCACATATACAGGAGGTCAAAGGGACAAAGCCAAGACAAAGATGGAGAGACATAGGAGAAATGATGACTGCAGTAAAACAAAGAAAAGTAGACAGCAGTGTATTGTTCATTTTTATGGAAAGATAAAAAGAGTAGGGAAAGAGCAGAAATGAGAGTGGCAGAATATAAGATGAGCACATGTAAATAAAGAACATACAACAATCCAGTATTTTGGTAAACACCCTTATCTAGGACCACATGCAAAACAATACAACAGATCTTTATTTTCTGCTAGTCTCTTTCCTGCCAACTTTTCTTACTCTTTCTGTCTGCCTATCTTTATTATGGAGGGATACAGAATATTACAAGTGTAGAGAATCAGAACCATCAGAGAAATCCATACCTTGAGGAACTAACCACTAATTAGATCCACTTTGAAAATTAACAGATTACAGTAGCTAGGTAATGCAATGGGAATGAAAGAGATCCATCAGATCAAACTCACATGTATACAAGAAATGTAAGTGATAAGACCAGGGAATAGACAAAGGCAGAGATGAAGAAACAACTTGGAATAAGACCTAAGAGAGTTTGGAGTAAACAACTGGAGAGAATAAAGCAGGAACGGCAATGAGTGCAGGCAGATTATACAGCAGGAATGAGCTTAAGACTTGTGGTAAGAAAGAAAAAGATCAAGCAAGCTGAACAAAGTTTGATTTTTGATTTGCAAAGATATTTGTCAGGGATGCATAGCTGAAATACTGGTGTTGTGAGATAGTGCCTGTGTTTATGGTTGAGTAAGCTGCTAGTAAGCATAACTTCCATTCTTTTTTTTCAGCATTTTAACCTGAACTATTTATCTCCATATACTTCTAGATTTTTCATGTCTACATTCTCCACATTGGTATAATTATGTCCATGTTTTAATTGGACAAGCACATTTATATTACACAAATCTGTTTATTATGATCTGTGACAAAAATATTCAAAATCTTTCTGGGACAATGTGTGTGTAATAAGAAAAATGTTGACACTTCCTTGATTGTTTCCAGCATTTGGCTCCATACAGAAGCACAAATAAAACACAGCTCTGGTACAGTTTTGTTTCAGTTTTAGTGCTGTACCAAAGGGAATTTCAGATTTTGCTCATGCTAATTAAGACTGTTTTTGTGTTACTTTTTCTTTTTATGTCTTTGTTCCCTCATCAGATGTTATGCTTCCAAGGTATACATAGGTATCTTAACCTGACCATCTTTTCCAAGTTCAAATATAGGATAGTTAATCAAGAAGGCAACATTTTCACCGTGATAATTTTTAAAAAAATTGTGAATATTTTCAAACATGCAGTGATCAAAGATGACAATATGAGACAGAATGGGACACATGTTTTAAAATAGGGGACATTTAGGCATATGAAGTAATATGATTCCTGGGACAAATCCTGAAAATACAGGACTGTCACATATAATACAAGACAGTTAGTCACTTTATTTACATGTGAGTTTTTTTTTTTCATCTGTTTGTCCTCAGTACTGTTCGACTTTCAGTCTTCATCTCCATATTTATGTCTTCTTGAAATTAATGTTTGGCTCCATTGTTTTCTGATTATGTGTAGTGGGTTTTTTTTTTGGTCTAGTAAATGCTTGCTCTGTCATTTCATGGTCCATATTCTCAAGCATGTTATCTAATTCTTCTTTTGAAAACTTCTGTTGTTTTCATCATTGCTTATCTAAGACAGTAATGAGAAAAGATAGCCAGTAGGGTAAGTCCTTGTTTCATCTCTCTTTTTATCTCAACATTCATATAACTTTGACTGACACTACAAGTGAAATTAGTATAGAAATTTTTTATTATTGTTGCAGAAAAAAACTTTCCGTAGCAGTGCTATGAAAAGCTTTTTCAGAATCAATATGATTTATAAATATATGTATATAACTGTCTTAGTTATGGTACTATTCTGCGCTTTGTTTTGTTATGATTCTCAGTGGAATATGTGGTATATGTTTCTTCTGACTGATTGACCTTAAGAGATGATGTCACTGCAGTCAGAACATTCCCCTATCTGCCTCTCTACCTGTTCTAGTGACCTGCATAAGGTGCACAGGTGGATATACTTGTTGTCTCTGTTGTGCATTGATTGTTGATTCATTGCTTATGTCTGCAAAGGAAGCTTATTCTTCCTGTACCCCAGTTCCTTTACTCTGCCAGTGTTATGGTTATGGATCTTTTGCTACATCTTAATCCTGCTTGTTCATGTAAGTTTCTGATCTAATGGTGTTAACATTCTGTTTTCTTAATATTTTACTTGAAACCAAGAAGGGAGTAATTGCTGATCAGTTGTTAGTCTGCAAGATCTTTTTTGGGGCATATGAATAATTTCCATTTCATACTGTAGGAATTTAAAAATTTTTTTTTATCCCAGCTTTCTTTGAATGATAGTAGGGTTTCTACACCTGGAGCTTTTCCATATTTTAGTCTTGTAATTTCTGTAATGATTTCTTCTTTACTATGTGTATTTAAATCATTTGCAGCTGCAGGACTGTACATCTGTGCTGTTGATAGATTCTGTTAAGTATTTCTTTAGTGTTCACACTGTCGTGCATCTTGCTCATATTCTAAGTCATGAACTTTCCTTGTTTATCATTAAAAAGTTAACACATGGAAATACATACATGAAAGAAGAGCAGGCAAATTAGACATGTTGAATGTAAAGACAGATCTTGGAAAAGATTTGGCAAAAGCAACATACAAAGATAATAAAGTAAAAATTTCTGCTAGAAAGGATAAAAGAGACTATATGGACAATATTGTGAAAGAAGCAGATAAGGCAGCAAAAACAGGAGATAGCAAAACTATATGATGTACAAAAGAGGCTAACAGGTACTACTGCATCCAAAGAAAGACCCGTCTTTAGCAAAACTGACACCCAATAGGTGCAATAGCAACTGGCAATCAAGTAAAGACCAAAAGCAAAGATGGGCCAAACACTTCCAAGAAATACTTAATCAGTCACACTCAAATGAATTAATAAATTTTGAAATCAATTTACCAGTCCCACAATTAAATGTCAACCTAGATGAAATTACATTGAATGAAATTGAAATAGCAGTGAATCTAATGGCTAACAACAAAGCTGCAGGTGAAGTTGAAATAACAGCTGAAATGTTAAAAGCTATTAAAGTGACAACATCAGCCAACTACAGAGAATGCTTAATATAAAGTTTGGAAGGAAGAAAAGATCTCTTTAAAATGTAAAAAAAGGAATCATTGTTAAAATACCAACAACAACAAAAAAAAAAGGCAAACTTAGTGACTACAATAACTGGAGAGGAGTAACCTTACTATCAGTTGTGTCAAAAGTATTTTGCAAAGTTATTCTGAATTAAAGATATAGTGGATACTGCAATGAGAGAAGAACAAGCAAGATTTCAAAAAGGGAGAAGCTGTCTTGACCAGATCTTTACTTTAAAAATAATACAGGTTGAAGAACATATTGAAAAGCAAAAAAACATTAATCCTGAACTTCATAGACTTTAAAAATGCATTTGATAGCATACACAGAGATTCATTGTGGAGAATTTTAAGACTATATGAAATACCATCTAAAATTGTCAACAGTCAACATCATTAAGGATCCCTACAATGGATATGTTTTTGCACTCAACACAGAAGGAATGAGGAAAAGGTTCCAGATTGAAACAAGTGTGAAACAGGGATGCATATTATCTCCCTTGCTTTTTGGAATTGCCATAGACTTCATAATTGCACAGGTACAATGGGCACTGATTGGGTACATGGGACCCAAATAGAAGATCTTGATTTTGCAGATGACATAACTTTTATCAGTGACAATGTGAAATTAATGCAAGAAAAAACATATACCCTGTCTTCACTAGCTAGTAAAATAGGACTTGAAGTTAAGAAAGAAAAAACAAAAGTAATGAAACTTTTCATTAATCACGAAGGAAAAATATACTTAGAAGGAACAGCTGTTGAAGAAGTAAACCAATTTGTATACCTTGCCAGCTACATAGACACTAGAAAGGGAGTTAGAATTCAAATTGCAAAAACAGCATTGATCTTCAAGAATCTTGAGAACATATGGCATTCAAAAGTTATAGGCTCAAAAACCAAGTTAAGATTATTCAATTCAAATATGATATCCACCCTCATTTATGCATGCAACAGCTAGAAAACAACTAAATAAATAGACAAGAAATTAGACTCTTTTGAAAACAAATGCCTAAGAAAAATACTTAGTATAAAATGGAATGAATTCAAGAACAGTGCAGACATAAGACTGATGAGCAAACAACAGCTGTCTCATGGGTGATCATAAAATGAAGATGGACATATGTTGGTCTTGTTATGAGAAGAAACAATCAGAGAATCTCAAAACAAGCTATCAAGTGGAAGAAAAAGAGGTCAACCATGTGAAACTCTAAAGAGGACATTGTTAAGAGAGGCCAGTTTAGTGGGCATTAAACCACCTGATGAGATTGAAAACCTTGCCGAAAACAGGAAAACCTGGTGAACTACCATGCGAGCCCTATGTGATGTTTAGTGGCACAGGAAGGATGTAAGATGTAAGAAGGCTATGCAGGTTTTACAGTTTTGCTTATGTATTATACCCATCTTGTTCCATGTCTGGTTCATTTTTTAATTTAATGGAGTTTAAAAAATTTTTGGTATGAAAGTCTTTTGCTTTATTGGGTTCTCTGATTTATCAGCATCATTTTGCTTTCATGCTATAGTCCTGAGCTTCATTATTTTTCTGATTGAGAAAGAAAGTTGTTATTCTCCACATTTTCTCTTCTTTTTACTTTCACATTTCATAGCGAATGTCCCCATATAGTCTGTTTTCTGTCACAACCTTTTGGTGAGTATTAAGCTTATTTGTGTGTTTCTTTATGTGGGAATAGCGTCTCACCATTCACCAATTCATTTAAATCACAAAAATTTATTGCTCTTTTACTACATAGCCCCATGATTCTTTCATTGTATATCGTTTGTTCCAATTTCATTATATCTCGTAACAACCACAGTCATGTTGTGATGTTTGCTACATTTCTCTTTATAGCTGAAAGAAGAATTCCCCTTTTCTGTCATCATCACTATTATTAAGTGGTACTGAATCTTATTACGGTATTACAGTGATGTTTGTGAATTTCCTCATCAGTCTGTAAAAGACACTTGTCCATTCCAGTAATGCTTTTTCTGTTCTCTTCTAAAGAATATGGGTACATATTAATGGTATTGATCTTGATTCCTGAATATAGAAATCTTTCTCCTGTTGCTGTTTTCATCCTTCCTGTTCCTCTCGCTTATTCCCAAGATGTATAATCATAGTTCTTACTTCTAATGTAATTTGTAATAATTTTCCAGTTTTGCATTTTAATATTCTTCCATACTAAAAACCTGTCCTAGTTTATGGTTTTATGACATTCGCCTTTGAGCTTTGACCCCTACCAGTCATAGTAGCTTCATAAAGTTGCTGAATCCATAACAAATTGTTGGCCTTGTGCACAACCCCCAACCAAGAGGAACTTTGATCAGCCTTGCCTTGTTTGGAAGGCCCACCATGTCAGCTACTGCAGGCATAGCTTTCAGAGTAATTTAAACTAGTGTTTCTCCAAATTTTTTTTTTCAATGGCCCCCTTCTGATCTTGCTTTTTTCTGTGTGCCCTCATGATGAAAATAGCTATGTACAATATACTTGCCTCATAAACGGACTGAGTATATGTTTCTGTTTATACCAATTTTAGTAGTGTTACATACACAGTTTTACGTTAGTGTAATTTATTACTTGGTCAGTATGACCTTTCAGCTTTGTGAAGTGATTTTTTTTTGTCAGGTTCCAGTGAGGTAAATGATAAGCAGAGATCATCTCTGTTCACTATGTTAAAGCATATACACATTTGTGTTAACAAATAACTCACTTGATTGAAACCTGATTCAACCAAATATTATATCAGAAATGCCATGAAAAACAGTTTTCCCTTCTCCCAAGGCAGTGGAAAGTTTTTGGAACTTATAGTGTTTGCCCAGAAATAATATTTTTCTCATTTAAAAATTATGTGGGCATCCATATTCGATGAGCAGGTCTTGCAATATAACATTATCAGCAACATTCACCACAAATGGATCCACTGCCTAAGTCAGAATATTCATATTCAACAGATCAAGGAAATGAACTTCTGTGTCATAATTTAACTGCTTCAAATAGTCCTCATGTGAGAGTATGTTATCATCTTTTAGTTTAGAACTTATTGCAGCCAAAGAAGAAAACTGGGCAAACTCTCAGCATCCAATATTGTTTGTGTACAATTTCAGTTTTCCAAGAAAATACCATAATAATCTCTTTGCGTGATATAAGATAACAGTTTCTTCCTGCAGTTGGTTATTTAACAAGTTTTTAAAAAATATTACAAAGATAAAATATGTTGCATTTAGTGGATGTGATCACTTTTGAATTTGCTGACTACTGAAAGAGTATAAAAACTGCACCCCACAAAGCAAAATACAATGAAGGCAGTTACCCTTCCAGAACTGTCAAAATAGGTGATCTTGAAGTGCATTCATTTTATGCAGTTTACTGACTTTATTACAATTCTTAGAGACTCATGCAGGCATGCTGGCAATTTTTAAAAAAAAATCAAGTGTTGCTGGTGAATGACGCAATGAGCACAAAATACTTTGGGACAAAACGTTTCAAGATTCCAATAAATCCTCTGTATCTGCCAGTCATAGAAGCAGCACCATCAGTAGATAAGCCATGATGTTTTCTAAAGGGATATCATTTTCAATTAAATAACTCTTTAATTCTTCAGAAATTGTGTGATCTCTAGTGTCAGTGTTAAGTTTTCCTGTAAAAAGCATTTCTTTTCTGAATTTATCATCATCCAAATATCTAGCATAAGCCATCAATATTGCTGTGTTATCTGGTAAACAAGAGTCATCAACCTGCAGAGCAAACTTCTTAGCTTTTAACTGGGAAACAAGTTGTTTTTCAACATCATCTGCCATTATATCAATATGCCTCAACACTGATGAGGACTGGATTCAATAATTTCACAGGCATTTGGTTCATGACAGTTGAAATCACAACATACACTGCTGGCAGCAGTAAAGATTCACCTATACTGTGTGGCTTGCTATCAGTTTGGATATCTCATAAGATGCAATTGAGCCTTTGCCTAATTTAGCTGATTTTCAACAAACATTTTCCTTACATCCCTTCCATGCCATTAAACGTCACATAGAGCTTGCATAGTTGTTTGCCAAGTTTTCCTGTTCTCAGCGAGTCTTTCATCTTCATCAAGGGATGTTATGCCTGCTATAAACTGGCTTCTCTTAACAATGTCCTCTTTAGAGTTTCATGTGGTCAACCTCTTCTGCCTGTTATGCTCCACTTGATAGCTTGTTTTGGTATTCTCTGATTGTTTCTTCTCATCACATGGCCTACATATGTCCATCTTTTTCTGATCACCCATGAGACAGGTTGTTGCTTGCCAATCTGTCTTATCTCTGTGTTGTTCTTGAATTTGTTCCACTTTATACCACGTATTTTCCTTAGGCATTTGTTTTCAAAAGAGTTTAATATCTTATCTGTTTCTTTAGTTTAACTAATTATGTCAGTCCGTAAGAACAGCGAAGAGAAGAACCTCTATCTTAATGCAAAGAAAAATAAATTGATGACAACTGACAAAACAAACAAGGCAGCTGAAATATATATATCAATAAGGAAAAATTGGAAGAAGTGGAGAGTTTTGAATATCTTGGATCACTACTAACTAATAATGGAGATACAATGAGGGAAATTAAAAGGAGGACATCTATCGCTCTTCAGAAAGTAAAACAAATAAAGAATCTGTGGAGAGGAGCAGACAGAACTACAAAAATAAGATTTTTAAGGTCATGCATCTTTCCCATCGCAACATATGCCTGTGAGACCTGGACACTTAACAAAACAGCTGAGAAACACATAAATGCCTTTGATTGTAAATGCTACAGAAGAGTTCTCCACATATCGTGGATACAAAAAAGAACAAATATACTACAAGAGCTTAATATTGAAGAAGGGTGGCTAGTAAAGAGGATTAAAGAGAGAAAACTTAAATATTTTGGACACATTAAACGTCATGATAATTTAGAGAAGACCGTATTGGAAGGGTACATAATGGGAAAAAGAAAAAGAAGAAGACCAAAATGAAGATGACTGCAAGACATCGTTGACGATCTGCAAATGGATGCCACAGCAGCAGGCCATCTTGCTCACAACCGAGAGGCCTACAGGAGTGCTGTTTGGGAGGCAAAGTTCCGCAAGGGACATGCAAATGAATGAGTGAATTCTTTAGTTGATTTCCAGTTTTTGCATGCATACATGAGAGTGGATATCACATTTGAATTGAATAATCTTAACTTGGTTTTTGTGCTTATAACTGTTGAATTCCATAATGTTCTCAAGATTTTTAAAGGATAATGCTGCTTTTGCAATTTGAATTCTTTCTTCCTGGTGTCACTATCCTGGTCTGTGTAGCTGCCAAGGTATGCAAATTGGTTTACTTCATCAACAACTGTTCCTTCTATGTATATTTTTTCTTCATGATTAATAAGTTTCATTATTTTTGTTTTGTCTTTGTTAATTTCAAGACCTATTTTGCTAGTCAAGGAAGACAGGGAATCTGTTTTTTCCTGCATTGATTCCACATTGTTACCGATAAGAGTTTTGTCATCTGCAAAATCAAGATCTTCTATTTGGGTCACATGTACCCTGTCAATGCCGGTTTTACCTGTACAGCATATTTTCATTATAAAGTCTATGGCAATTCCAAAAAGCAATGGAGATAATATACATCCTTGTTTCAAGCCTGCTTCAATCTGAAACCATTCGCTCATTCTTTCTTCTGTCTTAACTGCACAAACATATCCATTGTAGAGATCTCTAATGATGTTGACAATTTTAGATGATATTCCATATTCAGTGGCATGCAGAGTTGGTGACTTTGGTGTTCGGTTACAACTGTTGCGAGACTCCATAACAGCAGGGTTTTTCTCTATCTAGAGTCACCTCTAGATGGGTCTCAGGATGAGGTTGTTGGCCTCACGCCCAACTCCCGTTCACTGCAAATCAGTGTTTCCCCAATATGGGGTGTAGAAAATGAGTACTATTGACATTTATTTTTTACTGAGCTAGTCATGACTGATCTGATAAGAAAGAAAACTAATATCAACATATAGTATTTTTATATATTGATATTTTTGCTATTGTATACTAATACTCAAAGGCATTTGATTGTGTACAACACTAGAAACTTTGGGAAATAATGGAAAAAAATGGTATTTCCAAAACATTTGATACAATTAACATCACTGCTGTATCTAGACCAACAAGCAGCAGTAAGAATAAATGGTGAAACAACTTGGTTTGACATAAAACATGGGGTCCGTCAGGAGTGTATGTTGTCGCTGTACTTATTTAACTTGTATACCGAAAATATAATAAGGAATGTTAGAGAAGATGTAGACAAAGAATATTACGATGCCATAACAATTGGAGGTTAAGAAATGCTAGAAATTAGATATGCTGATGACACAGTATTACTGTCCACAACACAAAAAGGAATGGAAAAAATAATTATGTCAGTCCATAAGAACAACGAAGAGCAAAACCTATATTTAATGCGATTAAAACTAAATTGATGACAACTGACAAAACAAACAAGGCAGCTGAAATATGTATCAATGAGGACAAATTGGAAGAAGTGGAGAGTTTTGAATATCTTGGATCACTACTAACTAATAATGGAGATCTCTCTCTCTCTCTGAACCTTAAGTGCCCAGGGCACATGGGGCTTCCGCAAGGGTTTTCCACAAATGCCTGTCTTTCGCCTTTTTTTTTCTGCTCTTGCCCAGGTGAGCCCTCTATTGCTCAACATCCTTTCTGTTGTTCTTCTCCATGTCTCTTTTGGTCTACCCTTACTTCTGCTCCCCTGTGGTGTCCATCTTAGTGCTATTTTTGGTAGTGAGTTGTCAGTCATTCGGAGCACATGTCCCAACCATCGCCAGCGTCTTTCCTCAATAATTGTTGTCAGTGGTTTCATCTGCATTTCTGCCAATAAGATGTTATTTCTTATGGTGTTTGGCCAAAATATTTTTTTAATTCTACGTAAACATTTAGTCTGGAAAGAATTCAACTTGTTTTCTATGGTTTTGGTGATTTTCCAGCACTCACTTCCATAGAGTAGTACACTTAGAACATTACTCTTAAATATCCTGATTTTCATATTTGTGCTTAGTTTATTTGATTTCCATATATTCTGTAGCATTGCAAAAGCCTGGTTTGCTCTAGTAAGTCTGCTGTTGATGTCCTCTGTGCTGTCTCCATTTTCTACTACTCTGCTGCCAAGGTATACAAATTCGTTGACCTCCTCCACTAACTTGTTATCTACTCTGAGTACATTTCTGTTGTTCACATTTTGCTTCATTAACTTTGTCTTTCCTACGTTGATCTTTAGTCCTATGTTGTTTGCATTCTGGGTTAACTTGTTTATTTTATCTTGCATATCTTTGTGACTGCTTGATAATAGACAAATGTCGTCCGCAAAGTCAAGGTCCTCCAGCACTGTGTTAAGGGTCCATTGTAATCCTCTGCGTTTGTCTGATGTTGTCTCCTTTATTAACCAGTCTACTGCCAAGATAAATAATGTTGGTGATAGTACACATCCCTGTTTCACTCCTGTTTGTACCCTAAAGCTGCTGGAGGTATGTTCTCCACAGATAACTTTGCACTGAAAACCCTCGTATAGGGCTTTGATTACATTAACTATTTTATGGGGGAGGCCATGCCATCTTAGGATTTTCCACAGTGCATCTCTGTTGACACTGTCAAAGGCTTTCTCAAAATCTATGAATAATGCATATGTTGTGCTATGCCATTCATTTGCCTGTTCTAATATTTGTCTAAGTACAAATATATGGTCTATGCATGATCTTCCTTTCCTAAATCCTGCCTGCTCTTTCCGAAGTTTTTCCTCAAGTGTTGGTACAATTCTGTTGATGATTATTCTGCAAAATACTTTACTAGTGAGTGGCAGTAGGGTAATGCCTCTCCAGTTCCCACAATCTCTGAGGTCACCCTTCTTTGGTAGTTTTACTATAAGACCAGTTTTCCACTCCTCTGGGGCTTTTTCTAAATCCCAAATTTGTTGTAATATCCGGCAAAGTTGTTTTGGTGTTTCTGTTTCTTCTGCTTTCAACATCTCAGCAGTCACTTCATCTGCACCTGGTGCCCTGTCTGATTTTAGCATCTTTATCGCCTCTTTTACTTCATTTATTGTTATTGGTCCTGTATTGATGTTTAGTTCCGCTTTTGCTTCAGGTATATCTGTTGCTTGTGCTGCTTGTGTTCTGTTTAGTAGGGTGTTAAAGTGTTCCCTCCATCTTTCAATTTTTTCTCTTTCTCTACTGACCAGTTGTCCATTTTGTGTTCTTACTGCACTTTCACATCTTGTATTGAAGTTACCTGTCATCTGCTTTGTGATTTTATATATGGTTTTCATGTCATTTGTATATGCTGCTTTCTCTGCTGTCTCTGCTAAGTTGTCATAATACTGACGTTTATCTTGACGGCATGATTCCTTCACTTCTTTGTCTTTTTGTGCATAATTACTTAAAACTCGTTCTTTAAGCCGTTGTGATTTGGTGTTCAGTAATTTTTTCTTGATTTCTTTTCTTTGCTCTATCTTTTCCCATGTGGTCTCACTTATCCATTCCTCTTTTCTCCTTTTCCGATATCCCAGCACCTCTTTTGCTGTTTCCTGTAGTGTTTTATTGAACTCTAATATGGACATTTCTGCTTCGTCTTGTAGGACACTGAAGCGGTTCTTAAGTATTATTGAGAATTCATTTCTTGTTTGCTGGTCTTTCAGTTTTCTTGTATCAAAATGTATCTTTCTGTGTTCTCCGATTCTGGCTTTCCTTAATTTTAGTTTTATTTTTGCTACCAGAAGGTTGTGATCACTTCCTATATCTGCTCCTTTCCTTGCTCGCACATCTTGTAGTGACCGTTTCCACTTGTTGTTTATTAGTATGTGATCGATTTGGTTTTCTGTGGTTTTATCTGGTGACCTCCAAGTCACCTTATGGATGTTTTTGTGTTGGAAAATTGTCCCTCCGATGGTCATCATGTTTTCTTCACAGAAACTGCACAGTCTTTCTCCATTTTCATTTATTTCTCCTATTCCTTCTCTTCCCATGATTCTTCTTCTATCTTCATTTCCTTCACCTACTTTTGCATTGAAGTCGCCCAAGATGAGTAGCATGTCATGCTTGGGTATTGTTTCTACTGTGGCTTGGAGGCTGTTGTAAAAATCTTCTTTTAATTCCTCTTCAGCTGCTTCTGTTGGTGCATAACAAACTATAATAGACAGCTTCGTGAATCTTGAGTTGAAACGTGCATATAATAATCTCTCATTTATTGGGGTCCATTTCAGCAATGCTCTTGATGCTTCTTTTGTTATAATCAATGCTACTCCTCCTTCATGAAGATCTTCTTTACCTGACCATATTATTGTATCTTCTGTGTGCTGTGTTGTTAATTTCCTTCTGCCTTGTCCTGTCCATCTTGCTTCTTGTATTCCTAGTATGTCTAGTTTGTATCTGTGCATTTCCTTGATGGTTTGTGCTAGTTTTCCAGTCTGGTTTAGTGTTCTTACATTCCAGCTGCCTATTTGCATCTTTTGTTTAGGTTCCAGGAGGTCTGCAGTCGGGCTGGGGACTTCCAGTGGCTGGCTTTCATCCACAACCTTCATGGGCTCAGTTTCCTGATACGCATTTCTCCTTCCACCTGCATTTGCTTTTTCCCTTGCTTCTGTTTCTGTAGCAGTCTGATTGTTTTTTACCAGATAGGGTTGCTGGCCCTATGCTGAACCCTCCTTAGTCGCCTTTTACGATCATGCATGGTAGGGTACAGTGGTCCTATTCTTTGCAGATCCCGGGTACCACACGGGGGAATAATGGAGATACAATGAGGGAAATTAAAAGGAGGACATCTATCGCTCTTCAGAAAGTAAAACAAATAAAGCATTTGTGGAGAGGAACAGACAGAACCACAGAAATAAGATTTTTAAGGTCATGCATCTTTCCCATCACAACATATGCCTGTGAGACCTGGACACTTAACAAAACAGCTGAGAAACACATAAATGCTTTTGAATGTAAATGCTGCAGAAGAGTTCTTCAAATATCATGGACACAAAAAAGAACAAATATATCTATACTACAAGAACTTACTATTGAAGAAGTGTGGCTAGTAAAGAGGATTAAAGAGAGAAAACTTAAATATTTTGGACACATTAAACGTCATGATAATCGAGAGAAGACCGACTTAGAAGGGTACATAATGGGAAAAAGAAAGAGAGGAAGACCAAGGCGAAGATGGCTGCAAAACATCGTTGATGATCTGCAAATGGATGCATCAGCAGCAGATGATCTGCAAATGGATGCATCAGCAGCAGGCCATCTTGCTCACAACTGAGAGGCCTAAAAGAGTGCTGTTAGGGAGGCAAAGTTCCGCAACAGACATGCAAATGAATGAATGAATACTAATACTACCTGATTACCCAGTGTTGCTCAGGAATTTATTAATTATTAATACTGTGGAGTGGATTTGAGATCACCATGTTTCTCCCAAGAAATGATTTATTCTTGCTTCTGGAGACAAAACTAAAAATGTTGTATGTAATCAAGTTTTGAGTTAATATTATAGTGAATTTTTAAAAGGCTTTACTCTATATTATGTAGACTGCCCCTGTGACTTGTTGATTGTGATCGAGAACACAAGTCTCACTAGAAATTGCAATCTCTTAAAGTTAAAATGGAGATCCGTTGGAATGAGTGGTATCCATAGGATAAAAATTGCTTCACCTTCTTTTTGTCCTGTTAAGATAGTCACTTCAACTACATTGCTCAGCATCCTCTTTACACACAGCCTTGTATCATTGTAATGTTTGGCGGGTCTAGGTTCCATAGTAAAATAACTAGAGTTCCCACCCTAATTTAACCCCCCTCTCCCCCATGCACATGGGGGCTGAACTTGGATGTAAACGGGATCGGGAGTGTCACTACTCATCTCAGCTACCCCGAAAACTATGGAATCGACACTAATATCTGTCGTTTTTGATTACTTTTGCATGTCACCCCCATCCTACTCCCACCCCTCTCTCACCCCCCCCATACCGATGGGGGCTGACTAAGAGACCATCAGAATCATTTGGACTTGCCATCATCATCATCACCTTTCATGCCTCCGAGAGCATAGGCCACGGATAAAGGTTTTCCAATCATCCCTGTTATTGGAATTATTCTCTGCTTCCTTCTATGTACATCCCTTGTCTCTGAGCACTGTCATAATGTCTCTTCTCCAAGTCTAGGTCTTTCTCATTTTCAATTTTCTTGAGGATTCCATGTCAGCACCTGCCTTGCCATGCTAGTGTCGGGTTTCCTCGGAGTGTGGCCAATCCACTGTTTTCCTCTCCGTGTTTCTGTAACAAACCAGTTTTTTACAGGGAACAAGCCGTTGGCTTATCCTCCAACCTCCTTAGTCACCTCTTACAACATACCTGGAAGGTGGCAGTGGTCCTATTCTTTTCTCCCCAGACTTAGATATGGGCCTCACATGGGACTTGCCATGGGAGGCTACAATTGCTGCTCTTAGACTTACTCCCACAGTACTTTTCTTCTGATTGTAAGTCATATGTGTATCATGTTTGGTTGAAATTGCTCCAGGCATTCCAGAGTTTTGCTGGAACATAGACACACACACATACATCCATTTATATATAAATTAAATATAAACTTTTGTAAATCAAAATACACTTGAGAACACAAAGATTTGCTTTCTTTTTTTTTTTAAGGAAACTAGTACCTTACCTGTACTAACACAAAAATAAGACTATATTTGATAATGACTAGCTTTTTGGCAGTGATGAACTTAATTTTTCTTAACCAAGTTATTTTCAATATGTACATGCTCAACTTACCATTGCTTTGGTGTCAGCAATGATGACAGTACTTGGCTGCTGAGCGAGAAACTTCACAGATTGGTCTGCTGAGCTGCACAGCAGTAAAATTGACCTATGTGACTTGTGTTCAGACACCAGAAAGAGAGTTGAAATGGTGTCTATAAAAGTTGGAACACCACTCAAAGTACAAAGAGAAAAAGGATGCTGACCAGGATGAAAAGCCTGCAGATAATTTGGTGTTTAAGGACACTGCATATGCAAAAAGTTAATGCCAGGGAGTAGACTGGCGACAATGCAAGGTTCCCTGTTTCGGATGCAGGAGAGGGTAATGGGTATATATTTGACATTAACAAGACGACATTTACATTATTTACACTTTGATTTTCTGTGACACGCCCCCCCCCCCTTTTCTTTTTTTTTTTGTGAGGTTTTTCACCTGTGGCCTCTGGTTGAGAAGCACTGATTTTTGACACTTAAATCACAATATCATGCTATGCTAAAATGGGCATTTATTAATTGGATGTCCTGTTTTATTTAATTCTTTAACTTATTCAACATTTTCTGTAGCATCAGCATATTCTGTTTGTTTTATTTTTACTCCTTTATTAAAGAGGCTATTTACTGGAAACACTCCAGAAAATGAGCAGTAATTTATATATAACTTGAAAGATTTTATATAAATCCAGATGCTTGAAGAGACTTGGAGAAATAGTGCAGGAGGAGAATGTTGATGTCCACATCCGTAGACTGAGCCTGTCATGTCCAACATGCCGACACCCTTTTTCTGCAAAACCGGTGCTGACTAATCGAATATGCACATGCATTGTCCTCAAACACATGGTTGAACTTTGGAAACGAGAATGTAAATTGGTGGGTCTATAATTTTCTAAAGCATTTTGAGTTTTTATGGTTTTCAAACATTTTTTCATCATTTGAAATTTTTGCTATTACAGCAATTCAGATGAATTATATATGACATAGCAAACAAAGGGCATCTTGCTTACAGCTGAGAGGCCTACAGGAGAGCTGTTAGGCAAAGTTCTGCAAGGGACATGCAAATGACTGACTGATAGCAAACATTTGTTAACAATTATAACGTGGCAAAGTGCAAAACTTTTTGTCTTTTTTTTTTAATTTAGAAACTATTTTCATAACTTCTCACCTCCTTCCCCCCCCCCCCCAAATTGCTACAGATTCTCTCTCTGAACCTTAAGTGCCCAATTAACATGGGGCTTCCGCAAGGGTTTTCCACAAACACCTGTCCTTTGCCTTTTTTTTCCACTCTTGCCCAAGTGAACCCACTATTGCTTAACATCCTCCTTTTGTTCTCCATGTCTCCTTTGGTCTACCCTTACTTCTGTTCCCCTGTAGTATTCACTTTAGTGCTATTTTTGGTAGTGAGTCATCAGTCAATCAGAACATATGTCCCAAGCATCACCAGCATCTTTCCCCAATAATTGCTGTCAGTGGCTTCATCAGCATTTCTGCCAACAAGTGTTTGGCCAAAATATTATTCTAATTCTTTGTAAATATTTAGTCTGGAAAGAATTCAGCTTGTTTTCTATAGTTTTGGTGATTTTCCAGCATCAACTTCCATAGAGTAGTACACTTAGAACATTGCTATTAAATATTCTGATTTTCATTACTCTTAAGTATCCTGATTTTCATCTTCGTGGTTTTTAGATTTCAATATAGTCTGCAGCATTGCAAAATATTTTCCAGTGGAGGCAGAAATTCTTGATATTCTGTTCTCAAACACTGTAGTTGTTTTTCATTTTATCTTGATGTACTTCATGTTTCTGAGCCATATTGCTGATCTTATGGTGAATAAAAAAATAACCACAATTTTGAAAATTCTAAATTGAGTAATATGCAGTTATAGTAAAGATATATTATGCTCACCCATTTTATATACATATGCATGGAGGTACATCAGCCATTTGGAAATATGATGCCAAGAGACAACCCAAGATAGCAACTCCTTGGATGCATGCATGAGAGAGGAACAGTGTGCAGTTATTCATTTTTTGGGTAGTGAGGGTTAGAAATCTGCAGATATTCATTCACAGAATGGAGTCAGTGTCACTTTAGCAGGTATCTTCTTCTTCTTCGTACACACATTGGTGATGGTTCATGGTACCCTGATTTTTGCGATGCGCCTTTTGGCAAGATACCTACAACTTCAGCACCTTTCCTTGCTAGAGCAGACTGTGGTCTTGCTCGCACTGCCATGAAGACAGTGGCCTGGCCAAAACTGTTTTCCAGACTCTGGTGGCTGTACTTGAGCCCCTTCTCCACATCAGATCCAGCATGCAATGCTGGCTGGCCAGATGGCTTTGAGATGGTTCCACAGAGACACTCCAACTTTGGGATGAGGAATCTGATGAGTGCCTCAGTGATATCCATTCCCCACCACCTATAGCCTGTTGGCTATGTTTAATTTACATCAGTGTGATAGCCATTGTTGTAGAGCCCCATAGGCTTGTCACGTCCTGGATTCATCAGTTTCACACCAGATTTTCCTCATTCCTGCCAGCAATCTCCATATTCCCATCCATCCACCAACCTGACATTACATTTTACAAAAATAACAGTTACATTTAGTGTTGATTGTTACAGTTTCTGGGCTACAGAAATAGGTCAGAGTTTTTAAGCAAACAGATCTATGTTCCCTGTCTCACAAAGACTGTGCTAAGATAAGTATGTTCTTAGCACAGTTGTTCCCAAGGGGACAGCAGGTATATGAATGGCATGAGAAGTTTAGAAATGGGGTGTTAAATTTGGCTGATGCAGTACATCACAGCCACTGCAGATATGCTTGACAATAACACTGAAGTGGAACAAATGATACAGGAAAACTGGTGGGTAATGACCAGTGAAGTGGCTAGTGAACTGAAGATCAGTCAAGGCTCAACATAAAATATCATTCATGATATAGTGCAGTATATCAAAAGTCTCTGCCAGGTGGAATGCAAAATAACTCATCCCTGTCTGAAAGAAAATAGTGAGGATGTTTGTGTAACTATTTTATGACTTTATGAAGCTGAAGGAGATTGGCTTTCAATGATATATAGTCATTGCATACTAAGATTTGATGCACTACTTTGAGTCAAAGCAAGCAACCAAGGAGTGGTGACATTCTTCCTTGCTGAAACCATGCATCTTGGTTGGCCAGAAAATTGATGCTTATGCTTTTCTGGGACTAAATGCCCAATATTGGAACAGTATGTGCCCAAAGGAACCACTGTCAACACCAAAGCATACTCTTAACTTGAGAACCACTTGAAACCCATCAAGGCAAAACACTGTGATTTGCTCAAGTCTGATATGTTGTTACAGCATGATAATGCATGGTCTCACACAGCTTGTGCAACAACTCAGCAAATTATAGGTCTGCATTTTGAGTGTCTTATATATCCTACATATTCACCCAACCTCGCACTGTGTGATTATAATCTGTTTAGACCCTAGATGGAGGCACTACATGGGAATGTTCAGTTTTGAAGATGAGTTGAAAGAGCCAGTGAATAAGTGGGCTACAATCAGATTTTTTTTATTGAGAAATTCAGGCATTAGTGAAGTGGAAACAGACCAGCACTGAACATGTTGAGACTTATATGAAAAAATGATAAGGAATATTCAGTCATTTATGTTAATAAAATAAATATAGCAGTTACTTTTGATTCAGAGATTATACTGGCTACTGCAATATTTTAATATATGTTGCAGGATATAGCAGCTTTTAGTTTCTATCTATATTGTCTTAAATTTTCTCTTACTTTATTGTAGCTATAGAAAATGTTCCCAGATATTTATAACTCTGTCCTGAATTTTATATTAAATATTTCTAGACACTGTAGGCTATCATCTTTATTTTTTCTTGTTATGATTTCTGTCTTTTCAAAGTTGATTATTAGACTAAGTTTCTGTGTTGCTTCTCTGTGTGTAAAAATATATCTGTGATATCTTTAAGCTTTTGTGACAGCTAATTCCATGTCATCTGTAAACTTAAGTATATTTGTATGCGACTTACATGCATTCCTCTTTTGTTATCTTTTCTGAGGAGTCTGGTTAGAATTTTCTTGCTACCATAAGACATTAAGCTGTAATCCCCATCAAACCTTTTGCTAGCGGCCTGGGAGAATCCAATGCAACAGGAACAAACCTCAAAAGAAAAATCCAGAGGGAGGGATCCCAAGATAGTCAGTGGTAGGATACCTTAGTCTGCCTACCTTCTGGCGTTTCTGCAACCCATCAAGATTTTCAGACTTATTATGACCTTATCCTTCCTCTGGAATTGATTTGGTACAGTTGAGAAGGGGTTAGTGCAAAACATGGGTAAGGCACTTTCTCCATACCAGTTCCTATTCTGTGCAAAATAAGAACTTGGTGGGAGGGCGCCATGAATCATTTTTTATAGTTGGAGCAGCTTTTTAGTTGTGTTTGGTTGGCTATGACCTTCCTCAATTTGGATAGTGCCTGTACAATAAGATGCTTACTATCCTATCTACCTATATCATAGGATAAATGAAGACTGACAAAAAACAGATGTGAAATGGAAACAGAAACATAGATTTGGGACATGAAACTTAGGGACCATGTGACTTGAAAATCTGGTTTTGACAAAAAATGTCATATCCAAAAAAGAGCACATATAATAGTCTTATCAGTGCAGTTACTACACTAGAAACTGAATCAGAATGTATTGTATCCCTATAAAAAGCTCCTTATAAAAAGTGGCTTCAAAATCATTAGTGCCTCTGCACTGATGCTAACTCCAACAGCAGAAGAGAAAAACAAGTTTAATGGAACAGTACAATTAGTTTGCAGGACATTCCCAAAAAATGAGCAGCTCTGCATATTAGGTGACCTTAGTTATTGCACTGAATCTGACCATCATTCTTGACCAGCATGCTAAGGTTGTCAAAGCAGATAGAGGTGTATAGTTCAGTTTTTACAAAGAAAGTTTAGAGTGAAGAAATTGGACAGGGGGAAGAATGGCAGAAAGTAAGATAAGCATATATAAATTATGAACAAATAATCCAACATTTTGGCAGAAACTTTTTTCAAGGACATACACAAAAATAACACAACAGATAAAAACATGAAAATTAGATGAGAAATTAAACACGTAGTTCATTTTGGTATCCTCCTCATTGGAAAGACAGCCAGAAAATGCATCCAGATAGATGTATGAAAGCACAAAGTGGAAGCAGACAGTAGGTTGAGAAATTAGATAAAGGAATGATAAAAAATGGTACCAGATGGTAAACAACATGACACCATGTCCCAGCTTGGTCCTGTTGGATAACTATGACCTAAACAAAAGCTGCCTAGATGATGCAGGTAATAAGTGAGAAAACACTATGGGGAGGAGTTGAAGGTTCAAAATGAATAGAGATAGCTGAAAGGACAAGGCTGCTTGCTTATGATGCCTTGACAAGGAAGCCATCAAAACCATCTAGCAGATAGATAATAAGGATATAAAAGACTGGAAAAATAACCTTAAATCGCATGCAGCAAGAATGAGAAAATTCAGCAAAGTGAGTGGGGCTGCCCCTGTGTGGTACCCGGGATCTGCAAAGAATAGGACCACTGTACCCTACCACGCATGATCGTAAAAGGTGACTAAAGAGGGTTCGGCATAGGGCCAGCAACCCTATCTGGTAAAAAAACTAACAGACTGCTACAGAAACAGAAGCAAGGGGAAAAAACAAATGCAGGTGGAAGGAGAAATGCTTATCAGGAAACCGAGCCCATGAAAGTTGTGGATGAAACTCAGCCACTGGAAGTCCCCAGCCTGACTGCAGACCTGGAACCTAAACAAAAGATGCACACAGGCAGCTGGAATGTAAGAACACTTAACCAGACTGGAAAACTAGCACAAACCATCAAGGAAATGCACAGATACAAACTAGACATACTAGGAATACAAGAAGCAAGATGGACAGGACAAGGCAGAAGGAAACTAACAATACAGTACACAGAAGATACAATAATATGGTCAGGTAAAGAAGATCATCATGAAGGAGGAGTAGCATTGATTATAACAAAAGAAGCATCAAGAGCATTGCTGAAATGGACCCCTATAAATGAAAGATTATTATATGCACGTTTCAACTCAAGATTCACGAAGTTGTCTATTATAGTTTGTTATGCACCAACAGAAGCAACTGAAGAGGAATTAAAAGAAGATTTTTACAACAGCCTCCAAGCCACAGTAGAAACAATACCCAAGCATGATATGCAGCTCATCATGGGTGACTTCAATGCAAAAGTAGGTGAAGGAAATGAAGATAGAAGAAGAATCATGGGAAGAGAAGGAATAGGAGAAATAAATGAAAATGGAGAAAGACTGTAGTTTCTGTAGAAAACATGATGACCATCGGAGGGACAATTTTCCAACATAAAAACATCCATAAAGTGACTTGGAGGTCGCCAGATAAAACCACAGAAAACCAAATTGATCACATACTAATGAACAACAAGTGGAAACAGTCACTACAAGATGCGCGAGCAAGGAAAGGAACAGATGTAGGAAATGATCACAACCTTCTGGTAGCAAAAATAAAACTAAAATTAAGGAAAGCCAAAATTGGAGAACACAGAAAGATATGTTTTGATACAGCAAAACTGAAAGACTAGCAAACAAGAAATGAATTCTCAATAGTACTTAAGAATCGCTTCAGTGTCCTACAAGACAAAGCAGAAATGTCCATACTAGAGTTCAGTAAAACACTACAGGAAACAGCAAAAGAGGTGCTGGGATATCGGAAACAGAGAAAAAAGGAATGGATAAGCAAGACCATTTGGGAAAAGATAGAGCAAAGAAAACAAATCAAGAAAAAATTACTGAACACCAAATCACAACGGCTTAAAGAACAAGTTTTAATTAATTATGCACAAAAAGAAAAGGAAGTGAAGGAATCATGCTGTCAAGATAAACGTCAATACTATGACAACTTAGCAGAAGCAGCAGAGAAAATGACATGAAAACCATATATAAAATCACAAAGCAGATGACAGGTAACTTCGGCACAAGATGTGAGAGTGCAGTAAGGAGACATAATGGACAACTAGTCAGTGGAGAAAGAGAAAAAAATTGAAAGATGGAGGGAACACTTTAACATCCTACTAAACAGAACACAAGCAGCACAAACATTAGGCATACCTGAAGAAAACACAGAAATAAACATCAATACAGGACCAATAACAATAAGTGAAGTAAAGGAGACAATAAAGAAGCTAAAATTAGATAGAACACCAGGTGAAGATGAAATGACTGCTGAGATGTTGAAAGCAGAAGAAACAGAAACACCAAAACAACTTTGCCGGATAGTACAACAAATTTAAGATCTAGAAAAAGCTCCAGAGGAGTGAAAAACTGGCCTTATAGTAAAACTACCAAGGAAGGGTTACCTCAGAGATTGCTGGAACTGGAGAGGCATTACCCTGCCACTCACCAGTAAAGAATTTTGCAGAATAATCATCAACAGAATTGTACTAGCACTTGATGGAAAACTTCAGAAAGAGCAGGCAGGATTTAGGAAAGGAAGATCATGCATAGACCACATATTTGTTCTTAGACAAATATTAGAACAGGCAAATGAGTGGCATAGCACAACATATGCATTGTTTATAGATTCTGAGAAAGCCTTTGACAGTGTCACTGTGGAAAATCCTAAGATGGCATGGCCTCCTCCATAAGATGGTGAATGTAATCAAAGCCCTATACGAGGGTTTTCAGTGCAAAGTGATCTGTGGAGAACATACCTCCAGCAGCTTTAGGGTACAAACAGGAGTGAAACAGGGATGTGTACTATCACCAACATTATTTATCTTGGCAGTAGACTGGTTAATGAAGGAGGCAAAATCAGACAAATGCAGAGGATTACAATGGACCCTTGACAGATGTTGGCAAAACTGATCTCCTAAGTGTAAGTCATTCTCCCCTTTACATTTACAGGGTTATTTATATCACATTGTTTGCACAAAATGGCATGATATTCTGAGAAATGCAGGTTCTTTGTTACTTTCCATTACTTTGTTACAGTGCAAACTGTGACAGTAAAGTCAAACTTAAGTGTAAATCTAAATAATCAGGTAAACCAAAGATAACAACCAAGAAAGTCCAAGAGAAGACTGCTTCAAAACAGAATTAGGTTGAAAACCTCAAGGAACAATGTATCTCTTTATTTTAAACTGCTGTTATAACAAAATGGGCAGGTTTTCTCTCCTACTGTGCATTGCTATATTGCATGCATCTTACATAATCTGGTCAGATTTATTAGCTTTGCTGGTATGCAAAACTCGTGGATAATTTCCCAGATTGTTTCTGCGCCATGTGCTTACTTAATACTGAAGAAAATATTTAATTCTTGCCCATATTCATAACTTTTTGTCCTGTAGCAAGAATATCTGGCCAGACCAGTTCTTTCTGAACCTCACTAGTTTCCCCAATAGTTCTTCAACAAATAGTTTTAACCTGCTAAACACTGTTTGAAAAGATCTTACAGCATACAGGGAACAGTATATAGTTTTATATGTTTTTATAGATCTTTTGTTTGAGGACTGCTGGTTTAAGAGATTCCTTCTATTCTTCTGACAGTTTCTATTCTTCAACAATTTCTTTTTATCAGAATGCATATTTCTGTGCACAGTGTTTCAGCAACTTTTATACTCTGCACCAATTCTGTCAGCTTTTGTTATTTTGTATATTTTTTTCATGCTATTATTTCTAAAAGCTCTGGTGTTTCTGATTCCCAAGTCTCTCTATTTGTAGGAAAATATTTTCAGACTCCTCACAATTAAATAATGTTTTGAAGTACTTTCATATTTCACTTATTTTAATTGTTAATCATTTTCATAAAATCATCTCTTGATTTGATATGAACAGGAAAGTCAGGTGGTGAGTAGGGTGGGTGATCTATGAACTCAAACCACAAGATTCTTCAAAACATTCAACATTTTGGCAGCAGGCACATTGTCCTGCAAAAAAAAAAAAAAGCTTCCTTCACCATTTTTCTTTCAGTTTATCCTTTAATTCTTAAAAGCCAAAAGAACAATGGCATTTTTCTTCCTGTTGGCTTCATGTGCAAAAATAACATCATTTTAAATATAGATTTCAACATAATTTTGTTTCATGTTTAAAGACTTTTTTGTAATTGAAGGGAAGACATTCAAAATATGTCTAAAATGTTTCAGTGTGGGTAGGATGATTTTTCTTTGTGATCTTTTGTTTTCTTTCACTTAAATTCATGCAGAAAGTTGATGGCCATGACCAGCTGATCATTTAGTTTGAACAAACTATGCCAGTATTGTCAAATAAATGTAGCTCAACTGATTTATTAAAAAAAAAAAAAAGTATCATCAGAAAAAGCTAGGGAACTGTGCATGGTAGATGACAGATAGGCTGGGATCTGACCTTGATCTGACCTCTAGGAACAGATTTTTTTTTGTGAAGGGTGTGATGATCAACCATATCTTATCCCAGAGCCTGTTTCAGTATATGGCACACACAAGCCATGCTTGAATAACATGTATACTGCAAAATATTTGTAAAAGAAAAAGTTTCAAATTCAGTAACAGGGATGTAAAAAAATATCCATTTATAATATGCTGCATGGTTTCCAAATGTAAGTAGACATACATTTTTAACACACAACATGGTGTACTAGACTGAAAGTAAAATATAAACTGTTAATCACATGAAACTGAAACCTGGACATTTTATTCATATTTGGATTTACTTTATTCTGGAACCCATTTAAGTGCTTTGGATTATGTTTATAAGGCTATCTGGATGAGTAAAGTGCCTTTTAAAAAAAATTTTACAACATTATTTTAGTTAAAACATTAGGTTTTTACCAGATTTTGTATGTAATATTCAAAACATGTCAGATATTAAATTTGAATTCTGCATTCATTTACTTTCACCTTCGTGTATCATACGTGTGTAAATACAGAAAAAAAAAAGAGAATTTCTTTCACCCTCTACTTTTCATGAGAAAATATTTCTGGCAAAAGAGCTTTAACTCTTCCTGTGCCGCAGGAAGAAACATGGATGTTCAATTTGGTGTCGGAGTAAAAGAGCGGGTCTTGATATATATTGGGGGTATAGTTGGAAAAGTGAATGAAATAGAGTATTTCCATGATAAGTGTACTTATTGTTTCAAAATAACTTTAAAATGTATGAAGATTTCATAAATGCAGAGTTTTTTTAGGAAAAAAAGAAGTAATGTGATGTTTTTAGACAATAATTGTGTCCTACTTACCATCGGCTAGGTCTAGATGTACAGTACGTACCATCTAAATGTTTAGAACTACTTGTCGGTATCGTCTCTTGATCATATGGGCCATTCTCACTAAAATAATGTCTGAAATAACATTCTAACTACTTCTCCAGTCATCTAATATGTCTAGATCTACTTGGGATACATTCAAGAATAGTGGTCTGGTCACAGGGTACATCCATACCCCTATCTACATCACCAAAAATTGAAATTTCTCTATCAACAACTTCGTTTTTCATGCTTGACATTGGTCGTAACTAAGCACTCTTTTGCATGATGAAAAGGGTCACTGGACATGCGCAAATAAAACATGTACAATTAAAAAGTTACACCATTTTTGTATAAACAAAACAGGTATAAAAAGATAGTCACACGGCATGGAACACACATACTGAAAGTGACCAGTTTTAGTCATTAGGCACGAGAAGAGTTAAAAATTCCAGCCTCTAAGGGTTAAGCAGCATGAGTTATATTCTGCATTAACTGTTTTAACTTTTTCAGAAGATTAAATCACAAAAATAAAATATCTTCCTTGCCCCCCCCCCCCCAAAAAAAAAACAGTAGCCATCACCTTTCCTGCTGACTTTTGAGTCTTTAATTTATGGGCTGTAGAGAACCTGAGTGCCATTACTGCAAGGACTTGTTTGGTCTTTGGATCATAGTAGTATAACTGTGTTTCATCAACAGTAATGAGTCATTCCCAAAAAAAATGTATCACTAGATCACTCAAAAAGCTTCAAAATTGAGTGGACACTTCCGAGTTTATTCACTTGATTTTGTTTCTTATTTGCATTCCGGCATTTCAGCACCCAACAGTTTCTGCATACTAAAATGCTCATGAATTATATTAGAATGTATAAAATAGTAAAAAGTAGGAGCAGCTTTATTACTTAACGATTACAAATGTCCGGCGGTGTGTGTCAGGAATGGATTTAGTAGAACGTGGAGACTGTTTAAATAGAGACCTGTCACATGTGGTCGGTGGGTTGTAACTGGGGGTGGTGGATGGGGAACCGGGGAGGGGATAGAGAGTGATACAATATTGACCTAGCTAGGAGAAGTCGAAACAGATGATTGGGGAAGAGGGGTTGTAGAGTGATGCTGTGAGGAAGTTTGAAAAGTAAGAATGGGTGGACTTAGTGGAGAGGTACTATAATGATTGAAGAAAATATTATATGTAACTAAACAGCGAGTTTAACCCATGTGGCTCTAGCATCCCATAATTTTGAATGCAGCGGTTCTCAAGTGCCAGGCAGCTTGTGTCATCTGCGTGACATTGTTTGATGGCTGTTACCAGAAAATCAGATTTGCCTCTGTGGTTGGGGCCATTGAAATGATTTGGGACTGGTTTCGAAGCATGCTGGGCGATGTCGTACAGATGTTTTTGCATACGGTCCCCTAATCTGAGGCCAGTCTCACGTCCCCTAATCTGAGGCCAGTCTCACCAATATATGTTATCCTGCATCTTTTGCAAACGATGACATTGCGGGACTTGCATGTGAATCCCTCATGAAGAGTAAGGATAGTTTTGGGAAAGGTAATTGTGTTCGTTTCCCAGACTACCGGGCAGGTAACGCAGCGGGGGCGGTTACATTTTCTGGTGCCAGCATATGTAAGGCTCTGCTTCAAGTGGCTGTGGACAAGGATATCCTTAAGGTTTGGCTCACGTTTGTATGCCAATAGGGGTGGATAAGAAAAAATGTTGCAAGTGTCGGAGTCGAGTTGGATTATCGGCAGATGATGATAAAGAATTTTCTTAACCATCTGACCGTGCGGGTGGAAAGACAATACTAACTTAACTCTGTCAGATGGAGTAACAGGCTTTTTCCTGAATACTTCTTCACGGCTCACTAGTTGGATACGGTTGAATGCTTCACGAAGGACCTTTTCTGGGTAGTGGCAATGACGGAAAAATTCTAATAACTTGTTGGACTGATCTATAAAGTCCAAATTGTCCTGACATATGCGGCAAAGACGGAGGAGTTGGGAGTGTGGGATGGAGTTCTTACAGGCTTCAGGATGGGAGGAGGTATAAAGCAAATAGGTGTGACTGTTGATGGGCTTGTAAAATACAGAGGTGACAAGCCTGTTTGTGCCAATAGAAATTTTAATGTCTAAAAAGTTAACAGACTTGTCAGAAATGTCATAAGTGAATTTTATGTTGTTATTGTGTTGGCGAATTTAATAAATTTTTTAAGGTCTTCCTGTGGCATACTTGATTCCAATGCCATCATCAATGTACCTTTTATAAAATTCTGGAAGTCTGCCAGTGTAGGTTTCCCATAATTTGACTTCCAAAAAGCCCATAAATAGGCATGCATAACTGGGACCCATTTTCGTTCCCATGGCAACACCACTGATTTGCTCGAAGTATTCGGCATTGAATTCAAAAGAATTTAGGTTTAGTACTAGCCATATAAGTCTGATTATGGTGTCAGTGCTAGTAGTGGGGTGAGGGTCTTTGTCGAGAAAATAGCAGAGTGCTGAAAGTCCATCCTCATGGGGGATAGAAGTGTATAGGGAGCAGACATCAAGGAGAAAGATGTGATAGGTGTGGTGTTGAGAGAGTGTGATTGTATCAAAAGTTGTTAATGCGTGGTTGATATCTTTAAAAAAGGAGGGTAATTTGTGTACAAGAGCCTGGAAAATGCTATCTAAAAAATCAGGAATGTGCTCAGTGGGGCATGAACACGCTGATACATTGGGGCGTCCAGGGTTACCTGGTTTGTGGATTTTAGGAAGAAGATAGAAGGTAGGTGTGCCTAAACTGCTGTCCTTAATGTGAAGAGAAACAGCTTGGGGTGGGAGGCCACCTTCTGTAATCAGGTCTTTAATGGTTGCTTCCACTATGTCATTATTTGAATGGGTAGCATCGTTTTTTGCTGGGGCATAGAATTTTGTGTTGCTGAGTTGGGAATTCCTTCCGCGATATATAAATCTTTTTTCCAAACTACGAGATTGCTGGTTTTATCTGCTGGCTTGATCACGATGTCGCTTCGACGCTTGAGGGTGGACAATGCTCTGGACTCTCCCTTATTTAGGTTAAAATGTCGAATTTTTGGTGGTTTGAGGTTAAGGATCTCACGCCACGTCGTATCAATATAAAGATCTAAAGCTTGGGAAGCCCTGGGGGGAAGGTGTCCAGCTATATTTATGGTGGTCATAACATGCAAATGGGTTATCGGGGTCTTGTTCTTTGTTGGCAAAGTGATATTTAAGCCGTAGTCAGGGTGGAACTGTATAACATCGCGGAGTAAAAAATAGCGATCACGCCGAGGGCGGGTAGGAATAAATTTAAGACCTTTGGCGAGAACTAGTTTTTCATCATTAGAAAGGGGCAAGTTGGGGGGGGGGGGAATATATACTACATTAGAGGTTGGAGGAGGAGATGGGGTATCATCTAAGGATGGGGGTGCAAGTACTTGGATATGCTGTGTAATCTGGGAAGGTTGGTCAAGAGGTGTTACAGGAGTCTGATGGTCAAGTGAGATAGAAGTCTGTTGGTCAGGTGTAGCAGAAAGGGGGGGGGGCTGATTGGAAGGTGGTTCACCTCTAGAAGTAGAAGAGGGTATCTTTGACCCGATCGAGGTTGAACAAAAGGCGTCTGTGATTCTGAATGAGCAATTTTTCTCAATCTTATCCAGAAGTCTTTGTTCAACCACGTGGAGTATGCCGGCCGCAGGGTGAAAAGATGACGAGAAACCTTTAGGAATTATTTTGTGGCGGAGACAGTAGTTCAGAAAGTGGAGGTGGGAGGCGAATCTCGTTTTCTTGTAGATTGTGGAAGCTAGTTCTGTGGCTATGCTAGATATATGTGGCGGAAGAAAAAGCGAATGAAAGATTTGAGGGATTTAAGATATTCCTTAGCGGATGGCATGGTGAAGTGTGAAGACGGGAAGAAAGAAGACTACTGATAATGACAAAGGATTAGTAAGTTACAACTGGGATGGTTTGGATATAGTGAGGAGATGTGTTGGAAGATCGAATGAGAGTATAGACGTACAAAAACCAGTCCCAAATCATTTCAATGGCCCCAGCCACAGAGGCAAATCTGATTTTCTGGAAACAGCCATCAAACAATGTCATGCAGATGACACAAGCTGCCTGGCACTTGAGAACCGCTGCATTCAAAATTATGGGACGCTAGAGCCACATGAGTTAAACTCGCTGTTTAGCTACACGTAACATTTTCTTCAATCATTATAGTACCTCTCCACTAAGTCCACCCATTCTTACTTTTCAAACTTCTTCACAGCATCACTCTACAACCCCTCTTCCCCAATCATCTGTTTCGACTTCTAGCTAGGTCAATATTGTATCACTCTCTATCCCCTCCCCGGTTCCCCATCCACCACCCCCAGTTACAACCCACCGACCACATGTGACAGGTATCTATTTAAACAGTCTCCACATTCTACTAAATCCATTCCTGACACACACCGCCGGACAAGCCACACCTTACAATTTACAGCTAAGTACCTTAAAAAAAATTTTTTTTTAATAGTATTCATGTGAATCTATACTTTATCTCCTCTCTCTATTTCTTCGTCCTGTATGTTTTTGTATGATTAAGGCTCATGCCGAAAAGTCACAACTTTGTAATCGTTAAGTAATAAAGCTGCTCCTACTTTTTACTATTTTATACATTCTGGTATCACAGCTTTACTGCAGTGCTTCATGTGTAGTTATATACTTATACACTAATTATTGTGCGTTAATGAATTATAGTAGTTTTATAACTCAAACTGATCCCTGGATATCTCTAGCGTCTCAGTAAATGTTTTAGCTGAAATTCATTCATGTGTCAAAATCAGGTCATAAAACATGATCAGCAATTTCTGAAGTTGATACTGTTGAAAGCCTTCCAGATGTTGCTGTCTTTGGTCTCTGATGAGCATTTGTCACTCAGTATTTGCAGCATAAACGGAGAATTTTATGTCTATATGGAATACCGTCTAAAATTGTCAACATCATTAAGGACTTATACAATGGATATGGTTGTGCAGTCAAGACAGAAGAAGGGATGAGTGAATGGTTCCAGATTGAAACAGGCGTGAAACAAGGATGTATACTGTCTCCTTTACTTTTTGGGATTACAATAGACTTCATAATGAAAAAATGCTGCACAGGTAACACAGGTATTGACTGGGTACATGGGACCCAACTAGAAGATCTTGATTTTGCTGATGACATAACTCTTATCAGTAATAATGTGAATTCCATGCAAGAAAAAACAGATAGCCTATCTTCACTGGCTAGCAAAATAGGACTTGAAATTAACAAGGACAAAACAAAAATAATGAAAATTCCCGTCAATCAAAATGGAAAAATACACATAGAAGGGACAGATATTGAAGAAGTCAATCAATTTGCATACCTTGGCAGCTACATAGACCAGGATGGTGACACTAGAAAGGAAGTTAGGATCAGAATTGCAAAAGCAGCATCAATCTTCAAGAATCTTGAGAACATATGGAATTCAAAAGTTATAAGCACAAAAACCAAGTTAAGACTATTCAATTCAAATGTAATATCCACCCTCATTTATGCATGCGAAAGCTGGAAAACAACTAAAGAAATAGAAAAGAAATTAGACTCTTTTGAAAACAAATGCCTAAGGAAAATACTCGGCATCAAGTGGAATGAATTCAAGAACAATGCAGAGATAAGACAGATGACTGAACAACAACCAGTCTCATGGGTGATCAGGAAAAGGAGATGGACATATGTTGGCCACTTGATGAGAAGAAATGAGCAGAGAATCCCAAAACAAGCTATCAAGTGGAACACAACAGGCCGAAGAAAAAGGGGCAGACCGCGTGAAACTCTGAAGAGAACATTATTAAGAGAGGCCAAGTTAACAGGCATAAAATCCTTTGTTGAGGTTGAAAGACTCGCCGAAGACAGGAAAAATTGGCGAACTACTTTGCGAGCCCTATGTGACGTCTAACGGCACGGGAAGGATATAAGATATAAGATAAGATTTGCAGCATACCCTCATAGATCAACATTAAAATGTCTAAATCAGTGCTGCATTTCAATTACAGAATTTGTTTCATAGTAAAAATGAACAATGTTGGTGCTATGCGGTATGGTCCAGTACCGTCATTTAAAATCATTTCCTTCTGCGCCACCGTAGTGACTACTTTACATCATCAGTGATCAGTTTGTCAGTTGGCTCACCACCCATTAGTAAGCAAACATTGTGTGATCATGAGTCAGTATTATTAAGTGATCAACAGCTAAGTCATATGCTGCAGCAACAAAAACTTTTCTCATGCTGCTTAAGTGATTTCATATTCTTTCCTTCATCACCAGTCATTTTCTTTTGTACATGTTTTTAAAAAAAAATGCTTTTTCACAAGCAGTTTTAGAGGAAAACAACCAAACAAACAACAACAAAAAAAAAAAAATTGTTAGACTTAAATCCCCATGGGAACAACTGTGTTGAGCACACTTATCTTAATATAGTGTTTGTGAGACAGGGAGCATAGATCTGTTTGCTTGAAAACTTTGACCCACTTCTGTAGCCCATAAACTTGTAGCAGTCAACACTAATTGTAATTGTTATTTTTGTAAAATGTAATGTCAGGTTGGTGGGTGGACAGATGGGGACATGGAGATCTCTGGCAGGGATGAGGAAAGTCTGGTGTGAAACCAATGAATCCAGGACGTGACAAGCCTGTGGATCTTTACACCAATGGCTGTCAGAATGATGTAAACAAAACAGAGCCAGTAGACTATAGGCGGTGGGGAATGGATATCGTTGAAGCACTCATCATATTCCTCATCCCAAAGTCGGAGTGTCTTCGTGGAACTGTCTCAAAACCATCTGACATGGAGAAGGGACTTAAATACAGCCACCAGGGGCTGGAAAACAAAGTTTTGGCCAGGCCAGCCACATCTGTCTTCATGGCAGTCCAAGCAAGACCACAGTCTGCCCTAGCAAGGAAAGGGGTGCTGAAGTCGGAGTTACCCAGCCAAAAGGCGCATCGCAAAAATCGGGATAACATGCATTATTGGTAATGAAATGTCTCTATCTGCAGTTTTCAAACATGGTGCTCACCCTGTGAAGACTAACCAGGCAGGTGCAGTGCCAGGCCCCCTGCCTCGAAAGGGTCCACCCTACTGGAGGTCCTCTCAGTTCGTCTTGTGGAGTCGGGAGACATGAGAGTAGAGCTGCTGGCCAAAAAATACAACGGAAGAAAACTGCCAAAAAGCAAGAACTTAAAATAATGCAGTGGAATGCTGAGTGTGTCAGCAGTGTTAGAGATGGCTATAGCAAAAAGGTGGAACTAGAGAACAGGTAAGTATATGCTGCATACAGGAGACACACCTAATCAAAGATGCCGCCTTTAAAATCAGAGGTTACCAGTGTTTTAGATCAGACCGGCAGGACAGAAGAAAAGGAGGAGTGCTCATACTTGTTAAGAATAACATCAGCGCATATGTCAGATGGGAGTGTACATGGAAGGAGCTGAATATCAGATGATCCGTCTAAAAACCAGTAATACAGATTTACACCTCCTTAACTATTACTGTCCTAATGACCACCAACTTGCTCTAGAAACAATCCCACACAAAGAGAGACTGATGGTCTGTGGTGATTTTAAAAGCCATTCCCAGAGCTGGGGCTATGATCACATAGACAAGAGAGGAGAGGAAGTTGAGAGCTGGCAGGATGATAATGGACTTCTCCTGATCAACCAGCCAATGGATCCCCCAACATTTTACTCAAGGGCTTGGCATACAACCTCAACACCAGATCTGGCATTCCACTCTCCAGACCTGAAGTGGAAAATTATACGTGAAGTTGGAAAACAACTTGGAGGTAGCGACCATCGACCAGTCTTCCTGACAATAGAAAATGAACTCCTTAACATCAGTACCCCTCTCCCCAGATGGAACTATAAAAAAGGTGTAAAAAAGCAAATTGGACAATGTACAGACATTGTACAGGTATCCTGGTGGGACAGCTGTCCACAGAAGGTAAGGATATTAACAGCATAGTGAAGGAATTCAATGCTTGTATCCTTCAGGCCACCCGTGAAACCATTTCCAGAGGAGCTCGTAGGGATTATAAACCATACTGGTCTAGTGAGCTGGGAAAATTCCATGATGACGTGGAAACACCTCGAAAGCAAGCAGAAAATAGACCATGCCAAGAACACCACAATAATTACCAAAATGCTAAGGCCAAATTTCAGAGAGCCAAGCTGCAAGCCAGACGGGAAAGTTGGAGAGAGAAAACAGAGTCCCTAAACTTTGAAAAGGATGGAAGGAAACTGTGGAAACTAATCAAACAGGTAAATGATGAGAGTACTGGAAGAAGTACAAAGATTAAGCTAATAGAGGATGGGAAAACTCTTACTGGTAAGCAGGTAGCAGATCAGTTTGGTCGCATGTTTGCACAAGACTGCAACATTGACATCCATCCA
This sequence comes from Achatina immaculata, assembly GCA_009760885.1. Lineage (NCBI taxonomy): Eukaryota > Metazoa > Mollusca > Gastropoda > Stylommatophora > Achatinidae > Lissachatina > Lissachatina immaculata. The sequence continues at coordinate 1,229,097 of CM019704.1, forward strand.
GAGAAAGAGTGTACAGTGCGCATTAACCCACAGAAAGAAGAGGAACAAGTCAGAAAAGTGGAGGTCACGGATGCACCAATCACACGGAGCAAGTTAGACCTAGTAAACTGAAACTAAGGAAATCACCAGGACCAGAATGAGTGTCCAATGAAATGATCAAGAACCTGGGAATGGCAGCAACGGGAAAGCTACTGGATATTTTCAATATGTGCTGGAGCACAGGTAAGTACAGGCCAGTCAGTCTCACTAGCTGCCTATGCAAAACGATGGAACGCATCATTGACCTGAGGCTAAAATGGTACATAGAAAGTGAAAACCTTGTTCCACAACAAGGATTTAGTCAGTACTACAGTCCAGAAGATCAAGTGACCTATCTCTCTCAAGAGCTTGAGGATGCATTCTAAGAAAAAAACTTTGTACTAGCAGTGTGGATAGACCTGAAGAAAGCCTTTGATAAAGTATGGAAAAAAAGGTCTGCTGTGGAAGCTAAGAAACTGCAATGTGAATGGAAGACTGTACAACTGGATAAAGTCCTATTTACACAATAGAAGAGCTAGAGTAGTAATGGATGGACACAAAAGCCAGAAAGTACTGCTGCGACACGGTGTACCACAAGGAGGAGTCCTTTCACCTACGCTATTCCTGGTATTCATTAATGACCTGGTCAAGGAACTTCCCTATGGAATCAAAGCGGCACTGTATGCAGATGATCTGGTCATGTGGTGTAGAGATGAATACACGACAGTTGCTACACAGAGACTTCAAAGAGCAGCAGACATCTTGACATCATGGACAAACAAATGGTGTGTAAGTATAAACACAGAGAAATCAAATACCACTCTGTTCACTCTCTCATCTAAACAGAAAGCAGGTAAGATCTTTGTAAATGAAATATCCTTAAGGATGGACAACCAACCCACTTACTTAGGAGTGACTCTTGACTCAAAACTGACCTGGAAGCAACACATCAACAGTGCAGAAGCAAAAGCCAGAAGAAAACTAGCCATATTAAGAAAATTGAGTGGAACCACATGGGGAGCTAGTGAAAGAATCCTCAAGAATGTATATCAGCAAAGTATTCTACCACATTTAGAATATGGCTCAACATCTTGATGCACAGCATCAAACACTACGCTGCATAATCTAGACAAGATACAAAATCAGTCACTATGGATTATCACAGGTGCCATGAGGTCCACACCAATAGTAGAAATGCAGAAAATAGTTGGTGTTCAAGCGCTAAAGGAACGTAGAGACACAAAGGTCATGACCATGGGAGAGAAATTCCTCAGCTCTGTAAGCCATCCCCTGAAGGAGAGATTCAATAACTTGGCACTAAGACAGCTTAAAAGAAGCAGCTTCATTCATCAGGCCAAGCGTATGTGTAAGCTGATACCTGACCTTCCAACTGTAGTTGCTCCATTATCATCTGTACTAGAGCATACACCATGGAAAGAAGCAGATTATACGCAAATAACTATTCAAACTGAAGTGAAAGGTGTGCAGAATGGTGAGATGCAGAGCAGTCTTGTAAGATCAACAGCCACACTTAGTGTTCTAGATGACAAATATCCTTGTGACACCTGGATATGTGTTTATACAGACAGATCTGCACACAATGCCATAAAGAATGGAGGGGCAGGGGCACATATTGAATATCCAAACAACACCACTGACAAGATTTCCATACCCACTGGAAAATACTGCAACAACTTTGATACAGAAGTTAGGGCAATTGTTGCTACAGTTAAAAAACTATCAGACTCCAGAATTGATACGCGCTCTGTAGTAATTCTCACAGATGCAAGATCAGTACTGGAAGATCTTCAGTGCAGCAAACTACCAGACCTTAAGAATGCCTTGTCAAAAATTGGCTTACAACATGGAGTCACCTTGCAGTGGATTCCCTCCCACTGTGGGATACCAGGCAATGAGAAAGCTGACCGTCTGGCCAAAGAGGGCAGTGAAATGGAGCAGCCAGACATATCAATCACCTATAATCAGAAGAAAAGCATGATAAAAACCTACAGGAAGCACAAACACCACCACATGATGACTATCACATGCTAAACAGAAAGGAACAGGTCACCATTTTCCGTCTCCGAACAGGACACAGTCGACTCCGAAGTCATATGTATACAAAGTTTAAGATTGGTACTACCACTCTTTGTACATGTGCCCAGGTGCCCCAAACTGTGGAACATATCCTCCAAAACTGCACCAACTACGAGACACTGAGAAGTAATTACTGGCCCAGTGAAACCACTAAAGAAGATAAGCTCTACGGTTCCATACATGAATTACAAAAAACAGTGAAATTTGTCCAAGAGACAGGACTGCAGATATAGACAGACAGTGCAAACGAAAAAGAAGAAATTAGACTTAAACACTTGATCAGATACAGAACTATATAATAAAAAAAAATTATAATTATTTATGTAACACAAGGAGTTTATTATGGCTGAGTTTCTGGAAGTCCAGTAGAACAAAAGTGTAGTGATAACTTTAAACTTAAAGAATGAGTGCTGAAAGCTTTTTTTCTTCTGTAGACATAAAATGTGATGTAGAGCAATATAGTACTGCTAGTAGATAATGTTCATTCATTCATTTGCATGTCTCTTGTGGAACTTGCCTAGGGAGCAGCACTCCCACACACTTGTTAGGGAACAGCACTCCTGTAGGCCTCTCAGTTGTGAGACACTGATGCATCCATTCACAGATCATCAATGATGTCTTGCAGCCATCTTCGCCTTGGTCTTCCTCTTTCTTTTTCCCATTATGTACCCTTCCAAGACTATCTTCTCTAGATTATCATCACGTTTAATATGTCCAAAATATTTAAGTTTTTGTTACATAAACAAAATGTGTATAAATTATTTTACAATATTCTGTTATAATTATGTGTCAGCTACCTGGATTTCTAGTACAGTCTAAATTTAAACATGTTTTCACTGCTAAAACTGTCAGATTAGACCTGTCTTTTCAATCTGTGAAGAGGGAAAGGTTTGCATAAATATCTGACAAAAAATATACTAATTTCTTTCAATTTCAACTAGCTAGCTTCCTCGTCATTACTTACGCTTCGCTCAGTCTGCACACAAACAGACTCTGTGTCAGAAATAAATCAGGATGGAATAAAGGCAAGCAACTCCAGGAACAATCTAAAAGAAGAATATACAGTGCGTATGCGTCCACTGGACCAGTATTATGAGGCTGTCATGAAAAGAGTATCTGAGTCCACTGATGACAGTAAGAAAAATTAATGGCACAAATGATATACTTTGCTAATCAGATGTAATTATCATTTAAACATTCTTGCAGGGCAGCATTCAAGTACATTGGCCGTGGATTGACTGTGTGGTTAGGACAGATTTCAGAATTGCATTTTTGACACCTACATTTGATTTTTAAGCCTTTGTCAAAATATTTCTTTGTTCATCTTGATCTTCATAATCTCAATATAGTGAATGGTTGTTTAAATCATCTGCTTTTGGAGAAATAGGCTGTTCGCCCCTCTTTATTTTGGACAGCACTTCATTGTTGAAAATATGAGTCATTTTGGTTTTCACAGTGGTGTAACTTTCAGGCATACCCCATTTTGTGATAAATTACTGAATAGTTTTAAATTGTGGCTACACCCAGAGTATCCAACAACTGCCTCGCTGATGACAATTTAGCAATATAATGCTTCCTGCCAGACTTTTACAAGCACAGCATGAATTGCATCTCTCTGTTAGTAAGGTATTTCTCATTTTACTGCTGTTGCTGAAATATAAAATAAATTAATAATGCTATATGAAAGTAAAAAGAGAAGTTGTAAAGCAATTACATTTCATACAAAAATTCTTAAGTTTAGTGATGACAGTGCCTCAAGCAGTGAGACAGGCTGATGGCTAAACTTAAACTTACACCACAGTTGCTGTTATTAAAATGAACACAAAATGTTTGAAGAAGTTAAATGCTGCATCAGCTGACAGTGATTCAGAAGCGACAGCATTATTGCTGATAGGGATAAAAAATAATAGCATGGTTAGACAATCAAATAGGTCAATGTTTTCTTAAGGCAGGCAATTATTCAGAGTCCACAACCACCAAAAGCTGATATTGAGGAAGTGAAGGACACTGAATATGAAACAAAAATAAAATGATCTGGTCCAAGATAAACAAGTTTGTGTTAACATTAAATGTGAAACTGCTGCCATTATAGATACTGCTGCCATAGAGAATTTTCCCCAAATAAGTTAGCTTAATTAACTGATAATAGCTGTTATTCTTAGAACACATTTTAATGTGTTATTCCCTCAAAACATGTATTGTGAAGGAAGAGAAACCAGTGCTAGATTTTAAACCAGTTAAAAACTGAATAGCCATTTTGTTACAGACCACTGATTCTGGTAAATTTCAATGTTAAGTCTGTGCTTATTAACCATTCTTGAAATCCAAGAACTCTCAAGAACCGTGTTAAAACTAGCCTTCTGGCTTGTTTGAAATCCTGTGTAACAGCACAGTTTGACTGCATCCCTGCTTTAAAAGTAGTTCACTACCTGCTTTGCTTCACCAGTTGAAAGATATTATGCAGTAAGCAAATTCCATTTAATATTTTGCCCACTCCATACCGGTATTTCTCAAACATGTCACACATGCGAGAAAATTCCAATATTAAATTATTTTCATTCAAATTACCGCATGTTTGCCTTTATATAAAACTTTCACTAGTCTGACATCTATGTAACATGAATTGAGTTTGTGTTTGTTCAATATTCCTCCAACAATAAAGACTCCTAGCAGACTCACATTGAAAACAGGTTCATCATCTTACTGCAATAGAATTTGACCATAGTTAAAGTAGTGATAGTGTAAACTGTAAAAAACTATAAATTTAAGATTAACTGCATGAGTGTCCAGCCCAGAGATTGATAAATCTATGCTCAAGCGTAGAGAACATGGATATCTCTCTCTTTCTGAACCTTAAGTGCCCAGGGCACATGGGGCTTCCGCAAGGGTTTTCCACAAATGCCTGTCCTTCGCCTTTTTTTCTGCTCTTGCCCAGGTGAGCCCTCTATTGCTCAACATCCTTTCTGCTGTTCTTCTCCATGTCTCTTTTGGTCTACCCTTACTTCTGCTCCCCTGTGGTGTCCATCTTAGTGCTATTTTTGGTAGTGAGTTGTCAGTCATTCGGAGCACATGTCCCAACCATCGCTATCGTCTTTCCTCAATAATTGTTGTCAGTGGTTTCATCTGCATTTCTGCTAATAAGATGTTATTTCTTATGGTGTTTGGCCAAAATATTTTTCTAATTCTTCGTAAACATTTAGTCTGGAAAGAATTCAACTTGTTTTCTATGGTTTTGGTGATTTTCCAGCATTCACTTCCATAGAGTAGTACACTTAGAACATTACTCTTAAATATCCTGATTTTTATATTTATGCTTAGTTTATTTGATTTCCATATATTCTGCAGCATTGCAAAAGCCTGGTTTGCTCTAGTAAATCTGCTGTTGATGTCCTCTGTGCTGTCTCCATTTTCTACTACTCTGCTGCCAAGGTATACAAATTCGTTGACCTCCTCCACTAACTTGTTATCTACTCTGAGTACATTTCTGTTGTTCACATTTTGCTTCATTAACTTTGTCTTTCCTACATTGATCTTTAGTCCTATGTTGTTTGCATTCTGAGTTAGCTTGTTTATTTTATCTTGCATATCTTTGTGACTGCTTGATAATAGACAAATGTCGTCCGCAAAGTCAAGGTCCTCCAGCACTGTGTCAAGGGTCCATTGTAATCCTCTGCGTTTGCCTGATGTTGCCTCCTTCATTAAGAACATGGATATACTGCTATAGAAATGTCATGTGGGAGTACACAGCAATGAAATGGCAGATAGACTAGTTGGACACACTAAAATAAATGGCATGCTGAGAATGGACAAAGGAGACACTGCTAAAACTATATTGGAAAAACTGCGAAAATGAAGGTCAGGAATGGATGAACAATGTAATTGTGAAGCAATTGATGGAGCTAGGGCAGATTAAGGGTGCTGGTAGGAAATATGAACTATGTGGCAAACTCGCCGTAAAGAACCAACACTTCATGGGAACTATTAGCAAACATACTCTTGGATGGATGCTGCGGCATGTGGCGAAGCATTTATGGGGTTGTCCTGAATACAATGACATCGAGTCTGATTTTGAATCTTTATAGAAATGTGCACTGCTAAGTCTATCACAGTTGCAAAATTTATGAAAAATACTGTGACGCTGTGCAACAGTCTGAGAAATGTTGAGAACCACTTTTCTAGACATTTTAATGATATTTCTACCTATGAACACAAGCTTTCTAATGCAACCAAAGGGTTGGCGTGTTACAGCTGCCTTTAAATTGTATTATTTATTGAACAATTTAGTATGTGTATTATGTCAGACAAATGAATGGTCAAGAAGTTGTAAAAATAAATTCTAGGAAATTTTTGGATAGAATTAAAATATGGGACACAGAATAATGTTAAGTTATGTACTCTATTAGGTGCTAGGAAATTACTTGATTACCTTGAAGGCTTTAAAAATCCTGCACTTGAAGTATTGAAAGTGTAGTGATTGCAAAGCAGTTAAAACAAGAAATGGAACTCAAGATATAGCCAAACTTTTGGGGTATCTTTCTGAGAAAGCATCAGAAAGAGGTGTAAAGTTATCAAGCCCTGAGCTTGAGCTTGCAAAAGTTTTCTGAAACTTTCTATCATTCTCAATCTGGGATGTCCATTTTAGAAAGGTTTTTCCAGAATTTATAAAAATCCAGAAGTAGATTCTAATATTTTCACTACCACATGCCTTTTATACAGAAATCTAAGGATATAATAAAAAGCCATCAATCCTTCAAACTACTTTTGGCATCTGCATACATAAAAGACCAACACCAACTCATGGTTCTACTAGAGCATTAACTTCTATTCATGGCCATACTCCTCTTATGGACATTAAATGCATGCAAATCTCCACCACAAAAAAAAAAAAAAGTTCAACAATTGATGAATACACTGAATGTTCCAGAAAATGTGCCACTCCCTGCATCCTTCCTTCAGTTGTAATCTAAAACAAATAGATGACAAGTAAGTGAAGTATTTAATTACTAAATGTAAAAGCTTTAGGCAGGTGATCTCAGTGTAGGGACAATGGCTACGATCACTGACTAGTACAGTCACCAGTCACTGCTTGGAAGGAAAGCAATGGTAAACTATCTTCTGAAAATATACCAAGAAACCCAAACAGCAACATGGAAAGTCAAATAGGAAAAAGATCGGGTGGTGAGGCCCCCAGACCAGAGAGATCTAATTTTAACACTGGGGAAGAGTGTCAGTACTAGTAATTATGATGACAGACAAAATCCTGACGGCGTTCCTAAGAAAATTCCCTGCATCAAACTAAAAAGAAAAATAAGAGTAGGAACATGGAATGTAAGAAGTATGTATGAGGGAAAGTATAAAATAATAAGTGATGAGATGAAAAGAATGGGGATACACATTTTGGGAATCTGTGAACATCGATGGAAAGGATCAGGACACTTCAAGAGCGAGAATGATATCTTTATATACTCTGGTGGAGAATTAGGAGGAAAGAATGGAGTGGCTTTTTACTTGGACAAATCAACATCAAAAGCATTACTAGGTTACAATCCAGTAAGTGATAGAATCCTCACAATCAGACTTAAGGGCACTCCTAGAAATGTAACAATCATCCAGATATATGCACCTACATCAGCAGCAGAAGAAGAGGAAGTAGAAGACTTTTATAACACACTGTGAGCGACGACAGACCAGGTACGGAAAAATGATATTGTATTAATAATGGGGGATTTTAATGCAAAGATTGGTACAGAAAGAACAGAAGATGAAGGACATGTTGTAGGGAAATTTGGCATAGGACATAGAAATGAGGCAGGTGACAATCTAATGGCTTTTTGCATGGAAAATGAGCTAATAAAGCTAACATATTTTTTAAACAACATCCAAGAAGACTATACACATGGACATCACCTGATGGGAAAACCAAGAATCAAATTACATTTTAGTGCAAAGAAGGTGGAGATCAAGTATAACATCAGCAAAAACTTTACCAGGTGCTGATTGTGACACAGACCATGAGTTATTAATAGCAGACATGAAGATAAAGATAAAAAAGACAGTTGCAGGATCAAGACCACTCCGCTTTGATTTTATATAAATACCAGAACAATATGGTATAGAAGTGAAGAACCATTTCGAAATCCTGATGGCTGTACAGGAGGAGATGACACCAGATAATTTGGCTATGCAGGAGATATCTTAATAACAGCTAAAGACATGGTTCCAGTAAAGAAAACACAAAAGAATGGGTGGATTACAGGAGGCACACTAGAACTGATAAAACAACTTAGAGAAATGAAGACGCAATGGAAAGTGACAAACAACAACAAAGAGAAATATAAATCTTTAACAAAAGAAGTATGAATAAACATAAGAAAAGACAAAAAACAGTACATACAAGATTGTTGTGAAAGAAAAGGAGGACATCAGAAGTGTGGAAGAGATAGTAAAATGTTTAAAGAAATGAAGACATTGATGAGAAATGTCACACCCAAGCTAAATGTAGTTTGTGACAAGATAGGGAATACCTTGACAGAGACAGGAAATTCTAGAAAGATGGAAGGAATATTGCAGAGGAATGTATGAAACAATTGATTGTGAAAGCAGAAATCAACAGTGTGAATTACTATTGGAGGAGAAAGAACCCGAACCGACAATAGAAGAAGTTTTATGGGCAATGAAGAATCTGAAAAATGGTAAATCACCAGGATGTGATGAGATAACAGCTGAATTTATTAAAGCAGAAGGAAAAGAATGTGCAAAATCTATCATGCACTATGTAAAAAGATATGGCATTCAAGTATTTGGCCAAAAGAATGGAAAAGAACTATATTCATACCACCGCCAAAAAAAGGTAAGCTGAAATTATGTACAAACTACAGAACTGTTGCCCTGATTAGTCATGCCAGTAAAATTCTGTTAAAAATCGTAATGGGTAGACTTCATAAGAAAATAGAAGAAGAAGTCAATATGGTCCAAGTTGGTTTCAGGCAAGGAAGAGGATCAAGAGATCATATATTCAATATAAGATTAATAATAGAAAAATGCAGAGAGTTTAATGTGAATCTATATTTATCCTTTATAGACTATTCAAAGGCATTTGATTGTGTACAACACCAGAAACTTTGGGAAATAGTGGGATTTCCAACATATTTGATACAATTAACATCACTGCTGTATCTAGACCAAGAAGCAGCAGTAAGAATAAATGGTGAAACAGCAACTTGGTTTGACATAAAACAAGGGGTCTGTCAGGGGTGCATATTGTCGCCTTACTTATTTAACTTGTATACTGAAAATATAATGAGGAATGTTAGAGAAGATGTAGACAAAGAATATTATGATGCCATAACAATTGGAGGTTAATAAATACCAGAGATTAGATATGCTGATGACACAGTATTACTGTCCACAACACAAAAAGGAATGGAAAAACTAATTATGTCAGTCCGTAAGAACAGCAAAGAGCAAAACCTCTATCCTAATGCAAAGAAAACTAAATTGATGACAACTGAAAAAACAAACAAGGCAACTGATATATGTATCAATGAGGAAAAACTGGAAGAAGTGGAGAGTTTTGAATATCTTGGATCACTACTAACTAATAATGGAGATACAATGAGGGAAATTAAAAGGAGGACATCTATCGCTCTTCAGAAAGTAAAACAACTAAAGAATCTGTGGATAGGAATAGATATAACTACAAAAATAAGATTTTTAAGGGCATGCATCTTTCCCATCACAACATATGCCTGTGAGACCTGGACACTTAACAAAACAGCTGAGAAACACATAAATGCCTTTGAATGTAAATGTAAATGCTACAGAAGAGTTCTTCAAATACCATGGACACAAAAAAGAACAAATATATCCATACTACAAGAATTTAATATTGAAGAAGGGTGGCTAGTAAAGAGGATTAATGAGAGAAAACTTAAATATTTTGGACACATTAAACATGATGATAATCTAGAGAAGACCGTCTTGGAAGGGTACATAATGGGAAAAAGAAAGAGAGGAAGACCAAGGCGAAGATGGCTGCAAGATATCACTGATGATCTGCAAATGAATGCATCAGCAGCAGGCCATCTTGCTCACAAACAAGAGACCTACAGGAGTGCTGTTTGGGAGGCAAAGCTTCGCAAGGGACATACAAATGAATGAATGAAAAGCTTTATCAGTGTTTATAATAAAAATGCTAATACAGTACAGTGAAAAAAAGAATGCTTGTACTTTTCCACAAAATAAACCAAAGATGAATTTTTGTTATGACCTGCAGTTTTTAGTTTAATTATAGATTTACATTGGTTGTATATATATATGACAACTGCAGCAGAGTATACACATCAACAAGTGAGAATAAGACACATTTCACTTTATGACACAGGTCTGGAACATAACACCATAATGAGGGGTGTACTTGTTTTACTACGGTTTGGTTTTTTTTCATATCATGGCATTTTATAAATCTATTGCATGAAGTACAGTTACTTATGATTTATTTACTAAAATCTGATCCTCTTTAATTTATAGTTGAACCTGATCCTCATGACAGCATATTCTCCAAAGCTACCATCACCCAGGGTGCTTTGGCTGGCCAGATCTACAATCGCAATGAAACCATTTCAAGTGACAGTGAGTCATCGTTTCCCACAGATAATGAAGCCAGTAACACCAGTAGCAGTCACAGTAATACATCTGTGCCAGAAATGTTTGGTCGTATGAACATCACAAGATTCACTTTTGCACAGTGCACACCTGGTCATTTCTTGCTCATGTTGGTGTGGTGCATGTATTCATTGGTTATTGTTGGTCTTGCAGAGGCCTTTTTACCTTATATTATTCTCTTCACGCTATTTTTCTTTCTTGTTATTCTCAGATGACCATTGGACAGAGGATGGTAGGACTGGATCATACTTAAAATTGCATCAGATTTACCTTTTCTTGCATTCTGTGCAAGTATTTTACAAGCATGGCTCTAGCAGTTACAAGTGATACACTAAAAAACAATTAGATATCAACTAGTCTTTTACAAGTTTTTGCAGTATATAGAATACTGATTGTTCACCATCCTTATGAGCTACCATTTAGTTTTTCTGATGATAGTATATTAATTTACTTATTTGAGCACTGGATTTTTTTTTAATGTTAGAGATTTTAGATGATGTGTTAGAAAATATATGTGTGTGTATGTTTGAGAAATTCCAGCACAAATTCATAATTATGTTCCTTGTAGTGCTTCATCACAGATTACTATAATTACATCAGGTTATTTTATTCATGTTACAAAAAATGGAAATTGCTGTATGATAATAGTCACTGATATTGTTGATATGGGCTAGCGAGACATAAAAAACAACTTAAAACATATTAATAATTAAGAAATCTTGGAAAAAAATGTCTAATGGTTATTTGAGGTACACTTGTCACATCACAAAATAGTCAAAGTGACAATTGTCGCACCACAAAATAGTCAAAGTGGCAATAGTCACATCACAAAATACCCAATGTGGCAATCAGCATGTTATTTCTAACATATTGCTGCTTGTCTGATGACATTCTGGATAAAGAGAGCAAAAAATAAAAATTGTCTTTCAGATCAGAAATCAGTGTCCTATAAACTTTGGTGTTCATCTACAGATGATGCAATTATTGCTAAAATAGTCATAAACACTGACATTATATATAATCTTTCCTATTCTAAAACCAGGTTTAAATTTTATAAGCTCAATGTCACAGGACAGACACAAAAAAGTTATCTAATTCCACCACATACCTGTATAAATAATAGGATAAAGAGATTTTTTTTTTCCCCTTATCTCCCCACAATCAACATTTTCAGCGTATATTTTCTTCACATAAACAATCAGAAAAAAACTGTAAAAGTAACATTCAGATGGGTCATGCAATGTGGACAGACACTGCATCACAAAGAATTAATGTTTTGCAAATAGGATAAACCAGAATGACAGTACTAATAAAGCTAACATCTGGAGAGACAAAAAATGAGGAATGTATTAAATTTTTCCTCAAACTGCACCACAGCATCACTCCAAACTGCAATGTAATGGAAGTCTCTCATTTCTTGAAAAAATTTCATTTAAGTTTAGCTAAGAATAAAGTTTTCTGTACAGAAAGTCTTTGTAGTTAAATATGCAGTTTACCTCCATGTAAAAAAAAAAAAAACCAGATTATTTATCAAAAGATTTATTTCCTTCAGTATTAAATATCAAAAGAATACTTGTTAAATTAAACTTTTTTTGTAAAGTCAGATTTTTAAAAAAATTATTCCATAGGTCTTCAGCTGTGTCAAACATAATATTATTCTTCATTTTGAAAGCAAATTTTGCAGTTAATAAAAGCTTTTATGAGTGAAATATTTTTCATAAAAATTTTGAAACACAGTATATAATTCACTACCATGCTAACCAGAGCCTACTGAGAAAAGTGGTAATCTCAACAGAGCATTTGGGAAGAGTAGAACTCAACCCACACATCTTACATAACATCATAAACAGGTGATGAAAGTTGCAGCTATGATATGGAAACAACACATCAGTCATTGTAATGGAAAAATTCTCAATGATAAAAGAAAATTCTGATAGAAAATTCATGACCTTGTAACATATTTTCTCTTGAATTTGTTCTAGGCTTAGTTTTAATATGCTGATGCTTTATTTCTTCCTATTGGTATTCAGTTGTTTTTTTCATATGTCATTTTATAAATCTATTGCATGAAGTACAGTTACTTATGATGTATTTACTAAAATCTGATCCTCTTTAATTTATAGTTGAAGCTATTCAAATATTCCATTTCCCTAAATTTACAGTGTCATTTCTTCATTGATGACATAATTCTTATCTGTGACAATGTGAAATCAATGCAAGTAAGAACAGATACCCTGTCTTCAGTGGCTAGTAAACTAGGACTTGAAATTAACAAGGATAAAACAAAAATAATGAAACTTCTTATTAACCATGAAGGACAAATATACGTAAAAGGAACCGTTGTTGAAGAAGTAAACCATTTTGCATATCTTGGCAGCTACATAGACCAGGATGGTGACACCAGAAAGGAAGTTAGAATTCGAATTGCAAAAAAAAAACAGCACTGACCTTCAAGAATCTTCAGAACGTATGGCATTCAAAAGTTATAAGCACAAAAACCAAGTTAAGATTATTTAATTCAAATGTAATATCCATCCTCATTTACTCATTTATGCATGTGAAAGCTGGAAAACAACTAAAGAAATAGACAAGAAATTAAACTCTTTCAAAAACAAATGCCTAAGGAAAATACTTGGTATAAAGTGGAACGAATTCAAGAACCCAGAGATAAGACAAAATGACCAAACAACAACCTGTCTAATGGGTGATCAGAAAAAGATGGACATGTCAGTCATGTGATGAGAAGAAACAATTGGCGGATCCCCAAACAAGCTATGAAATGAAACATAACAGGCCAAAGAAAAAGAGGTCGACCATGTGAAACTCTAAAGAGGACATTGTTAAGAGAGGTCAGTTCAGTGGGCATAACATCCCTTGATGAGATTGAAAAACTCACCGAAGATGGGAAATCTAGGCAAACTACCATGCGGGCCCTATGTGACGTTTAGCGGCACGAGAAGGATGTAAGATTTCTTCACTGCACAGTATCCTGTTCATGGTCTAGTGTCACAAATTATATATGATAAATCCTAATGAGTAAGGAGAACCCATTATGTCATTAATCTGATAAATTGTTGAAGCATGATCTGACAATGAAGTGAAAGTACAATGATGGTTCTCCTTTGCCTTCCATTTGGTTTTGGTTTACACACGGTTTTCTCACCAACCTTTGTCTTAAGACGCTAGTCTACATGCCAGTGGTTGTACTTGATGCAAGGGTCTACTTGTATTTCAAAGGGAACAATTTTAATTTAGAAAATGTTGATAAAATTTTATGATGCTAGTTCAAGTATCTGTTTATTTGTATACTTTATAACACTGGAGCAGATTCAGATGAATCGTGCACAATATGCACGAGCAGAAGCTTGATCAAGGCAGAACTGGTCAGAATGACAAGATAGTGATATGTTGTACATTTAAATAAAACTATAGTGATATGTACTTTGTGCATTTAAATAAAACTGTCTTTTAAACTTAAAATTCTAGACATTATGGCAGATTAGTCTGATGTACAAAACTTCTTGATTAACAAAAATTGAACAAACCATATTATTTTGACATTTTCCTCATTATCTATTTATCTAGGCAATCTATTTAACCTAGAGAAAGCATTCTCAAGAACTTATAAACATATTTTAAACAAAATGTGTGTTAGAAAAAAATGACCAATTAAACAAAGAAGTACAGTAACAGGTACTGAGGGAAATGAGCTGGTAAAAATTAACGGAAGCCTATGAAAAAATCATTAAGCTACAAAAAATAAAATGAACAGGCAGATACATAAAAAAAATATGGATCTAACGAAAAGTATATGTGAATGCAAATGGAAATTGTTTGGTGCATGTCTAATCATCTTGCTACTATATCTCCAAAATGACTGATAATGCTTTCAACGGAAGAAGAGTGGGCTTATGTGTCAGGGCTGGCCAGACAGCCAATCACAGCTGGCTAAACTTTTTTCCCACCTTGTTTAGTCTGTGCTTCAAGAAACAGACATCCTGATCAATGGGATAAGGACTGCCATGGTCCTAATGACTGTAGGTGTGCCAAAAAGGACTGCATCTTTTCTTGCTTTTTAGAGTCTGCAAGCTGGCAGCTATAACATACTCTCCACCCAGCACAATGGTTGTGTTTCAACACTGATAAAGGGGATGGCGACTGCAGTAAAACTGGTTCAAATAATAAAGGTAGATAGAGGTGTATGGTGTAGTTTTACAAAGTGGCACAGTGAGTAAATGAGAAAAAAACAAATAGAAAATATGAGAATGTATAAATGAAAAACGTACAACATCCAATTTTTCAGCGTGAGCCTTTTATGAGGATTACATAACAAACAAGACAAAAACTGAATAACTAAACGGGAAACTTATCTTAATGTGGCATCCTCTGACAGAAGGGAACACAGAAATGCCTGACCACTGGACAAGACATAAAGACCACACAGGGCCACACAAAGACTAAGCCGATGGATTCAATCGTAAAGAATCAATATTAACAATGTCTTCAGCTTCCTTTAACTTCTTCAGTTTTCCACCTTTTTTTTTTTCTATGATTTATACTCTACTTTCTTGTTTCTTTCTCCTACCTCCCCTCCTTATCGCCTTCTTCTCTAACAGCTTTTATGTGTCTATTACCCCCCCCCCCAATCTCTTCTTTACGATTTGGTTCTATCGGCTTATTCTTTGTGTGCTCCTGCGTGGTCTCTATGTCTCATCTAGTGGACAGGCATGTCTGTGTTCCCTTTTGTTGGAGGATGCCACATTAAGATAAGTTTTCTGTTTAGTTATTCAGTTTTTGTCTTGTTTGTTATGTAATCTCGAAAAAGGCTCACGCCGAAAAATTGAATGTTGTATGTTTTTCACTTATACATTCTCATACTTTCTATTTGTTTTTTTCTCACTTTACTCACTCCCTCTGCCACTTTGTAAAACTACACCATACACCTCTATCTACGTTTATCGTTTCAACACTGCGTCAGTTGCAAAGAACATCCTGCTCACAGTTCTAGGGAGATATAAAAAAAAAGAATGAGACAGAAAATTCAAAAGACATTAAAGAATGCATGATTATCAGATAAAAAGTAAAGTAAAGATAGTCCCATAGCAAATGCCGTAGGGGGTGAAGCGTTAGAGACCTCATTATGCTGGGTCATCAGCGTATGAGGTAGGGTGACCAGTTCCTTTCCTCGCTGCCTTTACTTCCCAGATTTTCTCTGGTACCCATTTTACGAGGCTGGGTCGACCTCGGGGCCGTATTGGTCGGAAAAAAAAAAATCCCGCTCAGCTGGGGATTCGAACCCTCGACCATTTGGTTGCTAGACGAGTGCTCTAACCACTACGCTAGCCGGCCCTTATCAGATAGGGAAAGTTAAAGATTCTGCTGAACATTTTCACATGGGCGCAGTGGAAACATAAGGATCACAAACTTGGAATAACTGAATAAGATATATATAACACATCACACTATCAAGGGTCATGGTGATGTAGTGGTTAGTGCACTCACTGATCAGATGGTCCCTGGTTTGATTTCACACTTGAGCAGAATTTTTTTTTTTTTGACTGACTGGCACCAGGGTCTACCCAGCCTAAAAAAAAACAAAAAAACCTGGAGTTTCCCTAGGAAAATAAAGGCAGCACGGACAGGTGCTGGCACCCCAATCTGAAATGCTGAAGTGGTCTTGAAATGTGAAGGCATTAACACTTTATACCCATACGATGTGCAAATACCACAGGACAGATCTTCAATTTTTTTTCCACTATGAAGGGCTTTAACCTAAGAACTATTTATAATTTAAATGCTTTAGGTGAATCCACAAATGAATAGAGATTATTTTGTCATTTCATTTAGTTAGTGTTGTGAGAAGACCCAGAAGTATGGAAACCAATAACAATTTTAAATTCCTCATGACGGATGATTTGACAGCTTGAGAACTATGAATCTGTTTACATCCTGAAATATTTATTTAGCAAAACAGTCTACAATCAAGGACTGGTGGCAAAGCAAGAAAAAATATTTTTAAAAAAATCTTACATCCTTCCCGTGCCGTTAAACATCACATAGGGCTTGCACAGTTGTTTGCCAGGTTTTCCTGTTCTCTGCGAGTCTTTCAACTCCATCAAGGGATGTTATGCCCACTAAACTGGCTACTCTTAACAATGTCCTCTTTAGAGTTTCACGTGGTCGGCCTCTTTTTCTTCAGCCTGTTGTGCTTCACTTGATAGTTTGTTTTGGTATTCTCTGATTGTTTCTTCTCATCATATGGCCTACATATGTCCATCTTTTTCTGATCACCCATGAATCAGGTTGTTCTTTGTTCATCTGTCTTATTTCTATGTTGTTCTTGAATTCGTTCCACTTTATACCAGGTATTTTCCT